>CM037878.1:235981511-237380167 GCA_021292165.1 Shinisaurus crocodilurus | reverse complement strand
AGGATTGCAGGGGCTGGGAGCTCATTCTGTTCCTGACTCCCAGCTGAGCAGGAGCACAACAGAGAGAGGCTCCAGCTGTTTTTGGGACTGTTTTTGGGACTGTGAAAAGGCAAGCAGGCTCCCAGAGAGCGAGCGAACAGAGCGAGCGAACAGGGAGAAAACAGGAGTTTGGCAGCGGAGTAGTACAACAACAAGTGCTGCAAGGGAAAGGCGTGGCCTGAGAGCTCATTCTGTTGAGCAGAAGCTCCTGCTGACTGCAACTACCTGGGGCTGATTGCAGCTGATTGATTGCAGGAAGTGGGGCTGATTGCAGGGCGTGGCCTGGGAGCTCATTCTGTTCCTGACTCCCAGCTGAGCAGGAGCACAACAGGAGAGAGGCTCCAGCTGTTTTTGGACTGTTTTTGGGACTGTGAAAAGGCAAGCAGGCTCCCGAGAGCGAGCGAACAGAGCGAGCGAACAGGGAGAGCAAACAGGAGTTTGGCAGCGGAGTACAACAACAAGTGCTGCAAGGGAAAGGCGTGGCCTGAGAGCTCATTCTGTTGAGCAGAAGCTCCTGCTGACTGCAACTACCTGGGGCTGATTGCAGCTGATTGATTGCAGGAAGTGGGGCTGATTGCAGGGCGTGGCCTGGGAGCTCATTCTGTTCCTGACTCCCAGCTGAGCAGGAGCACAACAGGAGAGAGGCTCCAGCTGTTTTTGGGACTGTTTTTGGGACTGTGAAAAGGCAAGCAGGCTCCCAGAGCGAGCGAACAGAGCGAGCGAACAGGGAGAGCAAACAGGAGTTTGGCAGCGGAGTAGTACAACAACAAGTGCTGCAAGGGAAAGGCGTGGCCTGAGAGCTCATTCTGTTGAGCAGAAGCTCCTGCTGACTGCAACTACCTGGGGCTGATTGCAGCTGATTGATTGCAGGAAGTGGGGCTGATTGCAGGGCGTGGCCTGGGAGCTCATTCTGTTCCTGACTCCCAGCTGAGCAGGAGCACAACAGGAGAGAGGCTCCAGCTGTTTTTGGGACTGTTTTTGGGACTGTGAAAAGGCAAGCAGGCTCCCAGAGAGCGAGCGAACAGAGCGAGCGAACAGGGAGAGCAAACAGGAGTTTGGCAGCGGAGTAGTACAACAAGTGCTGCAAGGGAAAGGCGTGGCCTGAGAGCTCATTCTGTTGAGCAGAAGCTCCTGCTGACTGCAACTACCTGGGGCTGATTGCAGCTGATTGATTGCAGGAAGTGGGGCTGATTGCAGGGCGTGGCCTGGGAGCTCATTCTGTTCCTGACTCCCAGCTGAGCAGGAGCACAACAGGAGAGAGGCTCCAGCTGTTTTTGGGACTGTTTTTGGGACTGTGAAAAGGCAAGCAGGCTCCCAGAGAGCGAGCGAACAGAGCGAGCGAACAGGGAGAGCAAACAGGAGTTTGGCAGCGGAGTAGTACAACACCAAGTGCTGCAAGGGAAAGGCGGGGCCTGAGAGCTCATTCTGTTGAGCAGAAGCTCCTGCTGACTGCAACTACCTGGGGCTGGATTGCAGCTGATTGATTGCAGGAAGTGGGGCTGATTGCAGGGCGTGGCCTGGGAGCTCATTCTGTTCCTGACTCCCAGCTGAGCAGGAGCACACAGGAGAGAGGCTCCAGCGTTTTTGGGACTGTTTTTGGGACTGTGAAAAGGCAAGCAGGCTCCAGAGAGCGAGCGAACAGAGCGAGCGAACAGGGAGAGCAAAACATGAGTTTGGCAGCGGAGTAGTACAACAACAAGTGCTGCAAGGGAAAGGCGTGGCCTGAGAGCTCATTCTGTTGAGCAGAAGCTCCTGCTGACTGCAACTACCTGGGGCTGATTGCAGCTGATTGATTGCAGGAAGTGGGGCTGATTGCAAGGGCGTGGGCCTGGGAGCTCATTCTGTTCCTGACTCCCAGCTGAGCAGGAGCACAACAGGAGAGAGGCTCCAGCTGTTTTTTGGGACGTTTTTGGGACTGTGAAAAGGCAAGCAGGCTCCCAGAGAGCGGAGCGAAACAGAGCGAGCGAACAGGGAGAGCAACAGGAGTTGGCAGCGGAGTAGTACAACAACAAGTGCTGCAAGGGAAAGGCGTGGCCTGAGAGCTCATCTGTTGAGCAGAAGCTCCTGCTGACTGCAACTACCTGGGGCTGATTGCAGCTGATTGATTGCAGGAAGTGGGGCTGATTGCAGGGCGTGGCCTGGGAGCTCATTCTGTTCCTGACTCCCAGCTGAGCAGGAGCACAACAGGAGAGAGGCTCCAGCTGTTTTTGGGACTGTTTTGGGACTGTGAAAAGGCAAGCAGGCTCCCAGAGAGCGAGCGAACAGAGCGAGCGAACAGGGAGAGCAAACAGGAGTTTGGCAGCGGAGTAGTACAACAACAAGTGCTGCAAGGGGAAAGGCGTGGCCTGAGAGCTCATTCTGTTGAGCAGAAGCTCCTGCTGACTGCAACTACCTGGGGCTGATTGCAGCTGATTGATTGCAGGAAGTGGGTGCTGATTGCAGGGCGTGGCCTGGGAGCTCATTCTGTTCCTGACTCCCAGCTGAGCAGGAGCACAACAGGAGAGAGGCTCCAGCTGTTTTTGGGACTGTTTTTGGGACTGTGAAAGGCAAGCAGGCTCCCAGAGAGCGAGCGAACAGAGCGAGCGAACAGGGAGAGCAAACAGGAGTTTGGCAGCGGAGTAGTACAACAACAAGTGCTGCAAGGGAAAGGCGTGGCCTGAGAGCTCATTCTGTTGAGCAGAAGCTCCTGCTGACTGCAACTACCTGGGGCTGATTGCAGCTGATTGATTGCAGGAAGTGGGGCTGATTGCAGGGCGTGGCCTGGGAGCTCATTCTGTTCCTGACTCCCAGCTGAGCAGGAGCACAACAGGAGAGAGGCTCCAGCTGTTTTTGGGACTGTTTTTGGGACTGTGAAAAGGCAAGCAGGCTCCCAGAGAGCGAGCGAACAGAGCGAGCGAACAGGGAGAGCAAACAGGAGTTTGGCAGCGGAGTAGTACAACAACAAGTGCTGCAAGGGAAAGGCGTTGGCCTGAGAGCTCATTCTGTTGAGCAGAAGCTCCTGCTGACTGCAACTACCTGGGGCTGATTGCAGCTGATTGATTGCAGGAAGTGGGGGCTGATTGCAGGGCGTGGCCTGGGAGCTCATTCTGTTCCTGACTCCCAGCTGAGCAGGAGCACAACAGGAGAGAGGCTCCAGCTGTTTTTTGGGACTGTTTTTGGGACTGTGAAAAGGCAAGCAGGCTCCCAGAGAGCGAGCGAACAGAGCGAGCGAACAGGGAGAGCAAACAGGAGTTTGGCAGCGGAGTAGTACAACAACAAGTGCTGCAAGGGAAAGGCGTGGCCTGAGAGCTCATTCTGTTGAGCAGAAGCTCCTGCTGACTGCAACTACCTGGGGCTGATTGCAGCTGATTGATTGCAGGAAGTGGGGCTGATTGCAGGGCGTGGCCTGGGAGCTCATTCTGTTCCTGACTCCCAGCTGAGCAGGAGCACAACAGGAGAGAGGCTCCAGCTGTTTTTGGGACTGTTTTTGGGACTGTGAAAAGGCAAGCAGGCTCCCAGAGAGCGAGCGAACAGAGCGAGCGAACAGGGAGAGCAAACAGGAGTTTGGCAGCGGAGTAGTACAACAACAAGTGCTGCAAGGGAAAGGCGTGGCCTGAGAGCTCATTCTGTTGAGCAGAAGCTCCTGCTGACTGCAACTACCTGGGGCTGATTGCAGCTGATTGATTGCAGGAAGTGGGGCTGATTGCAGGGCGTGGCCTGGGAGCTCATTCTGTTCCTGACTCCCAGCTGAGCAGGAGCACAACAGGAGAGAGGCTCCAGCTGTTTTTGGGACTGTTTTTGGGACTGTGAAAAGGCAAGCAGGCTCCCAGAGAGCGAGCGAACAGAGCGAGGCGAACAGGGAGAGCAAACAGGAGTTTGGCAGCGGAGTAGTAACAACAACAAGTGCTGCAAGGGAAAGGCGTGGCCTGAGAGCTCATTCTGTTGAGCAGAAGCTCCTGCTGACTGCAACTACCTGGGGCTGATTGCAGCTGATTGATTGCAGGAAGTGGGGCTGATTGCAGGGCGTGGCCTGGGAGCTCATTCTGTTCCTGACTCCCAGCTGAGCAGGAGCACAACAGGAGAGAGGCTCCAGCTGTTTTTGGGACTGTTTTGGGACTGTGAAAAGGCAAGCAGGCTCCCAGAGAGCGAGCGAACAGAGCGAGCGAACAGGGAGAGCAAACAGGAGTTTGGCAGCGGAGTAGTACAACAACAAGTGCTGCAAGGGAAAGGCGTGGCCTGAGAGCTCATTCTGTTGAGCAGAAGCTCCTGCTGACTGCAACTACCTGGGGCTGATTGCAGCTGATTGATTGCAGGAAGTGGGCTGATTGCAGGGCGTGGCCTGGAGCTCATTCTGTTCCTGACTCCCAGCTGAGCAGGAGCACAACAGGAGAGAGGCTCCAGCTGTTTTTGGGACTGTTTTGGGACTGTGAAAAGGCAAGCAGGCTCCCAGAGAGCGAGCGAACAGAGCGAGCGAACAGGGAGAGCAAACAGGAGTTTGGCAGCGGAGTAGTACAACAACAAGTGCTGCAAGGGAAAGGCGTGGCCTGAGAGCTCATTCTGTTGAGCAGAAGCTCCTGCTGACTGCAACTACCTGGGGCTGATTGCAGCTGATTGATTGCAGGAAGTGGGGCTGATTGCAGGGCGTGGCCTGGGAGCTCATTCTGTTCCTGACTCCCAGCTGAGCAGGAGCACAACAGGAGAGAGGCTCCAGCTGTTTTTGGGACTGTTTTTGGGACTGTGAAAAGGCAAGCAGGCTCCCAGAGAGCGAGCGAACAGAGCGAGCGAACAGGGAGAGCAAACAGGAGTTTGGCAGCGGAGTAGTACAACAACAAGTGCTGCAAGGGAAAGGCGTGGCCTGAGAGCTCATTCTGTTGAGCAGAAGCTCCTGCTGACTGCAACTACCTGGGGCTGATTGCAGCTGATTGATTGCAGGAAGTGGGGCTGATTGCAGGGCGTGGCCTGGGAGCTCATTCTGTTCCTGACTCCCAGCTGAGCAGGAGCACAACAGGAGAGAGGCTCCAGCTGTTTTTGGGACTGTTTTTGGGACTGTGAAAGGCAAGCAGGCTCCCAGAGAGCGAGCGAACAGAGCGAGCGAACAGGGAGAGCAAACAGGAGTTTGGCAGCGGAGTAGTACAACAACAAGTGCTGCAAGGGAAAGGCGTGGCCTGAGAGCTCATTCTGTTGAGCAGAAGCTCCTGCTGACTGCAACTACCTGGGGCTGATTGCAGCTGATTGATTGCAGGAAGTGGGGCTGATTGCAGGGCGATGCCTGGGAGCTCATTCTGTTCCTGACTCCCAGCTGAGCAGGAGCACAACAGGAGAGAGGCTCCAGCTGTTTTTGGGACTGTTTTTGGGACTGTGAAAAGGCAAGCAGGCTCCCAGAGAGCGAGCGAACAGAGCGAGCGAACAGGGAGAGCAAACAGGAGTTTGGCAGCGGAGTAGTACAACAACAAGTGCTGCAAGGGAAAGGCGTGGCCTGAGAGCTCATTCTGTTGAGCAGAAGCTCCTGCTGACTGCAACTACCTGGGGCTGATTGCAGCTGATTGATTGCAGGAAGTGGGGCTGATTGCAGGGCGTGGCCTGGGAGCTCATTCTGTTCCTGACTCCCAGCTGAGCAGGAGCACAACAGGAGAGAGGCTCCAGCTGTTTTTGGGACTGTTTTTGGGACTGTGAAAAGGCAAGCAGGCTCCCAGAGAGCGAGCGAACAGAGCGAGCGAACAGGGAGAGCAAACAGGAGTTTGGCAGCGGAGTAGTACAACAACAAGTGCTGCAAGGGAAAGGCGTGGCCTGAGAGCTCATTCTGTTGAGCAGAAGCTCCTGCTGACTGCAACTACCTGGGGCTGATTGCAGCTGATTGATTGCAGGAAGTGGGGCTGATTGCAGGGCGTGGCCTGGGAGCTCATTCTGTTCCTGACTCCCAGCTGAGCAGGAGCACAACAGGAGAGAGGCTCCAGCTGTTTTTGGGACTGTTTTTGGGACTGTGAAAAGGCAAGCAGGCTCCCAGAGAGCGAGCGAACAGAGCGAGCGAACAGGGAGAGCAAACAGGAGTTTGGCAGCGGAGTAGTACAACAACAAGTGCTGCAAGGGAAAGGCGTGGCCTGAGAGCTCATTCTGTTGAGCAGAAGCTCCTGCTGACTGCAACTACCTGGGGCTGATTGCAGCTGATTGATTGCAGGAAGTGGGGCTGATTGCAGGGCGTGGCCTGGGAGCTCATTCTGTTCCTGACTCCCAGCTGAGCAGGAGCACAACAGGAGAGAGGCTCCAGCTGTTTTTGGGACTGTTTTTGGGACTGTGAAAAGGCAAGCAGGCTCCCAGAGAGCGAGCGAACAGAGCGAGCGAACAGGGAGAGCAAACAGGAGTTTGGCAGCGGAGTAGTACAACAACAAGTGCTGCAAGGGAAAGGCGTGGCCTGAGAGCTCATTCTGTTGAGCAGAAGCTCCTGCTGACTGCAACTACCTGGGGCTGATTGCAGCTGATTGATTGCAGGAAGTGGGGCTGATTGCAGGGCGTGGCCTGGGAGCTCATTCTGTTCCTGACTCCCAGCTGAGCAGGAGCACAACAGGAGAGAGGCTCCAGCTGTTTTTGGGACTGTTTTTGGGACTGTGAAAAGGCAAGCAGGCTCCCAGAGAGCGAGCGAACAGAGCGAGCGAACAGGGAGAGCAAACAGGAGTTTGGCAGCGGAGTAGTACAACAACAAGTGCTGCAAGGGAAAGGCGTGGCCTGAGAGCTCATTCTGTTGAGCAGAAGCTCCTGCTGACTGCAACTACCTGGGGCTGATTGCAGCTGATTGATTGCAGGAAGTGGGGCTGATTGCAGGGCGTGGCCTGGGAGCTCATTCTGTTCCTGACTCCCAGCTGAGCAGGAGCACAACAGGAGAGAGGCTCCAGCTGTTTTTGGGACTGTTTTTGGGACTGTGAAAAGGCAAGCAGGCTCCCAGAGAGCGAGCGAACAGAGCGAGCGAACAGGGAGAGCAAACAGGAGTTTGGCAGCGGAGTAGTACAACAACAAGTGCTGCAAGGGAAAGGCGTGGCCTGAGAGCTCATTCTGTTGAGCAGAAGCTCCTGCTGACTGCAACTACCTGGGGCTGATTGCAGCTGATTGATTGCAGGAAGTGGGGCTGATTGCAGGGCGTGGCCTGGGAGCTCATTCTGTTCCTGACTCCCAGCTGAGCAGGAGCACAACAGGAGAGAGGCTCCAGCTGTTTTTGGGACTGTTTTTGGGACTGTGAAAAGGCAAGCAGGCTCCCAGAGAGCGAGCGAACAGAGCGAGCGAACAGGGAGAGCAAACAGGAGTTTGGCAGCGGAGTAGTACAACAACAAGTGCTGCAAGGGAAAGGCGTGGCCTGAGAGCTCATTCTGTTGAGCAGAAGCTCCTGCTGACTGCAACTACCTGGGGCTGATTGCAGCTGATTGATTGCAGGAAGTGGGGCTGATTGCAGGGCGTGGCCTGGGAGCTCATTCTGTTCCTGACTCCCAGCTGAGCAGGAGCACAACAGGAGAGAGGCTCCAGCTGTTTTTGGGACTGTTTTTGGGACTGTGAAAAGGCAAGCAGGCTCCCAGAGAGCGAGCGAACAGAGCGAGCGAACAGGGAGAGCAAACAGGAGTTTGGCAGCGGAGTAGTACAACAACAAGTGCTGCAAGGGAAAGGCGTGGCCTGAGAGCTCATTCTGTTGAGCAGAAGCTCCTGCTGACTGCAACTACCTGGGGCTGATTGCAGCTGATTGATTGCAGGAAGTGGGGCTGATTGCAGGGCGTGGCCTGGGAGCTCATTCTGTTCCTGACTCCCAGCTGAGCAGGAGCACAACAGGAGAGAGGCTCCAGCTGTTTTTGGGACTGTTTTTGGGACTGTGAAAAGGCAAGCAGGCTCCCAGAGAGCGAGCGAACAGAGCGAGCGAACAGGGAGAGCAAACAGGAGTTTGGCAGCGGAGTAGTACAACAACAAGTGCTGCAAGGGAAAGGCGTGGCCTGAGAGCTCATTCTGTTGAGCAGAAGCTCCTGCTGACTGCAACTACCTGGGGCTGATTGCAGCTGATTGATTGCAGGAAGTGGGGCTGATTGCAGGGCGTGGCCTGGGAGCTCATTCTGTTCCTGACTCCCAGCTGAGCAGGAGCACAACAGGAGAGAGGCTCCAGCTGTTTTGGGACTGTTTTTGGGACTGTGAAAAGGCAAGCAGGCTCCCAGAGAGCGAGCGAACAGAGCGAGCGAACAGGGAGAGCAAACAGGAGTTTGGCAGCGGAGTAGTACAACAACAAGTGCTGCAAGGGAAAGGCGTGGCCTGAGAGCTCATTCTGTTGAGCAGAAGCTCCTGCTGACTGCAACTACCTGGGGCTGATTGCAGCTGATTGATTGCAGGAAGTGGGGCTGATTGCAGGGCGTGGCCTGGGAGCTCATTCTGTTCCTGACTCCCAGCTGAGCAGGAGCACAACAGGAGAGAGGCTCCAGCTGTTTTTGGGACTGTTTTTGGGACTGTGAAAAGGCAAGCAGGCTCCCAGAGAGCGAGCGAACAGAGCGAGCGAACAGGGAGAGCAAACAGGAGTTTGGCAGCGGAGTAGTACAACAACAAGTGCTGCAAGGGAAAGGCGTGGCCTGAGAGCTCATTCTGTTGAGCAGAAGCTCCTGCTGACTGCAACTACCTGGGGCTGATTGCAGCTGATTGATTGCAGGAAGTGGGGCTGATTGCAGGGCGTGGCCTGGGAGCTCATTCTGTTCCTGACTCCCAGCTGAGCAGGAGCACAACAGGAGAGAGGCTCCAGCTGTTTTTGGGACTGTTTTTGGGACTGTGAAAAGGCAAGCAGGCTCCCAGAGAGCGAGCGAACAGAGCGAGCGAACAGGGAGAGCAAACAGGAGTTTGGCAGCGGAGTAGTACAACAACAAGTGCTGCAAGGGAAAGGCGTGGCCTGAGAGCTCATTCTGTTGAGCAGAAGCTCCTGCTGACTGCAACTACCTGGGGCTGATTGCAGCTGATTGATTGCAGGAAGTGGGGCTGATTGCAGGGCGTGGCCTGGGAGCTCATTCTGTTCCTGACTCCCAGCTGAGCAGGAGCACAACAGGAGAGAGGCTCCAGCTGTTTTTGGGACTGTTTTTGGGACTGTGAAAAGGCAAGCAGGCTCCCAGAGAGCGAGCGAACAGAGCGAGCGAACAGGGAGAGCAAACAGGAGTTTGGCAGCGGAGTTCGGCGGGGGGAGGTCAAGGGGGAGGTCCCTAAAAAAAATAAAAAAATAAAAAAATAAAAAAAAAAAAACAACAAAGAAACCATATATATATATATATATATATATATTCTAGGAAGACAGAAACAGAGCACTATGGAAGGAAAGGACTCAGCAGTGGTGGTGACCTGCAAGGGGTGTGCAATGTTTGTTTTCCTGCCGGAGATCAACATGGCCTACACGTGCAACAAGTGCAAGCTGGTCACGCTGTTGGAAGAAAAGGTCAGAGGACTGGAGCAGCAAGTGTCAACCCTCAGGAGCATAAGAGAAAGCGAGGAGTTCTTAGACAGAACGGTGGATCTACAGCACCAAAGCACAGTACAAGAGCCAGAAGGGCAACGGCAGGATGAGGCGGAGTCGGAGACTGCAGAGGCAAGGGAAAATAACCCAGGGGGAACTCCCTGGAAAAGGGTGACTGTTAGGAGCAGAAATACTACAAGACACTCTGCGCCTGTGGAAGCAGTGGAGCTATGGAACCGCTTCCATGTACTTGAGGACGAGAGCAGAGGACAGCCTGCAGAGGACGGATTACCGGGCACCCAACGTGACAGCGAGCAAGAGGCTGAGGGTCAGTCAAGTGGAGGCAATCAAACCAAGGCCTACAGCAAGAGGAAGAGAAGAGTACTCGTAGTGGGAGACTCCCTCCTGCGGGGGATCGAAGCCAAAGTATGTCGCGAAGACCCATGGACTCGCCAGGTGTGCTGTCTCCCTGGGGCACGGATTAAGGATGTGACAGAGCAGCTGCCGAGGCTCATGCAGCCCACCGACACATACCCCTTTCTTCTCTTCCACGTGGGTACAAATGATACTGCCAAGCGGAGTTACAAAGAAATCACGGCAGACTTTGAAGAGCTGGGAAGGGAACTCAAGAACTTCGGGGCCCAGATAGTTTTCTCATCCATCCTTCCAGTACTTGGAAGAGGCATAGAAAGGGAAAGAAAAATACTCCGAGTGAATGACTGGCTACGAAGGTGGAGCCGACGTGAGGGATTTGGATTCTGGGACCACGGGCTACACTTCCTGGAAGATGGACTGCTGGCAAAGGATGGGTTGCACCTCACAAGGACTGGGAAGAATGTGTTTGGACACAGCATGAGGAACTTAATCAGGAGGGCTTTAAACTGAATCCAACAGGGGAGGGAGACATAAACTCGGGGGTACCAATGGAAGAAGGCCTCTTTGCCACAATGGAGAGAACAGCTCCAGCGGTGCCCATTGATAGTCTACCACAAAATGTAGGGGGAAAGTCGGACTGTAAAGCACATAGTCTTCAATGTCTCTATACTAATGCCCAGAGTATGGGCAACAAACAAGACGAACTTGAACTCTTGATACATGAGGGCAAGTACGACTTGATAGGGATAACTGAAACCTGGTGGGATGACTCCCATGACTGGAATACAGCAATTGAAGGGTATAACTTGTTCAAAAGGAACAGAAGCAACAGAAAGGGAGGTGGAGTTGCACTGTATGTTAAAAATACGTATCTCTGCACAGAGATACAGGAAGAGGAGCTTGGCAGCCCCATTGAGAGCATCTGGGTTAAAATAAAGGGGGCAAAGAATAAAGCGAACATGGCGGTTGGAGTCTACTACCGACCACCCAATCAAGGAGAAGACGAGGATGGAACTTTTGAAAAACAAATTGCCAGTGTTTCAAGGAGGCACGATGTGGTAGTAATGGGAGACTTCAATTTCCCTGATATCTGTTGGGAGACTTATTCAGCCAAACATGGCCCCTCCAAGAAATTCCTGAGCTGTGCTGCTGATAACTTCCTCCTACAGAAAGTGGAGGAAGGAACTAGAGGATCGGCTATCCTTGACCTGATTCTAACCAACAGAGACGAGTTAGTGGATAAAGTGGCAGTTTCGGGAACTCTGGGGGAAAGTGACCATGTTATACTTGAGTTCTTGATTCTAACAGAAGCAAAAGCTGAGTGTAGCCAAACACGTACCCTGGATTTTAGGAAAGCCAATTTTAACAAACTCAGAACAATGATTAGTAAGATCCCATGGCAAATGACTCTCACGAGAAAGGGAGCCCAGGAGGGGTGGGAGTTTTTAAAAAAGGAAATTTTAAAGGCACAATTGCAAACAATTCCCACAAGGAAAAAAGGCAGAGGGCAACAGAAGAAGCCAATGTGGCTTCACAATAAACTCAAAGATGACCTGAAAACAAAAAAGGACACGTATAGGAAGTGGAAGGAAGGACAGGCTACAGGGGAAGAGTACAGGCAGGTAGCACAGAACTGCAGGAATAGTGTCAGGAAGGCTAAAGCTGAGAATGAGCTAAGGTTAGCGAGGAATGCTAAAAGCAACAAAAAAGCTTTCTTCAGATACATGCACAGTAAAAGACAGAAGAAAGAACTGGTGGTTCAACTACGCAATGAGGATGGCAAATTGATAACAGAAGACAAAGAAAAGGCAGAAGTGTTCAATTCCTACTTTGGCTCGGTCTTCTCCCAAAAGAGGGTCTATGACCCCCCTGGCAAACCTGAAATGCAGACTGAAGGGGCAGAATTGCAGCTTGAGATTGATAGGCAAATGGTCAAGGAGCACCTGATTACTCTGAACGAGTTTAAATCTCCAGGGCCTGATGAGCTGCATCCTAGAGTAATAAAGGAACTGGCAGAAGAACTCTCAGAACCACTGTCTATTATCTTTGAGAAATCATGGAGGACAGGTGAAGTGCCAGACGACTGGAGGAGGGCAAATGTTGTTCCCATCTTCAAAAAGGGCAAGAAGGAGGAACCTGGGAACTATAGGCCAGTCAGTCTGACATCAATCCCCGGGAAGATTTTTGAGCAGATTATAAAGAAGTCAGTCTGCAAGCACCTTGAAAACAATGCAGTGATTACTAGAAGCCAGCATGGATTTGTCAAGAACAAATCCTGTCAGACTAATCTGATCTCATTTTTTGATCGGGTAACCTCCCTTGTGGACTGTGGGAATGCTGTGGACATTATATACCTGGACTTCAGCAAAGCTTTCGACAAAGTGCCTCATGATATCCTGATTAGTAAGCTAGCTAAGAGTGGGCTAGATGGATCAACTATCAGGTGGATCCACAATTGGCTACAGAATCGGACTCAAAGAGTGCTTATCAATGGTTCCTTCTCAAACTGGGGAGAGGTAACGAGCGGGGTACCACAGGGCTCGGTCCTGGGCCCGGTGCTCTTCAACATTTTTATTAATGACTTGGATGAGGAGGTACAGGGAATGCTTATCAAATTTGCAGATGACACAAAGTTGGGTGGAACAGCTAATACTCTGGAAGACAGAAACAAAATTCAAAGTGACCTCGATAGGCTGGAGCGCTGGGCCGAAAACAACAGAATGAAATTTAACAGGGATAAATGCCAAGTGCTGCACCTAGGGAGAGGAAACCAAATGCAGAGTTACAGAATGGGGGACACTTGGCTCAACAATACTACAAGTGAGAAGGATCTTGGAATTGTGGTAGATCACAAACTGAATATGAGCCAGCAATGCGACGTGGCTGCAAAGAAGGCAAATGCTATTTTGGGCTGTATTAATAGAAGTATAGCTTCCAAATCGCGGGAAGTGATAATTCCCCTTTACTCGGCACTGGTTAGGCCTCATCTTGAGTACTGTGTCCAGTTCTGGGCACCTCATTTTAACAAGGACATAGACAAACTGGAGAGGGTTCAGAGGAGGGCAACAAGGATGATAAAGGGACTGGAAACAAGGCCCTATGAGGAGAGACTGAAAGAACTGGGCATGTTTAGCCTTCAGAAGAGGAGACTGAGGGGAGATATGATCGCACTCTTCCAGTATTTGAAGGGATGTCACACAGAGGAGGGCAAAGATCTCTTCTCGTTCATCCCAGTTTGCAGGACACGGAATAATGGGCTCAAGTTACAGGAACCTAGATTCCACCTAAACATCAGGAAAAATTTCCTGACTGTCAGAGCAATAAGACAGTGGAATCAGCTACCTAGGGAGGTGGTGGGCTCTCCCAGTCTGGAGGCATTCAAGGTGCGGCTGGACAGACATCTGTCAGAGATGCTTTGACCTGGATTCCTGCATTGAGCAGGGGGTTGGACTCGATGGCCTTGTAGGCCCCTTCCAACTCTACTTTTCTATGATTCTATGATTCTATGATTATAGATTCCTTTCCTAATTATGCCCAACATGGAACTTGCCTTTTTCACAGCAGCCTCTGATAAGCCGCTCTAGGATCCTTTTAAAAAATGAAATAAAGTATACAAATACTTAATTAAGTCCAGAACTCCTGCTATTCTGGTAGCATGGGAGTTGTAGCAGAACTGCTACTTACTATACTGCAATGGCTCGGGTGTCCAACATGGTACTGGTGGACACCAACGTGCCCACAGGCACCTCTCTTGGCACCTGCCAGGTTCTCTGCCCCTCCTGATTTTTATTTTATTACTTAAGATTTGTTTTAATTCTTTTTTAAAAACTGGGAGGCTGACATGTTGCCCTCCAGCACCACCTTTATTTGGATTCAACAGAGTGGCTTTGTGTTTTGGAACCCAGACCCCACCTGTACCTTGTACTTTGGTTCCTGGCCAAGTTACTTTTCTTTTAGCCTCACTGGTTTGCTTTCTAGGAAACAAGTGACCAGCCATGTCCACCGTGGCAGCTATTTTATGAAGGGGCAAGGGGCCCTCATGGCTTGCCCATGGCAGGCATTTTGTGAGAGCATCCACAGCACTCTCTCAAAATTCCAAATGTGCCCATGGAAGAAGGCTGGGAAGCCCTGTGGTAGAGTAAGGTGGAAAAAACCCAGATGTGTGAGGACTGGAGTGCACACAACAGCTCCTCCCCAGCCCAGCATCACCCTTTAGGGTGTCCAGGGGCAGTGGAGAAGCCGGGGCAGGGTCAAGACTGATAGGGCCAGGCTCAGGAATAGAGGCTGCAGGGTGGATGGGGATGTGCCTTTGGTGATCTGGCCCATGAGCCAGCCCATGAGCCTGCAGCTTTCAGATACTGAGTTAATGGGGAGGAGCACCTGTGGGCACCTCCCATGTGCTCCTGGGCTTCTCATGCAATCCAGCAGGATGGGAAGGAGGGATGCTGCACTGGCTCCTGTGCATAAGAACCCAGCCTAAAATAAATATACTGGAAAATGTCAACTAGTATTGGGGTTGGATTCAGATTTAGTCATACCTAGAGTAGACCCATTGATATCAATGGGACCTGAGTTATCCATGACTAAATTTACTCCCATTTATTTCAATGACGAAATCTAAATCCAACTCTTGATATTTTTACAAGAAACATCATTTCTGAATTCAGAACTTTTACACATTAAAATATTAAAACAAGAAAAAAATCCCCATAACTATTATAACAAAATATGTTTTGCATACTATCTCACTGCATGCTGCCAATATTACTTTAGTGTTGCACATCTCTCAAGCTGCTTTAGTAAGTGCTACTGGGGTGTCAAACCTTAGGGGTGCTCACTCCAGCCCCTTCCACACCGGGGCTGTAGGTATAGGCTCCCCATTCAATTGGCACACTGAATGGGCAGACATGGAGTTATATCCAATGTTAGCCCTACTGAGAGTAGAGCCATGGAAATGAATGTGACTTAAGTTGGACTAATATTGGATACCACCCATTGGATAAAACCAACTGGAGAAAGGGACAGGAAGAGTGGTGCTACTCCAGGTGTAGGAAGAACACGTGGAAGCCCTCCTGGGTCTGCCTGCCCTCAAAGTTTCAGAACATCAGGCATCTACAGAATATAGAGAAAATGCCGTACAAACATTGACATATAAAATTGTCATGTCCTGAAAGTAATTATTATTCCATGAAGTTATGGAAGCTAATTTGAATTAAGAGAAATAGACAATGGTCCAGAACCTTTTTTTTTTTAAATTTTATTAAAAATAAAGGAAAACACAGACACTACAGAATATATATATACAACAAGACTAAACTAAAATGGACTTCCGATTTTCTCCACAGCAAGTAAAGTAACAATAGTTTCTCTTACTCTATAATTACAAAGAAATTTCTCTTTTTTCCATTGTACCAAAATTTTCTTCTTATTCATCAAACCCACATAAAAACCCACAAATCATTTTTTTTTAATTTCTACAAAAAGACTATTAGAAATTTCCATTCAACCCTAAACATAAATATTAACTATTCTCTAAATATTGACGAAAGTTAATCCAACATCTTTACTAACCATTCTTCTATTGTAGACAATAACATATATTTCACTCATATATGTTAATACAATTCCATGACTTCTTTCTAACTAATTTTCCATTAATCCCAGAAGGAAAAGATTCTGATTTCAATTATTTTGTTTATCATACATCATTCAGTATTCACCCACCCTTCTTATCCATCCTTCCTAGCTTTGTTACACATCCCAACATACGGTAATATAAAATATTCATATATCAATCATACATCATCTTAGGAACGTTCTCTTTAAAAATAAAACATAATATAAATTTCAGCCCTTTTAGCCACATAATTTCCCACTATTTCATTAATACATCATATCCCAATTTATTAGGTCCCTTCTATCTACATTCCTTTGCATATTTTCCCCTCAAATAATCCACTACACAATAAACATAATTATATTTTCTTTAATCCATCCATGACATAAATTTAGCCATCTCTGCCAGGTCCAGATTGTAGTTGTTTTTAACTCTGTTATTGTAATTTGAACTGCTGCTGCTAGCTTTGCTGTTTGTTTTTAATCTGTGGTTTTAAATTTTGTATTTATATTATATTGTATTTTATGGTTTTAACTGTTGTAAACCGCCCAGAGAGCTTCAGCCATTGGGCAGTATAAAAATGTATTAAATAAATAAATAAATAAATATTATACTTTTTTCCCCCATGGAGATCGTGACGTCCAAATGACAGCCAGCTTTCATGATCTGTTTTGACAGCCCCTTCAAAGTGCCTGAGCGGCACATTGGAGGGGCTGTCAACACTTGGCAAACTTTTTTTTTTCATTTTTGAGGGCGCTCAATGTACAATGTGGGGTTATTTGGGATACCCACGGGAGGGCTGACGGGGAAGGAGTGGGAGAGAGAGGGCAAACAACCCAAGGAGAGCCCGATCGTCTGTCAGGCACACCATGGTTAGTTTAGCCAACAACCTAGCCACCATGGCGTATTGCCAGGGAGGGTTAGTGTGATTTGCGAATGCACCCATTGATCAATACAGCTAACTGAAATTTTGTTTTATTGTTTACTCTCCTGGGGACATGGCTGTGGGGACTGTCACGAGAAGCGCCTACACCACTGCCAAGCAGCAGCCTATTGTAATGGGAGTTGCGGAAGATGGCGAGGAGTGCAGTGTTGCACAACAGTGCTGCCTCAATGCTCTGTATTATGCTCTGTATATGCTCTGTATTATGCTCTGTATTACACTATACTCTGTATTATGCTCTGTAATAGCAAGGCATGACCTTGCTTGAATTGCTAGCATGTGAATTGGCTGCTAGCCAGGAGTTGTCAGCCGACAGGCTGATGCAATCTCCAGTAACGTGTGACCTGGCTGCTGGCCAGAAGAATGACACTGCACAACAGCACAGGTGCTATCATTTAAACACAAGGTCTGCAGCCCATGGAATTTGGTGCTAGAATTGTATATAAGACTAGCAAATGCATGCAGCATGAGTGGTTGGTTGGTTGATTGCGTGTGTGTAGTGGTGGAGTGCTGAAGAATCGGAAGGAGCAAGGAGGAGCAGAGGAAGCTGTTCAGAGAGCCCTGCTGAAGCCCCAACGCTGAAAGCTGATACCCAGGCGGCGAGCTGCTGGAACTAGCAGAGTTGGTTGGAAATAATACAGTGACTGTGTAGCTAAGGGGTGGGATTTCCACCAGGGAACTTGGAGGAAGGCATAGCATTGTTGTATTTCATGCTCAGCTTTGCAATAAAGATGTTTGGCTTTAACTTCCTGGAGGAGTATTTATTGTGGTCTGAAAATCCTTCAAATAACCTTTGCCAATCCCTTTTGAGGAACCTGTGGCAAAACACCTATTTTTGGGCTTCTCTTTAAGGGTAAACTCAAATTGACAGGTCTTTCTGCTGCAAATGTGCATGTGAGGCCTTGATCGATATGGCACAATTATGTGCTCTTGTGTTACAGCAATTCCTGTTGTGGATGATTCCACATCAAATTTTAGCATCGTGATCTCTTGCCATGGGTGCTAATTACTGAGCCAGCAACTTCACTGAAAATTAATTCAACCTTATTACAGTTTGTATTATATATATAATTACAGTATAGAGATGATTCATTGAGTCTTAAAACAGCCTCTGTTTTTTCCCCTTTATTAAAGCCTCGTTGTGGGTAGAAAATGTATTACTTGAGCATCTACAGGATCATGCTGTTCACTTCCCTCATTTTTTATTGACTCCAGTGATGTTGGTGGCCCTCAGTCACTTTCAGGAAGTACTCATCACTTCACAGAATGATGCCCTGCATGAGCAATGCTGCCTTCTATTCACATATCCCTTTGCTGATAATACAAAAGTGTGAAGTGAAGTGATCCACTCGCTATTATTGACAGAGCTCATGCCAGACATGAATAAGAGAAACTGCAGCCTTCCAGCAGTTTTCATTTGAATAGTGAAATAAAACCAGGGAGAGGACAGAAAGAAAGAGGCGTTAACTTCCCTCCTGCTAAATTTTTACCTTTTCAGGTGTCTTTTTATACTTCTTGACTATTTTTGCATACTCACTGGCAAACCTCTATTGATCTTTATATTTTAATGCTAGAACAACATTGTAAAGAATTTCTTGCTTTTAAATATTCTTTTCAAAAATGTGACTGCTGTGTATAACATTTTCTTTGAAAAACTCTGGCTTTTTATCCATTATTCATGCACTCTGGGTTATTAACTATTGTTAATTATTGTAATTTCTAGCATCCTTCTTCTACATCCAATTTCTTGTTAGATTGTGGTGATTCCTTTTTAACATCTCCCCAGTACAGATATTTTCCTTTGTCAATCAGTCAGTACTGAGAAAAAAGTGTGGTTCCTTTCTTATTTGGCCTCTTCTGCTTCTCCAGCCTATCCACAATATTCCAGTAAGATACATGTTCCTCTCACATGTGCTCCAAACATCTCTAATTACCAGGGAAATCCCAATTTTCTGGTACCTGTCCCTGATAAATTAGTGTCCCTAGATTTTCCTCTTTTTGAGTTTTGCAGATATATTGGACATGCCTTAATATTTTGTTAGTGAACACACAAGTGCACCAGAATTATTCAGGTTTCATATTCTTTAGATCTTAAATCTCAGGGGGAGGAAATGCATCTTGACTCTAGTTCACATGCATATAAACGGACAGAATGCACAGAAAAGGCCAGTGCACTGCTTCCCTTCCATCACTTGTGGTGCAATCCTATGCAGGTTTAGACAGGGGAAAAAGGCCTACAACTCCCAGCATGCCCCAGCCAGTTATGCTGGCTGGGGCATGATGGGAATTATAGGCCTTTTTTCCTGTCTAAACCTGCATAGGACTGTGCCCTTAGTAACTACCTATCTAGACAACAAATGTTGCTTGACTATTCTGTAATCAGGAACCAAGTATATTAAACATTAAAGCAGAGGCAGTAGAGAGGAAACTGTCACTGTATGAATACCCTGCTTCAGAAGCCAGTGCAGGATAAGCTATTTCAGAACAAATGAACATGAACAGATGGAGAAGAGGCTTCAGCAAAGTTGAATCAGAGTGGAGCAGGACTGTCACTCAAGCAGTGGTCCACAATATGAAAAGAGGGTTATTACAGGTGAACAAAGGCATCCCCTGTTTTCATCTGTGACATGCTGGAGACGATCCTTTCATAATACTCTAAAGAAGAACAAGGACTTCCATCCTTTTACTTCGGCATTCAGCTCCCACTCCTCAAAACTCTAGAGAGAGCTGCCCTTGTTCTCAAGGTACTCCTTTCTTAGGCCTTTTGTTCTGCTCATTTTCCCATCCTGCTCTGCTCTCTCTTCTTTCCTGTAGTTCAGTCATGGTGTCAACATTCTGAAAATAGCCCTATGTTAACACATTGTTAACACTCTCTCCAATGAATGGAGGGCTGGGCCCCTCAAGGAGCTGTTGTGACCTTTCTGCAGAACACTTGGAGGACAAAATCACTTATCTTTGCAGCGAACCTGACACTTGGTTAAATTAACAGCAGGTGCTCCTGGCTCACTCACCAGCCCATCTCCTCTGTCCCTCACCATGCAGGTCTTGACCTTGAAAGCCCAAAATGGCCTAGGACCATGTTCCTTAAGAATTTCCTCCTCTCATATGAATCTGTCCAAGTACAGTTCTGAGGTTTCCACTGGAGGCCCTGCTATGTTTCTCCCCATTGTCAAAAATATAGTGAATGGCACAATGACTTCTCTGATGTGGTGCCATGAGTATGCAATGCAATGGTGCTACTCATCTACCTCATACCTTGTCACTTGTCCAACTCTTCTTCTTGCGAGGATGGACATATAAGTGTGCCAAAATTCACTATTCCCACAACATGGTCACTGAGGGAGCCTGTCAGCTCAGCATCATCACTAGCTCTATTTTCTAGATAAGGAACCACAGCTGAAAAACAATGAACAATGGGTTCATTGCCAGCTGAGACCTGGCCACCTGGAAGCACTATGCATAGAGCTAGATGAAGTTTTCATAAGTTACTATCCAAAGAGTCTGTGGTATTATGGGGGTGGGGCGGCGTAGAGCCAAGCAAACCTCTCCCTTCCACTAGATGTTGCCTAGATTGAACATGGTGATATTTTGGATGATGAAATCAAATGGATTTCAAAGGCTATTTTGAAAATAGCCTTCCAAAAACCCCATCCACATTAGCATATACAAGTCTCAAGCATAATTTTGGTTGGTTTTATTTCATTTTGTCTTAACAAAGTAAGTTGATACCATTTCGGTTTCTATTGCTGTGTTACAGAGTAAAACCCAAGAAGCTGATTATTCCAATTCTTCTATAGTTTGCACTTATTTGAAGCTAAGTAGTCTATAGAATTAGATTTGGTTCAGAAATCAAAGCAATCCTATTGTTCCCTAGTAAGTATGACATGAGTCGCTCTGTTGCAACAATCCCTCTGCATTCCACTCTTAATTGCCTCCAAATTAAAAAAAGGGTTAGATGCATCTCACTGTGAGAGAATGAATGTTTCGGATCCCTGCTGCTAATGATGATTCTGCTAAATATATACCAGATCAGTAGTTTAATAAGGAAACTGTCAGCCAAACAACTGAATCAACCATTTTCTGAATTATCTGTCAATTGTTAAGCTTTCACAATAACTTCCTCTTTATACAACATAGGCCAATATTGTCCCCCTCACCCCCACATCAACAGCAAACCTCCTCAGTCTATTTTGATATTAGAGCCTAATGTAAATCACATTATCCCCCCTTTAGTTCTTGTGGAGAAAGTTCTTCTTGTGAACAATACACTCTGTGCACTGGCCACAGTCCCCCAAATCAAAACACATCATTGTGGCAGCAGAACTGTAAATGGTTCACATATTCTTCCTTCCACCCACTCAGGACCGGTGCAGGGCAGTTTGGCGCCCCAGGCGAAAAAATAGTTAGCGCCCCCCCCTCTCCAAAGCAAAAAAAAAAAAAACCCTGCGCCGCCACCACCAACCTACCTCCCCCCCCCGCCCTGGCTGCGGCGGCGGCGGCGGCTGCTGCTGCTGCTGCTGCGACGAAGGTAGGTGACGGGGGGGTTGGGGGGGTGGCGATGGCGGTGGGAGGGCAGCGGCGGGCGAGCGAGCGAGCGGGTGGGCGGAGGCACGGCGGCGGCGGCGGCGGCGGCTGCGGCGGCGGCTGTGGCTGCTGCGACGAAGGTAGGTGACGGGGGTGACGGGGGGTGGGGGGGTGGCGATGGCGGTGGGAGGCGCAGCGGCGGGCGAGCGGGCGAGCGAGCGGGTGGGCGGAGGCGCGGCGGCGGCGGCAGGCAGGAGGGTGGGGAGGCGGAGGCCTGGCGGGGACGGCGCAGCGGCAGCGAAGAGGAGCGCAGCGTTTCGCGCCCTCTTCAGCCGCGCGCCCTCTTCAGCCGCGCGCCCTAGGCAACCGCCTAGTTGGCCTAGCGGTAGCGCTGGCCCTGCACCCACTCCATTCTTTTGTAAGTTTTCTCTGGATGCCTGATGAGTTTTCTGCTTATCGGGTCGGCTACAAAATAGTTACTACTAAGTAACTAGATCAATGTGAAGCAACCTATTTCTTTCCTCTGTCTCCTTTCCTCCCTCCCTTTTCCTCCAATGCTTAAAAGGGCTTAAGGAAGACATCAACCTGGAATCATTAGCTCAGAAATCCTATTGTTTCTTGAAGCTTGGGGCAATGCTAGATACTGAAAAGATCCGGGTTTCAGGCACACAGGACAAAAAAAGAGGCACAAATGTGCACATGCTAATTTACATATGCTCTAAAGTCTCTATGTGTGCGTCTTTGTCTTTGTCTTTAAAGAACCCTGTCTCCTAGGGGCACACCTATTTGTAAAAAGGGATATATGGACGGGAGAGGAGGGCATTTGATTTCAGAAAAAAACCTCAGGCAGAAAGATTCAAAGGGGGTGGCAGCTGGAGGTGAAGCCTATGTGGGCAAAAAGCCAGCTAATCCAGGGAGATCAGATGCAACAGAGATCATCAGGGCCCCTGTACCTTCATTTCAGTAAGTGCCCATGGACATCAGGGTGTTGGGGGCAGATGGCGTCCCAGAGATTCAGGGCTCCAAATGAAAGATTCAGGGCTCCAGCCCTAGTGGGCTACCCCAATACTGCCTCTGTTGAAGCTTCTCCTTAGTTTCATTGAGAAATGAGTACACCACGGCCCTATGTAGACATTCAAAAGGTCCAAAGTGAATATGCAATGATATAAACTGTAAACATGTGATAAGTACCACGCAAAAATGGCGATACAGATTCAGAATCTATATATTTCCAGGGGTGAGTTCTGCACAAGTTCTGATGAATATGCAGAGATGGGGCAGCAGCCGCTATCCCATTTTGCTCCCTTTGTTCATTTGCACCTTGTTTGAATGTCTGCACAGGCCTAGTATGGTGAGCCAATGGGTGTCTGCCCGCCCAATTATGGCTTAACACAAATACATTTTTTCTCTGGTTGTTAATGATGTAGCTTTTATCCTATCTGTTTGTTTCTTCTAAAATGGAACTGAAAGAAAAGAATGAAACAAAGTTCATACCATCATTATTTTCTTGGAGTGTATTCCTACATAATATGAATCTAAATTTAATATAAGTTTCAGACTCTAGGTTCAATAAAATAGCAGTGTCTACTAAAAATGAAAAATTGCAAAACTAGCAAATGGAAAATTAAATGGAGTCAGGCCTGTCCTAACACTCAGGAGAACAGGTGGAACATATTTCATTGCAGCGATAGCCAGCATGATATTGACCATCACTGCTCTTGGGTTCCCCTCTAGAAACCATTTGTTGCATTAGCAACAAACCTAGGAACAGTGATTTATTTCTGAAATCCCTGGACATGCTGGGTGGCGCAAAGGTCTTAAATCTGCTGACTAAGATAAATTGCATGTTGGAGTACATTTAACAAATGATAATGCAAAATGCAGGAAAATATATAGCATCCAAGATAGGGGAGAACAACACATGACCTGCCTGAGAAGTATTTTAATGCAACACATGAATAGATATTGCTGCCCAGAGAAATTCCTTCAGCTTCCCATAGAAGAAGGCCATAGCTTCGGGGGCCCATGACCTCTGACAATTCCATTAGGGACTTGCAAAGAAAAGAAACAATGAAGTTCAAAAAGGATTCATCCTTTTTAAACACCTGAGAGTACATGTAGTGCAATATCAAGGAGCTCAGGCACCCAGGGACTAGTGGTCACAGCCACTAAGTTCTCCACGCTATTTGCCCTCAGTTAGATTATTAGGCCTGAGGAACTAAGGTCTGAATTCACCCAACAGAGACTTGCTTTGAAAGTGCTCCCATGTGAAAATCATAGTCCTTGTGAAATCTCATAAAGAAGAGATTGTCCTAGTATCTTCTTTCTGAGGGGGGAAACCTTGATGCAAGGTATAATATCCACATAAGACTGCTTACAAACCAGCAATTGCCCTGTGAAAACTGATGTAAAATAATGCAGTCACATGGGAAGACGGCAGCATTGTGGTGAACAATCCTAAGCATGTTTACTCTAACGTCACTCCCACAGAGCTCAATGGAGGTTACTCCCATGAAATTGTGCATAGGATTGCAGCCTTCAGTTGCAGTCTTAAAGGTACAATCCTATCCTTGTTTAGTCAGAAAAAAAGTCCTACAATTCCCAGTATTCCCTAGCCAGCCATGGCTGGCTAGGAAATGCTGGGAGTTGTAGGACTTTTTTCTGTCTAAACATGCATAGGATTGTGCCTTGGGAGAGTGCTTTGTCCTGTACAAACCTCCCCAGATATTATGATCTCTAGATAGACCTCTGCTATGGATGCTGTGATGGTTGGCATCTTCTAGGAGCAGGGACTTTTCCATTTAAAGAATGCAATCTTCCATTAAGTTCAGAGTGTCAGTGTGAACTCACTTTTGGGATCTCAAAAGCAGGTTAAGGCAATTCCGTTTCAATATTTGGGGGGGGGGGGGTGAGTGCCTTTTCCTGACTGCTTTTCTAAAATCAGTTTTTAGTAGGTTTGAATAATTTAACTTACTTATAGAACTAAGAACATAAGAAGAACCATTCTGGATCAGACCAAGGGTCCATCTAGTCCAGCATTCTGTTCACATAGTGGCCAATGAACCAGCTGACCACGGGATCCCACAAGCAGGACATGAGTGCAACAGCACCCTCCCACCCATGTTCCCCAGCAACTGGAGTACATAGGCACACTACCTCTGATACTGGAGGAAGCATATAGCTGATCAGGACTAGTAGCCATTGATAGCCTTCTCCTCCATGAATTTGTCCAATCCCCTTTTAAAGCTGTCCAAATTGGTGGCCATCACTACATCTTGTGGAAATGAATTCCATAGTTTAACAATGCGCTGTGTGAAGAAGTCCTTCCTTTTATCTGTCCTGAATCTCCCACCAATCAGCTTCATGGGACGATCCCAGGTTCTAGTATTAGGAGAGAGGGAGAAAAATGTCTCCCTATCCACTTTCTCCACATCATGCATAATTTTGTACATCTCTATCATGTCTCTTCTTACTCGCCGTTTTTCTAAGCTAAACAATCCCAGCTGCTGTAACTTTCCTCTGATAGGGGAGTTGTTCCAGCCCCTTGATAATTTTAGTTGCCCTTTTCTGCACTTTCCCCAACTCTACAATGTCCTTTTTTAGGTGAGGTGACCAGAACTGCACACAGTATTCTCAGTGTGGTCGCACTATAGGTTTGTATAGTTATATATTGTATATATAAGGGCCGTATGATCTTGGCACTCAATTTTATTTTCAGTTCCTTTCCTAACTACGGTATATACATGGAGTTTGCCTTTTTCACAGCAGCTGCACACTGGGTGGACATTTTCATAAAGCTGTTCACCACAACCCCAAGATCTCTTTCTTGGTCAGTCACCGCTAGCTCAGATCAGCTTATACTTGAAGTTGGGATTTTTCACCCCAATGTGTATTACTTTACACTTGCTTACACTGAACTGCATTTGCAATTTGATGCCCATTCTCCCAGTTTGGAGAGATCCTTTTGGAGCTCCTCACAATCCCTTTTTGTTTTCACCACCCTAAATAATTTGGTGTCATCAGCAAACGTGGCCACTTCACTGCTCACTGCTGATTCCAGATCATTTATGAATAAGTGGAAAAGCATTGGTCCCAATACAGTACAGATCCCTGTGGGACCGCACTGTTTACATCACTCCATTGGGAGAATTTACCATTCATTCCTACCCTCTGCTTCCTGTTCTTTAATCAGTTACTGATCCATAAGAGGTCTTCCCCTCTTATTCTATGACTGCTGAGTTTGCTCAGGAGTCTTTGGTGAGGGACTTTGTCAAAAGCCTTTTGAAAGTCCAAGTAAACAATGTCTACTGGATCCCCCCTATCCACATGTTCATTGACACTCATAAAGAACTCTGAAAGGTTAGTGAGACAGTACGTACCTTTGTGAAAGCCATGTTGCTTCTTTCTCAGCAGGGCTTGTCCTTCAATATGCTTACTGTTTTTATCTTTAATAACGCTTTCAACCAATTTACCTGGAACAGATGTTAAGCTATTTACCATGCAGTCTACATGCCCATCACAATCCCAGCTGTCTCTGTGTCTAATGATCGGATCTCCCACTACCACAAGCTCCCTGCCCCCCCCCCCCGGAGGCACATCTTCGTTGTGGGAGGATGTTGCTTCATCTTCCTCGGAATGGGTCCCTTCTAAGGGATCATTTCCCTCTTCCTCGGAATGACACCATCCTTCCCCCCCCCAAGACCCCCATTCTCTGTGACAGCAGAGGAGCTGTCACCCAGGGATTGCAACACCACTATTTGGTCCCTGAGGGTCTCGTCTGCCAACCTCTCTGCCTCTCTTAGCCTCTCCAGGTCAGCAACCTTGGCTTTAAGGGAACGGACTTGTTCCCTGAGAGCCAGAAGCTCATTACACCATGCACACACCCTCAACTTCTGTCCAGCTGGCAGACAGTCATACATGTGGCACTCAGTTCAATACACTGGATATCCCCCGCACCCCTGCTGGCTTTCTACCTTCATAACTAGGTGGTAGTGGTGGTTTTTAATTGGTATTTCTGGGTTTGTTTTTCTGGAAAACCAAACTCTCACGGTTGCTTAATTCACTTGTGTGCTGACACTTTGTCACTAGGACTGAGAACCTTGTCACTGGGGCTCCTCACACTCGGAGAGCTCAACTGTTTTATATGTCATTTCTAATTGCCTTATTGGCAGCTTCCTTGTGGGTCCATCTGGGTGGAAAGGCAGAGTTAAAATTAGATAGGTAGGTAATCACTGAATTTTGAATTGGTTCTCAGAAATGGATCCTTTCATGTAAGTGGGTTTTATATGGAATGGTTCTATAAAGGTCAAGGTGGAGACGATGTGAAACTGTTGCAACAATATAATTTTTCTCAATGGTATTGCCTCTTTTTTTTTTTTCAAGGCCTAGATATCTGGAAGATCAAAGACCTCTCTCAAAGATATCTCAGATATTTGACATCCTTTCCCTTGCATAGTGCTTTCTTGAACTACGCTTACAGATTATGCCTTTTGCTGTGTTGGATGGCAGATACTAACGGGTTCCTGTCTCCCAGCGGATCTCTATCTGCAATTTTAATCAGACACAGAACATAATCCATTACATTCTGAAAGGCTCCTTACATCATGGACCATGGAAAATTATTGGGGGAAATTGTTTAAATTAACAACCTGTTCTCATCCAGGAACCATCATATTTTTTACTGGAAAACTCTCACCTTTTTTGATTTATAGAACAGCTTTGTATGCTTTAGCTGCAATGAAACTCCAGGTGAAAGAAATGGAAAAGATATGGGTAATTAGTGTAGAAGACCCCTTAATATAATAGACAACAGACCCTTTTAATTGAAGGTAGGATTTTATTATATTGTGTAAAACAAAGCAAAACAAAATTAACTCTTATTATTTTATTTCATTGCAATTTTTGTAACGGAAATGTATTTGAAGTTTGTCTGGAAGTTGTCAAAGCCAATGGCTAGTACAATAAAGCTGATTATGATGATGTGGGGTGGAATGCTCCATAGGGCAAGGCAAAGTTTGGGCAAGACAAGGTAAGTCATAAAGTAAGACAATGGCAGATCTATGGTAGCAAGCTCTGACACTTGTCCATGAAGACTTGACCAGGAGGAAGCTCTTACAAGACTTGCCACATGACCTGCTGCAGTGTTCAGGTGGCTTTTGCTAGTCTGGTTGATGGTCTTAAGTTTCCTCCTTTGGCCAGAGATCTATACAGTCTGAAACTTTGCCTGATATTTCCAAGTTCCCCAGTACAGGTCCTGCTGCAGGCTTGAATCCTGACATTATGCTATGCTGTATTAATAATGTATAGAGTGGGCTCCTTGGGTTTTTTTCTCAGGGAAACAAAGGACTATTGCCTGATCATTTCTTTTTAATATAATAAAGTCACCACCAAAGAATTTTACCACATCCAGTTTCACATGGTAAGGGTTGCCTTTAGAAGTGCCTTCATTCCAAGCAACCTCATTTGGGCAAGAATAGGACAAAATGTTTATACACACATGCAGACACACGCACACACAGCTCAGTGGTAGAGTACATAGGTCTCCCGTTTAATCCCTGGCATCTCCAGTGAAAAGGATCAGGTAGGAAGTGATGCAGAAGACCTCTACTTGAGACCATGAACCGCCACAACCAGTCAGAGTAGGCAATACTGGGCTAAATGGACCAATGCCCGAACTCGTATAAGGCAGCTTTATATGTTCATACACATGCATGGCAAAGGTAGAAAAATACGACTCCAATAATAGGGGCTTTTGCCTAGCTATGGCATTATGTATATGTTGTCTATCCTTACCAACGTATATTTGAGACACCAATGATGTGTGTGTAAGCAGAACTCCACAAATAGAGCACAACAGAGAGGGATAATAGAAGAAACAGCATCTCAGGGCTCCTGATCCAATGAAGAATGTAGATTGTTCTTTCCCTCTTTAAATTCAACAGGCAATTGGCTTCAGGCTGTCTGGGTGACCTTTCACCCCAGCTGGCTGTAAAGTATCAACAGTGGTGGCTGGAGTCACCATACCTCTGATGCAGTGGAGGAGGGCCGAATTAGTGCTAGAGACCACCTAGATCAGCCTTTGCACATGAAAAGCCTAAAGTGTCCTTGAGCAAGTGCAGAGTGTATTTCCCTGACCACTGTCACTACTAAGAACCCACAAATCACATATTAGTGATAAAAGGCTCCAAATCAAATGATGGTGTGTCCCGATAAATGTGAGCCCTAGTTTCTCTTTCTCTAGGAGTTAAACACTAAATGATTGTAAGGTGGTCCCATTGGCTTTCAAGCATTCATTTAAACTCATTTCAAAACATTCAAGTACCTTTGGTGATTACTACACTTAGGGCTTCCAGGTTTCAAGGTTTGACTCAAAAGCCCTCTTCATGCATTACTTCCACGAAAGGGTCTCCACATGATCAAGGGGCAGTGTGAGGCTGTCTCCTCCATGGCTGTCTCCATTCTGGATATCAACACCACATCTGCAAGGGTGAGGTCTAGACTCCTCTAAGTGTATAGACTTCCGTGGGGACTGGAAACTTGCATGATCAGGGGATCTTCCAGCTTCTGAGGAGATCAATGTGCATAGGCTTCACCTATGCAGACATCCACACCTAATGTTTGGACATGGGAGGCAAAGCTGTTGGAACCTGCATGATCATTGGGAAGGGACCAGTGGTGTGCTTCACTACAGTTTAACCATGAGGAGATACATTCATATGAGTAATATGTGAAGGGGGTTCCAGGGTTTTAGCCTTCTTTTCAAGCTTAGCAAGGGAATAACTTACATCTCGGGATGAAAAGCGATAAACAAGGGGGTAAGCTATTTTCTATAGGGCCCTCCCTCATTTTAATATTTAAGCCATCAGCCCCTTTCCTGCATGTAAGCATTTCTACACCACTTTTCAGCCCCAAGAAAGGGTCCCCCAAAGTAACTCATGACGAAAACAAACAAACAATAACAACAAAATAAAAATAGAAAGAGCCAATTAAAAACAATGAACCAAAATAACTAAAAACAGCAGCATCATAATCCCAACAAATCAGGGGGTCAGATAACATTAAAACTATGCCTTAAAAAGGATATTTACAGTCTTTCTAAGGTTTGGGAAGGGACCAGAGGGACTTTCTAGGAATGGGATCTCCAGAGCTCTGACATTTCAAAAAGCCCTCTTGGCCAAAGCTGCAACTTGATTCTCCAGGAGCAAGGCCAGGTTCTGAAGCATTCCCAGACTGTGTGAACCTGGTCATTTAGAGGAAGTGCTACCCCATCCAGAACATGCTTAGTAAGCATTCCTGGATTGCTCAGTAGGAAACATTCCTACTAAGTTAATCAATGCACTTATGTCTTGACTGAATTAAGTCTCAGAGTGTTAGGCCATATTTAGCCCATCACAGCCAACAGGTATTGGTCTCAGAACATAAGAGCTATGCTGGGTCAGATCAAGGCCTATCTAGTCCCACACATTCTGATCCCACAGTGGCCAACTAGATGGATCTTAGGGAAGCCCACAAGTAGATCATGAGCACAATAGCACCCTCCCACTCATGTTCCCCAGCAACTGGTGTTGAGAGGCTTACTTCCTCGGATATTGCATGTAATATATAGTCATCATAACTAGTAGCCACTGATAGCTTTATCCTCCATGAATAGGTCTGATTCGCCTTTAAAGCTATCCAAGTCAGTGGCCATCACTATATCTTGTGATAGCAATTTCCATAGTTTAGCTATGTGTTGTGTGAAGAAGTACTTCTTTTTTATCAGCCCTCCAATTTCCCACCATTCAGCTCCATTCTAGTATTATGAGAGAGGGAGAAAAACATCTCCCTTTCCACTTTCTCCACACCATGCTCACATAATTTTAGACACCTCTATCATGTCTCCCCTTAGTTTTAGGGGGGTTTCCCCCCTAGAAAACCCCCAAATGCTCCTCATAGGGGAGCTGTCCCAGATCTTTGATCACTTGGGTTGCCCCTTTTGGCACATTTTCCAGCTCTACAACATCCTTTTTGAGGTGTGGTGACCAGAACTGTACATAATATTCCAAGTGTTTCAACTGCCTCGCTGGCATCTGATGGAAAGAAGAGATAGAGTTCTTTTAGTCTCTTAGCTTCTTCTTTCTTTCTGTAGGGGTGACCAACTGAGAGAGGAGAATGGCAAGACAGGCATAATAAGTATAGGGGGGGACCATGGGAAAGTGGACATTAATCCTTAAACGTCAATGCTTACGATCTCTCTCTCTCTCTCTCTCTCTCTCTCTCTCTCCCCCTCCATCCCCCTACTACACCTGGTACTACTCTTGAGTCAGGCTCATCCCATCCCACCTGTCGCCATGCTCTACATCCTCCACTTGGAGACTGTTGTCAACTAGTAGTATAACTGATACTAAAGGGGAATTCAGCATCTTTGATTTCTGGGCACAGCTATGCTGTCAGCCTGAAATGCTGTTACTGCCTTCCTTTCTGTAATGTATTAGCCCCAAAATTCTGCTGTGTCTATAAAGGATTTTCAAAGAAGGGAAACAGTTTTTTGTTATCTTTAGAACTGATGCAATACATTACAGTATTTAGTAAAGAGAGTGGCGCTTTAAAATAAGAACAAATGTAAATGCCCCCGAGGAGGAGAAGAAGAAGAAGAAGAACAAACCAGCCTACTACTCTGTGTCCTTGAGCAGTTTCTACAAGGGCTTGATAATGTGTAATACCAAAGGAGTCAGACAGATGTATGAAAGCAGTTGAGACAAGGTGCCTCTTCAGTGTTAATGAGAGGTGAGGTTATCTCAGTCTGTGTTCAAAAAATTTTTAAAAAGAAAAAAAACTACAGAGACATTGCCCCAAATAGGCATGGTTAAAGAAACAGAGAAAATCACTGGGATATCTACTACTTTCAAAAAACATTTTCCCCCAGGGAAAGAACACTGAGTATGGAGTGATAGTTTGCAGGTTTAAGAAAAGGAATTGATGGCGCTTTAGTTTTTCCCCCTGCAAAAGCATTGGTTATTAAATAGAATTAACCATTTAATTTTAGTCCATTGTAGAAATTTGGTGCCATAAAATACCACAAAAGAGTTAGCAGAAGCCATCTTGAAGTATGTGGATGCTATTATGCATGTGTTGTTTCAGATTTCTTCAGTCACTATCAATGGAAAAAGCTCCTAGTAGTGACAGTACCAAAATGGTCAGGCCTTGCTCACCTCTAGTTATTCCTCACAATTGTATGTCAGAACTCAAGGCCTTTGCCCAGGTTTAAGCACGCTGGGCTGTCACATACACCATTAAGGCCACAGCTAGAGCCCATTTTCCCTCTTCCCGCTTTTTGATAGCAGGGCTGATGATTTCTGTCAATTTCACTAGGGCTGGGCAGAAGCTTCAAATGTTTGCACAGGTTCATGATGCAATCATGAGAGCCAGTGTGGTGTAGTGGTGAGAGTGTTGGACTGGGACTCAGGAGATCCAGGTTCTAGTCCCCGCTCGGCCATGAAACTCACTGGATGATTTTGGGCCAGTCACTGACTCTCAGCCTAACCTACCTCACAGGGTTGTTGTGATGATAAAATGGAGAGGAGGAGGATTATGTAAGCCGCCTTGGGTTCCTTGCAGGAAAAAAGGCGGGGTATAAATACAATAAATAAATAAATAAATAAATCAGCCAACACTGGTGCTACAAGCACAAGCTCAGGGAACTAAATTCTCCCAGAAATCTGGCCCCAGTTCTATGAAGCTGAAATATTTAAGTCAGAGGTGGGGAACTTGTGTGGGCTAGAATTCAGCAGCAGCTTATTTTAGGTTTTCATGTCAAAGGAGTAACTATGTGGGCAGGTGATTTCATCATGCTTCAGTCTGCACTTCAGGTTTGCCAGGGGGGACATAAGCTGCTCTATTTTGGGAGAAGACTGAGCTGAAGTAGGTATTGAACACTTCCGCCTTTTTTTTTGTCTTCTGTTATCAATTTGCCATCCTCATTGCATAGTTGAACCTCATGCAGAATGAAAGTTTCTATATAGAATCCCCAAGGTTACTTTTCAGAAGGAACTTAATTTTCCTAGTTAAACATTTTTTCAAAGTCTACCTGTTAAGATACTGAAACTACAAATGTGTTTTCCCCTCAATGAAGAATACTACACCCTAACAGAAAATGAAATTATTTGTCAATTTATACTCAGTTAAAAATCACAGCTGTGGAGGTATTTATGTATATCTAAGATTTATTAGAAGAATAAATCTAAGAATAAATCTTTTTGCCATTTTTTTTCAATGAAACACCTTCTCCCTTTATCTTTGCATAAAGCTTTTTGCCATTTTTTTGATATATAAGTCCATTTTTTTGATATATAAGTCCACATGAAACAAAATGATGCAAAGATAAAGGGAGAAGGTGTTTCATTGAAAAAAAATGGCAAAAAGCTTTAAAAAAAATGGCACCATAGGGGTCCAGTGCTCCTGCGCAGGGTTCCGTCGCGTCATTTCTGGTCCCGGAAGTGACGCGACGGGACAGACCGAGCAGCGAGGGCGGCTCTCCGCGGAGTGCACCCCAGAACGAGCAGCACGGGTGGCTCTCCGCGGAGTGCGCGAGCCACCCCAAAGAAAAGGTAAGGCCTCGCCGGGGCATGAGCGGGGCCAAATTTGGCATCGTTCTGCCCCGGCAAGGCTCGATTCTACAACTCTACACACAAAAGTGTACTCTGACTAGTGTGTATAAGTCCACATGAAACAAAATGATGCAAAGATAAAGGGAGAAGGTGTTTCATTGAAAAAAAATGGCAAAAAGCTTTTGGTAACCAATGATACAAAGATTTGTGAATATGAGGTCTACAATCATTATTGCAAAATGTACATTGATACAGTGAAATATGTACAGTTTTTTCCACAGGGGTCTTACATCCTCTGTGGAATCATGTTACTCCCAATACTGTCAGCACACTGAGAATTGTATGTTTAGGCATCAAGAGTATGATGTGTGGTCCAATTTATATGATGACAAGAGAAATATTATTGCCATTTAACCACTTGTGGAAGTAAAATAATGAGATTCAGTAACACAAAGCCTTGTAAAATAACCACAGAGTTAGAGCGTTTGCCATTTTTATGAAGCCGTAATCAAGTTGTCTCGTAAGGAAGTAGATTATAGTCTCATAAAGCAACATGGTAGAACTACAGTATAGTTATTTTAATGCATACAATGGCAATGTTGCTACATGACCTTTTTACAAAATCTATAATGTGCTACAGTAGCTATAAATATAAAAATCAATCAAAATTGGATTTGATTATGGCTTTCAAAATATTAAAATGGAAAAGTAAAAATATAAAAATGTGAAACAGGTTAGCCAGTTGCCACAGAATGTTATAACAAAAGACAAGTTGGCACTTGAAACTACCTAATTATGAAATACTCTAATATAATATAATATAAACATCTCAACAGGTGCTCAGCATCCTCGTGCATACACATAATAAATATGTATGCCTTAAAAGCTAGAGTTCCAGTTTAATAAAAACTGAACAAAAATACATTTACCAGATGGTGGAAATACACCTATAGCCCAACCATGGCCTAATCTACCCTGAAGCACCTTCTGACGCTGATGCAGTTTAGTAACTCAGTTTCTTGAATTCGCATTTACTTCTCCTGTGGCACACAGTGCCAATTATTGCAATTTAGACTTAGTATTAATCCAGCTTTCATGAGGTAAACTTCTTAAACCGCATTAAGTTCAGTATATTTAGGCAGAGTCTCACGATATGAACGTAACAACATCAATTGTTGTGACGACATTTGTCCCGCTCTATCATATCACACACCAGATCAATGTTGGTATAAATCTCATAGTGTTATGATGAATCCTCCCTTTTCCCCCTTAAATTGGTTCTTCACACATGCACAGATGTGCATGTACGTTTCAATGAGTAGGTAAGAAAACCCTCACCTGTTCCTGCTATTGCAGACTCCAGCTCAGGTTGGTACATGCACATAGCAGTGTGAATAAGGCTGGGTGCGCCGCCCGAGCCTTATTTCCCCGGCGCCCCCCTCCCCGCCTCGTTTTTCCCTATGATCTCCCTACCTGGCTTGCCGCTTTCGGGCCCGGAAATGGACCCTGTGCAGGCGCAGAACGCACCATAGGGGTCCAGTGCTCCTGCGCAGGGTTCCGTCGCGTCATTTCCGGTCCCGGAAGTGACGCGACGGGACAGACCGAGCAGCGAGGGCGGCTCTCCGCGGAGTGCACCCCAGAACGAGCAGCACGGGTGGCTCTCCGCGGAGTGCGCGAGCCACCCCAAAGAAAAGGTAAGGCCTCACCGGGGCATGAGCGGGGCCAAATTTGGCATCGTTCTGCCCCGGCAAGGCTCGATTCTACAACTCTACACACAAAAGTGTACTCTGACTAGTGATACATTCCCACTCATGCCTCCAAAATGGATCTCAAGTTAATGCAGGTGTACCTACCAGTGATTGACCTTTTACTGGGAAATATTAGAACTGTCCTCAAAAGAATGCTATGTAGCACATTACTGTATGGGGATGTAGCAGCATTATTTCCAGACCTGGAGTTATGATTCACCACCCAGTGGTATTCAAGCCGCATGCATTTTGTCTTTGTGCAGTACTCAAATGCAGTTAGTTTGTGTCCGCGGTTGGTCATTTCCAAGCAATTACTTTGTAGGAATCTGTGTTCCTATGACTTGCTCTCAGCTGCTCCTGTATTTTTTGTTCTCCCCAGATGTTGAGGAGATTTAGGATTTCAAGGCATTTCCATGAAACACCATGGCCCTCGGCCGCTGAATCTCCAGATACCATTATGCAGAGCTGCGAAGGAGTGGTTCAGGAGGGAGAACAGAAAAATCAAAGGGGCATTTGTAAATGCACAGATGTGAAGTTCAGGGGTGAGAAGAAAAAAACCTGCCATCCACTTGTAGCACAGTAAATACTGAGCACTGCAATGTTGGGGCACACACATAATTATTTTGGGACACAAGCCATGCCCTCTACTGCAAATTCTTATCAGGAGTATAGGGCACACTGGAGACCCAAAATGCAGGGAAGTTGCAATAAATGGAAAATCTGTTACAAAAGTACTTTGAGAAAATGCGGGGGGGTGGGGTTGGAAGCAAAACCCAGGATTGACACAGATGTGTTGTGCTAGTGTCTGATGCACAGTAGCACCACAATAAATTCCTCATGTAGATTAGCCCCATATCTGTGCTTACTCAAAAAATAAGTCCCATGCCAGTATATGATTTATTTTTTGCATCTATAATTTTTTCCCCTAAGCAAATATTTTCCTGGGCATTATTCAAATATGCCAACCTTATCCATTGTTTATGGGCATTTTGCAATGTAATTTTGTTGCTTTAAAATGTTTGGAAGAAGAAATTATACTGCATTAGTTTGTTGCTTTGATCAGTGGCAGAGGAAAACACAGAACTTTAAAGAACTGACTACCTCCTACTCTATGAGTGTCAAATATCCATCCATACCATGGATGAAGATTTCCACCACTGCGATGCCAAACCAGAGTGCACAATTGTTTATCCAGGATATGATTGGCTACCCTTTCACTTGATCATGTATGTCAGATGTAGTTGATTAGAGGCATATACAGCGGCTCTCCCTAGCTTTGGAGTTTCTTCTGCTGGATTTCCACCAAAGCCTGATGGTCCATCTTTTATGATCTGCTGTTAAAAAAAAAAGGATACCTTTGAGTGCAGGTGTAAAGTGCAGGTGCAGCTAAACACTCAGGATTTTGCATGGGTACAACTACATTGGGTCTTAATCCAGAGAGAGTCAAAAGCAATAGGGAAGTACAAACAACTAGAGGAACCACCAAAGGGGCCCCAGATAGCATATTAGGATACAGATCCTATCCTTCCTATTGAGAGTCAGAAGGAAATATGCATCTTCATCTGCATTAATGGGAGGTAATGGGGATCACTACCTCCCATTAATGGTATTTGCAGATCTACACATGTAAGTTGGAATAGCATCCAGTATGGACCTACACACATGGAAAGTTGCTCTTTGAATACATAATGGCTTTGATTTCCCAGCATGCCCATGGGACACTTGTTGGGAGATTTGTGAGTATGGAACATTTATTCTGCTTGTACAATTTCTCCCTGCCATGCTCCAGATAAAACTCAACCTCAGAACTGTTTCCATATGTGTACACACATATGGAAACTGCAAAATCAGGGCATAAGAATACTAACCTGAAAAACTTAAGTACCAAGTGCTCAGTGTCATACTTCCAACAACTCTCACCGAGCACCCAGACACACATGGCAATGGTTTATGATACACCAACCATGCACAAGAGTGACATGATCAACCAACCTCTACAGAGCCATAGGATAGAAATGTAAGAGTACAGGGATGCATATTGTAGTGACTTTGGATACACTGGGTAAAATCCAACTTGTCCTACTTAGTCATGACTAACTTAAGTCCTATTCCTTTCAATGGGTCTACTATTAGTAGAACTTATGTTGGATTTTACCCATTATTTCCAATAGAGACCTACACCTGAAAGTCAAAATCCTGCCCTAAATACTTGCAATGTCATTTTTCATATGTCTCATGCACACCCCATCCTCCTCCCTGTGAGCATTCAGGTTGAAACTAAATATGACTTTAATTGCATAAATTCAATTAACATGGATTTTTTTATATAAATGTGAACATCAGCTGCAGGACTGGAGTGGGCTGGAAGGGAGAATTTAACCCTTCATTTCTGCCATAGTCCAAATGAAAATCCATTCCTCTCAACTGTTATCATATCAGCAGTGAAGCCTCCATTGGCATCCAATGCAGTAACAGTTCTGAGGTTGAGTTTTATCTGGAGCATGGCAGGGAGAAAGCATTAAATTGTCCCACCTGTAGCCCCACTGCTGAACAGACCCCCCCCCCCCCACAAACTTGTGGCTGCCATTTACATTTTTAAAAATGTGGACCTTAATTGCATGAATGCAATTAATGTCATGTTTGGTTTGGCCTTCATACAATATCCACAAAGATGTCAGAATAATCAGAAACAGAAGGGCAAATTCTGGGAGGGAAAGTGCAATGATGTGAAATAGCTTTAAAAAGCCTTCCAAAAGTCCACAATTTGCAGCTATTAGTATACCAGTCCAGACAGTTAATGTGCACTTTGCAGAAAAATAGCATTTATCTGTTTAATGCTGAACTGCATTTCTGATGGAATTTTGCAGATCCAGAGGGGCTGCCCAACAGTGAAAAGTGCTGAAAGGTAATGGCAGCAAATAAATGCATGGAGAATTATCTTCAAATGGAACATCTATAAGTAAAATTACATATGACACAAATGTAGTGCTGTGTTAAAACCTCTCTGTGCTATGCTGTGAGAAAAGGAACAAAAAAGCAATGCTGGCGAGTATCCTATGTTTGACAGGAGCTCCATGGAGAACAAGAAATATATATATGTATGTATGTATATATATATATATATATATATATATATAAGCTTTTTTTACCCGGCGTTGCACAGGTCATCATTTTCCTATAGGCGCTATTTGTTCGAAATTCCTTAAGGTACCGTAGCTGTCCGCTGTTTGGAATCCCTTGGAATCCCAGCTCCCCGGGACTCCCAGCTCCCCCAGGATTACACAATGAAATCCCAGCTCCCCCGGGACTACACAATGAAGAATTCCCTGTGTCCCCCCCAGTACTACACAATGAAATCGCTGCTTCCCTCCCCCCCGGGACTATGCAACAATGTTTGCCCTGTCCCCCCCTTGAACCACAATGAAATCCCTGCTTCCCCCCCCCCCCCGTGACTACGCAATCAAATCCCTGCTTCCCCCCCCTGGGACTATGCAACAATGAATTCCCTGTTCCCCCCCCCATGGTACTACACAATGAAATCCGTGCTTTCCTCCCCCCCAGGACTATGCAACAATGAATTCCCTGTGTGTCCTCCCCCGGGACCACACAATCAAATCCCTGCTCGCCCCCCCAGGACTGCACAATGTATTCCCTGTTCCCACCCCGGTACTACACAATGAAATCCCTGCTTCCCCCCCTCCGGGACTACGCAATCATATCCCTGCTTCCCCCCCCTAGACTGCACAATGAAATCCCAGCTCCCCCAGGACTACACAATGAAATCCCTGCTTCCCCCCCCCGGTACTATGCAACAATGAATTCCCTGCTCCCCACCCAGGACCACACGATGAAATCCCTGCTCCCCCCCCCCGGGACCACACAATGAAATCCCTGCTTCACCACCCCACCCCCCGGACTGCACAACAATGAAATTCCTGATCCCCCCCCCCAGGACCACACAATGAAATCCCTGCTCCTCCTCCCCCCACCGGGACCACACAACAATGAATTCCCTGCTGCCCCCCCTGGACCACACAATGAAATCCCTGTCCCCCTCCCCCCGGGACTGCACAATGGTGTTGCCCGGGTCGTCATTTTCCTATAGTCACTGTTTGTTCGAAATTCCCCCCCCCCCCGTGTAGCCCCCAGCTGCAGTTCATATGAACATTCTGTTTGGACGTAGGAGAGATTTGCATATCCGCTTCTGATTGGGCCCCTGAGGCAGTGCATACCAACATTCTAAATGCCGTTGGAGCTATTTGCATAAGCGCTCCTGAATGGCCCCTGCAAACATTCCAAGTGACGCCATTGGCTCTCATCTATTTTGGGTGGTACAGGCACAGCGAGGGTTTTTCGGAGATCTTAACCCACCAGTCTTTGTCCTTGGGTGATGGGGAGTATGCGTGCCAAGTTTGGGGCAGATCCGTCCAACCGGGTAGGAGCCAATGCGACACATGCAACCCCCCCGTGCGGACATACAGACGTGCAGACAAACATTCACATTTATATGATAGATAGAGATAGAGATAGAGATAGAGATATAGAGATAGAGAGATATATGCTTTTGTAAAAATCAAATATGCTAATAATTTGTTATTTTTGTTGCTTTAAACATCTCAGATGCAATACATAGGAAAATGCAAAGCCAATGGAAAAAGAAACCCTGGCAAATAAACATGGCACGTGCTAAGTAGTACAAAATATCCAAAGGCTATTCAGATTCAAGCCAGAAAGGGAACAAAGCAACACTGCTGTGAATGCATGTGGACAGGAATGTAGGTAAAGAAAGAGAAAAGGGTCTATCCAGATGATAATTTTTAGTACAATACATGCAGAGCTGTCGTCCCCCCTCCCCCAGGAATCCAGATCAAGGCGTCTCCCCTCAAGGAAGCATTTCCATTGCTCGGATTCTATATTTTCACAACACTCACAACACAATACCCTGTTCCACACAAATGTGATTTCCCCCCCTCCTCCGCTTAGAATGTTGATCACAGTTAGAAATGTTGTGTGGAATGTATCCAGGGCCGGCGCTACCACTAGGCGAACTAGGCGGCTGCCTAGGGCGCATGGCTAAAGGGGGCACAGCGCTCCGCTCCTGGACACACGGACACACACACCGTGGGGATCGCTCCGCGCCCCTTGGTTTTTCCCACGCCAAACAGCTGATCTCCACCCAGCTGTTTGGTAGGACTTGAGATTGCCGGGGTTCTGCTTCCAGCGCCTCCCGGTGGCTGCCGCTCGGTCGCCCCTTTAATTTTCTCTGCGCGCAACACCTGGGCGAGGTTGGGGAGGGGCTTGTCGCTGCGGGAGCCAGAAGATGACCAGGGCATGCGTGCGGGCAACTCCGGAGAACCGGGCCCCGAGGGGGTGCACGCAGTGTGGAGACCGCCGGTGAGCGCCTTCGCCTCCAGGCCCACGGAGGGCTGCTGGCCCTGGTGGCGGGGGGTGCTGGGCGAGCAGGAATTTCCTGGCTGCTTTGCTCCGGAGCCCCACCCCACACCAGAGCGAGCAGATGGGCGCCCCTCCCACGAGTGGGTGTGGTTTTTGTGGGCCGGCCGGTAAGGTTTATTACCTTAATAATAATTATTAATATTATTATTATTATTATTATTATTATTAACCTTTATTAATGGGCATAGGGCTGGAGGGAGGGAGGGCTCAAGTGGGAAGGGGGGGCGCTAAATATCTGATTTTGCCTAGGGCACCAAACTGCCTTGCACCGGTCCTGAATGTATCCTGCTGTGGGTCGGGTATCTTGAATCCAGGGTGGCCGGGTCACCGGCCAGATGGGTGATTAACAAATGTAATAAATAAATAAATAAATAAAATTCATGTTTTGCAATGTTTGTGGTTGGTTAGCAACATAACTGTATTTCCTGATTTTTAAACCATACCATCATTTTTACAGACATTACTGATGGCAGTGAGGATGGAAAGCTGAAAACCGTAAGCTTTGCAATCATTTCATCTGACAGGAAGGAAGGTGCTACTTACCTTCCCTAACACTCCTCTTTGTGGGCCAAACTAGATGTTACTTTAATTGCATGGTTAGCAACCAAGCCTGGTACCAATGGAAACATTTTGCTAATACTCGTTGCCATGTGGGGACGATTTTCATTAGGATTGTGGCCAAGAAGGAAAGCATTAAACATCCCCTCCCTGAAGTTCATTCCCTCAACACCTAGTATTATTATTTTTTTCAATCCCAGGTGTGGTTGCTAACCACACAATTAAAGGAATGTTTAGTTTGCCTCTGTGTTGAGCAGTATTGACAGAGTTATTGTGTTCAGGTACATGGATAATAATAAAAGAGGATGTGTCTGTCTCTGCATCCATCCATCAGCATCATAGTGCCAAGACCATGAAAGATAGACACCTGAAACTTGGCATGCATACTAAGGGGACCCTAGGAGTATGCACCTCAGAGATATTTTGTTTTTAAAATGCATTAATTAATTTTAATTAATTTAAATGTGCCCATGTGGTCAAAGCCTGCAGTAACATTCTCAGCCCTTGGAGGCAGCCTTCCCTGACTAGCACATAGTTTTGCAGTCTATAGGGTTTGAGGCTAGAGGAGATTAGTAGGCCAAGGGACACAGTTTATTTATTATATTTATACCCCACCTTTTTTCCTGCAAGGAACCCAAGGCGGCTTACACAATCCTCCTCCTCCTCTCCACTCTATCCTCACAACAACCCTGTGAGGTAGGTTAGGCTGAGAGTCAGTGACTGGCCCAAAGTCACCCAGTGAGTTTCATGGCAGAGCGAGGACTAGAACCCGGATCTCCCGAGTCCCAGTCCAACATTCTCACCACTACGCCACACTGGCTAGATAACTTGGTTTTTAAAAACTTCTGATTGATCAAAAAACTCAGGCAGAACTTTTTAAAAAGTTATTTTTAAGATAAATATTTAAGCAAAAGCACGGGGTGGCAAGTACCATGTTAGCAAAGGCATTTATTCTCCTCTCTGATAGTGGAAGAAATCTGTTCTAAGATGGCACATCACATGTGTGCTTAGGCCTGCCTCCTCCCCTTACCATGGAGTGGAATGGAGTGGAGAGACCCGTCCCTCAGGTGGCTCTCGGGTGCACCATGGCAGGGGTCATGCTAGGGGTTCAAGAGGGCATGCCTTTGCTCAAACAGGGCAGGCTCCAACACTGACAGCTGTTTAAGGCTGCTTGAACTTGACGGCCTTGTTGTGTTAAACTAAGGACTATTCCAACCCATGTGAAGCTGGGTCCTTTGGGAAAGCAATTTTCAATTTGTGGGGATTTGCCAAAGTTTTATTGTTTATACTTGAATTTCTCATGCTACATATTTTTATGTATGTATTTCAACATGCCCTGATAGTACTCAGGGTGGTTTACAAAATTTAAAGAACACTAAAACCTAAACATAAAATATAAAAGCCCTCCACACTTCAATCTAACTAAATAAAAACAGCAACAATATAACAATATCCACAGAGGGAAAATAAACACTAGTGCTCTTAAAGGGTCTTTAAAAACTCTTAAAATGACATTTAAAATCTCTTAAAATGCCTGTGACAATAAAAAGGTCTTCACCTGGTGCCAAATGGACCACAGACAACATAGACACCAGGCAAGCCTCTCTGGGAAGAGCACTCCACAATTTTAGTGCCACTACAGAAATGGCCCTTTCCCTGGCAGCCACCCAATTGGTGGGGGCATCCTGAAAAGGGTCGGGATAGCTAAATCTGGAGGAGGCAATCCTTCAGGTAACCTGATCCCAAGCTGATCGGAACTTTACAGATTAAAACCAGTACTTTGACTTGGGCCCTGAACTGGACTGGCAGCCAGTGTTGATGGAAAAGCACTGGTGTAATATGCTCGAAGCATAGCTGCTTCACGCAGAATTGTTCTAGAATGTTCCAATAAAGTCCTCATGAGCTGTTTCCAAATGTTTTATTCAGCAGCATAGGCGGACAATTAAAGGGGCATTGAGAGTCAACACTTTAAGTCACCCCATTAACATCAAGCAAAGACTAGTAGCATTAAACACTGAGCAGGGAAACTCAGACTTGTGTTTTCAGTGCTTCTCCAGCCTGATGACATTCTCATAGTATTGTGGGGGAATGAGACATTCATTTTCATATTGTGAAGTAAGCCTTTTCTTATATATCCCCATTGACAGGAATCCTGCCTCCAGCAGGCCTATAACGTCCTTGAGGTACGTACTTTTTTTGTTTGTTTTTGTCTCCCATTAACATCTCTGCTTCTGTGGATGCTTTTGGAGTTTACTATGGCGAGTTAGGCTATTCTTCCCCTATTCATGGATAAACAGTGAAGACAAAGCTTTAAGACCCTATTGAAAAATATTTCAAATCCATCTGATCACAGTGACCAATGTTATAATCATTATTCTTCTCCAATAAAGCAGATCAGATTGTTAAAATGTGCCCTGATTTATGCTGTTAATATGAACTGCTGAATGTCAGCTCTGAAGTCCATACATGTCTGGAAACCTGCGAGGCTGTCTGTTATTTTCCAATCCGCTCGCAATTTGCAGAAGCTAGAAATCATACTTGATAAGACCCCCTCCTTCCTATAGGCAAGAGATAAATGAGTAATGCTCTGCATCAATAATACAGCTCCACAGTCATTGGCAGTACATGTTATCTAGCACTGTTGTCACGTCTGGCTTTGCAGGCACCTTTGAAGTTGAATACGTTGCCACTGTGACACAACAGAAGTCCGACATCTCATTAATTATTTTTAGTATTCTAGAACATGGAGACCGGGACAGAACGTTGCTATCTGTGCAACTATGGTGCATTTCTCTGACAATAAATGCTTAATTATAGAAATTAGCATTTCATTTTATAAGCCTTTACTGGAAGAATATAAATAATTTTAATCCACAATCATGGCATGCATGTGGAGAGGGGAATTACAAATGGGCAGTTATTTTAAGATTATTCTTTAACAAACAGAGTTTGATTCGGACTGTGTACACTGGCAGAGGATCTGTCTCCATACTGATTATGGGAATGGGATTTGCCAATAATATACTGGTGCTGAAGATTCGCTTTCTTGAAATGATCCAAAAGGATGATGGCTAATGTATCCTTCATGTACCTCAGCAATGCAGCTGGCAGAGCCACTGAGAAATGATTCCAGACAGTAGGCATTCCACATCAGGTTCACCCACATCAACTGTAGGTATTGTTTGAAAATCTCCCATGTCCACAACAGACCTGCATTGGGGCCACTGGTACTAGCATGGAGAGTGAACTCCTTAGACACATTTTAGCATTTGCATGGAGATCTTGTCACTGTACAGTGGTGTGACAACCATACTGGCAACCACATCACTGTGGCGACAACAAATCCTATTTGTTTAGGGGGGTATCGTCAATAAACATTATTAGCATTATATCTTACCTAGCATTGAACAGGTTCCCCTGGTTCCATTCCACTTTCTTCAGCCTATCCTAGTTTCTCTTCAGAGCATATAAACATTTCCACCTAATCTCAGAGAATTTTTCCTGTGAGTTTCATTTGGATGTTTTTTTGTGATACACATACTATTCCTTTGTTTCATGTAATCCAAACAGTTGCATTTCCCCCCCTGTCTAACATGAACATGTTCAATCAATTTCATCACCGCTGCCATCTTCCATAATTTAACAATTGCTCAGAGTTACACCATTTTTTGCCACCAAAATACTTGCAACTACCAACATACTCCACTTGAGCTCTTGATTTCTTTCTTAGACATCTTGATTTGAGCATCCAAGTAAATTGGCCAGAGGATCAAATGTCAAAGGTCTCTTGACGATTTGAGAAATTATATGCAGAACCTTCCTCCAAAAATGTCTAGTTACTGGGTGAAAGTAACTCACAGTCTAGTTACTGGGTGAAAGTACAAGTTTCATGAAGTTCATAACACTCACTTCAATTACAAGTCAAGTATTAAAACACAAAAATTCTTCTCTAACTTAGTTTTTAATCCAAGATGGATTAAAATAATTCCCTTCCAAGTTGCAATGCAGTCCACTCACATCCAGCCAGCCCACTTTCTCTTGCTCATAATACTAGCCAGGGGCCATCCAATGAAGCTGAATGGTGGGAAACTCAGGGCAGATAAAAGGAAGTACTTATTCACACCATGCATAGTTAAACTATGGAATTAGCTAACACAAGATATACTGATGACAACCAACTTGGATGGCTTTAAAAGGAAATTAGACAATAAGGGTGCAATCCTATGTATGTTTAGACAGAAAAAAATGTCCTACAAACTCCCAGCATTGCCCAGCCAGCCATACTAGTCCTGATGACTATATATTACCTGTGAATACATCCACTGTAACCAATGAATATATCTCCTGGTTTGGCACTGTAGTACACAACTAGACATGGGTGAAAGTATCCTTGGAAAAGGCAGCTGCTTTTTTCTGGGGGGAAACATATCATTTTTTGATACTTCCTATCTTAATTTAGTATTAATGTAATTCAGAGCACTAAACAGTATATGCTTAAAAGTTTCATCAAGTTTAAAATGTATTTTGTTTGTTTGAACGAGCTATCTAAGAGGTGGCAACAACATCCTGTCAAATAAGTGAGGGAAGGTTTGATGGACCCCCAGCATGGCCACTCTGTCCAGCATGGAGGAAAGAGCAGAATAAAAAGAAGAGCAGAGTCTATTAACAACTTGAGGATGATTTCAAAGGATTAACTATGTCTCTGAGCAACATCAAGGGAGAAATGAGCCAGACTCCTAGATGACCCACAGAGTGGCAGAGTTCAGCAGACAGACCATAAGAAGGAACACTACAGAAAGAGTGCAGAGAACGTTGGAGCAAGAGGATCAAACACTAAGATAAATTAATCCTTTAAGTACAGATCTGTAAGAGGAAGCACTTAAGTGCACCTTCCTATGAAAGAGCCAAGAAACTGACTGTACTTCAGAAGAGGCAGATTGCTCAAAAGGAGACAATATTATTTTGTTCGCTTTTGTGTATGTGTGAGTACCCTGAAAATATATGGCTTGCTGGGCCAGGAGAAAGATCTCCTATAGAATCCATTTCAGCCAAAATGCAAAGTCTAAATGATGGTGTGTGATCAAGGCTGGCTCCAGACTGGGAAAGGCTGGGCCAGGTAAGAGCCAAATAATATCTCCTTTTGCCAATAACAAGTGGTTTTGATTTGTATTCTCATATTGTGAAGCACATCCACTCTGTGCAATACTTCCATGCTCGCCGTTGGCAGAGCGAGATCTCCCATTCTGGACTAGGCACCTGAGAATGTTAGCCATAGTGGTCGGCATCTAACCTTCTGAGGCACCCCACAAAGTGAACAATGATGTACGATAGCAATTCCACCTCAAATCCTCCACATTTCATAGAGGGTGGGGGTGCTTCAGAAAGTTATTTATTTTATTTATTATTCAGTTCACGAGAGACCCAAATTACCTTCAACATTTTTAGGTAGTCAAGAGCTTGTACCACCAAAGAGGTCTCTGTACATTGCAGAGGATTTGGGGTGGGGGACACACACAGTGATCCTGTTGCATTCTACCCTCCCCTCACTAGTGAATAACAGTGAATCTAGGGCTCAGCTCAGTTGCTCTCTCCAGATAACCCTGGTCTCTATTCCAGCATGACCAAGTAGTGGGCGGTAACAGGCCTTTGTGTGACTGTTTCCCTCTGCTGTTAGAGGGATCATCTGAATTCTTTGCCATGAGTAGAAGCCACAATTTGGAATGCCTCTGCTGAAATCATTTGGACTTATGGTGACTTATATATTTAACTTGTTCATCAAAAGAAGAGAGCCACCATGAACAGAGTGGATGCAGGCCATCATCCTCAAAAGTAACACTCTAAAGGCACAATCCTATGCACGCTTAGACAGAAAAAAAGCCTACAGCTCCCAGTATGCCCCAGCATAGCTGGCTGGCGCATGCTGGGAGTTGTAGGCCTTTTTTTCTGTCTAAACATGCATAGGATTGCACCCTAACTGAATCAAAGAAGAAAACTAAAGCATACCTCAACACATTGCTTTATTTCAGCACAAGAAATGGTCAAAACACATAACCTTTCAGTTGCTTCTTATATTTTGCACTCAAGACAGGCATGCATACCTGTGTACTGAAAAGGTATATACAGCATTAATTATGAAAGATGCATGCATGTTTCAATTGTGCCTTTTCATTTCTTGCTTTATTCTTCCATGTATTTTAGAGGGGGAAAGGTTATTTGAAAAATGTACGGGTTGCTTCACAGGGCTTCTTTATACATTATATTGTAAATGGGCACATGAAAACTATTTTACATATAAAAACTAAACATGTGCATGGCATGCAATAAATGTATTTGTTTATTTATTCTTTTTAATGACCAGTAATTAAAACACATATACAACAAAAGCAGCAGCCAAGACAAAAACACAAAGAATCAAAGCTAGCAGTCAGTAAATAAAATTACACAAGTGGAAATTACCACCACAGGCATCATGCAGGTCCACATTCCAGGTAGCCAGGGTTGGTCACAGGCTCGCAGCTTCCCATGGTGTACATATGTGGTGGTAAATGTGTTTGCTGCCAGGTACTATGTAAAGTGATCCATAATCTCTGTTACGCATGTCTGAATTTTGCATTTTGGTATCTGAATCCAAATATATCTGTATTGAAATACAAAGCATGCCCCTTTTCATGCAGAATGGATGAAGGTCTCATAAACAAACACAAAGCAGACCTTCATTAACTTTCAATCATTGAATTTTCCTCTATCTCCTAACCTACAGTTTTGTAAGGTCCTCATCACGAGTGAATTCTCTTTGCTTGCCCTGCTAAACAACCGACCTCATCACATAACCATGACTGCCCAGACAGATCCCAATTACACTAAAGAATAGACTTCTCTCTCTAATCCCTTTAATCCCTTAATCTCTGATTATTGGAAGGGGTTGTTGTAAAAGGTGGTCCATTTATTGAGAAAATTGCATCATATCATATGTCAATTAATGGACTGCATAATGTGCCAACAACACCTGTTACTAGCAGTGCATGTCAGTTAACGGCTTTCCTCTCATTTTGTCCTTGCAAAAGCTCTTAAATCTGCTCTATTTTTACTTGACGTGATATTAAATTGTCACATAGCTAGAATCTATGACAGTTGTTTTGCAGTAGCTTTGTTTTTGGGACCCCACTTCTTGTCCAGGACAGACATTTCTCCCCTGCTGATAAACATGCCAATGTAACAATTGTAACTGCGTACAGTTCAATAATGTCTCCCCAATACAGCACCTCAGATACTAGGGGCTGAACAATAGATAAGTTAAAAAGAAACCTGCCTGCTGGCTAACAATCTAAAAAACAAAACAAAAAACCCAAATATCCTCAGGAAAAGGAAAGGACAACAAAGGAAACAGACGAAAAAGAAGACATAATTGCCTCAGCCATTTATACAACTGCAAGAAAATGAAGAAGTGAACCACTAGAGGCAACAAATGAAATATACGTAATACACAAATGATGTTTTAATAAAATATCTACCACAAACAGGAGTCAAGCATCATTTTGGGGGTCCTAAAACAAACTTGTAACACAGCTCCCCCACACACACACACTCCAATCCCATGCCGTACAAATGCTCTCTTGAGTCATGAAAGCAAAGTTTCTATTATAATTCTAATAATATATTATCTACATTTTTGAAATTATTACATCATTGCCCACACTGGGTTTGTCTATCATGCCCCCAAACAACCCCCCCCCCACTTTTGCTGCTTTTGTTTAACATAACATCCAGCCTGAGGAGGACTCCTACAAAGCTTCTTTTGTAATCGGATGGGGCATGCTGGGAGTTGTATGACTTTTTTTCTGTCTAAACATGCATAAGATTGCACCCTTTTCGTTCCCTGATTTGTATTTGTAGCCAGACATTACTCACATATATCTTGAGCCTGTAAATCATACCAGCAGCACTGGTCCCACCACCCCGCTCTCCCTGGAATCAATGTGCCTGATTCTTATGGTGCTTTGTCACTCCCACCAGCTATCCCTCCCTTTTATTTATGCACAAGGAACTCTGGGACTGGTAGTTCTTGAGAGATCAGGGGGTTGGACTCGATGGCCTTGTTGGCCCCTTCCAACTCGGTGATCTATGAAATCTGTGTCCCAAAAGGAAGCACAAATCTCTCTGTCTCTCAGGCCACAAGTCCTAGTTTAACTTCATAAGCACACACTCACACTCTGTTCTAGAGGAGGGCTGGACCAGCAACTTGTTGCTTGTTCTGCTCCAGGAAATCACATAACAAGATCTGGACAATGGTACATAGATACAGGGAAGTAGGTATCTATAAATATCATCAAGCATGATCAGCAATTAATCCTAAGGTAATTTTTGCTACCTGCCCTCCTCCCCACCACATAGATATCTCCAATCTCTAGGCCCTGATAAAGTATATCCTTCCCACCACCATCCTTGGGTCCTCCTGACCACAAGATAAATAACAGATGAACCACAATTAAAGCATATGGATTAGTGAAAAGAAAAGCTAAAGATTGCTGAAAGAAAATCTTATACAAGTGACCAAAGTATAACTCATTTCAGGAGACCTTCATCAAGAACAAATTGTGCATATTAACCTTAAGCAATCCTTCAACATACAAGGAAAGTAAGAAGAACCCTGCTGGATCAGTGCAATCTTCATCTGCTCCAACTTCCTGCTTCCCATGGTACCTTCAAAAGCCTACAATCAGGGCATCAAGGCAATAGCCATTTGCTGTTGTTATTCTCCAGCAGCTGATAGTCAGTAACATATAGCCTCTGAACCTGAAGAGTTCTTTTTGTGATCATGTAGACACATATAGACCCATCCTCATGAATTTGTCTTCATTTCCTTTTTGAGCCATCGAATCCTCAAACTGTTAACATTAAGAATGAACCTAGCAGCAATGCATTTTGCTCTTTACTTTTCTTACAGTTGGGGGGGTTCCAATTTTTATTAGGACCCCCCATTACTGAGTATCAGTAAAAACAGCTTAAACCTCCCCTCCCTATGCAGAGTAGGTCCTAATAAAAAGTGGACCCCCACTAACCATAACAAAAAAAAGAGAATAGACATCACTGCTAGCTACGCCTTTACCATTCATAATGTGTTGTTTGTCCCTAAAATGGTGGCCATCAACATATCTTGCGACAGCCAATTATTAATTTATTAATTACGCATTATATGAAGAAGTACTTTCTTCATATAAGGGAGATAAAAGGGAGAAGGAGGAAGATAAAAATTCTGCAGTTTTCTAGTGCTGGCTAGCCCAATCCCTTTTGAAGTTGAAAGACATATTCTGTAAAATTATATAAGAGATAATATCAAACCAATCTAAAAGATAGAAAGGGCATGTCTTTCAGGAAGCATACTTGGTAGTAATCTATGTGTAATTTTCTATAGGTGGCAAGAACACGTGGAGTGAAGAGTGAAAGCTTTTACAAGTTCTCACTGTCCAGAGACTATTTAGAACAGATGAATGATGCGTTCCTGTAACTGCAACTTCAGTTCTCCAAAAATCAAGTGAGATGCTTAGGAAAATGCATAAGATTTCTTTAGCTCACACCGTCCTTAGTGACAGGAGCAACACTTCAGACAATATCCCCATAAAACCAAGAAAACAAAACATCCATTAATTAAAAAATAATAATCATGTATCTAAATCTATTCACGTTGCGATCCATCAAACTAAGTGCAGACTATCGAGTCCTGATTTTTGATCCTGCTGGGAATGTAACTTATGTGGATGCATGAGGGCTGGGGGACCAAGCAGGGTATAATGCATAGCTGGTGGGAACTATTATGTAGGCTTGGCCTGTTCTAACATTTCACTTGAATTCGTTTGCAATATAGCATCTAACAGGGCCACATTTCCCACCAGAAAACTTGATAGCTTTAGGGGAGAAATACGTTTGCACCACCATTGTCACCTGCTGCTATTGCGCCTGTGAGGGTTTGAGGCCTACACAGGATTGGGTTTGTTGAGGCCTACACAGGCTTCAGTTTGTTGAAGCCTGAAGGCCCAAACACTCCATGATGGGAGGGGGAGTTTGAGAGTTTTAAGTTACCCAATAGAAGTTTAGAATCAGTTCTCCAGTGCAGGGTCACATGGTTATAACCTTCCAGTCCTGGGAAGACTATATATGTGGGGTGTGGTCAGCTAGCAGTCAGAGAGTGTGTGCTGAGCAGCAGAGAGAAACAGCAGAGAGAGAGAGAGAGAGAGAGAGAGAGAGAGAGAGAGAGAGAGAGAGAGAAAGAAACTGGCTGGCTGACTGCACAGGAATTAGGTAGACTGGAGTGAAACTAGAGAACATTGTTTGTTTGTTTGTTTTATTTTATCATACCTGCTTTTGATTTAAAACCACTCTATTAAGTAATTTCCCTACTACTATAAGTAAAGTTTGTTGTGTACCCTGGAGTTTGGAGTGACTTATTCACACGCCTACAGCCTACACCCACGTTACTGGAGGAAGCAGGCAAAGGACTGGGTCTTTGGGGAGAGGCAGATATCTCCCAAAGGCAGATCAAGGGGTCCCTGCAGCAGTGGAACCTTGACAGCGCCTCATCCTCTTTCTCCTCATTCCTACCACCTGCTTGCTGGACAGGCAGAGGCAGTGAGCAAGTAGGCAGTAGCATCTACTGCTCCTCCTTCTCACCACCACCGTGGTCTGGGCCAGAGTGAGCGGCAGCTGAACATGCAGTGGTGAAGAGGAGGAGCAACTCCATGGGGGTCTTGTCCGTGGGCCCTTGTCGAGGTGTGGGCCCTCAGCAGGTGTCCAGCCATGCTTGCCATTGATGCCGGCCCTGGGAACAGGTGTTGGAAGGAATTCTCCTTCCCAGCACCCCTTTCCTGCACATACTTTTATTGCCCCCACCCACCCCCTCCTCAAAAGGAGCACAGAACAGATGAAATTCCCTATGCTATTAAAGAAAGAATAAGGTTAAATGAATAAGGCATCCCACTGCTATTAGAAGAGAAGATTCATGGAAGTTATTAGCTCTGTCTGAGCAGAAAATGAGGGAGCAGTTTGTTGAGATCCTGGAACCAAAGCTTCTGGGATGTGTAGAGAAGTTTGTTACAGAACTTAGCAGGAGATAGCTAGCTGGTGCAACTAGAGGAATGAACTGGAGCAAACACTTGAAGATTCACACACTACAGCATCAGAGGTGTTGTGACTCATTTGTTACCTATGTTTCTACTGTATCAAAGTCAGAGTGTGGTAATGTGGGTTAACTGGCTTCTTTTCTTTTTCTCCACTGAACTGTTCACCTCGACTCTCTTCAGCTTGGCATCATAGTCTACGAATGCTATATGAAGTTCCGTGTCAAGACAGGGGCTTGGCCTCTCTGCAAGCATCCACTACAGGGCATCAACATAAAATGGCAAAGTGCAAACTGAGCACAGAAGCAACGTTTGAGGCTTCATGAAACCATAATGCAGTTCAGTTAGACCAGTAGACCCTAGTTTCATCTTCTTTGGCAGATGGGTATTTTTGAAATGTGGAAATATGTTCATTCCTATGCTCATGTCTAGGGAAGATATTCAGTTTTTAAATGAAAGTTGAGATTGATTTAGCATTCAAATGCCTAGAATTTAGAAAAGCTTAGCTAATCTTCCTGATCTATCATTCATAACCCCTTGTCTTGCCACTCCCTACTGGATGAAGGCATGAGGCACATATGGAATGAAATAGGGCATCAGCTTTATTTGTTAACAATCAGATCTGCAGTGGGAAATTATGATTACTGCCTAACCATGTGTGTGTGTGTGTGTGAGAGAGAGAGAGGGGGGGGGGGGAGAGAGAGAGAGAGAGAGAGAGAGAGAGAGCTATTTCTGAGGAAAGAGTTAGGAAGATCACCTCCTGCTCTCATATCATCCCTTGGCTGGGTGACTTTACCCTGGCTCTAAGCCTCTGATCAGTCCAATGCTGATCCTTGTTCATTTAGGAATGTTGAGAAGGTGTCTCACACCCTGACGTCTGCACCAGTGGGTTTGTGTTCGCTTTGATCCCAAGAAACCGAGGAGTCAGTTCCAGGTTTGCTTACAAGGAGACAAGTTTACTGAGCAGCTTTCAACGTGCACGTTGGGACGGACCATGGCGTGGCGGTCTGGCATGCACCACCCGTGGTCTGAACACAGAACAAAGCAGGCAGTAGCTTTTTGCTGTTTACACATAATGCTAGCAGCTGAGCTATACATCATGACTATCAATGGTTTGAAGCTGACAACCAAGCACAAACATTGCTGCTAAGCTAATTAGCAGGGTGAGTAATGTTGGCACACGCATTTGCAATTGGGGCCTGGTATCTGCACTTGACCTTGGTTCTCATCATAGCTGGCCATTGGGCAGGCGCACCTGGTGCTGGCTCTCAGCACAGCAGGCCCAAACACTGATAAGTGCTTCGCTTTGCATGCCAAGAACTCATTAAGGCAGCTTGACCGTCTTTTGACTCATCTCTGTGCTGGGAACCAGCTTCTCATGGGACAGGCATGCAGGGAAGAGAGAGATGCTAAGATGCTTTCTAGGCCTCTCTCAGGCCCAAGGAAAATAGAAGGCCCTTCTCTGGTTCAAAATGGATTCTCATAGGCCATACAGAAGGTTCCTGGTGTACTGTGACCCTCAAGGTCTTAAAGCCTTTTGAGGACAATGAGTGCTCACAGACGGTACCTGTACCCATTCCAGTTTCTGGTGGACTGGAAGGCTTCAAGAGCTGAGTTTGTACTGAGACATTGGGGGAGTTTCTCCAAATGTTGCTCCCCCTGACCGATCACTCTGCCACCCCAGAGTGGCATTTCCTATGGCACCACGTGCCTTCATTCTTCCAAGCATGGGATAAAAGGTTTCCCCTCATCTGGGGGCGGGGTGGGGATGGGGATTAGGATGGTCATTTATGAATCACCAAATAAAGAGGAAATACATCACCAAAAAAGAGGGTAAAAGAGGGCACAACTTCTCATAAACTTTGCATATTCTAATTTATAGGTATATAGATGCAAATGTAGAAATAATTATTATAATTTGAATAGAAATACAGTGTGGAAGACTGTGACCTGGTGACTGTGTGTCTACCTGTTCAGTCTGCTGTCCAAGTGCTAACTGTGAATCAGCAACAGTTCTTATGGTTCATTATCTTTAAATTGGACTTGGACAGGACAGCCCTTCAAACAGGACTGTCCTCTGTAAAAGAGGACACACGGCCACCCTATGGGAGGTCAACATTTCCCCGGAAGTGGAGCCTTTGCTCCCCTTATCAACTGGCCACACTCCCCGCTTACCTTGATGGTGGGGAGCAGAAGCAGTGGCAATGAGAATTTTTTTCCTCCCTCTGCCTCTCTCTTTCCTTTCACCCAGGCCCAAACTAAGTAATGCTTGGAGGAGAGCTTCCTGAAATTGCCCTCCCCAGTGTACACTGCAGCCAGCTTCGTGGTGTCCTTTTAAATCTAGTTGCTGTATCTAGCATCTGGTTTATCTTTTACTCAGTTTTATGCTGTTTCATATCAACATGAAGCTGCTGGGAGAGAGGTGCCATCAATATTAGGGTGGCTACTTTCGCCGTGCCAAAAAAGAGGAATTGCATCACCAAAAAAGAAGACAAAAGAAGGCGCCAATTTGCATAGCATATGCAAATGCAAATTTATATGTGTAGGTGCAAATTTAGAAATAATAACTATAATTTACATAGAAATAAACTACCTCTCACCAGAGTCGAGAAGACTGACCTGGTGACTTGTGTGTGCCTGTCAGTCTGTGGTCCAAGTGCTGATGGGCAACTTCAAGGGTCCTTCTGCACTCCCTCCTTTTGGTTCTTTGACTTTAAACCAGACTTGGACTGGGCAGTCTATCAAATAGAGGACACCTTCCAATAGAGGACTGTCCTCTATAAAGTAGGACAACTGTCCACCCTATACAAATATGCTGATGACATCCAGCTCTATTGTTGTTTGTCACTGTCAATACCCTTGAACATTGCCTGGGCTCATTAAGGGCTGGATGAAGGTACACAAGCTGAAATTAAATCCAGACAAGAAGACAGAGGTGCTGTTGGTTCATAGAAAGTCTGGCTCGGGGATTGCAATTTTACCTGCTCTGGAACGGGTTGGCCTCCCCCTGAAAAGTCAGATTCATAGCTTGGAAGTGCTCCTTGATGCTGCACTTTCCCTGGATGCCCAGGTGGTGGTGCTAGCAAGAAGTGTGTGTTCACAATTATATTTAGTGTGCCAGCTGCAACCTTTCCCGAGTCAGTCTGATTTGGCTAGTGTTCTTTACGCCTTGGTCACATCCTGTCTTGTCTAGACTATTCCAATGTACTCTACATAAGGAAGGAAATCTGGAAGCTCCAGTTGGTGCAAAATGTGGCAACCAGTCTGCAAACTGGTGTACAGTATGAATCAATCAATCAATCAATTTATTAATTCGGCCAACAGACCTCACAACATGAACGTCTCAGTAAAAATAATAATGAAATTAAAATAAAATAAAACAAGATTTACATTCAGAGCAGTACTTAACGCAGATAAAAATGCAGTACTTAACGCAGATAAAACAGCAATACATAAATATGTATAGATATATGAACTATAAAATTTATGTACAAATGGGGGGGGGGACCAGAATAAAAGATTAATATAATACAATTTCTTTCCTAATTCTTATTGCCCTCAGTAAATATTTAGCTGCAATTTCCGTAACAGACTCTTTCAGATCTGAAAGAAGAAAAAAGACATAATATTCAGCCGTTCTTCCAGGATAGCGAGAAATCAATGGATCGATCAACTCCCTACATAAGTCTCGATAGAAATTACAGAAGAGGAAAACGTGATTTATAGTTTCAATTTCCTCAGAGCCGCATGGGCATAATCTATTTGAATAAGGTATTCCTCGAAACCTTCCCTCCAAGAGGGCTGAGGGTAGTACATTGAAACGGGCAAGCGTGAATGCTCTCCGATACTTAGGAATGTTTAATTTATTCAAATACTTAGCTTGGAAATTAGGAGAGACATAATTGATACCAAATGATAGAGGGGAGCAGGTTTTGTTTGCTGCTGCAGATGAAACTTGAAAATCAATATTTTGAATGCGCTCTGTAACATAATATCTAGCTTTCTCAGGACCATAGGAGAAGAGCAACAGTGGAGAAAATCCTAAATTATATACTTTATTAACTAATATTTTCATCCAAGAGCTAACCTGCTGATTTACTGGACTAGTGATAAAAAGTCATCGGAGGGAACTGAGAACATTAAGCGAAGCCAAAATTTTAATGTGAGCGACCAAGCTCTAGCTTCAATAGAGTCTGTGCCCACCTCTAGCCGCAAGACTGCATCTGTTACACAGTTGGGAACCCCAAAAATAGCCCTTAGAAAGGCAGATTGGACCTTTTCAACTTCTGAATTAAATCCTGTGATCCATATTTGAACTCCATAGAGAAGTTGGGCCATAGATTTCACGTTAAAAACCTGCATTACAGAGGGAATATGACAATTCCCTTTAGAGTAGAAAAAACGCTGAATTGCCATCTTGGTGTTACTTGCAGTATTGATGGCATAGTTCCTATGGAACGTCCAAGATAAAGAAGAATGAAAGAAAATTCCTAAATATCTAAATGAAAAAACTTGTTCAAGTGGACAACCATCTAACGACCAAGTGTACTTTTTCTTGTTTTGGGGAAAACTACGACCTTAGTCTTATCATAGTTGATCACAAGGGCTTCTTTCTTACAATAATTGGAAAATTCCATCAAGGAGCGCTTTAGCCCTATTTGAGTTTGGGAAAGAATAGCTGCATCATCTGCATAGAGCAAAAGAGGAACTCTAGTTTCACCAAGTTTAGGTGCATGAAATCTAGGGGAGTCAAAACAGGGGGCAAGATCATTAATATATAAATTAAATAAAAGTGGGGCTAAAATACACCCCTGTTTTACCCCTCTCGTTGAAATAACGGAGCCTGAGAGGTGGCCTCTGACACCACATCGAATTTGAATAGAGGTCTCTGAATACAATTGCTTAGTAAGATATAAGAGCCTTTTATCAATTGCTAAGTTCTTTAGCTTGATCCATAGCCTTTCTCGAGGAATCAAGTCAAAGGCTGATTTGAGGTCGACAAAAGCTACAAATAACTTCTTACTAACTGAAACTAGATATTTTTTGGCCAAATGTGATAAAATAAAGCAGTGGTCTATGGTGGAACAACCCTTTCTGAATCCTGCCTGTTCCTTACCCAATATCTTTTCCGTCTCAAGCCAGTCCATATATTTTGTGTATAGAAAACTAGCATATAATTTTCCAATGACAGATAAAAGGCTTATTGGTCTATAGTTAGATGGGTCAGATTTAGACCCCTTTTTGTGGATTGGAACGATTATCGCTTTATGCCAAATTACTGGTATACATCCTGTACTGTTTATAAAGGTAAAAAGAGAAGATAGAATTGGAGCCCACCATTCAATGTTAGCTTTAAGTAACTCAGGGGAAATAAAATTGGGGCCTGGTGCTTTTCCTGTTTTTAAATGCGATATCAACACTTTTATTTCTTGTACAGTAACTGGAACCCATTCAGGGAAGTCTAGAATATTTTCTTCAGCTTGATCAGTTATTGGGATGTGGTTTGCATCATTAAAGATCTTGTAAAAGTATTCTTCCCAGACCCAAGAAGAAATACAATAGTCGGGGATTCTCGATGAGCCTCTCATCCCATCCGCAACCATTTGCCAAAAACACCTGCTGTCATTCTTGGAGGAAGCTGCTAACAATAACTTCCACCATTCCCTGCTTTTTAGTTGTTTCTTGTGTCGAATTAAAGATTTGTATTTCTTTTTTAACTGAAAAAAGGAGTCCGGCAGAGTTCTGATGTTGTCTTCTTTATACTGTCGATAAGCATTGTTCAGTTGTTTTTTCATAAGGGCACATTCCCGATCAAACCATTGATTTTTAGAGGTCAGCGGACCGTTCTTTGATTTTGCAGTATTGACAGTGATGCTCTTTTGTAAATTATAAAGAGATCAAATTTTCAAATAAAGACAAAATATCGTAATCAGGGTTAGGAGCCGTTATTGCTCACTTTAAAGAAGCATATTCAGAGGAATTAAATAAAAGTATCAATTTTTCCTCCAAATGCAGATTCCATTTTACCCCTTTTTTTGTAATAACCAATTTGATGTTATGGGGGCGTTGCTTTAAAGGTAAACGGGCAGGAGAGGGAATAGACAAATAAGTAATCAATGGCAAATGATCACTATCAAGTAGACCCCCCACTTCAATTTTTTTGCATAGATCTAACATGGATTCTGAAATTATTACATAATCGACTGTGCTACTACCTCTACTCAAGATGTAAGTAAATTCTCCGTTTTTGTCAAACTGCTTATTCCCGTCTAGAATGATCAGACCCGAACGTCTAATAAAATGGGCTAGGCAGGCACCAGAGTAAGTAATTCTTTGGTCTTTGGAGGATCTTATAAAGTTAATTGGACAGTCATCTAGTTCTTTCAAATGCCAATGTTTATAAGCATATAAAGTATCATTGTCTGGTCCAATTCTAGCATTGAAATCGCCAGCATCATTCATTATCATATCACTCCAATATTGAAAGATATGCAATGGTTTGCAGTTATTTTCTGGGCTCAACGTGTTGGTCATAACCTTTAAAGCAGGAGTATTGAACCTCTTTCAGCCCACAGGCCAAATTACATTTTGGAGACGCTCTCAGGGCCAAAGGTAAAAGGGGGAAATCCAAAAATACCTGCATATTTTAGCTTAAAGCTCATAGTACCAGCAACTAGGTCTTAGGAGAGGCATTTCAACCTTTTAGAATGGTGGAAAACTGCACAAAAGCCATGAAATGATCAGTGGTTGGGAGGAAAGGGGTGGGGCCTATGGAAGGGGGCGTGGCCATATGGGCAACCCCAAGGGGCTGGATTGGGACCCTAGGAGGGCCAGATTTGGCCCCCAAGGCTTACGGCCTAGCTAGCTAAGGGACCACCTGTCTCAGTAATTAAGTCTTCATGAGAAGACCTTTTGAGACTACCATGGCTCAAGGAGACCCATTTGTCAGGCATATGGGGAGAAGCTCTCTCCTGTATCACTCCCAAGCTGTGGAATGCTCTCCATTCAGAGCTGCAAGTGGCCCCAACTCTCTCAGCTTAAAAAAAAAAAAAATGTCAGTGATTGCATTGAATAGATATATCATTCTGAACTCTCAGAAGGCAATTTTAAAGCTAGCCCTGAAGAAGGCCCCTAAAAAATATCAGGGCTGAAATACATTGGGCTTTATTGAAAATAAAGTTATATTTTCCAGCATCTTGAGACACATTGTCTCTCTGTAGATGTGTGGTGGATGCTTTCCAGTTTCTCTACACTCATTGTTGTTGTTGTTTTAAAAAAATTGTTGTGCACTGGCTTGGTGACTTTTGTGGAAAGTCTGTATAAACATTTTGGCTGAGTGGTGATTTGAATCCAGGTCCCTTCAGTCTAAGCCCACCTCTCCAGCCACTCCACCATTCAGACTCTCAACATAAAAATAGCACTTACCATTTACTTTTTGGCTTCTCCTAACAAACAGGAGCTCCAATATTCAATGCAAGGAATAGAGCACTCCTTGCATTTTTATATGAACTAATGCAATGCACACCTCCTGAACCTGTACATAATCATCTGGCACATGCAAAAAACTATATATTAAGGAAAAGTGTGCACAAAAGTGTGCACAAAAATATATTAAGGAAAAGTGTGCATATATTAGGTGAAAGTAGGGATGTGCATACAAGCAAAACCAAATGCCGCCTCAAAGCTCATTCTGTCTCATGTCCGTATCAGATTGTGAGCTATATTTTCATGTATTCATGCATGTTTTTGTGCATATTTTTCCAAATGATGCATCAATTGTGAAGATCTTTGAAATGTAAACTTCATTCTCCCATTGATTAAAGCATGTTTGTGGATTAAAAAAACAAACAAACAAAGGTTTTCATCTCCCATTACCAATATCTGACCCTCCCACATCACAGTCCAATCTATTTGAAGCTGCAAATGTTTAAAAAGCAGTTTTTCAATTCTGCACAGAGTGTTGCCTTTATGAAAAAGTAATAATAAAAGCTGCATTAGACATGCAGACCTGGTCACTCTGAGGGAATTCAGCGATCTATGAATTGCTGTTGAAGAACTTGGTATATGTGAAGTACTCACATCTCTGGGAAGAATCTGAAAGTGGGAAGTGTCTAAAAAAGACATTTTTAAGGATAACAGACGATCATTTTGTGAAGGAAGAAAGGAGATAAAGAGATCCAAGGAAATAAAAGTGGGTCATTTGCCTCTGCAAATGACTATGTGCGATAAGAAGCTTAAAAAATATGACCTGCTTGGAATAATGTATCTCTGAAAGGTCGCACAACCCAAATATGAACTTCCCGGGTCAGACCTTGAAGATAAAGGAAAAAGAAACACACACAGAGAGAATAAGTTAATATTAACCAAGAAGATCTGGGAGAATAGGAAGGGCTTTTAGACCGCAATGCTATACATGCCTACTCAGAAGTAAACCCCATTGTGTTCAAAGGGACTAATTCCCAGGTAAGCGTGTATAAGATTGCAGCTCTAGAAGCATAAATAAATTAGAACTGGCTGGGAATAAAACTGTTCCCGTAATAAATGCTGAGGGAAGGATTGGGTTGGTTCTTTCTTATCCTGAGGTTGGTTTTTCCTATCCACATAAATTTCAGAAGTGACATGGGATTTGACTAGTCAGTGAGTGCTCAGTGCCCCAAGTGCATTACAGTGCACTCCTATACATGTCTACTCAGATGTAAGTCCCATTGAGTTCAATGGGGCTTACTCCCAGGTAAGTGGTGAATGATTACAGCCCTTTCTAAAGGAATGCTTTCTAAATGAATGATTCCCCTGGAGGTTTGCTACTCAATCCTGCTAGTTTTACAAAGGTACCCTCTTCGGAATGGAAACAATATCATCAGTTTACATTAATCAAGGATCCGCCTGTAGATATCACTGAATAGGGAGGCCATAACATATTGCCCATTTGGCCAGTGTTTATCCACATTTTAGCCATGTCACCCACTGCTCGTTTGACCTAGATTCCTAGTTTCCATTTAAATAGCAAAAAATGCCCTTATTTTATTTCTATATTGTTTATTTTATTTCATTCTGTTTATATCCAGGCCTTCAGGGTGTGTAACAATAATGTTAAAACAAAAATAGAGTAAATAAACATATAATAAAACCAATAAAACAATCAGCAGTAGCAACTAATCTCTCATAACTGCCTGGGTAAATAGATGGGTCTTAGCCTGATATGGAAATATCAAAAAAGTTGGTGTCAGCCTAACTCTTGGGGAAGGCATTCAAAAGTCAGCATGCCACCATGGAGAATGTCATATCTCATGAGACCACGCAATATACAGTACTTGCCCTTATGGTGGACGATGAGATGGGCTTCGCCACCCCCAGATCTAAGAGCATGGGTACAGGGAGAGGCATTCCTTCAGAAACCTGGGTCCCAATTATTATATCTAATTATCTATCTATATCTATATCTATATCTATATATATATATATAGATATAGATATATATAGATATATATATATCTTTCCTCAGTACAAATCCTTCTAAGGCAACCTACAAGTAAAATATTAATAAAACCATGTCAAATAAAAACATTACAAGTCATCAAGATCTTTCCCACAAAGCTTTTGGGGTCAGATGGCCCTGTGTGGGGAAGGAAACAGTCCAGGGGCAGGAGGGTATAAGGTCTTCTTTGCTTGCCTCCATCACTGTCCTATTTCTTCCCACCAGATATATGAGATATCCAGGCAGACATATGAGGTGAAATGTGCAGGCATCTAATCTTTTTGTGAGAAATGAGCCCACTCCAGCCTTCCATTTTTCTTAGGTAATGAGGAAAGTTACAGCTATGATTGACATTCAGGGAAACAGTGATATCCATAGAGATACACGCACACAAAGACTAGTATGAAACTCCTATTGTTTGGAGGGGGGATTCCTGAGCATTACTTTTTGATCTTCCCTGGGGCAGAAGTAATAGCTACTCTGAGAAAACAATACAGGAATCCAGAATTTTAGCCTAGGTGTGATTGGACAGTAGCATGTCCACCCAGAAATAAAGCATGCAAATTCAGCTGCCCAAATTTGGAGAAGTGAAATTCAGGAATCCAGATGGCAATCATACCATCACAATTGTTTTATACAGAAGGAAAAAAAAAGTTCACTGTTGTTAGCAAGTCTCTTGCTATTGCACATGTCCTACATGTGCTTTGTGGGCTCCCCACAGACAGCTGTGAGAACAGAATGCTGGTCTAGATAGGCCTTTGGTCTGATCCAGCAGAGCTCTTCTTATGTTCTGATAGACTACCTTGTTCTACTTTTCATTCTTAGGCCTTTGTCTTTTCCTTTGTGTTCTATTTCTGCTCTTCTGGCGGTACAAAAACACAAACTAGTTTTTCCTGTCATGTAATTTTTTTTCCTGTCACGCAATTGTTGAAATAAGCACTTCTTAGATGATGGGGAGCTTTTTCCAATATTACCGTGCTTAGCAGTTATTGACCTAAAAGACAGCTATTTAAGTCATTTTATCATTATACTAGAATTCTTGTATAAATCAGGTGTTGAATTATTGACTCATTAATAACAAGTGAGTTTTAAAAATAAATCCCCAGGCCATGCCCTTGATCCATCTTCCTCTGCTTCTTTTGATGGTCCTGAGCATTAAGCATCCCAACTGATTTTCTACACTATTGTAAGGCTCTTAAGCATTTCCTAGCTTGTTTCCCACAATACATGAATGACAGCATATTTTAGAAGCTATATCTGTAGAGTGAAAGCTGCAAAGCATTTTCTAGGTAATCATGAAATCTAAAGTGGGTAGCTTACTATGACTGAGTAATGCATTCTGAACAGATACGAGTGCTTTTGTGTACTTAACACTGGGATTTTCTTTTTGATCTCAGTTTCCACATTTAAAAGCATCCTAATCTTGTAGTTTTATAACTCATCTTGAATGTTTATCAAGAGTTGCTGTCATAGTAGATATACATGCATTCCATCCATACTATATATTCCTTCTTTTAAAAATAAAAGTAAAGGCCAATTATATTTTTTCTGTTGATTTATTCCATTTTCGTGGGAAGGTAGCTTAGATAATATACCCTTATTTTGATTTAAGTATGACCATTCATTATAAATTGGCAATAATATTATTATTAGCTGATAACCCACCTTTGATTTAGGAATGTGGATATGGCTTAATGTAAAATGTTATGTAAAATGGCTTAATGGCCACCCATACTGAGAGTGGCTGTGTCATGTGAGTGTCCTCATGACTGGAATCCTCAGAGTCCAAAGATGGCAACGCAACCTCCTCTGGACATAAGGATGCTGACCCCGGGATCTTTCTGGGGAACTAGGACCTGGGGAAGTAGAAGCCTCATGATGCCTTTCCATGACCAAATCCTCTTTCTGATCTCTTAACTCTGGGGCCTCCTCTGAGGTTGAGATCTTCTGAGGATGAGGGTTTCGGGTCCGGGTCCATGACAAGCTCTGGAATCCTGCAAGCCCAATTGATCTATGTGCAACAAAACACCAACTACAATGCCCTGACATGCACAAAGAAAATATGTATACAATGATCACAGTTTCCATAATTTGAAGGTTTTCAAATGGGTTGCCCTTATTGTTTTGGGATCCCTGGCTTTATTGGAGCAAGTGCTGCTTTAATATTATCATTGGCTACCAATGTTTAATGCTTTTGTGATTGTGGTGGGTTGTTTTGTTTGTTTTAGTTTTAACTATGATATTTATTGCCTGTCTACTGATGGCATTTCAGAGAGGAAGAAGGCTGGAGAAGCCTCGAGATAGCCTGTATCCTGGCCTCTCTGGTCTCCTCCCCTCCCTGCCCACTGAAACAACCCCTTCCCCCCTCTAAGGTCACTTTTCTGACTTCGGAGACCAGCCGGCATGGTTCTTTCCATGCCAGCTGCAATGGATGTCTCCGACCTCAGAGGGAGGAATCCCCACTATCGTATGGCCCCTCAGACAATGTCAGGGGCCATAGGATGGCTTCCTAAATTAATTAAAATTTAGTAATGTATTTTAAAAACCAAATAACGCCTAGCAGGACCGGTGCAAGGCAGTTTGGTGCCCTAGGCAAGATCAGATATTTAGCGCCTCCCTTCCCACTTCAGAGTGCTGTATTTTTTTTTCAAGGCGTTTCTGGCAGCCCCTTTAGCCCTGCGCCCTAGGCAGCTGCCTAGTTGGCCTAATGGTAGCACCGGCCCTGACGCCTAGCATCTCCTTAGTATACATGCCAAGTATAGAGTATCTTGGACTCACAGTTTTGGCACTATGGTGCCAAGAGAGACACACACATCTTTTATTATTACACATTTGTTTAGTTTATATAGTATTGTAAGATATTATTGTGAGCTGCCTTGTAAGCTGCCTTGTAAGAAAAGGTTTTGCCCCCCCCGCAGCAGCATATAAATTTATTAAATAAATAAATAATGCCATGTAATGCCCATCAGTACCACCGCAAAATCAGATGCCTGGGGAGGCAGTGCAGGAAGACCTCAGAGGGCAACAGCTTCAAGAAGACAGGCATGATACATCTCTTCCCTAATCGCCAAAGAAGTGCCAAAGAATGCACAAACTACAACTCTCAACACCCACCCAGATACACACACCAATCCAGTGACAGCCTCTGTGCTTCCTCTAGGGTTATGATATCTATAATTTAAAGCACTTTAAAATTCTAGTGTTAACATATCTCTTGATGACATTATAGCATTGTAATTCAGGATCATCCTAGTTTATAACAAATCTCCTCTCTTTTTTTTTACTTGCTGTCTTTAGCATCTATACCCACACTTTATCACCTGACGATTAGCATTTTGCTGGAAGTTAGATTGTTTCATTTTAGATTTAATATACATTTGATTTAAAAACAAAAAACAAAAACTGCTTTCAAAACACTAATATGCTAAAGAAGATTTATTACCACTAGATTTTTTTGTCATTATCTTGGTGGCTACAGCCAGGCAGCAAACTTGAAACCAGATAATTTCTCCGTACACTATAAAATAGACAAGCAATCTCTTCCTGCCCCCACTAAGTTCACATGAATATTTACTACAATAAAAAACAAGTGGGTGGGGGGGGGAGAAAATACAATTTTAAAGGGAAGTTATCTGAGTGCACGGCAGCAAAGAATCTGAGTGCAGTACAAAATTGCATATTGTCTCACTTGACTTCTAATGACTTTTTGTGATGTTAATGAAGAAAGCACCTTTAAAAACACAACAATAAGGTTTGTAGCAGGAAAGTATATATTGGATGCATGGTCACAAAATTAAGGTCATATATTCCAATGCTCAGTACTGAGCTGATACATTCTAACTGTGGTAGTAATTATTTAGCATGAGATAACAATAAAAAATTAAATAAAATAATAGCTTGAATGCAGCTGTAGTATTCTAAATAAGGGTTTTTTCTAGGTTGCCTTGTAGATATTAAAATAAATCAGTCCATAACTCAGTGGATATAGCCAATATATGCAGCATCAGAAAGAAGAAAGAGGCCAATATCATAGAAGAAGAATGATCCTGGCTACCAATAGCAGAAATCTCGTAAGTGAAAACCTGCTCTTCTGTCAAAAATCCAAAAGCAAAAGGAGTTTTTGTTTTATATCTGTATTATTTCAAAATCGTATTAGATATTGGGGAAGTTCAGATGAAATTAAGCCACCCTGGCAAACCCCTCCTGGACTCACATGACACGACAGCCCCCAGTGGCTTATAAGCCACATGGAACTGTCGTGTAGTGCGAATCCAGTGTCATTGTGTCTTAGGGCACAGGCTCCACCAAATTCAAGAACCCAATCTCCCTCACACTTCCCAACGCTACCCAAGAGCCAAAATGTTAAGGGAAATTAATGATGTCATGCAGATGAGTTAATAATCTTCCACTACCTTTGGAACCAGGTAATGATTGTGTGACATGATAAGAATGCACAGGAAATGGAGGGTGTGTATATGGAATGTATCTTTAAGGGCCCTGTAATGAAGCCATCCCCTCTGATACTTGCCTGGTGTGCTTAGGCCCACTGGGTATGACTCTCACTGTTCAATTTTCTGTCGCCCTATGTAGGTATTTTGGTTGAAGTGTGTAGGGGCCTTGGGTGCAGACATTAGCCCTGCCCCCAAAGTCCCTGCGTGCCCAACTGGCTTACCCTGGATCCTAACTGTGGCAGTTGTGTAAGCGCATTCAGCCAAACGTGCTTACTGTACCCTTTGCAGATCTTTGTGCTAAACATGCAAAGGTCTAGAAGCTAGACTGGGCTGGCACACTTTGGGGCTTACATGCATGACCACATCCACTACACACTTTAGTCCTGCTCAAGCACAGGCAAATGCCTGCATAGGACTTGTGTGTATGTTGGAGCATGTGGAAGCCTGCCTAAACTGCTCTGCCTTGCTGTGTGGTACTTATGTTTCCATGTGTTGTCCTTCATAAAAAGAAAAAAGGGGAAGCTGTTTATCATCCAGTCTGTTTCTGCTGAGCAGAATCTATTGGGGCATGGAAGCCCGAGTAAGTACTCCACCCCTGGGAGTCATAGGCAAAGAGGAAATATTATATGATTGTAAACTGCCCTAAGGACATCGATAGATAGATAGATAGATGAAATATTATAGAGGAAGAATTGGAAATGTTTTCAACATTTTTAGCTCACCAGGATGTAGTTTCCTGCATTATGTCTCTTCTCATGCATGGAGTAGAGATGGTATCTACAGAGTGGACAACAAATTGCAGCAGTTTCAGAAGATCTGATCACTGCTGAATTCAGAGTGGTGTTCTTCATTGAAGCAAAACGGGTCAGATGGGGGAGTGAGTGTGCTGACTCCCATAGATTGTGGAGAAAGCAACAGGGCAAAAAAGAAAGTCCCAAGCTGTGTTTTCCCCTTGCTCTGACATGATTTGTTGATATACCTATCTGAAAGGCACAGCTGCCAGAAAAAGCATGGTGTGGATCCTGGAATACTGAAGTACTCACCACTTTGTTTTCTGAGGATTCCAGACACATGCATGTGGCCTTTTTTATGAAGGTGAGCTGGCAGGGCCGGCGCTACCGCTAGGCAGACCCAGGCGGCTGCCTAGGGTGCATGGCGGAAGAGGGCACAGAAATGCTGCGCTCCTTCCTCGCCGCTGGCGCGCTCCTGCCCCGCCTGGCCGCCTGGCCGACAAAGGCACCGGTCCGCAACCACCAGGTCTGTGGGGGGGGGATTGCGGGTGCCGGGCGGGCTCGCGCTCGGCTTTCCTCTGCGCCCGGAGCTAGGCCGGGTCAGGAACGCGCGGCGGCGGCGGCCAGTAGGCAGCGGGGAAAGCGGCTGCTGGAGGAGGAGGCGGGCGGGCGCTGGGCAAGCAGGCATTTCCCAGCTGCTTTGCTCCGGAGCCCTCCCTTCTCCGCACGAGAGGGGGGGCGCTAAATATAAGCCAGCCTAGGGCGCCAAACTGCCCTGCACCGGTCCTGTGAGCTGGTTGATCAAGCACTGAAAAGGGACTTAGTGCCACGACTGTAAGGAGATGTTGGAGTACTGTAGTGCTGTTTGCCAGAACATTTACGTATCGTCAAATGTTTAAACTAGGAATTAACTCTGCTACTGTTGCTCCAAGGACAATTGTGGGAAACACTTCTGCCATTGTCTCAAGGCTGTAGAATGATTTCCCTTTGGACTTGCTCTTCTCTCATGGCAACTCATCTATTTCAATAGGGTTCCATATGGAATGATAAGCCATTCCATATTTCAGCTGCTCTACATTTTTTTCTAGTTCTACTGTTGTTATGTTTTATTTGAGCTTTGCTTTTAAAAAAATGCATAATTAAGAACATAACCTGTTAATTACTAGGCATAAAGAGGCCTAAAATGAATACTTCTGTCAATCAATCAATTCCACCAGCTTTATGAGACCTGTCATAGCAAAAGCTATGGAACCTGATGGAATGCTTCTTCCCATATAGATCCAGCCATACTTTAAGGCCATCCACAGAATCCCTCCAAATTCCCCCTCTTTCCTCATCTCATCCTGACACTCGGGGGGGGGGGGGTGGCTACGAGATAGGGATTTTTTGGTGGTGCCCCCCCCCCCCCAGTTCTGGAATGCTCTCCCAAGGTAAGCTTGCCTTGCACCCACACTGCTATCCTTTTGGCACCAAACTAATACTTTCCTGTTCTCCTAGGCCCTTTAAAGTCTTTAAAATTCTTTTAAAGATGTTCTATCATTTTTGTGTCTTATTTATCCTGGTCCCTACAATGTGGTTTTACCTCTTATACCTGACTAGCTGTTGTCCGCGGCTTCGCTCGCATGGATTTTAGGATTTGGTACAATTGTTTTTAAAAGAAACATGATGGAATCCCAGCTCCCCCAGGAATCTCAGCTCCCCCGGGATTACACAGTGAAATCTTAGCTCCCCCGGGACTACCAGCTTCCCCGGGACTGCACAATGAAATCCCAGCTCCCCCCCCAGGACTACCTGCTCCCCCGCCGGGACTACACAATGAAATCCCTGCTCCCCACCCCAGGACTACACAATGAAATCCCTGTTCCCTTTCCCCCGGGACTGCAAAATGAAATCCCTGCTCCCCTGGGACTACACAATGAAATCCCTGTTCCCCTGGGACTACACAGCGAAATCCCTGCTCCCCCCCAGGACTGCAAAACAATGACATCCTTGCACACACCCCTGGGACTACACAACAGTGAAATCCCTGCTCCCCCCCCCAGGACTACACAGCAATGAAATCCCTGTTCCCCCACCCCCTCGGGACTACCCAACAATGTAATCCCAGCTCCCCCCCCCCCGTGTAGGCCCTGGCTGCAGTGCATATGAACATTCTGTTTTGACGTAGGAGAGATTTGCATATCCACTCCTGATTGGACCCCTGTGGCAGCAGTTCATACGAACATTCTAAATGTTGTTGGAGTGATTTGCATAACCGCTCCTGAATGGCCCCTGCGAACATTCCAAGTGACGCAGTTGGCTATCATCTATTTTGGGCTGTACAGGTGCAGTGATGGCTTTTTCGGAGAGTTGAACCCGCCAGTCTTTGTCCTTGGGTGATGGAGAGTATGCGTGCCAGGTTTGGGGCGGATCTGTCCAACTGTGTAGGAGCCTATGCAACGCACACAAATGCCCATACACACAGACACACAGGATTTGGGACGCCCCACACACAACAGTCATTCTCTGACTGAAAGTGTAACATTTAGGCTGGGTGCTAGCAGCAGAAAACTTTTCTGACAGAAATATAGACAGAAATCATCAGGAGGTTTGGGGTGCAGTGTCATCAGTATGCGGATGACACGCAGCTCTACCTCTGTTTTAAGTCCTCACCGAGGTTGGCCGTTGAGACCCTGTCCAAGTGCCTGGAGTCAGTGGCTGGCTGGATGGGAAGGAACATGCTGAAACTGAACCCCGACAAGACCGAGGTACTTCTGGTGGGGGACAAGGGAAGGTTAGGGGATGTTGACCTGGTGCTGAATGGGGTACATCTACCCCTGAAGGACCAGGTCCGCAGCTTGGGGGTCATTCTAGACTCCCAGCTGTCCATGGAGGCTCAGGTGGCAGCTGTGAGCCGGGCGGCGCTGTATCAACTCCATCTGATACGGCAGCTGCGCCCCTACCTTCCTAATCACCTGCTCCCATCAGTGGTTCATGCCTTGGTCTCCTCTCGCCTAGACTACTGTAATGCGCTCTACGTGGGGTTACCCTTGAAGACGGTCCGGAAGCTTCAGCTGGTACAGAACGCGGCGGCTCGCCTGATTAAGGGCAGCCGCCGGCGTGATCACATCACGCCAGTGCTTAATGAGTTGCACTGGCTACCAGTTGCTTGCCGAGCCGAACTCAAGGTGTTGGTTTTGACCTTTAAAACCCTACACGGCTCCGGCCCAGCTTATCTCAAGGAGCGCCTCCAGCAACATCAAGTAGGCCGCTCAACAAGGTCTGCCACGGACGGCCTTCTCCTTATCCCATCAGCCAGAGCAGCCAGGCTGGTGGGGACTAGGAAGAGGGCCTTCTCTGTGGCGGCCCCCATCTTATGGAACTCCCTCCCTAGTGACCTTCGCCATGCCCCTTCCGTGATGAGCTTCCGCCGTGCATTAAAAACATGGCTGTTCAGGCGGGAATATGGGGTGGGTTAGGTTTTTAATGAGAATTTTTTATATTGTTTTAGTTATTATGTTTTATTGTGTTTTATTGTATTTTAATTGTACATCGCCCAGGGTGGCCGGGTGACCGGCCAGATGGGCGATTGATAAATATAATAAATAAATAAATAAATAAATATCTGATCTTAAAGAAAAATCAGGTTAATCCTGAGAGTCTACAGGTGATGAAGAGTAACCGTGCCAAGTTTGGGGTAGATCCGTCAAAACGTGATGGAGCCTATGTGACGACGCCCCACACACGACAGTCAGTCAGTCATTTAAAAAGTTTCCCTCCCTTTTCACCTGCTCAGAGAACATTCTAAATGGCCTAGGGGAGATTTGCATACCCACCCCTATTGGCCCCTGTAGGAATTCATACAAACATTCTAAGTGTCGTATAGGCTATTTGCATAACTGCTCCTATTAGCTCCTGCAGCAATTATGAGGTGAGGGCGACTTGCATAACTGCTCCCCTGTTGTTTTGCCCATAGGAGATATGAGAGTGGGGCGATTTTGCCCCCTTTCTTCACCCCCTTAGGGATGGAATTTCCAAAAATCCTTCCTTAGTGGGTGTCTACGTCATAAAAGCAAGGTTCCTTCAAAATTTCACGTTCCTAGATTAAACGGTTTGAGCTGGGCATTGATGAGTCAGTCAATCAGTCAGGACTTCTTCTTTTATAGATAGATAGATAGATAGATATTGTATTTCATGCTATGTTGGCACGTTTACTAGTTTTATATTGTTGATTTTATTGTGATTTTAATTGTAGTATTATTATAATTATTGTAAAACACTAGAGGAATTTAATTTATGAAGCGTTTTATAAAACAAACAAACAAAATAAAAAATAAAAGCAGTGAGGCCCAGAATGGCTTCAAACATGACACTGATGCAGAAGGAACAGGTCATACATCTGAGATCATTCTGATGCTATGGTAGATATGGAGCTGCTGCCAGTCAATTCCTCTCTTGCTCTGTAATGCCCAGTTTAACACATAGTGTGATGTGGCTGCATTGTTCCGCCTCCACACTCTACATTGTTCCTTCTCCACTTTACAGCATTGGCTCTCAAGTTATCTGAGTCAGTGCTGGCTCCAGATTTTTGTGGGCCCTTGGGCAAGACAGCCTCAATGAGTACCCTCACTCAGCGAGTCTAACTGCTCACTGCTATTGGCACCATCTGCTATTTTCCTTATCCTCTTTCTCATCATTGCTACCACTTGCTTGCTTGACAGGCAGAGAGCCAGTGTGCAAGTAGGCAGTGACATCGACTGCTCTTCCTTCTCACCACCCCCATTGTCTGGGCCAGAGTGAGAGGCAGGTGAACAAGCAGGTTGTAATTATGAAGAGGAGGAGCAAGACTAGGGGGATCTTATCAGTGGACCACTGCTGGGGTGTGAGTCCTCGGTGTCCAACCATGGTTACCCTTGATGCCTGATCGGAGTGGGACTATCACACAGCATGATGATGATTTCATAGATTTCATAGATCATAGAGTTGGAAGGAGCCTACAAGGCTATCGTGTCCAACTCCCAGCTCAATGCAGGAAACTAGAGGAGGGGTCTCCCATCCAAGTAATAGCCAGGTCTGACCCTGCTTAGCTTTCCACGCTCAGACAAGCTGAGCCAGCATGAGCCACAGGCCTGTATGTTGCAGCACATGCTGTATCAAACTACAGTCTATAATGTGATATGGAGGAGCGAAGATTCAGAGTAGCTCTTGGAATATCTAGTTCCACCCAATGTCACTGCAGAGTACTTTCTAGGACCTCATCTGAAGATTCATGCATGAGTGGAAACCTTCTTTGTAGCAAGTAGCCATTATGCTATTAACAGATCAAATGACCGCCCAGCTAAATGTCCCTGGAAAGCTTCAGGATTCATTGGAACACTTCTGTCATTTGGTAAATACGAGTTCATTTCAGGTGAGGGATCACTCAGTAATTTGTATGTTTCTTGTGCTCTTTCCACTATGAACATTTTTCCCCCCACAGATTTCTAAATTACTGTGTAAGATGCCTTTCAGGATGACTAAATAGATGTGGTTTTTAAAGGCTCCATGTTTTGAATAACATATTTGGCTTGCATACTTAATGTATATTTTAAGTTATTAATGAGCCTGCTGATCTGAAGAAAGAAAATGTATAAATAATTAATGCTGAGCTAATGCTGGCTTAACAAACTGGAAGCAAGACCGTTTTTGAAGTTGCCACTACAGAATTTAGTTCTCTGCATTTGTCAACAAGTACACAATAATTTGGCACCATAATTTCTCATTTCATTTCAAGGACATTGAAGAAATTCAGGACTTTAAATACAAATTGCAAAAAGAGAACTCTACATCTTCCTGTGTGTGTGCGTGTGTGTGTGTGTATAATTCTTTATATGAGAATTCAGAGGCAGTTTAAGGGCAAGCGGCAATTGCTACAAGACAGGGGTCCTTTTTAGGGGGAAATGATGCATGTTGCTTTTTGCTGAAATGGCAGGTTAGAATATTATAGGCAGAATAGGCTGGCATTGGGACAGTAGAACATCCCTATTCTCAACAATATTATGATTATTTTGGACTGTACTTCATCATTACCTTTCAAGTAAGAGATGACACATATGATCAGCAGACTCCCATGATGCATCTATTAATGGATTGTACCACTTCAAACTGCAGGTGGGGGACTGAATGTTTGAATGCATCCTATATAAACCTGCAGAAACAAAACTAACATATTAAGAAGAAGTTTTCTAACCTTTGGGGTGCTCTCTCCCAGGCACTCCAAACACATGATAGCTCCCCTGTGGTGGGAACTTGTTTTGGAAATGGCCTGAAAGTTGAGTGGGCAGATGAGTGCTAGCTCCAGTTTATCTCGTCTGATCCAACCAGCTTTGCCTCACCTTCCTTTCCCTTTGCCCTGGCTTCCTACAGTTCTTCTGCACTCACTACTTCCTCCTTCTTCCTTACCTCCCATAACTGCTGCTCTATTTTCCCTTCTATTGACACCTTGTTCCATTCTAGGGGCCGGTTCACACGACACGGGAACCGCGGGGAAGCGCTGCTCCCCCGCGGTTCCCGTGTCGTGTGCACGCCGACCGGAGGTGCCCCCGCGGGCGGGACCCACGGAAAGTGACCACGGTCGGTAGCGGGGTAAGCCCCTACCGCGCGTGATCACCGTGCCGTCGGAACAGCGGGCGGCCGTCCCGCGGGGTCCCCACAGAGACGGCAGCCCAGAGCGGCCGGAGCCGCCGCCGCTCCAGCCTGTAGGGGCAAACGGCCCCTCTGGGCATCCCGGGCCTCACCCCCTACCGCCGGGAGGCCCGCACTGCGGTGCGGGGACTACGGGGTCTGCCCACGCGCGTGGGGCGCCGGTCGTGTGCGGCGCCCCGCTGGACCCCGCGGACAGCCCCGCGGTTCCTCCCCTGCCGGCAGCCTGGGTCGTGTGAACCGGCCCTAGGTTTCCTTCTTCTCTGGGTGTCTGGATCAAGGACAAGGACCCCTTGAACAATTACAGATTTCATTTTTGTGGGGGTATGCATTTTCCCCATCCTTTGGTTAAGCCATGGACAATATATCCCTGCTTTCTCATGTTTCTCACTGTCAAGGGGGATTCACTCATCTACAGGGCTAGGAAGCCAGAGCTTCAGTGAGGCAGTGAGATTTACAACAACCACTCCTAGTAGCTCAGAGAAAGTTGTTAACTCTGATCATCAAGCAGAGTTCCTAATCTTGCAGCAGCTCTACCCATGTTGAAGTGAAAGTGAGCAGAATCCCTCTTTAGACCTTTTCCCTGAACACAGATAAGCCAGGGACTGAGCAGGCACGGAGGAGGATGTTGGCACATCCCCTACCCATTTTTAGCCCTCAGGCAGAATGCCTGTCTAGGGCTCCAGATGCAGCAGTTAAAGTGTCACACTAGGACTGGAGAAACCCAGCTCAAAATCCCCACTGAGCCATGCAGCTCAGCTCACTGGGTGACCTTGATCCAATCACGATCTTTCAGCCTGTTACCTCACAGGGCTGTGGTGGGGATAAAATTGGAGGATAAAAATAATGCTGTGAGGTAGAATTATCCAAATAGGTGTGAGAAGAGGGTTAGAAGTTTTGTCAGATTATAAATCTTGACAGGTGCTACTTATGGATAACTTTTAAAACACCTGTTTACCTGTGGAATGTTGAAAACATCCACTCTGAGAGTCACTAGAGGTAACTAAGCATAGACAAATCCGTAAACTTTGGTTTCTCTCAGTTTCTTATTTTTCCAATCTTAAATTCAGTTTATCCTGAACTTTGAGAATATTTCCTGTCTTAAGTTTGGTTCTTCTCAAACTTTGAGATTTGTTTGTTAAAAAGGTCTGCATGAAAATTCATATACATCTTTGTGTTCATTTTTCCTAATACATGCAGTTCAATGCAATATTTGATGGGAGAACTCCATTGCAAAATTCAGAGAGGTTCAAATTTGGTAGGATAACTGAGTTTTGGTTTGCGTATTGTTTGAAAGTGTGGAAATCAATCAGTACATTTGCATTATAATGCAACCTCAGTGAAGTTCTACCCCATCCTTAGTCTGAGTAACCTAATCCACATCTGAAATGAGATTCAGTTTTCATATATATATATATATATATATATATATATATATATATATGCATGCCTCACTCACCTGGAGATCTTCTTCTATGAGGTCTCCAGAGCGGGGATGAAAGATGAAGGCCTATATTCCAAACTTTGGTGTGTGGATGAAGCTCCATCAAAAAGACAGGAAAGAAAGAAGCAGACAAGCAAGAATTCTAGGATGCCCTGTCTAAAATTGCCTTCTTCTATTGAGGAACCATTGAATCAGCATAATCACTGAGCATCCCTTAACTCAAAGCCAGAACAACGACAGCAACAACAAACATTCTTTTTACTGTCATATCCCAGAATAGTTAGATAAGAAATCAAGCTGGTGCACAGACCATGAGGACAAATGAACACTCTCATGCTAGTACCCTTCCCAGTGGCGTAGCGTGGGTTGTCAGCACCCGGGGCAAGGCAAGTAATTTGCGCCCCCTAACCCGTGGATTTTAGCACTCGAGTCTCTTCCACTAGATTAGTTAAAGAAACCCTCTGTGTACCCACTACAAGACATTTTGTTTGTTCTTTTGTTTCTTGCACACAGACAATTGTGCCTAGAGCAGTGTTCTCCAACCTTGGGTCCCCAGATGTTTTTGGCCTACAACTCCCAGCATGCCCCAGCCAGCGTAGCTGGCTGGGGCCTGCTGGGAGTTGTAGGCCAAAAACATCTGGGGGGCCCAAGGTTGGAGAACACTGACCTAGAGAAATGTGCCCAAAATATGACAGAAATGGCATAAAATTAAGGGAGGATACTTGAGACCCACAATAATGCAAAATAGCTGGAGGTTTTGCAAAGCCAGGGATGAGGGGAGAAAAGTAGAAACAAGTTGTTTTGGAGGAGTTTGATGAACTCTCCTCAAAAGTCACCTCAAATAGTCACAACACTATATTGTAATTTAATACAATATAGAGCCAGTGTGGCGTAGTGGTTAGAGTGTTGGACTGGGACTCGGGAGATCCAGGTTCTAGTCCCCGCTCGGCCATGAAACTCACTGGGTGACTTTGGGCCAGTCACTGACTCTCAGCCTAACCTACCTCATGGGGGTTGGAGGGTAAAATGGAGAGGAGGAGGAGGAGGAGGAGGAGGATTATGTAAGCCACCTTGGGTTCCTTGCAGGAAAAAAGGTGGGGTATAAATATAATAAATAAAATAAAATAAATTAATTAATCAAAATATGTGTGTAACTTAAATAATAGCATATTTCCCCCCTGCTAACCTTGCCTCCATTTCCTGCCCTTTGCGCTGTTGTTTTCCCTGTGTCTGTTTTGTGATTGTAAGCCCTTTGGGAGTAAGGACCTGTCAAACCTGTCTGTCATTTGCACATATATACCATTATGTAATGTTAATTTATAAAGAGGGAACATTCAGACTACATAGGCTACTACCTGTATTTCTCAATAGGGCGGGTTTCACTAGTGTGAAGCATAACCACACCATCCACCCTAATCTCATTGGCAGAAGCAGAGCATGTTACAGGGAGTGGCATGGAAACAGCTATGGGATGGCAGCAGCTGCATTGCTGCAGGTACTGTACAAAGAGGGCTGCTGGACTGAAAATTTCAGGAGGTGCATGGCCACAAAACTACTGAGATGGCTTCATCTAGGGAGTTGTGACTGAGGTCCTAAATGAAGGGAGAGCCTATGGGTCCCATGGTGCTCAGGGCACTCGAAACAAGGTAGTGGTAGACATGTCATCACCTCTAAGCCAAGGCCAATATTTGGTTTCAAGAAACCCATTATCAGAACCAGTGTGTGTGCGCGTGATGAAGTGGATAGAGTGCCTGCCTAGGACCATGTTCCAATCCCCATTAAGCCAGTCACTATCTCTCCCCCTAACCTACCCCGCAGGGTTATTGGGAGGATAAAACAGGGAGGTGGAGGTGGGAAAGAACCTTGGAGGAAAGGCGCAGTAAAAATGCAACTAACAACAAAAATAATAATTAAGCCGTGTCCCTGAAATCCCTCTGGGGTCTAGAGATGGGCTTCATGCCTTGAACCATCCTTCCCCAATCTGGTGCCCTCCAGACATTTTGGACTTCAACTCACATCAGCCCCGGCCCGCATAGTCAATGGTCAGGAACGTTGGGAGTTGTAGCGCAAGATATCTGGAGATGGAGGAAGGCTGCTTTAAACGTTCTTGTCTCACCTCCTTCCAGCGACTCCCGTTGACCCAGTTCTGCCATGAGGTGGCCTTTCCTGACCCCTCCCCACCATCGCTCGCTCGTCCTCCGCCATTCACACGTGCTCACTTCCCTGACCTCTCCCTCTTCCTTCCCCTCGCCTCCCGTCTTGTCCTTCTATCTATTGGAAGAATCCAGTCGTGGCTGGGGCTGGCGGAGCCACAGCAGAGAGCGAGTTGGGGAGCTTCCTCGCAGGCTCAGCCCGCCTCCCGGTTGCTGCCGCTGCTCCGCTCAAACGGAAGACGCGGCGCGGCAATTAGGGTGTGTGTGTGTGTGCGCGTGCGCAGCGGCAGCAACAGCCGGCGTTGCCGAGGGCACGAGCCCCGGAGGACGAGAGGGAGGACGCGGGACGCTTGGTCCGGCTCGCTTCCTTCCTCTTTCCCGCCAGGGGCAGAGAGCTGCGAGTGCGAGCGCGCCCCCCCAGATGTTGCGCCCGGTGCGGCCGGCCCCCCCTGCACCCCCCACGCTACGCCTCTGACCCTTCCAATATGTCACAGCAAAACAGTTCCACTTCGGTTGTAGACATTGTGTTCAATGCTCAACTCTCTGGATAGAGGCAAGGATAACTCTTGTTCATCATATAATGCAAAGCGAGCTCCCACTTGGCAAGTGATATATTAGACATCCTTCTTCAGGTGAACATTTCCTGAGCAGCGCCACACTCACAACAGGTAGCAGTGCAATGTTCATAATTAGTGCTGAAGAACCCCCAAAAGAGACAATTAAATTAAAGAGTCCACTTAGGCAGCAGATGCCAAAGTTTCACTGTTAGATCTATTTGTCATAATATACAGGCCCCTGACAATAGTGAACATCCGTTTGTCATGTGCAGATAACAAAAGCTCAGATATAATTAACTCTCCTGTTTCCCAACTATCTCAAAAGTGTTTTCAGATGGGCCATAAGTTGTTTGCTAATCATAAGAATGATTCAGTTTGGCTTATTTGCAAAATGTTATTTTAATAACTTGTTTTAGGCTTGAAATTCAATACATAGCGTAACTGATGGATCTCCAAGTAAATCACCTTTTCAGTAATAAGAGCAGGCAACATCAAAAAGCGCCAGATACTGTTGGACCTCAATCTTTAAGTAACATTTCATTGGTATGTCAGCAAAATGGCACAATTAGTTCATCATAAAAAAAAAAAAAGAGATAAGAAATATAGCATTGCAAGATTTGAATGTTAGTGTTGCAAGTGCTAGACAGAACATCCTAAATACCTTGCACACTTAGGCATCCAGGCTGGAATTCACAGCATCTTGAGCTATCATGTTCATTAAAAGCATATTATATATACCTTAAGGGGAGCATTTTTTTTTTCCTGTTGAGACTGCTCTACAATTTAATTACAGTAGGCTTTCCTATCAGTTTATGAGATTCACTGTAGGCATGAAGCTGCAGTTTGATTTATACCATCACTGCCTACTCCATCAGAGCAGTATATCTCTGCTCTTTGGGAGAAGGAGGGAATATGGTTGGTAAAAAATTCTGCAGACAAACTGTAAAAACGATATTCTCCAGCCTTTTGAAGAGGTGATACATCATGCCACTAACAAACCATTACCCTCTAGAAACACTGTTGAAGCCTGTGTTGGCCAGGGAAATATAGCACCTAGATCTTTCCCCCCCTTCCTCTATACAAGTCAAGTAACCACAGTAAATTCCCAATTTTGTGAGGCTTCCCAATATTTGCCAGAAAGTAGAAACATAGCAGATTTCCTTAGGAGAACAACTATCACATTGACTCCCCCCACCGCCGTCCATCCCCCCTTGGCTGTGTTAAACATTTCCTTTAAGGGCACAATCCTATGCATATTTAGACAGGAAAAAGTCCTACAACTCCCAGCATACCCCAGCCAGCATGGGGGGGGGGCAAGTGGGGAGTTGTTTAGACATAAAAAGTTCTACATGCATAGGATTGCACCCTAAAAATGTTTGAATAGTTGGATCCAAGAAACACAACAGAAACACAGACATTCAAAACAGAAGCAGGAACCAACAGCATGAAGAAAGACAGGATATGAAATATGTACGACACCGAAATGCATGTACCAGTGCAAGTTCTATGTTATGATTTGGGCAGAAAGCTAAGACCAGACTTTCTTGCTGCTATATATATATATATATAGAGAGAGAGAGAGAGAGAGAGAGAGAAAGTCATTCCAAGGTAATGTTCCCCAACCTGGCTCCCTCCAGATGTGTTGGACTGCAACTCCCATAATTCCCAGCCAGCATGGCCATTGCAGTCCAACACATCTGGAGGAAGCCAGGTTGGGGAAGGCTGTTCTAAATATAATAAATGAATAAGCTCAAAATAAATGTATGGATGGACTGCATCCCATGTATGGTGCAAAGAAGTTGATATTTTTTGTCGATATTTTAGAACTGTAGCATGGATGGGCAAACTTCCAAAGCCTAATAGTTCTTCATAAGGCTGGCAAAGGCACAATCTGTAATAAATAACTAAATAGGCGACTGAACATGGAGGATATATATGTAACCACTGTGAATTCTGCAACCGTGGAAGCCCTTTTGCGGGCCATCATTGTCTCTTTAATCATGGTAGCCATGTGTATAGGTCCTACATGAAGATGCAAGATCTCACACACTCTCACATAAGCACTGATTTGCTGCAAGCTTGAGAACAGTATCCTAAGATACTTCTGAGCAGTTCTCTGTACAGGTGAACTGGCTCAGAGATCAAAATCAAGCTCTTTGGTCAAATTCAAATGACTAAATGGCTTTATCTAGCTTGTGACATCTTCATCTCATTGAATTCCTCTTTTAAAAAAAAATAAAAATGCTTGCCCCAGCAGCTCCTAGTGGTGGCAGAACCAGAGGAGAAGCAGAACAATCACACAGAGTCAAGGATGGGCTATAAATGGCCACAATGTTGTGGATTACAGCTTACAGAGTTTGGTGTGGCATAGGGCAGGATCCAGTCATCAGGCAGCCCACTTGCTGGCTGATTTCTCCTAGCCTGCATGCTGAATAACACAAGGGAAGGCAAGAACTTCAGGTCATGCCACAGCATGGGTTGCTCACATGTTCCCCTTTCCTGTGCTCTGGGTGTGAGGCTCCCATATCAGCCACTGAGCTGGGCTGGAACCCTGCCGACCCATCCCCAAGATCCCTGATGGGAGCCCTTTCTAGTGTGGGGTGGGGTGCTCCACCACGACTTCCCCATTAAAATGGGTCCAGTCCAATGCCCAGTATGCCTCACATGATGCAGTTGTGACATAATATCTAGCAGCAAGATACCAGCTGTATTGCTATGAGGAAGGCATAAACCCTGTGAGTGAATGGCTGATCATGCCCCCCCCCCCAGATAACATTCTTTCTCTGAGCCCCATCAACCAACACCCAACCACAGTCTACAGCAATATATATACTTAGGGAAAGTGGGCAGGGGAAATCTAGGCCAGCATTGGGAGGAGCCACGTGGCAGCTCCCTTTATATGCCCTGGGAGTTGACCAGAGAGGAAACTTGCCCTTTCAGGTCCACTTCACCTCACCTCACAAGTGCTGCTGATTGGCTCCCAAAGAGCCACCTGGTGTGCCACACAACCCCAAGTCCATTGGATTGCCCAGAGGCCATGCAGCATAGGCATTCCGCCCGCCCGGAGCACTCTGCTTCCTCCCTCCAGCTCCAGCATGCACACAGTGGTGTAAACGAGGGTCACCAGGTAAGCAGGGACCCAGGCTTACTTCCAAGAAAGGAAAGGAAAACCATATTTCATCATTAGGAATGGAGGAATCAATCTGTTTACGTCTGTGTCAGTTTCACATGTATTCAGTCAAAAGCCCATTCTATCCAATTTCCACATTAGTCTGTGAATTTCATACACACACACACACACACACACACTTGTATTTAAGTTTTCCTAATATACACATTTTTTTGGTATGCAACTTTCCTTAATATATGCATTTTTGGATGCAGTTTGTGAGCTGAGTCCTTTATCGCAAAATTCGGGGAAGGGTGCAATCTGATGGATAACTGTATTGCAATGTGTGCACATTAGTTTGAAAGTGTGAATTAGTTAAGTTTGCTTAAAACACTGACCAAACAAAATGTCCCCCCATTCCTAGGCATCTCTTCTTCTTCTTCTTCTTCTTCTTCTTCTTCTTCTTCTTCTTCTTCTTCTTCTTCTTCTTCTTCTTTGTCGTCTTTATATAATAGCTTGATTTCACACATTAGCAGTAGTCATGAAGTAGTTGCTAAAATGCTAGCCCAATCAAAAAACGTGTGACCCTAGGCAACTTGAGCTGGCACTACATGAACTGCATTTGCAGTCACATACAAGAAGGACATGCCCCATTGGGCCAGTCACTGACTCTCAGCCTAACCTACCTCACAGGGTTGTTGTGAGGATAAAATGGAGAGGAGGAGGATTATGTAAGCTGCATTGGGTTCCTTGCAGGAAAAAAGGCAGGGTATAAATATAATAAATAAATAAATGTGCTGAGAGGGATTGTTGCCATCTGGCAGTCCTGCCCAATATATAAATGGCTCTTACATCTTAGTTCTGTTTGCTCAGAAATTGTAAACAAGGATATTTTTATATTGATTTCTGTTCCCTCCATTTGTTAAGGGTCCAACAAAACCTACAAATCAGTAAAGAACTACCGGATAGGCTTGTCTGAGAAGACTCTTAATTTCCATCTGCAAAAATGGAAGAAATAACATTTGTATCATTAGCATAATCTTATTTATTTATTTTATTTGCATAATCTTATAAGGCTGCTTCATCTGCTTGCATTTACCACTGATATACCTGGAGTGGGGATGTTCCCATGAAAATCCCATTCCTGGTTAGAATTAGACTATTTTCTTATTTGAACAGGATCTTACCTGGTTCTCCCATGTTTTCCATTATCTACATTTGCTGGACATTTTAATCCCCAGTTCCCCACCCAACACAATCACTCTTTTCACCATTCTTGAATAAGTAAACATGCATAAATCCATGTTTATCCTAAGATGCATGTTTGTTTACACTTTGCCTTCTCTGCTGGGGAGTCCTCAGCAAATGAACTACCTTCAGAATGGATGTCCCAGTTGAGATTCGCAGAGGTCTAGGCTGCCTCTCTTAGATTCAGAGTCTGGTGTTTCATCCTTCTCTTTAGGGAGAACTTTGAGGATTTCTACCACAGACTCAAGATTCAGGGACCACAAGATCTCCTGGGTTGGCTTGGGGCTAGAATTCAGGGATCACTAATAAAGGAGTCTTATGGCCAAGTCACAACAGAACTGTGAACTAGAACCTTAGCAAATAATGATATTTTCCCGCAGATTCATACCTTGGGGTCTGACTGAGGACCCTGTCCTATCATTTCAGCAGCAACAGCAATAGAATCCTGAAGACTCATTCCTTCCAAACAAATCTCATTTCATGTCCTGGAAAGACCTGTCAGCTGAATTTTTATTGATACCTGAAGGTTGAAACATTTGTTCTGAAACCTATTGAAATCTGTGCTTGGCCTTGGTTTGATCATATCCTTAGTTTACAGAGCTTTCAAATTCTGGGAAGGGCTCTGTTTCCTGGTCTAAGCCATTTAAACCAGTTCAATTTGACAAATAGGTACTTAGTGGTAAATATTTGGTTTGGCTTTAGTCAAAAGCTTCAGGTTGTTCCAATCATTTTCTTGATGAACATGATGGAAGTCTGTCTCTGTTTGCTAATTATTATACCTATCAAACTGCTGACCTTGATGGAAAGTCAGGCTTAATTTGGCTGAAAGATTAGGCAGAAAATGTATGACAGAAACAAATGCAATGGGACACATAGCTAATATTTAATCATTGAATAACTAGGCACAGTTATTGGATAGGCAGTAATAGAAAGTTGATTCAACACCCCAGCTACCTTAACTAAAGTTTTCCCAAGGGATTTTACACCAGAATCACCTTGAATGAAGAAGGTATCATGGAAAATAAACATTTAGATTGTTTTTAAAACTAAAAAACAGAATTTATGTCATGCAGCTCTGCTTGAGTCAACTGTGATAATAATCCTGTATTTATGAAATTGCATATGTTGCTAAAATTAGAATAAGATTTTCACAACATACCCAAGCAGAAACAGACCTCATGCAGCACCAAATCCCTTTTAATTAAATTGCAACTGTTTTTAATCTTAAACAATTTATTGAGAAATACACACTGGGAAAGGATAATGAAGAGCATCATAAATGAGATAATGTAAGGCGGATACAGGCATTCTAGGAGTCCAAGTGCAAGGAGTTAAAGTGAAAGTTAGCCCTCATAAAGCACAATAACAAATTATTCAAGTGAGTAGCCTAATCCTATGAGAGACTAATTTAGATTTCTGGAACCAGAATAGCAAATGCTGGGATAACTTTGGTCTGATTGGCTGAGCTTGAGGCCTAGTGATAAAGTAAGATAAAGATATCAAAACTCCAAAAGCAAAAAGAACTTTTGTTTTATATGTATTATTTCAAAATCATATTAGATATTTGGTTAGGGGGACAGACATCACCAAATTCAAGAAACAATTCTCCCTTTATACTCCCCAACCCTACCAAAATATTCAGGACAATGAATCATATCATGCAGATGATTTAAAGCAAATACAGAATACCTCTTACAAGCCAAAGCAAGAAGAAATAAAATCTCTATGAAGGTGTACTTTCTTTTAACTGGGAAATTAGGAAACAGGTGGACCACATGTACACAGACAGATAATGATTTCTGCTGCACACCAGAATGACTAGCCCGTGACACCCTAAAAAACTTCCTGTAATATTCAGGATGGAATGTTTAACAGACATACTAATGCAAGGAAGTGTATGGTAAAATGAGTCTATCAATGCAATATATGTCTACTCAGAAGTAAGTCCAAAGGAACTTACTCCCAGGTAAGAAGACTGCAGCTTTAATCAGTCTCTTAATGCCCTGAACAGAGTCTTAACGGTTCTCTACTTAGTTCTTTCAGTCCATCATCATGGATAAAGAAAATATCATCCCAACAAAACAGCAGTGTTTTCTTATCAACGTGCTACTGAAGTGCTTTATATTATTGCAAAAAGTACCTCTGCCAGTTGTCTATTTAGACTATTTGGGGGTTGCTCAAACCTGAAATCTGTTTTCTTACTGTGCATGTGCACAGTCTTGTTACAAGAGCGCTCTTTTCCTGTGCTGGAAGGCATTGGAGCATTTGTTTTCACAATAATAATAATAAGAAGAAGAATTATGGCCTCTGCTAACACATATTAAGAAAGCAGACAAGTAAGTCTTTCAATGTCAACATTTAGAAGCCAGAAGCCTATACTGCAGATATATCTTACTGGTGGTGAAATAATGGCACATTTTTGTTTCCACCTGGAAATAATACCTTCCCCCCCCCCGCAAAGGGGATTGTGATGGAAAATCTATAGATGAGAGACCAATCTGCAAACATGAGGGTAAGTAAGCAGGTAGAGCAGAGCGTTGAGGGTTCATCAGCATCTATGCCATATTGTGTGCCATAAATCAGAAGTTGCCAACCTTTTTCGGTCGCATTTGGAATTTTGAGAAAACTGTTGTGGGCACCATCACAAAATGGCTGCCATGGTAGGCACAGCCAGTTACAAAACATCCAGTTCACAGAAAGGCAAATGGGTGAAGTCAAGTAATTTGCATATGATCCTGTATTCAAGGCAAAAGTCGGGTCTGAGCCCCCAAACACAAAAACAATCCTTTGAATCCACAGTTCTGTCTGTCATTCACAATCACCTCCCAGATTCTCTTTCTTTCACCCCCCCACAAGACCTGCTCATCCACTCATGCACATATACCCACATGAATCCAAAGTCTGTCACCCAGTAGCAGACACCTGACCCTTCCCCTTGTTATCCTGTTAGCTATGTAATGCTATTCAGTTTATAGTGCTTGAGAGGAATTGTCTCCTTTAACCCTCAGTGATTAAGGGATACTTGATTTCCATTTCCTGTAACATCATAATCTCCGATTGGCTAGTATAAGCCTAGCCCACCAAAGTCAGAATTAGACCACACTCAAAATTATGTCCACCCCTCTCCCTCTGAGACTGTTCCTGTCCATTAGAAGGTGGAACCAGAAATTCAGACAAGTATTTTTATTTTCCTAAAAACATCATCTGGGTTATACAGCCTAAGCAGGTTCCATCATAGATTGATTTTCTGATTCTTCATGTATCTTTGGGACTGAAGTGGGCATGTGTTTGTTTCTGTCTTGGAGAAGGGAGTGGACAAAAAGACTGTTATAGAAGAAAGTAAATAAAGCTGCAATCCTATGCACTTAACTAGGAGTAAATCCCTCATTGAACACAATGGGACTTCCTTCTCAGTAATCAGGACTTAAGTTAGTTCCACTGATTTTGATGGGTCTAATCTAAGTATGACTAAAGCCCTATTCAGGTGTTTAATGTGTGTACAAAGTAAATGTGCAAGGAGAAGGAGCGCTTTAGCCCTACCCCCTCCTCACATGTTGCCATTGCCCTCAACTCATGTAGGGCAACGGTCTGAAGAGGAAAGTCTCCTGTGTCTGTGGAGGCTCTCTAGTGAACCAGTATGTGGATTTTCCAGCATCCTGGCTCACATGGAGAGCCTCCATGGATACAGGAGGCTCTCCCCTTCAGAGCATCAGCCTACACGAGTTGAGGGCAACAAAAACACACAAGGAGGGGGCAGAGCTAAAGCACTCCTTCTCCTCATGTGTTTACTTTGTACACACATTGAATGCCTGAATAGGGTTTAAATCAGGATCCAATCATTTGCGTCTTCCATGATCATACCTAGTGATCTTGTATCATGCATGTATAGTGATCTTGTGTCTTCCATTGCCATACTTCTTCAAACTTTTTCTTCCTTTTTACTTTTAATGCCATGTAAACTCTGATTCACTTAAGTAAATTTGGTTTTACTTTTTCGTGACATTCTGTGCATTATGGATTTCCACGTAGCAAACCCAAGCTATCCTAGATCATGTTACCAAGTACAAATTTTTCCTTCCAAGACAAATTAGGGGCTCTTTATGATTCTGTATAAGAGGATTTGATGAGGTGATCATCAGATACTTATTAAAACTGGGGTGCTGGCCTGGCCGCTGATAAGGTTTTTATACACGGGAGGTGGGGGTCCCTAAGCCCACCACCATTTTGTTACTAAACCTCAGTTAAATTTCCAGGGTATTATTCAGTGGATGTTTGTTCATGTTTCGTGTCTTGACTGATCATCACATTTTGATTTGGGAAAGATTTCCCCCCCCCCTCTAGGACAGACAGATTGTATAGTGAGTGACCTTGGAGGAAAAGTTGTCTTCAGGAAAGCTGACTTGGTGTGCGTGCTTGCTTGAGTCACTTGGAGCTATTAGCTCTGCTGGCATCATTATGCAGTGCACCTGCTGCCTGATTGTGACAAACTATGGCTTCAATATATATATATATTTTAGGTTGATCTCTGTGAGGCTGGCTTGTGGGTGGTCTGGTCTTACAGCAGAGGACTGGACTAAACGGTCCTTTGTGCCTTTTCAAACTCTGTAATTTTATGAGTCTATCGAACGGAAAGTATGTTTGCCCTTACCTTTCAAACAGCAGTAATAGATACTGCTGCGGGAACTTCTTTATCACTACTGTAATGCTTGCAATGCTACTTCAGTGGGCACTGAATGACTGATGTTCCTCTGCTTTGCCCTCATGTTGAGAAGAAAAACCATAGCTAAGGTAACCCATATTCCCTTGCATGAGATAAGGGAGTATAAGGCGTGCTGCCTTTGATGGGGCAATTCTACCCAATTATTTCAGAACAGGAGAAAAGAAGTAGTCACACTCTATCCCAGAGTCTTCTTTTAGGCATGCCAGAGTATCTTTCATACATGATGGAACAGCAGTAAACTGCTTCTAGAACTTCCACCAGGATTTCAAACTATTGCTCATCCAGTGCAAATTTTACAGCACTGGAGGCACGCCCAGAAGTAATTCCAATGGTAAGTACAGCTTGGGTATTAAAAAATATAAGAGGAGGTTTTGAAACAAGGGCAACTTGTGTCTTGTGTAACTAAAAGCATCTGGAACGTTATCTGAAACTTTTGATAAGGGAAGTCATGCAAGGTTATTTCACAATGGCTTTTGCATCAGGCCTTGCAGGGCTAACTTGCAACAGTTAAAATGTGGCCAAGGGCTGAACATATTCTTGGACAAATTCTTAAACATAAACAAAACCTCTTTAAAGGTTCTCTTGATGGGATAGCAAGGAAACATATAAGTTAGCCAGAACATCTCATAAATCCACTGAAGTAGGATGCATGCAGGGATGATTTCCAGAGTTTTGTGACAGACCTGTACTAAAGTCTGACAGGCACTGGAGTGAGAGATGAGAATATGATGATACCCAAATCTATCTCCCCCATCCTTTTTGAACTGGTCTATGTTCAACTGATCTTTATCCTTCCCTTTCTCCAAGGAGGTCAGGGTGGCTCCTTGATAAATCTCACCTCCACGCCTGCCCATTTTATCCTCCCAACACTGAATATCCTCCTCGCCAACTCTGTCACCTTTTTGGCACCAGGTTAAGACTGCCCTCTTCTTCCAGGCATTTAATGGCATATAGGGGTATTTAATGGTGTGATGGCACACTTATATCAGCTGTTTTTAGCAGGGCTAATGTGTAATGAAATTGTTTTAGCTATTAAATTGTTCTTAAATTTTGTATATTGGAAAACAAGTACCGGTATGTCGTATTTTATTATATTTGTGTTTTGTGCTTTTATGAATTGCTGTAAACTGCCCAGAGAGCTTCGGCTATTGGGCAATATAGAAATGAAGCTGTTGTTGTTGTTGTTGTTGTTGTTGTTGTTGTTATCATCATCATCATCATCAACACACAAGCTTGTAAAATAGTTAGGCTAAGAGGAAATTACTAGCCCAAGGTCACCCAGTGAACTTCAGGGTGGTGCTCAGATTTGAACCCAGGTCCTACTGCATTCTAACTACTGTTCCACACTGGCTCTCACTGTTTACTTTGTATCAGAAATATGTCTCTAACATTGAATTCTAGAAATAAAGAGCCTGACCCTACTACAAATTAGTTTTAGCTGTTACAGCACAAAAAAGCTTTGTCCTATATTTGGTAAGTGGGACAGAGACATCAGACTCTACCCTACTTGCCATATACCTTTAGCACTTATTACTAAAGGACAAGGTCTCTGAGTAGTCCTAGCTTCATAAAATCCATAGAATATCGGGTAAAAAATTGCCAATGGCACCACCATGTTTCCACTTATTTCCCACCACAAAAATGTTTCCCGAATTGCATGTGTCTGAGTTCAGGGAAAGTGGAAGGGAACTGCAACATTTGCACAAAGGCAGCTCTTGCCCCAGTGTGCTTTCCGTATGTATTTGTTCGTTTTATAGTTTTGTATACAGTATCCTTTACACAACTAGTTTCCAGGGTGATTAACAACAGGATAAGCAACAGTTAAAACAATAAAAAACAAGACCAGCAAAACTATAAGACCAGCAATTAAAAACAGGAATTAAAATTCAGAGCTATAAAAGCTTTAAAGTCCTGGAAAAATAAAGAAAAGGAGTTTGCCTGGTACCAAAAAGATATTATGAGGAGAAACACATAAGACTGGTCTACTAGTCTGCCTTTGAAGACAAAGAGATTTTCTTTTAAACTTAACTCAATAATTACTAGCATTTTTAAGCAGTTAAAGTAATGGCACTTTTTAGTTTAACTGCCTTGAGAATGATTCTGCATTCGCTTTCCTAATTCCTTTATATTCTCTCATCATTTATGTTTTGCCAACGTTTCTAAAGAAGTTAATCCTTTGGTGAAGAGTCATGGCTCAGTGGCAGGGCACATGCTTTGCTCACAAAAGGTGCCAGGTTCAGTCCTTAGCATCTCCAGGTACAGCTGGAAAAGACCCCTGGAGACAAGCTGCCAATCAGTGCAGACGATATTGAGCTCGATGGACCAATGGTCTGTTTTCACAATAAAGCAGCCGCCTAATCCTCTCCTCCATGTATACATACAGAAAAAACTATAATTTTACTCGTGGGCATTATTTTTTTCCATTTAACTGACAGCTTACATTCTCTTTGTATGCCTCCATTATCACTTTTCCAACAGAGAAACCTGAGGGGTGTGTGTGTGTGTGTGTGTGTGTGTGTACACAATATATATATATATATATATATATACTGAGTGGGGAAAACACTACAGCTTACTGCTTCTGTGGCCCCAGCCAACAAGAGTACATTTGTAAGAAGCCTCTTTAATTCTCATTGCCTGGTCAAATAGTACTGCTTCTTCATTATCTCTTCTTCTGGGAAAAGCCTGAGCATGATGCTCTCACAGGAATTAATTATGAAGCAATTAAGCCTGGTTAAAGCCTCTATTTGCTGCATTTACAAAATTCATAATACTGCAGATCTCTCCCACACCCACACAGTGAAAAAGGAAGTAAGTTGTAGGGCATTGTACTATTTGTTGTCAAAATGTTCATGCACCACCAGCTGACTCATTCCCCTCTTTATAGATTCACCACCTGAGGTATCTTCCTTGCATGGAGGACATTATTTTCAAAGCTGAGTTCCAGAGGGGTTGCACTTTTCTGTAAAATTAGACGTATGCACAGCTGGTAGTGAGATTAGAGGCTAAACTTTGCTCACTGCTTAGTATGCAGTAGAAAGAACAGTCGGAAGATTTGTATGGACCTTTTCTAGATGTAATAGGATAAAGGATTATGGCAGCAAGTTGTATTACGCACAGTTCTCAGTGCCACTTATACAGGGATGGAAGAGGAGGAGGACTGGAGAGAATTCATAAGGGAGTGGCTAATGAAAGTTCAGAAGACAGGCCCCATATGAAGCAAAAGAAGATTGAGAGGGCATGCAAAACATTTTCAAACATTTACCGGATTTTCAAATACTTAAAAAATACTTAGGGATAGGGAACATGTGGCCTTCCAGATGTTGCTTGAATACAACTTACATTGTCCCTGACCTTTGGCTATACTGGCTGGGGCTGATGGAAGTTGGAGTCCAAGAAACAACTGGAGGCCCACAGGCTCCCCACCCCTGACTTAAGAGGAGATGGGGGGTGAGGAGAGGAACAGCCCTTCACCATAGAGAAGACAAGACAAAATGGTTTTGTTCTTCATGCAGGTAGTTATGAGTAACCATTAGGAAAAGCTTCTTAAGTATCTATAAGTATTAGGAAATTCGTAGGGATGGGAACCAAGGTCCTGCTAGCAGACTTTCACTCGTGCAATGGAACTTTTCCTTCCTCTCCTTGCCCTTGCACCCTCCAGTTCTGCAATGGGATGGGAGGGGGGATTGCGCATGTGCACATGTGCATGTGAGCAGACCAGCAGCATCTCACACAGGTTTCTGGGGATAGAAGAAAGATTGCCAGCCACTTTCTTGTCTATGGCAAAGCAGTGGTGATTCTGCCTGGAAAGGAGGGGCAGTGAGAGAGAAAGTGGGTGAAATGTATTTTAAAATAGCAGTAACTGCATTGACAGCTACCTCTGGTATTGTTGGGGGCCAGAGGGTATTTCAGCAGCACCACAGAGCCTTGGGAGGCCTGTATACAGCCTGAAGGCCACATAAGAGCCAGTGTGGCGTAGTGGTGAGAGTGTTGGACTAGGACTCGGGAGATCCGGGTTCTAGTCCCCGCTTGACCATGAAACTCACTGAGTGACTTTGGGCCGGTCACTGACTCTCAGCCTAACCTACCTCACAGGGTTGTTGTGAAGATAAAATGGAGAGGAGGAGAAGGAGGATTATGTAAGCCGCCTTGGGTTCCTTGCAGGAAAAAGGGTGGGGTATAAATATAATAAATAAAATAAATAAAATAATGTTACCCACCCGACCTAGACAATTTATTAGAGAGCCTGAGAAAAGGCTACAACATCTGGGATTGTTTAGAAAAAGGCGAGTAAGGGAGGGACATGATAGAGGTGTCCAAAATTATGCATGGTGTGGAGAAAGTGGATAGGGAGATATTTTTCTCCCTGTCTCATAATACTAGAACTTGCGGTCATCCCATGAAGCTGATTGGTGGGAGATTCAGGACAGATAAAAGGAAATACTTCTTCACACAGCGCATAGCTAAATTATGGAATTCACTACCACAAGATGTAATGATGGCCACCACTTTGGATGGCTTTAAAAGGGGATTGGACAAACTCATGGAGGATAAAACTATCAATGGCTACTAGTCCGGATGGCTATATGCTATCTCCAGTATCAGTGGCAGGATGTCTGTGTACAGCAGTTGCTGGGGAACTTGGGCAGGAGGGTGCTGTTGCACTCATGTCCTGCTTATAGTTTCCTGTGGGCAGCTGGTTGGCCACTGTGTCAACAGAAAGCTGGACTAGATGCCACCCTTGGTCTGATTCAGCACAGCTCTTCTGATGTTCTTATGGTAGGAATGGGCAGATCTGTTTATTAGTGCCTCTGCAAAAGTTGCCAATATTTCCAGTGGGTGCTTCATGAGAGTGAAAATCCATCTGGGTATACAAAACAGCAAATGAACACAAGCAAGGAGGTAAGCTCTGATCCTGGAAATGTGAGTTTGGCCCCAGAGTGTGAGAGAGATAGTGATAAGAGTGACACACAGGGAATTAACAGTGTGTGAGGAAACCCCTGGAGGATCTTAAGGCCAAAGATCCCATTTTTCTTTCTTTTTTACTCTATAGTAAGCACAGGGCCCCCAATCTGGATCAGGACCCTAGTATTGGGGGAAGGGGGGCTTTAACCCTCCCCCTCACTGCAGTCCCAGTCTGGATCAGCCCCTGCATCCCTGCAATATACATTGTCAAACGGTAATCAATTAAAGCAAATGATCCACACCTCCTGAACTAGTATGTGGCAGCCTTTGATTTTGTACTTACGGTACTCAAATTTTGCAATACAGTTCTCAAAAAACATACTCATATTTGTATAAAAATTATGTATTTTAGTTTTAAATGTGTACAAAAATGCATATTGCAGGTAGAAATGCATACAAAAGCAATGTTCATGTGTGTGTGTGTGGGGTAATTAAAAAAAATCAGATTAATGCAGAAATGAGATGGAACTGACTTATGAATGAACACATGAGAAACTGTCATGGCCTGGAAATGGACTGCTCCATCTGTCCCTACTTGAGGCCCTGTGGGAGAGAGAAACAGTTGGGCAGCTATATGGGATCTGTGCGCCGGCTTCCTATTCTGAGCACCAGGGAGCATCATGCAGCCATCTCCGTGCAATCATCTACATGTGATTGAAGAGAGGTAGGTGGGCAAGAAGGATCTCTTCCGCTGTGTGCTGCAGGTGAAACTGAGTTTATGGTGGGATGGATCATACCTTTATAGCAGTGTTCTCCAACCTTGGGTCCCCAGATGTTTTTGGCCTACAACTCCCAGCATGCCCCAGCCAGCGTAGCTGGCTGGGGCATGCTGGGAGTTGTAGGCCAAAAACATCTGGGGACCCAAGGTTGGAGAACACTGCTTTATAGTTTTGAATAAGTATAGTAGTTTTTATTTTTAGATACCCTTGTAAACATTCAGCTCACTACATTATTTTAAAAAAATAAATTTATTTTTTATTGTCAGTTTCAACAAAACAAAACCATAAAAGGGCATGGGAGAGAAAAAAATACAACTACATAGATTTCAATATATCAATTATACATAAGCTTCAACAAAGGCAGACCAAATATCCATATATGTATCTATTTGTCTAGATGCCATTCATTCAAATGTTGAAAGCGTCATTAGGTCCGACCCATTGCTAGAGTCTACACAATTTTATACAATTTCCTCTTTATATAATTTTCTTTTTGTAATGTTATCCTGGAAGACAATCTTACTCGGTGACGAGTGATTGCCTACTACTACTACTACTACTACTACAATGTGAGCATTTGTATTTCCAATGTTGTAATTAATATCCATTTATGTTGACCATGTGTTAACTTCCAGGAACCTGGTAGATAATTTAAAAGAACGTGTACATCCATAAATATTAAAGAGTGTTCCAGTAAAAAGTTTATCCATATTATAACTTCCTCCCACAAAGAGGCAACTACTGGACATTTCCCAAACATATGATTAAAGGAAGCGTTAGCAAGATTACACCTCCAGCAGTTAGCCAGCTTAGACAAACCTTCATTAAAGAGACATTGTGGATGTCTAATAGACATGAAACAAGAGTTTTGCTGAACAAGACTTAGTCTAAGATCCATTGAAGCTTCAGATACAGCCGCTAAAGTGACAATCCATTGATTAGACAGAATAGGAAGCTCACTATAAAGATAATGAAAATGGGGTTTTAAAGCATTTGAATATACATAATATTTATATCCAGCACACTTCATGTATATGAACCTGGGATATGGCAGTAGGAATTGCAAATCATAAGAAATGTAGAGGAAACACAATACTGAGCCACAATTTAATTAAGAAAGCTAAAGGAATAACCTTTCCATTCTGATGTATGTAACCTGCTTCTTACATGGAATATTTAGCAATAAAATAATAACACATTGAAGGTGAGCTAAAACAAAATGAAAGGGAAGGGAATAGACGTAGCAACATACTCCAGTATTTTTCAAAAACCAATTAATGTCAATATTGTTCAAACAAACAAGAAGCAAATAAGTTACCGAACTGAATGCACAACACTGGTTACAAAAATATTAATGCTGAGAGAATAGACCTCTGGTTTGGTTTGGTTTGGTTTAAAATGATGTTTTCAGTAATTAGCATGAGATTGATTAAGGGCAATAAAAAATAAAGGTTAAATAAAACAAAAGTAACATTTATCCACAAAGAAATATGGAAGGCCTACAAAGTCATAATCTTCTGAAAATAGTTCGGATGAGGGGAAAACTCCTTAACTGTTTACATTTCATTGTAAACTGTGAAGCTTTTTGAGCCATTTCATTAGGGAAGAAGAAAAGTAATGAACTAGAAATATTTAATTGCATTAAACTGTGAACCAATGGAGCTGTATGAAGACACTTTTTTCCCCAAGCGTTAAAACATCGCTGCAGTATATTTAAAAGTATCTGCATAAGAACCACATTTTCAGCATATACAATATTCCAATGTGATGGTTAAAAGCATCTTGCACTTGGGCTGTAGGCAGGATCCTCGGTTAAAATTGGGATCCAAATATCTCTGCAGTGTTCCCAAAGAACATGAATGGTGCCAACACTCCCATTAATACAGTGTCTTGCAGAAGTATTCAGCCCCATTTGACTTTTCCGCATTTTGTTGTGTTACAACCTGCCTGGAACAGAAATGCATTTAATCGGTATTGTTACCACTTGATGTACACAAGATACTCAACACTGTGAAGGTGCAAAATCTGTGGCCTTTCATGTGGCACTGGAATTGCACACAGATGAACTGCATTTAAATACTTACAGACTTCTGGAGGCAGTGGGTTGCACCGGAACTTATTTAGGCATGTCACAGCAAAGGAGGTGAATACTTATGCAACCAACAAGTACCAATTTGTTTTTGTTTACTTAACTTTTGTGCCACAATAAAAAAAAATGCACCTTCACCGTGTTGAGTATCTTGTGTGCATCAAGTGGTAACAATGCCAATTGAATCCATTTCAATTCCAGGTTTCCATGGAAGGAGGATCATGGAAGGAGCATTTCATGTTCATTCAAGACGTTGCTCTGGCAACTGTCTGTGATGCTTTCAGTACTTTGGGTGCTCCCAGCTTTACAATCTCTCTAAATACGTAATGTGCTAGGAATATTTGAGCTATATTATTTTAGCCAGTCCATTCCTGCTGACTGATAAAATGTTTGCACTAGTGATGGAAAAACCTCTGGATGTTCAGCAATTGTTTTCATAGAAATCATTAAAAAGAAAAAGAAAAAATTCTCTACTGCTTAGAAAGCAGCAGATCTCAAGAGAACTAGATTTCTTCCTTCTGAGAATTCGTGTAGTTCCATGAGCTTTCATTCAGTGAAGAAATGTGTTATTCTCCCTAGCATCTATTCATACCTCTCTAGGTATTTTCACAAGCTTTGGGGAGCAAAGAGAAAATAGAGAGATATAAGAAGAAGCCAAAAGTAACTTAAAATTTCCCAATTGCAATTTCCTTTCGAGGGTTGGACAGAACGAACGTCAGACCAGCTTCTCTACTTATTCAAACCAGTTCAACCATACCTAATTGGGATGCTTGCTAACAGCCATCTGGATTGATCCTCCTGTATTCAGCACACAGCTTAACTGAACATTTGAGGCAACAACAAAAGCTTTTACATTTTACTCTAAGGGAGGAAGTGAGAACTAGGCATTACGAGGGAAACATGGGCTTCCCAACTGTATGTTTCCCTTGTAATACTAATGTAGTTCCTGGGGAGCATTTGTATAGGAGAATTGGAGGGAGTGTTTACCCCTTCCGTACTTACTAATTCTCCCCAGCCAATTGTTCTCATAGGCATTTTTTTTAATGGCTTTGTTTTTCCCCAGCTGGGCTCTGAAATTGAAAGTGAGCCTGGTGTGTGTGTGGGTGTCCGTCCCAGAGAATTATTACCAAGGGGAAATTGGTGGTCACATAAAGGATTAAGCATCCTTGTGTCCACCCTTGTTAGTGCCTCTCTGCTCTCCTGCTCCCTGTTATCTTGGCAAAGGTGGGGTTGGGTCCATGTGTCTGCCCTCAGGAAGAGGGATCTTGCCCACCAGTATAACACAGATGCAACTAGGGCAGTCAGATATTGTAGAGTACAGGTTATCTTTTAATGTTGAGAGTTTAATAGGAAATTGAGGCAATCTCTTTCCTATTAATTTTGTTCCTATTAATCTCTTTCCTATTAATTTCTTTCATCCTAGCAAAATAAGAAGTTGCAGTCTCCAGAACTCCCTTTCCTGCAGATCTGTTGCATCTGGTCATCCAGGATGCATGCAAGGTTCTTTTGTTTATGCTCTCCAATATGTAAGGTCCAATTTCATTTGACTGTTTGTGTGCCGAGTACAAAATACACATACAACAATATATCAGTTGTAAAAGGAGCACCATGTATTTTAAATGCAATATACTCTGAAGCAGTGCTTGGGGAAATGTGGAGTCCCTGTATTTGTGTAGTATGTTCAGAAAGTGGTCACTGAAGGGTTCATGCATTATTCACAGTCTGGGCCGGTCCACACTAATAGCAGCTCCCTCAGGATGTACAGGAGTTACATGTGAGCTAATGGAAGGATAGTGGTCACACACAGCAGTGCTGTTCGTGAAAGGAGGTGTTTCCACATTAGACCTCTCTCTATACAGCCACTATGATTCGCCCATGTATGCAGCCAGCCACATGTAGGCACCATTTCTCACAAACAATTCTACCTGGCCACAAGCCCATCAATATCCCTCATGTGCTCTCAAGGAACTCCTGTACGAGGTCCCAGCTCACAGCTGACACACTGAATGTATATTTTGCACTCATGTATCTATTCCTTGAGAAGAAAATGTAAGATGCGACTAAGGTGGTGGTTCAGAGAAGCATGGAGGTGGTGCAGCCAACTTTGCATTGGATCTTGTAAGCCAGCGGTGATGAACCTCATTCAGCCCACGGGCTGAGTTCAATTTTGGAGAAGCGCTCAGGGGCTGCTTTCCGGGGTGGGTGGGGCTGAAGGCCAGATGCTGCGGGGCCAAATGACCAGAAATACCAAATATACCAGCATATTTTAGCCTAAAGCTTTTAATGCTAGAAATTAAACTTTAGGAGAGGCATTTCTGCCTTTCAGAATTGGGGAGGGGGCGGGGGTGGGGAGAGACTGTGCAAAAGCCAGGAAACCACCAAACAATTGGGGGCGCGAGGAGAAGGGGACGTGAATTCCTGATTGGACCCCCAGGTGGGTCAGATTTCGCCTGCATTAAATCCCTGCTGTAAATGATTTTTGTCCGGAATGTAACACAAGTGGGGAAAAAGAGGAACTATAAATTGCTGCACTGAACAGCTATCTCTATGAACCTTTTCTCAGCTGGAACTAGAGAAGGAGAAACATGTCCCCCCCCCACACACACCAAATGCTTTGTGCTTGTCTCTAAACAAAAGCTGGCCAGAAGATGTGGTATAAGGTGCCTCACCCACAGGGCTGGTGTCAAGGGTGGCCATGGTTGGGCACTTGCCAAGGGCCCACACCCCAGCATGGGCCCACTGACAAAAGCCCCCCAGAGTTTCTCCTCCTCTTTGCCATTGCAACCTGCTTGTTCACCTGCCTCTCATCTGGACCGGACAACAGTGTTGCTGAAAAGGAGGAGCAGTAGATGTCACTGCCTATTTGCTCACTGGCTCTCTGCCTGTCAAGCAAGCAAGTGGTACCAATGATGAGAAAGAGGATAAGGAGCAATGAGTGTAAGAAAGTAGACTTACTGAAGAAAGGGGCCCATGAGGATGTCTTGCCCCAGGAGGCCAAAAACCTTTTAAGCTGTACTGCTCACCCAAACCACTATGGAGAAACATTCCTATTGTAGCAAGCATTTGGAAGGAAGTCCTTTCTGAGATAAATCACGCTTCTTATAACAGATATTGTAGCATCCATGTTCCTTGCTTATGCCAGCAATAGTTGACTTCAGGAGATGACAAGCTCTTTGGTGATGTTTCTGGGTACTTGTGTTTACTGGAGCTCTTTTGCAATTCTACAGTGGTAAGGAATCACATCCTATAAACTTCAGTTCTGAATAGCTGACTGAAGTTCAAGTACAACAGCATTTGCTTCCTGTTGTAATTGTTCAGACAATGTCATATACTATTTACTCACACCTTAGCAACTGCCACACTATTATTTTTAAAATGAGATTTAATTCATGTGAACGTTTGTTGCAATATAGTTTCAAAGAACTCTCTGGATATATTGATAAAATACACAGAAGCATTATGGTAAAACCTCTTACTCTACAACATTATGGACAATTTATTTGCAGTGATGTAGGGAAATTCAGACATATCTAAAATATCTTGAACTCTCCTACTTATCCATGGTCATTCTATGCATTGCCTATTTAATTGTTCGGACATTACAGGGCTGGCATTTTTCAGCTTCAGTTTTTCAGAAGCTCGAGTTCCCAGCTTACCTGGGGGCTCCAGTTTGTGCCGTTGCACAGGAGGCTATGGAGGGAAATGGGAGGAGGGCCTGGCGTGGTGGGGAGCAGGCTGGGAGGGAGCTTTCCCTCTGGTTTGCATAGCGGCTACTAAAAGGGGGCGTGGTCCGCACTCGGCCTCTTCCCCCCTTTGTTTTTTTGCCCCAACCCACCCATCTCACATTGCTGTGGACATCAGTCAGCTGCTGGTTGACTGGGCTGGAATGGAATTTTACCTGACGAGGCGGATTGGCCTGGCCTCACATGGTTTTTGCCTTTCTCACAGCAATGCAAGTTGGTCAGAGGTTGAATTGCCAAGCAAATTGTCACAACTTTTCTAGGTGGATGGCATTGGGCTGGATCCATGGCAAATGGGGAAGTGGGTACATGCCCTGACAGGATGGGGGTTGGGTTCCTGAGGGCGGAGCCACAGGGCTACAGCCCAGCATGGCGGCTGTGAGCCAGCACCACGCCTGCGAGAGCAGGGAAACATGCAAACAGCACACCCCATATCAGGATCAACCCAGGCTCTGGTAAACCTCCCCTCCCCAAAAAGGGGGTTACCCAGCACAAAAGGGGTGCAAATTGGCCAACAGGCGGGCTGGACGATTAACGTATCCTCCCATATGCCATGCCAAACTCTAGCTGTAACCAATAAAGTTGTGGCCATGTTTAAAACCCAACACTGTGTGGTGTGATTTATGGTTGACTATCTTGGAACGGCTACCCGATTAGGCGCTCCGGGTGCAAGCAGAAACCTGCATGGCAAGGCAACCTGCCCTGCCCCCCACCCCATTACTGACCATCTGTTGCTCTTTAAAGGCACACAGATTTATTCTGCTTCAAGGTGTGGTGAGACCTGGGACACTCATCAAAGGAAAGGAGAGATTCTGCTGTCTATGCTACATTAAGGGATTTAGCTCCAGTAGAAATCACAAGAAGAGCTGTCAGTCTGCCACCTTCCTTTGGGCTCTGTTGGTTCTATCCCACCCTCTGCAGGTTTTGGAAAGGAATCTCAGTTTACAAGGAAAAGATTGTTTTTCTTTTCAAGTGAGAGGAGAGGAAATTTAAATAAGATGCTCTTGGCCTTGGTGAAGTTTCAGGGCTCCAGGATTTGGATTTGTAGGGTAGAAGCATTCATCTAAAATCTTGCATGCCAGCCTTTTTCCTCAGCAGCAATTCTATTCAAGAAGAAGCTCAAGAAGCCTGATCCCCCAAAGTAGCCCATGAAGTTTGTCCTGCCACAGGAGGGGAGCTTTTTTGCCTCTCAGCTAAAGCACTGAGTGCCAGCCAGCCTGGTATTGATGAGGAAGGAGTTGGTAACTGCTCAGAGAGCAAAAGGCAGGGTCATCATACCATAAGGCTGTCCTCACAACTGCCTTCTTCAAGGTCCCGAAGATTGATGACCTTCTTGTGGACTCCACATTCAACATGTCGAACAGGATGCCCAATTCACTGGCAAATCTCTTCGACTGAGGCTATTGTACTAAATAACAGGCTATTCTGGGCAGGAGAGAACAATCCAGCTAGGCGCCTATCTGGTCAGGACCTTAAGTGGTAACATGGTATGCTCTCCCAACTTCTTTGACCCTTTGTATATCTATGTGGATAGTATGTTGATCATGAGGTACAAGTTTCAAGCTATTCTGTACCAAAGTTTGTCAGCACACAGCTTACCAGTGCGGAATTTCAGGGCTAATTCCTTCAAAATAAGCCACAGAATGGGAACTTTCTGATGGCAAAATCATGTCCTTAGAAGGTGGAGGTCTTGGGTGTGTGCCAGATAAAATTAGCTAGAGCTATGCTGAGTCACCCCAATGCCTGCTTCTCACATTCTTTGCCTCCCATATAGACCAGATTTGTAAGCCTTTACATATGTACTGTATGTTGTGGGACACAGCATTGTTCATTGGCCCTTGAATATGTCTAGACATCTGGGAAAGGTCAATCTTGGAGACCCAAGTATGCATCTGGTGGTTTGGCTGAAGAGACATTCATTTGAAAAAGCAATGACTGCACTTGCTATCTAAGTTCAAGAAGCCAGGACCTCAAGACATCCTAGTGTGGTACAGCTGAGGAAGGTTGAGCTGCGTGAAGGGAAGGGCACCAGGACTGCCAGGACTTTGAATGGTGCCTGGAGAAAACTCCTGAGGTCAAGCTTATCTGGCTGGAGCTCCTGCAGTAGCTTGATTAGAAAGATACCAGGAGTATAGGAAAGGTGAAGATTGTTCAGCAGAAGGTTAAATGGTTGCTTATGTGGCTGAGGCTGGTAGTGGCATTATATGGCACTTACCACTAGTACACACACATCTGCCAGATGACTGGAGACTGGATTTGTTGGAACTTTTGGCATTCCTTTGGTTTGGCAGTAGACCTGGGCAAGCTCGTGAGCTGCCTGCATCTCTGGTGTTTTGCTGGGGTTAATACAGTTGTGGCCTGTTCAGCAGTCAAGCAGCTCTCTGTGTTTCCTCCCTTATTTCTCTCCCACTCCCACTGTGGGCAGAAAGCTTACCATTCTCACTCATTTGCCCACCTGTTATCCAGTGGTCAATGTTGTCCTTATCACCTACTGCCCAAGGGTCCTGTATTCCACTGCCACTTTGTGATCATCAGATTAGTATTTTAAATATAGCTAACATTTGTTATTCCCTACAAATTGATGGCAGGAACATAATTTAGCACAGCTCCAGTAGGTGGAGTAATGCTAAAGCAAATGCCAAATTGAATGCTTAATTTTTCTCTCTCTCTCTCCTGTTAATATTTTATGATAAAAATTTGGATAAAGTAGAAAAAAATAATGAACTTCTTGAACTTACCAATGTTAATAGGCAAAGTTCGCAAAGAAGTGGTCACTCACAGCTTCCCATGAAAGGATTTTGCTTGCACTTAGGATGCAGCCTTAGAAAATGAACTCTGACAAACCTACAAACACTTACCTGAGAGTAAGCCCCAGTGAACTCAGTGGATTTTCTTCTGAATAAACATTCTTAGGACTGCCCTGTAAGTGCATTTTTTCACATTTTAAACTTTCTATTAAAATTGCTTTCCAACACTCTGCACTGTACTTTGGTGAACAAAAACAGGGGCTCACACTTCATCAGAGCAATTCATTTCATTTAAGAAAGAGTATAGGTTTGTATGAGGGTGGGTTTTTTGAATCAAATCCTTTTAACTATGTCAATTTTTCAGTAGATTCTTTTTCTCTATTGAAGTTGGAGAAAGCTCTTATTAGAGAAATATGCAAGGAAAATATGAATGGATACTGGGCAGAATATGAAACTATTCTAACAGTCTGTAAAAGCCATATTACATTTACCCTTACTTTATAACCCAAACTTACATATTATTGACAAATTGAAATACATTAAAACTTTCCTTCCTTGCTAACCATTACCTCAGTCAGCATATGAAAATGGGCTTGCGTGTGCGCAAAATGGTGTTGTGAAGGAGAAACACCTGTATCCCTGTGCAACATGGTCAACCAATGATGGTGCATGCAAGAGGAGAAAGGGACAGAGGTATGTGGCTGCCACCCACTGACCACCATCCAAGTGGTGATGATGTGGCTCACGCTGGCTCAGCTTGTCTGAGCGTGGAAAGCTAAGCAGGGTCAAGCCTGGTTATTACTTGGATGGGAGACCCCTCCTCTAGTTTCCTGCACTGAGCAGGGGGTTGGACTCGATGGCCTTGTAGGCCCCTTCCAACTCTATGATCTATGAATCATGTTTACCAGCACTTGCTGGCCATTTGGTAACCAGATGCCAGTTGCCAGCATTAGGCAGCCCTGGCCTCCCCTGCTAAAAAGTGACTGTCTTCCTGGCTCTGATAGCTGCTTGGCTGCAATAGTCACATCCTATCCTCAGCCCTTCCTCCCCCAGCATCACTGTCTTCAGCAAAGGGAATCTTTTGGCAATGGCACATGTACAACCCACAGTTGAACACAAGGTATAACATGGCAAAATTACGTTCACATCAGTATTTATTCTTTGGAAGAAAATAGATCATGGAATTGGTCACAGGCAAATATTTGGTCAGCCTTCCCCCAACCTGGTGTTCTCGTGCTGTTTTGGACTACAACTCCCAGCATTCCTGGCCATTGGCCATAGTACTTACTGGGGTTGATAAGAGTTGAAGTCCGAAACATCAGGAGGGTACTGGGTTGGGAAGGCTGTATTAGGCCATGAAATTAAAGGGAAAATACTACAGAGTGTTTTCTTTTTTATTGCACATTTTGGCTATTTTGACCACAACATAAAAACAGCAGCAAAAGAGACCGTCGGCGGGAACCCAGGTGCTTAAATAAGCCCTTTCCTGTGTCCCCGCCTTAGTTGAGCCATTGGCTCAATACTTGTGACCAACTTGACTTGTTACTTGACTCCTCTCTCTTCCCCACTCGCAAATCTTCTCCCTGTCCCCAAGTGAGGGGCCAGTGGAAGTCTGTTGCGAGTGTATGGGTGAGATAAAGAAGAGTCAGACATAGAGTATATGGTTTCAAATCAGGGCCACATTTATTGAATTGAAGATCTGTGAAGGGCGAAGGGCGGTACTAATCTAGCCCGGCCATTGGCCAGGAAAAAACCAATATTTTAAATAATTTGGCGAATACATCTTAACCGCACCGGAGGCGGGTTGGTCCGCATGATAAAATGATCTATAAACTTTATTCACCAGGGCACCTACAGTGCAATCCCATATTTGTTTACTCTGAAGTAAGTTTCTATATATTCAGTGGGACTTACTCCCATGTAAGTGTGTATAGGATTGCAGCCCTAATTGTATAAACATTTAATATTTTGTTTTAAGGAGGAGTGATTACTTATACCTTTGGGATTTTATTTTGGCTTTAATCCTCTTTACAAGTTTTATTGAAAATTATAATATGAAAAGATCCTTGCACACTTCCTTGCCAATACATTTACATATCTCTGGATGATTATTATATTACTGCCTTGGTAAATGCTCTGTTTTCTGTAGGAAAAAAGTACACAGAGGACAATGTATATTTCAGTAGGCATAAATGACCATCAAACCCACCATTCAGAGAACGTCCAAATTAATTTTAACTTGGATGAAAAATCCAAACCAAACCTAAGCCTTTGAGGAAAAATAAAGGCGTGAAAGTGAATATAAAATGTACCACCATCATTCTATAAAAGAGAAGATGTAAGATTAATGGAGTCAAGGATTGGAATGATCTCTAGAGACCAAGCTCATAATCTTTGACATGTTTTGACACATGTATAGCAGAGGAAAATGAATTTTAAGGATGAATAAGAAAGGAACACTTTTCAGGGCTGGTGCTTAATTAGTGCCTCGTCCTGGAAGTTGCTTAGTACCTCCTGATATATACTCAGCAATCTGAAATTGAATGAATTTCCATGGGAATTTGAAGATATGTTCATTAGCCTGGAGGAAACACTGCACCCTACAGCATCCAACCATTTGGTAATTAAAGTAATCGTACAGCCAAAGTCAGAAGGCTACACAAGATGGTATAAAATAGATTGCACTTCCCAACTGATATGAGATATACTCTTTGTCCTTCTAACTAACATCCCATTAACTTACAGAAAACATTTGGCCCAGTGTGTGTGTGGTGTGGGGGGTGTAAATCACAGTCCCCTATTGTGGCATGGAATTGTTTGTGAAGAGCAGATGGAAGAAAAAGTTGGAGGTGGCTGCAAGATGCTTTCAGTAAGGAATGGGGGTTGGCTGTCATCTTGACAGGCTGAGAAGCCAGAGGCAGTGGTGTGGTGGTACATTTCAAAGTGCAGTCACTCATCATGACAGTCCCCATTGCCATGCCCCTAAGGAGAGTTCAAAAATTCAAGCAGCTGTGTGAATCCATATCAACAAACCCGTTCTAGCAATTTTATCTCCACCATGAGCTGGTCTTTTGTAAAGCTAAAGGGTCTTAATTGGCAATTCAAGACCAAGCCACCGCAGAATTTGCATTACAACAGGGAACAATATATTGTTGCAGGGAAAATTCATTCTCCCTCCCCCCCCCCCACTGAGAGGATTGCAGCTAAGCTCTGAGAGAAGAGGAAAACTTGATGGGTGGGCGTGGGGGTGGCAGATGACTTTCCGAATAAAAAAGTGCTGACATTGACCTGGGTTCAGACAACACAATAACCCACACTCAAAGGTTGGGTATGGGTTGAGTGTGGGTTGTTGCTGAAACGTGGGTTGTTGATGAAAAAACTTGGGTTATCATGTTGTCTGAACCCAACTGCGCTAACAAGCCATCATTTCTTAACCACAAACAACCCATGAAGAGAACCGATGGTTTGTTGTTGGGTAGGTTGTTCATCATGGTTTGTTATCTCGGCTGGCTTCAGATAACACGTTAATCCACAGTTCAGCAACAACCCACGGTTCAATGACAACCCATACTTGACTTTAGAATGTGGGTTATTGTGTTGTCTCAACCCAGTTACTGTGTCCCTGCAAGCTCTGGCTCTACTTCACCACTGGCCACAGGCACATTACAAGCTTTCTGGGAATTAGACTGGCACTTGAGCCAATGCATCTCTGGGGAAAATAATAAAGCCTACTTGAAAACAAGGAGAATTACCAGCTCTTTGCCTTGGTGCAGCCCTCTCCATTGTGACTGATCACTACCCTTTCCACCCCCGTAGTAGTCCCTGTACGAACTTCCCCTTCCTGTTAACAGACTTCACTGGCGAAACAAAGCACATACTAAGCGGTATCACATATCCCATTCCTTGGTGTTCCCCTGTGGGTCTCCTTAACTTCCCCCCCCGCACCCTTTCTTCCTAATTTTTCCCAAGTCTGCTGATCCCACCAATATCCATTTCTCTCTGCTCACCTGCTCAGTCTGCCTAGAGTTGCCGGCGGCTTCTCCAAGTTATCCCTCAGTCCACATGGCCCAATAAAACATCCTTATTATGCATATTTCAAGTTTTGAAAATATTATTCTAGTTATCCTCTCTTCAGCAGTTCCAAAAATTATTTCATCCAATTTCCAGTCTCGTATGAATCATTTCCAATAGCAAGGATGCCGCCTACGGCCTGTCTTTACATTAAATATCATGTACAGAACATTTAGTTTAATAAAGTTCAATGTCAAAGATCTCCTGAAATACAGAAGTGACTATGGTTCCCAAATTGTACATATTTTACTCTTGCTAGCTTTTCCAGAGACACCTGGTTCCACTTGGTGGTTGTTGTTGTTTTTGGGAGGGGAGGGTGCTCAGTACAGATGGTTGATTGTTTATAACAATAACTTTCAAGATTTCTAAATTGTGCTGCCAAGATTTTTTTCTCCCCCGTGGCTCAGCTGGTGCCAAACTTGTTTTTGGAGTCACAGCAGAAGAAAGAACACCAGTAGTTCAAGCTGCTAGTTTCTGCCCCACCCCCTTCCAACAGCCTTCCCCCACACACCCGGGGTTGGGGGAGGTATGACTATAGGGGCCCATAAAGCTTCATAGATTCATAAGGAAATTAGGGAACCTCCCCCCTTCAAAGTTTCTTCCAAGCTTCCTGAAGGAGCTCATCATGCCTGACTAGAAGCTAATGGAAAGGGAGCACTACCCCTCTTAATATGCTAGAGTGCCCTTGCTTTAGGTCTCCATGTCCTTAACCCCAGCTTCTGCTTCTGAGCCTGCTTGTATCCTTTCTGCATCTATCTACCTATACAGTTTTCAGCCCCAAAATAAATTTTTAACCCCTTCTAAATCCCGCTTGAAAAATGGAGGCTTCCATTTTGATGGATCAGCTTAGCTGTCAAAGCACAATTACCCCTGTAAATGGGAATCCTGGCTAGTTTTGTATGTTCCCAAGATGCTAGCATTTTGGGGACACTTGCAAAACTGAGGGGACATGTGGGACACATCATCCTCCCCCCCAAGAAACCCCGCCAAAGATCCTGCTGCAAAACGGGTGAATGATGGCTGCCCTTTTGCAAACAAGGATCACTCTGGGCTTGGGAACACTTTGACAGGTCAGCTTCTGTCAGCTGTCAAAGGGTTCCAAAGGGGTATTTAACTTACCTGCACCCTCAGGGGCACTGTATAGGGTGGGCACCTGCTGGACTTTGCCAGAAGGTGCCATCCTTCCCATTACCCACCCCGAGTTCCCCATTGCCACTCCTGTTTAACTGTGGTCATCCACAGTTGTGAAAGGACAGCAATAAAAATAATTTTTTTTAAAAAACAAACAAACAAACAATTAATTGTGAAAATTAGGGGGGACAAAAAAGTTTTTAAAACCTTGGCAATCACGGGCAGCCCCTCCAAGGTACTGCTGGGGCACCTTGGAGGGACAGCTTGTAGCTGTCAAAAGAGGGTTCGTGAAAGCCAGCTTGACAGCTGGCTTTCACAATGTGGAAAAAAGTTTTAAAGGGACAACCAAGCTGCAGCAAGCCCAAAACGGCTCGCTGAGTCAGAGGAGGTGGGGGAAGCCAGTGCCAGCTGCCCACAAGTGCCATTTGGGCACTTTGGGGTGGCTGGCATTGGCGCTCACCTGGGAGCCCCATGACAAGAGTGGAAAGGGTACTTTGCTGCTCTTGCCATGGGGCTCCTGATATTTGCCAAAATTAAATTTAAAAAGCATTAGTGCACACCACTTTGTGCACCCCAAAAATTTTAAAAAATGGTAGACAACCGTGGGCAGCCCCTCCAAGGTACCGCTGGGGCACCTTGGAGGGACTGCTCATAGCTGCAAAACTGGGGGTCGCAAAAGGTGGCTTGACAACCACCCTTTGTAATCTCAGGAAAAGATTTTTTAATGGGAAACCCAAGCTGCGGCGAGCCTTAAACAGCTTCTGGTGTGTGTGTGTGTGGGATGTCGGAGATCCTGCAGTGTCCCCTGGGATAGCTGCAGAAGGACCGAGGGAGGGCCCCCACTACCCATGATGTGCCCAATTGTCTGTTGGGCGCATCAGTGGTACGGTGGCTTATATGCCACACTGCGTAGCTTGCTCTGCAGTGTGGCTTTTGGTGTCATACAAACCCGCCCCTTCTGTCTTTTTAGCTTGTGAGCCTGAGGGCAGGGACTGTCTGACGGTTGATTCTTGTAAGCCCCTGAACTTAAGAGTGGGATATGAATGCTTCGAATAAATAAATAATATACAAAAGGGGTCAATTAAAGAAAAATATTTTTAAGGATATTTGGGGTTTATTTCTGGAATATGTGTTAAAAAAGGGAAAAGGGAGTTTACCCTGTCAAGATATGTTGTATTTTTGGAATAATGAACAATTAGAGTTATTGTATTATTTGGTCCCATGGTGATGGGAGCACTATATTAGTTATATGTGTGTGTTATTTTCTTTGTATTGTTTAAAATTTTTAAAATAAAAATATTTAAATAAATAAATAATATAAATTGCTGACATGGGGCGGCAATCCAGATCAGGGCCACAGTGTTGGGGGGAAAGGATTAAAGCCTACCTACCCATCACTCAAGGGCTCCTACACTTACCCTAGAGTAAAAAGGAACAAAAGACCTAGGTGTCTTCTATGTCTCTAACGTAATTTCTGTTTTTGCCCCCATTGCAATGCAATGAAGCCAGATTTGTGGCAATTATTTGCCACAGTGGAAAACCCTGTCCTTTGGTGGAATACAATGGAACAGTCTTCCTTTACTCTTACTTTTTTGCTTATTTACAAATGTTGCACTTTAATTTAATTTCTAGACAAAGTTTGTACAGCCATAGTAACTAACTTAACACTGCACCCACACCCAAGTCAAAGCAAAATGTTAGTCTATAGACTAATTTAATGTGCAGAGCTTAAAATATATAGCTAGCAAAATAAGATATTCCTACCTTATCTGCTTTATGATAAAAATGGAATTGAAAGCCACATTCACCCAAAGAGAGAGAGAGAGAGAGAAAGAGAGAAAGGGAGAGAAGGTATCATCTACAGAATTCAAGCCTCAGCATTCATGCTATTCATATCGGGGTACAGTACTCTTATCACCAGGCCTGTGACTAAACAAAAGACTGGAGGTCAACTTTTTAGAATAACAGCACTTAAAGAGCAAAAAATATTTCTGGTGCATTAGGTACATCCGCTATTCTTTTAAGTGCAAATCATATGAGTGCTAATAATCTGCATTGTTTCAGATCCATTTTTATCCTCACAGAGTGGATCACAGAGTAATACTAAGTACTGTGTTGCACACAACAGAGGTGCCACATTAAAGCCTCCAGGAGTGTGAAGATCAGACAGAAAAATCTAAAGAAATCTAAAGAAAGATGTGGGAGGAAAAAGCACATTCTTCCTAAACCTATCTATAGAAGTGCCTAGCAAGGTATACCAAGAAATAAAAATAGGATCCCGACAGAGTTATGTAAATTGCTGTTCTATAAATATGTTCTTGGTATCAAAGGATTTGCTCATTATTAAACTTGTCTTATGTTTACTTGCCTATTGCTCGATTGAGGAGCTGTTAATTGCAGTATGTGTCCTTATCCTTGACCTTCCTGTTAACCACATTTTTAATGGAATGGATTAAGGGGATTGTGCTTTCTATTTTTCCATGAATTAGATGATTGCTAATTCATAATGGGGTTGCATCATCTACAGGGTGTCTACATATGTCTCCCTCAGTGTGGGTTAAAACTAAGCTCTAGCAAAATCATCACGATATTTATTTTTACATAGTCACTAAATGATTGTCAGTAATTGTGAGATATTTGGAATGCAGTGTAATAATCCTCTGCATAATCCATTTTATCTGTTTTTATTCTATTCCAATGATTGATTAAAGTCCTGATCCAATACTGGTGTCTATAAAAGACATGCTAATCTATTCAGACTTTTGCTCATCTGTTGAAGGCCAATTCAGTCTCTAGAGGGCTTTCCCCCCTCTGCTGCATTGTGTTCCCCGGCGTGCAGAAAGGTGAACATGTAAAACAGGGACGGGAAACCTGTGCCCATCCAGATATAGCTGGACTCCAACACCCACCAGCCCCAATCAGCATGGCCAATGGCCAGGGGTGATGGGGATTTTAGCCCAACAACAACTGGAGGGCCACAGTTTCCCCACTGCTGACATTAATCTTTCTCTGTGGCACTGCTGCAACCTGGAAGCATGTGGGGGGGGGGGGAGGCATGCTATCATGTGCTCACCTCTTTGTGTGGCGGGTGGAGGTAAACTGTTCGAAAACATCTGATTTGACCCTAAGACCACGGGATGAAGGTTAACAAAATTCACCCAATCCATAGAAACTTGGGGAAAGGTAACACACAACTCACTTGTTCCTGTTTGCCATAACATGCAAAGCTTCCCTCTGTCCTGGGTTCTAATCTTAATATCCAAAGTACATGCAGCGGGGGGGGGGGGCATCCTTGTGCTTTACAGGCTGTACATGATCAGAGAGTAAGCATATTTGGATACAGTCTTTAACCATACATTTTGTGGATCAACCAAATGATTAAAACTAATGGCAGGCTTATTTGCTTAAGGTCATATTTACCTGAAGAAGAAATGGAAACACATGTTTTAGAAAACAGGGAATTTAGGTTAACTGAGTTCTAATTTAAGTCAAGGCGAAGTTTAAATCTGCAGTGAATTTTGTTAACACACGCAACATACTGATACCATTCCCTGTGTTTACACAAGGAGTTTCAGGATATTCAAGGGTTTACACTTGCAGGTTCAGGACTTGCTGACTAGTATCTGGTGATGACTTAGAATCATAGAATCATAGAAAAGTAGAGTTGGAAGGGGCCTACCAGGCCATCGAGTCCAACCCCCCCGCTCAATGCAGGAATCCAGGTCAAAGCATCCCTGACTGGCTGTCAAGCTGCACCTTGAATGCCTCCAGAGTGGGAGAGCCCACTACCTCCCTTGTATATGTGGATGAGTCATCACAGATTAAAACACCAGATAGAATTTCCATATCACTTCAAATACAATGCTTTTTAAATGAAGTAACTGCACATTTAGCTGCCAGTCATCAAATGTTCATTATTCAAGTGATGAGAAAGAAACAGGCTTAACAACACAATCCTATCATGTTTACTTAGAAGCAAGTCCCATTGACTTCAATGGGGATTACTCCCTAGTGAAAATGCATTTAGGGTTGCTGCCTTAATCAGCACCCACTCATACTCCTTTGCTGATAGATTATCTTCTTAGGTCATTCAAAGACCATAGTATTCTTTTTGAGAACTGTGAACTCCATGGAACTAAGAATCCTTTTTGTTTTTATTTATTTATTTATTATATTTATACCCCACCTTTTTTTCCTGCAAGGAACCCAAGGCGGCTTATATAATCCTCCTCCTCCTCTCCACTTTATCCTCACAACAACCCTGTGAGGTAGGTTAGGCTGAGTCAGTGACTGGCCCAAAGTCACCCAGTGAGTTTCATGGCTGAGCGGGGACTAGAACCCAGATCTCTCGAGTCCCAGTCCAACACTCTAACCACTCCTCCTCTCCTGATGGAAGAGAGGCAAGACCCATGTGTTGTGTTACTGACTCTTTTCTAATGCATTACATCTTCTGATTCACCTCCTGAAGGGGTAAATGTTCAGAGTCTGTTATTCCAGAATCGCTGAAACCCTTTTCACACCTTCAAAACTACAAAGGATCATGTCTGTTATTCCTGCCTTTGAACTCTCCCATGTTCATCTGAAGGATGGAAAACAGCCGATGTGCATACAACTTGTAGGTGTGTAAGCTCTCTTCACGAGATTAGAATTCCTGCATTTGGCAGGGTTCCTTATCATGTGTAGAGATCCTATACCAACCTTCCCCAATCTGGTGCCCTCCAGATGTGTTGGATGCTGTCTGGGAATGATGGGAGTTGCAGTCCCACACATCTGGAAGGTACCAGGTTGGGGAAGGCTGCCCCATGTGAATTCAAGTTCTACCCACTGCTCAAACCTTCAGATCAACATGGGAAGTGTGGTGTCCACATGGTTTTCTGGAGGTATGAAAAGGTCTTCTGATTGTAGCCCCAACCCATAAGTCATTCTGATATAGTCCTTTCCCAAGGTTTGTACATATCATCTTCAGACATTTCAGGGCATCATCAACAGTTGCCAGGCTTATTAATGGGTTAAGAAATAATATATAATAAAAATGAAATTACACCTTCCCTCTATACTGCTACTTATCTCATACAATTTTAAGCTCAAACAGGGTCTCTCAAGATTCAAAACAAAACAAATGTTCTTTTAAAACCAGATAAGCTAAATTATTATATATGATGTGGTTCAGCTCTAAATCACTAATAACTCTCAGAGTGGGAGATTAAAGGACAAAAATATAACCTAATTATGAAGGATTTGCAGTGGGGAGCTGAATTATTTCTGTGCTGAAGGCCAGAGAATCTTGAATAGTTTCTTGCACTCAGATGTATTGACCAGCAGAATGACCAGAAATGTTAATGAGGACTTACATGTAATCATGTCCCATTTGGGCTGCCTACTGAAAATAAATTGAGTAATACAGACTTTTTAATTGCATGCGTTTTGTAATAAGGAATGCAAGTAACAAAGAATAGTTAATTATGACTAGGAAAACTTGCAGTGCAAATCAAAACCTAAGTTCGGCAAGGGGAAAGCATAAATTCAGTGCAAGCAAATTGAATTGTGCAATTATAGCCCTAGTCAGATGATGAACCATGTTAAAAACAAAAACAAACCACACACACAGAGGGAGGGAACAGGATCGTGCTCACTGGCCATTCCCCTGACCTCCACATGTCCAGCCAAACTCTGAACAAAGTCTCTGTATGTACAACTTGTAGACTCTACTCAGAGGTTTGGCTGAATATGTGGCAGTCAGAGGCAGGGCCACCAAATGTGATCCTGCCACAAACCCTAGAAATGGTTTGTCAAACAAATCTTAATAGGACTATAATTGCTAGTGACATATTGACTGCATGATTCTGGCTGCTCATGAAGCTATTGGTTTGCAGAACAATTTCAACACTGGCCCCCCTCCAAAGAAGTGAAAGACACCCAACCCAAAATGCATCACAAAACCGAAAGACTTGCAAATGAAGGTCGGTCTGCACAAACAGGGAACACATAGCTTTTAGGCTAGCTGCCTCTGTGCAGCAAGACCTTTGTATGCAGCCACCTGTCATGTGGATCAGGAGCTTTATTTTCAGTGCCACCACACATCTTTACTGAAGGTTAGTTTTAATAGAGAGGAGAAAATAACTATGACTGGCTGGCTGGCTGGCTGGCGGCTTTACAATAAAGATAAAAATACAACAAAAATGCTAAAAATGTATACAGTTAATAAATAATAACAGTAAGTGGACAATGTGTGTGAAAGCTTATATCATAATACATTTGTTCATCTTTAAGGTGTGATAATACTTTTTGTTGTTTTGGCTGCAACAAGCAGCATAAAAACCAATTATTGACGATAAAATTCACAATTAAAATGCCAAGGAGAATAAAGAGGTCTTTGCCTGGTGCCAATTATCATCATCATCATCATCATCATCATCATCATCATCATCATCATCACATTTATTTATTTATTATATTTTTAAATCACCCATCTGGCCGGTCACCCGGCCACCCTGGGCGATGCACAATCATGGTAATTTATATTCCTCCCTTGTTCCATTGTGGAACTCAAGGTGGCTACATGCGGTTCCCAGGTGGTCTCCCCTCCAAGCACTAACTAGACCCAGGCCTGCTTAGTTTCAGCAAGGAGGCTGCCTCATGTGCCTTCAGACCATGGTCTGGGACATCAAATTAGGGCCAGGTGGGCATCCCAGGAATATAATTCCAAAACTGGAGCACTATCACCAAGAATGTCTTTCCCTAGTTACCACCTACCATATCTGTGATGGGCACCTGAATGAGGGCCTCCAAAGATGAGCTCAGTGCACAGGTAGGCTCATACAGAGGAGACAGAGGATCCATCAGGTATTCTGGTTCCAAGCCATAAAGGGCTTCAAAAGGTGAGCACCAGCACTTTGAACTGGATCCAGAAACAGACCAAGAACCAGTACAGATGTTTTACCACCAGCAAGATGAGTTCTCAGTGCCTGGTCCCAGACAGCACTCTCGCAGCTGTATCATGCACTATCTGGAGTTTCCAAACTATCATAGAAGTCAATCTTACATACATGAGTAGTCTTACCTGGATGTTACAAGCACATGGATGAGTGAATCTTGACTGTATCTGTGTGACAAGCTGGTGCACAGAAATAATTTGTCAAATGCAGGCACCCAAAGGGTGCCAGTGTGGCGTAGTGGTTAGAGTGTTGGACTGGGACTTGGGAGATCCAGGTTCTAGTCCCCGCTCGGCCATGAAACTCACTGGGTGACTTTGGGCCAGTCACGGACTCTCAGCCTCACCTACCTCACAGGGTTGTTGTGAGGATAAAGTGGAGAGGAGAAGGAGGAGGATTATGTAAGCCGCCTTGGGTTCCTTGCAGGAAAAAAAGGCGGGGTATAAATATAATAAATAAATAAATAAATAAATTTAAAGAGACTTCCCTTGGGGTTCTTATCTATGTGTATTGGCCAGCCCTAAGTTCATTCTGACATGGATATAAGGCAGCTTCCTATCTAGTTGCAATCCACAAGATCTGCGTGTCCATCTAGCCCAAACCTGGCTATATTGGCAACAGCTCTCCAGGATATCAGAAGAACAGTCTTTCACATCATCTGCTACCTGATCCTTTTAACTGGAGAGACAAGGGATAGAACCTGGGCCCTTCTGGCTGCAAAGCAATTGCTCTGCCATTAGGCTATGCCATCACTTCCTCCTATTTAAATGATATTGGTAGGTTAGTAGTGTTGAGAAAGCCTACACGATGATTGCATTGAGCCTCCTCCACTAAAAATTCCAAATTCTGTGATGAGAGCAAATTCATTCATTCATTCAATACATTTCTAATAGCCAAAGCTCTCTGGCTGGTTTACAAAGATTAAAAATCTTAAAAAGCAATATTGCAAGAAAAAATTGTACCAGCTATTTCTCCATTAACTCCAGTGGTGGTGTTGGAAAATTTTCCAACAAATTTAAGTAGGGAATTGGAAATGTTATTAAGGGGAGAAGAAGGTAATTAAATTAAAGGACTGGGTGGAAAAGATGGGCTGTAAAGAGCATATAAGTGAAGTGTTAGGAGAGAGGAAGATATCTTGGTTTAATATTATGCAATTAGAGCAATAGACAAGGAACTGGATAAGGAAATATGAGGAATGTAGAGAGTATACAAGATTTGAAAAGATGATTATACAAAGGGAATCTATAGAAGAAAATATAGTTATAAAAGGTACAAGAAGTGAAATTTATAAAATGTTGTTGTAAATTGAAGATCAACAAGATTATCTTAAATCTGTATGGGATTATGATTTGACGGGAAAGATAAGGAATCAGAGCTGGGGGAGGATATGGGGTTTGCGCATTTTGAAAACTATGTCTGTACAGATAAAGAGAAATTATTATAAGTTGGTTTGGAGATGGTATTTAACACCAGTAAAATTAAACCAAATTGATAAGAAATACTCGGCGTTATGTTGGAGAGGATGTCAGGAGACTGGCACTTATGTTCATATGTGGTGGAGTTGTAAACATGTACAGAAATTTTGGCAAACTGTATTCAAATAGATAAATGAAATAACTGGGGTAAACTTAGAGGTATGTCCTAACATAGCATTACTATCAGTTTTTGATAAGGTTCATTGTGCTCAGGCTATTAAAGATTTAATTTCAAACTTATTGGCAGCAGCAAAGTTAATGATACCTAGAAAATGGAAAATGCAATATGATTACCAAATAGAAGAATGGTATGAAGAAGTATGGGACATTGCTATGAATGATGAATTAACGTGTAGTATTAAAGTCAAAAGGGGATTATTGAAACGAAATGATTTTAAAGATATATGGAGAGTATTTGTAGATTTTGTTTTATTAAGTGGGAAAGGGTGTATACTGTCACAAAAGTCATTACAATTTTGGAAGGCTGAATAGTTACATAGTTTAGTTGGTCCCGGGGGGGGGGGTGCACTTATTATTTTTTATATATTTGTTTGTATAATTTGTATGCTTATTTTATATGTTAAAATTTAATTATTATTTTTTTAAAAAAAAGCAATATTGCACATAATATAAAAACTATTTACATATAAACATACAGGCACACACATATCTAAACAATTGTTAACAATCAACAAGAACACAGGGCACAATTAAAAACCTTATCATATGCTGCCACTCGGCCATGAAACTCACTGGGTGACTTTGGGCCAGTCACTGCCTCTCAGCCTAACCTACCTCACAGGGTTGTTGTGAGGATAAAATGGAGAGGAGAAGGAGGATTATGTAAGCCACCTTGAGTTCCTTGCAGGAAAAAAGACGGGGTATAAATGTAATAAAATAAATAAAATAAATAAAAATGTCTGAGAATTGAAGAAGGTCTTAACCTGATGCCAAAAAGATAACAACGTTGGTGCCAGGCAGGCCTCACTTAGAAGATGAAAATGAACACTTAGAAGAATTGCATGTCATAGCTGGACTGCAAATGCACAGATGATTATTTTTCAGATTGCGTCCCTCACAAAATAAGAGTTTTGTATATAACAGGTTCTGGAAGAACAAAGAAAAATAGACAAATACATGCAAAGTGAAAAAGTACTATTACCTGGCCCAGTGGTACAGCTGAGCTAGGTACACAAAGCAGGGGTAGGCAACGTGGTGCCCATGGGCACCAACGCACCCCCAGACACCTTTCTGGGAACCTGCCAAGGTGCCCTACCCCTCCAATTTTTTTTTAATATAACAAAATTTCTTACTGGCAGCTGAGATCGCTTCAAAGCAAAGTGAGGGCCTCTAGCTGCTCCCATCTTCTTTCCCCATGAAGGCCTCTAAGCCACATGTGGGGCTCAGAGACATTCTTAGGAAATGAAAATGGTAGGTGGCTGCAGGCCAATGTTTTCATCTGCAGGGCGCCCATTTTGTGCTGGTGCCCAGGACAGTTTCTCATATTGCCAGATGTGCCCGTGGGCCCCAAATGGTTGCATATTCCTGTTATAGACCCTGGACTTAATGTTCTTATGGGGGGGGGCTCCCCTTTAGTTCACCTTGTATATTACTTTCATTGTGAGGCACACAACTAACCCTTTTCTTCCCCCGCTCCAACTCCCATTCCATGCTTTATAACTGCTTCTACATTTCTGATACGTTACAGAGAGAAAAAAAAACTATTTGCCACCTGCGTTTTTTTTTTAAAAAGAAAGAAAAAAAATACTCTGAGCATGTGCAGTTTTGCATTTTAAACTCAATTCATCATGGCACCATCATGACTACAGAAATATAACGGAGTTTGCTTCTGCTGCCCTGATGCTAAACACATTGACTTGGGAATAAGCATCATTTAGTTGAAGAAAAGGATAATATATTTTACAGTAAAAATAATAAAATGTGCATCTGTTACCATCCACATCCGCAGTCAGCGGCCCCCCGATGAGAAAATGTTCTAAAGAAGAAGAAGAAAGTAAGGATGCTGTGACAAGCAGCATCGGTCCCAGTGGGCTCCAGCATGCACACCCAGGTGCTAACTACAGGCCTGTTTCTGCTGCCTCATCACCTGCCAATCTTTGCATGGGGGTGGTGCTGTGGGATCGTGGGTTTTGGTCCCATGGTCCAGACCAAGCTACACCACTGACCAGACCACTGAAAACCACCACAAATATCACTTTTGAGTTTTGGGTAGTGGGGAGACATTCATTCCTATCAGAGAAAATAAAATGCACTTAAGTTCCATCGGAATCAAAGCTTAGACACGGCCTTCAAAATAATGTAAGCCTTCTACCCTTCTTTTAAACTTTTCTTTAGAACTCTTGATAGTGAGAAATATGCTTTGGAAAAAGAAAAAATACAAATCGGAAGCCTTGAAGCGTTCAGGGCTACAAAACGACCCTTGTCTGCAACTTTTGCTCTACACTTTCCGCTGTCTTTCCTCTTGGACCTCAGTTGCAGCTACTGCAGCATGCATGCCAATTGCAGCCACACAGATATCAAGCTTCCCTGATTATGAGGTTGCACATAAGGTTTTTCATACATCTGCAGCACACAAAAATGAAAGAATTTAAATTGCTTTTATGAACTGCAACATGTATATTTATAAGCAAGCTTTAAGTTACACTTGTGAAAAGAATACTAAAATAAACTAAGTATGCTACTTGAGTTTCCTGATTATTATTTATTTATTTATTTATTTATTTAGCCATCAGCAGGGAAGCTGCAAAATGTTTTTAGCTGATCCAAGTCCTGAAGGGCAAATTACACTTTCAGATACATCATTTTAATTCCATTGATTTGCACCAGCATAAGAGAGGGTGACATTTGTCCCCAAGAAGCTAACTTCTCCTTAGAGCTGTAACCTTGTAAAACAGCTTGTTTTCAAAGGCACACATTATTGAGAAAAGTAAAAATGGAACTCAGGTGTGTAAACAGAGTTGGTATCGCATGTGACTTTGCTCAGCTTCATCTATGTAATGTAAACCAGAAGTGTTTCCATTACCTCTAAATAGATTCCATCACAAAGCAAATGAGCTCACCATTAACTTTTTATTGGCAAGATGCAAAGACCAATGCTTTGCTTGACTCCCTGCCAGTTAAGTGTGCCATATCGGATTACACCAAACCAGGAATGATCAGCTCCTAGATGCACTCATGGTTAAAACTGAAATGGTCTGTTTTAGGAACATTTACAGTGCAATCCTACATATGTCTACTCAAAAGTCCCATAGAGTTCAATGGATCTTACTCCCAGGTAAATGGCTATAGGATTGCAGCCTTGTTGAAATTATAATTATATACTATATTTTTTTTATACTTCAGCATTTCACTACCTTGGTGCTGGGCCTTTTTAAAGTTTCCCATGCTCCTCCCACTGATAAACACCAAAAGATGAAATAACATCTTGGGCTTGCTTGGGCAAGGATCAGTTCCTACTTCCTACCCCTTTTACTTACCAAAGCTCTTTTTCTTTCCTGGAAGGCAGAGAAAGCCAGGACTTTAGGCCACTCCCAGACTTTCGGATTCTCAGCAATGCGGCTGTAACACGCAACTGGGTTCTCATTTGAGGCCAGAATCAAATCTAAGAGAGTCTTACTGGCACATCAACACACCAAGTATGGACTAGGGTATAGATTACTTGAAATTACTGCTCAGAAATTGATATAGCAATGGCTGTTATGAACCTACAACTATTTAAAACACACACACACACAGGTCAGGTTTGGATTTTTCTATTAAGAGTCTTGAGCATTGTTGAGTGTAGAAATGAAGACATAGATATGGAGGAAGCTTTAAAAAAAGAAAAAGAATATATATATATACTATTTTGCTTCATATTTGAAATTTGTTGGCTAAGGGCTTGGGGATTTAATAAGTTCATATTCTCCTTCTAGCTCTCCTCCACACGTCAAGGGCAGTTCTTTGTTGCAGACTTGTGGTAAAAGCAAAATGTATTTTAATGGATTCAAAACAAATCTCTAGTGTCCAAAGAGAATTGAAGAAACATCCATTTGTCTTTTTCAGTCCCTTCACAATATTCCCATTTAGGAGATGTGTCATCTGTGAAGAGACCATCTAAGTCCCCAGCTATTCACTTCAGAAACATTAAAGTGTCTTTCCATTTTCACTCATTACATTTCCTATTGTATTTTTCAGAGCCTGTGCAATGGATAGCCATTATGAAAATATTGTTTTAGCAGTATAGTTTCCATTAGGCAACTGTGTCATGTCCTTGCAATGGCATAAGATGAACAGGTCTTTTCTATACCTGAAACAAATATTCAGGGTAGCTTGAGTAATTCTGGGATATTTTTAAAGTTTTGAGATTAAGTCGGCTGTCACCATGAATATGCCTTAGGATACAAGGTTGGGCTTTTGCTAGGAAAGACTTGTTCCATGTTTTGCATGTGCAAAGGGGTAAATAAAGAGTCGAGACAAAAAATATGGTGTAAAATTAGGGCCACATTTATTGAATAATCAAAGATCTGTGAAGGGAAGAAGTGCGGGTACTAACTAAACCAGTCAATGGCCAGTGAAGGTGTTCCCAGGTGAATACATCCAACCCCAAGGGGTGGTGCTGTGACTCGCCACCCTCCAATTTTATACCACCGTGGTGCTGGAAGGCCTTCCCACTGTCACCACCTCACGGGGCCACGAAATTCCAAGCAGGCAAGGTGAGTCAGCCTCAAAGGCAATCCTTATCTCCCACACTGGGCCACAAAACCCTGAGCGGGGAGCCTCGGTTCTTGTCAGTCACCTAAAAGGTGCCATCGGATGCTCACCGAACCCTACCCCACTGCCTATTCCCACACTTACCTGCCAAATGCGACCGAATTGAATCAAACCACAAAAATAAAGAACCCAAAATAAAAAAACCCAACCCTGGATCATAGTGTAGGGTCGGTGAAACATGCACATTACCCCTTAAGCCAATCAAGGCAATGAGTCAAAATTCCTACTCAGCCCCCCGAACGGGCGACCAGCAGTGCCTACACTGCTAACAGGGAGGGAGGGAGAGAGCAGCAAAAGATAGAGGCTGAGGGTGGGGCGGCCAGGTCTAATATCGACCCTGGCGCCCCACCCTCCATGAGCCTCATTGGAGGGTGAGATCACCTCATAGTGGTCTCACTCTCCTTCCCCCCCCCCATGCAGAATTCTCCCCTCCCACAGCTACGTGTGGTTGGTGGAAGGGAATTTCCACAGAATGAAATGGAAGGAAGATTAAATTTCAGATTTCACTCCCTTCTGACTCTGTGGACGAATATTGCAACAGCCTCCACTTAAGTTGTATAAAGGGAAGCCCCCCCCCCCAGTTCCTGCCTCTGGACTGCAGACAAAATCTTACTGTTCCTTCTAGAATTTAAAAAAGTGTCATTAAGGCTGTAGGGTTGGGTGAAAATTTCATTCAGTTTTTTTGATAAGAGCTTTCCAAAATTGGCACATTTCTTCATAAATGCAATTGAAAACTGGAGATTAAAATAAAAATAAAACATGGGACAAAGCAAAACTGACAGATTTATCTGTCCAGGCAGAGGGCATTAAGTGCTTAGTTCTTAAATGTCTTTGTATTCAACCATGTTTGTGGTCTGTGTATTCAGCCATGTTTGTTTCTCCTCTTCACCATAGCAATCTGCTTCTTCACCTGCCTCTCACTCTGGCCCAGGCAATGAGGCTTGTGAGAATGAGAAGCAGTAGATGCCACTGCCTACTTGCTCACTGGATCTCTGCCTGTCAAGCAAGCAAGTGGTAGCAATGATGAGAAACAGCAGCTGCTGACAATGGTGGTGGGAAGATAGACACAGTGATGGAGGGGGACCATTGAAGGTGTCTTGCCCAAGGGTCCTCAAAAAGCTGAAGTCAGCACTCGCAGGAATTTAGCATGTATGACACCAAGCTCTATACAAGATGACCAGACAAACCTGTAATAAGTCTCTTTAACAGGACTTGTGACAAACCTAAACTCTGTAACGGCATCCAGGTCAGGCTTGTTCTGATGCTCTTTCCTCTCCTTTCCTTCACCCTTCCTTCCACTCATGTCCACCTTGACCTAGCTTCCTAAACATTGCCCCCACTTAGTTGACAGATGTTGGATGTGACAGAGAGGAGAGAGGCAATACTTTAGGACAGTTTGTTTTTGCTTTTTTTACAAACATGGGAGTACTTCAGGAGAAGTGCGAACCAGGCCTGTGGCTTACGCTGGCTCAGCTTGTCTGAGCATGGAAAGCTAAGCAGGGTCAGGCCTGGTTATTACTTGGATGGGAGACCCCCTCCTCTAGTTTCCTGCATTGAGCAGGGGGTTGGACTCGATGGCCTTCCAACTCTATGATCTATGAAACTCTATGGACGTTGCCTCTTAATTTCTATAGGGTGACATCCTTAAAAGAATTGAACTGTTAAATTACCAATTGAATGGGGAAGAAAATATAGCATAAAGTGAAAATAGGAATGGTCTCTTGGTCCCATCAGGTATAGCATTTTTTGTTTTTTAAGGGTTAAGTCAGACCAGAAATAAAACAAGTTGAAATGACCAAGAAAGAACTTGGGGTTGCGGTGGACTATTTGATGAAAATGTAGATCCAGTGTGCAGCTGCTGTGAAAAAGGCAAAATCTATGTTAGGCATAATTAGGGAAGGAATTGAAAATAAAACTACCAAGATCATATGGCCCTTATACAAATCTATGGTGCAACCACACTTGGAATACTATGTACAGTTCTGGTCACCGCACCTTAAAAAAAGGATATTGTAGAGTTGGGAAAAATACAAAAAAGGGCAACTATAATGATCAAGGGCTGGAGCAACTCCCAGGTTACATCTGGGACTGTTTCGCTTAGAGAAAAGGCAAGTGAGGGGAGAATGATAGAGGTGAACAAAATTATGCATGGTGTGGAGAAAGTGGATAGGGAGACATTTTTTCTCCCTCTCTCATAATACTAGAACCCAGAGTCATCCCATGAAGCTAATTGGCGGGAGAATCAGAACATATAAAAGGAAGTACTTCTTCACTCAGCACATAGTTAAACTATGGAATTCACTTCCACAAGATGCAGTGATGACTACCAATTTGGATGGCTTTAAAAGAAATTAGACAAATTCCTGGAATGGCTACTTGTCCTGATGGCTATATGCAACCTCCAGTATCAGAGGCAGTATGCCTATGTACACCAGTTGCTGGGAAACGTGGGTGGGAGGGAGCTGCTGCAGTCATGTTCTGCTTGTGGGTTTCCCATGGGCAGCTGGTTGACTACTGTGGGAACAGAATGCTGGACTAGATGGACCCTTGGTCTGATTCAGCACAGCTCTTCTCATGTTCTTATGTGTGGGGGTTAGTAGAATACAACTGCCTGTATTATCAGGAAAGATGGGGAAGGGAGAGACTACTTACTTCCTTGAAAAGAATGCTGTGCTGAACATTTTAGCCGCATCTTTTTTTAAACCATTCTCATTCAATTGGAGAGAAAAGAAATTCCTGTGCTTCAATTACAGCCCAGGGGACAATGTCATGAAGTAACTCTTTCCGTGGGGCATTTTCAGATCAGGAAGTGTGGGCATCTGGGGAGGCTGCAGTACAATGGAGAGATGTGTAAGAGAAGAAGGGGAGGGGGGACGCAGCACCTTCAGCCACCTCACAATGATAAGGTAAGCTCAAAAACAGCATCAAAAGGCATTCAAGAGAATTCTAAAGCACCCTGAAATGGAGTCTGAAAAACAGAAACCTGTTTCAAGGGGGAAGAAGACTTTTGGGAAATTAGAGGATAGGTTTCAGCAGAGCACTAGAAAAAAATGTAAAAGAATCTCACATTGGACCTTTCAAAGCATCCCTCCCAGCAGTAATAGTTGTACCACCAAATTGGTTTTAACCATTGCTCCAAAGTGAGAAGTAATAAACAAAACGTTTCAGCTAAGTCCATCCACCAGCTAAGGACTTCCACTGATGTAAGCAGGCTTGTGCAAGTATCAATTGTTGGACCAGAAATGGTAGGTGTAAATTTGATGCAGACAGCACGTCCAAATGCTTGTGCCCTCTCTGCGCTGCATTGCTTCCACTGGAATGCCCATTTGAGTGGGCATTCAAAATACACACATCCCCATCCCCATTCTAGCAGAACTACTTGTCTTGTGTATAAATCTTTTAAAAGCATAACTAGGGTTGGATTATGGCATTTATCTGGAGGGGCTCTTGGAGTCTCATGGAGCAAGCTAAGTGACGCCAACACTCGCTTCCCAACCCTTCAGGCATCCAGCACAAGCTCCTGATCTTTTCCTTTAATGCTCTCCATGGCCTTGACTCCCATTTATCTTTCTGTCATCCTGTTCCAATCGATCTTTGTCTGTGACCTTTGTTCCTCTGACTCGGCAGCTGCTTGAAGGTTTCCTGATGTCTTAAATTACTCGTCCCATCCTCCCTTGCTACCACTTATGCCAGGAGGTTCCTCCCACAACACCTTTGTAATATCACCTCACTTTCTTCCTTCAAACTCCAGTTTAAGACCTACCCTCTTCACTGAACTCTTTGGCTGTGTAATGCCTTAATCCTCTGCCCTAGCTGAACCATCTAATAATCATGCATAATTGTTCACTTTCACCTGGTATTGTTGCTTTCTCCCCCCCCCCCCAGCAACCCCCCCCCCTCCCTGTTGCATTATATACTTTCCCTGGCAGTCTAAGGCTGCACTTACCTGGGAGTGACAATGGAATTTTGAGCACAATGGAATTTATTCCTGAGTAAACATGCATAAGATTGAGCTGTAAATCCAGATCCTCAAGTCTTTCATACAGGGACCTGGATTTTGCCAACAAGCAGGACATAAAGGCAATAATCCTCTCCTGTTGTCGCTTCACAGCAACTGGTATTCTGTGTGACACAGACAGCCTCTGATCCTGGAGGTAGCATATAACCATAATGACTAGCAGCCATTGATACATATTTTCTGTGAATCTGTCTGATCTTTTAAAGTCATCTGAGCCATCGAACAGCAGCACCTCTTGTGGCAGTGACTTCCGTAAAAATTAATTATACATTGGTGAAGAAGTGCTAACTTTTGTCTGTCTTGAATCTCCTACCATTGGACAATTCAGAGTTCTAGTATGAGAGAGAGGGAGAACAGCTTTACAGTTCACTTTCTCCACACCATGCATAAGTTTTTAAACGTCTATCAAGGCTCCCTTAGCCACTTGTCTCTCTCTCCCTCTCTCTCTCCCTTACACACACACACACACACACACGCTCCCAAAGTTGTAACGTTTCTTTGAGGCCTGATCCTAGCAAATATGGGTTTTACAAAATGCACCTGAATAACTTTCAAGGCAAACTAAATATGACAGCCTTCCCCAACCTGGCACCCTCCAGATGTGTTGGACTACAACTCCCAGCATCCTCCAGCCAGCCCTGCTGGCTGGGGGATGCCAGGAGTTTTTTTTAATTTTACTTATTTATTATATTTATACCCGTCTTTTTTCCTGCAAAGAACCCAGGGTGGCTTACATAATCTTCCTCCTCCTCTCCATTTTGCCCTCACAACAACCCTGTGAGGTAGGTTAGGCTGAGAGTCCGTGACTGGCCCAAAGTCACCCAGTGCGCTTCATGGCAGAGTGGGGACTTGAACCCGGATCTCCCGAGTCCCAGTCCAACACTCTCACCACTACGCCACTGGCTTTCCAACACATCTGGAGGGTGCCCGGTTGGGGAAGGCTGAAATAGGAGGCATGTCACTTGTCAGTGAACAGGAACAAAATTAACACTAAAAATGGCAGGTCTGAGAGAGGAAAGGTTCTGATGCTAAACACAAAGCATTGAGATAGGATTTGTAACCTTATACTCTTTTAAAAACTGTTTACCCTTTTTTTCTGTGAGGTTTTAGTGATATTACATGGAAGATTTCAAGCCTTTTCTCTTTCAAAGTGTCGAATTTGAAATGGCTTCCCAGGGATTTGGAGAGTTTTCCTGAGATTGTTATTTTTAATACTTCAAACATAAATCAGTAATTACATATTCAATGGTAAATCAAGCATGAAACATGTCACTTCAGGAACTCTGCAGTGACAGCTGATATGTGTAAGGTGAAATGACACATTTTTGAGGCAGACAATGTCACTTTTTAAAATAAAATCTTTTTTTTTTTTTTTTTTTTTAAGAATCAAAATATAACATTTTTCTATAAGTTTATATCCAGCACCAAATGGCTAGGAGTAAAAAGGCAATTCCATAACAAAGTAAGTCTGTATCACAATGGTTTTGTCAATGCAATGTTGATTTATTATTTCTTTTAATGAAATGTTTGCAGTATCTCCATTGTATACGTATATGCTGCTGTAATGAATACACCTTGATCTTGTGTCCCTCATAGCCATGGGTCAATAAAAATGGTATTCTTTGCCTCAAAAAAAAAGCCTCAAGAGAAAATTGAATCTTGAAGACATTTTTCCAAGCCTCCCTTCAATTATGGTAATTTGTCAGGTTTCCATCACTTGTAATGGAAACAATGCAGTGCATCCATTTTAAAGGATACCTTACATGAACAATTCTAAGGGGGAAAACCAGTGCAAAGTATTTGGAAACTAGTTTATCTAACAGCTTGTTGACACATACATATTCATTAGGCATAAGCGAGCACTCCCCCACCGCCTCAGCTGGATTTAGAATTGATTCCAGTCGCATTATTGTTTTTCCAAAATAAATCAAATAAAATTGTCCTTATCCCAAGACCTGAAGTACAGTTTTTTTCATGTTCCCAATGATGTTGTTTCACAGTGGAAGTCTCCATTAGGCACTGGATCCGGGGTGGGGAATTAAACTGGGGGTGGGGAGCTGGATGACCTCCTCCTAGCCCTCCATGGGCCCTATAACATCAAGGAATGTAGCCATGCCCCTGACATTGGCAGGGAGGGGGCACACATCCTTTGATTAATGGCCAACACAGGATTTTCCCGCTGGAGGAAAGCTCATGCCCAGCAAAGGTGCCCTGACTTGAGTCAGCAGCTGGAGGAGTGCTCCAGCATACCCTCCAACTGCCCCGAATATCCTGGGACCTTCACGAATACCCTTAAGCCATCACGGCTTCTCCCTTTGTTATGCAAAGCCCCGAATTTTCCATTGCCTCTGGCAAACTGCTTTAAACTTTTAGCTTAGCTACAATTTTGCCAATAGCCCCTTTAAGAAACAGTAAGCAGGGAGGAAACAGATGTGAGGGTGTGTGCGTGTGCACCCGCGCCCAAGAAGAAAAGTTTCCCCTTCTCTCTGAAGCTCCGTGTTTAGGGGTGTGGAGTGGGTGGGTAAACTTCACCTGTTGAATTTGTGCCAATCCTGACAATTTTAAAACAAAAAGAAAGGGATTGCCCTGCAAGCACTGAAACCCTCCGCCCATGTATACACACTTTCCTGTAAGTCCCATTGAACATAATTTGTTTATTTTATTTATTATATTTATACCCCACCTTTTTTCCTGCAAGGAACCCAAGGCGGCTTACATAATCCTCCTCCTCCTCTCCATTTTATCCTCACAATAACCCTGTGAGGTAGGTTAGGCTGAGAGTCAGTGACTGGCCCAAAGTCACCCAGTGAGTTTCATGGCTGAGTGGGGACTAGAACCCGGATCTCCTGAGTCCCAGTCCAACACCCTAACCACTACGCCTTACTTCTGAGTACACATACATAGGATTGCACTGTTACTCTGTTTTCAGAGCAGTGGTAAATTTTACTTGGCTCTACCTCTGTACTCCGTGTAGAAAGCTCTCTACAGTGATGATTATGATTATTCTGCAGGGATTTGGGATTGTGTTGTTTTTTTAAAAAAATGCATTAGAAATTTTAAAATATTAAATTTTTAGCAGAAAAAATAAACTCTCCTCAAGAGAAAGAAAGAAAGAAAAAATCCCAATTACCTCAAATAGCAGCAACAAACATCATCATTCCATTTTGGCATTTTGTTCAATCACAGTGTTGTTGCTCTTGTGTTTTTTTTTTAATAAGGTACAATAGAGCCCACTTGTTTTTTTCTGAGTGGAGAAAATAGGAGCTTGCAGGGTGCGCCTGTGAACCACTTTGCACACTCAGAGATATCTAAATGTTAAATATTATTATTTCTTTGGCAAACTACTAATGAGAACAAAGCCACCATGGAGAGATCCATTTTTAAAGTGGGAGGGAGTTCTTTAAAGCAAGGAGTTTCCTGCACAATGTGGGGAAAGTAGGCTGAAAGTTATGTTTGACTGAAATTATGGCATATTTCTCCCCGGTTTACCCCTTCCTAACATTTGTTGTCACCTCTACATTACCTTTTAGATTGTAAGCTCTTTGAGGCAGGGAACTATTCTCTTATACTCGGTAAAGCACCATGCACATTGATGGTACAATCATAATAATGGCAACAACAACAATCACCATCATCAACATCATCATGGGTCTGGAGATCAAAGTGGCTTCAGAGTGGTCAGAACCCTTAAACGGTTAGAACAGGGCTCTCCAACCTTGGGTCCCCAGATGTTGCTGGACTACAGCTCCCAGAATCCCTTGCCCTTAGCCATGCTGGCTGGGTATGCTGGGAGCTGTAGGCCAGCAACATCTGGGGACCCAAGGTTGGAGAGCCCTGGGTTAGAACATCCTGGGGTGGGTGGCTATACCCTAGGCCACGCCCCCTTGATCACACCTTCTTGTTGCTTAACTATACCTGTTACAAATTCACGTGTGTCCCTATTTTCATCTGTGAAATGTTGGAGGGTATGTTAATGTTGTGTGTGTACACACACACACACACACACACACACACAGTTAGTTGTATTTATTGATTTGGGGTTTTCTTTTTCCCTCAGGCTTCTATAAATGTAATACATAAATTCAAAGATTTCTTTGCTTAAAATACCTCTAATAACTTTTGTGTGTTACCTCTAATAACTTTTGTACCTGACAATGCCTTTTGGTTGCCTGGCCATACCCTTGGCCACACCCTCATGTTGCCTGGCCCTCTTGATCACACCTTCATGTTGCTTAACCATACCTCTTACAAATTCACATGCGTGTCCCTATTTTCATCTGTGAAAAGTTAGATGGTATGCTCCAGCCTTCTGGCCATTTTGTCCATGTGGCATTCCACCCAATGGGGGAAGGTGCTGCATGAGCGAAGCCTCCCTGACCGAGTCAGCAGCTGGAGGAGTGCTTGTGGAAGCATTCAGGAAGGCCAGAACTATCAGAAATGTAGTTCTCAGGCTCCAATATCTGTAACCATGGGAAATACATTTCCAATTAGGCCCAATGCCTGAGAACCTACTGTGGCTGTGTTTGGGGCCTAATGGAAGCACCATAACGAGCCCTCCTTGACACCTTTGCTGCCAGGTACATTTGGGTGGAAAATGGGGGCCCATAGTAAGATAGGAAGGGCTTGCAACTGTAAGCATCATGTACCTGGCTTAAACTTGAACAGGATAGGCTTTGATTGGTACTGGGTTTGGAGAGCTCTGAACTTCAGCAATGAATCTTGAAACACCCAAATTCTGAACCTCACCACCTTCTACTAGTATTTATCACTCATTGATTGTAGCATTAAAAACATTGGCTCGCAGCAGGTAGGGTGGCCAAATGTAAAAGAAAACAGGCCTTTCATACACAGGTGTAGCTTGTCACACAAATTAATCTCCTTCACCATGGACAGAAATTCCATTATTATTTGATTTCAGCTTAGACTCAATACTTTCCAGTGGTGAATGTTCAAAAGCCAGGAGACACCAAAGCCCAGCTGAGCTGCTTACCTGGGAAGAACATCCTGCTCCTGTAAGAGAGAAGCAGGTACCATTCCCCTCCAGCACACTCCTAATAAAATGTGCAATGTGACCACTCTGTGCAGACACCCATGTGTGCTTAATAGGACTGAACCAAAATTCCACCCCCATTGAACCACCCGCATCCACAGGTGGCAAATTGGGGACAGGGATGGGGACTCGGACTCCAGGACTCGACTCGTGAGTCGGACTGAGTCCCCCCTCTGACTCGAGTCGCACTCGAGTCCCAATATTTTTAATGGGACTCGGGACTCGGGACCAAGGACTCGTCAACATCCCTGCTTGACGCCACCTGCAGGTACTGTCTGGACCTAGTTGCAGTAACAATCCAAGTTTATTTTTTAAAATCATTTTCCTAATGCAACCTTTCAGACATTTTGGCAGCCTCTGCCTGCCTGTTTGGGGCTCCCAGCTTCCTCTGCCTACCTGGTCTCTTCTTGACCAGTTCAACAACAGTTGAATGGTCCAAGACAAAAGGTACTGCCTGCCTGCGTGCCTGCCTGCCTGCCTGGGGTGCCCTGCCTCCTCTGCCTGCCTGGTCTCTTCTTAACCAGTTCCACAGTTTGAATTGTCCAAGACAAAGGCCTCTGCCTGCCTGCTTTGGGGTTCCCTGCCTCCTCTGCCTGCCTGGTTATTTTGGGTTTGTCTGCCTGGTCTGTTCTTGCCAAAATCAGTTGCAGAGTTTTGAAATAAAAAGGCACACTTGTGCCTAGAATTTATTTAAGCCACACATCTGAAGTAGCCTTATTTTGTTGGGGGGAAAAAAACCCATTGATTTTAATAGGTGTCAGATTTGGGAGTTTCTTGTGACTCGTGAGTCACCATTTTGGACCAAGGACTAGGACTTGAGACTCGGGTCCAAAGACTCGTGACTCGACTCGTGACTCGAGACCAAGGACTCTTCAACATCCCTGATTGGGGAGGGGCATTTTGATTATTGATGGATGGGGGGGCAAAAGTGTTTGAACTATTTGGGGGTGGGGGGAAGAAACACTTACTGCAGGCAGCTTCATTTCCCCCCTTTCTTCTTTTAAAAGTTGCCTGTGAGGGTGCCGGCAGGCGGGCAGGCTCTCTTCTTCCCTCTCCTCCCCTTAAAAGTAAAGCCCCCACAGAAAGAGCAAGAGCCCTGTTTCCATGCAAGCCTCAACCTGCCCTGGAATGGCATTAGCCGGGGGTGTGCTGGGGGTGCACAGGGAAACATGGCCAAAGCTCTTACACCAGCCATGGCAGCTGATTTTAGGGGTGGGGGCGGGGAGAGGGAGAAAGAAAGACAGTCAGGCTGTCTGCCTGCCACCACCCTCACAAATATATATATATATATATATATATATATATATATATAATACAAATTTATATTGCGCTCTACACCAGAGCGCAGTACAATATACAAAATAACTCAAACAATAATCATTACAATTTAACTAAACTACATTAAAATACTTAAAACGGACTACAATCCAGGTAAATTTAAATTAACAACAAATAATTAAAACCATCAAGCTATAAAACTAAAATCATAGCATTTACCCAGTTCACACTAAGTCTAACACCTATGTCTCCAAGTTGAACAAATAGGTTTTCAGATTACACTTGAATTTACTCAACTCCGATTCCATCCGAAGGTGTAAAGGAAGAGAGTTCCATAATCGAGGAGCCAAATGAGAAAATGCCCGGAGCCTAGCATTTGCCACCTTCATCCAAGGCACTTCCAAAAACCCTGAGTCTGCAGATCGAGTTCTCCTAAGAGGTGTGTGCCATATGACCAACTCAGCCAAATAAGTGGGAAGGGAAGAGCGTAGTGCCTTAAATGTCAAGACAAGAAGTTTGAAATAAGTCCTTGCCCTGACCGGCAACCAGTGCAATGCTCTACGATGACGAGAAACATGGGAATAATGGGGCAAGTCAAGAACTGCACGTACAGCACTATTCTGCACCAAAACAAGGGGACGAAGTGAAGAAGAAGGCAAACCCGCCAAAAGACTATTACAATAATCCAAGCGTGAAATGACCAAAGCATGGACAAGCAGCTTCGCAGTCTCTGGGGTCAAGAATTGACGAATCCGTCGGATGTTAGCAAGATGGAAGCCACATGTCTTTGCTGTCATATTCACAAATGGACGAAGTGACAACTGATCATCCACCACAACCCCAAGTCATTGAGCTCAGGATAAGACTGATATACCTGGGTGTCATCAGCATCAGCATTGCTCTTTCTGTGGGGGCATTACTTTTAAGGGGAGGAGAGGGATGGGGATGTTGAAAACCGAAACTAGAGATAAGCATACCCAAAGGAAGTGTATAACGAGAAAAGAGAACAGGGCCCAATACTGAGCCCTGTGGGACACCAACAGTGAGAGGGAAAGAATGAGAGGTTCTAGTACCCAAAGAAACTGAAAAAGAGTGATTTGCCAAATAAGAAGAAAACCAAGAAATAGCATTGCCGGAGACACCCAGAGATATCAGCCGTGACAAAAGAATATGGTCATCCAAAGTATCAAATGCTGCCGAAAGATCTAGCAGCACCAATACTAAAGAGTGAATACTGAATACTGAAGTAAACTAGAAAAAAAGGGGGGGGGAATAAGCCCACCGCTAGTAAATCTCCCCACTCCTGAAACAGTTAAGGGTCCTTTCAGTCCAAGGCCCACTCCATGGTCCAGCTCCATGTTTTGGCAAAGTCTCCCCCCACTTTGCATGACATGTAGAACTAGGCAAAGATAGCTCAGTCCTCATGCATAGGCCAGAATTGCACAATTACCCATAAAAGTGTGTGTGTGGGGGGTGTACCCAGGAATGACAACACATGCACAGTATGGTCTTTCATGCACACCTGCACCCACTCAAATTGCCCATGCCACATGTCATTTCTGCTTGGAAAACTTATAAAGTGGGCAAAAGTGTTAGTAATCAAGTAATGAGCTATTAAATTTATTTTTTTTATTTATTATATTTATACCCCAGCTTTTTTTCCTGCAAGGATCCCAAGGCAGATTACATAATCCTCCTCTTCTTCCTCCTCCTCATGTTATCCTCACAACAACCCTGTGAGGTAGGTGAGGCTGAGAGTCAGTGACTGGCCCAAAGTCACCCAGTGAGTTTCATGGCCGAGTGGGGACTAGAACCCGGATCTCCCGAGTCCCAGTCCAACACTCTCACCACTACGCCACTGTTCCTTATGTGCAAATGTTAGCATTTCTAATACCATGTCCAGTTTTTTCAAGGAAAATGCCTTGAAATCAGCAAAGTGCTTCTTGGCCTCTTTATATAGGTGAGATTTTCATCTGGTATAAAGTCATAGGGCTCCCCTGAAGTGACTGTTGCCTTTTAAACCAGATTTTAAAATGTGCGTGGTGCAATCTTCAAGCCACTTTAGAGTAATCATATTTATTTCAGTGGGGTTATTATAGAATGAATAGTTTGAGCATTGCAGCTTTCAGCACTTATACACCAAAGCCGCTGTGACCATTTTCCTTTGTGACATTTAAAGAATATTCTATTTCTCCAGGACATCAAATGTTGTATAGCTTTTGTTGAGTATGTTGGTTGTCTGCAGGTAGAATCTCAGTGAGAAATTCTGTACTAATAAGAGCAGGATTGCCACCACTCCTAGGGGAGGAAAAGCTCATTTGTATAAGGTGAGGGATCTGCACAGATATATGTAAATGTGGAATTTTCAATTGCCTAGACTTTGAAAAAGCACAGCCTGATGGAAAAGAAATTGTTCAGATAATTTAAGACTGACCCAGTTACAATCCGGATCACTACCACAGTTTTTAGAAGCAGTAGTGGATGGGACTCTGATAGGAACAAACGTATCCAGAGGAAACAACAGGTGAGTTCCATCAACTTTTGTAATACATATACACACAATTTTAAAATGTGGATTTGTTTCTCATATGTTTTTCACACCTCTCTGATCACAGGGCTAGCCCAACCAAAGCCAAACCAAGCAAACACTTACTGGTTGAACTAAAGGTTACTTTAAAGACACAGTGAGGAGCTCCATCTCACCCCCTCCCTCCGACACACAGACACTTTACTCAAAACAAAAATAAGTGCAGGAGCTCTGATCCAGATCTGGTCCCTACCTTTAACTCTTTGTGTCCTGCTGTGGTCTTGATCTAGATCCCCCACACCCGCAACTTGCTTTGCCCAAAAAAGAATCTGTTAAATTGAATGGATCCTTTTTGGGCAATGCAAATTGTAGGCACAAAGAGTCTGATTTGGATCAGGACCAGAGTGGGGGACAAAGGATTAAAGCCCCCCAGTCCCCCTAATCCCCACACTAGGGTTGCAATCCAGACTGGATGCCACCATGCTTCCCTTTAAGTAAGGGGGGGGGAGGCAGAGCTGCTAGCTATGTCTTTAATGTAACATGTAGTTCTGACCTTGAGGTAACAAAATTCCAGAGAACCTTCCTCCGTTTATGGTAACCATTTTGGAGCAATTGCTCCAAAGGTGCACAGAGGAAGCCTGTCTGGAATGATATTCCAGGGAACGGTGAGAGCCTTTTCAGTCATGTGGGGCAGAGACAGAATTGTAAATGGGAAGGGGTGAAGAGGTGATGGGTCAAGAGTCAACTCTTGATAATTTAATGTGTCGTTGTTATGCTGCACAGCATACAATAAGACAGGAAAGGAATGGGGCATAATTTTTATTCACCAAAGGTAGCAAAAACATTGGTCCTGCGCCTGAGAATTCCTCTTTCCACACTTTGGAGTAGTGATTTTTGAGTGAGGGTTCTCTCATGTGTTTGATATAATCTGGCCTCTTCCTCGGGGCTGCTTGTATACACGACATACAGTCTAGTCCTAGGGAACTGGAAAAAATAGGCCCACCTTACTGAAGGTAATTACTGAAAGGCCTTTTTGATAATTCCCCTGCACCTCAATCAACCTCTGCGTTGTTTGACGAAGCTTAATATTTCTGTTCCATCTCTAAGTGATACAATAGTGCTGTTGTTTATTTATTTATTTATTTATTATATTTATACCCCACCTTTTTTCCTGCAAGGAACCCAAGGTGGCTTACATAATAATCCTCCTCCTCCTCTCCATTTTATCCTCACAACAACCCTGTGAGGTAAGTTAGGCTGAGAGTCAGTGACTGGCCCAAAGTCACCCAGTGAGTTTCATGGCCAAGCGGGGACTTGAACCTGGGTCTCCCGAGTCCCAGTCCAACACTCTAACCACTACGCCACACTGGCTCTTTGGTAATAGAAACATATCTCCTTTCCTCCTATTTCCACATTTGAATTGGCTTTTGAGGCATCATCAGCTGCCATTGCCTCTGGATCTGTTTTCAGCTCCCCATGAGTTGAAGACATACTAAACATCAGCCATTTGCTCTTGACATCTAGGTCATATCTTCCCTCATACATGATACCTCCATATGTCTTGTAGCTTCTTCTGATTTAATGAGATATAGAAAGGGACCAGAATGATTCAAGTAGTTATGCAAAGCCAATTAACCTACCTAGCTGCTGTGAAAGCATTTGATGGAATTCATCTAGTCCTGGGCCAAGCCCCCTGCCCAATTTTGGCCATCTTTGTGGGGCAAGGAAAATATCCAGTTACTTTCAGGGGATGTGGGACTTACATTAGGACAGGAGATGGCAGAGTGTTCTTTCCAGTTATGTTTCTAGTTTTCCTTTTACTGAAAGCTTTGCTGCTACTTCAAGCCTGGTGGCATGGCAGTCATCATCCTTAATAATGGCCCAGTGAGAAAAATGGTAGAAATGGAAGAAACCCTTTGCTGCCTCCTGTCTTTACGGTAACACCATCCCCACAATTGATTAGATTTTGTCCTCCCTGCAAAAGAAACACCATTTTTCAGCCTTCTTTTTTATTTTATTTTACTATTTATTTATTATATTTATACCCTGCTTTTTTTCCTGCAAGGAACCCAAGGCGGCTTACATAATCCTCCTCCTCCTCTCCATTTTATCCTCACAACAACCCTGTGAGGTAGGTTAGGCTGAGAGTCAGTGACTGGCCCAAAGTCACCCAGTGAGTTTCACGGCCGAGTGGGGACTAGAACCTGGATCTCCCGAGTCCCAGTCCAAGACTCTAACCACTATGCCACACTGGCTCTTTTTGGCAGTCACCCACCAAAACTGCTGAAAAAGTTCAGGCCAAATAGTTTGGCCAAACACTAGCTTCACCCTTCCTTCTCATTTCCAGGTGCTGACACCAGCCCTGCTGGATATGACAGGGGAGATCTGTAATAAGGATCCCCTGTCAGTTTCTTGTTTTTGGTTTTAAATTAGCACACCTATACAGCTGCTTTGATGACTGGGGAAGCAGTGTCGGGGAGGGGGAGTTCAACCTTTCATCCTCCATCATGATTTCCTTCCTGCAAATTCCCTTCTACCCCAATAAGTTGCTGTTAGCTCTGGAGGGCAGTTACAGGCACCACTTTCATCACAGAATGTGGTCAGTGTATATACGGAGTACAAACCCATGTCTAGGCATAACACATTCAGCATGTCTGTAGATGTGCCTAAGAAGTGCAGAATGTGCATTGCGCATGTATACATTGTGGTTCAAAACCACAACAAATCTGGAGATGGTTTGGGGAAAAATAATGTTATCTAAGAATAAGAAGAATGTGCATGTTTGTTTGAAAATAATGAGTGATGTTTGTTTGCCCACTACCTACAGAAATTATTAGGTAATAATTCTGCATATCTTTTTTTTTCTTTTTTTTTTGCTAGTTCTTACTCAGCTTACATACTTGAATTACAGTTGTAAAAAATGATTATCATCATCTATAAAAGCTAAATGGTAACTTGTTTTAGTAAAACAGAAGAGGCTGATACGTAAATAAGCTCCTGAAATATTTAAACTATTCTAGAACACCATCTTTCTATCACTTATTAATAAGGGGGGGGGGAATCTAAAATGCATTATAGAATGGAACTGAATGTCTCCATGGAAACCACCAATGAAGATTATGGACACTGACATCAAGTAATTCAAAGGGAATTGGTAAAAAACACAAGCAACCAGAATGTTAAACGGATAATGAGTAAAGCAAATACATAATAAACAAGATGTACAATATAGTGAATATGGGAAACCAGGAAAGAGTACAGGTATGTACAAATACAGAAAAATAATGATGGATGTGATGCAGTCAGAGTTAAACACTTGTAAGTCCCATTGATTTTGATCGGACAGAGTTAATCACAGTTGAAATCAATGGGACTTAAAAGGGCTTAACTGTGACTAAAAACATGTAACATGTATAATAGTAACTGATAACAGAATATGTTTCTTCTTCTCATAGAATAGCTTGAATAGAGCTAAAACAAACTTTTTGCCTAAATCCAAACTTGAGTAATTTTTTGTCATTCAAATACAAATTTTCAAACCTATGGGAGATTGGGCAAATAATTTATTAATGTAGAATCTTGTAGGACCAGGTAATAGAAAATGATTCCTATCTATTTAAAAAGTTTGAATGAAGGACTCAGTATAGTAACAATTTTTAGAAAGGTAGCCATGTTAGTCTATTATGGTTAGTATTGTAAGACACTCAAATCCTAGGCTCACAACAACCCTGTAAATAGTTCCTATAGATCAGCAGATTCTAACTGGTCAATAGAGATTAATATTCAAGATGGGAGGATGCCATAGGGCCAATCATGAAAGAGCAGGGATCTGCTATTTTCAGGATTTGCTTAGCAAAAATCCAGCCCTAGAGGCAAAGTAGACTAGAACATCTATACACCAGAAGGCAAGTCTTAAAACAGCAAGAATTTGTATCAGGATCCAGGCATGGGTTCAGATTCAACATCAAGAGGGACCATAAGGAATTAAATGCAAACTGTGGATTGTCATCCTTGAACATGACAGGAACGAAGTGAGTTTAGGAGTGCTTCATTAAAACAAATTATTTTGATACAAGAACAACAGGAATATAGGGTTAGGATTCAGAGGTTTAGCATTCAGGATCAAACAGCAGGATTTTCACATGGTATTCGGGCAAAGCAAGATTATTAAGTGAAGGGGCAAGCTACACTCTTTCTTTCAACATCTCCATTGTTGGAGGAAGGAGCTGAGGAAACTGAGAATCAAAGACCTGTAATACCAGAAAAGACAACATCCTCAATGTAGATTATTTTTTCTTAAAACCACCACATTACACATCACCCCACAATATCCTCAGAAAGTAAATTCTGTGTATCTTTTAACTACTTGGAACTAAACACATTTTGACCTCAGAAGTTCAAGGAGATTGGGTTTACCAATGAGAAAACAAAGCTCTCTTTGGCTTAAAAGCTACATAACAAAGAATTCATTAAAATCCAATTTTCCACATGCATGCTGCTCTATTACAAATAAATCTAATAGCAATTAGAGGAGAACTGAGATAAATTCTAAGCATTGTGTATTGGGCACTGCTGTTAAGGTGTTTCCCCCACCCCCGTGTTTAGCTACATGTAAAAATTTTTTGAAGATATGGCTACAGTGCACATGTACTTCAGAATTCTAGGTGAAGTCAGATTACTAAATTCTAATTTGTTCTCTTTCATCTAACTTTGTTTTGCTAATCTGGTAGCGTTTACTTAGGTAGAATATTATCTCCTCTACAGAATACAAAAATCCTTGTGGAAAACAAAAATGGCTGCTAATTGTTTCCTTCAGAAACCAAACAAGAGTATGTCTCCTGTAATTGATTATAAAAATTCCTCTCTCTTGATAGTTGCTTCCCTTTGCATCTTAAATGAAAATAAATATTTGGAGAGGAAAGAGTATAAAACCAACAATGGTAAGCAAACTATTCAGACATTTTTCTAGCAGGGATGACATGTAGTGAAAAATAAGCAACAGCAGCAGTTACTGAAGTAGCTGAAATGTGAAAATAGTAACATAAAAGAAAATAATGGCAAAGAAGATGTCCACAACAAAAAAGAAAGGAAAGAGGCCAACAGTGATGAGAAAGAAAGATACTGAAAGTGGATGGAAGAGAAAAGAGTGAATGGATCATATTGAAGATTACAGAAGAAAAGCAGTTATTTTTTTTTAAATTATATTTTTGAAAATGCATAGAGCTATCATTTACAATCAAACAAAAGATCTATTTTTGAAGCAGGGCCAACAGAATTAAAATAGCAGTGCCAGAAAGTCCAACTACCCAGGGTTGTTGGTGTTGCCACCTGGCTGCCCACCACCATGGGTAGGCAGCCAAGTGAGTAGGTGGCCCAGCAGCAGCAGCAGCAGCCGCCACCTGCTAGCAATGTGGTCAGAAGTGCCAGGTGTGTGCATACCCTGCCAGGCTGTGCCACAGCCAGGCTGTAGAGGAGACCCACTGAGCACACCTTAGCCAGAGCTCCTCAAACCTACAGCTGTCCCTCAACAGGGCTGCTCCAGAGGATTTTCTAGCATCTGTTCTGTGCCTTAGGATATCTGCATTTTTCTTAATCTGCCTCCCCGCCCCCCCCCAAACCATTTTTCCTCCTGGCAAAGATCATGACCCTCCACTCAAAGATGCGCAGGGAGTTACACATGGTCGTGTTCTATGTTTTTAGGCTCTGCTCACTGGCCACTGCTCTGGTGAGGGCATGGGTGGGGGCCAATCCAGCAGGTGTAATCTCCTTCCCCACTTTCCCTGCATTCATTGTGTATGAATGTGTCACATGAATAGAGCTACAGGTAGCAAGCTACTGAGGCTGAGAGAGCAGTGATTTGCTCATGGCCAAGTAGGATTTGAAGCCAGGACATTCAGGCCTAGTACCCACTCCTTGGCCCCAGAAGCCCTGCAGTTCCAGGCCATTTGTTCAAACATACATACACTTTCCCTTTGCAGAACCAAACTGGGAAAATAATGCACAAAAGAATAGAAAGTTGTGTGCATGTGTAGCAACAGGAATGGGTGTTGTTGTTTTACTTCCTCCCCAACCTCTCAGAAGCACAATGAGCAGCCATTCAGAGAATACCTATCATGTTCTCCTGCCTTGATCCATCCCCTGGCTCAGTGGAGGGCTCAGAGGGTGAGGAAGCTTAATCAAGTCCCATCATCTGCTACTCTGGAACCTTCCAGGCTGGAAGAGGTAGTGGCTGAAGAATTGGGCAATGGCCCTTTAAGAAGTAGACAGCTCCTCAGATGGGGTGGAGTTAACAGCAAGTCCAGTCTTGGCAATCTTAATGAGGCCTCTACAGGTTGCTGAGACAACAGTTCTTCCTGAGTGAGTTCCAGGTATAAAGCTGTGCAGGGTCTTGCCTTGCTTCAGAACTTAACTGCCTCATGCTTCTAGTAAGTGCAACCTCTTCAGACTGGTTCCCCTGGGAATCTTGAGTCAAGTTAGACAGGACAATAGCCAAACCCTCTCTACCAACCAAAGTGGGCTTTCCTCCAAAAGCTACTTGGATTGTCTTGCAGGGAACTTAGGGAACACATTTTGTTCCTTTGAAGAGGCTGAATCTTTTTTATTATTATTACAGTACTTTGCTGTCAGTGCCTACTGCTTTTTTCTTGCTCTTGCCTGTTCAGGGATGACTGGTTTGCTCCCACCCACTGCCATCTTGCTGAGTCCTTTCCTTCTCCTCCGCTGTCCCTGCTTCTTCAACCCTGCCTGTCTCACTTTCCTCCACATCGGGCAGTGCCAGTTTAACTTCAGGCAGGCACGTTCAGCAGTGCGCCTTTATTCTTGGGATGACTCAGCATGGTGTGGGTGTGAAGGAGTCATGCTGCAGCAACAGCATCAGATGATAATAATGATCAGCAAGTGCAATCAGGGCAGTAGCTACTGTGCTGTGCACATCTTTTTTTAATAGATTAATTGCTAATCAGACACTTAAATAGCCTACCTGGAATTTTAGCTGTATACTACATAGTACTTCTTTGTGTGTGTGTGTGTGTGTGTGTGTGTGTGTGTGTGTGTGTGTGCGTGCGTGTGTGTGTGCGTGCGTGCGTGCGTGCGTGCGTGCGTGTGCGTGCGCGCGCTTTCTACCCTGCCATTACATTGCTGAGTAGCATTAATGAGAATTATCAGAGAGGGCCTTTTTTTTTTTTTTTTTTTTTGCACTCCCAAGCAGACAATAGAATCATCTTTCAATGACCCTTACTTGACTTCTGTTGATGTTCATAAATGTCTTGGAGCCAAACTACACATAAAGGAAAAAGTCCTACAACTCCCAGCATCCCCCAGCCAGCCATGCTGGCTAAGGAATGCTGGGAGTTGTAGGACTTTTTCCTGTCTAAACATGCATACGATTGTGATTTAAGTGGGAGATCCATAAATGGGTCTCCCAGATATTTTGGGTTTTACTTTAATGAAACCCACAGAGGACTCAGTATTTGATCAACAGTACTGTATTCCTGATCAAAATGATTCCCAAGCTATAAAAAAGAACATCCCATATTCTATTAAACTAACTATTGTCCTTCCACCTTGATTCTTGCAACTACCCCTAAATGGTTACAATTTTGCTGTATTCTGGGGACATATTGGTGGTAGCCAGAGTTCTGCTCTGCCCACTGCAATTTCTTAAACAGCAAAGCAGGGGAAGGGAGAAAAGAAACAGAGAGAGAGAAAGTGGAAGAAAGTAAAAAAGTCAGATGCATGAAATAAAAAATGGATCCTCCTGATTTCATATGATTTTTAAAGGGGGCACCCTGCAAACTACAATCAAATCGCAGTGCACATCTGCCTCCACGGACTGAACCACAAAAATCACAGATAAGGTACTTTCTGGCGCAGCCATGGTGCAAAAAAGTGGATCTGAGGCACGGATCCTCATGGATCCTCATGATTTTTACATGGAAAATCCCCCAACCATCATCCAATCACAGAGCAGTTCTGACTCGATGGACTGAACCACAAAAATCAGGGATCCAGGACTTGTTGGCACAGCCATGGTGCAAAAACATGGATCTGACGCATGGATCCTCATGATTTTTACAGGTAACATCCCCCTAACCACCTTCCAATGTAGACAGAGCACATCTGTCTACATGGACTGAACCAGGATAATCATGGATCCCCCACTCATTGCTGCCACGATGCAAAAACTTGGATCTGAGGAATTGATCCTCATAATTTTTACAATGGATACCACACAGCTATCAAATCACAAATCATATCTGTGGCCAGGGACTGCAGTAGAAAAGCCATGTATATAGTGTTTCATTGTGCCACTACAATGAAAAACATGGATTTGAGAGGCACAGATCCTTTGCATTTTTATGAAGGATCCCCCCAAATCACAATCAAATTATGCAATACATCTGTGACCATGGGCTGAACCATAAAATTAATGTGTATCCCTTTCTACAGTGCCATCTGGGCTCAGAAACATGGATCCAATACTCAGATCCACATGGATCCTCTTAATGTTTATGTTAGATACCCCCTACACACACACACACAAACTTCATCAAAGCACAGAACTCATCTGTGTGCAAGTGAGCACACAAAGAATCCCTTATCTGCTGCTTCACATCATGGTGTGAAGCATTTATGCATCATCTGGATTTTACAGGGGGTACATCCAAAATCGCAGCTGAATCACAAAGCATATGCATGTCAATTGCATGGATCCTATATTTCTCAGAGCCAGTATGGCATCATCATCATCATCATCATAAAAAAAATGGGTTCAAGACACAGATTCTTATGAGTCATCTAAATTTTAATAGTGTCCCCACAAATGCACCATTAAATCGCAGATCACATCCATGGCCACAAAGCAAAATATTAAAATTATGGATCCTGTACTTCATAGAGCAAGCATGATGTGAAAACATGAATCCATAAAAATCATGCTCCCATGCTTCATGCAACCACCATGGAATAAAAACATGGATTTGGGGCATGGATCCTATGGATATTTTTTTCACAGAAGAATCTACCAAAATAACCAGCAAATCACAGATCATGTCGGTGTCCATGGATTACATTATAAAGATCATGGATACTCATGATTCTCCTGGATTTTTATGGGGATGCTTCCATATATGAATTGTATTAAATCTGCTCCATCTGCATTTTGTGGTTTGTCAGGCGCCTTTCATTTCATTGTTTGCTCATTGATGGAATTGGATTATTTTCAATTTCCTGAACTTGCATTCATACACAAATTTGCACTTCCGAAAATGCCCAAATCCCCCCAAAATGTGCAATTTCCCCCAAAATCCACAGATCCACCCAAAATGTGTGTTTTCACACCTTAGACTATGGGGGAAATGTGCACTTTCAGGTGGTGGTTGGTTTTTTTTTCATATTTTTCTATGACTAAATTTGCCTAAAATTCAGGAAAGTAAGAAACCAGTCCACAGGTCCATGGAATCCGTGTGACTTGGGAACAGCTGGACCACTGCAGAATCCACAGGTTGGATTCATAGAAATTCAAACTCATTTGAATCTGTTGCGGATTTCTCTAACATCCATAGCATACAGAAAGGGAGCATCTAAACATCTCAGGGATGTTCTGTCCCCTTGGTAGTTTGTCATGACATGAAAACTAGGAACTCTGGTTTGTCTCTTCCCCACCAAGCCAGAGAAATAAGCCATGGTTTGGTTTGGGGTTATTTCTCTGACTTGTTCAGGAAGAGACTTCCTTGCTTGCACATCACAACAAACATCCCAAGGATGAAACACCCCTGGGTTGTTTAGCTGCTCTTGCTCATAGCAGGCAGTGTATACTAGCATGCTGATTCATTCCTAAAACCCCAGGGTTTAAAAAAAGAGACTACAGAATCCATGATTTTTAAAGTTCAGTTCTGCGGATGCAGGCCTTGAATACATGCTTTTGTACTGTGGCGGAATGGTGAAGAATGCTGAAGTACAGTGAAGAATGGTGAAGATCAGTAATTTGGTTCAGTACATGGGAACTCATATGATCTATGATTTGAGCATGGTTTCATGTGGACCCCATCTAAAATACATGAGGAGCCATTCCTTCGATCCATATTTTTGCACTATGATGTAGAGTAAGGTATGGGATCGATAAAAATTTTTGGTTCAGTCCATGGAGGCAGACATGCTCTATGAGTTTATTGTGATTTGGGGGATTTTCCATTTAAAATCTTGAGGATCCATGAGGTGCCAGTGAGTATCAGAGCAGTGATTTTTATGGTTCGGTCCATGGAGGCAGATGTGCCCTGTGAGTGAATCATGGTTTGGGGGATTTTCCCTTCAAAAATCATGAGATCCATGAGAATTCATGCCTCAGATCTGTGTTTTTGCTCCATGTCAGTGCCTATGAGTGTGGGATCTGTGATTTTTATGGTTTGGTCCATGGAGGCCTATGTGTTCTGTGATTGGATGGTGGTTTGGGGGATTTTCTATGTAAAAATCTTGAGGATCCATGAGGATCCGTGCTTCAGATCCACATTTTTGTGCCATGGCAGCACCAATGAGTGACAGATCCCTGGTTTTCATTTTCATGGTTAGATCTGTGGAGGCAGATGTGCTACATGACTGAAACATGCTTTGGGGGATTTTCCCAACAAAAATCATGAGAATCCCTGAGGATCCGTGCCTTGGATCCATGTTTTTGCACCATGGTGGTGCCTTCAAGTGCTGGATCCATGATTTTCATGGTTCAGCCCAAGACAGATGTGTTCTGTGATTGGGTGGTGGTTTGGGGAATATTTTATGTAAAAAGGATGAGGATCCATTAGGATCCAAGTCTTGGATCCATGTTTTTGTGCTGTGGTGCTGCCTACGAGTGCCAGATCCATGATTTCTGTGGTTCAGTCCATGGAGGCAAATGTGCTTTCCAATTAGATGATGATTTGGGGGATTTTCCATGTAAAAAATCATGAGGATCCATGAGGATGCATGCCTCGGAACCAAGTTTTCGTGTGGTGGCAGCACCAACATTGAGCAGATTCCTGATTTTTATCATACAGTCTGTGGAGGCAGATGTGCTCTGTTACTGAACCATGGTTTGGGGGATTTTCCCTTAAAAAATCATGAGGATCCGTGTCAGTCGGATCCATGTTTTTGTGCCGTGGCAGTGCCTATGAGTGCAAGATCTGTGATTTTTGTGGTTCAACCCATGGAGGCAGATGTCCTCTGTGATTAGGTTTGGGGGATTTTTTCATGTAAAAATCATGAGGATCCATGCCTCGGATCCATGTTTTTGCACCATGGCAGTGCCAACGAGTGGTACATACATGACTTTTATGGTTCAGTCTGTGGAGGCAGATGTGTGCTGTGAGTGATTTGATTGTAGTTTTCAGGATGTCCCCTTTAAAAATCATATGAAATCAGGAGGATCCGTGCCTCAGGTCCAGGTTTTTGTGCCATGGTGGCGTCTATAGGAGTATTGGATCCATGATTTTTATGGTTCGGTCTGAGATTTGGTGTGCTCCGAGGTTTGATTGTGGTTTGGTGGGTGTCCCCTTTAAAAATCGTATGAAATCAGCAGGATACATTTTTGATTTCGTGGATCCAACTTTTAGTAAACTAGAACCAAAAAAAGAGAAAGCTGCCCACTGTCACTGACATGGTAAATTCCTCCTCCCCACAAAACAGTTAAAAATGTTTCTACCACTCAAAAACCATCAAAATGGCCTCACCAATTCACCACTTATCAATGCAAAGACATACTCAACTCTATAAAATGTGTATCTTGATCAACCCAGTTTTATTGTACTTCTCCTCTTCTCTTGTATATAGGCCTGTTATTGCTGCTTTTGCACATTTTCACCTTCTGTATAATAAATTGAACATTTTATATTGTTACGCGTCATTACAATAGTTGGGTGCTTCTTAGCATTTATATGTGGTGTTCTGCAACTGTTGCCCTTACTTGTTGTGGTTTGCTCCCCAGTTCACCACCTGTGAGCTGGGATGGCAAGCTGGGGAGACTATTTTGTGTCAGGCCTCAGACCTAGTACAAACAGTTGCTCTCTTTGACCATATGATGCAGGGTTAGTGGTTCTGTTTCTGTGGCGGCCCCCGTACTGTGGAACTCTCTCCCGAGTGACCTCCGCCATGCCCCCTCTCTGCTGAGCTTCTGCCGCTCACTAAAAACTTGGCTGTTCAGGCGGGAATATGGGGTGGGCTATGATTTTAAAATTTTATACTGTTTTAAATGTATTTTATCCTGTTTTTATCTTGTGTACATCGCCCAGGCTGGCCGGTTTGCCGGCCAGATGGGCGATAAATAAATGTAAATAATAATAATAATAATTATTATTATTATTATTATTATTATTATTATTATAATTATTATAATTATTATAATTATTATTATTATTATTCTGTTGCATGTCATAGGAAACAACTGCTTCCAATATACGTTGTCTGTAAATAAAAGATTATAAATACAGCATTAATCTCCAATGGTTCTCTCTCAGCTTATGGAACTGCACCTTTTTTGAGCTACCCCTGGACTTTTCACCACTGGGAAGCAGGGGATGCTTAACAATGTCATATTCATTAAATTGTTTTATTTTATTTTATTTGAATTTTGTTTTCATCTATTTTTTAACTATTTGGGGGTTTTCAAATATGATGTATTTTTGACAATACGGTAACTTGCCATTTATTGAGCCTCTTTCGTCATAGTGCACTGTGGAAAAGCAGCATGTATGCTAAACTAAACTTTTTAAAAATAATAATGATAATTTAGTAATGTTAAGTGGTATATTGTTATTGTAAAATGTTCTTCCATTATTACATTAAAATGTGGTTAAAAGCACTGCAGGTATCAATGTAAATCCATGGGACCAGGCTAGAAATTTCTGCCAGTTATTATAGCTAAATGTTCTTCAAATGATACATATAAATTTAGAATCAAACTTTATGAGCTGTAATTAAAATATTAGCAGGCTGTTAAATGCACAATGATCTCATTCCAGAAATGATGCAAAAAAGGTATAAATATTAACCCAAAAATCATAATAGCTTTAGCTTACCTGATACTTATCAAGTACCCATACCTTTAATATCCACACAGCACTAAGCAGGTTTAACTGGGAATACACCATTTAGGGTGCAGTCCTATGGGCTGCACCACTGTTGGATGGAAGTCTCAAATTTCAGAATCTTCTGAGTATCCAAGGCCCTGCTGGACTGCTGCTGGCAGGGCAGGAGGAGTGATGGAGGTGATTATCCCTAACCCATCCTCCTTTGTTTTGTTTTTCCACTAGAAGGCATGCTGATGGGAGAGGTGGGGCTGGGGAGGTCATAGGATGTTTCATATCCTGGCCTTTCCTCTCTCCTCCCCTCCCCACTCCCTGGAATGCCTCTCTGAGGTCCTCTGAGGCTGCTTTTGCAACCTCATAATGCAAGTGCTGTGGTTCTTTCCATTGCATCTGGGAGAGGGGAGGGAGGGACCAGACTCCAATGTCCAGTGTCTTCAGCTTTGGAGGGGGGACTCTAAAGAATCCTGTGGTCCCTGGGACACTCTCCATGGACCATAGGATTGTTCTCCAAAATGCTATATATATATATATATATATATATATAATATCTAGCATTTTAATGGTTCCAGTTTTGTAACTGCTGCTACTTTATTGTTTTGTATCCCAATCCTTTCCTCCATTCAGTATAATAGATGCTATTATGGCCTTTTCTGCTATGCAGCAATACATTTTCATCTGTACTGAGGTGTTACATCTTCAGATTTTATTTCCATACATGCATCCTTAGTCCAAGTCACAACAACACTGAAACAATTGGACACTCATCTTCATAGCTGAGAAAGAGGAAGTGTCACAGTGAAGTGGTGAAGACAGAAGAGGCTAACACATATCATTCCATTTCTTGGGAGAGAATTATTGAACCTTCCAGATTGCTCTTCGCTGTATTCTGCTGCCCTGTAAGGTCTTCTTGGTTCCACTTTTAATATTAGATTTTCTACAATACTCTTGACCATCATGCCCCACTACTTCATCAAATCAGCACAAAAACCACAAAGAAAGTCAAAAGGAAAAAATACATTTTTTAAAAAGATGTGACTGCTATAGAGGTTGGAAATATATTGCCCCCGTCCTCACAATTGACCTGATTCTATCAGGAAATTTCTATGATGGCCTGCATAGGTGTGACAGAAAGAAATAAAAAGAGGTACCAGTATGTGCCAAAAATAAATAAAGTGTCATACAGGCATATTTACAAGTATTCAACAAATCCGATTTGAAATGAAGCCGTTTGGCATATATATTTTCATACATTCCCCTCTATATACATATATTGTTTTATGCCAATGTTCAGCTCATTTGTAAAAAATAATTCATTTAATCCGTTACAGTTTAATCACTACAAAAACTGAGATAAGGAAAATAAAGAGAATAAATAGATGAAAACACTCTGTGACTTGAGTGGGAAGACCTTCAGAGAGGACTCTTCTAAATCCCCACCCACAATGTAAAACTGTTGCCTATCATTACTGTAATTAGATCTGAAATTCATCACATACTTACTGACCATAAGTTTCTTATAACAAGGGGAAAGATTCATTAACTGCGGAAAAAGGCAAGCACACAATATGTAATAAAGTCATATGAAGCTGCCTTATATTGAGACAAATCACAAGTCCATCTAGCCGCCTGCTATTGTACTCTTAACAGGCAGCTGGTCTTGGGCAGATGGCTTTCTCAGCCCTGCAGCCCTTGAACTGGAGATACTCAAGACTAAACAGGATCTTTTGTACACAAAGCATGTGCTCTACTACTGAACAATGTAGTGTCCTCATTACTGGAAAGACCAGTAAGTAATCCAACCCTAACCATGCTTATTCAGATACAAGTCCCACTGAATTCAATGGTTGGATCCAGTCCTTGTCATACTTAGAGTAGACCCACTGAAATCAATGAGACTTAAATTAGTCTTTACAAACTTAAAGTCCATTGATTTTGACATATCTGCTCCAAGCAGGGATCCAGCCCAATAGTTTTGTCTACAAAAAATGCTCCGAATTGCAATATTAAGCATTATCTCAATTTTAAGAGTTTAACAGTACCAAGTGACTTGCAAATGCAATATAAATGGAAAATGCTTCACTAAGGTTAAGAGTCAGCATATGTTTCCCTCAGAAGAAATATGATTCAAATTAACATTTTTCAAAGAAAAGCAGTAATTACTTGTACATGTCTACTGCAGGATCCATTGTTATTAAAAATACATTTAAAAGATCACAATACAAAGCCTGATCTGACATCCAGAAGTTAGTACAGATTAAGATATAACCTGAAATTCTGCAGCCAAGCCAGGTTGAATCTCTGCACAGAGATACAGGAAGAGGAGCTTGGCAGCACCATTGAGAGCATCTGGGTTAAAATAAAGGGGGCAAAGGATAAGACGAACATGGCGGTTGGAGTCTACTACCGACCACCCAATCAAGGAGAAGACGAGGATGAAACTTTTGAAAAGCAAATTGCAAATGTTTCAAGGAGGCATGATGTGGTAGTAATGGGTGACTTCAATTTCCCTGATATCTGTTGGGAGACTTATTCAGCCAAACATGGCCCCTCCAAGAAATTCCTCCTTGGTTGTGCTGCTGATAACTTCCTCCTACAGAAAGTGGAGGAAGGAACTAGAGGATCGGCTATCCTTGACCTGATTCTAACCAACAGAGATGAGTTAGTGGATAAAGTGACAGTTTCGGGAACTCTGGGAGAAAGTGACCATGTTATACTTGAGTTCTTGATTCTAAGGGGAGCAAAAGCTGAGGGTAGCCAAACACGTACCCTGGATTTTAGGAAAGCCAATTTTAACAAACTCAGAACAATGATAAGTAAGATCCCATGGCAAGCGACTCTAATGAGAAAAGGAGCCCAGGATGGGTGGGAGTTTTTAAAAAAGGAAATTTTAAAGGCACAATTGCAAACAATTCCCACAAGGAAAAAAGGCAAAGGGCAACAGAAGAAGCCAAAGTGGCTTCACAATAAACTCAAAGATGACCTGAAAACAAAAAAGGACACGTATAGGAAGTGGAAGAGAAGAGTACAGGCAGGTAGCACAGAACTGCAGGAATAGTGTCAGGAAGGCTAAAGCTGAGAATGAGCTAAGGTTAGCGAGGGATGCTAAACACAACAAGAAAGCTTTCTTCAGATTCATGCACAGTAAAAGACAGAAGAAAGAAATGGTGGTTCAACTATGCGATGAGGATGGCAAATTGATAACAGAAGACAACGAAAAGGCAGAAGTGTTCAATTCCTACTTTGGCTCAGTCTTCTCCCAAAAGAGGGTCTATGACCCCCCTGGCAAACCTGAAGTGCAGACTGTAGGGGCAGGATTGCAGCTTGAGATTGATAGGCAAATGGTCAAGGAGCACCTGATTACTCTGAATGAGTTTAAATCTCCAGGGCCTGATGAACTGCATCCTAGAGTAATAAAGGAACTGGCAGAAGAACTCTCAGAACCACTGTCTATTATCTTTAAGAAATCGTGTGAAGTGCCAGATGACTGGAGGAGGGTAAATGTTGTTCCCATCTTCAAAAAGGGCAAGAAGGAAGAACCTGGGAACTATAGGCCAGTCAGTCTGACATGAATCCCGGGGAAAATTTTAGAGCAGATTATAAAGAAGTCAGTCTGCAAGCACCTTGAAAACAATGCAGTGATTACTAGAAGCCAGCATGGATTTGTCAAGAACAAATCCTGCCAGACTAATCTGATCTCATTTTTTGATCGGGTAACCTCCCTTGTGGACTGTGGGAATGCAGTGGACATCATATATCTGGACTTTAGCAAAGCTTTCGACAAAGTGCCTCATGATATCCTGATTAGCAAGCTAGCTAAAAGTGGGCTAGATGGAACAACTATCAGGTGGATCCACAATTGGCTACAGAATCGGACTCAAAGAGTGCTTATCAATGGCTCCTTCTCAAACTGGGGAGAGGTAACGAGCGGGGTACCGCAGGGCTCGGTCCTGGGCCCAGTGCTCTTCAACATTTTTATTAATGACTTGGATGAGGAGGTACAGGGAATGCTTATCAAATTTGCAGATGACACAAAGTTGGGTGGAACAGCTAATACTCTGGAAGACAGGAGCAAAATTCAAAGTGACCTCGATAGGTTGGAGCGCTGGGCCGAAAACAACAGAATGAAATTTAATAGGGATAAATGCCAAGTGCTGCAGGTAGGGAGAGGAAACCAAATGCAGAGTTACAGAATGGGGGACACTTGACTCAACAATACTACAAGTGAGAAGGATCTTGGAATTGTGGTAGATCACAAACTGAATATGAACCAGCAATGTGATGTGGCTGCAAAGAAGGCAAATGCAATTTTGGGCTGTATTAATAGAAGTATAGCTTCCAAATCGCGGGAAGTGATAATTCCCCTTTACTCGGCACTGGTTAGGCCTCATCTTGAGTACTGCGTCCAGTTCTGGGCACCACACTTTCAGAAGGACGTAGACAACTGGAGAGGGTTCAGAGGAGGGCAACAAGGATGATAAAGGGACTGGAAACAAGGCCCTGTGAGGAGAGACTGAAAGAACTGGGCATGTTTAGCCTTCAGAAGAGGAGACTGAGGGGAGATATGATCGCACTCTTCCAGTGCTTGAAGGGATGTCACACAGAGGAGGGCCAGGATCTCTTCTCGATCATCACAGTTTGCAGGACACAGAATAATGGGCTCAAGTTACAGGAACCTAGATTTCACCTAAACACCAGGAAAAATTTCCTGACTGTTAGAGCAATAAGACAATGGAATCAACTACCTATGGAGGTGGTGGGCTCTCCCAGTCTGGAGGCATTCAAGGTGCAACTGGACAACCATCTGTCAGGGATGCTTTGACCTGGATTCCTGCACTGAGCAGGGGGTTGGACTCGATGGCCTGGTAGGCCCCTTCCAACTCTACTTTTCTATGATTCTATGATTCTAATCAATCTCATCTAGTCCTGCAGCAGCTAATATTTGTGGTTCATGAGCAACCTAATACACTTCCACATGAATTACACTAAACACAACATTTCATATTTCAGCATCTGCACTAAGGTGAAAAAGCTGTTCCAGTATCCTTAACTTTTGTGATTCAAAAAGTCCCAAATAATAACAACAACAACAACAACAACAATAATAATAAATTATTTCTTACCCGCCTCTCCACTCAGATCGAGGCGGGGAACAACCATAAATATAAAATACATAACTAGTTAAAACATAGTAAATATTATTAAAATATTCTTAAAAACCTTTAAAATTATCCTAAAAACTCTTAAAATTCCACTGGTAGGCCTGTCGGAAGAGGTCAGTCTTTATGGCCTTTTTAAAAGCCAAGGGACTATCTAGTTGACGAGTCTCCTCCGACAGGCCATTCCAGAGTCTGGGAGCAGGCAAGCAGCAGAAGAGAAGGTCCTCTGGGTAGTACTCTCCAGCCTAGTCTTGGCTGACTGGAGTAAATTCCTCCCAGAGGACCTAAGTGTGCGGGGCGGATTGTACGGGAGAAGGCGATCATGCAGGTAACCCGGACCCAAACCATGTAGGGCTTTAAAGGTAATAACCAACACTTTATACTTCGCCCGGAAACTGATTGGCAGCCAGTGTAATGCTTTTAAAGCTGGTGTAATATGGGTACCTCTAGATGTACCAGGTGACCAATCTGGCTGCCATATTTTGCACCAATTGAAGTTTCCAAACTAGGTACAAAGGTAGCCCTATGTACAGCACATTGCAGAAGTCAAGCCTCGAAGTTACCAGCGTGTGCACTACTGTCTTTAGGTTTTCCAGCTCTAGGAAGGGGCGCAGCTGGTGTATCAGCCAGAGCTGATAGTAGGCACTCCTAGCCATCGCATCTATCTGAGCTGTCATTTGAAGCGAACACAGTCTTTCAGCGGGAGTGTAACCCCATCCAGAACTGGTTGACACACCTCCAAACCCAGGTTGTGGCCTTTGACAACAAGCACCTCCGATTTGTCTGGATTCAGCTTCAGTTTGTTTTTCCTCATCCAGCTCATTACCGCCTCCAAGCATTCATTCAGAGGAGACACACTATCCTTAGCTGACGCTGTTACGGAAGGCATAGAGAAATATATCTGGGTGTCATCAGCATCTTCTAGTTTTCCACTTAGTTTCCCAAAACATGCACTCAGATATGACAACAAAGGGTCACAAGTGTTCCACAGCTGCCCTCTTAAAATAAAGAAGCTGAAAATTGGCAACCAACATTAAAATGGATGCTTTCAATCCCCACATAAATATGGAAATAGAATGAGGAAGACCTACTCTTTCCTGTTCTTCTTTTCATGGTGGCTGAAGGCAGACCTATTGGCTCTACTGTTCTGAACCAACTCCCCCCCCTAATCTGTGGGTTGCAAAAGCACCCCAAAGATACATTGCCCCTAGACACACTATAATTGGCTTTATAAAACACATATTTACAGGCCCAGAGCACAGACTCTGCCAAATGAATATACTATTATACTAATGCACAATAATACAAAAATGTCAGGCTTAAAGGTTCTTCCCAGAGCCACAAACAAACAAGAGAGATACAGTAATTTTCACCTAGAGGTTGCCCAGCTGGCATTATTCCTGCATATTGTAACAGGGGAGAGCTTCTGAACCACCAAGATAACATAATTAATTTTAAAGGGAGAAAAGTTTGAAGGTCAGCTATAATACCTGGAGGATTTTATTTTTAAAAAAAAAATCCTCAGAGTATTATCTTAATTTGACAGCATTTTTCTAATTTTCAAGAACTGGTTGCATGACTTTCAAGAATGTAGTATGAACTATGTGTCAAAGCACAAAACAAGCAATCAAATAACTGTCACACTGTGCTTCCAGTCAAACACATTATTAAGTGGAAGTGCTTGAACTGAATATAATAGTTAGCCAATACATAGAATGTGCCGGGACAGAGTGAAGTTTGCAGGCACTATTTCACCACCCTATAAGGACAAGCCTGCATGGGGCGAGTCTCTTTGAATGTTTGGATGTTTGGATGTTTAACTTGTAGTTTCTATTCAGTCTGCCAACTGAGCAGCAGTTCACACTTCCTCTGGCTACATAGGATTTATTTATTTATCACATTTCTATACCGCCCAATAGCCGAAGCTTGCTGGGCGGTTCACAACAATTAAAACCACAAAATACAACATAAAATACAGTATAAACATATAAAAATTTAAAACTAAAGTATAAAATAGGAGTAAAAGTTGAAATAAAACCTTAGCAGCAGTACAGAGATTTAAAATACAGTACAGGATTATTTTAAAACAGAGACTAAAAGACTGAAATTCCTGGGAAAATAAGAAGGTCTTCACCTGGTGCTGGAAAGAACACAACATACGGTAGGTGCCAGACGATATCCATATGGCTGGCAGCCACTATTTTCATTAAAGGTTATTCACATGACGGGGGAGGATACATTTAAAAAACCCAGAAAAGCTTGGGGATCACCACCAAACATTTTGGAAAATATATTTATTTTATAAAAACACACATACCTCCAGGTCTCATTTTTTTATCTAACCCTTGAATGAAAAAGTATTTTAATACTCCAGCTCCGGTCCAGTATATCTCAAGGAGCGCCTCCAGCAACATCAGGTAGGCCGCTCAACAAGATCTGCCATGGATGGCCTTCTCCCTGTCCCATCAGCCAGAGAAACCAGGCTGGTGGGGACTAGGAGGAGGGCCTTTTCTGTGGCAGCCCCCAATTTATGGAACTCTCTCCACAGTGACCTCTGCCATGCCCCTCCCTTGATTAGCTTCCACCGGGCATTAAAAACGTGGCTTTTCAGGTGGGAATATGGGGTGGGTTAGGATTTTTAAGTTTTGTACTGTTTTTAATTGTGTTTTATACTGTGTGTGTGTGTGTGTGTGTGTGTGTTCCCCCCCCTTGTGTTTTATTGGACTCTACATCGCTCAGAGTGGCCAGATGTCTGGCCAGATGGGTGATTCATAAATATAATAAATAAATAATACCAATCCCAGAAGGAAACCATCACCTCTGAGAACAAGCTAATTGTTTGATGTGCATTATGTGCAATTATATTTTTCTGCTTCCTGTTGGTGCTACCCTCCCTCCTTCTGATTCTCAGAGGATACTCAAGTCCAAGGCTTGCTCCTGTGGCCCACCATTGTGTAGCCCAGTGGTGGGCAACATATGGCCCGCAGGCTGCAAGTATCCCCAGTATCTTGCGTGGGCCCTGCGACTGGCTTTGGATGTCATGCACCTGGACTTGAATGGGTGGGGTGCCATTTGCTCTTCTACCTTAAGCAGCAAAATGTCTTGGACTGGCCCTGAACAGAACAAGCAATCATCCCATTAACAAACATCTGATGTACCTATGAAAGCAATGCTTCATTAATCACTCATGCCTAATCTTAAGTAGAATTTTTCCTTGGACTTTGGTAGATGTGAGTAGAACTGAAATTAAAATACCAAACAATATACTACAAACTGCGAATATTTTTGTGGTGAGACTCTGAATGAAAAGAATTGGTACTTGAATTGAAACAGATTCAGTGCATTCATTTAAAATGGACAGAAATATTATTCTTTGCTATTTTAATGCTATTTCACATCTGTTTTCTTTTTTTTCAAAGTTATTCCATCTTTTCTCAGCTTTGTAAGTTCATACTAGTCAACCCAGCCACTGCAAACTAGGTGTAATTATTTGCAGTGAAGAAATGTCCTATCTCTAGATTTTAATCTGTATAAATTCAATATTTACCTGTCAGTCCAGCTAAACATAGACTAAAATATTATTTGATAGTTTGAAAAACAGCATTTATTTTCTGCTCTAGTTTTGGTATGTATATGCAACAGACCTATGTTACTACACTCTGGGGCAAAGTTTCATTTATAAAACATTATTTAAAATTTATTGCTTCATATATTGCTTTTGAATGTTTAATGCTAGTCCTGTTTCTTGCAGTAAATATATTGGGTCTGCAGATCTTATTTGATAGCCTCAGTGTACATTATCTGCTATCTCACAAGATTCAAGGTCAGAATCAATTGGCAATTTATGACTTGCATGGGCAAAAAATAAAATAAAAAATGAAACCTAATAATAACTATACTCGGCAAACCATATTCCACATGACCCACAATCAGCAGTGATTTCAGTGGGTGTGAGGATGCCTAATACTGTGCTGGTCTGCGGCCATGATGCAAAATAACTGACAGTACAATCCTATGATGTCTACTCAGAAATAAATGTCACTGGTTTTTGGTGGAGCTAACTCCCAGATAAGTGTGTATAGTGTTACAGCATAAGATAGTCAAGCCACAATCCTAAACTCATTTGCAATGCTCTGCTTATTTTCATTACTTCTAGTAGGGCTTTACAGTTTGCAACTACATTCAGAATTGCCTTCTACCTGATAATGGCTTTGATTCAAATGAATTTGCGCGCGTAGAGGAGAAATAACAACTCAGACACAATTGTAGGGTACAAATTGTGGTAAAAGTAACGGGCCACATTTATTGAATCATCAATAGGAGATCTACAAAGGGGAAAAAGTGTGGGTACTAATTACACCGGCTATCAGCCGGTCACCATTGCTATAGTGCGAAACATCCAGCAAGGAGGGTGACGGCATCCAAGTCATCCCCTCCTTGCTAAACACCACACGGTGCTGGAAGGTCTTTCCTGCAGTCAGCCTCGACCAGACTGTGAGGTACTGGTAGGTGAAGTAGGAAGACCTCAGAGATGGCCTTATCTCCACAGTCCCTAGCCATGAGGCAGTCGGCGGAAGGAGCCTCGGGCACGCCTCTCACCTGAAAGGTGCCATAGGATGATCACCGAGCCCCTAAAACTGCTTAATCCCATACTTAACCGCCACAGAGAGAGACAAGGTTACTTAGTCTCCTCTCCCCCACCTGCCGGAAGAAATCCCAGCAGGGCCCTTTGCAGATCCTCCAAATAGATGTCCAGCCCAAGGAATGAGAGGTGAACCCTATCTTCTCTATGCAGCTCCCTCCTGGCCAAGGAAATGCCGGGATGAGGTATCATAAAGCCTCTCCCTCCAAGGCCCCTGCCTATCTGCCCATTCACCTTGCGCACTGCCTTGTGCAGCCACTGGTGAGACATGGCATGATGCCAATGAAAACGTGGCAGCATGTTAGACCAGAGCACCCAGACTCCTGGCCAACGATCCTGCACCACAGCAAGGTCTGTCAACACTTGCTCAATCCAGGCCCTGCTCTTCAGCAAGCCTGCACCACAGCAAGGTCTGTCAACACTTGCTTAATCAAGGCCTTGCTCTTCAACAAGCCTAAATCATTCCCGCCCAAATGCACGATCAGTACATGAGGGGGCTGGCGCACCAAGCCAGAGCCAAACAGCAGCGGGAGGAGGCCGTGCTACCGCAAGCCACACCGATTCAGCCATTGGATGTCGGCCAAGTGATTGATGCACAAGTTAGGTCCTGAACCGGACGTAACTGCTCTCTGGGCCCACCAGAAGACGAAGCTGTGTCCACAGACCAATATTCAAGCATGCCTCTGTTCCCAGCTGGCACCTGAAAAACAAGGAAGGAAGCAGCAGTACCACTCATGGTAGCTTTCGGACATAGACTCAATATGCCCGTGAATGCCACCTTCCCACTGCCTGGACCTGTGTCACAGGCAAACCCAAGGCAACTGCTGTGGAGGCAGCTCCTATCCGGAATGAATGCGTCCCAAAGCGTAGGTGCCCCAAGCCCAAGGCTTTCAATACACCCGCTGTCACGGTCCAGTACTGGAGTTTTGTAAGAGGGAACGCATCCCCATGAATGAATAAGAGGCCGGGAGTGCCCCCGCAACCTCACATAAGCGTTCAGAGCTGACACAGGGCACAACTCATCCATCGCTGCCATGGCGAAAGAGACCAAAGAGCCCCAGATGGCCTGGTCAGACTTGGATCTCTGCGGATGCAATGAAGCTGTGGCAGGTAACAGAGACGGATCAGAAAATTGGGGGGCATGGCCAGACCGGTCAAACTTCGACCTTGCCATGAGTTCGGATACCCGAAATGCCCCCAAAAGGCCGTCAACGCGGCCGCCTGAAACAAAACAGCATTGTATGTCGTATGGCACAGCACAGGCCATTGGTCGCCAAGACCAAGCAAAATGTCAGGCAACACAGGAATGCGGGAGTCAGGAATGGGTGGACGGTTACGTTCCCAGCCCAGCAACATCCGACGAACCCTGAAATCTCCCATAAATTCCTCGCAACCTTTGGCCTTAGACAAAAAGGCCAAGGCAGCCAACTTACCACGAATGGTCCTGACTGACCTTCCTTGCTCATGGGAAAAGACACAATAGTGGAGGAGGTGCTCCACCGGGACGGGACAGATGCCGGGCAGCTCACGCACCAAACGGAAATCAGAGAATTCCCTCCCTGTTCTTGTGTAGGCTAGGCGCTTATCAGGAGCTAAAGACTGCTAGTTGGCTCAGTCAGCTGCCAGCCACTAATCTGCCAAAGACAACCCGGCATCACCACCTGATGCTGGCATGCCCTGGGCCAGGGCACGAAATCTAGTTGGTTACGAGACAAAGCATCGGTGATGCTATTGTCTGTACCGGGGACATGACATGCCCTGAACAAAATGTTATGGCGGAGGCACAACAAAGTCATAATGCAAACAAGCCTCATGACTCTATCATTCCAAGAAGACAGAGCATTCACCACTTAGACCGTGGCCTGATTATCGCACCAAAAGTGCACCACGGCATCAGAGAGTTCTTGCATCCACAGGTGGGCTATTCACAGAATCTAGTTCAATCCCCCCAAAATGTCAGCCAAGTGGATAGACCTTCGGTCTTCTCACCAGCTAAAGGGACACCTAACTCGTCAGCCAGAACCTGGAATTGGTCCATCAGGTATCACAATGACCCGAATGGGTTATTCCAGCAAACAAGAAAGCATCTAGGTGATGCACAACCTGGGAAAGTCCAATCCTTGCACAGAGAGCACAATCCAAAAATGTGCTAGAACACTCAAATGCCGAACAGGAAATTGAACATCCCATCATCCCTATCGACATAGAATTGTCCTTGAAAGACAAAACCTAACAAGTCTACAACATCCAGATGAACCCGGAAGCAGGTGGAATGCTGCCATGATATCACAGCTCCCCATGAGAGTGCCAGGCCCGCGGGTGCGGACCATAGCAACAGCGAATCAAATGATGCGTAACACACTGAGCAGAGATGCTCAGGATAGCATCATTGACTGACTCACCCCTAGGGAAAGGTAAATTATGTACAAGGCAGAATTCACCAGGTGCCTTCTCTGGGACAGCACCCAAAGGAGAAAACCTTGAGATTGGGGAGAGGCAAAGCTGGAAAAGGTCCCAGGGCCCAGTTCGCCTCCACCTCCTCAGAAATTTTTGAAGGACAACGGAGTGAAAGGCAGCCATGGAAGACTGGTTCTGCGCCATCTTGTGCAGTCTGGGGCCTTGATAGGGAATATGAAAACCAAAATGAAACCCCTCATGGAGACATTCTGCATCTTCACAACGTGGGTATCTGCCAACAATCGATCTAAGTATAGTAAATTAATTGGGGTGGGCCCCTTTTGACGGAGCTGGACCAAAAGCTCCCTGTGTATTTCCGGCCCCAGCACCTGTTCTAGGCCGACCCCTGGATCCTCACACCCAGTTGCAAGAGGCGGCGGGGTGATTTCCATTACAGACCGCACAGGTGTGTCTGAAATTACAATCCGGCTTACTGCAGGATTCTTTAGACAGGAATTCCCAACAAGCCGATTGGGGTTGAACTGACCGGCCTGCCCCAGCCTTAGGTGTGGGAGAAGGTGGTGGGTGCAACAACAAGTGGCCACTATCCGACCTGTCACCAGCCACGGGATGCACAGGGCTCATGAACTCCATCCAGAGTTCATCATCCTTAAAATCCCAACGAAGGGAGTGGTAAAATGTGGCCTTCTTCCAGAAGGCCTCATCATACGTGAGCCAGGCAATTCTCACAAAACTGGAATAGGCACGGTAAAATATGTCCAAGTACTTAGTTAACACGATGCCCTGGTCATGAAATTCCTGCTGGATAATCCCCATGTATATGAGGTAACTAGGAAGCCAATTAGCCCAAGTACAGGCTGGTTTCCTGCGCTTCGTCTTATCCCTATCCTTATCTTTAGACTTCTCCTTGTCCTCTTTCACTTCTCTAATCAGGAGGAAAAATATGTCAATAAATTCCCCATTTTTAAAAAGAGGAGGAGGAGGAGGAGGAGGAGGAGGAGGAGGAGGAGGAAGAAGAAGAAGAAGAAGAAGAAGAAGAGAGTCCTTTGTAGAAGGAGCCAGATGGTATCCAAGGGGGAACGATGTAGCCCCCTGCAGAATTGTGTTAGATCTCGCCTCCAGGTAATTGTCCACCTTAGCGGATGCTAGAGAAGCCACTCGGCCTGCTGGGCCAGACCAGACCGAAGCACAAGCCTGCACCGCAGTGGACACCATGGTAGTAGTGGAAGGACTGGACAATGAAGGAGAAGTAACAACACCAGCCCCCATTGTCACGTTACTCACGGGTGAAACTGTCACCCCCCCTAGGGGCACCCCTGTAGTGGTCACCAGCCCAACTCCTGGTGAAATAGTGCTCAAAGACGTAGGGAGTTGTTGTTGGGACCCCTGTAAAGCGGGAGAAGCACCAAGGATGGCTGCTCCCGCTGTAGAGTGTGGAAACAGCGGAAAGGTACCCACCTGGGCCACCATATTGGGCGCAAGCAACCCAGGCAAGTAACCCCGTGGGTAACCACCACCACCACTGGGTGTGGTGCAACGGCATACCCCAAGGAGTAGCCGAGGTAGACTCACAACTCTGAGGGGGAACCGGCGTTGCTGAAACCGCTGGGACAGATGAAACAGCAGACTGATGTTATACTGCAGGGGTCTCTGGAGCTCCCTCAAGAAGGGGGGATTTCTGTGGGTCAACCTGGGGGATGACGCTCTCGGCTGTGGTGAACAGTGGGACCCAACTCGCACCCGCTTCCAAGGCATCCTACCGCGCTGAAACGGAAAGCCAGAAATTATGTCCAGCTACACACTTGGAACGTGTCCTGCATACAGCCGGCGTCTGCGCTGCATCGCCTGGTGATGGGACATGTCCAGAAGCCCTCTCAGCTGCGGCAAGACGATCGAGGATGGCCGTGACATCGGTGGCTTCATCCTCAGAGGAAGAAACAGGAGGCGGCAAAGGACGCTAAGCAACAGGCCTGGGAGCAGGTCCTTAGCCTTTCTTACCACCCCTGCCCTTCTTAATCAGCATAATGACCTAAGATATTAATTGAACAATCAGTGATATAAAAAGCGGAGTCAAATAGGGAGAAACCCCCCTCCCTACCAGAGAAAGCGAGTAAATTCCAAATGCCCTGCTGAAATTTCCAATCAAGACCAGCAGGGGGCCAGCAAGTAAGATTCAAAGGGGGAACCCCCCCTCCCTACCAGAGAAAGCAAATAAATTCCAAATGCCCTGCTGCAATACCCAATTCAGACCAGCAGGGGGCCAGTAAGCAAGGAATGAGGTTGTTTTTTCATAGATTCACTGATCATAGAGTTGGAAGGGGCCTACAAGGCCATCGAGTCCAACCGCCTGCTCAGTGCAGGAAACTAGGGGAGGGGTCTCCCATCCAAGTAATAACCAGGCCTGCCCTGACCCTGCTTAGCTTTCCACGCTCAGACAAGCTGAGCCAGCATGTCCCAGAAAGAAAAGGGCCTACTCATCCAAGTAATAACCAAGCCTGACAATGGGAGAGTTGTGGTGATAACACGGGGGGGGGGGGGAATCAGAGGCCCTCCTCGGAAGAGCTCCAGAGAAAGGAGAGCCGGGTCACTCTGGAGGGAAGGAACAAGGCCCGGCTGGGAGCGCTGCAGCGAGCGGATTACAGCGCGGGCCTACGCAAACCGATGGGCAGCGCAAAGACGAGGGAAGGCCCAGTCACTGTCAGGAGCGGAATCGCCAGCAAGGTGCCCCGCAGGAAGCAGAGGCTTGCCACAGAGGCAACGGAAAAAAGGAGAGAACTAGGTTCTCAGGATGCAAAAATCTTTATTAAAGGAGCCCGACGCGTTTCGGCCTGTGTATTTTTCAAGGCCTTCCTCAAGGGGCTGTGAATATTCAAAATACATACATTAAATTAACTTAACATGGTTGGGACAACACATAATAAAAATACTTTCTCATTGTGTATGGAATTTCTTTACATTCTTATTAGAAATCATTTCAAAACATTTTCTTAAAAATGAGAAACAAGTACTGCTTTTTTTAAAAAAGGAATACATTTTCTTTATATAAATAATAACTTACTTGTAAAAGAGTCTGCAGATTACTTGAACAACTAGTGTCTTCCACTGTTTCACTGGCGACTGAAAAATGGATCTTTTTGAACATGATTATATTATGGTACAGTTTTTTTCTTTTTTTTCTCGATGTTATCTCGTTGGCAAAATGTCAAGGACACCCAGTCAGGACACAGCTTGTTTTAAAGCAATACAGTGATTTTGCAGTCACATTAATGGGAACAGTTCCAAATCCTCATTAAGACCTCTTGGTTTTAAAGTATTTAATTTAATTATCCACTGTATTTCCCTTCTTAATAATTGTTTTTCATTGTTAGTGTTAATTTTGTCCACAGAGGCAGCCTGAAATCATGGCAAGCAGAACTAAAAGTACACACACCCCCTCTATCACACACACACACACACACACACACACACACACACAGCGCAACACTAAAAAAGGGCAAAAGAAAAGAAAATGGAATGAATGTAAATGAAAGGGAAAGCAATCTCTCTCCCCCTCTCGCGCACACACACTCAGCACAACTATCCAAGTTGGGCAACTTAGCCAGAAGCGACAACTCAGTGCAGGTCTCTCTCCTCTGCAGCCGCGTTAGAAAGGAGCCAGGGGGAGAGGCGTGCGAGCCTAATAACGGCTCTACCGCCCCTCCCCTTCTGCTCTCTGATTGGTAGCTCAAATATCAGACCATTGTGGTCTGACTCGTCTACTCCCCCCCCGCGCACAAATTATCCCCCCCCCCGCCACAGCTATGCATGGGGGAGGTGCAATGGCTCCAGAATCCTATACAAACATCCTTGGGGAATAAATCCCACTGAACTCAGAGGGACATGCTAGCAAGTACATATGGACAGAAGTGAGTTTGGAACAATGCTTTTACAATTGCCTTATTCTTTTTAAAAGTGTATTTAATTATATTTATAGCCACACCATTGTGAATTTACTGTAGGTTAAACAGACTTATAAAATAGTTCAAAAAACCCCTAGTTAAAACAGCTAAACCATGACAACTTGTAAAGCCACAGACTGCTTACGTGTTTAACTTCAGCCATCAGAAGTCAGTCCAGATGAAAAGACAATACTTCTGAAATGTTCTTAGACTGAAAAAGAGGAGAGGGCTCTTGCACCTCTTCATGCAAGCTGCTCCTGCTGAATTTCCCTCTTCTGCACAACAATGAAATGTGTAGGAGCTCTGCCCTCTTTTTCACCTGGCCACCCTAAATTTTCCAGTGGTCTGACTTGTTACAAGGCAGCTTTGTATGTTTCTCCCATTGAGTGTCCTGGAATAGGGGAAGTTATACAGTAAGGGAGGGACAGATAACTAGAGCAACTTCATATGTGCCCTAACCTAGGGTTGTCAGAGAAATCCACAACAGATTAAAAGGAGTTCAAATTTCTATGATGCCAACCTGCAGTTTCCATAGCAGATTGGCTTTTTCACAGTTCCACAGATTCCATGGACTTGTGGACCATTTTTGTTTTGTTTTTACTTTTGTGGGGATCTGTGCAAATTTGCACTTGTGCGAATGCACATCAATGCAAGTGCATATTAGTCCTAATGTGCTTTAGCGCACGTGTGCATTAGCACTGGTGCGCACTTGCGCCAGTGGAACAGAATTCTTGTACATCCCTAAAAAAATCCGATTCCGTCCATGAGTGGATGACAGAACGAAAGACACCCGACAATCTGTAAAAGAGATGGAATGGATTTAACAAGAATCCCTACATCCATACCCTGACCATTCTTACTTAGCATGCTTACAATCCCTTGGATGGCATTGCTGAAATGGTGTTCTCAGTATATTGGAAAGATCATGATAGGACATAAGGGGAAAAGACATCAGGAGGACAGTGTTGGCGTGTGTGCGGGTTGGGAGATTTATAATCCTATCTGTGTGCTAACAGACGCCTGAAATTCCACACACAGATCTTCCAGATCTCACCTCCCTACGCAGCGTGCAGCGTGCTGTGTCGGTGCCAGTTTTGGCCAGCCCAGTCTGCCCTGTAATCAGACTTGCTTCCTGCTTCCCCGTTGCAGATTAATCCATGGAGTCAGGAAACACTCTGGAACACCACAGGTCTAATTCTACCTGTTTATTTACTTAGCAAGTAAAGTTCTACAGAGTATACATTTCCTAGTTACAGTCCATGTGCAGAGTATACATGCATAGCAAGCATTACATCCAGTGGAGTAAGTTGAGCTTAACTCCACCTCAGCAAAGACGTTACATTGTTGCAGGAACAAAGTCTAGCAAGAAGAACCAGAAGAAGAGAGAAAGCAGTCCAGCTTCTCTCTAAGATGGCTTCAGACAGAAAACAAGTTAGCACGTCATCAGAACATACAAACCATGTGACCAGCTCATATTGTTCTCACAGTCTAGGTTCCCATGCGAAAACACAAGATCCCAGCAAGACACAACAAACCTGTTTACAGCCATTCTGTCCCTTCCATGTGTAAACAATGTGCTGCAGCTGGTAAAGTGATACATATCACAACATCCCCCTGTAAAGGATTGAGGCCTACTCAGGCTTGAATTTGTTGAAGCCTGAAGGCCCAAACACTTCCCTCGAGTAGTTGAAGCCTGAAGGCCCAAACACTTGGATGGGAGGGGGAGTTTGAGAGTTTTAGTTCACCCAATAGAAGTTAAGAATTAGTTCTCTTATTCAAGGTCACATGATTATAACCTTCCATTCCTGGGAAGACTATATATGCGTGGGGTGTGGTCAGATAGCAGCAGTGGGAGCCTGACTGCAGAAGCAGAAGCAGAGAACCAGCAGAGAGAAGCAGAGAGAGAGAGAAAGAGAAACTGGCTGCATAGGAGATAGGTAGTCTGAAGTTAAACTAGAGAACCTTGGATTGTTTGTTTGTTTTATTTTATCATACTTGCTTTTGAATTATAACCACTCTATTAAGTAAATACCCTAATATCATAAGTAAAGTGCTGTTGTTTACCCTGGTTTGTTGGAGTGACTTATTCACCACGCCTAAAGCCTACACCCACGTTACTGGAAGCAGGCAAAGGATTTGATCTCCTAGAGAGGGAGAGACTTTGAGAAGAGGCAGAGATCTTCCAAAGGGCAGATCAAGGGGCCCCTGTAGTAGCGGAACCTTGACACCCCCCACAAGCTGAGTACATCTTGTTTCACATTTGCTCAATGAGGCCTAGCGCCGTCATTAGCTTCCTGTGTCTTACTACAGGCAATGGTTTTGTGAAAAAATCTGCCACCATGTCCCCTGTTGCACAGTATTTGAGTGTTACCCACCCTTTCTGCACACAGTCCTTTACATGAAAGTAACGAACATCAATGTGCTTGGTTCTTGGCCTACATTTTTCAGTTTGTGCCTGCTTATGCAAGCCTGGTTATCTTAAAAAATTGTAACAGCCTTGTCTACTGGTAATTTCAGATCAGTAAACAATTGTTTGAACCATTCAATCTCATTGCATGCTTGAGATAAACTGATGAATTCAGATTCTGCACTAGATACAGCCACACAAGATTGTTTTCGTGTATACCAGTCAATTAGACTTTCACTATACATGATCACAGTCCCACTTGTGGACTTTCTATCTGTTGCAGCTCCCCAATCAGCATCAGTGTACACACAAAAACCTCCCTCTGTGTGTGATGACAATTTCAGTTTGCAATTCATGGAACCTTTTAAATATCTTAACACATGTTTCACAGCTAGCCAATCATAATAGATGGATTTTGCGTTTTTCTGCTAAGTATGTTCACAGCATTGCTGATGTCTGGCCTACTCACATTTGCCAAATATAGCAGGCTTCCAATAACACTTTCATATTTTCCAATATCCTCAAATTCAGTGTTATCTGTGTGTTTTTTATATTCAAGAGTCATTGGAGTGGTAACTGGGTTACAATTCTCCAATCCATGAATCTCCAGCAATTTCTGAATTTTCCCACTTTGTTCAACCAAGAAAGAACCTTCCTCATCCTGGGATAATTGCATTCCAAGATAGTGTTTTACCAAACCTAGATCTTTCAGTTCAAAGTGTGCTTGCAATTCTCTTGCAATTTTGTCTTTTTGACTTACTGATTCTGTTATCAGCAATATATCATCAACAAAGACTAACAAATACACCCAATGTCCCAATTCTGTGTGACATGTGTACAGACAGTGATCAGCCTTGCTTTGTTTGAATCCCAAACTAAACAAAACTCTGTCTAATTTTTGGTTCCAGCACCTTGCTGCTTGTTTCAATCCATATATAGATTTGTGCAAACGACATACAAGACCGGGATTTTCTACAAAACCTTTTGGTTGTACCATGTAGATATCCTCTTGTAAATCACCATATAGGAAAGCAGTTTTTACATCAAAATGAAATGCCATCATTTTTCTTTGTGCTGCCAATGTCAACAGCAATCTTACCGTTGCATACCTTGTTGGTGGTGCAATCACGGAATCAAAATCTATTCCATGCTTTTGTGCAAACCCTCTTGCCACGAGTCTTGCCCTGTACCTTTCCACCTGCCCCTGGTGATTCGTCTTCACCTTGTACACCCATTTACAGGTGATGGCTTTTCGCCCCACAGGTAAAGATACCAGACTCCATGTTTTGTTAACATGCATGGCATTGATTTCATCCTGCATGGCCTCAAACCAATCATTTCTCACTGCTGGTTCCATGCTCTGGATTTCCTCAAAACTTTGAGGTTCTAAAGCTATTTTGAGAGCTTTATGTACAACAGTTTTCCCACTTTGGAATTCATCCTGATATCTAACAGGTGCTTTACGTTCTCGGGTTGAACGCCTTAGAGATTGTTCACCTCCCTCCTGTTCCCCAGATATCTGCCCAGTGGTCTGTTTTGTTTCAGAAACATCCAGCTGTGTCTCAGCCATTGAATGCATTGGCAATTCCACCAGCTGTTTCTTTTCATGTGTTTGCTCATGAAAAATCACATCTCTGCTTAAAATTACCTTTCTGTGTTGTGGTGACCACAGCCAGTAACCTTTTGTTTGTCCATCATACCCCAGCAGAAAACATTCAAAGCTTTTAGCCTGTATATGAACCAAACATTTGCACCCAAAAATTCGCACATGTGCTATCTTTGGTTTCCTCCCATGAAACATTTCATATGGAGTTTTCCCAGTTGTGGTGTTAGGTAATCTGTTCAGCAAATAGTTAGCATTTGAAAGTGCATCCCCCCAGAAATGGTTTCCCAACTTTGAGTCAGCTAATTCAGCCCTCATCATTTCTTGGAGTGTTCTGTTGCGCCTTTCAGCTATGCCATTCTGAAACGGTGAGTTTGGGGCTGTGATTTTGTGCCCAATGCCCTCATTTTCCAAGAATTTCTTAAATCTTGTACTCATGTACTCTCCCCTACCATCTGTGAGCAATTCAGCTATGGGGTATTGTTTGAACCTGTTACCAGCCCATTTCACAAACGATTCAAATCTCTCACAAACCTGAGACTTGTGTTTCAGAAGATAAACAAATCCAAATCTACTATAATGATCAATGATGGTCATATAGTACCTGTTTCCCCCATAGCTCTCCTCAAATGGTCCAGCAACATCAGAGTGTACCAGCTCAAATATTCTTGTGCTCACTCTATCACTGTGTTTCTGAATGTTAGTCCTGTGTGACTTTGCCTGACTGCATACTTCACACTCTCATCATGTGTTACAAATGGATTTATAACATACAGAGAATTCCGCAAATCACCTTTTGCACAGACTGTCCCTTCACGTGAAATCACACATGTGCTGTCTGAAAAACACATTTCATTGCCATTTTGAGCTAATTGGGAAATACTTATCAGATTTGTGTCCAGTTCCGGAACAAGCAATGCCCTTTGTTGACCCAAAGTAGTAAATTCAATTGTTCCTGTTGCTGAAACATTTATACGTTTCCCGTCAGTTAATTCCACGTGCTGACCTGGACATCCTCCATCTTCCAGAGATTGAAATACGTTCCTGGAGTTAGTCATGTGACAAGAAGCTCCAGAGTCTAAGACCCAAACAACATTAAAAAACCCCACCCTTGCAATCAAACTTTTGCCCGTTTTAACTGCCTCCTCAGGTGTGCTTGTTGTTTCCTGTTTGTTTTTTTCAGCTTGGCTGTTTGCCACACCAGCCTGGCTTTCTGCAAACTTACGGCCAGAGTTGTTTTTCTTTCCATTCTGCTATCTCCACAAGCCATTTCTCCAGCTTGAAGCAGAAAAAGCTGCACTTTGTAAATTCCACAAAGATTAAGCTTGATCACCCACTGCTACTGGATCCTGTGTTACTACAGACCAGAGTCCCGCATGGGTTAAATACTGCTGCATCTGAAAACTCCACAGCACATAGTTCGATCCAGACAGTCTCTCCACAATTTGTGGATTCAGGGATTGTGCAGCCGCCATTTCTGTGACCGGGGGATTCTCCTCCTCCTCCCAGAAACTTCAGCTTCGCTCTCTCCCTCCAAGCTCTCGGCCTGAGAACTTTCCTGTAAGCTGTCTGTGTCAGCTAATAGTTTCCTCCCCCTCTTTCGCCCTCTTACCGGGTGAAGGACCAGGAGATTGTTCTTCTTTGCTGTCTTCCTCCTATGCCATTAATCACTGCATTCACCGGAGTCAAAGCTGTTGCCAAAGCTGTGTTAGAAAACAGGTCCTGGTGCTGGAGCTGGTGCCGACCTTCGGCCTGGTCTGGGCCCATAACCCTGTTGGCGTGTGTGCGAGTTGGGAGATTTATAATCCTATCTGTGTGCTAACAGACACCTGAAATTCCACACACAGATCTTCCAGATCTCACTTCCCTACACAGCGTGCAGCGTGCAGCATGCAGCGTGCTGTGGCAGTGCCAGTTTTGGCCAGCCCAGTCTGCCCTGTAATCAGACTTGCTTCCTGCTTCCCCGTTGCAGATTAATCCATGGAGTCAGGAAACACTCTGGAACACCACAGGTCTAATTCTACCTGTTTATTTACTTAGCAAGTAAAGTTCTACAGAGTATACATTTCCTAGTTACAGTCCATGTGCAGAGTATACATGCATAGCAAGCATTACATCCAGTGGAGTAAGTTGAGCTTAACTCCACCTCAGCAAAGACGTTACATTGTTGCAGGAACAAAGTCTAGCAAGAAGAACCAGAAGAAGAGAGAAAGCAGTCCAGCTTCTCTCTAAGATGGCTTCAGACAGAAAACAAGTTAGCACGTCATCAGAACATACAAACCATGTGACCAGCTCATATTATTCTCACAGTCTAGGTTCCCATGCGAAAACACAAGATCCCAGCAAGACACAACAAACCTGTTTACAGCCATTCTGTCCCTTCCATGTGCTGCAGCTGGTGAAGTGATACATATCACAACAGACAGAGTCATACAGACTTTCATAGGTCAAAATCAGCACTTTGAATATTCCTCAAAGAAAATAAGCCAGTGCAGATAGAACAGAAGTGGGGTAAGAAGACTCCCAAGGAACTACCATGCCCAAAAGAAGGCTACTATACTCTATGAATTCCCTTCAACAGTAAAAAGATATTTTGTCTCAAGTTGCTTAAAATCATTAAGGGCGCGCAATCCTATGCATCTTTAGACAGAAAAAGGTCCTACAGTTCCCAGCCATGTAGGACTTTTTTCTGTCTAAACATGCATAGGATTCTGCCCTAACTAACAATCCCAATGCCATGGACGAGGAACACCCAGTTACATGAGTGGAAAGGGAAACAAGAAAGGCAGCATGTCACCATTCATTATGCTCCTCCTTTCCTGCCTGGCTTTCCTTCTCTGGCTGCCTCCATCAAACCAGTCTTAAAACTGTCTGGGTCTCAGGTAACTATTTCAGGTTCTGTGGTAGTTGGCTATTAGACATGGGGTGGGTAACCCGGATCTCCTGGTTTCCTGAGCAAAAATCCTGATCTCTATATTCTAACTAAAATTTTGACCTCTAAACTATTAACCTTTTGGCTGAAACTGACTAGCACATACACAAAAAATCATTTAACCCCATAATATTTATTTATTTATTTATTTATTATTTGAAACAAATAATAAATAATATTATTTATTATTTATTTATTATTTATAATATCCTAAAAACATACTAAATTAAAAAAATGGAGGGCAATTATGTTCCTTCACACCCAGAAAATCACAATGAGAAGGTACTTAATTTAATGTAAATTACTAGACATTATAGCTTTGAAGTGGCTTCAATACACTCTAGGGTCAACACACTGTTAATATGTTCGCATGCTGTGTGTTCAGGGGAATGAACACTGGGGCTCCTCAGAAGCTAATCAGAATTTCCGCAATAAAAAGAGCAGGCATGCTGGACAAGCTTCTCCAAAAAGATAGCTCGTACATCACCACAAAACTTCTGCAGAGCCCAACTGAAGGGAAGTTTTTGATGTGCCATAGTAGGGGTTATATTGGCCAGCACCCTGCATGAACAGAGTGTGCAGCCTGGAAGCCTTCCTAGAATCCTCTGCAGCACACAAAAGTTCATTGGCTGATGGTCAGGGGGAGGTTCTTTAGCAAACAAATTAATGTGAAAAAGTTTCCTAACTGAACCTAACACATTTGAAAACATGGGTGTGTTTCATCTCAAGAGATTCTTAAGTCAGCTATATCTGATGCAGCACACAAAAATTGTGTTTAAGCTAAGGCCTAGTTCTCACTGAGATAGTGAAGTTGTACTACTTTGACTGCAAGTGGACTGAATGTTCTTCTGTACAAAAAAAAAAAAAAAAAGAAGAAAAATAAATCCTTCCACTTAGAAAAATTGCTGACACAAATATGTGTTCTCAACTTCCTCCTGACATGCTACCTTTCTACATGCAGGAACTTTTTCTTCTTTTTTGTATGGAGTAGGATTCAGTCACCTGCAGCCTAAAGTAATACAGTCCATTAGGCAGAATGAGACAGCCACTTCAGTCAGGTGATTTTAAGAACATAAGAAGAGCCATGCTGGATCAGACCAAAGGTCCATCTAGTCAAGCATTCTGTTCACACAGTGGCCAACCAGCTGCTCATGGGAAACCCACAAGCAGGACATGAGTGCAAAAGCACCCTCCTGCCCATGTTCCCCAGGAACTGGTGTACACAGGCATACTGCCTCTGATACTGGAGGTAGCATATAGCCATCAGGACTAGTAGCCTTTGATAGCCTTATTCGCCATGAATTTGTCCAATCCCCTTTTAAAGCTGTCCAAATTGGTGGCCTTCACTACATCTTGTGGAAGTGAATTCCATAGTTTAACTATGTGCTGTGTGAAGAAGTACTTCCTCTTCTCTGTCCTGAATCTCTTCATTTTCAGTGTCATGAAAGGGCAGCAAGTGGTTAGTTAGTTATTTCATCGTTAGTTTTATTTTATTTATTTTATTTATTATATTTATACCCCGCCTTTTTTCCTGCAAGGAACCCAAGGCGGCTTACATGATCCTCTTCCTCCTCTCCATTTTATCCTCACAACAACCCTGTGAGGTAGGTGAGGCTGAGAGGCAGTGACTGGCCCAAAGTCACCCAGTGAGTTTCATGGCGGAGCGGGGACTAGAACCCGGATCTCCCGAGTCCCAATCCAACACCCTAACCACTACACCACACTGGCTTTGTACTTATTGTACTTTTACTGTCAGGGAGGGAGAGATGTGCTTGTGGGCTTGCTCTTTTTTTTTCTTTTTTTTTTGCCTCAGGTGCTAAAATAACGTGATTGGCCTCAGGTACTATGCATCATGACTTGGGAGAGGGGGTGCCATTTGCTACTTCACCTCAGGCAGCAAACTATCTTGGACAGACACCACTTTATCACCTCTGGTGAGAACTGGGATAAGAAAATCATGGGAATGAAGAGCCTGAAGTCAGAACCTCAGAGAGAACTAGGCCCAAGGAACATAAACAAAATAAAGGTTTCAAGCTCGAATTGTGCCAGTGCTAAGGGAGATTTGCTTCATTAACCCCCAGATGACAGAAACTGTGGGTGACAGCAGAAAAAGTAAGTTGAAACAGCTCAAGGAAAGATGACAACACGTCAGAAGCAAGATGAGATGTGACAGGGAAAGAACTGAGGGAAATGGGTAGAGGGGGAGGAAACATGGAAGACAGAAGATGCAAATAGGAACTGACAGCAAAAAACTGCTTGGGATTGTAAATGAGCATAGTGGAAAGAGAAGAGGAACACTCATTGAGCTGGAACCACTGAATTATGGAATTAAGCCCCAGAACTCTTAGCATAGCAATACTGTCTCCCAGTCAATAGATCAGGCCTCAATTTATTACGCTGCATACATCTCTCTGCCTTTCTCAGCCTGTCCTTGTAGGATCCTTGTCGCTGATGCTGACTGGAAAATTAACCAACCTCTCTCCTTGTCTATTCCTCTCTTTGTTAAATTAGTGAGAAAATGTAAATGTTATTTTCTCTCTCCCTGTCCGTCTCCTCCCTGACTTGGTGACACACTAGATGCTAATAGTGAGAAGATTTAATTCTTTAGTTTCCTCCTGTTGTCTTGGAGGCTGGTGGCCCTTTGCAGGTGCTAATGGACTCTCTTATGCATACAAGTCATCAAGCAAGCAAGTTCCGGTGCAATTACTTTCAGCAGTTTCCTGCCTAGCTTCTGCAAAGTACAGAGAGAAATACTGAACTTGAAAGTGTGGGTATGATTTCACAGATAGCCCTGGCTTACTCTCCTAGTTCACTTATGTAGCTACACTCAACTCAACTCAACAACATGCTGAACTCATAAATGAACTGGGAGCAGGTGGGAGGGATGGAGTTGAGTCTCTAGGGCAGTAGAAACTAGAAGGTATATGCATAGAGGTTTTCCTTGATCACTTATATGAAGAGGTATATTCTCTATCAGATACCACATGGATACACACTAACTAGGGGCACAATCCTATAAGCAATGGCCCTGAACTCGGAGGCATACGGTCATCCTATGCAAAGTGGGAAGACTGGCAGAGGCAATCTTCATCCCCCCGTCCTCCCACCCTGCATCTTTCACTAGATGGGCAAAAAAGCCCATCTAGCTGGAGCATCTTGGAGGGGGGAAGGAGGCTGGAGAGGCCCCAGGTTAGCTCATGTCCTGGCCTCTCCAGTTTCCTCCCCTCCCTACCCACCGGAACACCCCCTTTTGCCCCTCTCTGAGGTTGTTTTCCCAACCTCGACCTCAGAGAGCAGCCAGTGTGGTTATTTCTGTGTCAGCTGCCAGGAGGCGGGGGGGGGGGGGTTGGAGTACTGATTTCCAGCTGTGAGGTCAGAGTGCTGCCTCTGATGTCGGATTTGGGAATCCAAACTATCCTTAGACACTGTCTAAGGGCCATAGGACTGCTCCATAATTGAACTTTTGCTAAATCACTTTATGTCAGAGCTGATTTGAAGTCACTGACTCCAAAGTAAAGCCCCCTCCCTCCTCAGCTCACAATTATTTCATGATGTATACTTCTTTTACCTGGTCATTTCTTACAGCAAAGTCAAAGTGTATCAAAACATATGTATATAGCAGAATATTGAAGTAGACTTAGATTCTTCAAGGGCTGGTGAAAAAACACAGGCCATGGTTGCACATTGGATCTTTTATATTTGGTAAAATGGTGATTTCTTTGCTTATGATATATTTGTTCCCCTTTGGGATGCCCAGGGAGATGTAGGGTATAGTTTGATTTCTAGGGGCATCTTCCTAGACCCACACTCTATGGATTTTTTTCTTTTTGACAGCGACCTTGGAGAAGGGGTTTAGTGGGTGTTCCAGGGGGCAAGTGTCATAAATCCGTCCAGTTTCGAGATAAGCCGTAGTCGTTATCACAGTCCGAGTGTCGAAGCCAAAATATATCAGTCCAAAACAGAGCAAACATAAACCAGTTTGGGATCAGGCAAAGTCGTGGTCAGGGTCGTTCCAAGGTTCAAAGGTACAGAAGTCTGAGGTCGGGAGTGTCAGGAGCATCTGGCTGTAGCTGTATTAGCAAACAATTGCTTCCAGCCTCTGAGTGTGTTTGGGACCTGCCTTTTGAGCAGGTGCTGATTGGTAAGGCTGCCCAGCTGGGTCAGGCTGCACCTAGCCTGGCCCCACCCCAAACACACTCCGGCACGGCTGGTCTCTGTCTGACCTACTGGAGGCACAACAGCAAGAATGAGAGGAGACCAGTGCTGCCAAGATGCGACCTATCCTGGTAGCACCTGTCTCCTTCCCTCCCACTCCAAAGTGCCACAGTTAGACACCCAAAAAAAATTAGCCACACTACTCCTGCTCTGCATAGGATGCCCATAATCCTATGAGTTTGGAGGGTTACAGGCATCCCCATAAGATTGTGCCCTAATTCCATTAAGAACTCTGAAGCAGGGAAAAGTTAATGAAACACAATTATGTATTTATTGGACTCATAGACCCTCCCATCTCAAAAGCTGCAGGGTTGTAACTATGTTAAATATATATAAAGAAATAGGAAATATAAAATTCCTGGTTCATTCACAGACTTTGAATGAAGGGTCAAGACCCTCCTGTATTTTCCCACTGCTTCTTCCATCTTTTCTCTTACAGCAAAAAAACCCATTAAAGATAAAAGGATGGAAAAGCTGCACAATGCCTACTGATTTGTAGCACTGGGAGCCTTCCTTCTGGGTGCTTCTAGATGAGGGGCATTGTGCAGCTATTCCATCTTTTTCTCCATGTTGGGACTTGAATAAGATGCTAGGAGAGGATATATTGTTGAATATTATCCTTCCTATCTCACGTTAGTGAGATCAGCAGAGTAGAGTCCCTTTCCAGCTTAAAAGAAGCTTAGATTTGGCTAGTGTTAGCCAGTTATCATTTGGTGATCCAGGATGCTTTAAGGCAGACTGGATTTCCCTGGTTTTGCCCCCTTTTCTCTCCTGCAAAATAATAATCAGAGACACAGTCTTGTAAAAGTCAAAGTTAACATTTACTCACTCATATCTTGCAGTTTCGTTCAGGCAGACTTAAAAGTGTTTCTTAAAGTAGATAAAGGTTCATTTGGTATTACTTGGGGTCTGAACTTCTGGAGTTCAGACCAGCAACTTACATGGTGTTGTTGGTATTACAGCAAACAAACAACTCACTGTTGTCTTAGCAGGAAGAGAAGAAGAGCATTGAGCGATGCCCACTTCCTGCTAGGCACACAGGTAAACATACCTCACTGAGTCTCTTCTAGGAAATCCACCTGAGAAGAGACCAGTGGCTTTAACCCTTTTATGCACCTAACTGGTGAAACATGAGTCATTGGTTTTTTGACTGCACTTTAAATATCCCACACTCCATAATGGATTTTCAGTGGTAAGAAATAAAGATGGAAGAAGCTGTAGAGAAACCCAGGAGGGTTACAAGTGGAAGACAACTCTGGATTCTCTGTAAAATTCTGTGTATAAGGCCAGGCAGTGACACATTAAAAGCACCTTGATCACTATTTCCGTCATATACACACCGGTTTTGATTTTAAACCCTCCAGGATTTTTTTTAAAAAGAAAAACGGTGTCTAGAGACTAGAATCATAGAGAGTAGAATCAAACTTGGAGAGAGGGCTCATCTAGCGTAGCAGCAGAGGTGTGTGTGCGCGCGCGAGCGTGCCTTCTTGGTGCATCATTCAGGCGCGCTGACAAATAAAAGCAAAATTAAATGATTTCAAAATGGTACAGCCACTGTAACTTTCTTAATGTTTGCAGCACTCTGCCTCACAAGCAGAAGAAAAGAGAAAATCAATACTGAGGTTTCTTATTCTCCAGCTATTGTAAACCACCGGAGATGGTCATGTTTGTGGCCAATAACTGGTGGTTCGATGTCCCGGGGGGCGGGGATCATGAATCTCACCCTGCCTCCTGCGTTTGCATTACAATCCAGTTTAGAAAACCGCATGTGCTCACTTTAATTAATCAGCATGCGGAACTCCGTCACTTCCTCCTATAGCAGAAAGATAAGTCGCATTTTAGGTACGTCCGGTGAGGCGATGAGGAGAAGCAATTTTAATTTAGGATGCAATCCTATGTATGTTTCTCCTATGCTGGCTGGGGAATGCTGGGAGTTATAGGACTGTTTTCTGTCTAAACATACATAGGATTGTGCCCTTAATCTCAATTGCCCCGACTTGTCTTTCAAATGTGGGGCCGCTTTTTAATCTGTCCACAGCGGAGAAGGGAACGAAAAGGTTTGTATATACCGAATATGGGCTAAAACAAAATCCTTCAGTCTGCTCCAAACGTGGTGGCAAACGTGCCACCAACCGTGCAAGGGACTGACGAATTCCTCTCCCTCCCAGGGCATGAGGAATAAATACAATTAACATTGTTAATTAAGTTAACAGGCATCCTATACACTCAGATGTAAGCCCTGTTGGGTTCAATGGGACTTACCCCCATGTAAATAAGTGATGGTTTGCAGGCTAAACCTTTCTAATATTTTTTTTCCTTACATTTTTCAGCCCCAAAGCTTTCCTTACCTCCTGCAGCCTGTGCTTAGCCTCTTACTCAGAAGTAAGTCCAGTTCTGTTAAATGGGGATTACTCAACTAAATTTGTACTGGAATGCGGCTTCACTCACTGTTTCCCAACAAAGTCATCGCTCAGTAACTCAGAAAAGGCTACCTTAATAGACATATTTGTCTTCTTCAAAGTGGCTGGAGGCTGGTGGTGGTTCCAATGTCAGCGGAGATGTGCATCCACTCCGGATTTTACTCCAAACTTTAAAGGAGCTATCCATGGTGCTGAACCCTATCCCCAAAATAGGTTCGGCACCATGATAGCTCCTTAAAAGTTCAGAGTAAAATCCAGAGTGGATGCACAGCGCTGCTGACATTGGAACCACCACCAGCCTCCAGGCATCTCCCTCCCCACCAAAATGCCACCACAACCTACTTCATTTCTTTCCCAGTCGCCTGGGCAAGATATAATCCAGGTAGTTAGGTAACTTTCAGTACAGCGGTGAGTGCAACCGCTCCCCCTTAAGAACAACAGGAATGGAAAGATCCAGCCCACAAGCAACCCACATGCCTCTTCTCTCTAGAGTTGCTGGGAAGAGTTACTTGCTCTCTCTTCAATGGAGAGGGGTGATGATGAAGACTGTGTTTTTTGTTCTTAGCCTGCAGGTCTGCCCCATGGCAATGGCTGACAACTCTGTCTTCCCTGTTGCTGCTTCAAGTTCTTCGTTTGGAGAAAATGCATGCAAGTTGGGGCTTTAGCCTTTCTGGGAGACTCCAACAGCATCATTCTTCATGGAAAACACAAAATGGCTGGTGGGATAAGGTACATCTCTTCCTCTCTAGCAGTCTAGTGCTTTGGTATGTTAAAACTGGTGTATCAGAGGCACTTGCACATGCTTGAACACTGTTATTATTATTTCACATAGTAGCGTTCTGGCAGTAGTAACTGAGGTTCTGTGACAAACCTGGGGAAAATTAAGTTCTGTGTCAGCCGCATGTGACATTTAAGCCTTTATTTCTAAATGCCGGTTGTTTAAGATCTGGATGTTCTCCAGAGGTAGAATAAATGCACTCTGCACATGCTCAGAAGTACTCACTTTTAATTACCATTTGTTCCTGGAACTTCTAAAAAGTCTTAACTTCTGGATGCAAATGTCTTGGAGGTGCCGTCTTCCCTGGAAGCAATTGCCCTTCATCATCCTCATAATTTATTATTTACCCATGGTGTAAATTAAAAGGGATACTGTTCTACCCACATTGTGCTGGTCTGTGACCGAAATAAACCATTCGTTCGTTTGTTCTACCTGCAGGCTCACAATATAGGGACCAGATAAAATTGGGAAGGGGAGTGGATCCAACCTGCAGCCCATCAGTTAGCCATACCTGTGCTGGAGCAAGGCTTTCAAAAGGAAAGGAGGATGGAAGAAGTGCAGACTGGTGAGGGACAGGAATGAGAACAGGGCAAAGAGAAATTCACCTTATTAGTTGTAGGAAATAAGTAATAAGTATCAGAAGAAATCTAATCATGTGCAGAGTGCCTTTACTACACCCCCTTGTGGATTCGCAGTAATGTCCCTATTTTCATCTGTGAAATACTGGAGGGCAACATGGCACACTCACTGGAGCAGGTAAAAGTGCATCCTTGGTTACCAGGGATGCTCTGGGCACTAATCAGTAGGCACTTGGGCCCTACAGAATTCAGGACTTCTATACAAACATTAACTGAGGAATGGGTTGAGTGGGGCGGAATCATCATGCTTTTCTCTCAGCACTTGCAAGATGAAGTTTGAATCCTGGGAAACTACCATGTGCCTACAACTGATGCACTTGTGGGGAAGATGTTTGGATCCCCAACCCACTATCCTATGTGTAAACATATTCTTGTTTGGAAAGGCCATAGATATTATGTGTTACAATGTGGGTTTTGTCAATTTTCTCTAAAGCAGGGAGTGGGGGCCTAGCCCTCCATTCACCCTGTTTCATAGAAAATCAGCACAACCTGCTTGTTATATAACACAGACGTTATGCCACCATAATGTTTAGTTGAGCTTATGTTCCATGTGATATAAAAAGGACAAGAAGGATGGCAGTGCTGCCTTTGGCTTATTATGGTAGGTATTCTAATCTTCTGTCTCACATTTTGGAATTATGTTCTTTCATATAGTGTAACTGCGTCTTTACAAATATCCCTTCTCATTTTCTTAATGTGCAACTGGGGAGATGCTATTTTAAAAGAAATAATGAGACCATACTAGAAACGCTTTGATTTATTAATAGTGGAAACCTATATATGTTTACTCTTAAGTCCCATTGAGTTCAATCGGAATTACTTCTAGGCGAGTATACAGGCATACCTTGTTTTATTGCGCTTCGCTTTATCGCAGATATTGCGGTTTTTACAAATTGAAGGTTTGTGGCAACCCTGCGTCAAGCAAGTCTATCAGTGCCATTTTTCCAATAGCATTTGCTCACTTCGTGTCTCTGTGTCACATTTTTTAGCAATAAAGTACTTTTTAATTAAGGTATGTACATTGTTTTTTTTTAGACACAATGCTATTTCACACTTAATAGACTACAGTATGGTGTAAACATAACTTTTATATACACTGGGAAACAAAAAAATTCATGTGACTAGCTTTATTGCGGTGGTCTGGAACCGAACCTGCAATATCTCCGAGGTATGCCTGTATATAGGATTCCAGCCTAAGGTAGGTTTAACTTTGGTAGGTTAAATATAATCAACAGCCTGGGGATGTTAGATAAATAATAGGCTAAGATAATGAGGTTTGAGAGGCAGCTCGTGTGTGTGTGTGTATGGTAATGACGTCTTCGTGTGTGTGTGTGTGTGTGTGTGTGTGTGTGTGCATGTACACAGTGTAATATTGTGGTGCTGCTGCTGCATGATATTTTTTAACTATGAAAGCCTTCATTGAGATGACAGATAGTAGTATTCTTTCGTGAGATTTGCCCTTGGATTAGAGGTCTCTTATTTGTTCGCATTGATGTGATAAATGATAATGGTTCTTGAAGAACTGATATTGTTTATTGTGTCCACTGAGAGTCTTCCCTTTGCAATCATTTTTAAAACAAAGGCAAGCACAAACAGATATTAAATCAATGCTGAAAGTTTGATTTCAGCATTGATTTAATATCTGTTTCAATGCTGAAATCTTAGAAGCAGAACAGTTAAGGTCTAAAACTGATTCTTGTTTGCTTTTTTCTATAAAGTTACGGCCCCATCTAGGTATATGGCTGGTTGCTGTCATATTGTAAAATAACCTCAGAATGGGTAGCCTTTCAGCAAATGTAGAATCTCTCAAATCAAGGGGAACTAAAGATCTAGACCAAGTTAGTTACATGTAGGTCCCATTGAAATCATTGTGAAAAGTTAGTTATGACTAACTTAAGTCCCATTGATTTCAGTGGGACTTAAAGTGACTAACTTGGTTGGGATCCAACCTAATGCAAAAAATAGTTCTGGCCTACTACAAACTGGATTGCTCATGTTGTGCTGATAGTTGAATTTACACTGAAGTAGTTGTGCAATTGATCCTGTGAAAGCATAGATTGCATGCCATTCCCTGTCCTCATGGGATTCTCTTTCTCATCCGGGAAAGGCTGGAAGAGTGGCTTGAAGGCTACAGAAATGAGAGAGTTCCAGATGGTAGCAGGAGAGCCATCACCTAATTGATGTGTGTGTCCTCTAACAATTTGAGCTCCACAAGTGCCGCATTTTCTCGAATGAAACGTAGAGTGTTCGAGGATTGGGATATCTGCAGGGAGACCAAAACGCTGGTTTATAAAGCCATTGTGTTACCAACTTTATTGTATGCCTGTGAAACATGGACTATCTATAAACGTCATTTCCACCTCCTTGAATGATTTCATCAAGGTTGCCTCCGGAAAATCCTGCGAATTACTTGAGAAGATAGGCGAACAAATGTCAGTGTACTGGAAGAAGCAAAGACTACTAGCGTTGAAAAAATGATCCTTCAATGCCAACTTCAATGGACCAGTCATGTTGTTCGAATGTCTGCCGTCTCCCAAAGCAGTTACTTTATTCCCAACTCAAGGATGGAAAGCGGAATATCGGTGGTCAGTATAAGAGGTTTAAAGATGTTCTTAAGGCTAATCTTAAAAAATGCAATATAAACATTGAGAACTGGGAAGCTCTGGCCCATGAATGATCTAACTGGAGGTTGACCTTTCACAAAGGTGCTATGGACTGAAGAAGCCCGAGTGCAAGGTGAAAGGGAGAAATGTGCTAAGCAAAAAGCACATCAAATGAATCCTTTACAGCACCCTCTTCCATCTGGTAACCTGTGTCCTCACTGTGGGAAACTGTATGGATCTAGAATTGGCCTCCACAGACACTCACGGACCCATCGCTAGAGTCTACACAATTTTTTACAATTTCCTCTTTTTATAATTTTCCTTTGTAATTTTATCCTGGAAGACAATCTTACTCGGTCACAAGTGATCGCCTACTACTCCCAATTAATTTAACAGGAGCTTCCCTGCTACACTATGCAAAGCTTGGGAACTCCGTATAAATGCAAATGCCTTCCTGACTAGCAAATCACCACCCCAGCCAGACAACCCACAAGGGTACCTTTATTTGGTCAGTCTAGAGCCTGGGTGGGAAACATATTCCAGTCCTGAAGCATTCTCACCCCCCAAATAGATCAGCTGTTTAAAGCACCTCCTCACCACTGGTGTCCTGAATACCTTTACCTGGCTACCTCTCAGAAGCATGGCTTTTCCAATGATCAGTCAGCTAGTGTTAATTCAGTTAAGAAGCCAGGAACCACTACCTAATCCTGAGTCTACCCTAGAGCCATTGATCCTTCTGTATCTTTTGTTTTGAAGTCTATAATTGCCCTTGAGTTTGGGCACCAAGTCACTGGTTTCCTTTGATCGTAGGATTCAGCGTGGACAGACTCACTTTCACACAGCTATAAGATCAGCCTGATTTTCCAGCATCCTGGATTGCATGGGGAGCCTCCACAGATACAGGAGACTCTTCAGAAAGTTGCCCTCCGCTAGCGCACTCCCTCTCTTCATGCCTTTACTCTATTCTGTTTCAGAACAGCTGAATAGGGCTTAATCCAAAACCTGTGTCATCCCTTTGTCTTCCCTTTCATTCCCTTTGCTTTTAGGGCAGGGGTAATTAGCCTTTTTTTTTCCTGTCCAGGGCCTCATTCCCTGATGGGCATTCTGTCAGTGGCTGCACGCTGACAGTGAGCAGGGACAAAGCCAGTGGTGGACAAGGACAGAAACAAAAGTGGGTGGGTCACCCTTCTCTCTTGCTGCCACTGCCTTTTCTCTTTCTCCCTCAGCGGGCTGCCAGGGAAGGTACAGATCGCTCTTGCCAGAGATCTGAACCGATCACACGCAGAAGGCTTTTGAAATTAGGCTGAGGGCCACATGAGGCCTGAAGGCTGCAGGTTGCTCACCCCTGTTTTAGAGCCTTAACATGATTATCATGCTTCTGTCCAACATAACCCAGTTGGATATCTGATTTCAGGTTCAGTAAGCATGCTATTAGCATGCTATTAATATGAATGTGCATTCCTCTATTGGCTTTAGAGTTCTCATCCTTGTTAAGAATGTTAAGGATCATGGTTAATTATAAAGAATGTGGGAGATGCTTTCTTTTGGTATGTAGGAGTTCTCTTTGTATCACAGCATTGAAATTTATCAAACAATATGTAATTTGGGAAGTTTTTCTCCTGATTCTTCTCACCCTGTAGGTGTTACAATTAATTACACCAGTGTTTTCTGTTTTGCAAGTACTATTATAGTTAATGATGATTGGTGTAGATAATTTTGTTAGACTCCCAGATCCTAGCTTAGGGCTATCACTTTCATTTTAAAGTGTTGATTGTTTCTTATCTAACTTTGAAAATGAGATTAGATACATTTAAACCGATGTTTGGTATATTGTCTAAGTATGTAGATTTATATGGTAATTTAAGATCTGATAAACTAGGAGTGGCATAATAAAGCAATCACAGTGGCTGACACATTGGAGAGAATTAAATTCAGTCTTGCTTCAAAATGGGGAAAAAAATACTACTGAATGCTGAAGAACTGTGTAATGTGGAAAATATTTTGAACTAAAGTTATTACTTATCTGATATAGAGTGCTGTCAGTTTTGGGTTGCTGAAAAGATGCAGTCATACATTTGTAATGTCCTAGGCTCATAGCTCACGCAACTGACATATTGTAAGCCATAATAATTTTTAAGATGATGATGGTGATGATTTCAGTTTGTGTCACCCTATCACCAAAGTTCTCATGGCAACATATATAATAAAAACAAATAATACCAGTGATAACACATGCAACAAAAATAATGTGGCCGGTTGCCGGCCAGATGGGCGAGTAATAAATGTAAATAATAAATAAATAAATAAATAAATAAATAAATAAAATAAAATAAAATGTAAAGAAATGTAAATGTTAAAGAAATTCCCTCAAGAAGGGATGAGAGGCACAATGGGTAGTTCACTGGAAGCCATCTTTATTCAGAACAATGCATGTTGGAGAGTGAGCGAGCAACGCAGGTCAGCTCTGCCATGCAAAGGCAGTGGTTCACCTTATGTAGACTTACAAAGTGCGAGTCTGAGCATGCTCAGTACTACAGCTCACCTCTTCCAGCTCAGTGCCAGTAGTCAGTACACCAGCGGCTCATTCTTTACATTCTTTGATCATGCCCTTCTTTCCTTGTCTATCATATTCTGCTCATATGTTGGACAACCGATTACAGCAGCAAATCTCTTCAGTGCCTACAAATTCACCTAAGTCAGTATGTTTTTCCTCATCTTGATAATTTGCAACTTCTTTGTTTTATCTACCATGTATCTGCTATCCGCCTCTCAGTGAATGATTGGATAGATGATCAACTAATCCCATCATTCGAATGTTTGCCTTAAATCATCATAAAAGCCTCAACAACAATAATTTAAAATATTTTTTTAAAAGAAGCAGCTAAAACATGGAAAAGGGTAATTTTCAAATGCAGCTTTAAACATATCATTAAAAATAAAACTTGCAGCAGTTCAGTTTTTTTTAAAGGCCTGGGAGAATATAAATGTCTTATATGAGAGTTCATAAATAATAAGGGCCCAATCCATCTTTAGTAAAATATAGCTCTTCTATTCCAACTACCGCATTGCTGTTACTAGTACAGATGAACAGCATGTTAGGCACTGGACAGAGTGTACAAATGAATGACACAATTCCATTCCATAAGACTTAACAGTCTGTACCAAAAATCTTAAGTAGCCATGCTGTTCCATTAGAAAAAAAATCCCAAAGCCACAGCAAGGTAATACTTTTATAAGGACTGACCAAAATGTCAAGAGCAAGCATTTGAGTTCTCCAGGACTCTTGTCCTGGAGCAACACAGGATAGGAAGGGAAAGGAGAAAAAGTTTGGCATGATGTAAAAGTCATAAAGTCTGCAGTTTGTAAAAGTCTTAAGGTGGAATGTAAGAGGTGTTCCTTTGACTTACTTAGGTTGGTCTCTGCTAGGTACAAAATAATTTTCAAATATCACTGAGGACTGCTGTGATGGAGAGTTGTTCCCCCATTTTTAAAAAATATGAAATCTGACAGTAAGTGGCTTTCTTGCTAAATGGGAGAAAGGCACCCAATATACAAAACTTGTGGTGCATATAAGTTTATCCATGATTGGGTGGGTGACAAAAGGTATAAGGAGAATGTTTTCCTGTTTTCAGCACTGCATGTGTATACATAAGGCAGCCTCACCATTCACTTGTCAGGCTCAAAGGAGCACATTCAAGGGCTGTTCATTATTTCAAAGAGTTCATGGGACAGCTGAAGTTGTTTATAACTTCTGGCTTGGCGTTCTTCAGTACCATACTGACTGACTTGGTGGAAGTTCCAGTTAAAGTAGATAGTGAGGCTTGCACATAGATAGTGTGCTCCAATGTGTAAGGTTTCTTGAGCTGCCCCATGCAAAGAATTGTTCCTCTTTGTTCTTCCATCTCCTAGCATGCATAGTTTTACCAGGAAGGAGTCCTGAAGACAAAAAAAAATTAATACATTGTGCACATGGTGAATGGTATGCCTTTCAACAGCCATGTCTCTTTCTTCCTAGATATCAGAGATCTCTGTGATCTACTTAGTTATGTAATCCATATTTTATAACTGAGTTGTGATCAAACAATATTGTAACCATTGTTCTTGCTACTGTTACATCTTCACAGTAGACCCTACAATAGCTTTAGACAGCCAAGTTAGATGGTTTTTCTTAAATCCCCTTTCATGCTGTACATACTGATTAGTTAAGATGAAGATAAAGAGGCTGCAGTGTAGTCTTTTTTCCATTTGGGTGGGGAGTGTGTGGAGTTCCAGGCAGGAGCCTTTAATAACTTCATATTAGCAGATGTTGCATCTCTTGTCAGAGTACCACAGTGTCAAAAGGCACATTATTTGATTGTGTCATCAAATCATACAGCTATAAAAGCTATAGAAACCCTCTTCAGTCCATGACCTGCCAATAATAAATCCCCACATTTCTGGACCAAATGCTCTCAAACAAATTTGCCAACCCCTGACCTTAGTATTCTTCATCACCGATAAAGTATCTGCTACTGGTGACAAAGCTTGTGTATTATGCTAAAATATGAAACATGCCCCCAGATTGTAGGACTTTCCAAAGTTTCAGTACAGATTTCTATAGTGTGTGCTGTTCTGTGGGATGACTGGAAAACCAAAACAATACCCCAAGTCTTACTGTCTTGGTGCAGCTCGAAACAGTGATGGTTTTTCACTGAAAAGGTAAAGGGTAGGTGTCACATAACTAGGAGTAGTTGTAAATGGTAGAGGACAATAAGCTGATACTGGAAATCAATAACAAAGTACAGTAATACCTTGGATTGCAAGTAACTTGGTTTGAGAGCATTTTGCAAGACAAGCAAATTTTAAAATATTTATTTAATTTTTTTTACTTGATATACAAGCGACGTCCTGCAATACAAGTACTGTAGTACAGCTTAAATTAATAATCTCTGTACAAATTTTTTTGGGGGGATTTCGTTTTGATATAAGAGTGTTTTGGATTACAAGCACATTTCCGGAACGAATTATGCTCTCAATCCAAGGCATGACTGTATGTTTTAAGGCTATGACATGAATGGATTAATGTTAACCTTTTAGCTGTGCATTTAGTATGTGTAAAAACCATTCCTGAAACTTAAGCACACATGTATTCATTTATTTATTTAATTTCTATATCGCCCAATAGCCGAAGCTCTCTGGGCGGTTCAGAACCATTCACAAAAACACTGGCTTCTCCGTGGCCCTGCATCCCCTCTCATGTCTCATCTCCCAGGGTTGGGGGGGGGGCAGTCCAGCTGGAGCAGACCCTGATGTTCCCTCTGCCTGCTCCTGCCTCTTTCGCTCCTTCCTCTTTCCCACAGGGCTGTTGATGTCAGTTAGCCCGGGGGGGGGGGGAGTCCAGCTGGAGCAGGCCCTGATGTTCCCTCTGCCTGCTCCTGCCTCCTTCATTCATGTATCAGTCCTTGGGGCAAGCTAGATGTTACAGCAGCACAACCTGTCTGTTAAAAGGCAGTCTCTGCCAAATTCCTGTAAAGCAAGAAGAGAACTTAAAAGTATGATGAGATGGAGTGGCATGCTAAGTCCTCTCCACTATCCTTGCTGTCACCCTAAAACTCCTTTTATTTTTATTTTCCTCTGGCATGTTTTACCTCTGGTTTCAAAGAAAAACAAAGGTCAGATAAGGAGTCAATACTTCCTCCGGTTTTCCCATTCTAGCCTATAAATTACACATACACATTTTATATGAGTGGTTATGACCCAGTTCTAACATACAGGTATTCTCCCATCACATCTGTTTTGTTCCTTTGGAAACTGGAATGAAATGGCCTATTGTTTTGGGACTGAATAAATGGGATTGAAATTAGTCTTGACTAACTGAAATCCCACTGATTTCAATGGGTCTACTGTAAGTATGAGTGAATCTGAATCCAGCCCCCAGTTTTTATGGTTGAAGAACTATTTTTTAGTTAAAATAAAATAAAATTTTATTTGGCAATAAAGTGGCTTTATTGCCAAAAGCATCAGTATTTGTGGTTAATCAGGGAAGGTAATTCTACATCAGATCCACATAATTGCAAATAACAAAACAGCTACTTCAATTCCTTTGGCCAGAAAATGTAGGAGGCCTGCTGCACTAATGAGCCTATCCGTGAAGCACATACTAGCCCGTTGTTCATATTTTCATAATTATTATATGATTCATCCATGGTCTAACCATGTTTTCGCAATTGAACAATTAGTTTCATCTCCATAAGTTGTAAAAAGCGTAGGGCATACCATCTATTCTGTAGCTATTAGCATGCTCCTTATCTCATTGTTAGCAAAAAATCCATTTCAAACTTGTCAACTTTCCCTGTATATCTTCAGTGGAAAGATGTTCATTCAGTATTCATTAGCATTTTTATACATCTTCATAAACAAAACACCCATTCAGTGTTCCTCCACTTTCTCCATATGGCCTGAGCAGAGAAAGTTTTGCTTGGCAATTATCTTGTTTTCTGAGTATTTTTCATAAGCATTTGCCTGGCATCCATCAGTTTAATGTGTATCTTTTTAGAAAGTAAGATGTCTGCTCAGCATTCATTGACATACAGAACACAATCTCATTAAAGGACAATGGATGAGCTATGCATAAAGTTAAATGTAAAATTAGCATTACAGGAAGGTTTGTTGTCCTCTGAATTTACCATTAGTGTAAGTGGTTAACAAAAACTTCCCACAACCAGTAATCACTATGGGTAATTAAGGGCACAATCCTATGGGGGTGCGCATAACCCTCTGACCTCAGAGGATTACGGGCATCCTATGGAAGGTGGGAGGAGCACAGAGGCGAAGGATGCCTCTGCACTCCTTTTGCTCAGCAAAGCACTTGGCTGGTGTTTCAGAGTGGGAGGGAAGGAGGCTGAGGCATTGCCAGGTTATGCCATATCTTGGTGGTGCTGGTTTCCTCCCCTCCCCCTGGAACACCTCCAAAAGCCTTTCTCTGAGGTCACTCTTATGACCTCGACGAAGCAGTCGGCATGGTTCTCTTCATGGCAGCTGTGAGCGGTGGAGGGGGATCTGAGCGCAGATCCCCAGCTATGAGGTCAGGGCGATTTTCTGACCTCATAGCTGGGAATTTGAAAAATCCTATGGCCATCTAGACACTGTCTAGCAGCCATAGGATTGCGCTGTAAGACTCTTCTTATGCCCCTTCTGCAGTGATGCACTGTGTGATATTGAGGGTCATTTAAGAGACCCTAGATATGCCCCATTTCATCACATTGAAATGCCTTATACTGGCCCAGTTCACACATAACGACAACCCACCATGGGTTGTCGGGGCTAAGTGGCAGCATGCACTTGTTTGAGCTGTTGGTATTACTTTGTGGTGTCATTTATCTCAGTTTAAATATTTCTATTTATTTTTATGCAACATTTTATAGTTCTGTTGACAGAATGGAAAGACAGAGTTGAAATCCTCTAAATAAATATATAGATATGATGGTCTCAGAAATTTGGCAGATTTTTAAAAGAGCACCATAATGTGCCTTCTCATCTGTGGGATAATGTTACTGTCTGGGGAAAATAACAAATTATATCACAGTGCAGTCAGTTCTAGAAGTTAACATACGACAATTTCAAGATGAAATTCGGGGGGTTACTTCTCTGGGTCAAGGTTGGTGCCAATATGAGCACCAATATGAGTCTTTTTAGTACAAATTGGATCTTTGACCCATCCAATAATGTATACAAAGAAGAAGGCAGTGCTTAAGCATATATATATATATATATATATATGCTTTTGAAAGGAAACACATTTGGAGGCATTAGAACCAGTGGATTTACACATGATCACATTAAACCTATAGTTTCTGTCTGAATAGAAAGGAACCTTGGGAACTCATTGTGTATGACATCACAACAACCTTATGAGATGGATGAGCTCTTATTACAGACCGATAACTGATACTGCATGATAGTGCCTTTCTGAAGGCCACGCAGTCTATGACAGACGTGGGACTTGAACCCAGATCCACAGTTTCAGTATCTGCAAATACATTAGAGTCTGAAGCTTTCATTTGTTATTCTAGGGGCTGTTCCTCTATTATCTCAGAGGTGTGTGGTCAGTGTCATATGGCTCCATTCTGTGCTGCTCTGGTAGTGTACGGACCACAAAATCACATGAGAGGAGTCCTGTCTTCTGTACCTACTTCCTATCTCAGCAGCAGCACGAGATGCAGGAGGAGGTGATGCTGGTGCAGCTACATTGTTGACTCCTTTCAATTGGCCTTGGGATTCTTACATTACCAGAACAGCACGGGATGCAGACATGCTACTGTAGCTCCCACACCATACAGATGGGCCTTCATTGTCCATGTGTCAGCTCCATTCAACAGTAATGGTAAAAGTATTGTATCGTGTACTTTCACCTTTGGTAATGAGCTTAATATCATCATTCTTAACTAGGGTTGTATGGTCTGCCAAATATTTGTCATGTATGTATGTATAAAAGAATGTATAGCATTACAGTTTAGAATTCGGTTTGCTAAGATTTGCTGTTTTCAAGAAAACATTTAAGATAATTCTCAGGTTTATGCAATGCCAAATTTTATTTTGTGCTTGTTTTGGTTGGCCTTCAGTTTCAGAAAGGTCATTGGCATGGGCTAGTTCCAATAATAGAGGAAGATAGTTAAATGGGACTTTTTCAGCCAAACTGTACTCCATATACCCTTCCTGCATTTTATGAGCGTGATGTATTCTATGGGCATGCTCTCTCTATTTATATTTTCATATACACAAAGAAGTTAATTTTGTGATATCCCAGCACATGAATGTGGAGGAAAACAATGAAGGGAGACAGCCATTGCATCAATATTAAATGCCATTTGACTTTCTGAGATAAACACCCCAGTCAACGCAATGCCGGTTCACTCTTATTGCCAGCCTTTAGATGCTCAGGAAGGCCATTCTGCAAGGGCTCTCTGTCTCTGAGATGCCCACAGCACAAACATGTCTCGTGGGCCAATATTGTTCTCTCAATTAATGTGAGCAACAACTGCTTCCAAAAGAACACAATCATAATAGACACTCACTAGTGAGGCGGAAGGCACATTAGACTATGAATATGCAAGCAGAAAACAGCAGGGAACTGCACACAAATATGACAACTCTGAGAAGAAACTGTGAAATTCATGAATCTGGCAGTGTAGCTGATAAACAATGCAACATAAACCTACACTGAAAAGAAAGGAGGAAAAAGCACTGGAGTTTTAATGAATCACAGCTCCCCAGTCCACTTAAGCTAATATGCATTGTCCAGCACTGTCCAATAAAAGGCATGGAATATTTCTGAACCCCTTGACCTCCTGAAATCAGCAGGGATGTTGAAGAGTCCTTGGTCTCGAGTCACGAGTCGAGTCACGAGCCTTTGGACCCGAGTCTCGAGTCCGAGTCCGAGTCCTTGGTCCAAAATGGTGACTCACGAGTCACGAGTCCTGAGTCACTCCCAAAGCTGACTCCACGAGTCCCTATTAAAATCAATGGGATTTCCCCCCAACAAAATAAGGCTACTTTAGATGTGTGGCTTAAATAAATTCTAGGCACAAGTGTGCCTTTTTATTTCAAAACTCTGCAACTGATTTTGGCAAGAACAGACCAGGCAGACAAACCCAAAATAACCAGGCAGGCAGAGGAGGCAGGGAACCCCAAAGCAGGCAGGCAGAGGCCTTTGTCTTGGACAATTCAACTGTTGAACTGGTCAAGAAGAGACCAGGCAGGCAGAGGAGGCTGGGAACCCCAAACAGGCAGGCAGAGGCAGCCAAACCCAAAATGTCTGACCCTAACCCTAACCCCCCACAACAACACATCAATCAAAATAAATCTCAACACATCGTTGGGGCTGCGCTCCTGGTAGCTGTCCATAGTGGCCGAGCAGCGGCGCGCCTCGCTTCCATGCGCTCTTCACCGGTGACCGCGCTCCTTCTGGCACAGCCAGAAGACTCATCAACAGCCCAGGGATGTTGACGAGTCCTTGGTCTCGAGTCCCGAGTCAAGTCTCGAGTCCCATTAAAAATATTGGGACTCGAGTCCGAGTCGAGTCAGAGGGGGGACTCAGTCCGACTCACGAGTCGAGTCCTCGAGTCCGAGTCCCCATCCCTGGAAATCAGTTGGTTGACCCAATATTATATGTTATCTCCATATTAATAATACTCTGGGCAGTTTTCAGTACTGCCAGCATGCTAGCTGGAGCGACTGCTAATGCAGTCAGAACCTAGCAGTTCCTGAAGCAAACAGAAACGAGCAGAAACAGAGCTTGCAGGAGGGAGGTCTGCTGACCTGTCCCATTCCAGAAATGAGGCTTTCCTGGTTTCTTTAGGAAGCATTAGTTCCTGTTGTTCTTGAAGTGGGTCCCGCAAGTGTAGCAGAACCAGCAGAGGCACAGTGGCAGTATTAGATACTGTCCTATGTTAATAATATATGTTGCTATAAAAATAAGAGCAGCGCCAAGCCCACATGGCTTTAGACATGGTTTTCTCATATAGCCCTGCCCAATGTGACAAAGCAAATATTGTAACTGAAGTGGAGCTGTATGGGGATTAGCTAAAAAAGAAAACAAGATGACTATATTTTATTTATTTACTCCCATTTTGCCAGGACTACAGCGCTTTCTGCTGTCTAAAGTCAGAAGCCAGGTGTGTGTGTGTGTGTGTGTGTGTATTCATCTTTAAAAAAAAACAAAAAAAAAACAAGCACCTGTAAGATGTGCTAATAAAGAAATACTTGGATATAGTTAAAATATTTTAAGATTTTTATATATCCTTGAGAAAACTATACACAAAATCTTAGCTTTTAAAAAATTAATGCTTGTGTTATAACAATTCTAGTCTCCAAAACTGGAATTTTAGCAAAGAAATAGAAAGCATTATAGTACAGTTCAACCAAACTGTCACATGAGTCAGATTTCCCTTTACGCTGGCCAGGGATATGGTGTATTTGTTTTGGTTTGTTGATCTCTGTGCCTACTCTTATTATGTTCAGGTTTGTTATTTGTTATCAAAAGTGCCACTTTGGGGGGGGGGGGTTCCCCTATTCAAACTGGGTTTCCTTTCCACATCTGCCCTAATCAATATGTTGTGGAACCACCTTGGACTTCACCTTGGATTTTAGACAGGACCTTTCTCCCTTGCTTGAGCCTTCATGCTTGAGCCTTCAGAGCCATATGCGAAAGGGCTCTGCTGGTCATTGTAAACAATACTGTTAGCTGTCCTGAAAGCAATGCTCATGGGATGGGACAGGGTAATTTAAAAATAAATAAATATCAACACATAATATACCTGAGATTTTGGAGACTTGGGTCAGTCATGGATTTTAATTATGGTTTGTTTGTTTTTACTAATCAAGTTGGCTGGCACATCTTCAATATAAGGTCAGTTCAATCCATACAAAGGTTTAAAATAATGACAGCCTATAATGTGCATGTCTCAGTCCTCTTGAATAAACAATCCTATAGCAGTGCTACAGCACAGCTGTGGCAAGAGAGCAAGGGAAGCTAGGCAGCATTTTTTTTAAAATTACATCAGGGATACATCCCTAAAAGCAGTTTACATGGCTTAAGGTGGATTTGCATGTTCCTGTGACTGCTTTTCATTATCCTGGTATCTGGAGATACGTTACCAAAATAGATCATTGACAAAATAAATCCTAAACAATATATGCAGTTCCACTGTAGCTAGCCTTCAACACACTTTAATTATTCTTGTTTCACATTGTCAAAGTGGTTGTGTGTGTATGGAGTGGTGATTCCAACAGACTGTAGGCATTTCAGATCAACTATTATTCTGGAATAAAAGAATCAAATTTTGTTGTCATGCTCTAGGCTTCCCCCACCCCAAAGGAATCAGAATGTAGCATGCGCACACATATGAGTGTCCTGTCTTGGACACGAGTGGAAGCCCATGGGGTACGATGGAAGCCAGAGGGTGGCTTAGTCAGACAGGTAGGATCAGGCTGGGATTGCATGACCCTCGACATGTGGACAACTTTCTCCAACTAGATCTGGAGCACAACTGAGGTTTTCTATCCTACCTGGGCCAGGCAGCTCCTCCCAGGCTCCACACCCTTCCAGAAAGGTGGAGAGCCTTAGTCCTCTGGCTTTGAGATTAGCAGTCTATTATTATCTCCTGCCTTGTGTGTTTCCTGCACTGGTGAACAGGCACCAAGGAGGGCTGCTTCCTCAGGTGAAGGCTGCTTCCTCAGGGGAATCCAACTCAAGAGATGCTGTCTCTGGGCTTCTGGTTCTAAGGGCTCCTGGCTGACAGGTCAGCATATCAGGGCCTAGGTTTGGATTCAGCACCTCCACGGCTTGCATTGCTCTTCTTCGGTGTAAGAGTCTTGGCTGCTGCTTAGGATTGAGGGGGTCATGTCCTGAAGACTCTCAATTCTCTACATTGTTCCCTAATTGGCTGGGAGAATTGATAAACAAAATGGTAAGAGTTCCTTCTTCCATGAAGAAAGGATAGAATGATGCAATTCCAATTGCCTTCCAGGGACAGAGGTGCAATGGTGAGCAATGAAAATGAATGATGATGATTAATTGGCATTAATATGGTGCTTTGGAGTGTCAAATTTCTCAGTAATTTATAACAACCCTATAAGGTAGGGTTGCAGATGCAGGGCTGAAACTGACAGATAATGAAGAGATAGCATCCCCCGCACCCCCAGTTAAGTTGAAGTAGCAGTTCCTGACTTAACTTATTGATCAATTATTTGAGGAAGGTGAAATCATCAATTGTTTTTCTCTTGTGGGACTCCAACTATCACAACAGCCTACTGACAGGGAAGAGTCAAGATATGCAGTTACGTTTTGTTTCTGAATTATGGAGTGTTTTAGGGAAATGTGGAAGTATAAAAGAACATGCGAAACAGCTATAAGGGTACAAAATATCAAATTGCCCATGAATGTGGTGATCTTTAATTATATTTCCATGTTCTGTGATTCTGACTGTTTTGTTCATGTGTATGGTTCATCAGTCCACCTATGCGAACATCAGGTATAGATCTGCATATGTGACTGCAGTTTCAGAAGTGCCAGTTCCACAAATGGGCGGGAGTGTTTAGTGGTTCTACTCAGGAACAAACATGATAAAATCAGTTTCAAAACTGATTCCTAATTTTGATTTAATAATGTGTCCACATCATTTGCAACATTAGTTCCTAGTGTTCACTCCAATATTTTTTAAAAGTTTAGAAGGGCCATTAGACACTTCCCTTCATTTGCTGGCTATCATTAAAGGAAGGCACAGTATCATGATTACTGTCTCTGTGTAACCTGCACTAAGAGCTACAAAGTGCCCTCTGCATTTAAAATGTGATGAATTACACCTCTCAGGTCAGGTAACACACTATAACTGCTCTAGTTCACTTTGCAGCCCACTAGCCCAACACCTATACAGATGCTCTGAGGGACCCAATAAATCAAGCAGAAATCTCTGCACGACACAGAATGCTCTAGAGGTATAAATCAAGCGACATTTATCTATCAAAAGTGATAATAATAATAATAATAATAATGATGATGATGATGATGATGATGATGACCCCTTCATTTCTCTCTCTCTCAAGCGTTTCGAGATCATTTATGTTTGATTTTCAAGCCACATCACATTATACCTGTTTGGGTTCCAAGCTATGACATTCAATGCAGTCCTTTACTCATTTGCTTGTATTACAGGGCATTTTGTGGCCTGAAATTATGGATTCCTTCCCTTATAGTCATCAAAGGAAATGAGGCCTTCCTGGGCTTCCTGGGTCTTCAGGAATTGTTCCTTTCCAAAGGAAAAATAAGTTACAAGAGATGGAAGGAGCTATCCTCTGGGCCCTAGACAGTGTCTGGGTGGGTGGGGGGGGCATGGGAATACTTCAGATTCCCAGATCCGAGGTTGGAGCCTGTGCTCCAACTTTGGAGCAGGGAATCCGTACTTCGACCCCCTTCTCCTCCCTTGGGGAGCATGGAAAGAACCGCACCAGCTACCTCTCTGAGGTCAGGAGAGTGACCTCAGAAAGGGGGTAAAGGGGGCAGGGAGGGGAGGAGGCTGCAGAGGCCAGGGTACAATGTATCCTGTGTCCTCTGCAGCCTCCTTCCCTTCCCCTCTGAAGCACCCCAGCTAGACAGCCAAAATCGGCCATCTAGCGAAAATGCAGAGTGGGAGGAGCAGGGAGGCGAAGATTACCTCCGCTGCTCCTCCCACTCTGCATTGGATGATTGTCACCCTCCAAGTTCAGAAGCTGATGATCATCTCCACAGGACCGTGCCCTTAGGCTGCAATCTTATACACGTTGACCTGGGAGTAAGTCCCATTGAACTCAAAGGGGCTTACTTCTGAGTAGGCATGTATAGGTTTGTACTGTAAGTCGTATTAATAAAAAGCCTTTGGATGCTCCTCCTATTTAGAGAAAATGTACTGAAGCCTGACCAAAGGATATAAGACTATAGAACTGAATAAAGAAAAAACTCAAGCATACAGGGATAGAATCAAAGGGGGAAAGGCATAAAATTGATTAAAACTTCATAAAGATGTTAAATATCTTGAGGTATACTAGATGTTTTTTTAAAAAAACGGATTAGACTTCCCTGTTACTGTTGTTTGATCGAGTGGCTCTCTCTGCAATCATATAGAAGGGTTTGTGAATGTGCAAAGCCAGCAGGTGGCAGGTGGCTACTAGGAGGAGGGCCTTTTCTGCTGTGGCACCCCAGTTATGGAATGAGCTCCCCAAAGAGGTTCGCCTGGCGCCTACTTTGTATTCTTTCCGGCGCCAGGTGAAGACCTTTCTGTTCTCCCAGGCATTTTAATCATTTTAATCTTGTAATTGTTTTTAATTCCGTTATTGTAACTGCTGCTGCTAGCTCTGCTGTTTGTTTTTAATCTGTGTTTTTAAATTTTATATTTTATATTGTATTTTATTATTTTAACTGTTGTAAACCGCCCAGAGAGCTTCAGCTATTGGGCGGTATAAAAATGTATTAAATAAATAAATAAATAAATAAACTGGATCCTTTTGGAAAACTCAAGGTATTTCACTCTTCCTTCCCTCACCCCAATCCAATGCAGGCAGAGCAAGGCAAGGCCACACTAGTAGAAATGATTAACCACCCACTCAGTTTCTTTGCTCTCTGGGGAGAGCCAAACACCAAAGGCATCTTCAGTAGGAGACATAGACAAGTGGGATATGTGATTTGTTATTGAAGAGTAGGATATAGTTATTGTAAACCACCCTGAGGGCATCTGCCAATTGTGTCGCATATACATTTAGGATGCAATTGTATGCATGTTTAGACAGAAAAAAGTCCTACAAGTCCCAGCATCCCCCAGCCAGGACTTTTTTTCTTTCTAAACGTGGATGCGATTGCACCCTTAATTCTCTCTCTCTCTCTCTTTCTCTCTCTCTTTCTCTGTCTCAAATAAAAATTGGCCTTTCATTGCATCCCCTTTCCCTTATCCATATAGCATGTCATCTATTAGCCAAAAGTCTCTTGTGGCACTCAACTTAAATCCACTCAAAGGCTCTTTGTAGTACTCCACTTTCTAGAGAAGGCAGATCTGGCAACAGTTACACATGCCTTAGTCATCTCTAGATTATATTACTACAAGGTGCTCTGTGTGGGGCTACCCTTGAAGAGTGTTCGGAAACTGCAGTTGGTGCAAAGTTGTAGGGCTTTTTTTCTGTCTAAACACGCATAGGATTGTGCCCTTAACTGAAAGCATGTTGTGCCTGATACAGGAAGAAGGAGTCTGTAAGAAGGCAGGGGATCTTATTACTTACACAAATTTCTGTAAAAGTGGCACAAGGATAAAGAGAGCTAATTAGTCTAATCCAGGATGGTGTTGCCATCTTTTTAAACAAAGAATAAGACACCTTTTATTGTTCAGGTATATACTCAGGTAAAAATTTCAATGACATCAAAGGGCCTACATATTTTATGAGCGAACATTTTATCTTAAAAGTTCAGAATTTTCATAAAGGTGCTATTTTTGGTCTGTGCTAACTATTAAAATATTCAAATTTTGTGCTCAGTTTGCAGCTTGTACAGCTGAAGCTGTATGGGAGTAAATGAAGGGTGCAGATGCGCTTCATAACAGAGAGATGCTATGAATAATCAGCCGTACACAAAATGCACAGCAGATTTACAGGATGGGGAGGTGGGGAGACAGGCAAGAAATTGAACAAAAATGACAGCTCCTAATTTTGATGTTTAATGCAATAAAAAGGACTTCATTGTTTTCCAAAGATGTTTTCTTAAGGAAAAAAAAAGTTCCTTTGATGCTACTTATAAAGTTAATGCAACTTTTCACTGTCAAAAACAAACTCTGGTTCTCCACAGGAGTCCTAACTATTTCACATAAATGTCATTGAAGGCTCTTCCGTAATTATCAGTACATTTGCTCCATTGATAGATTTTTCAAATGATATTTTTTAAAAGTCCTTAAATACTGAGTGTACACACACACACGCACACGCGCACACACACACATCAGCTTGGGTTGGATACAGACTTAGTCCTGCTTAAAGTAGACCCATTGAAATAATGGGACTAAAATTAGTCATGATTAAATTAAGTCTCATTGGTTTCAGTTTTGTGTTAATTTATTGGCTCCATGTACCATTACTTTACAAAGTTACCTAATTATTGGGAAATGATGGGTAGTTTGCAGTTGAAGTATGAAGGGTCAAATAGAGAGTTTGGTGGTTTTCTGCAGGTTGTTTGTGAATTCTTTTCAGTTTTCACAACAGATGAAAGTGATGTGCATTGTAAAGTGATGCACATTTAGGTGGGGAGGAATCCTAACTTCACATATCTTTTGAAGGGGTCTGAGATGGCGGTCAATGAGAAAATGATTTTGGGGTTGTGGTGGATAGCTCAATGAAAATGTTGACCCAGTGTGCAGCTGCTGAGAAATGGGCAAATTTCCATTTTGGGGGTCATTAGGGAAGGAACCTAAAATAAACCTGCCAATATCATAATGCTCTTATACAACTCTATGGTGTGACAACACTTGGCATACTGAGTACAGTTCTTGTCACCGCACCTCAATAAGGATATTGTAGAACTGAAGAAGGTGCAGAAAAGGGACAACCAAAATGATTAAGGAGCTTTCCTCCCATATGAGGAAACATTAATGTTTGGGCTCTTTAGCTTAGAAAAAATGCAAATAAGGTACATGATAGAGGTGTACAAAATTCCCATTTTACAAACTTATCCAGGAACAGGTCTTTTGCACACACACACACACAATATTCCTAGGCCAACATTTTCAGTGTGTTTGAGAATCATGATCCTGTGAAACATTTTTAATAGAAATACTGTAGGTATGAGAGACTGCATAGGAAAAGGGGACACGTTAATCAAAACTCTGAGATGAAAAGTTACTGATCCTAGAAAAGAAAGGGGGAAAGTCTAGTAAGTTCCAGCTCCTCTCTGATTCGTGCATGGCTTTTCTATTTAATTTGTTTAAGCTTGGCAAAGGTGGACAAGGAAGAAAGGTTTTTATATAAGATGGTTTCACAGCAGTGCAACCAGATTTTAGTCATTTGGAAAGGTTTAGCGTTACACTGTGGAAATATTTCTATATTGGATTTCTCTGCAGACAAGACAGCTATGTAACTTTTTTGGTCAGCTTTTAATAGAAACAGAACCATTTAGCACCATCTAGAAGGCAAGGGACAAGCTGTGCCATCAGCTACTCCTTCACAAAGTCCTAACAACACAGTCTATCTAAGGGAAAACCTGGTGCTGTGCTCCTGGTGGTGGAAGGAGAAAGCAGATCATGGAAGTCCTACTATTGAATCACACAAGAAATCATATATACTAGCAAACTCATTCTCTGAATGAGGATTCTTATGTAGCCAAAATGGTATCAGCAGGCTTGAGGGAACACCAGAGTTTGCAAAAGTACTGAAAATATTTAGACTCCCCTCCCAAACAGCCTAATGAGGACTTACTATGAATGATGAGGACTCACAGAATGCTGATATAGGTTCTTCTGGCGGTGGGGGTGGGGAATGGAATGGAGTGTCTGGAATCCTGAACAGAAGTGCTCCACATGGCAACATTTTGTTGTAGGTCCCACTTGTAAATTAATTTTTAAAAAATAAGCGCTCCTGTGGCTTCAGAATGCTAGCCCAAAGAGAAGACTGCCTACTGAAACACTGCAGGAGTCACTGCTTTGGGTTATCCTCTTTCCACTCAGTTTCTCAGGTACTTCCACATGGACAGCTCTTATTATTACCAATGAATAAAATGAAATGAAATGAAAAATGAAAAGACATTTTGCAGATATTCCATTATTATTTTTATTTTTTTGTGGATAGAAAAAAGATGGAAGAACCAGCAGGAAAACACAGGCAGGTTACAGGTGGAGGACATAATCTGCACCCTCCATAAAATCTGTGAATGAGGCATGGGATTGCACAATTAACAGCCTCATTTGGAAGCAGCCCAGATGGGGACATGTAATTCTTGCCTCTCTGAACCAGGGGTGCTGGAATAATTCAGCTGCTCGGGTTGCAGAGGAACCTGCTCTCAGAGGAAGTGCACCCTGAATTCCAGTGCTTCTGCCTGAAGTGGAGCCCAAATGCCCCCTCTGGCTGGGGACAAGGCTTTAAAACATCATGCTGCACCATTCAGACTCCATTTCCTGACTTTGTTTCCAAGCACTACTCCCAATCCAGCCCCGGTGCTGCCTGAAGCCAGTCACTCGACTCTGCTGAACTGTGGTTTCAGAAACACTGGGGTGAGGTGTGGGGGGTGTCTTTGGGCATGGTTAATTCTTATTCTCACTCATTCTAAAAGTAAACCATTTTGGATATGAGGAAGAAGGAAGTATGTCTTTAATTTTATTCGGGTGGGGAAAGTGTGCATAAGCTACAAAAGCCAGTGTGGTGTAGTGATGAGAGTGTTGGACTGGGTCTCCAGAGATCTAGGTTCTAGTCCCCACTCGGCCATGAAGCTCACTGGGTGGCTTTGGGCCAGTCACGGACTCTCCGCCTAATCTAACTTACTGGGTTGTTGTGAGGATAAAATGGAGAGGAGGAGGAGGATTATGTAAGAACCTTGCGTTCTTTGTAAGAGGAAAAAAGGTGAGAGATAAATGTAATTAATGATAGAGGTGAACAAAATTATGCATGGTGTGGAGAAAGTGGATAGCGAGATGTTTTTTCCCCTCTCTTATATTACTAGAAACTGGGATCATGAAGCTGATTGGTGGGAGATTCAGCACAGATCAAAGGAAGTACTTCTTCACTCAGCACATAATTAAACTATGGAATTCACTTCCATAAGATGTAGTGAGGGCCACCACTTTGGATAGCTTTAAAAGGAGATTGGACAAATTCATGGAGGAGAAGGCTATCAGTGTGTACTAGTCCTGATGGCTATATGCTGCCTCTAGTATCAGAGGCAGTATGATTTATGTACACCAGTTGCTGGGGAACTTGGGTGGGATGGTGCTAGTGCACTCATATCCTGCTTGTGGGTTTCCTGTGGTTGGTTGGCCACTGTGTGAACAGAATGTTGGACTAGATGGGCCTGTGGTCTGATCCAGCATGGCCCTTCTTCAGTGCTTATTTTCCCAAGCATACAGTCTCCTCCCCTCAAGCCCAGGAGTGGTACGCATCAGGAAAATATTTAGTACTACCAGAATTTAGTGATTACATAAATTGCTCTTCAGGCGGCTGGGATCAAAGGCGAGCTATTGCTATGCTGCACAAGTATTTCTTTTAGGAAAGCCTCAGAGCTGAAGCCTTTCTTGGCAGAGGGCAGAACCAGCTACATCTGACTTAGTTCCCAGGGACTCTGTGTGTCAATTTAGCTGCAATTGTTTATCTGCTGTAGAGCCATAAGAGTGGGCTGCCGATTACTTTGGGCAGGATCAAATACTTTTGAGCTTACAGAGGCACACTTTGGAAATCCCTATATTTTAATCAAACGTCTGTACATTTAGAAGGCTCTGCCATCACCATCACCACACTCTGCTGTCCCCTTCGGTAACTGGCTAGTGGTTGAACAGCCATGTGGTGGTACTACAGTCGACTTCTTTTCTCAGCGTAAAGTTAAACCCTCAGTGACCCATGATATCAGCCTGCTCCTGCCTGCAGCCCTTACTTCTGCTTTGTTAGACAGCCTGATGAGACTCCCTATTGAATTTCTTCCTTTTCAACATCAAAGAGACTAGCCGTACTCTCCAATTTTTTAATAGATTCCGTTATAGTGGAGATCACTGATTCATTTTCACCAGAGATAGCCAGTCATTGTAAAGAGCAATTACATATAATGAGAACTTTCGTGGTTCTCAGACATTCTTTTAACAAACATGCAGTGCTGTGCTTATTCAGACAAGGGAAGGCGCTAATATATTGATAGTAAGGCACAGTGCCCTTGGAGATAGCTTTGCTACTTGCTTATTAAATTATAGGAAGTTAATCAGCTGATCAGGAAGGTGTCTGTTTATGTGCTATACAGTATTTAGAGACTGGCTCTGAATATTTTTCTATCAATGAATCCCCCTAGCTATTTTGGTTTGAATTGGCTGAAAAGACCCAAATCCTGGTGCAGAATGTGTGAGGTCTCATTCTGATTCTGCTTTACAAATCCATTATGTTGTTCTCATTTCTGTCTTTGTTTCTTTGAAACCAAGATGATAATAGTAAAATGTTTGCCATTAATATGTTAAAGATTAGGGATGCTTTTGAAATTTCCTCCCATCAGTTTTTCCCCCTGGGTTCTGTGTAACTAAATTTCATTTCCTGGTTGTTGAACAGTACAGTGCATTCTTTATCTGCCATCCTTTTGGCATGGATTTCTGGAACTCATAATGATTACTGCATATGCACAGATTACAATTGCAGCAGCTTTCCATTCCTTCCACTCTTTGCTATGAATTTCCAGTCTCCATAAAAGTAATGCACACAAGCAACTGGGCAATTTTTTTTAGCATGTGCACAATTGCATCAACAACCTTTTAGCTAATGGAAAGCACTGGTGCATATGAGCTACTGGGAAGTGTCCTCATTTAACCCTGACCGGCTTTCTGGTGCTCATCTATGTTCCCAATTTAGAAAGCTTTTTCCATCTTCCTAGCATTCATCTAGTTCCCTGTTCTAAGCCCTCTTTTTATATCATTGTTGTTTTTCTTCCCAGCATTCAACTCCTATACCCTCTCAGCCCATCTGTCAGGGTGAGCTGACACTGGAAAAAAATGTCAAGCAAGATCCAGCCTTTCTGTTATCTTGGTGATCACTTTTACGTGTATGTGCTGAGGGCGTTGACTGTGGAAGATTTGGGAGTGGAGTGTTCTGAAGACTAACTTAACAGAATCATATTGCATCCGCACAACTTCAGGGTTGCATTATTCTGTGAACAGGATCATATTTAAGTTGGTGCTCACATGTTGCAAAGATTTAGCCCTAGTTCATGCATATTCAGCACTTGATAACCTGTATATGTGAGTGGGATATCACATATATAACATCACACACATGCACACACACACGCTATTACATCCCCCCCAAAAAACATGCCTTCTACTGGAATCAGTCCACAAATTCCGCTGCTCATTGTAAGTGATCTGGTGTAGAGAAATCAACTAATGGGTATGCAGAAATTTATGTATTTATTCATTTATTTTGTTTTATTTATTTATTTATTTATTATATTTCTATCCCACCTTTTTCCTGCAAGGAACCCAAGGCAGCCTACATAATCCTCCTCCTCTCCATTTTATCCTCACAAAAACCCTGTGAGGTAGGTTAGGCTGAGAGTCAGTGACTGGTCCAAAGTCACCCAAGTGAGTGTCATGGCCGAGGGGGAAATAGAACCCAGATCTCCCGAGTCCCAGCTCAACACTCTAACCCAGGGCTCTCCAACCTTGGGTCACCAGATGTTACTGGACTACAGCTCCCAGAATCCCTTGCCATTAGCCATGCTGGCTGGGTATGCTGGGAGCTGTAGCCCAGCAACATCTGTAACTGAGGGCCAAACCACATTTAATAGCCACCTTGGGTCCCAGTGTTGGGAGAAAGGCGGGATACAAATATAATAATGATAATCATAATCATAATCATAATCATAATGATAATGATAATTTGCATAAATACTTGTTTTAAAATAGATAGCAGCCATGGTGGTGGTGGGGATCCAAATCAGAACTCCAGTGGGGAGGGGGCCTTTGTCCCCTGCTGTAGTCCAAATCTAGATCTCCCTCCCAGCTGCTATTTGCATTGCGGGGGGGGGGGAAAGCTGTTAGTGCCACTAGGAGTTTTCCTCCTGGCAGCTGCAGGAGAACTGATTCAGACTGGAACTGTGCTGGGGGTAAAGAATTAAAGCCAATTATTCCTGCCACCATCCTGATCTAGATCAAGGGGTTGAGCGTGGCTGCTTTTTCCTTCCACACAATTGCTAATTTTTAAAATAATGTCATGTCTGGCCCACAAGGTGTGAACTAACTCCATGTGTTTGCAGTGATGCGGGGCAATACAGTTTTATCTGTGGTAGTAGTATATCTGTGATGCTCCGTTCACACATGCAAGTCATCACACGATGCTGCCAACATCAAGCAATTAACATGTGTGGGCAAAAGCAGGTAATTGAATTAATTTCTGTCCAGTTTTGAATGATAGAAAACACACAACAATGGGATAAATTTGCAGAAACTCATCAAATTTTATTGAATTTTGTACAATTAGTACAATATACCAAATACTAATGTTTGCTTTTCAGTAATATGAAATAACATCTCATGTATATATTCTGAGTATGAAGAAACAGGAATAAGATAAAATTAGTATTTAATTAGATGTTTCTTTAAATATGCCATGATGTATCAGAGGTAGTGTTTGGGGGAAATGTTATTTACTATACTGAAATTTTGTTCCTTTACATAGAATTTATCTTTCTGTAAATTTCATTTCTATGCAACAAAAAGCCTGGTTTTGTCCAGTATTAACTCTGTCTAGTATCAATGGGCATTTGCTTTGAAGCATAGACCCTGAAGAAATTAGCCAAAATTGTCAATGTTGTGGTGTGCTACCCGCATTGAGCTTGCAACTTGCACAGTGTCTGTGCTGTAGAAGAAATAAGATGCTTTAGCAAACATATACGCCCCCAAGTTCAACAGACAACATCAATTTTTGAGGGATGTGCCTTCTTCCATCCCAAGTATGACCAATCACAAGTAAGTCAGTGTGCTCTTGCAAGTTGTATGAAACCAATTAAGCAAAGGCTGGCAGGTGCAAATCAGCCACTGCAGTTCAAACACCATAGATGGAGCCATCGTGTCACCTCCCAACACAATGCTTTCCCATGTAATAGGGCTCACACGTTCAGTGGCAACTCACTGAGATATAACTCATCATGTTGTGACACTGAATGATGTTGTGTGTAACAACCCTTGTCGCTTTGAAATGGGCTAGGAGACTTAAGCAATACTATGTGGATGAATGGGGAAATGGGTTATTTCAGTATACTTTTCCTTCCGTCATTTTGCTGCATCAGATACATGAAACAAAGCTAGGACATTAACCCACATAGCCCATGCTCACTAATGTGAATAAGATGCTGCTGCACTCTTATGTTGGCAGTTGTGTTCCCTGCCAGGAAAAAAATGTCAACACACTTTGGTTGCAGTCATAAGCATCCTTACATGGAATCATCATCATCATCAGGCGATCACTCGTGACCGAGTAAGATTGTCTTCCAGGATAAAAGGAGGAAATTCTAAAGAAGATTGTGTAGACTCTAGCGATGGGTCCGTAAGTGACTGTGGAGGCCAATTCTAGATCCACACAGCTTCCCACAGTGAGGACACAGGTTACCAGATGGAAGATGGTCCTGTAAAGGATTCGTTTGACGTGCTTTGCGCCTAGCATGTTTTTCCCTTTCACCTTGCACTCAGGTTTCTTCAAAGTCCATGGAACCTTTGTGAAAGGCCAACCTCCATTTAGATCGTTCATGGGCCAGAGCTTCCCAGTTTTCGATGTTTATATTGCATTTTTTTAGATTAGCCTTATGAACATCTTTAAACCTCTTATATTGACCACCGATATTCCGCTTTCCATCCTTGAGTTGAGAATAAAGTAACTGCTTTGGGAGACAGCAGTCAGGCATTTGAACATGACCGGTCCACTGAAGTTGGTGTTGAAGGATCATTTTTTCAACGCTAGTAGTCTTTGCTTCTTCCAGTACACTGACATTTGTTCGCCTATCTTCCCAAGTAATTCGTAGGATTTTCCAGAGGCAACGTTAATGAAATCTTTCAAGGAGGTGGAAGTGACGTTTATAGATAGTCCATGTTTCGCAGGCATACAATAAAGTTGGTAATACAATGGCTTCATAAACCAGTGTTTTGGTCTTCTTACAAATATCCCGATCCTCGAACACTCTATGTTTCATTCGAGAAAACGCAGCACTTGCGGAGCTCAAACAATGCTGGATTTCACTGTCAATGTTAGCTGTAACAGAAAGATAGCTGCCAAGATAGAGAAAATGATCGACATTTTCCAGTATTGTTGTCTCGCCAAGCTGGATAGATGGCATCTACAGTAGTTGGCTTACTAGTACTGAGCAAACATAACTAAGATTGGGGGTATGAAGCTGCAATCCTATGCATACCTTCCTTGGAATAAGTCCCTTTGAACTATGTGGGACATTTCTGAATAAACATGCATGCAGTCAACCTGTCACAAACCAGCTACAGAGTTACACAGACATAAAGATCTCCAGGAGGTGAAGCAGCCGTTACAATGTGCCATATCTACAGCTGTCTGTTGTCTGGTGCATCCCATTCTTGTTTCTGTGATCCTAAGCACACTAACTGGAAGTAAGACCCACTGACTGCAATGGGACTTCTGAATAAACATGCCTAGGACTGCATTATACATCAATTTATGTGCCACAGGAAGGGGCAGTGGACAAGCAGTGATGGCTATTGCACTAGTACCTGGGCTCGCATCTCTTAAACATGGATGGGGGTGGGGAGAATTTGTTTCGCACTTTTGAACCACTATGTGAACTGAAACTCAGTTATCCTTTGACATTCACTCTTCTCTGAATTTTGCAATGGTGTTCTCAGTCAAAAAATGAGTACAAGAATGTGTATATTATGGGAACTAAAATTAAACTGCATTGCATTAGGAAAATTGCTTGCAAAAATGTGTAAGCATTAGGAGAACAACAACGCATACAAAACATAGGCAACAATGCATGCAAAAAATATATGCATTAGGATAAATGTGTGCAAAAATGCTGAAGAATTTTCATGCAAAGTTTAAAAAAGAAAACAAAAAAAACATTCCCAGAGTTTGGGATAAACTGAATTTAAGATTGGAAAAATGAAAAACAGAGAGAAATTGAAACTGACAGATTTGTCCCTCCCTACTTTTAAACCCTGTCTTGTTTGCTCGGACAGCTGAGTCCCGGGTTCTTACAGATCAGGGCGTAAGGAGTAAGGACATTGCACTTCTTTATGAACAGTGAGTGTTCAGATTTGTTTTACCAGAGGTGCATCATTCTGTCCCTTCTTAATATTGCTGGGGCAGAATGTGATGATTCTCTTGCCTGGCAGGTGACAAATGCATGGATTGTTGGTTGCCAGTGTTTGTGAGCAGCCATCGAAAAGCAGACACTTCCCATCATTATTCTTGTTTGTGCAGCTTCCAAGACATATTTGGATATTGAAGCCTTTGATTTATCTACAGGCTAGAATCCAGATACGCGTCAAGGGCAGTAGGAGGCTTAGGGAAAAAAGAAATAAAGGAAGGTGCTGCTGCTTTGTTCCTGTGAGATTCTTTGTCTCTGTGAAATTCAACAGAACGAGATCCAAATCCAGGCCCTTTGCTTCCTAATAAAAGCATATTTTCCAACTCTTTTCTGCTATGCTTAATATTTACAAGTTACTGACTATACAAGTGACCCGTACCAATTCATTTGCATAGTTATTTTTTAATCACTAGCCCCAATCCAGGAAGAGTGAGCACAGCAGAAAACTGGAAAACATCTGTTGGGTACTTTTATCAAAAATGGTAGGTTCTCAACAGCAGAAGAGCAAATCCACACATGGAAACTTTGCCCATATATCCTAGCTCAGGGCAAATATGGGAGATAAAGTCCCCAGAGCTTTTTTCTCTGCACCGGTGCACTCCCCTTTTTCACCAAGAACCCTCCTATCCCTCAACCTTCCACTTCCATAACCACAGTTGCACTGATTGGAAACATTCTGTGGCTGACCTCTCTTCTTCCATAGCTGGAATATTCATGAGAGTTCCGTAACAATGGGGAAGACTTCATCAGCCTCAGGGAGGGGCAGTCTCTACCCAAATAAAGCTGCCTGCATCCAGAATGTCCCCTGGCTATGACCCTTACTCCCCCACCCAGGCATTTTTTGCTGGGGGAATTCTGCCATGTCAGGATGAAAAGCCTGGCTTGCTGCCCTCCCATAAAGGCATGAAAGCTGGGGCATCTGCATCATCACACCTCTCATTTCCCAGCTCCCACTTTCTTGGGCCTGCCCCATGAAAGAGATAACACAACCGAACACGTGAAGATGACTTGTTAGATAAATAAGGGCACAATCACATGCACGTTTAGACAGAAAAAAAGTCTAAACAACTCCCTGAGCATTGTAGGGCTTTTTTCTGTCAAAACATGCATAGGATTGCATCCTAAGACTAGCATCTTTGGGAAAGAAACAAAAAAGAAACTAGTCCTTCCTTTATGATGCTCTTTTCTGATTACATTAAGCATCATGGCTGACAGTGAAACCAAACAGTGTGGCTCCTTTTGTGCTAATCTCCTTGCTCTTAGTTTATCACCTGCCAGGGAGCATCGAGCATTATGAGGAGAAATCTCATTCTCAGCCTACACCTCTTCCATCAGAAAGAGGGTGGTTGGGTAACCAGAAATAAGGCCTTTTCAAGTAGGGGTACTTCATCTCTGTAATGCCTCTCCCAGGGAGGTGTTCTTTATGCCATCTTTGTTTTCTTTTCAGTGCCAAGTGAAGATGTTTTTATTTGACCAGGTCTTTTATATTTGCCAGTTTTAACTGAACTTTTAAGACTGAACATGTATATGCTCTTCTACCCTCATATGTTTTGATTTTTATTGTATGTTTATCTTCATATATATATATATATATATATATATATCCCTTTTAGTTGGAGTGAATAAATTCTCCTAATTCATTACACTAGTGGATTTTACAGTTGATCCAGGGCTAACACTCACTTCATGTACATGCCATTGAAGAGCATTTTCCAGTTGTGGCACTCCATATTTTTCATTCTATAGGACAAAAGCACATGCTGATATTATATTGGTTGGGATCCTGAGTTTGCCCCCAATGGTGGGGAAGTCCCCTGAATGGAGTGTCATCATTCACGAGATGCTCCTGCCAGTGGAAGTGGGATGACTTTCATAGATCCCTCCTTCCCTTGCAACCCCTTGTGTCCTGAAAATATGTTCTGGAGGATTGCAGGACCCTTTGGTTCAGTGTGAGGAGGCTGCAGAATGAAGGGGGAATCAGCAAAAATGGTCTTCTACATTCACTTTCCAAGGGATCTTGGTCCCTTCTGTGAATGGAAGGAGCCCTTCCATTCACAGATGCCTAGTTAGGATCCACACCATAGGCCAAAACTGTATCTGCGCCCTTTAAATAGTACTTTGAAAATGAAAACACACACACACACACACGTCTGTCTTTGTATGTATCCATATTATTTGGTACATCCATGTATTCTTTAACCTTTTATTTAAAACAATACATAAAAATGGATGTAATACTTGTTTCTCAGGATGTAGGTTTGTCATACTATAATCTAGTATTATAGCTTCCTTGTATTTAAATGGACAAAGTACTTTATAGGGGTGTTGCATCCTGTAACTTCAAGCCCTGCTGGAATTAAGTACTGTGATTGACAAGTACCATACCACTAATTTTTTTAAAGTTAGAGTGTCTAATGAAATTAATTGTAGCCTGAAGGAGACAGTTCAGAACTAGCTAAGAATCACATTTGTCTGAGCAACTTTTATAACTTGCTTGGACTAATTTGCAACTGGCAAATATATCACTGTCAGCCACTTCTGTAAAGTTTGCATTTGCAATCTTTTGAACTATCAATACAACCCAAGCATTACAGCAAAAGACTAAGGGAATAATGGAAACATTGATGCAAAGCATCTAACACCTCAGCGGTGACTCCCTTAATAAGGATGTATTGCTATGTCTCTCTTTTATCTGATTATACTTATTCAGAGTCCAAACTCGGGAAGTCAGGGAGAAGTACAGAGTAGTACATCAGACCAAAACAGGAATTCTCTAAGGTGAGAAACTGGCAAGAGCTCAAATATGTAGATAATTTCAATTAGCAGTTTGCATACATATTTTCTTCCCCCTTATATCTTGAGGGTTTTAACAAAAGCATTCAGGGTCAACTGGTCAAGGAACCCCATTGATTTTAGGAGTCCCCATCACAGTTTCCATTTTTAAAGCAAAGTAAATCCCTAGCCCTTGTAGTTACAAAGGGATATTTAAGCAATGAATGCGCATCTCTAATTCAAGTCTCAAACCCAAGAGTTTCCATTGGGGGCGGGGGGGGGGAGGTTTAAGTAGACTGGTTGTAATTAACATTGTGAGAAGTTGCTTAAAGAAACAAGAGCACTAAAGTATATCAGAAATGAATATATACGCATCGTGATGCATCATTAGTGTTATGTTACCTCAGAGGCCCAAGCAACGTGAATGTTTGATTTACACTTTTAGCAAAAGCATCCCCCCCCCCATTTTTAATAGATTTATATGCTGCTTTTCAGGGCAAAGCTCTCCCATGGCAGCTCAAACAATTAAAACAAACAAAAAAATATAAAACATTCCAAATACAATTTCAACACTAAAAACAGCAGCCATTTAAACAATATAAAATCCAACTCCCACCACATTTTTAATTAAAAGAAGGTTGAAATAGGCAAATTTTTAAGGTCTGTATAGATAAAAGTGGCACTATGAGTATCACTTTCAACAAATATGGGGCCACTGGAAAGTGCTTGTCTCTATTGCTTCCCAATCTAATAGACCTTGATGACTGGTCTTTGAGCAGAGTGTCCTAGGCCGCTGTTAAGGCCATGCAAGTTTATAAGGGTGCAGGTGCTCATTCAAATAACCTGGTTCCAAGCCATTAATGATCAGCACCAGCACTTTAATTGGGCATGAAAAAGAATAGGAAACCAAGGCAACTATCACATTATCGGTGCTATATGATCCAAACACTGGGATCCAACAAGTGGCTGCATTCTGCAACAGTTCTTCATGGGATAGAGTTCTTCCAGAACTCAGATTGAATGTAGAGGACTGCATTCTTGAAGGCTTTCCCACCTGAAAAGCAATACATGTAAGAAATTGGCACATTTTCCCCAGCCCTGTCTTTTACGTGCTAGTTCTGTCTATGTAAAGCTGTAGAACAAAGAAATAACAACGTAAGCCACAGGCAGGGCAGAGCAATCCTATGGTCACAACAATGACCTCAGAAGAGCTCGGGGCGGTCCAAAAGGGGGCAGGATAGTGGGCAGGGAGGGGGGAGGTGTGGATCTGCAGGATCCTACAGCCTCTCTGTCACCATCTCCACCCACCACTGGCTCAGAGGCTGCTTAGTTGTTATTAGGGGTTTGTTTGTTTTTAGGAGGAATCGCCTCTGCCATTCCTGGATCTTGCTGGCAGGATAGATGGAGGGCTCCAACCTCTAAGTGCTCCAAGTGATGGAGGATATGCATTATTGTAAGACAAGCCAAGATGCCTCACTGTGAAGGAGCTCACTTGCATGCTGGGTGGAGCTGCAGCATATGCTTTACCGTAACTGTTGCAAGGTGTTAAGGAACAAATGGGTCCTGGCTTGGGATACTTGCACTTCTCACAGGCCACCCTCTGTAGGCAAGACTCTGGATGTTGGGTTGCAGATTTGTTCAGGGAAGGGGGGCTGAGACTGGGAACCACTCTTTTCATTTATAGAGTGAAGATCAAAGGGCTGACTAGTTGCTGCTAGAGCTTGTTGCTACAGGGTCTATAGGAGCCAAAGTATTGCTGTAGAGATCCTATGCTGTTATTCCTATTGGCTGAAATCAGAAATAGGTGTGCTCACCCTTCCTAGTGGAAATCGCTACTAGAATGAGTGATTTTGATTTACACTAGCGGCTTGGATATGGCTTTGTAACTCCTGCTGGTCTGAAGCTGAGACCAAAAGGAGCTACAGGTGCCTTTTTGCTGTCACCTGCTGGTTGGAGTCTACACTGCAATGTACCCAATTGGTTGCTTCCCCTGGCTGGAACAGGATATATTGCAATGTTCTCAAATTTGCACTGGGCTGTTTGAACGTAATCCCCTTTAAATGTAATCCCCTTTAAAAAGCTGGACTCTGCTGATCAACTGTTTGGAGGAGGGGAAAGGGAGTGGAATAACTGAATCCCTAATAAAAGATGGGTAGGATTTCACCATTTTTATTTCTATTCTTTAAGACCTGTGTTTGTGCATCCCCTGCTGTTGAATTCATCTGGGATGTTGCATGCATAGCACTTGTTTACGTATATGATTTCCATTCAACTAGGGGTATGCATATGTACAGTCTTAGCTGGACTGAAGCATGCAGCCTTTTCTTTGTGTTCTTTTGCATTTGCAACATTTTCCTGTTGTCTTCCAGGCATGAGTCAAGGTCCTGGTAATGGCCTATAAAAAGCATTAAGGCTGCAAACCTATGCATGTTTATTTTTATTTATTTATTAATTATATTTATACCCCACCTTTTTTCCTGCAAGGAACCCAAGGCGGCTTACATAGTCCTCCTCCTCTCCATTTTATCCTCACAACAACCCTGTGAGGTAGGTTAGGCTGAGAGTCAGTGACAGGTCCAAAGTCACCCAGTGAGTCCAAAGTCACCCAGTAGGCCTTTAGACAGAAAAAAGGCCTACAACTCCCAGCATGCCCCAGTCAGCCATATATGATATATATGCTCAAGAAACCTTAACAAAATAAACAAGAATTATTAGCAAATAAAGGGATACTATGAAACAGAGCACTATATGCAACAGCCTATGTACATGCAGACTATCCCTTTCATTAAAGAGAATGGAGAAACACATCAAGCAGTAAAGCTGTGTATAAATGATACATGGCTGGATTTATAATTTACATGGAGCCCCAGGTAAATTATAAATGGCTAGATTGGTGTCTGAAAAACTATGTTGGTTCCTAAAAATGTGAATGTTTTTTTTCTAACCTTGACTGAAGGATCAGCTCAATAAAAAGTTGACGTTTCAGTTTCACTGTGATGTGTTGAACAAGTGTTATTGCTTGTTTAATTGGCCATTCATATATTCATTTAAGTACATTTTTATCCTTTTCTTCCTCCAAAGAGCCAAACAGTTCCCATCAAATGGTTCCTGCCCCCATTTAATCTTCACAATGGCCCTGAGAAGTATGCTGAGAAGTCATAACTGCTGGCCCAAATTCATCCAGTAGGCTTCATGCTTGAGGGGAGATTTGAACCTGGGTCTCTCCCATTCTGAGAATGCTGCCCTCACCCTACTGGTTCTCTGATATATATGCAAATTTGCCATGCTGAATTGGGTCTGGGCTGGCCTTTGGCACCTAGTCATAACCTCTTAAAAATCTGAGTAACAACTGTAAATGCTAAAAGCTGATTCAGACTCAGTTTAGCATATGGTGATGGTGGTGGATTAGTGCAGGATTACTAAAAGTACATCGCAGTCACCAGGTCATGCTATCATGTGAATGCACTTGACAGCATTAGGGATATCAGCAACATTCATAATTACCTGGTTCAATATACAAATCTGGTCAGCTTGTACTGCTCAGTTATAATTGCGCATTGAGCACTATTTCTTCCAGACATATATTTATTTATTATATTTATACCCCGCCTTTTTTCCTGCAAGGAACCCAAGGCGGCTTACATAGTCCTCCTCCTCCTCCTCTCCATTTTATCCTCACAACAACCCTGTGAGGTAGGTTAGGCTGAGAGTCAGTGACAGGTCCAAAGTCACCCAGTGAGTTTCATGGCCGAGCAGGGACTAGAACCCAGATCTCCCGAGTCCCAGTCCAACACTCTCACCACTACGCCACACTGGCTCTCCACCACATTCTTCCTTGGCTTGGAATGTTAAATGAAATCTCGTGTACACATGCTCATCATTCACCAGGCCTACTGCCCAAAGGCAGCTTACTCTAGATGAAACTCTTGCTGATTGTTATGAAAATACCTGGGGTTGGATGGATCCAGGATTTGCCTTCCACAAAAGGGAAGGATCTTCCACAAGATGAAGGGCTCTGCTCATGGAAGGTCCTTTCACCCAATTTTTTGGGATTCCCACCACACCGTAGCAGGTTCTCTTGACTCTCTGGTGGGGCGGGGAAGTCCACTTCCATCAGCACAGTTGATTCAGCATAAATCTAAATCCCAGCCTTGAACTGCTTTGTAGATGCATGTGCAGAAGTCCATTAATGCTGATCCCCCATTCTCAATGAAATCCTTATTGATTGCTATGAACTACATGACTAGACCAAAATTATCCTTTTTCTTGCAAATATTTTATGTGGTGGAGGTTCTCCATTCAGATCTAAAGATAATCTTGTACTTAATGGTTGTATCTGGGAGAGGGTCTTCTCAGTTGCGGTATCCATGATGTGGAACAGCTTCCCAAGGAAGATATGCCTGGTCACCTCTCTGCATGGTTTTAGGCAGGCAGTGAAGGTGGTTTGAAAAGTGGGATGTTTTAGAACTTTTTGTGAATTCTGGGGCTTTCCAAACTGTTTTAAAACACTGTTTTAAAACACTGTTGTTTTATTTTGTATTATATTGAATTTATGTAAGCCACTTTGTGTGCTTTTTGTTAAATGGCAGGATATAGATATGATGTTGATGATGATATTTGGGTGAGTGTGGGTGAGACAATATGATAATGTGCATGTGTGCAGCACAAGCCATACGCACGTGACAAGCATTATGAGCTGGAAGAGAACTCATGGAGATCAGATGAGCATTTTTTTCTGAATGCTTGCTGAGAAAGTTCAGCCTGATTGAACTTGAGTTCTCAGTCTAATTGTACCGGACTTGCATCTTTTGCTGAAGCTCTTCTCCAAAGTGCTTTCCTTATCAATAAAGCAGAGGGCTTTTTCAATGGTGGTGCCCCAGTTGTGGCATGCCCTCCCTCCCTAAAGAAATGCACCTCACATCTTTTTGATGCCAGGTTGAGACATTATTATTTACCCTGATTGTGCTTATGGCATTAAAATATCAGGGACCCATTTGCACAACGGAATTGGTGAGAGGGGTCACTTGTGCAACGGCTCCATTGGATGCTACCCATAAACTTCCAAAGTACCTTGAATTCCATGTTTGTGTCTTCTCTGCAGTGAAACCTATCAAGCTGTGTAAGTATATTTCAAAATATGACGTATATATGGATCATGGATCATAAGAATGAAATGCATTCACGATAAGCAAAGTACATTTATAGGATGTTGTAAAGAAAACTCTGCCTACCTTTTCAAGAAATCATTGATTAACTACAGAGATTATTTTTAAGAGTTTGAGCATCCTATCTTTTCTCCCAGTAGAAAACTGGTGTGGCATGTATGGGGTTCCAACCGCAGAGAGCTGCAGTAATGGAGTATTTACTTATCATAAAAATAGGTTCATCATGCTGTTTGAATGGTAGTCACTGCAGCCCTGTGTTGGAGTAATCATGAAGTGAGTGACAGAACAACAAGCTTTCCAGGGAGGCAGGAAATAATGTACAAGCCCTCTTTCTGCTGCCCTTTCTCCAGCTTCTTCCTAGTCTAACCTGTACACAAGAGCTGTGCTGAATCAGACCAAAGGTCTGTCTATTCCAGCAATCTGTTCACATAGTGGCCTTTTGGACAGCAGATTGGAATCTACCATACAAATACTTCTATGATTTTTAGAAGAATGGGTACTAAAATTGGTCCATTGCTAATGTTGGTGCTATCAGCTTCAAAGCATCATTTGGCCATCATTAAAAAATGAATGTGTTTGTGTGCACAGGGCACATATTTAAATCACAACTGTAACAGGTTAATTGGTTGATTTTTACATAGAAATATTATGTGCACTGCTGGCTTGGATTTCTTGTACCAATGTGGTGTTGATCAAATATATAAAAGCTAATTCCAGACTTCTGGTGTTGGTTATGTTTGACTATGACCAAAAGGTTGGAGTGGCCTATCATCCCCCACACTGGATATTTGGCTCTCCCCCCGCCCCCACCCAGCTTCTTGGCTTGGAAACATGGAAGGGAACAAGTGTTTTCTTCATTTGTGCGCCGTCAATGTGCCTCATTGGTTCCTCCCTCCCTCTGCCCATCATCCAGTCAGTCACTCTGGGGCAAGTGAGGATTCCCATTTGGTCTGATGAGTCTTGAATCTCTGTCACCTAGTGGTCACTTCGATGGCAGGATGTAGGACATGAGGCTCTCTGCCCACCTGCCCCCTCATTATGGGCACTTTCCCCTAGTTCTATTTAATTATGAAAATATCGCACCATAACCAGTATTGAAAATATTAAACTTTACATGTAATTGAAGGTTTTGCTATAAAAAAAAACCCCAACAGAATTATATTTAAAAGACAATGAATCATGATAAGTAATTTCTCTGCTCTAGTAGATGGGACCATTGCTTTCAATGTGGAATTGCTCCTTGTCCTCATTTTGCCTTAATCTCTGGGGATGATTTATCTCCTAGCAGACCAACATAGTGGCATGTCCAGGGAGTATACCTTAACCCCAGCAGCTAAGCACCTGTATCAACAATCAGCCCAATAATATTGAGACTCTTTGGATGATGATAATGATGACAATGACTATGATTTATAATAGCAACACTTTTGTCAGAAATCACTGGAGCTGAAACCAGAAACCTGTGGATGTGCCTTCTGGTATGCCTTGTGCAGAACCACCCAAGGCTGCAAGTTGGGAGTTTTCCCTCGCCCGTGCTACGTGTCCCACAGGCTGTAGGCCTGGGTCAGTCCATATTCCCAGGAAGCCTATTGGTCTCCTCTGAGCTGGTAGGGCTATTAAAGCTCCTGGATAAATCTTGGGCTTTGCCTGGGCAACAAAATCAACTTGGCCCTGTGTGCCAAGCACTGCCTGGCTGCTATCTGTGGCTCAGGCTGATACGAGACGGGCCAATACGGCCACATTTTGCCAGTACTCTTTATCAATTGCACTTTAAAAATATATATTTTAAAATAAAATTGTTTCCCCCCCCCCATTATTAAATCTGCCATGGCTGCCAGTCTGCTTTCAGGCCCGATTCAAAGTACTGGTTTTAACCTTCAAAGTCCTAAACAGCTTGCGGCCAGTTTATCTGAAGCAGGGTCTCCTTGCACATTTACCCAGACCCTCAAGGCTCTCCTTGAGGTTCCCCCATCAAATGAATGTGAGGATGGGCTACAAGCAGGGTTGTGCGTGGAGCTTGATGGGGGATGGAAGCTCGGTGAACTTGCCGGGCTTGACCCCCCCCCCCCCGAGCTCCGCTGGACTTACCTTTCCCCGGCTCGGCTTGCATCCTTGCGAGTCGAGCTGGGGAAAGGAACTTCCCGTTTCTGGTGCTACAGGTTTTTTTAACGTAAAAAACAGCTTAAACTACGCTAAAACGGCTGTGATTTGCGTAACTGGCGCTACATTTTTAACATTAAAAACAACGTAAAATACGTTATAACAACCGTGAGTTGCATAGTTTGCATACGCCATGCAAATCGCGGTTGTTCTAACATATTTTATGCTGTTTTTGCGTTAAAAACGTAGCACCGGGGACCCAGAAGTCAGGCGAGTGCCTCAGCTGGTGCTCGCCAGAGGCTCGGCTCGTGCGGCACGGGCACCCATCCCTAGCTACAAGAAAGAGGGGCCCTTCAGTAGTGATGGCCTGTCTGTGGAATGTCCTCCCCAGAGAAGCCCATCTAGTGCCTACATTATGGTTTTTCTGGCACCAGGTCAAGACCTTTTTATTTTCCCAGGCATCTTAGGAACTGTTTTTTAGAACTGTTTTTGGGAACTGTGCTTTTAGATCTTTGCACTGTTCTACCCCTATTGCTGGATTTTATTATATTCTGACTTTTTTAATTGTTACTTTACATTTTGTTTTTAATTTGTACACCACTCAGAGAACTTCGGTTATTGGGTGGTTTAAACATGGAATAAATTCATTTATTCATTTGCTTACTACATTTCTATATTGCACAACAGCCAAAGCTCTCTGGGAAGTTCACAAATAAATAATTCCCTTCCATGATCCCCGCTTACTGGATTTCCATTCTACTGCCTTTTTAGGTTGCCTATAGTCCCAGTATGATGACAGTTTGTACCTTAATAATGATTTGGAAAGTGCATAGCCGCATAATTGTGTACGGGTCATCAATCATACGCACTAACAGAAAGACATCACACATTTCCAAATATGCATTCGCTTTGTGCTTTGTCATTTCATCTACTGTGTGGTGACTGTAAGCATTTTCAGCAGGGACTGTGCCATTTCTGTCTTTTATGCCATGCCAAGCCTCGGCATAATAGTTGATTCAAAATACATCAAGATAATAACAGCACAGCAGTGGCGGTGGTGCTAGTGATGGTCATAGTAATCCTAAGGTTTAGGTAATTTCACAGGTTGCAAATTGTCTGAGTATAAGAGAAGTTGGCTAGTTGAATATGTGACTGCTCCTTCAAAAAGGTTTTGCTTCTGTCCTGTCAGCTACACAAACCTGACCCTCCTGTGCAATGGCTTCCCTTGCTTTTTTTTGTCCCTTAGTTTCAATCTGGGACTGGACATAAGCATAATAACTGATCCTTAACCTTAGAATATATAGATGCCCTGAGTGTCATTTTTTGGTGGAAGGTGGGGTATAAATTGAATACATAAATACATAAATAAAATGTCTGCATTGGGGGGGGGGGGGTGTCTATAGAGTGATGTTGCACAAAGCTGAGATAACCTCTTCATCTTTTTTTTAAAAAGGTGTTTTTAACACCTAGCCTACCTACAGTTTCCATGCTCTGGTAACCCCTCATCTGGATTACTGCAGTGTGTTACAGTATATGTGGGGCTGCCTTTGAAAATGGCCCAGAAACTTCAGCTGGTCCAAAACAGGGCAAGATTGTTAACGGGGTCTGGCCAATGTGATCATATTATGCCAGTACTTTTCCATCTGCACTGGCTGCCAATCCATTTCTTGGCCCGATTCAAAGTGCTGGTATTAACATTCAAAGCCCTAAACAGCTTGGAGCAAGGTTACCTGAAGGATCACCTCCTCCCATATATACCTTCCCGGACCCGAAGATTGTCTTCAGTGGTCCTTCTCTGGGAGCCCTGCCAAATGAAGTGAGCTGGGTGGCTACTAAGAGGAACCTTTCTGTTGTGGCACCCCAGTTGTGGAATGAGCTTCACAGAGGCTCACCTGGTGCCTATGTTGTGCGCTTTTCAGCATGAGGTGAAGACCTTCTTATTTTCCCAGGTATTTTAGTCTTTCAGTTTCTGTTGTTTTAAATCTGTTACTTATTTTCAATCTTTGCACTGCTGCCAGATTTTATTTGGTTATTATTTTTATTTTATACTGTAGTTTTAAACTTTTATATTGTATTTTATTGCGTTGTATTTTATGGTTTTAATTGCTGTGTACTGCCCAGAGAGCTTCAGCTATTGGCCGGTATAGTAATGTAAGAAATAGATAGATAGATAGATAGATAGATAGATAGATAGATAGATAAATAAATATAGGTGGTTTTGGAGCTTGCCCAAGGAAATGTCAAAGGCCATGATCCTAGTGTATGTATCAGATTTGCATATACACCAGGTGTTTATTATGATGCTTTATCTTCCCATACTTCTGCTGCCAAACCTCAATCCATTATTTAAACTTCACATTTTAAAAGAAGCTTATAGTTTAGCCAGGCAGGGGAGATTCTGAAGAGGAAATGACATGGTAATCCTTGATATGTTTGACTATTTTTCATGGTATACAATAAATCCTTACTGTAGGCAGTATCCAGTGCTGGCAGTCCACCAGTGCTCATCAGGTTGTGCTAGCAGGAACGACTGCTTGCACAATGGGAAGCTGGCGCTTGCCAGTGCAGCGGCACCATTGAATACTGCTCCCTATATACAAATATTTAGAAATTCAGTAGGTACATAAAAGGGGATCCTTTTTAGACACATCTTAGGTGCCACATCTGTACTTGTGTATTTTATTTATCAGAAATAGCTCTTCAATGTGGAACACGCAGGAAACAATTTTCAGTAGGGGGTGGGAAGGATCCTCCTTATATTTGCCAATACTTATTCAGGTCACTCTTCATTGCCAAATTCATGAGTTCAAAAATGTATTAAATGAATAGACACTTCAGTAATGTCCAACAGATAACTAAAATTGAAATTTTATTTTTTTTTAATAATATTCAGACATTTCTCTGACAAGACTTTACTGAAAGATGAAGTGCAAATGGGAACCCTGTAGAATGTTTATAAAAATTGTACATGACATTTCTTAAGCGCCACTAAGTACACATTGAATACTCTGTAAGTATATAGGCATAGCAACATGCAAGTGTCATGTACCTAACATTACAATATGCATTTTGTTCACTGAAAAGTATGAAAAAATTAGTGAAGAAACTGTGCTTTCATTGTCAGTGCAACATGCTTAATTCCCCTGGTCTGGATTAAGTGCTGAAGTGTCAGAAACATTGTCATAAATTGGAGCTGCTGGAGTTGATCACACTGTTGTTCCTATGCCATTGTAGTCACATTGCAGCTGGCTACTCATCTCGGGCTAGTAACAATTCTTTCTTAGTGATTAGCTTACCAGGTCCCATTGTTCTAGCAGCCATGGGACATATAGATGGAACACATTTTGTGGGCTGATAAATGTTGTGTGTGTGTATCCACAAGGCTGCATTGGAATGATAAAGACTGCAATTTTAAAATAGGTAATTGGGAACAGATCTACTGAATTGTTAATCTGAGGACTACTTCAGTGGGACAGCTAGGAAACAGGAAGAAGTTTATAATCGCTTCATGAATGCACTCTTATTTAATCAAGCAAAGCCTTTACCATGTAGAAAATGAGTGACGATCCCAATTTTTGGTGAAATTATAAAGTGCATTTTGGATTTAAAAGGCTGGAAAGCAATATAGTGCATAGACTTTTTTTTAATGGATGATGCTTTCTTTTTGTCTTTAGAGGAAATGTGTAGCTGCTCGTAGAAAATAGGAATCCACTGGATTTATACATATTGAGCTCCAAGAGAAAGCAAACCTTTGGCATGGCTGCATATGTATGGATTCATGCATGGAAATGCACAATGTACAGAAAATATAATTGTAAAGTATATTTACATATTATTGCCAAAACTACTCAGATACTGATAGAAAATTTATTTTCATATAATATGGTTGGAATATTGATGTTTTTAGACAGGATCAATATTAATATTTCACGATAATCAATGCATTATTTTTTACAAACAATACTTTTAATTCAAACCACATTTTCAGTTTGAAAGCCTCTACAGTAACATTAATGCGCAGTGCACTGATGATTAGCAGGGCAGGCGTAAATGTTGTGCTAAGATAAAAGATTAGACCATGTGCAAGAAAGATTTGTCTTCATCCTGAATCCATGTGGAAATGCCTATAGGTTGGCCTTTTCTAGTCCAGATTTCTAAGATGTGAAATCTTTATCAGAAACTTCTACATCCTTACTTTATACTAAGTTTAAAAGAACATGAAAAGTTTCTCTGTCACTGTTTTTGGATTGGGAACTATTCCTGATGTAAGGGATTTTCCTCTTTCTTCACATGCATTGTGGAAGACCTGTACGTGGAAACCTGTTTCAGTACATAGATTATCCCACACTGGATTGTTATATTAGTATCTATTTTTCACTGCATGTTTGTCTTTCTTTTTGTGTCCTATGTATTGTCACCTAACAATTTATGTTTTGGGAACTGGGATGATGCTTGGAATGCATAAGTAGAGTTTTCTTGTCTGTCAGAATCCTGGATGAAGGGACATAAATGGTTTTGATAATATGTGACTGCCATAATGGCAGTGTCCATGGTTATTGTGTTATTTTTCTGCATATTTTGGACGGCAAATGCAGGAGTACAAGAGACAACTTGAGGGGGGTGCATTAGATGTGTGCTACAGATGTGCATATACCATATTTTATTTCTGAGTTTTCTACTTTGCCTCCCTATGTTTTCAGATATCCATGGACAGTCCATAGACCATAAAAAATATTCTTACTGTTTGAAACAACTTCTGTGCATACGGGGCTCTTGCTTACCCTATGATGCACATTATAGCAATGGACTGGTGCATACGTGTTGATTAGTTGTGGGTAGGACTGTGCATTTGAAAGTAGATCGGAATACACATCCCGCTGAGAGTAACTAATGTATATTTCAATGCACATTCCATATTTTGATGATGATTTAGGTTCTGTTTTCTCCTCTCCATCTAGCTTGCCCAAGAACTTGAGCATCCAGCTGACAATTATAATTTTTTTCCTGGTAAAAAGTAAATTGGATAGAATTAGCCTTAAGGAAGACTTCTCTGCACTGATATCTGCATTGGAAATCGAACCTGGTGGTTTAACAAGACATCCCTAATATGTGGTCAATATCCATATTAATATGAAACAAATGCTTGGTACATAAATAATGAAGAGAGTCACATAAGCATAGTCCAACTGAAAGCAATGTATAAGACTGCAACTTGTGTATAAGTAGATGCGGAATCAACGTTGAAAAGCCATAAAACTTGTTCAACTGACTTCTGAAAAGCTACTCTCTGGACACGTAATAACCAAAGCCAGCACAGACACTCTTAAGCACTTTGAAGTCAGTGGGCTTTGGTATTAATTCTCTGTTGGATCAACAACTTTAAGGTTGTTGAAACTTGCAGCACCTGAATCAACCTTAACCAGATTACTGGGAGAGGGTTATTCTGGACAAAAAGTCCATTCTTCAATGACTATCTGGCCAATGTGGCAATTTCTTGCTAGCTCAGCAACTCCTTATAACAGAAGGGGTTCCAGTAACATTCAAAAGAAATGGAACCACTTAAAAATTTAGCATAATCTTTGTTGGAAGTACTGTAGCTTCCTTTATCATGTTTGTGTTGATCAGCCTTGACAGTGTACATAAACAAAAGTGCTGGACTGATTGGTAGAGAAAATGCTAACCCTCAACAATGTTGACACTAAAAGCAGCATGTTCTGTTCACTTATTAGTTCAGTATGTTCTGTAGTGCTCTGATATGAATAGCTCTATTATTTAAAGGTAAAACATATTGCATTCAAATAAATTATATAAAATATTAAAATATTCTATGTATATTAGATATTCATTTTTTAAAAAAATGTGTGTGATATTAGCATTTGCATTAAAATAAAATAAAAAACTAAGGGTACAATGCACCAATCTGGTAAGCACAGTTGTGATTTGCAAGGGGATTGGCACAGGACACAGTAAAGCTCACTTTCCTCTTTCCATCTCTCCAGCAAGTGTGAGGTCACAGGTGCATGAGTGCACATTAGGTGCAGCATGCCAGCCATTTCAGTTAATGGGAGACACAGGTATGCTTCCTATAGAGCTATGCAACCATCTCCCTCCTCCTCAAGGCGCTGGCCATCAAGTTACTCATACCAAGGTCATAGTACGCAGAGAACACAACAAGGGCTTCTTTACATAGAAACCACTCACAGACTATCACAGGCTCCCCTTCCTAATCACAGACCATAGTACACTAAGCAGATGAATAAAGATACATTGCAGCATGGTGCCTGCAATGCTGAGAGCTCCGATGATTAAAAGCAAGTCAAGAGACACAGTAGAGGGGACAGTTAAAAACAAACAAACAAAACCAGGATTGTTAGCTGGAGAGCAAAATGTAGACAACAAAAACTGGCCCAAATAATCCCTAGATTTATTATGGGAACTAGTTAAAATTGTGCAACTGAAAGTGGATTGAATGCTTTGTACAATAATGATAGTGGTTCAGACAGAGAAGAAAAGCTATAGCAGGAGAGGCATGGAAGCTTCGCGGTGTTCAATTTAACAATATTTCTTGTGTCTGTGATTGTTCTGTGTTATCTCACTACTTTCAATGCATTGCTTTTGGAAGAACATGATGGGAAAAAATGACAAGATGAAAAGGATCAATGATATAAAATTTCATGTTTGGAAAAAAGTTAACTTTATCATTAAAGGCATCCTCTGTGGTTTGATGGAAGCATTTTGTACTCACAATGTAAGATTACCTGACGTTATTGGGAAATAAACAGCAGAAATTCCAGGTGAGGTGCTTCGGCGAAATAGGGGTCAGGAGAATGCAGTTCTCTCTGTGGCTCTCTTTCCATTGTTCAAGCTAAAAATACCAGGGCAAATGGCAACACTTTTCAACATCTTAGCATGCAAGGCTCCCTCAAGGAAGATAAAAAGAGCAACCTTGTACTGCTGGACTAGAAATAGATTACTGAGCAGTGTTCCCAGACAGAGTGCTGGCAGCAAAGCTATTAGCAGAACCAAAGTCTTTGCCCCAGAGGTGTTTGGAAGGAGCCCCGGGGGACCCTAGGAAGAGAGACAAAATGGAGTGGTGGCTGGGTTTCAAGGAAAATATGGCTTACAATAAATTAAATATTACTTGGAAGTGGTAGGGGAAATACACATATTTAAGGATAACTGCTCTGTGTGTATTTTCATAGTTCATCCTTGCAACTGCAAACTCTCATCTCCTTCCTTATAAAATAATCAAAATGCATATTATAATACATCAGTTTCCAATATCCATACAGAGAAAGTACAAGATACTTACATGTAAGTACACTGTAGTCACCTATATTTTTGCATAGTTTTAGTGTGTACTTTGTGCCACTTAACCCAAAGCATTACTCGGGTTATTTCTGTTAGACAGCTTGTTCATGGAATTTTTGTGAAGCTGAATTTTTATTTTTTGGTATGTTTATTATAAATTACCAGTTCTAATGAATGAGAAGATAGGATCCTTGGAGGAATCTAGGACAGGTTTTTTTTTGGGGGGGGGGATTGTAGTGTGACCATGACAATTCTTTGTAACCTCATGTTTTTCAGTTTAGCAGAATTGCCTTTACTCAACAGAGTGTTTAAGGTAAGAGTTTGATTTTCCTTTTGGTAACACTTTATAATAAGTGGCACTAAATTACACTGCGATGTTACATGGAAGCACATGTAACCATACTTTCATGATCAAAATACCTAATGTACCTACATGTACATGGTAACTTCAGTGCTTTTACAATCAAAAATTATATAAGCTCCCATCCTTTCTTCTCAATGAGAGATGTATGTAGATAGGTAGATATCCTACATCATGAGAAACATATTCAAAATGTCCACTTCACTGGTTTATTTAGAAACATCCATTTTCCTCATATGTTCTCTATAGCAGGAATCTCAATGCAAGATGATCTGCCTTCCATAAATGTGAAAAACGTCTAAGTGCTCCAGGTTAACCTCTGAGCCTCAGATCATATATTAGGTTCCTTCAACTGCTTCTTGGATTTGCTAATGAAATCTAAGAATGAAAAGATGATGCACCTATATATTCTGAGGTGCCACATTCTATCCTTTAAAAATAAAGATGATTGCAAAAGAAATTAATAGTAAATAATAAATTGGCAACAACTTGATATCATATATATGCTCCCATGGCACCTTTTTATGTATACCTATCATATAGTGTAAAATAAGCAATTATATACATAGAACTTTGGTGCCTTACTCCCAGTGTGTTCATCTAAACCAGGGGTTCTCAAACCAGGATCAGATTTATATGAACAGAAAATCCCATCAGATATTGACTACTATAAATTAGGCAAAACTTTGATTATGTGCATTTGTTGTGAAGCCTGTAAATATGTGTCCCTTTTATGGACTAATTCAAAAACACTGGACATCCAACTCATGAAAAAGGCTGTCTTCCATCCTCTGAATAACTGACAGTTTATGGTATGTAATGAACTGGAGGTTGGCCAAGAAGAAAAGACAACACCTTGAAGCTTTAATAACAACCAGCCACCTCCCAGCCATTTGCACTGGACTAAAACCATCTTGAGAACAGGGATGGGGTCTGACTCCCTTTCTCTAGTTGGTTTCTCCCTGCTTTTCCTTATCTCTACTAGTCAAAAAGGCACTGAAACAGGGAGCAGAATTAATTGCAATCTGCTCAGGTGCTAGTGCAATATCCAGACAGATTCAAGGATACTGGTACAAAAAATCTTTGAGGCAGCATTGCCAGAATTATAGCTCCATGTATAAGAGATTTTATATAGGTGAACCCCATTCAGTTTAATATTATGTAATTAAATTATATTAAGCAAATACTATCTGTGCTGGAAACGCTGTGATACAATATTGCTAGTAATTGTGCTAAAAGCCAAACATGGGCTGGCTGGAGAAAGATCAAAAATCCAAGGGACGTTAAAATTCTGCTTCATTTATGGAATGTATTATTTGGTAGAAAAACTATGATTATTATTCTATTTCAAAAGCCCCCCTTTTTTCTCATAGAAAAAGTTTGAGAACCTCTGATTTAAGTGGGTGAATGGAGATGATAGAAAGTGATGGTAGGCCAGAATTACCCATTCACGTAACACTGCATGGTGTATTTCCCCACTACCTTTTGGACTGTCATAAATTACATCTCAAGGTGCAAGGCAGAAATTATTTTTTTTTAAAAAAAAAAAATCAACTGCAACTGAGCACACAAGAAAAAGTTAACACTTCAATTCCTATCTACTATTGCAAAGTTCCAATATTTCCTTATGCTACACTGACAAGACACTTGAAATGGTTACATCTAAAGATGCCCAAATGTCTGAAACTCTCACTTCACAGTGATGAGAAGGTGGATAATGTAAGCAGCATTTCTATATAATTTAAGCAAAATGGAATTTAGAAAGAAGGTAGAAATGTGTAAATACAGCACTAATGGAGATGTGAGTTTGGTAAACATAATCCTAATGCAGCAAGGCATTTAAGCACAGAGTTAAGTGCTTTGCGGGCTGGACATTAGTTCCACTTCCACAAATCAGTTTTTGAAATAATAGTTACAGCTAACTGCTGTGACTAATACCTTTTCTTCCTAGTAGTAGTAAGCTTAATTCCTTTTGTCACTTTTTTTAAACAAATGTATTCCTTGAAAGACATGACTATGTTGTAAACCTATACTAGCTTCAATGTGTCTAGCAGCTCCTACCTGATTCTCTCAAACTACCGTATTAGATTAGCATATTATTGCATTTTTTTTCCCCACAGATGATTTGGAGTGAACTGTAAAAACAAGCATGCAATCACATCAATGCAGACATATTTCTTTAAAATGTCATACTGTATATGATTTATTATGTTAACACTCAACCACATCATATTATTTATGTTCTGTATACTTTGAAAAAGTGCTGCTTGATTGATGGACTCTCTTTTTTTTTCTCATAGAAATTAACAAGGTAAATGTTTTTTTTCCAACAAAAACAATTTAAAAACTACTATTGTCCTTAAAAGGTGTATACTCTTCTGATAAATAATCTGACACAACACCTTTGATTTCCATTTACTGTGACACATGATGTCATATTCAAATGCTACCCACCCTCCTCCCACCCACGCAAAAAATAAATCCCAGGAGATAATCCTTTACAATAGGCCATTATGCTTTTAGACTTCACCAGTAATAGCATCCATATAGAAATATTCGTTTTTTTAAAAGGTGCAGCACTTAGGAGATGAACGACAGTCTCTACTGATTTTAATTTTCCGACATGTGACCAGTAAGTAAGAGCTCATTTGGTGATTCCCCCCCCCCTTTTTTTCTGGAAGAGGTATAGAGCCAATCAGCTTATATTATGGTACATTTAAAATCTTAAGATTATTATTTTTAAGCTGTCATTTTTGCCCCACATTTTGAGAACTATCTCAGAGAGGATCCTCACTGTGGAGCTAAAAGCATGGCAGATATTCTCTATCATTCACCGTGACATAAGTTTGTACCTCACAAAATGCATAGACAGGAATTTAATATAAAGAATTAGTCCATTTACCGTATACACAAAACATAGAGCTTTTTGTTGTAACACTTCATTGTTTGTGTTTTGGCAAATCCAACATTGAAAAGCAGCTCTGGAACTGCCAAATTATATATTGAAAATTTTAGCAACTTAAGCTTTAATCATTAATGTGGTTGTAATTTAAAACCTGAGGCTGTGCACTGGTTGTTAGCTTAAAACTACCTTTCCATATAACATTGTGCTTCCATTGTATAACAAAGAAAAATTAACTGGAACTAGAAAAGTTTGCTGCTGAACAGTGCTAGGACATACAGACAAAAAGTACTAATACATGTTATCTACTCAGAATATTAATTTAAGTCATATCTAAAGGGATATAATGGACATTAGAAAATGCTTACTTGTGACTGACTTACCTACAGCCCCAAAAGTTAAATATGTATCAAATAATGTTTAATTGGATTTATTATATGCACTATATACAGATACTAAAATGTCTTGCAGTTGTGCCCCATGAACATGTCCAATTTGAGTAGGCAGGTGAGCCCATGTGAAGCAAATAAATTAAAATAAGAACAGAAATTACAGGAATAGATATGGAAGTCTTTATGATCCTAAAAGCAGTAAATGGGCTGGACAAACATTTTCAAAATGGAGCTACTACATAATCCATCTCTTCGGAATCTGTATAAACAGACTGCATGATATGGTTACCACCCAGATGTTGTTTAGTACCAATGTGCCATTAAAATAAAAGTTCTGTTCTTTGCTATCATTTGCAAACCCACAAGAAATTATACTAGAATGCTTTCAGTTGGTGTTTCCTAGGGCATAATGTTTCAAGACTAGGCTGCTTCTGAATTATAGACATATATAAAACATTCTTTGTAAACCTCTAATCTTACTTGTAATGTTTTATGTAAGTACATTTGGATCCTCACCTAAGAACATTTGCTATGAAAATGGCCTGGTGCAATACCGGCGAGGACCATGGTAAAAGAAAACAGAAAAATAAAGTTGTATAACATTTCTTTTAAAATGTAGAAAAACTGAATATGAACTGATGGTGATTAAAATTGTTAAGGCTGTATATTCAAGCACTGTATGTTAAGAGAGCAATGGATGTGATGATTAGGCAATAAGAAATGTCCTGCATTATGAATGGTACCATAATTAAAGAAAAATGCTGTCCATGGCTGATTGTTGGTATAAACTGGCTACTGAAAGCAATTGTGTACGTTAATAAAGGTAGCAAAAAGATGGGAGAAATTAATTCTGAAGGATGAGAGCCAGTTTTCTCCAGCAGTCAGCCTGGTGAGTAATACTCAGAGAACCTAAGTCTGCATCTATATGAAATATTCCTTCTTCTCTTCTGCATTGACTTGGCTGCCTTCTGCATTGATAATGGCTGTATCCGCATCAGGTGCATCTTCAGCTCCTTTAGCTTCATTTGTTAAATATGTTCCTGCAGGAAACAACGTGATTAAAAGAAAAAATGTTAGGGCTTTGATACTTTTTACTGCTTTTCAAATGTGGTTCTCTTAAAGTGGGCTAATTGGTCTTGGTGAGTGCAAGGTAAATGTCATACAAAATTGTAGCATGAACTTTTACAATATGTGTGCTATTCCAATTTCGTGAAGTAGTAATTGTGATCCATAGCCCTTGTATCATAATATGTACACACCAATAGTGCAGAAAGGACCTATTGCACTTTTATGCTGTGAACAATTCATTAACAAGAAGCTTTTGGGGGGAAATGCCTCCTAATAAAATATATATATATATTTTGCTGCTCTGTGATATTTTCTTAATTTCTTTTAATTCAACCAAACAGAATATTCTGCAGTTTCAAAATTAACACTTTTGAAGTCCGATTGAGTTCAATGGGTGAATGTTAATCGTAGGTAACTTTCCAGTTGAGATCAAGAGATTAAAAATGCAGATGCACCGTGTCTTAGAATTGCTGCACCAAATTTACAGCTATTTAGGAGACACCAATCCTAAATAATTGTGCCAAGATACCTGCCCGCATTGCTGCTGCAAGCTGCTGTTTCATTCTGCTATACTGGCACAGCAGTGGGTACTCTATCATAAGGATTTATTTGCTAGTACAGCAAATCTTGGATCCGTGCTGCAACATATTCATAGCCAGTCATGTCTGAAACAGCCAATTTTCACTTAATAGAAAAGTGTGCTTATTCTGGAGCTTGGAATGTGTGTGTTTGTCTTCCCAAAGAAGAGCAGAACACAGGTGTCACATTTTGCACTAGATTGCTCAAATAACTTATGCCTTTTCCATGGAAGCTTACTCATCAATTTAAAAGAAACTATTTTCTTAGCTTTCATGAATTAGTTGAGCAAACAGCCTTTGCAAACCTAAGCGAAGAGCTATACCTTGCCCGATGTTCTGAACAACTGGTGAATTGGGGAATACAGATCAGTAGGTGCTTATTCTAATGTACATAAACAGTTCTCCTAATGATACAGATGGCAATATCTATCTGCTTACGATTAATACATTGTGAAGTGTTCTTGAAAAACAAATGAAAACAGAACGGTAGTAAGCAATTTTTTCTTTGTCTTTGAAAAGGACAGGTTGCTTACCTGTAACTGGAGTTCTTCAAGTGGTCATCTGTGAACTCACACATATGGGTTACACACCTGTGCAGAACAGCATTCAGAACATTCTAGAACTAGAAACAGAGCTTTGGTGGGAGTCCTGCCTCCTCCACTGCACGTGCTCCCGCCTGCCTCTCAGTTCCTAATCCGCAGTGGAGGAAAAACTTATTGTGAGGCATTGAAGCAGGGAGGAGGGTGGGTTGTGTGAGTTCACAGATGAGACCACTCAGAACTCCAGTTACAGGTAAGCAACCTGTTCTCCTTCATCATGGTCTCTGTGACTCATACATATGGGTGACTGTGGAGAGAAAGCTGGACCAGACACACACACCCCACCTGCATGACCTCTGTCTAGGGCAGAGGCAGTTCAGTTCCGAGCAGTCATTTGCATCACCTTACACTTGCATTCATCTCAATGGGACACATCTACATACACCCCATGTGTACACCCCACGAGACTGTTTTCCCCGGCAGTCTCAAAGAGCTGCAAAACGCCCTCAAGCACCCGAGGGTCATCAGGATGCTCCGGCAGTCTCAAGGAGCTTCCAAGTACCCTCAAGCACCGAGGGGCATCAGGATTCTGGCAGGAAAAGCCGGTTCCGCCTGTCAGCAGGAAGGGAGGGGGGAGCAAAGAGAGGGGGTAAAAGAGGGGCACCAAGCCCCGGTAGGTTATTGGAAATAAGGTGCAGGACTGCACGGAACTGGTCCGTGACTCTGCTCAGAACTAGGGATGTACCCACGAATATTTGCGAGTCTCAGGGGGCTGAAGTGAGGTCGAAATCGGCCCCGCTCGCCCCCCCTGAGACTTGCACACCTCACCTTCCCGCTGCTTGTCCCACTGCTCCACACCGCAATGGCAGCACGGGGTCCCGTTGCGTCATTTCCGGCTGCCAGGAAGTGACGTGATGGGACCCCGCGCTACATTTTTAGCACAAAAACCAGGGCAACCTAGCTTAAACCGGCTGCAATTTGCTATTCGCAGCCGTTTTAAACTGGGTTGCCCTGGTTTTTGTGCTAAAAACATAGCGCGGGGTCCCGTCGCGTCACTTCCTGGCCGCCGGAAGTGACGTGACAGGACCCCGTGCTGCCGGCGTGGTGGATCGAGTGCTGCAGCGATTTGGGCCTTCGAGGGGGAGTGCTCGCCAAGAAAAGGCGAGCACCCCCCCCCCAAGGTAGGATGCAAACCCCTACTCAGAACGAAGAAATTCCACCCCGAGCAGGGCGCTCGGTAACCAGATGTAAGTCTGAACAACTTGCGGTGAGACTCTTTCTAGGAACTTGGGTCCTTTAAGGTCAATACTGTCTACACCTTTCTGCAAGCCTCCTTTAGGCTGAATGTGGATTGGAGCTGCACGCTCCATTGAGTTTTATAGACTGTTCTTGTTTAGGGTGGAGTTCTTATCTGTTTGTTTTGCTACGCTCCATTAAAAGTGATATAAACAAATTCCTTTTGCCTTCTGCCTTAAGCTTTCGCTCAGTGCCTATCGGTAGCGGTTGCCCTCCGTTCAGCCGGGGACCGCTTAAAGGGAGTTTCTTTGGTGCCGGTTAACCCGTTAACTCCCGAACTCGCGCAAAGGACCTGCGGCGGTCCTTCACAGTGACTATAAAGCTAAAGGACTTACCGGTGGAAGTGTCATGCAAAGACTGAGGAGAGAACTGCCCTGCCAAAGGATGTATCATTTCATGCTCTGACATCCAACCTATAATGCTTGATGACGGTGGACAGTTGAGCCCAGGTAGTTGCAGTGCAAAGTTGTGGTATTGGTATACCTCTGATAAATGCGGTTGAAGAGGCATTTGCTGTGGCAGAGTGACCCCTCACTGGAGGGGAGGTGGAGGGTGAGCTAGTTGATAGGGCTGGTGAATGGTTGATGTGACCCATTTGGCCTAGCATTGAGGAGAGACTGGTTGTCCTTTTCTGGGGCCTAAATGACAAACAAAAAGGCGGTTGGGCTTCCTGAAAGACGATGTCCTCCTGGTGACATAGAAAGTGAGAGTTCTGCAAATGTCAAGTGAATGAAGTTTGGTCTCCAGTGGAGAGTCTGGCTGAGGGAGGAAAACTGGCAGGCAGGATAATGTCTTGGCTCAGGTGGAACTGGGACACCACCTTAGGTAGAATTGAGCAGTTAGGTCTGAGGACCACCTTGCCCTTATGAAAATTGCGGTAGGGTGGGTCATCCCGTAAAGCACAGATTTTGGACGCTCTGTGTGCCAAAGTAATGGTGACCAGGAATGTGGTTGTCATGGTCAGCAGGCGAAGGTCGACTCTGGCTAGCAGTTCAAAGGGTTTGGTGGTTAGTTGAGTGAGAACCACAGAGAGACTCCATGGTGGAGCTGGGAGAGTCATAAGTGGGTAGAGGTTAGCGAGGCCCATTAGGAATCGCTTCATGTCAGGGTGGGAGAATATGGTTGAGCTGTCGGTTGTATTGTGGTGGGCCGAAATAGCTGCTTGGTAGACTCTGATAGATGAGAGGGCTAGGCCTTTCATTCTGAGTGACAAAAGAAAGTAAAAAATAACTGGTATGTCACAGGAGGCTGGGTCCTGGTGTACTGTGTGAGTGGAATTCTGGATCTTTTGCCATTTTGCTGCATAAGAGTTATGAGTAGAAGGTTTGTGAGAGGCCGTGAGGACTTCCAGGATTTCGTTGGAGAAGATGTAGTGCCTAGTATTCTCCACGCTGTGAGGCAAAAGGATAGGAGGTCTTGGTGTCAGATCTTTCCCTTGTTCATTGATACAAGGTCTGGACTGTGGGGTAGGCAGATAAACGCGTGGTTGGAGAGAAGGAGAGGTGTAGGCATGTAAATAGAGCCTCTTCAGGGCAGAACGAGGCTGAGCATGGCCCCGCTCACGCCCCGGCGAGGCCTTACCTCCTCTTTGGGGCGGCTCGCACACTCCGCGGAGAGCCGCCCCAGCTGTCCGATCCGGCGGAGAACCGCCCGCTCTGTTCGATCGGTCCTGTCGCGTCACTTCCGGGACCGGAAATGACACGACGGGACCGTTGTGTGCCTGCGCAGAGGCCGTCGCGTCATTTCCGGGACAGGAAATGACGCGGCGGGACCTCCGAACACGGTAAGGGCTGTGCGCCGCTCGAAAAAACAGGACGGGCAGGGGGCGGGGGGCGGAAAAACGGGGCGGGGGGCGCGCCCAGCCTTAACAGGATGTCTAGAGAGGTACAAACCAAAGTTGTCAGGGCCACCACAGGGTAATCAGTATGCATGCAGTATGCCCCATCGTCCTGAATCTTGTTCACTGTCTTCGTGGCAAGCAGGAATGGGGGGGAAGGTGTAGGTGAGGCTAGTTATGTTAAAGTACCTGGGGGGGCGCCTTGCCTTGCCTCGCCAAGCTGGCCCCCCCACCGCAAGATTCTCAGTGGCGCGGAATTATTCTCCGCGCCGATCAAGCCGCTCGCGCCCGCCGCGACGGTCCCATTGTGTCACTTCTGGCTGGCCAGAAGTGACACGACGGGACCCTGTGCCAGCGCAATGGGACCTCGTGCTGCGTCTTTTCCACAGAAACCAGGGCAACAGGGCTTAAAACGGCTGTTTTAAGCCCTGTTGCCCTGGCTTCTACGGAAAAGATGCAGTGCGGGGTCCCGTTGTGCTGGCACAGGGTCCCGTCGCAGCCGGAAGTGATGCGACGGGACCATCGCAGCAGGCACAGGCGGCTTGTCACGGAGAGGCAAGCGGGGCTGGGACCCGGTAAGGCCCGTGAGTCTCGGGCGGGCATGAGCAGGGCTGATTTCGGCCCACTACGCCACGCCCCCTGAGGCGAGCGGTTACATCCCTAGGTGAGGCCTGTCCCCAATGTGTGAGGAAAATGTCTCTGAGAGACTTCAGGTTGTGGCCCGCTTTGCTGCAGAAGATGCGGCATTTGGTAGTCTGTGCTGTGGCAAAGAGGTCAATTTCAGGATAGCCCCATTCCTTGAAGATCATGTGGGTTACCCTTGGGCAGTGCTTCTCAATTATTTTCTGTCATGCCCCCCCTAGGAAGAAGAAAACATTTCGCGCCCCCCGCGCAACTGTAAATAGTATCATTTGTCTATAAAATTGTTATAAGTACACCTCTGCATAACACTGTATCCTTATTAACGTATAAGAGAATAAAAAAAGAAAGAAATGTGGATCAATTTACAACAAAGAATAGCTTTATTAACTGTAGCAGAAAAGATTTAAAGGAGCACAGGATTTAAAGGAACACAATATTAAAAAAACTTTTAACTGAGGTCAAACGAGCCCCCCTTTACGGAGCCTCGCGCCCCCCCTGGGGGGCCCGCCCCACTATTTGAGAAGCACTGCCCTTGGGTGAAGTTCCCACTTGTAGGGGGATTTTCCCGACCTGCTTAGGGTATCGGCCAGGTTGTTGGCTGTCCCTGCAAGGTGGACGGTGATTGGTGTGATGGAGTGGTGAATGTACCAGTCCTAGAGATTGAGGGTGAGGTTGAGGAGCAAAAGTGAACGTGTGCCCCCTTATTTGTTGACATAGAAAACAACAGTGGTATTGTCTGTCATGACCTGAACAACACATCCCGTAGTTTTGGGTTCAAATGCTCAGAGGGCTTTTGCTACTGACAAGAGTTCCAAGTGGTTGATGTGGAGCGTATGCTCCCTGTGTGACCGGAGTCTCCTGACAGTGAGGGAGTGGCAGTGTGCTTCCCAGCCCTGGAGTGAGGCATCCATCGTGATCGCGATAGTCGGCCATGGAGTGTGTAAGGGGGAGCCTCGTAGAAGATGGGGAAGGGAGATCCACCAGTGGAGAGTGCACCTGACAGTGTCTGGTAGTGTTAGTGTAAGGTGAAAATCTGCATGGTCTGTCTGAGGGTCAACGTGTCGGATGAACCAGGACTGTAGTGGTCTCATGTGGAGGTGGGCGAATGAGGAGACTGCCGTAGTCGAAGCCCTAGGAGGCACTCGATAGAGATCACTGTGCAGGATGAGGCATTGGAGAGGTAAATCGTGAGGGAACAGATGGCATCTGCTGTGTCCCTGGGGAGGTTGAATCCAGGAGGGCACCAATGAATTGCTGGTCCTTGGACGGGGAGAGATTAGACTTTTCTCTGTTGACCTGGCAGCCAAAGGACTATAGTAGAGCCAGAGTGGCGGCGATATTGACGGCCAGTTGTTGGTGAGAGGAGGCGAGAAAGAGCCAATCGTCAATGTAGGGGAAAATGACGATGCCCCTTAATCTCATCAGTGCTGAAACAGCTGCCGTGCACTTTGCAAAAACTCTCAGTGCAGTGGCAAGGACAAGTGGGAGAACCTTGAAAGGGGTTGTTGCCGAATGAGGATCTGAGGAATGGGCATGAGTGGGGTGGATTGGAATGTGAAAATAAACGTCCCTGAGGCCTATAGTTGAGAACCAATCTCCCTGGTGGAGGAGGAAGAGTATGGCTGAGACTGCTGTCATCTTGAATTTCTTGGGACGGATGTAACTGTTTATGTCATGGAAGTCCAGTATAGGGCAGAGGCTTCCGTCCCTCTTTGGGACTGTGAAATACCTTGAGAAGAAGCCACTGGCCTTCTGAGTGAGGGGATCCTTTCTATTGCATCCTTGCTTAGAAGGGCAGTGATTTCCTGCCTGAGGGGTGATGTAGGTCAAGTGGAGTGAAACATTCCTGAAGGGGGAAGTTTGTTGAATTAGATACAGTAGCCGATGGCAACAATGAACAGTACCCACTTGTTGGACATAATGTGGTCCCAGGCGTGGAGGGAAGGTCTTTGTTGTGGGAGTGAGGAGCCAGCATGGCCCTCTGTGGTGATAGTCAAAGGTGCTGTTTGCATAGATTGGTGTGCTTGCTGCAGGTGGACTGCAGTATTTGGGCTGGAAAGGGCATTTGGAGTGTGGCTGGTAGGTGGTTTCCTTTCCTTTGGAGTCCTATTCAGGGCCGAGTTGGGATGGTGGCATGGAGGCCAGTGGCAGTGCCAATGCCAATATGGTCGAGATCAACCTTTAGGGGTGGCCAACGGGTGGGAGGTACCCTCTGATGCCTTCATCTTCTGAACACGGTCGAGGGTTTCATCAGTGGTGGCATTCAATAAGCCTTCCCCGTTGAACAGGAGGTCTATCCTAGACTTCACTTCGTGATAGTCCTGAGGTACAGAGTTATGTGTGTCTCCTAAGTGAGATGGCAGCCACCACAGACTTTATTTTGCAATCGGCTATGTGCCTAGTGGTATTAATTTGATGATTGGCTAGTCAGTGTGCTTCAGTCTGGAAAATTGTGGCACGTTTTCTGGAGTCCTCAGGGAGGCGGTTGAAAATAGGGGCCACCTTGTCCCATAGGAATTGTTGGTATGCTGACATACAGGCCTGGTAATTGGCAATCCGTAAGGATAATGCGACCGTGGAATAAATCTGATGGCCAATGGAGTCAAGCTTCCATCCCTCCGCGTCTGTGAGGGAGGGTGCGTTTTATGTCTGGATTTCAATTGTGAGGCCTCTACGATGATGGAGTTTGGGATGGGTGTTTGAATAGGAAGGAGCATTCTTCTTTCTGAACCCCATAGAGATTCTTGGTTTTACGAGATGTTGGTGGTAGGGTGGACGGTTTTGTCCATGACTGTTTGATCCCATGAATCAGAGTGGGTAGCATCAGTAGTGTCATGTCAGCTTGGACTCTATTGAAGACCAGGTCTGTAACAGAGGGTCGTGGGAGCTTAATTTCCAGTCTGAGGGACTTAATTATTCTCAGAACCTGCTCCACGTAGGGATGTTACTTTTTGCTCGTGCAGGCCGAGTGGGACCTTTTTTTTTAAAAAAAAAATGAACACACATACAAAATGAAAATAAATCCACAAATCCATATAACTATAAAGTGCACCCGTCACCACGGGGCCAAAAAATTTCTTTTTGATTTTGGTCTTGAGGCTCGGATAGCTGTGCATTTCGAGCGTGATTTAGTCTGCTTGATTTGCTTGGTATGGGCGGTGGGGGCCAAAAGCCCGGTCTCAAGTCGTTGGTCCAGGGAGACAGCTGCAGGTGTCAGTATTGGACATACGGGTGCCCCTGAAGGGGCTGGCAGGGTGGCTGCATCCTCCATGAGGTCTGTGGAGGAGGGCCCGTAGGGGTGTACCCGAAATCGGCCCTGCTCACACTCGCCAGAGACTCATGGGCCTTACTGGGTCCCGGGGCTCCCTCGGCTCTCCGCTTAAAACAGCCCTGTTGCCCTGGTTTCTCCTGAAAATACGCAGCGCGGGGGGCCAGCATGCCAGCACAGGGTCCCGTCGCATCATTTCCGGCCAGCCAGAAGTGACACGACGGGACCAACGCGGCCGGCTCGGGGGGTTGAGTGGCACGGAGAACTACTCCACGCCGCTCAGAATATCGAGGCGGGGGGCTGCCGCCATGGAGAAGCAAGGTGGGGGCGAGGCGGGGGCAAGGCAGGACACCCCTAAGGTTCGTGGACACCACTAGGAGGTGATCTTTTGCAGATAGCAGTCGAGGCAGTGTGTAAAGACCAGTTTAGTGTGGCCGAGTCTGCTGCCTTTAGAGCCTGTTCCCAGAGGAGGGCGTGGAGGTGGGTTGACCTGTTCCTTCTGGCCTTGCAAAAGGAACGTTTCTGTGTGACTCTCCAAGGCAGAGAAGGCACTGTGAGTGTCCGTCGGATGACGGGATTTTCCCGCTGCAGTGGGAGCAATTCTTGAAAAAGGCCTTAGAGGCCATACACCCCTGGGAGTGAAGAAAGGTGAAAAAAACTCATAGAATCATAGAAAAGTAGAGTTGGAAGGGGCATGACATAAGCCAATTACATGCAACAGCTCGACATTTACATGAAACACCTCAATGAAGTTTTTGGGACCTGTTTTCTTCATGGTTCATAAATCTGTCATGGTTAAGGAAGGGGCTGGGAATGTTTTGTACAAGTTGGAATGTATTTCTTTAATGTATCCCTTTCTTATTTCAAGTGCTGAATAGATACAGATATGGTTTGTAAGAAGAAAAGCCTTTTGAGGCGGGAGTGTTGTAAAAATTCAGTAACTAATGAGTTAAAAGAATGAAATGCTTTCCTTTACAACTTTTTGCTGTTCAGACTAACCCCTGTTCCAGTAATGGAGACAGAGAAGTAAAACAGGAATGTTGCCTTCTTGCTTATCTCGCTCTGCTGTTTTAGCAATGACAGGGGGGGGGGGTAGGGGACTGGAGAAGGCAGCCTGCCCTGGCTAACCTTTGTTCCAGTTGCTTAGAATGCATGTTTAAGGTTTTGTTTATCTTACTGTATTTTTCCATTCACAGCTAGAAATTTGTGTTAGTACGGCGCATGCGTGGGATTGCGTCAGAAGATACTGTTTAAATTGATAAGATTTCAGCATCCATGTTGAGATGCGGCTTTTTGCAGTGCTAAACTTCCACATCTCCCTATTCTATAGACTAAACAATGTTGGACCACTGCCAGAGTTTATCTCCTTCCTAATGTGCATGATTTGAACTGGGTACATTAGGATCTAGCATGTTTTTGCAACAATAGGGCCTTGTTTCCAGTCCCTTTATCATCTTTGTTGCCCTCCTCTGAACCCTCTCCAGTTTGTCTTCATCCTTCTTAAAGTGTGGTGCCCAGAACTGGACGCAGTACTCAAGATGAGGCCTAACCAGTGCTGAGTAAAGGGGAATTATCACTTCACACGATTTGATAGGATAGAAGATAGGATAGAGAAGGAAGAAAAGCTCTGCTTAGTGCTTAGTGCCTCGGAGGGCAGAAGGAGATTGGAAAGAGAAAGAAAGAGAAGGTAATAACGGTGGGGGGGATTTAGGCTGTGAGGCACAGAGCGTTCCAAAATGCTGCTTGTTGCTGCAGCAGAAAAGAAGGAACTGAGAGGCAGGCAGGAGCCATGCCTGGAGCGCACGCAGTAGAGGGGGGTGGGACTTCTGCCAAAGCTCTGTTTCTAGTTCTAGAAAGTTCCGAATGCTGTTCTGCGCAGGCGCATCACCCATATGTGTGAGTCACAGAGACCATGAAGAAGAGCTAAGATTTAACACCTACACTGTAATAAAACTTTAACATAGGGACCAAACTAGAAACATCAGGGCAGCCAAACACATTTATGTACATGCCTCACCCATTTATGTATAAAGCAGGAGTATGTATGTCATTTTTTACATGAAGAGAAGCACGTGGGAGAAATAAGCTTAAACCCTCTTCTGCCGTATTGTTCTGAGCCCAATTGCTTGAGGCAATTTTCTCCCAGCTCAGCCCCCATGCTGTGTTGGGAAAGAAAAATACTTTAAGCAGAGATGGGTAACTTGCAGCCCTCCAAATGTTTTAGCCTACAATTCCCATTATCCCTCACCATTGGCTATGCTGGCTAGGGGTGATGAGATTCGTAGGCCAAAACAATTGGAGGGCCACAAGTTACCCACCCTGACTTAAAGCAACAGAGCACAGTGAGGAAAAGGAGCAGAAAGGCAGGAAAGGAAAATGGTTTATTCCCATCACCCTGCTTTATATGTGGCTGTCCCATCATGTCTGATTTGTCCCTAAATCATCTCATAAGAGACACCAAATCTGCATGCGCACTGGCCAGGCTTTGATAAAGCTACTCACCCCCTGGCAAGTGAATGAGGTGATAACAAGGCTTTGTTTTTGTGACATTAGCTCAAAATCAGAAAGTGTAGAGATAAAGGAAGCTGAGACAGTCTCTCTGTAGGAAAAGCTTGTTCAGTTATCTTATCTATGCTAATCAGTTGGAGCAAGCAGAGAACCCTGATCAAACTAAGGCAGGGAATGGAGGGTCGAGCTTGAGTCTCTCTTTCAGTCTGCAACCCTTGCAGTCCCTGAGAGAACTGAAAGCATTTTCCCCAACTCATAGGATTCTCTCTTCAGGCTAGCAGTTTAAATTATAATTCTTCATTGTAAAATTGTTTGCATCTCTAATTAAAAGCTAAAGGTTGTTTTTCATCTGACTGAGAAAACCCAACAACCTGTTAACAAACCACCCACAACTCATGGCCTGTTTTAGGGTTGTGGGTGTTTTGTTAACCATGGCAACAACACACCCATGCTGGGTTCATGTGGCACAACAAGCAGCAGCGCACCCCCGCCATGGCTTGCACACACAAAATGGTGGCCGGGACGCATTATGGAGCCTCGAAGGTAAATTAACCCATGGTGGCTTGTGATGTGCAAACAGGCCCATAGTGTTTTACTGGTTGAACCTATGCATTCAATAAATAAATAAATAAATAAATTCAGAACTAAGCACCATTAATTTCATTGGAGCTTACTGCCATATTCTTCCTTCAATTTAGTAGTAAAAATCTAAGAAAGAAAATTAAAGCAGGCATCTTGCTAGCCAAGATCCACATTTCCCCACATCTTGAGGTTGGTACCAGAAAACAACAAATGTAAATGTTGTTTAATATTTGAGCTTATATAAAATGTAGTCGTAAACATTTGAAAGGGGTGCAGGGAGGGGAGAAGTCTGTCAAAATCTGTGGAATGACTCATAGGTTAAAACTAAAAAAAGAAATTCCATGTGTTCATCAGCTTACATAGAGCCTGAGTTAAATAACTTCATCATAAAATATTTATAGTGATAAAATACATATAACATTGTTGTGCTATCATGGTGGGACTGGACAGCTGGGTAGTAGAAGAAACTAATACTTGGCTATCGAGACCAGTCATTAATTTGTGGACCCCTGCCATTGGCAGTACAGTTTTTCCTGGAAGTATTAAAACTTCCAGGACTTCAGCATTTAATACTCAATATTTTTCCTGTCATAGTTATTTTAAAAATGTATTTTTGAGACCAACAGTTTATGACTTTCTCCCATATGTGTCTCTATTTTCACACGTTACATAGAATGTTGCATTAACAAACTTGTTAAATTAATAAAGCATGGGCATCTGCTACATGGCACAGTCCAATGTCCCAACTGCCTTTTCACTTGTCTAATTCCCTGAGTCACTGACTCCCTGTGTGACCTTGGGCAAATTGCTAGACATTATTTTGCCACAGTTAATCCAACTGTAAAATTGGGTAAAAATCAGGACCTCAGTAAAAAAAATTTTTTTAATCCTGATGCTGCATCATCTGAGCTGAGTTTTCCTGGGGCCAAGAAAAGGGGTGGGTGGGAAATGGTTGCAGGGTAAAACTAATCACTAGGAAATATTGCTACAAAAGGTGACTGCACTTAGATTAAATCTAGCCTACCTTTATGTCTTGCCAGATATCGACCAAGCAGAATTATAGAACATAGCGTGACAAAGACAACTACAGCCACTATCCCTCCTATAAGGGCATGGTCCGGTCCAGTCTGTCCAGGCAAAGCATTGGGGTCTAGGGAAAAAAATATGACAATACAGCAGATTATTCTGATACATGGTGAAATGACACAAATATCCAGATGACGGAGTTTAAAACAATTGGGTTTTTTGGGGGGTGATGGGGGGGAATAAGGCCTTTTTAAATATTCAGAGGAGTTATTCCCCCACTCCATTCCCAACTATCTTATCAGCAATACAGCACTGCTTGTATTCCCAGACTGTTAAAGCCCTGAGGACGTCACAGTATGAAAGATGGGGGAAATATCTCTAGCAGAAGTTATTAAATGGGGAAACGTTTCTGGTTTTGTCCTCATCACTTTACAACTGAAAATCTGGCCGCAGCTATTTATAGAAGCAAAAACAAGGAATTGAGAATTGGGGATCAGATAGAATCAGCAGAATGGTGTCTGCATAATACATAATTTATAGGGCTGAATCTCAGTGGGGATCCCTTATATATTCTCCTTTTGTCATCCCTATCCTTTTGCACTAGGAAAAAAAAAGGAGAAAGTGAGAGATAAAGTGCAGCTGAGCAAGTTCTTCTGCAGATGGCTGAGTCTGCATGAATTTGGTCAGATAAATGTAAATGCATCCTTAAAGAACATCGTTCATTCTCAAGTGTTAGTTTGTGAACTGAAAGCAGTTATCTGATTAATTCTGAAGTGAGTAAATTCAGATGGTTTAATAATCTATTAGGTCTTTTGTTTTATGTTCAGTGCTCTGAACATTAGGAACACCACAGGATTTGAACTTGTCACATTGGCCATTTATCATTTAGGGGGCTTGTTCTCTGCAGAAAAAAGTCCGCCACAAAAAATAACTCCACTTTGAGATCACTAATTCCTTAGACTCTAAGGCTTAGTGGTTCTGATCAATGAACTGGTAACCTTCAAGTGTCAGTTCATCAAAAATAAGTAAAAGAAAGAGATAAAGATTATGCTACAATTTATTTCTTTTTTACATGAAAAAAATGCCTTCGCTACAAGTGAACAGTAAGTCTGCCAAGATGAAATGTGTTGTTATTAACACGCTCATACTGACCTGGTCTGGATGATCACCGCAGTTTAAACAAGCCACTATGACTTTTTAATGCCGTTTTCCTAATTACCCTTGCTGGCCTGTTGTTGGGTTATTTGAGGGTTGTTTCCCCCTCAAACAAGCCATGCTGTCTGGGTTCGGACAACAAGACAAGCCACATCTTGGCAAGTAATTTGGCAAATGCCACAGCTGAAAAAAGCCGTGGTGATCATGCAAACCTGGCCAATGTGTTAATAGATTCACATGTAGTAATTGATGGACATTTCCTGTTCAGAAGTTATCTTCTACAATTACTTTGGAATCACTATCTGTGTTCTGCACCAAAGGAATATGGATAACATATAATAGAAGGCAAATCTGAAGTGAAAAGGAGAGAATATTTTTATTAATCTCTTTAAAAACCCACAAAACCCACACACTCTTTTTTTCTGAAAATATTGGGATGCAGGGGAAAACCCAAAATGAAGGAGAGAAACATTCCCTCTCCCTCTCTCTCTCTGAGATGGCGCTCTCCTACAGCTGTGCATCATGACTGTGCATCTCCATAGCAGATAAGGTGGTAGGACATTTAACGAAATCCTGATCACAGGGGTTCCATAGCTGCTCATCAAGTGAGAGACTATCAATCAATAATTTGGTAATCTGTAATTATACATTTGCCTTATATTGCCACACCATGCCACAGTGTCCTCAAAATATCTAGTTTCAGTCAGTTCCACACACAGAATATATCAAATTGAACCCATTGGCCTGATTAACTGCAATCCTATGTGTCTGCATAAAACATACTTGGAAGTAGGTCCCACTGTGTTCAATGGTATTTACTCCCATGTAAGTTTAAATAAGACTGCAGTCTCAGTATGGCAACAGGCAGGGCCGGTGCTACCATTAGGCCAACTAGGCAGCTGCCTAGGGCGCAGGGCTAAAGGGGGCACCAGAAACGCCTTGGGGGGGAAAAATACAGCGCTCTCAAGTGGGAAGGGGGGCGCTAAATATCTGATCTTGCCTAGGGCACCAAACTGCCTTGCACCGGTCCTGGCAACAGGTTTTTCATATACACAATTACAAGGCTTTTAATACATATTTATTGTAAGTCCCCAGTGAATTTAATGGAGCTTATAAACAGGCACACGTATCATTACAACCTTAAAAAAATTAAGGGTTAGGGTTTATCAGACCAATATTGTTACATCTGAGCCAGACCACTGGTATAGAGTCTTTATTTTTCATCAAGTTAAATAAGTATACCTAGTTTAATCTGCTTAGTTTGCCTGAAACATAGCTAGAATGTAGCTATAGAATCACTGCATTTATGGTTAAGAAGCTGATATGTACAAATGACTGGCATAATGCTTCTGATAAGATGGTCAAGGGTAGGTGAAGATGTGAATAAGCAAGTGTGGAGGCCCTTAAGTTGCCAGTTCTTTCCACAGTACTTGTGGCAGCAATATCAGAACTTGTGCGCCATCTGATCTGCCGCTGGTAGTATAGTGTGGAGATGGAGTGGAAGGAGTCTTCTCTACATTCCCCATTCCTGATTTCCCCATCCCCACAATGCCACTGTTAGAGCTGAGAGGGAGTCACAAGGTGGCAGAGACAATTATCTTAGTCCCCTTCCAAATTACACCACAGCAACAATAGGGTTAGGTGGAGAAGAGGGCTCTTCCTGAGCCTGTATCAGGGATGTTGAAACTCTTTCAGCCTGAGGGCTGAATTCAATTTCAGAAAAGCTCTGGGGCGTGGGGGCACATTTCAGTGGTAGGTGGACCAAAGGGAAAAGGAACAGGGCCAAATTATTTTAGCTGAAATATTTTAGCTTAAAGCTCTTACTGCCAGTAAATAGGCCTTAGGAGAGGCATTTCGACTGTTTAGAATGGGAGGAAAACTGCACAAAAGCTAAGAAACCACTAAACCATTGGCAGTCGGGGGGGGAGTGGGGCCATCTGTAGAACCCCAGGGGGCCAGACTGAGACCCCAGAAAGACTGGATTTGGCCTTCAGGCCTGAGTTCAACACCCCTGCCCACAAACAGGATCCTTCATGCTTCATCATAGACACTTCCCCTCACTCGGAACAGTCAAGAAGAAGAGGAGTGCTTGATCCTGTTTGTGGGTGTTCCATAGGCATTGGGCAAAAGGGTGGATTAGATAGGTCTGTGGTTCTTATGTCCTTATGATCCCCATAAGAGACAATGTTGTCTCTCATGCACTTCTGAGATTCTCTCTCTCTTTTGTTCGTGGCTGGACAGGTGCCCTCCTCTCTTTTATGTTTCCCTACTTGGCCCAGTCCCCAATCCACATGAACAGGTCTTAGTATTCTCATCAACAACAGGGGCAGGAAGTCTTGTGTGGTGAGATACTGCTTTCCCATCCAAAGACAACCCAACTGTATCTCTGTCACTGTAAGTGTGTGGCGTGTCTGGAGCTTGAGCACGGCGCTCCCCAGAAGTAAGTCAAATGCTGGTAGGTAGAAAGAGGGGAAATACACTCCCCACACACACTGCCTCAGATCCAAAGCACACATTACTTTTCTTTTTAACTCTAGAGCAGTGATGGCGAACCTTTTTGAGCCTGAGTGCCCAAACTGCAACACACAACCAACTTATTTATTTCAAAGTGCCAACACTGCAATTAAACCTGAATACCGAGGTTTTAGTTTTAGAAAAACAACTCATACAGTTGTCCGAACTAATTAACATCTTTTGTCTTAAAAGAAAAACACAGTAACAGAGTTTTCAGTGATACAAACAGTTTTTTGTTGGAAAAAAAATCAACTCAAAAAATTATTATAGTACTACATTGTACACATAGCCTGAAGGGAATTTATACAAACTTTTAAAATAATTAGGCACATGTATTTTTGGATAAGGGATTCTCAACTTGTAATATGATTATATGCCAGACTGAAATTGCATGGGGCAAGCTTTACCCCGGGTCCTTTCCCTGCTTCTACAGGTGTCGGATTAGTAAAAGTAAAAGTCAACCTGTACTAGGATGAGCAAGATAAACAAGAAAACTAAACGTGCTTAACACATTTTAAACACAAACACTGCATTAGGTAAAAGTTTGCATTGGGTATGCTTTTGCACAATTAATGTGATTTTTGCTATTGCATGCATGCTGATAATTTGTCAAACCTTGGCTCATACTCCGTTAGTTTGGGAGCAACACACCATGCTCTGCGCATCATCTTTTAAATGTGATAACAATGTAGAAAAGAATTCTGTAACAGGAATTCTAGAATAAAATCATTCTGTTCCACACTGTGAGAAAGAACAAGGTCATTAGTGTTTTGCAGAAGGGGACAGTCTTTTCTCGATCTGGTGACCAATGGCTCGAGTGGCCACAGAGAGGTCCCTGCATGCCAGCTGTGGCACCTGTGCCATAGGTTTGCCACCACTGCTCTAGAGCAAGCACAGGGCCCCCTATCTGGATTGGGACCCTAGCATGGGGAGTAGGGGGACTTTAACCCTTTCCCCCATGCCTGCAATTTATATTGGCACATAGTGCTCCATTAAAGCAAATACCTTTAAAGTAATGTGTGCTTTGACCCTCACTGTCTGGTGTCTGAGCAATCTTTTGTCTAGCTTCTCAGCAGCAGCATGGATGCTGATCCTCTTTGCATGTTGGGATAGAAGCAGCCTGGTCTGCAAATGCACTCCTCTTGCTCAAAGGTAGCCCAGCAAAGCTGCTCCTCTCTCTGTCTCTCTCTCTCTCTCTCTCTCTCACACACACACACACACACACACACACAGAGACAGAGAGGGCAAACACAAAGAAGTCATTAGTTGAGGCAGTTTGGTCTCACCATCCCTGGGCACATTAGATATTCTGGATATGCATATCAGAAATTCAGTATGACCAAGATACAGACATTCCCATCTGTCCTTTAGATAAATAAATGAGAAGGCATAATAAACATATATAATGCAGGGTTTCCTTTTTTTTAAATTGAAGTTTGCAGTTGTACAACTATTTAATATGTTTTCAGTAAGACAAATAAGATGCTCTCAGAAATGTGCACTGATGGTCTGGTATACTGAGGTTTTCTCATCTCAAGGTGAAAAAACATCTTTACATAAAATATGGCAAACCAGAAAGCTCTCCCTAATGTTAAAACATTAAATATAAAAAGACATATATTATACATGCAGAGCAATACACTATCTTGCTGCAGTTTCCTGACAGAAGCATAATCCCTTGGGTGAATTACAGTACTGAATTTACTTTCAGCTATCTATTATCTTATATAATTACCGTTTCTGCCTAAATGCTTCAGGAACTGTTACTGAAAATCAAGGGTAGCTTTTCATTTCAACAAATATGGGCTTTTTCAAAACTACATGAATATCTGGGGAAAATATGCACCAAAGTGGGTGGCACATGATAAGGAAGAGGATATATGGAGCTAAGAACATAAACCAAGACTAGTAGTTTTTCCAGAGACGCTTCAAACGGAGTGGAAAATTTGTTTGCCCATTGTATGGAGGTAGAAGGGGGAAAAGAAGGAATGCATCCCCGTTGCCAAGGCAATGAGATTGCATTCCCCCTGCTCCCAAGAATAATGGCAATCAGCATCTGCCTTGAAAATAATAATATTTTTTCAAACAATTGTTTTATGCATTCAGGTGCATATGTGCAAATAATTTTTTTTTAATGACATCCTCTCCAATGCAGCATTGATTCCTTTCATACCAAATCATGCAATGGTCTGGGGGAGGGAAGCACTGAAAGAAAGCAACATGATTCATTTGGGGGGAAAGGAGTTGGGGGGTATTTGTGTGTATATATTGATCTGAATGCAACATTCACAAGACCAGTTCATGACTCAAAATAAGTCTGGAAAAGTTGTGAAAAATAGGTCTGATCAGAATATTTTCATTCCAGCCTTAAACCATGTAGAAGAAGTATTTGATGCATGCAATGCCACCAAAAGAAATAAACTGTTTAATTTCAAAATATATAAAAATAGGTCATGTTAACTATATCTCAGTGTCAGTCTCCTTGAAATGTTAATGGCTTATATACTAGTGTGTTTATATTGCAGGCTCAGTAATTGAAAAATCCAATTCCTCCCTTGAAAATGTTTCTAAGATCTTTCCTAGGAAGGCGGAAAAGCAAAGGAGTTGAGAGAAGGGCCCCCAAAGAGTATATTCTGAAGCATCTCACAGTGCAGTCCTATACATGTCTACTCAGAATTAAGCCTCATTTAGTTCAGTGGCACTTACTCCCAAGTAGCCATGTATAGGATTGCAGCTTTAGAGGCTAATCCATCCTCTGTAGTAAAACAAGAACAAAAGGCTATATAGATCCTTCTCAAGAACAATTAAATGTATATTCTCTGTCTGATTCATCTATAGTTGATGATATGCTCTTATTAAAATGTTTGCTGATATGCATTGACATCGTGGTTCTTCAGACATAGAAGAAAAAAGGAGGCAGTCCTCCAGGTTAAATTCAAATTTGGCTGAACAGAGCACAATCTCCATGCAGCTTTCAATCAGCTCCTTTTTAGGAGTCAGCTTTTCTAGTGAAATGATTGTGAAGAAGTTTTGCTCAGGTCCTGATGCTTGGTGCCTTCAAAATGTGCCCTCAGCAGCATAACCATGGCTCTAGGCAGAGGAATCCCTCCAGTGATGTGGATCCATATATTATTTTATATGATCTGCATGCACCATAGTAAATAAGAAATTTCATGAAATTTAATGATGAAAAACAAATTTACCGACCAATTTATCTTTTTATCTTTTGATTTCTATCATGATCTATTTCAAGGACTGGAAGCCTTTCATATGCTTACAGTTGTACACTAATAAAAAAAATAAGATGAGTAAGTATCCAACCTCCTCAGGGAGAGACCATAAGTCAGTGATAGAGCACATATTTTGCATGCATAAGGACCCAGGTTCAATCCCTGGTGCCTCCACTTAGAAAAGGATCAGAGAGCAGGTGATCAAAGACCTCTGCCTGAGACCCTAGAGCTACTGCCAGTCAAAGTAGGCAAAAGCCCTATTCACACATTACTTGCGTGAACAGGTTATCCATGGTGAAAGAGGCAGTGGGGCTGCATGTTTCTTCCCACATCCAAAGTCATGCCATTACTTCCAGCCTTGCCGTCGCTGTGTTCAGCATAACGTCTGCAGCGGAGAGCAGGGTTCTAAATCATACAGGAGGCTTCACAAGTACAGGAGGTCCCCCTGCCTCAAAATATACAGAGAACAAGGTGGCAGCGGGGGTGAGAGGAAGGACCCAATTTTGGGTGCAGGGCTAAATGCACACCCCCGCTGACCTTTTCACCACGGATACCCTACTTACACAAGTAACGCACAAATAGGCTTAATGGATGGGCAAATAGATTGAACTGGTATGGAAGCCACTTTCTTTATTCCTTGAGGTTGAGCACTTGTCCTACAGCCAGAAGGACAAGTGTGGATGTGGAAAGATATCAGCAATAGGGTAATTATAGGAAGATGCCCAGAAAAGCTGACTTGGCTGAGCTGAGGGTGGCTGGACACTCATAACGCTGGGGTGACCCTTGAATGCAACTGCTGTCTATGTGGTGAAGTTAGATCACAACTGACAGGAGTTGCAGGAGCCTTCAATGGTGAACCTACCTCACAACTCTCTGTACTTGCAGGGTGAATGGCAACTTCCTTGCTACAACTTCAGGGGTGTATCTTGGCTGGTTGGCTATGCCATTCTCCCTGGGTATCTCACTGGGGTTACAATAAATCCCTTCACATTTATCTTAAATGCTAGTGTTTTGTCACGTGTTCCTTTAAAAATGTTGTGATTTGTTTAATCCTCACTATTAGGGGTGGGGCAATTATTCATAGCAAGGGAGCACCCCTGCTCAGGCACAGGTTCCTCAAGCAGACACACCTCTTACCTGTACCCATTCCCCTTCTTCAAGGGGGAAAAAAACTTAACTTGGGGAATGGAGTAGTAGGTTGAGGAAGGTTCCAGAGAGGCCTGATGGGCCTCTCCTCCAGCAGCAAATGACACACCATTTTCTGTCAGGGATTGTGGACCTTGTAGTCAAGCCTCATTATCCCTGGCAGGAAAAGACATTCTGGGTTCTGTTTATTGTCAGAGGACCAGCAGGAAAAGCTATAGCAGGGAAGGGGCCAGGCTTTCTTCCACTGAGATACTCCAGTCCTTCCTTAGTTTGTCAAAGGGGTGGGGGCAGGACTGACAAGTGGACAATCCCATCTGAGTTTTGCAAGCATTTCTTTCAAGTCATCAAAAGCCCATATGTTTTTGTGAGTAGTACTCACAAGGAATGTTTCAAAAACCCAAATTTGTTTTATTCATGTGTTATGGATTTAACAGGAATGGGCGAATCTGTCAGTTTCATTTTCTCCCACATTCAGTTTTTCAAAATCTCAAGTTCTTTCTCTCCTGGATATGAGGAACTATGCAAATGTTGGTAAGTTCTCATAAAAAATGAACTGAAATGAAATTCCCACCCATCTGTATCAACTAAATTCAATAAGTATAGCTATTTCCAGCTTGGAGAGGACCATGATGTACCTGCCTGCTATATAGCTGTTAAAGCTGAGGAACTTGTCAGGATGGGCACCCTAATTAAGCAATGACATGGTGGAATACAAAGGGATTCCAACCCAAACTTTTAAGAGGAAAATACTAAAAGCCCTAGGCCTGGATGGACAAATATGTGAGTTTTGATTTCTTCCACATTCAATTTTTTAAGAAATCTTAAATTCTTTTTGTCCTGAATATGAATTTGTAAATTTCGGTAAATTCTGATCAAAATTGAACTGAAACAAAATTCTCACCCATCCCTACGCAACTCCCCACCGGGGACTGAATATTAAAAATGTCCACCAGCATGTGTTGCAACCCACCATGGCTTAAATAAGCTATGGTGGACTGTAGTGATCACGCAAACCAGCACAGTGCATCCTCACCTCTTGACAGCAGTACTCCTGTTCAGATTCTCAGCCAGCCTTGCCCTCCTCTAAAATGATATAAGCTGCAAGGGCTGAAATGGCATTCCACAGACTCACAGGGTTTTTTTTGGGGGGGGGGGGTTCGAACTGATGCTCAACTATCTATGGCTATTGAGTGTGCTCAGTCCTCACCGGGGGTGGGGCGTTGCTGCCTTTTTATATGTTTAAAAAACAAAATGTGTGTGCGTTGTTGTTGTTTTCTACTTCTGCAAACATCATGGTTCCACTGAACATGCTGATATCTCCCTCTTGGTCCCATTTTGGATCCAATCCAGTCATCACTTGCATTCACTATTATAGGGAGTGATACAAGTTACTTGTTGCTATTGTTTTTCCTTGTTGGTGTATTGACACCTTAACTTTTTTCAGTGTCACAGAAATGCGTTAAGGTCATTTGGTTAAAATGTTCTCTCAAAAAAGCTTTCAAATGAATGGTATTTTTTTTCCAATCAGAGCATAGCAGAGCATTTTTATTTTAGAGTACGTGGAGTAATTTTAGAGTATATGGAGATATTTTCAAGATCTAATTTTACACATTAAAATATCTATTTTAATGTTTTAATGGGATCTACTCATTGCCTGGGCATGTTTTTTTTTTTACTTGATGAAAGCATATTTCTGTAGTCAAATTATCTTGCTGGCGTCCTGTTTTCCTCTGTAGATTATGTCAGTCATTTAAAGCATAATGCACACAAATTACATCCTGTATTATTCTTCATAATCCTCAGTGTACTTGTGTGCTCACAAGTCTTACTGACATCTTTCTGATTCATAGACAGGCAAGCAGACAGTTGTGATATCAACAGAGGATTAAAATAATTATCACTTGTTGATTTAAGGAAAAGGCATAGGCAAGGGTATATTCATCGCAGAGATATGAAATAAGTAGAAAGAGAAAAGCAAACTGATCAAGAGGGCATGAACTGTGCAGGGAAAAATCTTTCTTGCTAAACTCCAATGACACAAGTCTGGTGGTGGTGCAGCTGCCCCGCTCTTTTTCTTTACTCACAAGTAAATGTGCATGTTCCCAATATGGATCAAGTCTACCACATTTTATTTTATTTATGTATTCGTAGTATTTATATACTGCTAAGTATAATAAAAGCCCTAAGCGGTACCACATATGAGGAGGAGAGGTTTAAACCATCCCTCTCGCCACTCCCTCCCCCCCCCCCAAATCTGAAGAAGAAAAGCTTCCACTGGCACCACTGGTTGCTGCTGTTTAAAATTAAGTCATTTCCATGGATATGCATATCATGGTGGGGAATCCCTAATGGAAAGGATAAGATAAATTATTTGAGAACAGCCATACATTTTAACGGGGAGTTTTTGTCTTCCTTCTAGTAATATGTTGAATTATTTTTAACTTTATGTCTATGGTTTAACACAACACTTTCTTACTACGGCTAATTTGAAAACAATTTCTAGTGTCATCATTTCATTACAGCATATTTGAAGGAGTTTTATGTCTTAACCAAATTCCCATAAAACATTTTTTTCTTTCTTTGTCTTAAAAGTAAAATACTATCCAGTATTAGAGTTCTCTATACGCTCTTAATAATGTGGATTGGGGTTACAAGCCTGCCAAGACTGACACTGATTCATAGATTGTAGAGTTGGAAGGAGCCGTATCGAGGCTATCGAGTCCAACCCCCTGCTCAATGCAGGAAACTAGAGGAGGGGTCTCCCATCCAAGTAACAACCAGGCTTGACCCTGCTTAGCTTTCCACGCTCAGACAAGCTGAGCCAGCATAACTTTGATTTTGTAAAGGCTTTTTACATGCATAATAAAAAATTGGGCAGTTCTTGGTTCATGGCATTTCCCTACCCCTCACTGTGTTTTTCTTTCCAGCAGGACTAATAATCCCTGTGTCAACACACCACTGGGGGGGGAAAAAAGGTATCAGAATTCTGCCTTACCAGGTTGCATCTACACCAGCATGCCACCAACAGATTCATTCCCCGGTTTCTCTGGAGATGGCAATAAAGGCTCAAATCAAAAGGTCCAGTGTAATTACTATGTATATTTCAGATTAAATAAATGTGATAAAAGCTTCCATCTGGCTGTTGATCAAACGTGCAAAGGGAAGCCAATTTTCAATGACATATTACAACATGTCACTCTTAACAGTCTCTAATGTCATCCTGTAAATGACTTACATTTGGGATTGCTTGGCTAAGGCAGACAGAAATATTACTCACTTCTTAAATGCTGCCCACTGGGAGAAAGTGAGATGTGGTCTAATCTTAAAGTTGTTAGGCAAGGCATTACCAAACAATGGAACTGTTTCATTTTACTAAATGACAATTGTGTTGAACCTATTCAAAATATGGAAACTCAGTTGTGTAGCAAGCTGTACGCTGAATGATAAAGGGTTGGTACTGAAATTGAAATAAAGATTGACCACTCAGAAAGCTAATTATTTTGTAACAAGTTTGCACAAAATGAATGGCTGATGAATGCAAACATATTCTCAAAATATTATAAGGTAATAATATATTTAGGAAGGAATATGCCTTAAGTGCAGGATTTAACCCAAGAACCAGGATGCAGTAACAGGGCATATGAAGTAATAATATGGAAGAATCTTTGAGTATTGTACCATATTTCCTTAAAAGGAATAGCTTTGCACCTGTCATCTTGTTTTCAGTTTTAGATACCAGAATCCATGTACATGTAAGCAGTGATTCATTTCTAAAACAAGAGGTTCTGGGACACAAGCTTGACTGAAAAACATACCCTCAGTCTTAAAATAGGCATACCCTTGGCACACTGTCAATTGTGAAGGTCATACATGTGTATAATTCAATGTGTTTTTCATTAAAAAAAATTGTGGAGGCATGGACTCAATCCTTTCCCAGTCACAGCTATTTATGCACTTATTTATTTCTCCACCCCAGCTCCCCAAAGTGCCAAACATACCTCCCTGCTTTCACAGTCAGAGAATGGGGCTCCAAAGGTAGAGAGACACTTTTGGCTCAGTACAAGGTTTCCCCCTTGGAGGGGAAAAGATTTAGTGGAGCAATACTAAAGTGAGGAAGTACTATCTTATGACAGCATTCGGGCTTTCGTACTTGATCCTACTGCTCAATACATTCAGCACCCTGATCCCATGAGCCTTTGTGTTGGCAATTATCTAAATGATTTTCTGTTGTCAAAATAACCTTTCATAGTCGTCCCCCACACACACAAAAAAAGAACAACTAGCACAGTATTGGACAGCAGCTTGGAAACTACAAGTATAGTATTCCAACTACAAAGAGTGTGTTGATATAAATGAATCACCAACTGCATTCAGATGTACAGCCATGCCTTGGATTGAGAGCATAATTTGTTCCGGAAACGTGCTTGTACTCCAAAACACTCTTATATCAAAACGAAATCCCCCCCCAAAAAATGTGTACAGAGATTTTTACTTTAAGCCGTTGCAAGACGTCACTTGTATATCAAGTCAAAAAAATTAAATAAATATTTAAACATTTGCTTGTCTTGCAAAACACTCTCAAACCAAGTTACTTGCAATCCAAGGTATTACTGTACTGATAAAAAATGGAAGTGAAGTTTCTGATCTCCTCTTTGCAGCTGAGCCAGAGGAAGAGAAGGGTGGGGGGTGCTGACAAGGCTGAGATTCATTCACATAATGCTAAACATAATTTATCATTATGTCTGAATGCAACCACCAAATCATCAAGACAAACTGAGGAGCACTTCAGGACCTATGGCCCGATTGGAGTCCACCAGGAAAAGAGCCTTCAGTGTGGTGGCTCCATTTTCTGTGGAACTCCCTGCTGCTGGAGGTCAGGCAGGCTCTGACACTGTATTGCTTTCAGCGCCTGCTGAAGACTTCCTTGTTCCAGGAAACCTTCCTTACTGACCAGCCACAGTTTTATTAACACCTTGTTTTCCATGCATTGTTTTTATTCTTTATCTGTTTTTATCTTTTTATTGTTCACTGCTCTGAAATCTGCTTAGAAATAGAGTAGATGCAAACATTGTAAATAAATAAATAATAAATGTAGCCCTCTAATAGAGAAAAAATGCTAAAATATACCATTTCCTTTAAAACATAGAAGTCCCCCCCCCCCCAAAAAAAAAAACCCAAGGGAGTCCAATTTTACACTTGGAATACTGGGCTTGCTGCATTATGAGTCAAATATGGATACAATAAAGAAGGGTATCAACATTATTACTGCGGAATAGTAGTAGTATCATGCTCATGTGTATACCTGACTACCTTCAAAGTACCCTTAAGCCCATATTATGTCTGTTTTCATTTCAGATCATTTTTTACTGCTAAAATTTAGGGATGTCACCGCAAATATCAGGGGGCTGGAGTGAGCCGAAATCGGCCCCACTTGCAGCCTCATGAAATTCGCCACGATTCGCGGGCCTACCTTGCTGCCTGCTCGGTCCGCCACTCAGTCCACCCCGCCACCCATGCGGGCTCCCGGCGCATCATTTCCGGCTGTGACGCGACGGGCCCTGCCAATGAGGCTGAACCCTGCGACGCGGTTTTTGTGTAGAAGCCAGGGCAACAGGGCTTAAAACGGTCTGTTTTAAGCCCTGTTGCCCTGGTTTCTATGCCAAAACCATGGCGCAGGGTTCAGACGCGTCAGCGCAGGGTTCAGCCACGTCAGCGCAGGGCCCGTCGCGTCACTTCTGGCCAGCCGGAAGTGATGTGATGAGAGCCCGCACGAGCGGCGCGGCTGTCTGAGTGGTGCGGAGAACGGCCGGAGAGCCCATCCACGGAGAATCAGGGGGGCTGCTCGCCGAGGAGAGGAGATACGCCCCCCCCCAAAAGATACGAAATCCACCACTACTAAAATTGGGATATATAATATTTTGTTTCAGTTTGTTTTTGACCAGAATTTACCTATTTCACACCTCACAGACCTGAACGCAATCTGTGGTCGAAGTCCATACATTTTCAAGCTTGTGCCAAAGTGCCAAACATACCTCCCTGCTTGTGATGCAATTCACTGAACAAGCAAAAACAACAAAAAAGAGTTTGAAAAATGCATATGTTGAAAAATGTGCATGAGAAATGTGTACTTTTGAAAAATGTGTACAAACATGCTTTAAACAATGAGAGAAAAAATTTACATCTAAAAATGAACATAATAGATGCATATACATATGGAAAAATGTATTTATTTCATGCAAAAGAAAATAAAACAAAGTTCACAATTGGATACGGACACAAGTCAAAATAAGCTTTGAGGTGGAAACTGGGGAAGCTCGATGAGCTCGTTTTGTTGATTCACACATCCCTATAAATAATCCCAAAACTATTTCATATGGAATTCAAATGAATGTCAGGGTTTTAAATAGTATTTGATTATGGCCATCGAGGTGACTCATTTGAATAGCAGACATTTTTATTGTTAGAATGGTTATTATACCTTAAAATTATAACTTGGATTTTATTCAGTTTATTTCTCAATAGCCAACCAGGCTTCTGTATATACATCAATTTTTAATTGTATCATTTTTCTTTCTTGACCCAAGAATTTTTATAAGGGGCAGCATCCAATGCTGCCCACATGCTAGCAGGACCCACCACTAGTGCAATACGAAGCTACTAGTGTTTTGAAAGAAAACCAGAAAGAGTGGAAACATTTGTTCCTGGAATAGAGTAGATCAGCAGAGCTCTCAGAAGTGTTTCTGCTAATTTACAGGGTTGCTTTCGGAATGCGCTAGTTCCTGTTGTGCTAGTGGTACTAATCCCTACGGGGGCTATGGAACTAGCAGAAACAGAATTGGATACTGCCCATAAACTTTATTTGTAATATTAATCAATTTCTTTACAGATTATTACTTAGAGCAGAAGTTTTAAAAACTGTCTTCATGCTAAGGAATCCATGAATGATTACACAGAACGCTTTTACAGAATTGTGTACTGAAAAAGACAGTCCAATAACAAACTCCCTGCAAATAGAAAATAGCCAAAACCTCTCCTTCCTGTGCTGAGTTTCTACTTGCAGGGAACATTTAGAAATGAGACCCCCCCCCACACACACACACACAACCTAAAGTAATGCAGCCTATTCTATTATTTCTGTATTCTACCAGCTTATTCAGCTCCACACACAGGCTATGCTACAGCATGTTGTTCAGAACACAGGTAACAGTCCCCTGCAGCTGCACATCGCAGGGTGAAACTGATAATGATGGGTAAGATGTCTTTTTAGGAAGCTTGTCCTACATTACTGACCTTCTCAGTCAGGAACCTTTGATAAGCTTCTGAAGAATTTAAAGGTTCCCCAGAACTATGTTTGAAAACCACACATCTAGAAGCCCTTCTCTCCTCCTCTGGTGGTAGATTCGGAATCAGTTTTTAGATTCATTCAGCTTACATTCCTTAAAACACAAAACCATTAACATGTTGCATAGCCATATTTTAAGATTAAAAATAGATTTTATTACAGAAATTTATAGCTTGTTGACAAATTTTCTGAACTGCTAAAATTTTATGGGGCGCTGATAGGAATAAAGTGCATTTAAAGCAATGGAGTACATTTAAAAGCCATTAAAAAGTTTTCATTTAGATACTGCTGTGGAAGATTTATCTGCAACAGATAAGGCAGAAACCCTTAAATATAGATTTATAAAACTTATTTTAAATGAATATCGCATTATACACTAGATGTTTAAAGCCCTTCCCAGCCATAACACAGCTGTCCTTTGAAGTAACATCTGCTTTTTTAATTTTATTTACCTGCCTGGTAACATCCAGATAAATTACTATAGGTTTTATGTAGCAGGAAAAAAACACCATGTCCTCTTATAGCACAGATGTAAAAGAAATTGCTAATCTGCATACACCTGTCAAAACTACATGGAGGAGAAAAATCTCATCTACACTACAAATTAATAGGAGCTTTGCTGTTAGTATAACATAGTTACAAAGGCTGCAATCCTCTGCAGATTTACTTGGGAGTAGTCTCATTGAACACAATGCAATAGAATAAAACACTATACATTAGACAACCATAATAAAAGATAGCAAAAAAAATAATAATTATGAGGCAGATTGAGGGATTGTACAAATTAAAATGCTTGGGTAAGTAAAAACATCTTGACCTTGTGCCAAAAAGATTGTAAAGTAGGTACTAGGTATACTTTTTAAAGAATGGCATTTCAAAGCTGGGGTGCTACCTGAGAAAACCTTCTCCCTTTGGAATTACACAGCACACTTCTGATAAGGAATGCACTTGAAAGAGGATTTCAATGGGAGATCTTAAGACAAGGGCAAGCTGGTATGGAAAGAGATGCTCCTTCAGGCATTGGGAGCATTTAAGGTTTTAAAAGTAAGCCATTTGGAGCTTTAAAGGTAAGTACCAGCACCTTGAATTGGCCCAGGAAAGAAAAAGGCAACCAATGCAGTTCTTTTAATATTAGAGTGATGTGAATAAACCTGGCTGTGCCTGTTAAAATTCTGGCAGCTGAATTCTGCATTAATTGTAGCTTCTGAGTCATCTTCAAGGGCAGCCTCATGTATAATGCAGTACAGTAATTGAACCGGGAGGTTGCCAGAACATGGATCACCATGGCCAAACTATCCCTGTTCAGGAATGGCTGCAGCTGCCGATTCCAGCCAAAGCCAGTAAAAAGTATTCATAGATTTCATAGATCATAGAGTTGGAAGGAGCCTACAAGGCTATCGAGTCCAACCCCCTGCTCAATGCAGGAAACTAGAGGAGGGGTCTCCCATCCAAGTAATAGCCAGGCTTGACCCTGCTTAGCTTTCCACGCTCAGACAAGCTGAGCCATGGCACTAAGGCCACCTGGGCTTCTAGCAATAAAACTGGATCCAGGAGCACTCCCTAACTGCGAACCTGCTCTTCCAGGGTGAATGCAACATCATCCAAAACAAGTTAAACACTTATTCCCCAGACCCAAGAATCATCTGCCCGTCAGGATTCAGCTTTAGTTTACTGGTCCCCATCCAGCCTGTTACTGAATCCAGGCATTCATGCAGCTCTTGTATATCATGTCCTGACTCATATGACAAGGAAAAACAGAGCTGGGTCTGGGTGTCATTGGCATAACAATGACTACTCCTCACCTTCAGATGACCTCATCCAGCTGCTTCAAAGAAATATGAATGAGGATGGGGGATAAGATGGAACCCTGTAGGATTCCATGACGTAAAATGCCATGGGCTCAAGCAGAAATCTCACAACACCACCTTCTGGAAACAGTCCTGCAGGTAGGATTGGAACAGTTGTATCACTGTGCCCTTACACTCAGCCCACAGAGCTGATCTCAAAGTGGCCTGCAGGAACTGTACTTTATTTTTTGTATAAAAGCTACTTATTTTTTAGGCCCTGTATAAATCAATACTAACACATTTGTTTATACAGTCATCATTTTATTCTTTGGTTACTACATGGATGCATCAAGGGTTGGATCCAGACAGTCATACTTAGAGTTGACCTATGACTAACTTAAGTCCCATTGATTCAAATGGATCTACTCTGAGTATGACTTAGTCTGGATTCAACTGCAAGAATTCTTTGTACATAGAGCTGATTTTTAAATAAAAGTAGTACACAAAAAATATGAAACCTAATCAAATTTAACACTACAATTGTTAGCAAATATAATGGCCTACAAAATGATCGTTTAAATATGTATTTTTGTAATATTAAGTATATTATCGATCTTGTAAAAAGCACTTTGTTAAATGTCCTATATGACCCTTTGTAATAACAGTACATTCATATGAGAAATGGTGTACACAGTTGCTTTTCATAACTGCAAAGGCAGCAGTGAGACCACATCTTTCTTTACCGGAGTAGAAGTAACATCAATGTGAAATAACCAGCTGTGCATGCAAAACAAAATATCCTTCCAGACAGCTTCAAGAAAGACTGAAGATGAAAAGATCTGATAATTATAATAGTGCAGAAGTAATGAGGTGTGTGTGTGTGTGTGTGTGTGTGTGTGTTGTTGTTGGTGGTGGTAGTGGTGATGATGGTGATGATGGTGATGATGATGATGATGATGAGTTACTGTAAATCAAAAAACCAAACTCCATTTTCAATATGATGATGATGATGAGTTACTGTAAATCAAAAAACCAAACTCCATTTTCAATATAATGCTATTTAGTGAAACACTTTGATAGCAGTTTCTACATCTAAACTGAACAGAAGATCCTTCATTGCCATAAAACAGGCCTGTGGTTCACGCTGGCTCAGCTTGTCTGAGCGTGGAAAGCTAAGCAGGGTCAGGCCTGGCTATTACTTGGATGGGAGACCCCTCCTCTAGTTTCCTGCATTGAGCAGGGGGTTGGACTCGATAGCCTTGTAGGCTCCTTCCAACTCTATGATCTATGAAATCTATCTATGAAAACCCTGGAAACAAGCTGACTCATTTCTGTAGGTTCACACCTTAAGAAACATTTAAAACTTGAAATCAATTATAGTGAAGTTGATGCTATGTTGCTAGTGGCATGGTTAGATAAAGCTAGTGGCATGGTTAGATAAACCCATTTCATGTTATTCAGGATTTTAAAACTATTTCTGAGACTATGAATAGAGAATTCAAAGTAATTGTATCCATATTCATAGTTTTGGGATGAAGGGGAAAGCATCGACTAGTACAGATGTTTCCCCTTTCTTTTCTTTTTTTATTTAGGCTGCAATCCTATAAACATTTACCTGGGAGTAACTTCCACTGAAATCAATGGGCTTATGTCTGAGAACACATGTATAGGATTCCACTGTTAGTTGACTTTTGAACATAAACATAATCATATGACAAAATAATGTTGAAGTTTTCAAATTTGAGGTCTTTACTGCATGAAGGACCCAATATATTCAGAAACTAGCCAACTGCATTTTGGAACAAGAAAATGTTATGTGCTCAGTTTTTCTAATTATTTTTTATTGGCATACCCAATGAAGATGTAGGGGAAAGGAATATTTTTAGCTGAATAATGCGTTATTAAATGATGTTAAACAGCCATTTTTATGAATTATGCCTGAATTTATTTTTAGTAGGACTAAGCTGAAAGTGGGTGCTTTTCATGAACACTTTCAGCTGTTGTCCCCTTTTGCTTATTAAAGGATTGTCTTCAAAAGTGGGAGGAAGCGTTCCTAAAGGGTGCAGCAGATAAAGCTGCTTCCATGTGACATCTGGTGAAGTACCCACCTGGTTGTCTTGACAACAGGGCTGACAGCAATAAGGGTGGGCAATCAAGACAGTGGTGGTTTAAGGGCAATAGGCATTCTTTGCCCTCAGTAGTGCTGTCATGTAGCCAAACTCAATTGGCTACACAACATTTGTGACATCATCACACTCATGACATAGTCCCTGGTTGGTCAGAATTCCCCCATAAAATTGTGCTGAAGTAGTAGTAGCAAGGGCAAACAGTGGCTTTGAACAAAAGCAAACAGTGTTGATAAAAGGCAAAAGAAAGGGTTTTTCATGGCATATGTCAGTCACCTTGCCCTGTACCTTTTTCATGGACATACATTCTGAGCGGCTCTACATTTCAGAAGATCTGTGCTTTAACAGGCTCTCCTGCTTAACTGTACTGTCCTGAGTGTTTTTTTCTGATTCAGAAGATACAAATTAGTTTATCAAGATGCAAAATTGAATATATGTTTTGTGTAATTTCAGTACATCTTCCACTAGAGTTTCAGGGCTAATAAAAAGGTAGAACACACACACACACACACACACACACACACACCACTCTGTACTACAGTTTAATACACATCCTTTTAAGATAAAATCCCTCATGTGTTCACTGAAAGTACGAAGAGGAGTTGAACCATGGGCTTTTGGGGCATGCCCCAAACATCTGCATTTTCAGTTGAACAGAAGAGGCCCCATTATGCAGACAGTTGTATAAACATTCACATCTGACCAGAATGCTATACCAACATGCAGTTCATGAGGGATTTTGTTGGAACAGGGTTATCGCTGCCTGAACATTTACACTTTAAGACATGTCTCCTTATAAGCTTTTGTATTCCACGTTAATGGGGGTGGGGGAGGATTGGCATTCTGTGACCCAGATACTCTCAGAAACTATATTTATTCAGTCTCATTCATCATGACGAACTGCTAGAAAGGCCTGCAATGGAGTGTTACAGGAGTGTTGAACCTCGTTCAGCCTGAGGGCCAAATTCCATTTCACAAAAGCTCTCGGGGGCCACATGCCAGCGCTGGGTGGGGCTGAAGGCAAAAGGGGTGGGGACAAAGGAAAAGGGGTGGGGACAAAGGAAAAGGGATGGGCCCAAAATACCCCAAACACCAGTCTATTTTAGGTTAAAGCTCTTATTGCCAGTTAACTAAGCTTTAGTAGAGGCATTTCAATCTTTTAGAATGGGGAAAAAACTGCACAAAAGCCAGGAAACCGCTTTTGATAGTAGGCCAGTAGAAAGGGGGTGGGGCCAGGGGGAAGGGGTGTGGACATCCAGGGAACCCTGAAGGACCCCAGTGGGACCCCAGGAGGGCCAGATTTGACCTCTGGGCCTGAGGTTCTGCACCTCTGATCCGTTAGATGCCCAGAAGCTTGATCTGCCTGTGGTCATTTTGAGTGAGACTCAACCCAAACTTGTAGCCTAGTGCCCTACTGCTGCCTGAGTTTAAGGACTGCTTCAAAGCACTGTTCTTCTCATAGCTCCCCTTCACACATTACAAGGCTTACCATGTAAACACTGATGTTGACACAGGAAGTTCTCTCCCCGGCTAAATCATCCCTTAATGCTAGGATGTGTATAATGTGTATTTGTTTGTTGGAAGCATCATGCAGAACCAACCAAAATTAAAAACCATGTTTTGCTGTATTATTTCTTTTTGCAACAAAATGCACTACTGCTTAACAAAAACACAAACAAGTGAACAATAAAATCCTTAGATGTGGTCAAAAACTGACGTTTTAGGTCTCCAGTTAATCAGTATTCAGGCTTACTAGTGAACCATCCAGCTCATTTCCACTCATTATGAATCATTACTTGAGGAACGGGAAAATATCAAAACTACTAATGATGAAGACTGCTATTATGCAGAATTGTATAGGCAACAGCTCCTTTTCAAGTTGCTGGAATCAGGCCAGCATTCCAATCTCTGCCTGAAGCAAGCGGGAGCTGCTGTTGAAAGGGGACGAAGTATAATGTCTCTATTGAAAGTGAAAATGTGCCTTGTGCCGCTATTTCCACTCTCCAACTTGCTGCAAATGCACTTCATAGTCTCTCCTTCATTACCTAATCGAAGGATTTTCCCATAACCTTTGTGTGGAGTGCTGGCCTTCAACCAGGCCACCTGGGTTCAAATCCCTAAGGCCACCTAGTGTGTTCATGGCAGAGGTGAGATTTTAACCAGGGACACTTGGTCTGCCAAGTAGCCAGGAAACCAAGCAGCAAACTGTAACAAGGGCAAAGCTATTGGTTATGGAGGGTAAAGGCAGAATGAACTGGAATGTATGAGCTAGGGGTGGGGGGTGGGATGAGTAAAAAGGCTTGGGTGGGATTGAGAAAATATAGAAATAAAATATACAGGCCTGTGGCTCACGCTGGCTCAGCTTGTCTGAGCGTGGAAAGCTAATAAGCAGGGTCAGGCCCGGTTATTACTTGGATGGGAGACCCCTCCTCTATTTTCCTGCATTGAGCAGGGGGTTGGACTCGATGGCCTTGTAGGCCTCTTCCAACTCTATGATCTATGAATCGATGAATCTAATTGTTACTGTCGAGCTGGGAACAAAATAAATTAAGTTTTTGGGACAGGGATGGTTTCCCCTTGTGTAATACTTAACCCAGTGGTTCTCAACCTTTTTTGCCCCATACACCCCTTTCACCATATGTCAGAATGCCATTCCCCCCTTTCTAGGATTGTCTGACTTAATCTGTGCAATACAATAAGGTGTGATGTCCTGTAGATCATGTACAATCTGTAGAATTGTGATTTGTAGAAAGATCAGTATTCCAACAGTTTGAGTCTGTGGTCCCAATTCCCCCCCCCCGAAACCCTAAAATTTCCCCCTGGGGGAAATTCCCTGCTGGTTGAGAACCCCTGATTTAACCATTAAGCACTCAAGATAGGTAGAAATTGAAGATTCTTATATTTATAAGTTCACATAATTACTTAGTACTAAATATGTGCTAATATCTTGGGTGACCCCACAAAATAGACTCAAATGTTTTATTAAAAAAACATCTGTGTTAGATAATGAAGCTAGTGACAGCACGAAGAAAATACAAATGGTGCAAAACAATATCCTAGCAAAGTTCAGAGCAAAACTCATATTACTTTTAACTGAGCTAGCCAATGTTACTATTCCTTACTAAGTCATAAAATACAAATTTAAATAATTTGAAAATTCAGAAAACTTGTGTATGGCTAGGATAGCTGTTTCCTGTTTATACAGAACCAGAATTCTCTTAGTATATTACACTTGCTCTTTTTTTAAGGGATGAATTGAACAAATTATTAATTCCACTGAATCAGCTTCTGCTTATGAAAGCTTTCTACTACTGTGTTAGTTGTTTTGAGCAATAGGCAAGAAACAGATTTTCTCCATAGAAATGGATGCAAGGGGTATTTGCAGGACATAGGAAATATCAAGCTGTTTCTTCTTCTCCCAGTTATCATTTTAAGAGACCAATCCTGTGGCCTGGGCCCTGACAGGTGACTGTGTGTGGTGGTGGTGGTGGCAGCTCCTACACTTAGTGTGATGGCCAAAGGAAGCATTGTGGCACCCTGCCAGGCAAGGCTGCAGCCCCACAGCATGCCATTTTAAATGACTCTTTCTTCTTTCTTTCTTTCTTTCTTTCTTAACATTTGAGTAGAAGTGAGCTGAACTAATCAGACACACGTGGCTAATAAGGGCACAGGAGAAGTATAAAGGCCGCCCCATCACCACTCTTGTCTCCTCATTGGCTGTGTGTCCCCAAAGGCAGTGTCTGAATGGTTCAGCTCACCGCTACTCAAAAGTTAAGAAAGAAAGACAGTAATTTAAAATGGCATGCTTCGAGGCTGCCGCCTTTCCCAGCCAACCACCACAGCGCTTCACTTAGCCAATGGACTAGGAGGAAGAGGAGCCACAGCCGCCCGCTCCCCAGGTTAAAAAAAAAAAAAGTAGGGAGGGCTGGCTAGGCAGTGGCAGCAGGGAACCCCCCAGGAAAGCCACTCGTATGTCAAAGCCAGCAACGACTCTGGTAACATGGAGGCACAACATGATCATTGAAATGCTGAAAAATGTGTGTTTGCATGCCTCATTGATAGTGTAATCAAACCATTAACAGGAAGATGGGTGATGTAGGGAAAGCTCAACTCTCATAGCTTCAAGCAACCTTTGCAGCTAGTGACTTCTAGACTGCTCTGGCATGGAACCCACCCACCCCACACTCCAGGGAGCAGGCTGAAGTGTTATGAAAAGAAATCTCAGAATCATTTTTACCAGAGAATATGAAAGGGGTGGAAGAAGAAACCTACACCATCCTTTTGATTATGGCAAAGTTCACTTAAGAGATCTTTCATTTCCAACCTGGCCCTCAAATGTGTTTATGGTTGAATCACTCATTTGCACAGTTGAACACAGTCACTCATCACCATCTTGGGATACCAACACATATCTAACTTAGCAAAGTTTTTAATGTGGTGTCAAATAACAGTCCATGCTGGTGGGTGCAGGGCTAGACAGAAAACAGTCAGGCTTTCAATGAGCAGGAGGGCTATATGAACTTGTCTATCATCACACCAACCCTAGCATGAAAAAACGTGCACTGGCAGTTTCCATTAATTTGACTGCCGTGATCACAGTCACTGGGTGAGTTTGCTCATCATGGGGTTTCGTGACACATCAGCTACCTGTCAAAACTCTGGTTCCTTTTAAAAGGGTTTATTTGGCAGGGATGTATGCATTCATGCCTGCATATGTCCCTGTCAAAAAAAACCATGGGGAAACCTGTACAAAAACAGACAAACAAACAACAAAAAACCTTTTAAAAAGGAATTGGAATTTTGACAGCTAGCTGTCAAACCTCCATGTTCCCGCAAAAGGGGATGGCTCTCACTTTTCCACCTAGAGTACCTAGAATCTCAGGGAAGGGTGGAAAAGTGTGAGGAACCTGAGAAGAGTCAGGTCCAAAAAAATAAAATAATCCTTGAGGATCTTACCACAAAGGGGTTGATCTAGAGGCCTCCCCCTTTTGGGGAGCAAAGCTCACTTGCAGCTTTGTTTTCTCTTGACAGTTTGCCTTTTGGCAGCTGACAAGAGAAACCAAAGTCAAAAATAAAGCTCTTGGCAGCCTCTCTGTGTCAGTGTCCATGGGGTGTGCCTGCTGCACTTTGGCAGCAGGTACCCCCCAGGACAGTGTGCCTAGGCATACCATTTCAGACACACGCAAGTCCGACTAAAAAATTAATAATAATAAAAAAATGTTAGGAAAAATTTGCACAAATTTCTTGTGCTGAAACAATTTAAAAAAGGGGTGGCGAACCAGTGACACCCTTTCCAATGTGCCACTTGGGCACTCTGAAGGGGCTGTCAATAGCTGCCAAATCAGAGGTCGCTCTTTGTGATCTCCAGGAAAAGAAAAAGGTAAAACGGGAGAAAAAGCTGCAGTGAGCACAAAAGGGCTTGTGATTGCGGCAGGGAACACCAACCCAGTGATGGTTGCTTCTCCACCATGCCACTTGGGCATCGATGGGGCAGCTGGCATTGGCGGTGGCCCAAGCTAGCTCAGCAAGAATGGCAAGGGGGCTTTGCCACTCTTGTCAAGCGGCTCGCTACCCACTTCCTGTAACCAAGGATGGGGTTGGTCACCCAGGTTTGGATGACATGACAACCGGTCGTGGGTCCAACAACCCCAACAACAAGCCATGGGTTATTGGGGTGGCTTGTTGCCCACAAACAAGCCTCCCTGCAGGAATCGGTCCTGGTTCACACAACATGACAACCCACCGTGGCTTGCCACCAACAATGGGTTTTCATGTCGTGTGAACCCAGTCACTGGCTGTAATAACTAAAGGGGTTCAACTTTTCAACATTTATCAGTGTCAATTGTGAATACACCATATTAAAAGCCAGTAGCAAACCAGTGTGTTTGATTCCTGGGAAACATAAATCACAGTGCATTAATGGCACATCGCCTGAGCATACAGTCCGACAAAAGCAATTCATATGAAGCTAAAGTATAAACAGAATGTATAAATGCATTTTCCCTCTCAGCAGCACTATAACCGACAATAACAACTTAGGAGCTACCTTTTAAGAAAAGTTTCACTTCCTTGAGGAAAGGGGAGCTATTTAAACCTATTGCTCACCACCACAAACATTTAGCTGAATTGATAGTTTAGTTCCCCTGAAAAATGAACGGTTTTGCAGCCCTCATGCATGTAGGCAATGTTTCCAGTGCCGCACAGCTTTTCTACTGTTACTGATTCATCATTTTGCTTTTGACTGTTGATAGAATGGAGAGAATGCATATAAGTACTGGTCTGCATCGGCGATGTATGACAGGCAGTCCATCAGCCAATGGCTTTACACATCTATCCATGTTATTTTTTAAAACAACAGATTCTGCTGCTGTAGGTAAAAGACATTAAAATGGAAACAAGCAAGCTAAAATAATCTACATTGCAAATATAACTCTGTCAGGCAGACAAGAAGAGGGTCAAAGCTGCCTCCTATCCTAGTAACTATTCTAGCTGATAAAAGAACTTTCATATTTTGAACATATAATACACACATAGCAGTAAATTCTAAGAATTTTTAAAAATTTCTCTGCCTGTTTCGATCTCACTTTTTCATATTGACAATATGTTCAAAGTTAAAGTTGAATTTTTACAAAAGGTTCAAAGAGTTTAGCATCAAAAACCATTTGGTCATACTGAAAGGGCATTGCCCTAATGTGCCCGGAAGTAAGGAAATGCATGTCTCAGTCACACTTAACAATTAGCAAATTGGTTTCCTAAGACTTTGCTGCCAGCCATCCCAACAATCATGCTATGTTACAAGAGACTTATTATACAACCAAAAGTCCCAAAGGCCCTGGAGTGTATAACAACTCTCAGAAAGTATTTGGCAGAGTGTCAGGTAATGGAGGAGAGCCAGCCCCGGTGGCAATAAAGGACTCATTTCTTTTCAACACTCCAAACACTGGAAATATTGGAAACAGATGCTTTAATGAAAAACCAGGAGCTGCAGGACTCCAAAAATTTCACAGGCTTTGGGAACATGGAGGTCTTTAAAATGGATCAGTAATGCTACTTCACTCCAAGAAGCCAACTACTGGTTTCAAATGTCCAGAATGCAGTTGTGGCAAGTTCTGAGATGACATCCACTCTGTGGTGGCTTATTCTGTGGAATATGGGATATAGGTTGAACAAAACCAGGATTAAGCTAATAAGGCCAATAAATTATTTCCAAAGACATTAAAGCAATTTCAAAGTATACAAAATGTATGCCAGATGCAAAAACAAAACAAAACACCCTCATTAACATGATGCAGAAGAAAATCAATAAATGGAAATTGAATTCTGGTATTCCTTTATACTATTATATTTCTTCTCAATTTGCTGCACTGACTTACTGGTTTGAAACCACTCAAAATATAGCTTGAATTAGATTTGAACAATCCAATCTGAATATGTATTTAAATTTGCTCCTCCAGAAAAAGTACAGACCTTATATAATTGAATACAACCAAGTAATGTATTCCTTATTCAAAACATGGGGTACAATGAAACAAATTAATTAGTGAGAATTTTATCTAGGTTAAGTTTGGAGGGGGGGAAAGAGAGAAGACATCCAGGAAGCAATAGCAGAAAGACAATTAGAATTTATAAAGGTTTCCAATGCAAAAAGATAAAAAGCCAAGTGGATCACAGTTTCAGATCATCCTCATTAAAAAAAAGTTCTAAAGGACTACATAATAACCCAGGTATAGGATATGAAGATGAAAAAAAAAGAAGGCAGGCCGAACAGAAAGAGGGTAGTGTGAGAAAATAAACTATTAAGAGAAATCCCGAATTAACTACGGGAGGGAAAAGTTAATTAATTACATTTTTTTTTGTAATGAAAGCCCTTTGTTCAAGAATTTCAAGATGGTGTACATGATACTCTATCCTTATAATAACCATGTGAGGTAGTTCAGAATCAGAACTAGTGACTTAAGGTCACCCAGTAAGCTTTGGAGCTAACCAGGAGATGTAAACCCAGGTTTCTCTGGTCTAAGTCAAACACTTTACACCATACTAGGTGGGAGGGCTGTTGCAGAAAGGAGTGGTATCGCTGGCTGAGCCTGAGTGAGTGTGACTGCCCCACCTTTCCATGCAGGTATTTAAACCTCCAGATTGCTGGAATTGTGAGCCAAAGGGCAAGAGTCAAAGGGGTCTCAACCTGAGGCTCTTAGCTGTGGGCAAGAAGCTGCTAAACAGGAGCTGCTGTTTTAAGGAAAGCGTCAAACTGGTTGAGTGCCTAGAGTGGTTAGTGGCCATGCACTCTAAGAAACACAGTTGTGCAGAAGGCAAGGTCTGGATTACTCTATTGGCACCACTGGGAAAGGCAAGTGTGCTGACCCCCACCCTATTCTCCTTGTGGAACAGTGATCATCATCACCCATGAAGAGTGGAGACCTAGGCAGTACTGATAAAAACACAGGGGAAATCACCAAATTTATTTAATTTTGATTTTAATCAATTCATTTATATATTGATTTTTAGTCTAAATAAAGATCAAGCCCCTGTTAATTTGGCAGTTATCTGCTGTGGGTTGATGCATATAAAACCTATTTTCCTAAGGGTAGAGGTAGAGAAATTTTGATGGCATTAAGGAAAAATAGGATGGGGCCAAAGAAACACCTCCATAGTTTTCTAAACTCATTTCCCCCATGTTCCTCATAGAACAGTACTTGGCTGAAAATGCAATGTAACACAAATAGAGTGGAGGGCCTCTGGAAAAAACAAAAGGCCATTATATTTATCTCAGAATGGGGACAATGTGGTGGATTATATCCTTGTTTCATATAACATATATTCCAAAATTACAACTTTTTACTTAGAGGGCTGATAGTGATCATCTTTCATTAGCGGCAGAATTAGGTTTTATAAAGAGCAGCAAGCAGCCCCCTGTTTCTTACCCTGTACAGGGTACTCAAATTGGGGAAAGGCACATTAGGTGGACAGCATCTGTGGCAGATGAAATAAGGTAAATCTTAAGGAACCAGACAATGATGGATCTAAGAGACGAGTTTATAAATAATGTAGCCAACTCACTGAAGCTTATATCAGGTCCTGATAGAAAACTTAAGACCCTTTTGGTAAAACCTTGCTATCAGAAGTTGGAAATTCATACCCAATCTTGGTTTGATTCAGAGTGTAGAAGAAATAAACAGTTACTGGTAAAAGTCTTTTTCCTTCGGTTTTGAAGTTTTTTATATCCTTGTATTGTGATGAACAATTGTATCTCTGATGAGGTATATACTACTGAGCACAGGGAATATTTAGTCTATAAGGGCGCACTCCTATTGATTGCGGCGTCAATGCTCATAAGCCTCTGAACTTGAAGGCTTACAAGCATCCAGTGCAGAGTGGGAGGAGCAGTGGAGGTAATCTCCACCTCCCCACTCCTCCTGTTCTGCAAGTCAGCTAGATGGCTGATTCTGGCCATCCATTAATGCCGGACCAACATCTAGCAAAATTATGCTTTCTAGATCTGCAGAACAGAGAATGTTCGGTGCAATTCTGTAACTGTTTGACGTCGAGGTATTAAATTTCCCCTGTAATGTCATCTCAGCATATTTCTGCTCATAAGATCTGTTATATAGTTTTAGCTGAAGATGCCAAAAGTGATATGAAGAACTCTAAGTCCTCAGCCTGGTATATTACAAAATTAAATCAGATAATAAAAGGGCAGCCTATTTACATGAATGTCTTCTTTCCTATTAGACAAAGTTTTACCCAGGTCAGATTCCAAACTATACCCACAGAATATCTGGCTGGCAAGTCTGTCAACAGGCCAGCAAATGAACATCTCTCTGTATGCAGATCAGGCTAGACTGAAGATACTGTGCACTACATCTCATATTGCCCATTATATAATTCACCCAGGGCTCTGTTTCTCTTTTAGTTCCAGAGGCTGTTAGGTCAATCATATCACTACAAAATTAGACCGTTACTGGCTGATGTAGATAACTGTGTTACTTATAGGGTAGCTTTATATGCAGTGGCAGCAAGAAAGTTAAGAGCAATTTTCCTGAACCACAATAGTGTTAACTGAAAGGGGATTCCCTAACTGAAATGATTTTAATTTTGGTGATTTATATTTCTGGAATTTTATATTGATTTCTCTGGATTGTTTCTGTTTTTTATATTTTGTGTTTTGCGACTTATATTTTAGTGTCCATTGGATACAAACAATACATTTGACTGTGACTATACCACACGAGCGTAGGGATGGGGAAGAAATTCATTCATTTCCAGATTTTAATGAGAACTTCCCTAATTCATACTTCCTGAACCAATAAACAAACCAAAGCACAATTATACTTTGATATTAGCACTTCCCCCAATTTTGCAACGCAGTTTGACAATCAAAAGATGTGTACAAGAATACATATATCTGGGAAATGTGTGCACAAAGATGTGTATATTAGTGAAATTAATGTACAAAACACATTGTATTAGGAAAATGTATATATTAGGAGAAATGTGCACGAAAATGTGGATGCATTTTTAGACTGACTTTTTTTTTTTTTTTTTAATTGCAACCTGATGTGAAAAGAGGATGATACAAACTTAAGGCTGGAAAAGGAGAATCTGAGCAAAACAGAAATTCACAGATTTGTCCATCCCTATTCCAGGTGGTTTGTTGTTGTTTTGTTTGCCTGGCTGAGTGAGACCCTGGAGAACCGCTGCCAGTCTCAGCAGCATACTCAGCTAAGGACAAATAGTTTGACCTGGCAGAAGGTCAGTGTTCCTCCCCTTCTTCTTTCCTTCCTGAACTCCACTCTCTGATTTCAGTTTCCGATACAAGTTTGCTCCAATGAAACTTGTTCCCCATTTATGCGCATTTCTGATTGCAGCCTGGAATTAAACCAGGTAAGAGGTAAACAATGGAAACCAAAATAAGAAAGAGAATAGTAAAGAAAAGAAAAAGAGTATCAAAGGCAGAAAACAGATAAAGTAGGAGAAGAATACAGCAGAGGTTCTGCAGTTTAGCTTGGGAAAGATTGTTAGTAAGCTTAGGGAGGGCCATCTCAGTAAAACAGGAATAATACAGAAGCCAGACTGAAAAGGACGAAGACAAGAGTTAATTAAAATAAATTAATAGACCAGAAGAACAATGCATCCTAGGAATTTAGAAAAGTATAGAAGAGAAGAGATGGGATGGTAATTACTTAGAGCAGATGAATCAAAATGACTTTTTTTTTTTTTTTTTTTTAAGAAACAATTGCAGGAAATTTTGCAAAGGAAAGGGAAAGATTTAAAACCTGAACTGTGGGGAGGGAAGAGGAAGAAAATTACAGGAATGTAAACTGGGGGGGAAATACTTGATTAAAGTGATGATTAATCTCTCTCTCTCTCTCTCTCTCACACACACACACACACACTGATATTTTCCAATTCACAGCAGGATTAGCTTACTTGTCACATTTTTCAAAAGTTGCATTGAAGAAAAAGGACGAAATACTAGTCAACACTTTGGCACTCATCATGGTTAACTGGGGATGATATGTAAGCTTATTTTAAGGTAATAAGTGCCATAGACGATGAATTTGCTCACCACAATTTTCATATGGGGATTGTAACTGGCTGAAAAACCGTCTATGCGAAAAACGGGGGGGAGGAGAATGTGAGCAGGAATACTCAAAATCCAGCATTTGAGGAAGGGAGTAGCCAAAGCTTTACATGCAGTGGGTCGCTGACATATCCTTAAAGCATTTCATATAACAGATGATGGAGAAGAGCTCTGCTTGAGGCCCTGGCGAGCTGCTGCCAGTCAGAGTAGGCAATAAACGGCTAAATGGACCAATGGTCCAATTCAGTACAAGGCAGCTTTCTAAGCTAATGTGCTATGTTAATGTCTCCTCCTTTTCTATCTATATTTATAAAAGAAGAAGTCCTGACTCCTGACTGACTGACTCATCAACGCCCAGCTCAAACCGTTTAATCTAGGAACGTGAAATTTTGAAGGAACATTGCTTTTATGACATAGACACCAACTAAGGAAGGATTTTTGGAAATTCCGTCCCTAAGGGGGTGAAAAAGGGGGAGAAATCACCCCACTCTCATCTCCTATGGGCAAAACAACGGGAGCAGTTATGCAAATCAGCCTCACCTCATAATTGCTGCAGGAGCCAATAGGAGCAGTTATGCAAATAGCCCATACGACACTTAGAATATTCGTATGAATTCCTGCAGGGGCCAATAGGAGTGGGTATGCAAATCTCCTAGGCCATTTAGAATGTTCTCAAAGGGGGGGGAAGGGAGAGAATTTTTTTAAATGACTGACTGACTGAATGACTGTTGTGTGTGGGGCGTCGTCGCATAGGCTCCATCATGTTTTGATGGATCCACCCCAAACTTGACATGCATACTCTCCATCACCCAAGGGCAAAGACTGGCGGGTTTAAATCTCTGAAAAATCCTCGCTGCGCCTATATGGCCCAAAATAGATGATAGCCAATGGCGTCACTTGGAATGTTTGCAGGGGCCATTCAGAAGCGTCTATGCAAATCACTCCAATGACATTTAGAATGTTCGTATGAACTGCCACAGGGCCTACACGAGGGGGGTGAGATGGGATTTCATTGTTGGGTAGTCCCGGGGGGGGGCAAACTGGGATTACATTGTTGGGTAGTCTTGGGGGTGGGGGAGAGCAGGGATTTCATTGTGTAGTCCCAGGGGGGGGGAGCTGGGATTTCATTGTGTAGTCCTGGGGGGGGGGGAGTGGGAACAGGGATTTCATTGCTGTGTAGTCCTGGGCCCGGGGGGGTGGCAAGCCGGGATTACATTGTTGGGTAGTCCGTGGGGGGGAGCAGGGATTTCATTGCTGTGTACTCTTGGGGGGTACACAGCAGGGATTTCATTGTGTAGTCCCGGGGGGAGCAGGGATTTCATTGTTGTGTAGTCCCAGGGGGGGAAAGCAGGGATTTCATTGTGTAGTCCCGGGGGGGGGGGAAAGCAGGGATTTCATTGTACAGTCCTGGAGGGGGGAGCAGGGAATTCATTGTTGTGTAGTCCTGGGGAGGGAAGCTGGGATTTCATTGTTGTGTGGACCTGAGGGAGCAGGGATTTCATTGTGTAGTCCCAAGGGGAGGGGGAGCAGGGATTTCATTGTTTTGCAGTCCCGGGGGGGAGTAGGGATTTCACTGTGTAGTCCCAGGGGAACAGGGATTTCATTTTGTAGTCCCGGGAGAGCAGGGATTTCATTGTGCAGTCCTGGGAGAGCAGGGATTTCATTGTGCAGTCCCGGGGGAGCTGGTAGTCCCGGGGGAGCTGGGATTTCATTGTGCAGTCCCGGGGGAGCTGGTAGTCCCGGGGGAGCTGGGATTTCATTGTGTAGTCCCGGGGGACCTTTCCTATGGAGCCATTCAAAAAGCAGTCAGCTACCTTAAGGAATTTCGAACAAATAGTGCCTATAGGAAAATGACGACCCATGCAACGCCGGGTAAAAAAAGCTAGTTTTTCATATGGCACCTGTTTCATATGAAAGACTTGCCAAGTGAAATTAAGGTCATTGTAAGCAAAGCTGGCCGTTTAAAAAAGTACAGAGCAAGCCTACTTATAGGCCTGGTTCACACATAATGCAAAACCATGGTTTAGCATTATGAGGACAAGCTGCAGGCTCACATGTCCCGCTGTCCCGCTTCTTGTGACCATGAAAAGATCGGAATGCTATGCTTCCATTTTAGATTAACCGCAGTTTAGCATTGTGAAAATAAGCCAGTTTGAAGTTAGCTGGTTATGCCTAACTGCAGTTTGTCTGGGTTCAGACATCATAGTGATAGGCAGTTAATCTAAAATGGAAACAGAATCTTCTGAACACCTCCTTGCAGTCGCGCTAGGAGATGGGGGAGCATGAGAGCCTGAAGTTTGCTGTGGTTCATCCTCATAATTATCCTCACAGTCTCTCCACAAGAATATTTCACTTTTCAGTTAACTTTGGGAAACTTTTTATCTCTGTTGTGGACTATAATTTTTAACACCTACTTTCAGTTGTGCTTTTCCATTTAATCTTACAATTACACAAAATGTAAGTCAAGTGTAACTGAGGCTGCAATCTTATGCACACTTACTAGGAAGTAATGCCCTGTGAACTCACTGGTCCATTAGCTCAATATTGTCTTCTCTGAATTCAGTAGGACTTACTTGCCAGTAAAGATGGATAGGGTGTGAATTCAAGTAAGATATTGCTAGCCTGTATACTTAGAGAACTGAAGGAACTGATTTGTATTGTCTTAAATTTAACTGCTCTTAAGACAAGTTACAGATGTTAAGATGCTGCATCAGATTTATCCTACTATGTCTAATCCTTTCTTTCAGTACTGTATTTATGTTAGTTAAGTCACCTATGGCATTAAAGGGAGGAATAAGTGAAATCCACTTTTTATACCTTATATATTTGTTTTAGTTTCCACCTTTAGTGAAAATACTGCTGCATAGCACTAGATTTTTAATTGGCAATTGGTTTTTAATTGGCTAGTCTGTTGAAAAACTTGAGTTTCTAAAAGCTGTAATGAAAGGGTACATTTATGAACCAGTTTGTTAGTAATGTCAACCTGAGGCTCTTGCATTTGAAAAGTATTGCAAAAAGCAAAGAGGCAACTTGCAATCAGGACTGAATACTAGAGATGATTTGAATAAATCTGCAAAATCAACAAACAGAGAAGTACCTTGTTTTCTGTAACTGACTTTACTTGTAAACAAGGTCTTCAAGGTCATGATGTGACCCTATCTTGTTTGGAGGGATACTGTAAGCAAGATTTTACCAAAGTCATCTCTCATCCCACAACATAGTGTAATTAGTATCAATTCAGTATCTCATGAAGCTGCTCACCCTGGAATTTATTAACAGTGTTTCAAGTGGAGCGTCAGCACAAACAAGGGCAGACCAAGTAATCTTGGCTTCAAAGGTGCAACTGATAACTAGGGCTGATTGGTTAGTGAGACATGAGCATTTAAAAATAAAATAAAAAGGAACATTTCTAAAGCATTAACTTTCCCTGTTTAATTATTTGTCTCTTCTGTTAGTATTAAAAACTGGAATCATATAACAAACATACGGCTGTTTCAGTTGTCACATCACAAGCATGAGAGCCAGTGTGGAATAGACTTCCACCGGCCCCACCTTCTGGGGCCAGGGAGAAGATTGCGTGCGGGAGAAGAATAGAGAGTTAAGACATGATCAGGCTACGCAGGCTGAGCCAATGGGCTTAAGTGGGGCGGGGAGGGGGGAGCCACATTTAAGCCCCTGTCTCCCCGCCCTCGGCCTCTTGTTTTTGGCTGACCAATTCGAAAGCGTGACTGCCTCGTGACTGCCTCCTCCTTGGCTGTTTTTATTGGTATCATTAACCCTGTCACATCACAAGCATGAGAGCCAGTGTGGAATAGTGGTTAGTGTCTTGGTCAGGGACTTCGGAGAGCACTGGATGATTTTGGGCCAGTCGCTGACCCTCATCCTAACCTACTTCACAGGGTTGTTGTGAAGATAAAATGGAGAGGAGGAGAACCATGTAAGCTGCCTTGGGTTCCTTGCAAGAGGAAAAAAAGGCGGGATATAACAGACTTCCACTGGCCCCTCATCTGGGGCTGGGGAGAAGATTTGCGAGTGGGGGAGGAAAGGGGAGTCAGGTAACAGGTCAGGTTGGTCACAGATACTGAGCCATTGGCTCAACTAGGGCGGGGACACAGGAAAGGGCTTATCTAGGAACCTGGGTTCCCGCCCACGGCCTCTTTTGCTGCTGTTTTCCGGCTGAACCCACATCCATCATCCTTGCTGATTCATCTCCTCGTGGTATCGTTCCTGGGGCATGTGTGTGTGTTTAAATCTGGGAGGGAGTACTGTGTGTGTGTTTGCTTTATAGTTACGTTAAACCTAGTTACGTTTAAATTAATTGTTCATGTTAATTAGCTTAATTGTGTCTTTAATTTAATTAATTGAGGGGATTAGGGAGAATCAGTTACTAAGTTTTGTTGTTGTGGGCTGGGCTTTGGTCGCCACGGTTTTTCCCTCAGCAAAGCTTCCCTCCCCTTCCCTTCCCTTCTATTAAGCCGGCTGCATTTGTTATTTAAAATGGACTTTCGGTTGCTGTGGCTGCTGCCTCCCCCCCCCCCCCCCCGGCCAGCAGAGCTTCTTTCCCCCTCTATTAAGCCGGCTGCATTGTTTATTTAAGGTGGACTTGCCCTGATTAGAATCTGCAGCGCTGCTTCACTCCGGTTGCCTCCCTTGCTTACTTTTTGCTGCGCCGCTGTTGTTATTTGCTCCTGATCCCAAGCAGCTGTTTGATTCCCCAGTGTTTCTGTGGCCACGTCCCTCTCCTGTTGCCACCCTTTAAAGCATCAAGCAGCTGATATCACCTAAAGCAGCTGATTCCTCGCAGCCTTTAAATTTGTGGCTGCTGCTGATTGCCCGGTGCTTCCTGCAGCCGCATCGCGGGGCTGCTCCTCGCCTCCTTTAAATTTGTCGGAGTCAGGCTCCCCTCCCCCCCCTCACTGTTTTAACCCCTCACTGTTTTAACGTATTGCTTCTTTGGGGATAACGACTGGTTGTGTGACTAAGCAGACAGGGCACAATCTCTATGAGCAAGGTACATATCTCGACTGTATTGAAGCCATGGGACACAGGAACCGGGTCCATGCCAAGGGAACAAGGGAGGCAACTCAGCCAAATTGTAGAGGGAGCAGCGAGTGGTTGCGGTGCCACTGGTGCATGGCCAGGGCTTTGCCTTTGCTGCGCCACGTGTCTGGCTGCTTATCAGCTGGCTGCCCTCTTTGTTGTTGACCGCCTTTGGAGTTTCGTGCCAAACAGCTGATCTTTGCTGTTGCGGCTTGCCGGGGGCTTCCTGCCGGGGCGCCACGTGGGCCACAGCTGTTCGTTTGCCTGCTGCCATTAATTATTCAATCAATCAATTAAAGTTATTGCTAATATCTCTCCTTTTTTTTTTTTTTTTTTTTAAACTAATTAATTAATGTTGAACATGCCTGTGGCTGATGCTGGATCAGCTTGTCTGAGCATGGAAAGATAATTTAAATCAAAGTTATCAATTTATTCAGACAATTTAAATCAATTCTAATCAGTTTAATCAATTTATTCCATTAACTTAAATCAATTTTAATCAATTTAATTTTAATCAGTTTAATCAATTGTGGTAAAGTGTGGTGTAGTGGTTAGAGTGTTGGACTGGGACTCGGGAGATCCAGGTTATAGTCCCCGCTCAGCCATGAAACTCAATGGGTGACTTTGGGCCAGTCACTGACTCAGCCTTACTTACCTCACAGGGTTGTTGTGACGATAAAATGGAGAGGAGGATGATTATGTAAGCCGCCTTGGGTTCCTTGCAGGAAAAAGGCGGTGTATAAATATAATAAATAAATAAATAAATAAATAAATAAAATTGAATCAGTTAACTTAAACCCCCCTTTTCTCTCTCTCTCGTTTTAATGTTACTGTGCATTATTGTTCTGGCACAGCTGACCATAAAAGAAAAAAAAAAAAAAAAAAAAAGGGGAGCCTCCCGATCAACTTAAGTGAGGGACTGTGGCTCAGTGTGATAGAGCAGCTGCTTGCCTGTCGCTGTGGCTCACGCTGGCTCAGCTTGTCTGAGCGTGGATAGCTAAGCAGGGTCAGGCCTGGTTATTACTTTGATGGGAGACCCTCTCCTCTAGTTTCCTGCATTGAGCAGGGGGTTGGACTCGATGGCCTTCTAGGCCCCTTCCAACTCTATGATCTAGGAAATCTATGAAACCAGGCCTATGAAAATGTATGGCATGCAGAGGGTCCCAGGTTCGATCCCGGGCATCCCCAGGTAGGGCTGAGAAGAACTCCTGTCTGAAACCCTGGAGAGCAATGGCTGGCTGTCAGTGCCGACATTACTGGGCCAGATGGATCAAGGGTCTGACTTGAGTTAGATCAGCTCAGTATAAGATAGGTTTCTGTGTGCCATGCAGATAATGTAGAAAGGTGGATATGAACCTTTTACCAATTGATTAAAGCAATTGATTTAATCCCCCCCACCTTCCCCCCCTCTTTCCCCTGTGCCTTATTGTTCTGGCACAGCTGGCCTGAGCGTGAAAGTTAAGCAGTGTGCTACTGTAATTTTGCTCAATTTTGCTCATTACTCTCATCAAGTTCTTTTAGTATTATAGCTTGAAGTCCCAGTCCAGACGCCTCCCAAGAAAGATCAAGGTGGCAGGAAGAGCAAAGGACGTGCCCCTAGGCAACCAGCAAAGCATCCGTCACCCGACTCGTGTTTCCTCTTCAGATGAAGAGGACTTGGATGCTTCAAGGGTTGCCAAGAAGGGGTGGGCTGGGCAGGGCCTCTCCATGTGTAGCAGATCACAAGATAATGTTCTGCATTCATTTTCAGCATGCTTAGATCTTCACGGCCCTGTGACCAGGCAGATGCAGATGCATCCAACAATGCGGGGGGTTCCCCAGAGAGTGGTGAGTGCTACCCACACAACAGCATGGCAACATGGCCATTCACGCAAACAGGCTCACCATTGAGCATTAAGAAGACACTTTTGTTCCTACACAGTAGAGCTACAAAATAACAAGGCTGGTTCCTTGCTTAGTCCTCTCCAAGGCTTGCCTCAGCAGGTAGCCCTAGCCCGGGCTTCTTCATGTGCAAAACCCAACAACAACAGAAACCAGAAGCCACAGCAGCAGTGTAGATTCTTCCCCCCCCCTCCAGTGGCCCAGCTGTCTTTGGCCAGTCAGGATGAACTTCACTTGGCACAGGCAGAGGGGAGGGGTGGCTCATGGCTATGCTTGCATTTGCATTGCACTTTCATATGAATTGCTGAGGCACGTAGACATCAAGATGGTGGCTCATGGCTATGCTTGCATTTGCATGGCATTTTCATACGAATTGCTGGGGCACATAGACATCAAGATGTGGAGCCTCTGAGGCGCCATCTGAGATATGTACATTTCGCATTTCCAGGTCCCCAGCTGCGATTATACTTGTTTGCGCCTGAAGAGGTGTGTGTGTGTGTGGTGCAGGAGACTTTGAGGTTTTTTCCTCCCATCTCCCATCGGGGGAGGGTTCTGAGTTTTTCCTGCACCGCACACGCATGCTTGTGCTGAGCGTCCATACAGGCCAGCACCCACCTCCTAAATGGCCCCAGCCCTGTTAATTTGCCCAGGCTAGTAATCTAGGCAGAGTACATGGCCCAATCTGAAATTGATAAAGAAATGGCAGCAAGAAATGTGAGTTTCACATGATCCGTTCCTGTGGTCCCGGGGTCTTGAGGAAAAAATGCCATATTAAACCAGCATTTAAGCTGCTGCCTGTACACCCAGAGGATTTTGACCTTCTTGGGTTCTGTTTCCGGGGCAAAATATTTATCATTCAATTGGCCTGACGGAAGGGGACGGGCCTCAAACAGGTTGTCCACTATTAGATTATTTGTTCGAAGGCCTTTTTGTGAATTGGCGTTTGATTGGGGGTACCATTGCCTGTTTCTACACTTAATTTTTTCCTGTATAGAGCTGGTACCATGGCCTGTTTCTACACTCAGTTTTCCTATATAGAGTTGGGATTCAGTGCAGCAGTATTCCCACATCTCTAGCAAAAAATAGTAGCCCTAATTAGGCGTATTTCTACGCCAATTACAAGGCCTGGTTGGCCATCTCAAATTGTGCTGGCAGGGTTATTGCCCCTGGTCGTGCATTCTTGGCAGACCACTTGGCTGACTAGGTTGTCCAATTTTTGTGTGACAATCAGGCTACAGTGCAGATACTGAACACTATGTCCTCTAAGAACTCCAGAGTTATGCACTTACGTTGCACACTTTAAAGCACAATATTCTGCTCAGAGCCTGGGGGCAGATGTAGAGATGTCGGGCCTTGCCCCGTGGGCCTACAGTTTGCCATTCTCTTTGCCAGACGGTCTTATTTCATGACCTGTTGGGTAGAGGGTCTATCATCCTGCTACATGCGGGATCAATGACAGAGCTATGTCCTGGCAGGGCTCTACACCTATTCATGGCAGGACGTGGACTTGCTGAAGGCAGTCTGTTTTGTCAGCAGGATGCCTCGCCCATTTGCACACATTTGTGGCTGACCGTGGACTCGCTGAGGGTAGGCTGTTTTGTCGTCAAGACGGCTAGCCATTGACTAAGTGTCGCTTTTGTTCGGTGACGAGGTCTGCTCTCGCGGACTTGAGCCTGGCACATTTGGGTTTCTGAGCCCACTCCATGGCCTGGCACATTTGGGTTTCCGAGCCCACTCCATACAGATTGGTGTCGCATCCACTGTGGGCAAACTGGGGTTTTCTCTGAGGTCCCAGTCATACTGGTCCTAGGTGCGAAAATTTCCTTAATGGTATGTCAAAATTGCCTTGATGGTACTGCCGTGGGCTGTGTTTCTCTTCCAGGTCACCAGGGTGGAGGCAGGACTGTCCGTGTGCTGATTTGTGGGCACAGTATGATTTACTGGGTGGCAGGACTAACTGCCATGTCGGGCTTCCTGGTGGTTGAGCCTTCAGTGGACGTCCAGTGGATGGGTCGCCGGAGCATGAGATGGCAGAACCTCCTCCACACTTTGTTCCGGGCTTGTTGAAAGGCAAGGCCCTGATCTGGGAGGTGTCATGCGATATGGCATACATACGGCACCGATGGGGTGTTCCTGGTGATTGAGCTTTCGGCGGACGTCCAATGGATGGGTCGCCGCGGCATGAGATGGCAGAACCTCCTCCACACTTTGTTCTGGACTGACCAGTGTTCTTCCCCCCAGATGTCCTGGTCTCCATTTGGCGGGGAATGATTTGGGCTTGTCAAAAGGCAAGGCCCTGATTTTGCAGGTGTCATGTGATATGGCATACATACGGCAACGATGGCCGGGAGTCCTGATCCTTGGTCGTTCATGATACCGCGTTTCAGTTGGCCCAAGGCCTTGAACAGAGCGGTTAGAAAAGTGAACGGCGAGATTTGTAGGGCCGTAGGAGGGATTGGGTTTTATATTCCCCATCCCACAATATCCTTGGCCCGGAGGGAGCTGTATCGCCCAGATGGGGTTCGCCTGGATGGGGTTCACCTATCCGGTGTAGATAATGAGAATAATATTGGAGATCTGCGAAGGGCCCTGCTCGCTTGTTTATCGGGCAGGTGGGGGAGATTCGACTAAGCGATAGCTTGTCTCTCTCTGTGGCGGGAAGTGCGGGATTAGGCAGTATGGCTTAAGCTTATGGTGATCATCCAGTGGCACCTTTCAAGGTGACTGACGTTTACCCAAGGCTGCCCTCGCTAATGCCCTGAGGCTTGCCAGGAGGGAGATTGGGACGTCTTTGGGGTTTTGCCTTTCTCGCCTACATTGGGTGCCTGGAGGCGTCAAGGTAAGGCGACGATGGTAAAGCCCTCCAGCTCCACATGGAGGGCAACTGGCCGGGGGCGGACCAACCTGCCTCCGGTGCAGTGCGGATGTATTCGCCCAAATATTGGTTTTTTCCCGGCCAATGGCCGGGCTAGGTTAGTACCGCACTTCGCCCTTCACAGATCTTCAATTCAATAAATGTGGCCCTGATTTGAAACCATATACTCTGTGTCTGACTCTTCTTTATCTCACCCATACACTCGCAACAGACTTCCACTGGCCCCTCATCTGGGGCTGGGGAGAAGATTTGCGAGTGGGGGAGGAAAGGGGAGTCAGGTAACAGGTCAGGTTGGTCACAGATACTGAGCCAATGGCTCAACTAGGGCGGGGACACAGGAAAGGGCTTATCTAGGCACCTGGGTTCCCGCCCACGGCCTCTTTTGCTGCTGTTTTCCGGCTCCCTCCCATCCCGCCCTGTTAGCAGTGTAGGCTCCTCTGGTCGCCCATTAACGGGGGCCGAGTAGGAATTTTGGCTCATTGTCTCAATTGGCCGGGGCAATGGGCGGGTTTCGCCTACTCTACACTGTGAATCAGGGTAGGGAAATTTTTGAATTTGATCTTGATCCCACCAGGGGGATCATAGCTAAATTGGTCGCATTTGCGGGAAGTGCGGGATTAGGCAGTATGGCTTAAGCTTATGGTGATCATCCAGTGGCACCTTTCAAGGTGACTGACGTTTACCCAAGGCTGCCCTCGCTAATGCCCTGAGGCTTGCCAGGAGGGAGATTGGGACGTCTTTGGGGTTTTGCCTTTCTCGCCTACATTGGGTGCCTGGAGGCGTCAAGGTAAGGCGACGATGGTAAAGCCCTCCAGCTCCACATGGAGGGCAACTGGCCGGGGGCGGACCAACCTGCCTCCGGTGCAGTGCGGATGTATTCGCCCAAATATTGGTTTTTTCCTGGCCAATGGCCGGGCTAGGTTAGTACCGCACTTCGCCCTTCACAGATCTTCAATTCAATAAATGTGGCCCTGATTTGAAACCATATACTCTGTGTCTGACTCTTCTTTATCTCACCCATACACTCGCAAATGTAATAGCAGCAGCAGCAGCAACAACTGAATTAGGAGTTCGACTTTCTGAATGATCGCCCTATTTCACCAGCCAGGGAAGAGTACACAAATGCAAATAAATAAATAAAAAGTTGAAGTGGGAGATGGCAATAGAATGGAAAGTTGACACAGAAGTTAGCAGTGCATAGAGGAATACAGAAAAGAGATTCTTTTAGGAAGGACTGGTGAAAATATATAGATTATATGAAAAAAGAATCAAACAGAATAACTTGGAAGAACCTTATAGAAATCTGTGGGACTCATGACAAGAAGAAGATTATAAAGGAACGAAATAGGATAAATCAACATATTACTCTGGAGCAGAAATAGAAAATAAAAGATGGAAGATGAAAATTTTGAAACTGACCAAGTTGGTGGAGGGGTTAGGGTGGGATTATGTAGTAATACTAATATGTTTTGTTTTGCTTTTATATGTATTTTTTTCTTTTGAAAATACAATAAATATAAAACATTTTTAAAGGACTAGGTACTTGCCCTAAAAGTGCTCTGTGTACCAGGGGGGAGGAAACAGAGAGAGAGAGAGAGAGAGAGAGAGAGAGAGAGAGAGAGAGAGATCCTCTTCCTGACTTTACAGCAGCAGCAGAAAGGTGAGTGGATGTGGATGGGAATGGAGAAAAGGAGCTCTTCTTCATTAACCAGGGGGCTAGACTACATGGACTATAAGACTATGATTCTATTCTCTCCTTGAATTAAAAACAAAGCTGGAAAAGAACTCTTATACTGAAGGGAAGCATTATGAGCCACTGGAGCTTGTATTCTGAGCCCAACATTTATGAACTTCTGCAATATTTCTCTTTCCTGGAAGTAAGACTATGGGTCAATGGAACTTCCTTCTGAATAATCATGCAGAGGACTGGACTGACATGCTTTAAATTGCAAAGTCCACAAGATTGTTCTTTGAATGTTCTCCTCTCTTGAGGTCAGTGAACAGAAAAGCCAGTCTTCTGGTAGTCCCTCTCCAAGCAGTGAAAGCATGATTTGTTCATGTCATGATGAATAGATGCCCATTGCCCAATCAGGAAGGATTTAAGTTTTAAAACAGAAGTGGGCTCAGAAACTCAGCCTCTCTCTCACCTGCTTAGAAGCTCTGAGTGGGTTCGTACAATTGTGACGTGGATAACAAGCCACGGTGGCTTGTTAACCCGCCACGTCTGCTGGTTGCATACTGCTCAGATTTCCCTAATTACCCTTGCTGGCATGGCTTGTCATGTCACCTGAACCAAGGTAGTGTGTCTTGAGGGGACAGAAACCCTCAACTAACACATGGGCCGTTGATCCCTCAGCGCGATTGTGCAAACAGGCCTCATACAGTATGTGGAACTATAACTTGGGATGCTCCAAGCCAGATTGCCTACAAAACATGTGACAGACACCAGCCATTTTAAAATGGAGACAATGGACAGTCTGGCACCTGTAAATTTTGGGGGCCTGCTTGGTAATTCTACTTTAGCAAGGTGCTGCAGGAAGGCATCTGCCTGAGTAAGCCTGTCATATTCTGTGTTCATGTTATTCCTATCTGTTTTTTCTTAATAATATGCCTTTACTTCAAGACACTTTAAAAAAAACAAACCTAAAAAGGTCACGATAGGCAAGCTGTCCATGTTAGCAGATTAAAACACATTAAAATGCAGGCTTGAAATGAGTGCAAATACAACAAGGAGTTTTACATTAGTGAAAAAAATGAGTAGCAAGTTCTTCTATCAATATCCATAAATGTCACTGATCTTTGGTTCTAGCAGTGAAGATGCAGGGGGGGGGGACAAGCTTGTTTAAAGATGGGCCCAGGTGAACAGGAAAATGCTGAAGAGCAGAGCTTTAAGCAAGCTTATAAAATATTATTACTGGGGGAAATGAGAAATGTAATTTCTCTCATGGAGGTCAAAGTAAGCTGACATATCAGTTTAATTAATTAGCTAACAAATTGATACAGTTGTGAAGTATGCTATAAAATAGCTAGCTGTTTAACATGCTCATGCTGCTGAACACAACTGCTTTAAAGGTTAGATAGACACTGATCACTCCATTTATTATCAGTTGTACATGTGAGTAACCCTATAGCAGCTATCTTAAAGATAATTCCTTCCTTATCTCAGGCACCATTCAACAGAGCTAGCCTCTTTTCTCTGTGTATGACTTCGCTGTTGCCTTTTGCTGTATTTGTCTCCCTGTATCTCAGGAAGTACTAAGGTACTTAATGAGATCATGCAGAAGAAAAATTGAAGGCACAAGCAGAGACCTAGTGTTGAGGAATACGTTTTGATATCAAAGGAGCTGAGGAAAGAAGCTACTGCCCAGGTAATTTTGGCAGTTTAATTTACTCTAATGAAAGGAATGCCCTGGTTAATTTTTACTTATAGGGACACCTAGATATATATTTTTTAAAGAGAGAGATTAACAGGGATGGGGACTCGGACTCGAGGACTCGACTCGTGAGTCGGACTGAGTCCCCCCTCTGACTCGACTCGGACTCGAGTCCCAATATTTTTAATGGGACTCGAGACTTGACTCGGGACTCGAGACCAAGGACTCGTCAACATCCCTGGGCTGTTGATGAGTCTTCTGGCTGTGCCAGAAGGAGCGCGGTCACCGGTGAAGAGCGCATGGAAGCGAGGCGCGCCGCTGCTCGGCCACTATGGACAGCTACCAGGAGCGCAGCCCCAACGATGTGTTGAGATTTATTTTGATTGATGTGTTGTTGTGGGGGGTTAGGGTTAGGGTCAGACATTTTGGGTTTGGCTGCCTCTGCCTGCCTGTTTGGGGTTCCCAGCCTCCTCTGCCTGCCTGGTCTCTTCTTGACCAGTTCAACAGTTGAATTGTCCAAGACAAAGGCCTCTGCCTGCCTGCTTTGGGGTTCCCTGCCTCCTCTGCCTGCCTGGTTATTTTGGGTTTGTCTGCCTGGTCTGTTCTTGCCAAAATCAGTTGCAGAGTTTTGAAATAAAAAGGCACACTTGTGCCTAGAATTTATTTAAGCCACACATCTGAAGTAGCCTTATTTTGTTGGGGGGAAATCCCATTGATTTTAATAGGGACTCGTGGAGTCAGCTTTGGGAGTGACTCAGGACTCGTGACTCGTGAGTCACCATTTTGGACCAAGGACTCGGACTCGAGACTCGGGTCCAAAGACTCGTGACTCGACTCGTGACTCGAGACCAAGGACTCTTCAACATCCCTGGAGATTAAGAGAGAAAACTAGAGTATATCATGTCCTAGTTTTGATTGTTGAGTTTCTGTGTGATGAAATATAAATATACATAAAATATCATTTTTTTAAAAAAAAAATTATTTCAACTGAACCTTATTGATAAAATCCTCAGTACTTCTGTTAATTTCATGTAGGCCATTTATTAAATTTAGCTCTTCAAATTATACTTCAAATTCTTTTTGAAAAATTCTAAAGCAATTTAAAAAGTATGGTGATAAAGACAGGAAGAAGCACAGGGATGCACAGGTGTGCAGTATTATTAATGTTGATCAACTTTTTTGGCACCCTGATATTAAACAAATGCTTTTCTTCCATGTGAAATCATCTTCAGACAGAACTATATTGTCATGATGTGCAATCTATATATATATAAAAGAAGAAGTCCTGACTGACTGACTGACTGACTGACTCATAAACGCCCAGCTCAAACCGTGTAATCTAGGAACGTGAAATTTTGAAGGAACATTGTTTTTATGACGTAGACACCCACTGAAGAAGGATTTTTAGAAATTCCATCCCTAAGGGGGTGAAAAGGGGGGGGATCGCCCCACTCTCATATCTCCTATGGGCAAAACAACAGGGGAGCAGTTATGCAAATCGCCCTCACCTCATAATTGCTGCAGGAGCCAATAGGAGCAGTTATGTAAATAGCCCATACGACACTTAGAATGTTCGTATGAATTCCTGCAGGGGCCAATAGGAGTGGGTATGCAAATCTCCCCTAGGCCATTTAGAATGTTCTCTAAGGGGGTGAAAAGGGAGGGAAACTTTTTAAATGACTGACTGACTGAATGTTGTGTGTTGGGTGTCATCGCATAGGCTCCATCATGTTTTGACGGATCAACCCCAAACTTGGCACGGTCACTCTTCATCACCTGTAGACTCTCAGGATTAACCTGATTTTTCTTTAAGATCAGATATTTAAAATCCACGCGAGCGAAGCTGCGGGTAACAGCTAGTAGGTTATATAGGTGTTATAGCCATTAGAATATGGGAAAGTAGCACAGCTACAACTTGAGAGAGAACCAGGATTGTAACAGCCACATAGGAGCAACAAAACTGAAAACTGTTGTTCCTATTTCTCCAAGTAACAGAAAATGCAAGCCTTCCCCAACCTGCTGCCCTCCAGATGTATTGGACTACAACTCCCAGAATCCCCAGCCAGTAGTGTAACACATCTGTAAAGCACCAAGTTGCAGAAAGTTGCTTTACAGGATAATTTTGCTGAGAAATAAAAAGCATTAGAGATTTGTCATGTCTTTGTAATAATCTGTTAGTTTCAAATCTACAGAATGAGCAGGAATTATGACGGGTACAGAAGCAAACAGACAAGCTGCTCTGCTAAGCTCACAACACATCAACACACTGGAATTCAAACTATCCTAATTCCAAAAATCTTTTACAGTGAAATCCTATGCATGCCTATTCAGAAGCAAGCCCCATTGAGTTCAATGGGACTTATTCCCGGATAAGTGAGTGTAACATTGCAGCCTTAGCTGCTTTGCCAGACCAGACAAAACTGGTTTTAGATCCCACCCTAACAAATTGCACACTCCTGAAGCTTGAAACAAAAGGTTTCTGGCTGCAGCAAATTGCCCATTAGTGTACATTGTCCTCCGTCAATCACTAGGGCATAACCAAACCTAAAGGCAGGGCTTTGCATAACCATATAAAATGGCTCAAAGCAATATTTAGTATCACTCAACTTTGTTCTGATCGTTTCACATTCATTGCAATTTCCAACTTAAAGTTCCCTTATAGTTTAGCAGAAATTGTTAGATCAAAGCAAAGTGCTAGATACATGCAAAATTCAGCAGCCATTTGCAAATTAATTAAGATAACTTTACTAAATCTGAGCAGCTAGATTGCTCATACCAAATATCTGGCACACAGACTTTGTAAGGCTTTAGATTTGAACTTTATAGCTGTTCAGATTTAGCAAAAAATTAACAATACCTAAATTAGATATGTTAAACAATAAAGTAATACCTCATCAACTCTTCATCCTTAAAACATGAGTTGGATCCAGACTTCACACATAGAGTAGACCCACTCATTGAAATCAATGAGACCTAATTTAGTCACGACTAAGTCCCAATGTTTCTCCTCTACATATGACTAAGTCTGGCTCCAACCTGTAAGATATTTTTTTCTCCCTACCATAATTTTAGGTATATTATCAAAATGAAATAATGCATTTTCTTTGCTTATCTTATCTTTAAGATAAGGTTTACAATTATTGCTGAAATAAATGGAATGATCAGTTGGAGGTCTTGAAGATCAGGGGGAGGACCCAAAAGCTACTTCACTTGGATTTTCAAATGCTAGCAAACATCAGTCTGGATTCCTTTGTGTGTTTGTACACATGCACAGACATGTGGACAAGCAGACAGTGGCACTTTTGATGCATGCTTTCTTCTAATAGTCTTCTCAAAGAAGGGTTGCAGTTAGTGAACTCACAGCAAGATCCCACCATGATCTCCAACACTACCTCAGGCAAGCAAGTGAAAAACAACAATAACAACTAGCGCTGAGATACCACTTTGCCCAATCACCTTGGAACTACTGCCATTGCTTTTGTGACTGCTTGGATTAGGTGCAAGATCTCACAGCTAGGACTTGGAAACACATGTCACCCTGTTGCTCCTATGATTGGGTAAAAGTATGGATGAGAGCTGTGGCATCTTCTGGCCAGGAACTGTTCCTAATATGCAGGCATGCAGTACCCCTGTTTCAGGCATTGTGGGGAGTTTCCTAGGGCATGACTGCCTGCACTAGTACTGGCAGAGAATTGTACACTCAATCCCATTGTAGTCCTAGTGGTAAATCAACTGTTGTAAAACTATTTGTTCTGCTAACAGAACAAGAATGGTATATATTCTAGGGTCTTTTAGTTGAAGACATTGGAAATTTGAAAATGCCCCTCTGTAGCATTCCATTTATATAAAGGTCCATTATTGTAAACCCAAATCAGCTCCTAAATGAAAGCAAATTAGTCTACTACAAAAATCCTATTGATGCGTTGAGCATTTTCCTGTCTATTGATTCTTCAGTTTTCTTCAGCCTACACATTTTGGTTTCAACGCTTTTGTTGATATGGTTGTTAGTTTTTTCAGGACAAAATATTAAAGGTCTGCTCCTTCCCTACACTGAATTGCACTTAGTTTTTTGAAGTTAATGGATAATATAGAAGCACAAAAGGATATCACGTCATACTTATGGGGATTGAACATAAGAGCAAATGTGTGTCTGATCAAGTGAGGAAAAACTAGACTAAGGGAACCTTTCATGAAATACCACTGTTAATGATCCAAGTAGATTTAGTAACTTTTCAAGGTTGCTTCCTGAACCTTATGCAAATGAAAGCATGTCTGGGTTGCAAATCTTTAGAGTCAACTGTAAATTTTACTTCCTTGTGGAATATATAAGCTATAGCATAGGCTCCAGTGTCATAAGGAATCACTTCAGTGTGAAATGAGTTAATAGTTAAGATGGGAGTTCTAAAGCACAGTAACTACATATTCTATAAAATATCCATATTGAAATGGTGCCTTTTGTGATTGCATATGGAATGCTGGAAGGACAAATTTAACGGCTCTTGAAATACAGGGATTATTATTAATGATAAGTGATGATTTAATGCATATTGAGAGACCTTATGTGAAAATGAAGCGATAGGGAATATTTGCTCATCAATAGAGAAAGAGGTTATGAATTTACATCTCACCAGAAGTGGGGAGGGGTAATTATTCACTTCCTTTTGTGGTGGGGAAGGGATTCACTTCCAGCCCTACAATTCTATGCTATTAGTTCTATGCCATTTTTGTAAAAATATTCAGAAAGAGGCCAAATTAAAATTAAACATTATTGTAGGAAATGCTGTGCTACAAAAAAACAACCCAGCAGTGCACATAGCTGCCACACCAGCTCAGAAACGTAACAGCAAAAATACTGGTATGGTATGTTATAACCCTAAAATGCCAAATATAAGAAACAGATGTCTCACATAGTGGTCATTTCCACCTCTCTCAATAATCAGATTTGGAATTATACAGCCTGTAGTGTACTACTCCATAACTTTATTATTAGGCACAGATTGTCATCCAACTGTTCTAACTAGCATTTACATTTTCTTATGATAATGAGTTTCAAAAATAAATTGTGCAGTGTGTTAAAAATATAGACTGGGGTGGGCAACATGCGGTCCATGGGCTGCATGCAGCCCCCATTGCCCCTCCAAATGGGTTTTTTTTCCCTGAAAATAATTGGCATCCATAGTGGCTATGGAGCAGCCAAAGGGTCAAAATTAGCTTGGAAACAAGCTAGTTTTGACCCTTTGGGCTCTCCATAGCCACTGGGGCTGCTATTTTTATTTTTTCAGCACCCACACGGTGTGTGTGTATATGCAAAAATGGGCCCCAGACATCCTGCAGTTGCCCATCCCTGCTATACACATTTGAACCAGCTTCCTCTCATTCCCACAGGGAGTTGATATTTATTACAGTAGCAAGAATCCACTAAATGGTGTGAACATGTCTGAAAATGTGGCCATAAATATGCACTGTAGCTGAGTGGTTGTTGGAGGACAGCCTCTACTTCGCTTCCTGCCTAGCTCTGTCCAAGGTTTCCTGCTTAGCTCCTGCTTTCTTTCTATCTCCATCACTATGGACGGTTGCCTCTGCCTGCTGCCTTGCACCTTTACCTCAGGCCCCTTTCTTCTTCCCCTCTTCAGTCCTATTCAGCTGAAGTCCATCCCTGCTGCCATGTTCACAAGTTGCTCACAAAATGGTGAGGATATCTATAGCAACCTTCCCCAATCTGGCAGCTGGCTGGAGTTGATGGCACACAATATCTAGAGGGCATCAGGCTGGGGAAAGCTGATCTATAGGAATGTAGATGCATAATAGCTGAGTGGGTGAGTCATACTCATCACTATCATGCTATCCATCTAGTTTCCCCACCATTTTTCTTTTCTCCTGCTTTCTTCTTTAGACCCTCACTTCTGCCCACCGTTAATCTGCACCTTTACCTCCCTCCTCTGCCTTCTGCATCCTTATCTCTGGCTGCTCCCTTTCAGTCCTATTAAACTTTAACCTACCCTTATGACCATCTATCCTGAACTCTGTTTGTTGATGCTGGGGTATATTTCTTCTTTGTTTCTTCACAGGTCACATTGGAGAGTGAAAAGGAAGAGGACAATTGTATTCGCTGATGATGATATAATTGTCCAAACATGCAAATAGGGCATAGGGAGCTGATTGGTCTACAGAATGTTGCCACACCTGCCATTCACTCTATATTGGCAGCTTGGTTCTTGGATAGGACATGTTGGGGAGTCTCCCACAAGCAAAAGATAACAGATACACAAACACTTAGCACATTACTTCTCATCCCTTCCAACTTTTTGACAGTAATAATTCCACCTGTGCTGAGAGACAGTTCAGGAGGATTAAAGAAATAAAATGGACAGAAAGACTCGTGTACTACAATATTGTACAACAACATTATTATTATTACAGATTCTAGAGAATGGCAAACCCCTCAAAATTGTTATAAGCTAAGACATTGCACACTCTGGTATGAATCCTCTGAGAGCAATTCCTGATTGTTTCAGAAGGAAAAGTGTTTTGCCCCTTCACCACAAAAAGGACTTTGTGAGGGAGAGGATTTGGCCTTAGAGAATGAGTATGTGTTGTCTCCTTAAATAAGAGACCAGTTAAGAACATGCACATGTATTAGCTACTAGCAAATAGACCCAGCTTTGCATGAGTGGGAATAGCCCTTATGTTGATACAGCAAAGGCTGCAAGCAAATGGACGGAGCTGTCAGAACTGAACACATTATGCCCGCTCTTGTCGGAGTGAAGCTATGCCTGTTGGCACCCCTAGACAGAGCCTCTGCCATGGTTCACCCCCATAGCCCCCTGAGGAAGAGGCCTTCTCACTTCATTCCTGAGAGGAGGGCTGCCCCACAGCAGAGGAGAGGGAGAAGGCATATAACGCCATCCCTCAACCTACTAAATAGCCCTTAATTTGATACTGCAAAGCCTTCAATCAGCTGTCAGAGCTGGTCACATTATACTCACACCATCTGAGTGAAGCCACGCCCACTGGCACCCCTAAGTAGGGATGTGCAACACAGGACAACTTGTTCTGTTTGAGCTCAATTGACTTTCTACACTTTTACAACCCGACAGCCAAAAGCAGGCCGAGGTGGGGGTGCGGATGGGTTTCAGCTTCCACAAAAATGTTTGAAATATTTGCACAAAGTTGGAGCAGAGAACTGCATATCTCTAGCACAATTTGCGGAAATTGTAATTTGCATAAATCATGATTTGCACAAATTGGGGCCGAGTCATTAGCTTCAAGTGGTTGTTGTTGTCTTGTTGTTGTTCTTATTGTAGCATTTAACATGAGACGTGTAGAAGCATCCTCCTCTTACTGCATATGCACACACACCACCTTGGCCACCTTGAATTTTCTGACAGTTAATTTCAGATTTGTGCAAAACCTGGGCTTCTGCTTCACAATTTGCACAAATTTGTGCGAATTGTGGAGTGGAGGCCTGGATTTTGTGCGAATTTCCCTGGCTTTAAAAAAAAAAAATTACACAAAGCATGGTCCATTTTAAAAACAGAAGTCCATAGGCTGGCTCAACTTGTATCCGATTGAGTTGGTGCCAGCACAGGGTTGACAGAATGGAATCCGTGGGGCTAAGTCAAGGAAATCCAAAATTTTCACCCACCCCGATTGGATTCCTCACACATCCCTACCCCTGCCAGGTACAGCCTGTAGTCCCTTAAGGGAGGTCTTCCCACTCCATTCCCCTGAGGGAGGGCTGCCCCACAGCAGGGGGGGCAGGTGGCAGGCCTATAACTGTTTCCCTCAGCCTACTAGTCTCCCCTAGATTCAAACTTCAAAGCAAGTGTACAGAAAGTGCAGGGCCAGCAGCAGCACTGGGCATCCCTGGACAGCTTGCCAGGACCATAGCAGACAGTTCCACTTCCAGGTTCTCCAGGCAGGGCGGGGAAAACTCCTGCCTGAAACCCTGGAGAGCCACTGCCAGTCACTGGGCTATTTATTTATTTTATTTATTTAATATATCTATTTACTGCCCATCAACCAAAAGGCTCCCTGGGCGGTTTACAAGAGAAACAGGATAAAAACAATAATCTTAAAACCAAAAATATTTTTTTTATTATTTTTATTTATTTATTTCATTTTTATACCGCCCAACAGCCGAAGCTATCATTAAAATAGAAATACAATATAATACAATACAGTCACTGGGCTAGATGGACCAATGGCTTGACTTGATATAAGGCAGCTTGATATACTCCTGTGACCCAAGCACGCTGGCAGGGCTCACTGCTGAAGCCCCCCCAAGCATCACTTGTTTCTCTTGGAAGTGGAAGAATACCTTCAGATGGCATGATAAAGGCATATTGTGTTGACTTCACCTAGAGAAATCTCAATAATGGCCACACTAACTTCTGAGCATGGTGTGGATGACTTGAAAAACATATTTTGATGGCTACTATTAAAAATCCAATGCTTTATTTTCTCTGGATTGTGTCCATTGTGACAGTAAAATAGTTTCCAAAGGCTTGAAGGACAGTTTCACATAAGACTCCAGTCCACAAATCTACAATTTAGATTTAGCTTGCTGAGTAAACTCTACCCATATATTTTTAAACTATCTGAACTTACATCCTTGTATCATACTGCACCCAAGTCTCCATTGTACAATGTCTTCTAACTTTTTGGCATCTAATTTCATTGCTATTTTTCATAACAAAGCTAGATTCCTTTCATTGAGAGGACAAACACTAACAAGAGAATAGTGCAGTACTCATCTCTGCAGTATTCAGTCATACTGAATAGTGTAGGCTGCCTTAGGAAAGGCAGAACAAACCTGGAAACCTAACATCTGTCCCCACTACCTCATGAAAATTGTTGCTGTAGGCAGAGCTAAGGAATCCTGCCCCCTACTCAAGGATACTGAAAAGAGAACAGTGTGCATTATTTTGGCATCAAAGCAGCCCTTCCTCTAGTGTAGGTAGCACTAGCAGCAGAATGTTACTCTTCTTGCAGAGGGCAGATTGCCTCTTAGTGGTTGGCAGTAGCTGAGCTATCTCCCACAAGACTAGTGACTCAGCAGCGAAGCTACAATGGGAGTACCAGGGTGGATAAAAATGGATGTGTGTGTTTAAATTAAAACCATTTTTAGTTGATATTGGTTCTCTCTCTCTCTCTCTCCGCACACACACACACACACACACAAATATCATATTTTTCTCTCTTTTTAAACAGTCTGGTTAAAATTCCATTTGAATGCAAGCATGTTAAACCTGTGCTTATAATCTCTTAAAACTCAATCAGTTGTCCTCAATCAAGCACACTGGATTGGATCCAGACATCTGCATGTAGAAATGGATGGGCAGAAACCTTCTTTCCAGCCCCCCAAGCCCCATCAGTCCCCTCCCCCCCTCCCCCCACAAATGCACTGTTGAGGGTAGAGATGGACAAATATCAGTTTTGCTTTCTTCCACATTCACCTGAGTTTAAACTCAAATTCTTTCTGTACCATTTATGGGGGAAATGAAATTTTTGATAAATTCTTATCAAAACCCAAACCAAACAAAATCCTCACCCATCTGCATAGGTCAAATTCCCAGATATTCCCAGCATGGAGAGGACCATATTGTTCCTGCCTGCCATATAGCTGTTAAAGATGGGGACCGTGTCAGAAAAAAGGTGGCAACCCAAATTCAGCACCACAAACATGCTGATATTCAAACCCAGATGTTTATGAACTAAGTGCTGAAAGTTCTGGATCTGCATGGACAAATCTTTCAGTTTTGTTTTCTCCTACATTCAAGTTTTTTTTAACTTCAAGATTTTTCCATCCCATTTATGAAGAAATCTGTGAATTTTGGCAAATTCTTATCAAAAAATGAACTGAACAAAATTCTCATCTATCCCTAGCTGAGGGTTCGGGAACTGGCTGAGTGGAATGGGCTGTGGTTCAGACAGCTGAGAGGAAAGGGGAAGATCATGAAAAATCAGGCAGAGGTACCTTCTGCTCCACTTGCAGAAGTGCTTTCACCCAATTTTCCACAATATCGTCTCAATGCCATGGTCCAGTCCAATGAGGAGGATCCTGTGACCCTTAAGAGACCATGGAGGCCCCTCTGGGGCTGGCAGGGAGAACATGGGCAGAAAGGTCCACTTCTGACCATCCCTTTATCGTGTCAGATATTTGGATCCAACTCATTGTGTTCAAGGCTGATTTTCTAACCACTGGAAAATATACTTTTGGAGGCAAAGCATTATAAATATGGCACAAAAGGTCACATGCTATGCTATATTGTTATTGCAGTCTTGAGACTGAGGTCCTCAACTGGCAAGTCATCACAGATTCAGCCCCTGACTTCAGGAGTTGCCATGTGGTATATAACTAGGAGAATCATCCACTGTGTCTCCCTCAGTGATCTTGTATGCTACTTTTATTCTTTTTAAATACCTGAGTAATTTGCTCAGTTCTCCAATTCTATTTGCTCTATATAAATAAGGAAGGACATTTAGGACATAAATAGGACATTTCCTATTTATCTGATGAAAATTAACTGCTCTGCCCAATAACTACTAGTCTTTTCTTCTGGAAAGCTCTAGGCCCATAGCTTGTATTTCTGTTCCAATCTATAAAAATGAAGAGGTTGTGTGAAATCTATTAAGTTTAGATGTTTTAAGGACAGTCAAGGAACTCAGGGAACTGTTGTAGATGTGAAAAGTTTCTGTAACATTTGAGGTTATTTAGTATGATAATATTTAATGTTTGGTAGTTAACATTCCTAATGCACTGCAGGTTGACACAAATAATTAGCTAAGGGTGCAATCCTATGCAAGTTTAGACAGAAAAAAGGCCTACAACTGTGGCATGCTGGGAGTTGCAGGCCTTTGCGCGTGTAAGGGCGAGATAAAGAAGAGGCAGACACAGGGTATATGGTTTCAAATCAGGGCCACATTTATTGAATTGAAGATCTGTGAAGGGTGAAATGCGGTTCTAACCTAGCCCGGCCCTTGGCCGGGAAAAAAGACCAATATTTGGCGAATGCATCCTAACTGAACCGGAGGCGGGATTGCCCGCCACCGGCCAGTTGCCCTCCATGTGGAGCTGGAGGGCCTTACCATCGTCACCTTACTTTGGCGCCTCCAGGCTCCCAAAATAGGTGAGAAAGGTAAAACCCCAAAGGCGTCCCAATCTCCCTCGTGCCAAGCCTCCTGGCGTTGGCAAGGGCAGCCTTGGGTAAACGTCAGTCACCTTGAAAGGTGCCACAAAGAGGCTGAAGGCGGGAACCCAGGAGCTTAAATAAGCTCTTACCTGGGTCCCCGCCCTTCTGAGCCATTGGCTCTTCCCGTGACCCACCAGACCAGGTGCTTGCCTCCTCTCTCCTCCCCCACGCGCAAGCCTTCTCCCTGTTTCCACATAGGGGCCATTGGAAGTTCTTTTTTTCTATCTAAACTTGCATAGGATTGCACTTTAAGTTATCTATGTACCATTTTTTTTAAAAAAAAATCAATAAAACTATCACATGTGCGTCGTAGTTCAAGTGTCAGACTACAACTGGAAAGACCCAGGTTTAAATTCACACTCAGTCATGAAGCTCACTGAGTGGCCAGACACTAAGGGCTGGTTCGCACGACCCAGGCTGCGGGCAGGGGAGGCACCATGGGGCGATCCGTGGGGTCCGGCAGGGCGTCGCAGACGACCTGTGCCCCATGTGTGTGGGCAGACCCCGCAGTCCCCGCACCTCAGTGCGGGCCTCCCGGCGCTAGGGGGCGGGGCCCCGGGATGCCCAGAGGGGCCATTTGCCCCTACAGGCTGGAGCGGCGGCAGCTCTAGCCGCTCTGGGCTGCCGTCTCTGTGCAGCCCCCGCGGGACGGCCGCCCGCTGTTCGCACAGCACGGTGGCCATGCGCAGTAGGGGCTTACTCCTCTACCGCCCATGGTCACTTTGCGTGCATCCTGCGCATGGCCCTCCCACGGGGGCACCCCCGGTCAGCGTTCACATGACACAGGAACCGCGCGAGACTTCTGCTCCCCCGTGGTTCCCGTGTCGTGCGAACAAGCCCTAAGTCTTAGTCTTACTTAATTCACAGGGTTGTTGTGAGGATAAAACCTGACTGGGGCGGCAGGGACACATATATGCTACCTTGTCCCCAAGAAAATAGGTGGGATATAAATGTAGGAAACAAGTAATGAATAAAATGTATATGTTTGCTTATATATGCACACAAAGTATACCCTCCTCAGTAGCTAAATTGTTTGTTTAGCTGTAGATTACATATTTCAGTTGTTATACTGACTTATCAGTATGCATCATTATTTAGGAAATATATGAAGTACTAATGGGGCACTGCATGGTTGTGGGAATGTGCTACTTTCCTCCATTGATTTCACTAGTGCAGCTACAGCACAGCACACTGAGAACTCAAATGTGTGTGTTAGCTGGAGCGGGGGTGCTGCCTTTTCTCAATAATTTTATCCTTTCTGGGTAACAATAATTTTCTAATAAAAGAAGCATTACTTTTCAAAATGTAATCTCGATACTCCACTGCAGCTGACGAACAACTGCAGATTTCCTGGGCAATAAAACTATTGTCTGAAAGGCCTATCATTTAGTTCCAGAAGAAAACAGAATGAAATTACACTATAAACATTAATAACACAGTTCTAAATAAATATATGGTTAAATCCAAATCTCGTACACATTCACAACATATTAGCAACAGAAAGCAAAACTATTCTCTTAAGAGATAATGTTAATTTAAAATTAAGTAGGTTTGCTTCTAACACAAGTTTAATATGATAAATTTAAAGGAAGCAATTACTTATAAAAGCAGTTAAAACACCCACCAGCATTCATAACTGTCATTAGACAAAAAGGCACAATGTGCTGTTAAATCATTCACAGTTATGTTAATTGCTGACATTTAAATTGGACTTCTTATTGAATATACATCTGAACTTAAATTTGCAATATTCACACTCTCCCTTTAGCATTTTCATACTCAGTGCTTTTATACCTGTGCTTGCCTATTTATATTGTGATTTGCAGGCCATAACAAATAAACATACTGTACCTCGGGTGTTGATGGCTGTTGCCGATGGGGCTGTGCTTGTTAAGGCTACAGTGGTTGTGACTGTTGCAGTGGTAAGGGAGGGGATGACAGTGGTGGGAAGCAAAATGTTGGAAACATCTGGTGAGTGGAAAAAAATATAAAATAAAATCATATCATGCAAACATAGAGAAGCAGCATAACAATGACTCAATTTGTAAATACACACATGTAGAAAATGTATAAATTAAAACATGCTTAGCACAGACCAACAAAGGTACAGTAGTATACTTTGAAATTCTTGACATTAGATCACTCTCTTTTTTCTTTTCTTTTTAATGTTCCAACAGCAACAGACAGAATTTTAAATGAAAAAAAAAAAAGACTGTTCAAATGATCAAGTTTCCACAGAGGAGGAGAGTGGATCTGTAAGTGACAAGAATCCTTCTCTTCACTAAGCCGTTTTAAATGCCTCATACAGTAATAAAGCAAATATAGATGAAATAACATGCTGTGTCAGCGTGGGAGATGACAAAACAACACCGTCATGCTAAAATAAACACATGTGTTAACAAGAGATGGCTGTATGTTAAAACACCTACTTTCAGACAGACTCAATGAAAGAAAACGGGGGCAATTTTCTACTAACTCTAAAAGCTGCTTTATTTGATTTCCTTGTCTTCTTCCACATTTTTGTTATAGATACAGTCGTCTGCCAAGATCCAGAGCAGAGAACACATCAAAAAAAACCTTTACTCTGAGAGGCGTCACTACCATTCAACAGCCATTGTGAAGATTGGTTACTTAACATAAAGCAATAGTTTATTAACTTCAAATGTGTAGTTTGGAGACCAGTTGTAGGAACTAGTCATACTAATGTTCTTCCTAACTGCATGATCCATAGAGGAACCTCACCATTAGAAAACACAAACAACATCAGTTTTAGGTTATATTCTAAATTGAGTAAGTGCTGCTACATACCAAGCTAAAGGCACTGCTGCTAAATTACATCATAAATTCCCTGTAGCAAAATCTTTTTGTGATTTTAATATATATAGGATAATAAACAGAGAAGTAGTGGGTGGGGGACCCTCTAAAACCTGCACTGCCTAGAGCACTGAAGATCAGTGTTCCTTCATCTAGGAAAGCACTGAAAAAAAGACAGCGAAGACACAGAGGAAAACAACATCAAATACTCTGAAACTCAGAGTTAAACACGTAGGATCTAGGATACTGGCTGCACATACACAGTTAAAAGCACCATTACTTCAGGAGTGGCTAAAGGCGATATCTGTGAAACAAGGTACAACACAGAATGGTAATGCAAATCAGAATCACAGCATTTATTTTCTGTAGAAACCAATATCATATACTATCCTCCCTTCCTAGGGAAGAAAAGGAAAGATAAATTCAGGCAGCATCACACATGAGGTATTCAGGACCTAAAATTTCTGAACCCTAAAGGGAAGCATTTTAAGCACACCTTCCACACACAGCTAATTAGTCTGCTGATTTTACATGTATTCCTAATTTTTGTGCATGACAGATTGACTGGGCTTGCAGGATGTGTTGTGGTGCCTGCTGGGCGGCTTCTGGTGAGGGTGGGTTGTTGCCATGGTTAACAAGCCACCTAGAACCAATGGGCTGTGTTAGGGCTGTGAGTTTGTTAACCGGGTTCAGACCACACAAGTCACAATTGCTTGATCATGCAAACAGGCCCATTCTATTGCCATTTTAGAAGGATTCCTGTGTTTCCCTTAGTTAACACACACGAGTTACCCCAAATGTTCAGATTCACATTTTCTTTTAATAATAGCAGGCAATATTATTCTCTTTTGAGTCTATCCTTGTAAATTTTTTTCCACAGCAAAAACATCTATATAAATCCATGCTTTCATCCTTGGCATACTGATGTTTACATCTGTTCTTCAATAAGAGATATTCCCTGACCAGCAAAATTAAGGCAGGCTTTACAAAAATCTAATGTTGCCACATTAATCACAAGGACAAACTGCAGCAGTGCCTGGAGTGCAACTGCCATGACTATTAAATAGAGTTGACATTGGTCAACACTGTTAATGAACGATCATGTTTTTTAAAAAACAATCAAACGTGTGCATCATTTTATATTATTCTAGAGGGAGGGAAATTTGTTTTGTAAATGGATATGTTAGAGTTCCTGGAAGAAGAAAACACTGGGCGCCCTACTATGGGTGCCTTATAAACATATTCTCCAGGTGCTGCCAAACAACTAGGACAATAACATTTTTTGAGCCTTGTCCCAAGGGACACCGCCCCATCCCAATTATCCCAATATTAAAGAAGCAGCTACTTTTCTTTCTTTCATATAAGGCAGCAACAGCTAAAGCTGAAGATCAGCATAGGCATAGGGGGAAAAGGCCTGCCAATCATATACAAACCTCTATTATTTTGATATTTTTAATCACCTGGTAATTCCAAAATGATAATTGTTGATCATGGAACTGTTAAGTTCTCACTGAGTCAAGCAAAGAAACTGACATAAAAGGTATTATTATTATTATTATTATTATTATTATTATTATTATTATTATTATTCGCAGTGCTTTTCCACCTGCTGAACTTTCCTCCCCAAAGCTTCAGAGTTAAATGCAAAGGTGATGCTTTCACTATTGGCCCATTCTTTCTGGCCCTCTATGCTCGAGACTGGGGGAAATCAGCAAGAGAGCTGCAACTGAGGTTTGTAGGGCTGGGGAAAAGACAGGCAGGAGGTGTTTAGAAAAGGGAACTGCTTGGTCCGTCCGTCTAGCCATTTTCTGAATTTATTGGTAAACTATGCCTAGATGAACATTAAAAAATGAAATAGTGCCTTCTTCCACTATAGTGGTAAGATGTGCTTGTTCTGTAAACTGGGATCCTGAAATGAATAGGAGGAGTGTGGAAACCAGAAGTAGGGTTCTCTTGTGGAGGGACAGGATTGTTGGCTAAGTGCTGTTACTTAAAATCCCACAGAAGCCTGTGCTCAGAGGCAACCTGCTTCTGAATTATAAGGGTGAGGCAAGGCAAGAAATTGCAGTTGTTCAATGGCAAGGGAAAAGCACTCTGTGTGTTCTCAGAGATAATTTTCTTCACATATGTCAGCATTCAGCCCTGGTACTGAAAACAAACTTCTGGCTGGGCTGAATCCTTATTTCCCCTGGTGGATCCAAGCACAAATTAAGTCAGAGTAGAGAGAGAAAAGGAGGAGAGAGCTTGCCTTGCCTAGAATAACCAGGGTTGTGAAAAAAGATTCTTATTCTTATATAGTGTTGCTGGACAGAAAGTGAGGGGGGGGAATAAGGAATGAATTGTTACGTGGAGGGAACTTGTCAGCAGTGGAGATGGGCTTGGTGCTTAATTTCTAAAGGCAGTGGTGATGTTTTTTATTTGCGTGGGAAATATGCCATCTCTTTGTAAACCCTCCATGTGTGAGAAAGGGGAAGCTTTAGTGTGGAGGCAAAATTACTCTGCATACGCTCAGAGTGCATATGCACATCCATGTCATTTCTTCTTAAGAATTCTCTACCATAGATTAACTAACTGATCTTGGACTTTGACACTTATTGTGCTTCAGGGTCTTTAGCTGTAAAATGTTCCCAATGTCCACTAAATGGTATGAATGCAACATAGTCTATATATGTGTATATAGTGCATGGCTTACCTCATTGTTTTCGTCATCTGGAGCCATTGCCTTGCATATATTTTTAGTTCCCATTTTCAGCTTGTAGCACATTTGGGTCTGGATTGTGATGGCCCCATTGTTGCCCACTTGGCCACGCTGTTGGGCTGACCCTGCCTCACCTGAAGAGTTTAACTATTTCCATCTGTGAAATCTTGGAGGGAATGCTTACAAATAACTATTCTGCCAATCACTCCAATGCATGGAACACAGTGAATTTGTCAGTTACTTATAGTATTATACTGCCATCCCAACTTCTAACATAGTTTTGTGTAACCCTCTTCCTTGTCAAGCCAATGTGACCCATACAATCACCTCCTGAAAAGGCAGCTTGCAATGCATATTATAGAACAGGCTTCCCCAACTTAGTGCCTCCAGATGTTTTGGACTTCAACTCCCATCAATCCCAGCCAGCATGGCCAATGGTCAAGAATGCTAGGTGTTGTAGTCCAAAACATCTGGAGGGCACTAGGTTGGGGAAGCCTGTTGTAGAAAGTGGATGGGGCTAGTAAGGGACACTGAGCCAGGAACATCTATTGTGGCTTTGGGAGCAGGACACTGAAGTGATACATTACTTATCACAGCAAATGTTCCAATATTTCTCCTGTGGGTTAATGGTATCTCTCACAGGAAACTGAGGCCTGGAAGACTTATTGTTTTCAGACCTGCAAATGGCCTCAATCATTAGCGTGTGTGTGTCAGGGAAAGCAGCCTAATCCAATGCTCTGCACAGCATTTGGGTCCACCTTCCCCGCCCATGTCACAATGAGAAATGGCCAGTGCATGTTTTCCTACAAGATCCCATGGAACACCATGTAAGGTTCTGCCTCCTTGCCATCCTACATGCCTTACATCATTGTAAATTCTCTTGCAACCACAGTTGTGCTGGAAGCAATGCTGAGTCCAGGTTCCTGGCTGGTAGCCTTTGAGCTGCTGCCATACGTTTCCTTGAAGTAGGGCTTACTACTATCACGTTATGCTGTTTTAATAGGCTTATAAAAGAATGATGAATGATGCTAGTGCTCTACCCCATTTCAGTGTTTATTGGGCATGAACCGGGTGATATAATAGTCCTTAGCGGTCCTTAGCATCTACGGGGAATGCTTCCAGCAAATGAACCCTATTTTAATATGCTCAGAGAGTTAACAAGGTATTTCCACAGTTTCCGTCTAGGGCACGTAAAAAAATGTTGTGCTTATTGATAAACTCCACAGTGATATTATGGATAAAACCAGCTACTGCTATTTTATAGATCCCACAGTTGTAGAAATATTTCAAGACTTTTGACACATGCTGGTTTCTTATGAGAGCAACAAATGGATATGGCCAGGATTACTGCATTAATGCCTGTTTAGAAAACTAAAATATGTTAGCTACATAACCAATGAACTAGGTACCTGAGCCCCATTAGTTAAACCTCTTGGCTGCAAGCCTTCACTTGCAAATTTAGTCAGATTTACCGCATGATCCAAAACATGTTTCCTTGAAGTAAATCCCACTGGGTTCAATGGTACTTGCTTTGTGGTACGTAGGCTACAGATTAAGAACATAAGAAGAGCCATGCTAGATCAGACAAAGGGTCCATCTAGTCCAGCATTCTGTTCACACAGCGGCCAACCAGCTGCCCATGAGATCCCACAAACAGGACATGAGTGCAACAACACCCTCCCACCCATGTTGCCCAGCATCTGCTGTACATAGGCATACTGCCTCTGATACTGGAGGAAGCATATAGCCATCAGGACTAGTAGCCATTGATAGCCTTCTCCTCCATGAGATTCTTAAGATTGCAGCCTTAAGCGTACACAGGTAGGCATAGTATTTAATCCCTTGTCCCAAATAGTCTGATACAATTAACATGCCTTATTCTAAGGTTTCACATTCAAAAGGTTTTTGGTATAATAATGTGGAAATTGAATATCAATTAGTGTTCATAAAAAGTTACCATAGATTTCATTTGTTAGAACTGCTATCAATGGCCTGCTAGAACAACTTACACTAGAAAGTGGGAGAAATAGTACAACAGACTTTTGCACTTCTTGAGAGGGAAATTTTTCTACACTAGCAGTGGACTAGTTATTGAAAGTGCACTTGCCAAAATGACAAATATGTTATGATGATATGCACCTCAAACATTTGTGTAATTATAACCAGCTACAGTTTAGTGCTAGAGAATATGCTTTGCATGCAAGATCCAGATTCAATGCCTGACATCTCCAGGTAGATGTCTGAGACCCTGGGGAGCCACTAAAAGTCAGTGTGGTCAATACTGAGCTAGATGGATTTGATGCATGACTTGGTGTAAGGCAGCTTCCTATGTTCCCGAAGTCAGTCTCTGGAATAGACCTGCGTAATGTAAGGCCCAGGGGCCAAATGTGGGCCCCAGCATGATTATTTCTGGCCCCTGTGGCAATTTCATACACCTCTTTACAGCCCTTTCCCATTATTTTTTTTCCTGGGAACATCAGCAGAATATGTATAGGAACAGTGTAGGTGGGGAAGAGAGAATGACTATGTCATTTTTGTGTGTATTGCTCCCTCTCTCCCTGCATTTAGAGGTACCTGGTGGCCTTGGAGTCAGTTTGTATAGTCTGTTGCACCCAGCCAGTGGGCTATGTTGCTTGGTGTGTTAGTGTGTGAAGCAAGACTAGCTTCTTGTGATGTTTATGTTCTGATTATTTTGCTTATCTGGGAACTTTCCCAGACAGGGTAAAACATGGCTGTCTGTGTTTACGAAGCTATTCTTGCCTGCAGCCTTGCTAGGCATGGGAAAGCTGAGCGTGGGACAGAAATTGGCGTGGTGTAAATAGCCAATGACATGTAGTGGCAAGGCTTTGGCCATATGTATCATGCTTGTATGATTCTGAGCTGGACATGCTTGCACTTGCTTTATGCTGAGCTGGATGTACCTTCAAGGTTTTGTACTCTGCACATGGACTTTGTATATGGAATGTAAAGTAACTTGTAGTGATACTTTGTGATAAGTTAATAAAACAGAATAGAACTGTTTTTGGCTACAGTGTGATTCCTGAGTCCTGGATGAAATGCTGCTAGGAAGGCTGAAGCTGACTGCTGTGTGGGGAAGTTTTCTGCTGCTGTGTGTGGACAGCCAGAGCTTCATTTAGCTGGCTAGCACACAGACCAACTTTTCAGTCCAACCCCAACCGACATGGTGCACCTGCCTCCGCAAGCTCCTTCATGTGTGACTTGTTTGGAAAGTGTGCTGATGCTACCAAACTTCCTACTTTCTACCTCACAGTGGGTTTGATACTAAATACATTTGCTTTGGATAGACTGCCCCTATAAGTTCATGTTTTTTAAAGTCTCCCCAAAACAAATGTATTTAGTGTCATACCTGCTGTGAAGCAAAAAACAGGAAGAGAGTTTGCACAAAGGGAGCTGAAGAGAAGCTATTAAACATTTCCCCCTGAACCCTGTAATAAGATTTGATTAAGAAGAAAGCATTAGTAAAGTACATTAGTTGTGAAATATCATTCACAGAGCCATTCACAATAGAATATCTCCAATTTAAGTTCCTTATGTCCTAAAAAGGTTTCTGTGTAACTTCACGAAGACATATCAATAAGGGCATACATCTTATTTAAAGATTCTTTCCTCCCTAATCAATTCAGCAAAGAGTAACATCAACCCAATACCAAAGCTCCCTGTTTACACAGACACCAAATGTTTGGAGGGGGAAGTAGGGTAGCCCCTGCTGGCCATGCCCCGTAGTGGCTGCCCAGCTGCAAGCAGCATGTGGCCAGCAGTAGTGGCCAGCAGTAGTGGTTCCACTTACACCCCTTCACACACACCTCCACCCCCATACACATTTGGTGTGTGCATGTGCAGGCAGGTAGATAATACTCCATAGACTTACAATAAATGTATTTCAGTTTCTTGTTCTTATGTTCTTATTATGTTCTTTTGTTCTTATTAACAAAAACAGAACTTGGAATGAAACTTTAAGAAAAAAACATGTTAACTCCCCATACACAAAAACTGCAATTTACCTGAAACAGAAGCAACAAAATCATGTAATCATTTGGGAAGGGCCTTCTCAGTTGTGGCACCCCATCTATGGAATCAGCTCCTCAAGGAGGTGCGCCTGGCACCTACCCTCTATTCCTTCAGGCACCAGGTGAAGACCTTTTTATTTGCTCAATATTTTAATGGTTAATTTTGTTCTTTTATCATCGCTACTTTTATTATCACCACTGTACCTCTGGACTGAATTTATTTTAGCTGTTTGTTTTTATCATGTTATATTTTAGTATGTTTGTGGTTTTATATTATTTTAGTTGATATTTTTGTGTTGCTTTGTTTTGTAAACTGCCTAGGGAGCCTTTTGGCTGATGGGCGGTGAATAAATATATTACATACATACAGTAATACCTTGGATTGCAAGTTACTTGGTTTGAGAGTGTTTTGCAAGACAAGCAAAATTTTAAATATTTATTTTTTAAAAATTGACTTGATATACAAGCAACGTCTTGCAATACAAGTACTGTAGTACGGCTTAAATTAAAAATCTCTGTACAAATTATTTTGGGGGAATTTCGTTTTGATATAAGAGTGTTTTGGATTACAAGCACGTTTCCGGAACGAATTATGCTCTCAATCCAAGGCATGACTGTACATACATACATAAATTTAATCATGGCCACTAGTGAACACTGGCTATTGGGTCAATAGTTTGCTTCATGAGGTTTATTTTTTATTTTTATTTATTTATTAATTAAAATAATTATAATCCACCTTTCAACTCATACTGGGTGGTTCCCCAAGGCAGTATCAAAAAAAGAAAAGAAAGAAAGAAAAGGGAGAATTTAAACAAATTCTAAGCAACAAACCCAATTGACAGCAAAACTATCATTAAAATCATTCTAACCTCAGCAGATTCACCCTTATATTAAAAACAATAGAAGGCTGGACAAAAACATCTTCACCGCCTAAAACTGAGCAAAGATGGGTCCATTCTCACCTCCAGAGGGAGGAAATTCTAAAGTTGGGGTGCTGCCACAGAGAAGACCCTGCCCCATGTTCCCACTGACCTAGCCTTTCTTGATAGTGGGACACATAGCAGGGCCTTGTAAAGTACAAACAGGTTAATCTGGGAGGAGGCAGTCTGGCTTTCAGATATCCTGGCCCTAAACCATGAGCTCTTGAGAGGATTGTATTAATAGGATTTATTACTCATTGCATATAGTTTTGTTCTTTAAAAGTAATATATTGCAACAAGAAATACACACACACACACACAGACTAAATATTGATGTTAATGTTTAATAGAAATAACTGTTGCTTGGATCCTAAAAAAGTATGAGCAGAGCTCCAGTCACAGAATGGGATCAACCCATCTCCTCCTTCCTGCTGCACCCCTCTTTGTCTGCCCCAGCTACTCCTGCACCTTGGGGGATCTTCTACTCCAGAACATTATTCATTCCAGCACAGGGGCCAGCAGCAACTGGGAGGTGGGGTGGGTGGAATTGGTAGAAATTAGAGATGGCCTCTTGTACAAGTAGAAGTGCCTTCCTCTTGGGCTAGACTCTATTGGATAGAAGTCTATGCTCTTACATCTTGGTGGGCTCCTAATACTAAGCTTATTAATATCAAAATATAAAATCAAGGTATTCAAATTAAAGACTGTACCTCTAGTTGCTCGGCCTTGCCTCATTCAATTTCTCCTTACATAAAAGTGTGAACGTAAGTTGCAGTTGCCTGCCAAAGCAATCCTGCACTTGTGCTGTTTCTTTTTTAAAAAATCTACCAGGAAAGCAACACATCAGTTGGACAATAGAATCTCTAAGCAATATGCAGGGCTTGACCTCGCTCTGAATTGAAATGAATCAATTTCCAGATGCTCTTCCCACACATTTTCTACACTGTGTAGCTCATTGACCCATAACACCCGCATATCCTTTGGTGAAAGGAGGCAGTGGTTCATCCAGAGTGCAGTAGCCTACTATGCCACCCCAGTACTTCCATAGATGGGGAGGGAGATGTATATAATCAAAACATCATATAAAATATTTGAGAAGGAGACAGATGAACTGTGGCATTCCCCCCCCCCAATGTTCTTCCCCCTGTAGCTCACTGAACAAGTGAGGAAATGACAACTGGACATTTCAAAGCAAAAGGCGAATAGGTGTCCCAATGTCTAGTGACAGTACAAAGATAGATGCTTTATTTAATTTATGAATAAATGAGAAATCTGAAGACAGAAAAAGCTCTAAGTCTACATAATAACTTACTGCTGGATTAACAAACATAAAACCAAAATGGAATTTGTTTTTTATTTGAAAAGGAGCTTTAATACCAATAGAAATAGAAAGTTCCCAAGCATTAGAAACCCTCAGGAGGAGGGTGGGAAGGACAGCATTTTTCCTTCTTCTACCTGCTTTCCACCCCCACCCCACAAGCTTCCTGGCTCCATGGAGCTAGATATAGGGACAGATACTGCAGTCCCTCTGCTCAAGCTCAGAAGCAGCCAGATTGAGTGGAGGGGCTGCAACAGGTCTCCATGGGCTTCGCTCCATCAACTGCCATTGCCTCACTGCTAGGGCTGGGAAGCATGCTAGGTCTCTCCAGGCATAGTTTAGGAAAGCCAGCTCTAGGAGGAGCCACTGCCAACCCTGGGTTAAAAATGGGAAGTGCTTGGCTATAGCAGAGTGGTGTGGCACTCAGTATCCCTAAGATCAGCACCTGGGACAGCTACCAGTGCATCCCCAAAGCAACTGCTGTCCATGGAGCTGAGTCTGGGAAGACCTCTGCAGCCCAGCCAAAATATATAGAGAGCGAGAGCGAACAGACCATTTGCTTAACTCCCAGCCCTGGCTGGCTTGAGGAACACAGACGCTGTTCATCTGCAATGTGTTGCTTCCAGTGAGATGCACATTTGTATGAATATGCATTCCAGTAAGGGAGTGTTGGGACCATGAGCCATGGCAATGGGGAAATGTTCCTTCCACCACCACCCACCCCCTCAAGCAGCAGCAGATTGGGGAAACAATGGCAAGTGTGAAAAAATGCATGAAAAAGTGGAAGATCTTTCTCCCATAAACATTGTTGTGGCCCCAAAATGCTAACATTCACAGGGGAAAAAAAATCATGACATTTCAGTGCATCACAAGTCATAGTAGACTTCTATGGGAGCTACTCTATGAATTGCTCTCCATACATGCAATGTATGAAGCTAAACTATGAAGCTTATCCTTCTTGGAAAAAAACCAAGGAAACAGACATACAGTAATACCTTGGATTGCAAGTTAACTTGGTTTAAGAGCATTTTGCAAGACAAGCAAATTTTTAAATATTTATTTTAAAAAATTTGACTTGATATACAAGCGACGTCTTGCAATACAAGTACTGTAGTACGGCTTAAATTAAAAATCTCTGTACAATTTTTTTTTGGGGGAATTTCATTTTGATATACAAGTGTTTTGGATTACAAGCACGTTTCTGGAACAAATTATGCTCTCAATCCAAGGCATGACTGTAAATGGTTTTGGGGTATTTTACTACCCCAAGCCTCATTCAAATGTATCTTGGACTAGTAAAAATAACCCCAAAACTAAACCATGTCTGTGGTTGTAGCAGAAGTTCACTTAATGCTGTTTACTTGAATCATGGAGCATTTTAATCCTATGTCTGTGCTTACAGCAGAAGTGCACTCAGTCCTGTTTACTTATATCATGGGGCATTTGTTATCCCAATGGGGCAAGTGATCCATTTACTGCATATATAAAAAGTAACACTGATATACAGGTGATAGAAACTTATAAATAGGAGATAAACAAATAAGAAACTTAAAGCGATCTGATCAGGACATTTACTAGTGTGAATTAAATCCTTAAATTCCACTGAAAATCTTACATTACTTATAGTGTAGTCCACTATATAAGAAGATAGGAAAAAGATGTTAAATCTTGAAATGAATGGAATCTAAAAATGCTTAAATTTTGTCAATATTTTATTTAGTAGTGGTAAAATAACATAATGGGATGATGGAAGGCAGTTTACACATTCCAGCATGACAATATGGAATAATACACTAGAAAAATAAATCAATGGACTAATGATTGTTTAAAAAACCCCAAATAAGTTTGTTATAATATTGGTTATTGAAATACTACAAAGAACCCATCAGTATGACTGGCAGCATCATTGACCCTTCGGACTGTGGGTCCTGCTGTCTCCTCCTCCTCATCTGACCAACTAACTCTTCAAATCTCCTTTTCTGCTTCTATCCTCTCTGCTGCCCTGTCTATGCTAATGTCACCAGCTAATCTCTTCTGATGTCATAGAGCAAAGGACTGGTGAGGCAGGAGGCAAACAGCTGAGTGCTCAGGAAGTTGTGTCAGAACATGGAACTGTGTAAAGCTCTTGAAGAAATCCTGATCTAGGGCAACATGGTGTAGGCTATTAAAGGGCACCTTGCTGGTACAGATTGGTTTATCTGTCCTGAAGCTTTTTACCAGCAATGGACAACTGATTCCTCTTGCTTATGAATCTGATCATGTAGCTCAACAGTGAAGCACATGCTTTGCATGCAGAATATCCCAGATGCACTCCCTGGCCTCTCCAGACTCTTGCCTGGAACACTGAGAGTCACTGCCAGTCTTGCGTAAATACTGAGCTAAATACAGACCTACAATCTGACTCAGCATAAATCAACTTCCTGTGTTTCAGATTAGATCTGGGTCTGAACTTCTATGTGTAACAGTTTTCATATTGTTTTTAATTTTCCTTATGAACAATGCTTTTTAGGAATTACTATTTGGCAAAATACTATGCTTCTTTTAAATGGGTCTTGGGATTTATTATGGATTGTTTTAAAATTGTTATATTTTTGTATGTTGGTTTTATATTATGTATTTTTAGGATTTTAATCTTTATAAACCACCCAGAGAGCTTTCGCTAGTACAAAGTATAAAAAAGTAATAAATGAAATTAAATGAATGAAACTGGGATCCTATTAACAAAATATTCTCATGAAAAATACTATTAAATAAATTATCTCAGACACAAAAATCACCAGAGCTGGTCCCAGGATCTTGCCTTGAATATTGCATGAAAATAAGTTCCTAGATATTTCCCTCACAATGAAGCTTTTGAGGTGGTTGCACTGTTACTTTAGAACAAAATAAGCACTAGAACTGACATTGTATATATTCTATTAGCATCTTCAGCATAGGTTTTTGTTTTGTGTTTTTTAAAAAGCTCACCATGTCTTGCAAAAAGTTTTAACTATTTAGCTAAACCAGTAACATAGATTACTATATTTCTGTGATTCAAAGGGATTTCAAGTGTCCCTAATTTGTATAAAAGTAGAAAGACACTTCAATAGTAAGATGTAGGAGCTCATGCCTCATTAAGATTTTGTTAAACCATGTGTTGGATCCAGGACCTGCCTACCATGGATAGAAGGATTCTGCTCACAAAAGGTGCCTCTGCCCAATTTTTGTGGAATCCGTCCTCCGCCCACACACCTCACCCCATTCAGAGTGTCCCCTGACACTCTGTGAAGCATTTATAGGGAGCTGGAGGGGTTGCCATGAGGAGAAGGAGCTGGGGAAATCCACATGCACCAGCTCAGTTGCACAGGCCTAAATCTGGATCTAACCCCAAATCTGCAGGCACACAAGATGAAAGTAAAATACTTGGCATACAATAATCTTTGTTTCTTGGTTCTTTGTCTAAACTATAAGAAAAAGAATCCCTTCTTTCTTTTTAAAACATTCATTTGTCTTCTCTATAGCTTTGCAAGATATTCATCCAGAAACCAACCCACCCCCCCAAAGCACCCCAACTTTTCCGAAACAAACAAATAAAAAGAAGAAATATGAATTGATGCCAGTGGGGGGAAACAGAATGAAATCAAATCCATCAGGACACAGTGGGTTTTGCCTCTGAGTAAACATGCATAGTATTGCACAAAGTAACTCTCAACTAATTTGCAAAGGGTGCAGTATTCTTTATATTCTGTCCTATTCTATGCTTCTTTTTCTTATGCATGGAAATTTCTTGCTAATTCCTCTCTGCATGTAGTTTGGTGCTTCCTTTTTTTGGCAGTTTTAACAGTTTAAGGTGGAATTTTTAACTCTGACTCCAATACTGAAACCACTGTAGCCTACATTTATGGAAAGTTTGCCCAACCCTATTAGAACATGAAGTGAGATCTGGGATTCAGAGGGAGCAGAAGAGAGTGGGGCTATGAATTATTGGCTGGAAATAGGATTTGGGTTAGGAGGAGGGTGGTGGAAAGTCGTAGGGTTGGTAAGGATAGCCTTACTTCAGACAACTGAAAGACTGGACTAACTTAGAGACTCCTAAGAGGGGGTCTCTCCCTGCTCTTCTTGCAGAACATGCACTCCAGAAAGCAAGTCTAGCTGTGAAATTGATGCAGTGGAAAGACCTGCTTTAGGATATTGTTATTGGGAAGAGTGAAACAAAGGTTGACCTCTGATAAACACCATGAACTTTTGCCCGTAGGGAGACAGGTTGGTGAACCGTGTGAACCAAAGGTCAGACACAGACTTTCAGACTATATGCACTTCCTACAGTTTACCATGCTGCATCTCTAAGTCTCTGTGACACAAATGAAGCCAATTATCACCATAGAGATAGGAAAAGGTAAGAGTGAGACACTGCTCAGATTAAGAGTTGACTTTGTACAGTCATGTGACACTTTGCTAGAACAAAAGTACAATGTTATGTGGCTGCTGCAGGTCAATGGAGCATGAGACTTCTGTATGCAATTGAGCACTGGGTTTAGGCTGGGAGGGAGTCTGATAGGAGATAATTGAACTAAATTAACCTGAAGGGTGTTTTGTGGGGAATATTTTTGGCTGGAAAACCAACCCAGCTATTGGCAGAAAGTGCTCAGATGGGGTGGAAGAGTGGTGGCAATAATTTCTACTGTAGCATTTTAACACACTGTTTAACAACCCTGTTTCTCAAACAGCATGTGATTGTTTGAAGACTTTAAAAAAGGGAAATGAAAGTGGGGGGCTACAAAGTAAATTTCAAAAGCAGCACTAGGGAAGGTGTGATTAACACTTTCTCTTCAGGCTGTTTTTATGATTAAAATCCACCTATCCACCAAGAGTCCCTCTATTGTTTTCCCCCTGTGTGGAAAGCAATTAATCACTCACCTGTACCCTCCCCACCCAGCACTGCTGTTACAACTGGACTGCTACCACCAACTCCATTTCCCTAAAAAAAAACCAACATGCCATGAAACTGGATAACAAAACTGGTGTACACTCAGTAGGGATGACATACATTGCTCTCTTGCAGCCTCTCCTCCTCCAGCAATATGAGAGGAGGAGAGGCTGCACCGGGCTGCTTCACAGGACTGATGCTCTCACAGCTACAGCATGCTCCCCTACGGTATGGGTATAATAATGGTGGACTTCATTGGCAGGATAATATTTTTTTTAAATGTTTACAGACTCAGAAATAAAATCACATTTTTTGCATGCAATAAATTCTGAGTTCGAAAAACCATAAACTGCTGTAATGTGCTGCTACCTTTTGTTTTGGAGTAGATACGCTACTCCGCAATAAGTTACAGTAAAATTCCGGATTTCTCCATGGTTTTCTATGGATTGCAATCACGCCTCCACCAGTGAAGACCAAAAATATGGATTTAAGATGAATCAGGAAGTCTTTTCTCTAGATAATGGGTGTTTCACTCTACAATTTTTAAATCTCTAGGGTAACCTGAATGTCAATCATGGCTACGACTTCTCTCATTGGTTAAAAGCACTGAAAGATGGGTGCAGGCATGCTTCTCACATAATGATGGGGCACAGTAGTCCTGCACATTCTGCCTCATGTCTCTGGTTCTATATGGACTAGATACTTGCTTTTGAAAAAAATATATATGAAAATTTGGAATCCAGGACAGCAAATGGTGCAAACAGGCACCAGGTGGAATGGCTAGAATACCAGAAAAACCTTGTCAGCCAAGTAATATGGCAGCCCTACCAATGGGGCACACTTCTGAATATACATATGTAGGATTGTGTTGTAAAAGACCCAGCTTGCTATTCATTTTCTGACGGATATATTGATTTGAGCTACCATAAAAGAATATCAAACAAAATTACTCCAAACTTGGATACTGTGGATGAAAATGATTTCCCCATAATTTTATTTTTAGACTGTCCCAATTAAAGCATCACTGTGTTCATGTTGTTTGTATAATTAATATGAATAAACACTATGCTTACTCTTAATCTCTAATTATGATAAACTACACATTTTCATTTAAGTCAAGCCTCTGCTTGTGCTAAAGCTGTCTAAATCGCTCCTGAGTTTTGAAGATAACTTTGGAAATTGAGGGAATTAACAGATAGGGTCCCACTGAGAGAAGTGTTCACAGGAAAGGGAATAAAAGATAGATAGGTGACTCCAAAGTACTCGATAATGAAAGCTGGAAGGAAGAAAAACTGCCACGATTGAAAATAAGTAAGATCATCATGAGGAAAATGTGTGCAAACATTAAAGCACAAACTAAAGAACAAAATATAGGACAGATCCAGTTCTACCTTCCCCTTGTTTTGAGCGGTGGGGGGGGTCCTCCACAATAAAGCATTTCCTTCATGTCCTGAGATTCACACTGGGGGAGGGGATGAAGAAACCAGATAAATTATATACACACATACCCCATTAATGAATGTAATTTCCTTTTAGCTCCACAAGGCTTGCACATCTTCCAAACTACCTCAGACACTAACAGCGCAATCCAATGAGGGTGCCCACAACCCTCCAAACCCGGAGGATTGCTGGCATCCTATGAAGAACAGGAGGAACACAGCAGATAGGACATCCACCGTGCCCTCTGATCCACCGATTTTGGCTATCTAGATGTTTTTCCTGTCCTCATGAGGAGGAGAGGCTGAGGCGCTACCTGGATTCCTCAGAATCTGGGGGAGCCTCTCTCCTACTTCCCCTCCCCCAGGAATGCCCCCCTATGGGGGAACCAAAGACAGAAGACCGTCTTCGGTTCCCTGCCGGTGGGGAAAGAACCATGCCGGCTACGAGCTGGGGGGGGGCGCTCTTGTATGCTGCAACGTCGAAAATATTTCTGAAGTTGCAGAGGCTTCCAGCCCGAATCCTATGTTCCCCCCCCTGAGAAGGTCAGAGGGACATGATAGGATTGCACCCTAACAGTATGGAACTCCATCCCTAGTGACCTTCACCGTGCCCCCTCCATGACGAGCTTCCGCCACACATTAAAAACGTGGTATTTCAGGCGGAAATATGGGGTGGGTTAGGATTATTAAAAAAAAATATTATAGTGTTTTAATTGTGTTATGTCTGTTTTATTATTGTATTGTTAGAATGTACATCGCCCAGAGTGGCCGGGTGACTGGCCAGATGGGCGATTCAAAAATGAAATAAATAAAATAAAATAAATAAATATTAAAGACCACTGAAGCTAAAGCGAATCAATGGAAAGCCAACGTTTATATTTAGATATTCAGCCAATGGGCAGAGCCAATACAGAGGCATAGGGTGTCCCAGAGATTTGCTAGCTACTAGTCATGATGGCTATATATTACCTCCAGTATTGGAGGCAGTATGCCTCTGAATACAAGTTGCTGAGGAACACAAGCAGGATGGTGCAATTGCATTCCTGTCCTGCTTGTGGGCTTCTGAAAGGCATCTGGCTGGCCACTGTGTGAACAGAATGCTGGACTAGATAGGTCTATGGTCTGATCCAGCACAGCCTTTCTTGTGTTCTTAATTTTGGCCCTGTTTGTCAGGTGAAACGTATATATAACTTAATAAAAATGTTTATTAAGTCAGGAATGAGCATCAAATTTAAGCCATTCAAATAGAAATATCAGGATGCTAATAATGCTGGAATTTGTACAAAATAAATTTTGCATTCCTTTACATTTCTTTTTGGAGAGGAAACAATAGAAGACTGACATATTTCTCAGCTTCCCCCACTGCAACCTGTGCAGATAAATTTCCCCAGATTGAATCATTCCAAACTGAACGAATACATTTAGTCAAGTAAGGAAAGCTTTTGACCAAAGGACAGACTATTGCTAAAAAAGGAATAGCTGAAATGACCCACAGTGAAGAAGAGTTGATAAAGAAAAGATTGTAGATGGGACCTTAATGCAATCAATATCCTTTATCAATATATTTTTTCACCTTTGGGGGGAATCCCCCACATCACTCCGATTTCTACCTCTTCATGTGCGGCACCACCCTTCATCAAACAGGAACTAGAAAGCTCAAGCAATTCTATTTTCTAATTCTCAACCCAAAATGGTGATCTTAAGAAACAGTGGTTATCAAACTGGAATCAATTCCACCCCGTTTTCCAATTCAGCTTTTACTCCCCCCCCACTTACTCAGCCTTTATAAGAAGATTTGCCAAGCACAACTGATAATCTATGTAAACCCTGCTTCCCAATGCAATGTCACATGACCAACTGGAAAATGATAACATAAGATATGTAGCTCCAGTTCTGCCTAACCCCCTATAAATGTTCCTGGCATATTTTGGAAAGAAATTACCTTCATCCCGTTGTGCTTGGTCCTCTTAAATTGATCTCACAAAGAGGGGGAAAGACCATCATAAATTCCCTTACCCAACCATAGTGGTTATTAACTCTGGATTGGAAGAATATATTAAATGCTAGAGACAATTTTTGTGCAAAATGAAGATAAGGAAATATATGCCCTCTATTAAATGGCATAACCCTTTCTTCAATTTTCAAACTGCAAAGTAAAAAAAGAAGAAGAGTTCTGTCCCACTTGGTGCACTTCATAAAACTATACATCTAATCTCATTGCTCAAAAGTAAGAACAGGAAATTGTCAAAGATTATCTTTATAATCAAACCATACTGAAGAAGTATTTGATCTCAAAGACTGCTAAACACTGGAACTTTTTTAAAACTTGGAACATTCAGCATTATCGTATTTCAGAAGACTTACAGCACTAGAGAACTCATATATATATATATATATATATATCTGCAATTACCCTCTGTGGTCCTAAATCTATATTTGCAGAAATTTAATTAGGAAAAATCTCCAGCATCCATTGCAGAAAAATGTCAGCAAGGCCAACTTTCGACTAGATAATATGAAAGATGTGCAGGCACAGAGCACCAAATAATCAAACTTAACCATCACAACATAATCTTGAAAATGAAACATATCTCTGACTCCCGTTTAGCTAGATAATCAAATCAATAGGGTGCAAGCACCTGACCAGTAACAAACCGGGGGAGGGGGGAGGGAAAAAGCTCATAAACATTCATCCACTTATATTTCTGAAACGGCTACAGCACAATGGTATGAAAAAGGTAGATCTATAAATACTTTCATGACGCAAGAGGTGTGATTGTTTCTGTAAATGTTTATGCTACAAAGACCCCTGGGGGTATAGTATATCTCTATATGTCATGTGCTCATAGACACATTGCATCCCCCCCGCCAGATTCCTTCCGATGTATGTTGAGCATCCAAGCGTCAATGGTACTGGAGAGGTTTAGACCTAAGTATAATAGTGTGCCCAAGAGCAGTGGTTTAAAGAGGTAAATGGTGACTATTCACTTATGTAGAAGACATTGAAGGGCCACACCCAAGCATCTAAAAGTGTTCCCTGCCACTGGCCACCCCAGCCAATGAGTTTCATTTGCCGGCCCTGCCCCTATTTGCTTCTGTGTATAGTTCCTTCCTGGGTTCTATTTCTTAGTCAAATGGGGCATGAGGAAGTTGGAAACTGACACACATATATTTTGTGTTTATCTCACCTTTATGCCGGTTGTTGCTGCTTAATTTTTTTTAATTTTTTTTAACTCTTTTAAATTATTCAGTGTGTTTTGGGGTGCTTAGTATTGTACACCACTTTGTGTATTTCTTTATTTGAAAAGAAGTATAGAAACATTATAACTAAACACACATCTTGCACATATACCATACCAGCATACCATAGCAGCCTGTTTCCAAAGTATTTGGGGATGGTGAAGGGGGTGAACCAATATTTGCTGATTTTATTTATTTCAGTTTAAAAACATTAAACCTGAGCAATAAGTTCTCACAATTTCCACAAACCTGTCGTTGCCTATGTCACTAATCCTAGGTAAACTAATGATAAATTTCACAGCACTCATCTAGCAGCATGAGCAGCATTAATCTGTAGGGTGGTTTTAATAAATTATAGCTCAACAACAGAGCCAAAAATGACTAATTAAAAAGTTGCTTAGAGAAGTACTTATCGTAAATGTGAACAAACTGCATAAAGGTAACTCGGCCACCTAGTGAAACATGCTGCTAGCGATCTTGAAACGCCAAATAAAAAAATCTCCACATGAAGTACTTACAAAATTAAATTAAATTAATATTTTTTCACCATTTACTTTTTGCATGCAACCATTTATTTTTCTTTTTTAAATGTAGTAATTCTGAAAAAGGACGGTGGATGTTTCCAGATCAAGAAAGTTTAGGAAGACATTGCAATGAGGCAAATATACTGTTCTTCCGTAACAAGAGACATGGGAACTGGAGTCCCAGTTTTCCTGAATTTACCCCATTTCAGAATTTATGATAAATATTCACAACTACGTGAACATGTTTCTTCACAAATTGCTCCTTTCTAAATATAGAAAAATAGTGTTACATGGATCTGGATCCTGACTCATGCCTGAAGGTTCATGAGACCTTGAGAAGGCCCCCAACTAATCAGAATTTGGGATCTCCAGCTCTGAATCACTACCTGCCTGCTTCCAAGTGTTCTTGGGAGGCCCCCTGTCACTACAATGCACATTGACCTTCCTTTGCAGATACAGCCACAGTGAGCCTTCCAAGTAGAAGAAGCAGCCTACAGCTTGCATTTGTAGACAGCACTGACTGATCTATAAAAAGATAACATTTCTGATATATTTGTACTTTTACTTTCTTGCATTTCCCATCCAAAATATTTCTTTCCATTCCCTTCCCAAAACATTATGTGGTAGTAAATTATTATTATTTATTTCATTCCTATACCGCCCAATAGCTACAGCTCTCTGGGCGGTTCACAGTAATCTGATAATATGAAAAGTACATTCAGTCCATCATTAGAAAACTAAATATATTTTGTTCACAACTTGAAATTAGATATTTTCCCCTCCACTCACTCAATTTATTAAAGTAAATTCCATCAAGCATTTTTATTAAAAAAAATAAATCATGATATTTTGTCTCAGCCAGCAGCCTGACACTGAAAATAAATACTAAAAGTAAAACACAGCCAACTTTACTTTTTAGAAAGATAGGGTAAAAATAATGTTAAATTAAGCCAAATAAATTAATCAAAGCACATGTCAATGCACATCATCAATTAAATGACAGAGAGAGAAGTACTCACCATGTATAATCAGAACATACTCTGCGATGCTTATGCCAATAGAATTTTCTGCTTCACATCGATATGTACCATTGTCCGTTTTATTTAGGAAATTAATGTTTAGCTCCCTACCGTTGACAACCATTCTTTCTGGATCTGGTAACTCTCCACCATCCTTTGTCCATAATACTGGATCTGGCCTATTAAACATACCAAAATAGCATTATTTTAACAGTATTTCTATATGATTTATATCATACTGAATCAGACCAATATGGGTTCCTTATGCAACAAACTGTAAGAAAAATAAAAAATTGGCAGAACAATCCTAACCTCTTCGGACAGCCATCCAAGAGGGGTTAGGATGGAGTGGAGATGTCAATAGAGAGGGGCTCTGCCAGCAGGGGGAAGAGCATCTATACTAGAGGCCACAGTTACACCCATGGAGACTACTGTCAGTGGTAGTAGGTCCCAAAATGAAGCATTTTGGGAATGGGATGTCTGGAGATATAAAGTCCCTCCATTCCCAGGTGAGGCCCCAGGATTGGCCGCCTTACCTACACTGGTACTTTCCCTTCCATTGATTTCAATGGGAAGAGAAATTTTAACAAAGGAAAACCACCAAGAGAAAAACCGGCAAGAAACAGCCCGTCAAATCCCACCCTGGTTGCTTGTAGCAGAGTTCTAGGTGCCATGGTGGTTCCATGGAAAATCTCCCCTTCTGCCCCACTGCGGATTGCTCTGTAAGCTATTAATAGAGACATTACAGTTGAGCAATATTATTCACCATTCAAGTTTACCTTTCAACTATTCAAAATAATGGAAAAAGTGGTAATATCAATTATTTCAAACTGAATGTAGACATGCCACAGAACCTGCTATGAATTCTAATCCACATAAATATTTGTAGACAAATTCATGATTATGTTTTCCAACGAAGAGTTATCTTTTAAAATATATATTTGGATATTCTCCTAGTGACAGATTCATCCCTGGTACATTCACAGATGTCAATCAGGTAAAATCTATCATTATCAGCTTTATCAGAGGTAGTATTTATAGGGTTTGTGCTTACCAGTTTTGTCCTCTATTAGGTTAATTACAGATTATGGTTTTTAAAAATAGGCTCATATATCAAGCAGCTTTTGGGCACTGCATATATTTTTGAAATCTTAACAGCAACTAGCTTTATGCTATGCACGCTTACATAGCTTTCTGCACAGTTTCTGCACAGAATGGAGTATTGTACCAGTGTGGTACCACAAACCATCATATCACATCGGAATTGAAGGAATATAGTTAAATAGGCACATGTTACTGTTTCAGTGTTTAAAACTAGGATGAAAACAATAACCCTTTACAAATCAAAAATTCAAGGCTTTAACTCGTTAATGGATTGTGCAGGCAGATCATCACACACTGCTAAAAGGTATGGCGAAAGGAAAGCAACAGAAAAGGTGAGTATCAGGTCTTCATAATAGTCATGAAGGGAAATGAGAATACATCAGGATAGCAATGGAAATGGAATAAAATGAGGTGAACTGGGGCAGGCTTTGGTGGAATTGGGGAAGAGAATGAATCTATAAAGGTTTGCTAATAAAGGAGTCCTCTAATGGGAACTATGGAGAGCTGAAAAGCCTGTAAGGAGAGAGATTTGAGATGGCTAGGAGAAAAGGATTTTTTAAAAACTCTGAACAATGACATGCATGCCAAAATCTATTATAGCATGTCTACTTTTATATTGCTGTATTCTGAAGCCTCGGAGTGGATAGCAATATAAATATAAAATCTATTTTTTCTAATAAATAACATAACAAACAAAAAAATCTAACAATTATATGTTAACATTTTATAATAATGTATTAAATAGAACACTTGCAGAGAACACTATGAGAAACAAGCTGAAACCCCAAATATAAACCAACAAATCATTACAGTACAGTTATATCCCAATTCAAGTTTTATACACATAAATAAAACTCCAGCAATATGCAGATGTTTTAATGCATATGAGAGTCTCCACCAGTGTTCAAAACTGAAAATAGAAATGCAGGTTTAAGACATTTCAGAATGAGACGATACAAATGCATTACACAACAGCATACAAAAAGATCAACATTCAGCTAAGAAACAGTTGGATCACTCTAAAAATGCAACATTCAGTTTATCCACCATCATAACCCGCTATCAAAGTCATGAAGTCTGCCATTACCACCAACCATCACAATTTTATGCTTTCTCTATACTATGCTTATCATTTTGATTTTATCTTGGGTTTACAAAATATGATTGCCAACTAACAAGAATTTTATAGACTAAGTCAGAATTTTGCTGTTTTGGCAAGTTACCAAAAGAAAAGAATGAAAAACCAGAAGAGTTGTTTTAGCTGTCAGTGTGGAAATGTAAGTTGTCATACCATATACTGTCATATCTGCATGCATGCTAAAGTTGTGTAGGGATGTGCTGACAATGGGAAGTCTGGCTTGTTTGAACTTGATGGACTTCCTGCCTGCTTCCAAATTTCAATCCACTGATTGAAAGTGGGCCAAGTCAGGGTTTTCCCCGTGGACTTCTGTCTCTAAGATGGCCACAGTTTTGTGAATTTTTTTAAAATGCTAAGGAAATTGGCACAAATTGTGCTATTTGCACAATTTGCATAAATATACACAATTTGCACAAATTTACGCAAATCACAGTAATTTTGCGTGTTTTGCACAAATCAGCACCTGAAAAGCACGTGGATCTAGCCCGATCTGCATAAAATCAGCTGATTTGCACAATCAGCACCTGAAAAGCACGTGATCCTTACATGACTTGTGCAAATCACATGAGGACCACGTACTTTTCAGACACCGATTTGTGCAAATCAGCCGATTTTACACAAATCGGGCCAGATCCATGTGCTTTTTGGGTGCTGATTTGTGCAAATTGGCCAATTTTAAGCAAATTTCCTTAGTGTGTGTGGTTTTTTTAATGCACAAATCATGGCCCCTCTCAGAGATGGAAATTCACGAGCTGGCCCAACACACACCATAGTGAGTCGGCGCCAGTGCAGTGCTGCTGAACCAGAATCCGAGGAGCCGAATCATGAAAATCTGTTGGATTTTCACCCCCCTATCAGATTCCTTATACATCCCTAAATGGAATGACTAAATTTTAATGAGATATGCGTTCTAGTTTATCACTAGCTAAAGAATGTCTGTCGTCTGCAAACTGCAGTGTGTCTTATCTCAGAATTCTCAATTTCCCTACTCAGATGAGAAAGGAGGGAGGGTGGTCACTTATGCATTACCCAAAAAGAAGACAAAAGACACCTATTTCAATATGCTAATATAGATTTATAGATGCAAATTTAGAAATAGCTAATATGATTTCAGTAGAAATGCAATACATTTCAGCAAAGAAGACTTGTGAGCATGTGACCTGTGTGCCTGCTTGGTCTGCTCTCCAGGTACTAAAACTATGCATGGGCAACTTCAAGGCCCCTGCTGCTCTCCCTTTTTGTGGTTCTTTATCTTTAAACCAGGCTTAGACTAGAGAGCCCTTCAAATAGAAGACTGTTTTCTTTAAACTTGGATGCTCGGCTACTCTAGAGGAAGGGCAGATGACAGACACACTCTAGCTAAAAATAAACTAGCATGTTTATTGATTGACATGCAGGCAGGAAAATCTCCAGGTATTCAAAAACAAACAAACAAACAAACAAAGAACTTCAAATTTCCATGTATTACAGAATCTTTCTCCATAAACTTTCTCCAGAATAATTTCTCCAGTGATGTTATGGGTGCTATAATTAACAGCTAAGCAAAGAATGCATGAGGCATGCATACAAAAGAGGAGTTAAACTTACAGTGTTATGCCTTATTATACCCATTGAAAACATACTGTATATTTGTGGTCTAAGATCCATACATTGCTTGCTCACTGCCTAGCAGATTCATGTCCATAATTTGAAAAGCACCTTTTAAAAGAACCAGGCCTGGGGAAACTTTGTATCAATCAAACAAAGAAACTGAAGAACAAAGTAATGGCTTGCATCCAAATGTGCCCTTCTATGTGTGGAAAGCCTTTTCCACATATAGAAGGGCTGTGTCTTACTTAGCAGAATTAGTAGAAGATCAAAAGAAAACCAGAGATGGTCTTCAATTTGTTCAAACCCTTGTGAAACCATTTACACTAGAGTGCACACTAGAGGGACAAATCTCCATCTTCAGAGGGACAAATCTCCATCTTCAAGAAAGATTAAGACCAATATGGAATGACAAAGACCTATTAGAACCATATCGGAAAAAGGAAAGCGCCCTTTTCATCTATCAGAGAATGCCCATACAAAACCAACACAAACTCCTTTGAAATTTGTGTCCTGGAATATTTCAGGATGGGACAACAAGCAAATGGATATAGGTTTTAAAGAATACCTTTCCAAGTTCGATATAATAGGGCTCCAAGAAACATGGACACAAAAAAAGATAGAGATACCAGGCAGGGCCGGTGCTACCATTAGGCCAACTAGGCAGCTGCCTAGGGCACAGGGCTAAAGGGGGTGCCAGAAACGCCTTGGGGAAAAAATACAGCGCTCTCAAGTGGGAAGGGGGGCGCTAAATATCTGATCTTGCCTAGGGCACCAAACTGCCTTGCACCGGTCCTGATACCAGGTTATCAATTTTTTGTTAAACCCGCCAGAAAGATTGCCAAGAAAGGAAGGTGCTGTGGCGGATTGGCCTTGGGGATATCGACAAATCTGAACATTGAAGTAAATGAAATATATACTCCATCACAAAATATGCAGGTATTCCATCTGATTAAATATAAAGATTTAAATATGATATGTATTAACATCTATATCCCCCCTAAAGGCTCAGCAATTTATGCTCCCGATATGTGGGAAAAGCTCGAATCCCTCGTGGACTCAATATACCTACAAACACCTACAAGTGTATTGGTCGTAATGGGGGATTTCAACGCTAGGATTGGTGACGGGTATATCAGTGCACAGCAGAAATTTGCACTCACAAATGAAGAAATTAATCATCTGCCCCCAAGAAACTCTAAGGACCTGAAGTTTAATGCAGAGGGTGCAACTCTATTTAAATTAATTTACAAATTCAATCTGATTATTCTAAATGGCACGGGCTCAGATAACTCTACAGCAAATTTCACCTTTGCAAATAAGAACGGGGGTAGTGTCATTGATTATGTCTTAATAGATCCACAAATCGTCCCATACATAAAGAAGTTTGCGATAGGGAACCAGCCGGCAAGTGACCATCAGCCATTGATTCTGGAATTAGAAGGCACACAGGAACTAAGGAATGAAAGAACTCCAGAATTGCCTTTTGTTCAACATGGCAAATGGAGACTAAGATGGGACTCCAACCTACAAGAAAAAAGTCGGGATACACTGTATAGCTGGGAATGGGTTGTTTTAAGATCCTGCTTCCTGAATGCAGCTGCTCCAGAGATCTTATCCCTATATCCAGTACTTGATCCAAAGACTGGGTGAACTGTGCTCAACTTCCGCTCCTGTTAAACGAAGACCACACCCGGAAGGATGGTATGACCAAAAATGCAGGGACACTAGACGTGTTCTCTGCTCCTTGAGCAGACAGTCTAAGCTTGAGGAGCGGGCCCAGGTTCTGTATGATTTGGTGGTGGAAAGACGTAAATATAGGCATCTTCTTAAAAATAAACAAAATGCTTATATTACTCAACTATTGACATTGACTGTGCCTCTAAAGACCGAAATGCTACTAAGTTTTGGCAACTGGTAGCCTGTAAATTAAAGGAACCTGTATATGATCTGGCTGCCCCTATAATGATTATGCAATAGGAGGAGTACTTTAAAAAAAATTATAACCCAGAAGGAATGATTTACTTGACACAACTATCACTCCCTAATATTCAGGAAATAGATCCGTGGCCAGATGTAACCACCAGCGAAGTAAAAAAGCTTATCGTATCGCTAGCTTAAAAAGAAGGAAAGCACCACTCCAGGGAAGATATGGTAACCCCAGAGATTTATTTAGAAAATGAGCACTGATGGGCCCCGATCCTGGCCAAAATGTTTACTCATATAAATCAAAACGGTAAATTTCTAATGGGCTGGGCTCAAAGTATAATCATTCCAATCCATAAGAAGGGAGATAAGTCATGCCCTGCTAATTACCGACCCATTAGCCTGTTAGATGTTTCTTTAAAAATTTACACCAAGTTTCTTCTCACTAAAGTTGAAGATTGGGTTTATCAAAATAACATAATTGGGGATGAGCAAGCTGGCTTCTGCAGTGGCAAATCGACTATTGACCAATGCTTCATCTTAAATCATCTTAGTGAAAAATATTCTAGACATTCCAAAAAACTATATGCCACATTTGTTGATCTTATATCAGCTTTCGATAGGATTAATAGGGAAAGACTGTGGTATAAGCTATGGCATCTCGGGATGGACACTCGCCTTCTGATAAAAAATCTATATTCAAACACCACCACTCGAGTAAGAGTAGGAAGAGGCGGATAATTGTCTGAAGTGGAGACCTCTATAGGGGTCAGGCAAGGATGCCTACTAGCCCCTATCCTCTTTAATATTTATGTAAACAACATTATTGGGGATTTGGCAAATAATTCAAACTTCTCTGTGGCTGTAGGTCCAAGAAAACTGAATATATTGCTGTATGCGGATGATATGGTGATATTATCACAAAACCTAGTGGGCATGAGAAGATCGCTCAAAGCCTTTGGGGAGATATGTAGGAAGGAACTACTCTGTATAAACTATCTCAAAGCTAAAGTGATGGTGTTTGGTTTATATCCTCCTAAACACAAGTGGACTCTAAATGGATATCCCTTGGAACAAACTAATCTACGGTATTTAACTATCTAGGTATCTGTTTTAAGCAAAATGGATCCTGGTCTAACCATTTGGAGGCAATAAAGCTGAAAGCAAATAGATCAATGCAAATTGTGTTGAAATTTGCTAGAGTAAGAGGTGGACAATTGGTGGCTCCTGCCTGCAAAGTATTTAGGGCAAAAGTGTTACCACAAATAACATATGGGGCTGAAATCTGGGGCAGTGCAAAAGTAAGACATCTTGAAGTGGTTCAAAACAAATTTCTAAGAACTCTGTTAGGACTTCCCCCTGCCCCTGAAATCTGGGGCAGTGCAAAAGTAAGACATCTTGAAGTGGTTCAAAACAAATTTCTAAGAACTCTGTTAGGACTTCCCCCTGGCACTCCTACGTGTTATACAAGGGCGGAGGTAGGAATGCTTCCCTTAGAGTACTCTATCTGGAAGACTATGTTCTTCTATTTCCTCAAAATAAAACTTTCAACAAATAAACTAGTTACTCTATGCGTAAATGAGCAGAAATCTACCCCCTCAAGAAACAACTGGATATACCGATGCGAATCTAATATGAGACACTTCGGTTTAGACCCCAATGCAATGGTAGGTGGGGATATACATCAACAACGCGAGGTGATAAGACGAACATTGCAGAATTATTTCTGCAAGATGGATATTGCAGGGATGTTGAAGAGTCCTTGGTCTCGAGTCACGAGTCGAGTCACGAGTCTTTGGACCCGAGTCTCGAGTCCGAGTCCGAGTCCTTGGTCCAAAATGGTGACTCACGAGTCACAAGTCACGAGTCACTCCCAAAGCTGACTCCACGAGTCCCTATTAAAATCAATGGGGGGTTTTCCCAACAAAATAAGGCTACTTCAGATGTGTGGTTTAAATAAATTCTAGGCACAAGTGTGCCTTTTTATTTCAAAACTCTGCCACTGATTTTGGCAAGAACAGACCAGGCAGAAAAACCCAAAATAACCAGGCAGGCAGAGGAGGCAGGGAACCCCAAAGCAGGCAGGCAGAGGCCTTTGTCTTGGACAATTCAACTGTTGAATTGTCAAGAAGAGATCAGGCAGGCAGAGGAGGCTGGGAACCCCAGACAGGCAGGCAGAGGCAGCCAAACCCAAAATGTCTGAAAGGTTGCATTTTAGAAAAATGATGTTAAAAAATAAACTTGCTGTACTTCCTAAAACCTATCCATGTTGCATTTGAGGAACATGGTTTTTTCTAAATGTTTGGCCCCCATTCTGGAACAGTGAGGTCTCATCACAATTCCACCCTCACTGAACACCCGCTCCACTGGTGATGAACTTGCTGGAACCAGAAACACACTCAGAGCAGCCACACAGAGTAATCTCAGGTCCTTCTTCTGCCTCTCCCAAGTACGCAACACATCAATCAAAATAAATCTTGACACACTGTTGGGGCTGCACTCCTGGTAGCCGTCCATAGTGGCCGAGCAGCGGCACACCTCGCTTCCATGCGCTCTTCGCCGGCAATCACGCTCCTCTCCACTCCTTCTGGCACAGCCCAGGGATACTGAAGAGTCCTTGGTCTCGAGTCCCGAGTCGAGTCTCGAGTCCCATTAAAAATATTGGGACTCAAGTCCGAGTCGAGTCAGAGGGGGGACTCAGTCCGACTCACGAGTCGAGTCCTCGAGTCCGAGTCCCCATCCCTGGGATATTGATACAATTAAAGCCTCCAGATTCTCTAACAGTTTCCCTTTTATAAAACTAACTCATAAGGAAGAAAAATATTTAACAGAAATAACCACCCCAGGTCTTCGTAAAGCTCTTACTAGTCTGCGTTTCCAGACGATGCCGTCCAATTTCAAAGAAGGTAGATATAAAAACATACCAAGGGAACAAAGATTATGTATTTGTGGAGACCAAGCAGTGGAGGATACAGTTCATTATGTCCTACACTGCAAACTATATGTGAACCCTAGGAAAAGATACTTAGACAGGTATTTGGATCCAATTATTCATTATACAGACCTGGATAAAATTTGTTACCTCTTTACAGCTACAGCAAAATCTATCTCGCTGAATTTAGCCTTTTTTGCAGTGAAAGCAGCGAATATTAGAAAAGCCTTGGTGAATATAGAGGACAGTATATAAGGCGATCCATCAGAATGTTGTAATGTATCCTTATAAGGCATTGTACTGTTGTTTTAGTTGTATTTTATATTGTATTTTATATTGTATTTTGTTGTTTTTTATATTGTATTTGATATTTTATATTGTATTTGATAGTGTATTTGATATTGTATTTGGCTAAAACCCAAGTTGTGTTGCCATAATAATAAAATAAATAAATAGAGTGCACACTATTTTTTCCTTGGATTCCTTCTCTTTCCCTTACTATGGCTTACATCTGTGAAACACAAACCCCAATGCCTGGGGTGCATGCATTTCCCCATTGCAAAGTGCTTGCAGCAGCCACTTACAAGCACAGCCACTTTAAAACCTCACACCCTTAGTGCAAAAGAAGCCTCAATGGATGGAGTACAAACAGTTCCTCATCGGGGCTTGCCTTGCAATGGGGAACTGCATGCACCCCAGACATAAGGGCTTGCTTTGCAATGTATGGACAAGTAGTTGCATGTTCCCTTCGTAACTGTGATGCAGCCCCCAATACAGGCAGTCCCCAGGTTAAGAACGTCCAACTTACGGACAACTCATACTTATGAAGGGCTTCCAGGTTCCCCGGCTCTACGTCGTTCATGTAGAGTATAGTGTAGTATACGTAATTTATGCAATTTGCGTAAATGCCGTATACTAAGCTATACTGTTCCGATGTACGTACAAATGCGGCTTAAAGACATTCTTAAGACTGGAACTCATTCGTAACCTGTACAGGACTGCCTGTACTTTGTTGAGCAAAGTCTTCTTCTGGCACTTGCACAACAGTGCTAATGGGTGAACTCATTGGGCACGTTCGCACATCATGCTAACCCACTCTGGCAATAAGCCATGTGCAAACAACCCATGGTGAGCCTGGCAGACAATTGGGGGGTGTTTGGGAATTTATACCACCTTCATGTCAAGATCCTCATCTCCCCCCTCAGTATAAGGTAGCTTCCTATGTTCCTAATCCTGTGATGCCCAATTAGAAGTAATTCCCAGTGTTCAGTAGGGCTTCCATCCAGGGAATCAGCCTCATTGAACTCAATGGGACTTACTTCTGGGTAGACAGGTATAGGATTGCACTGTTAGAAACAAAAATAGGGACACAAAGGCAGCAAAGCTTTGGTTACTCAATTTCCCCTACGCCTTTTGAGCAGTTTAACACTTTTTTTGTTGCATGTTTATAAGTCCGATCTACTGGTTTCATTCTATAATAATTATTTGCTCTATTTGAAAATCGTATGGTTTTGTGATTTTTTTTTTTAATTGGCCTAATGTAAGCTTTGAGGGCTGTTTCAGGGTGGAAAATCCCTAACAATTATAAATTGATAACTATCTAGTGCTGGACAGTACTGCCATATCTCATATGGCATTGTGTAATAACCGAACACATTCAGAAGTTAAATCATTGCTTTTTACAGAATCGGTATCTTTAGATGTTTCAAAAAAATATATCTAAATATCCTGTGGAAATCCCTTAGTGATTGTATCTATGAAAAAGGGTAACATGAGAAAGATATATGCCAGTGATGGCGAACCTATGGCACGGGTGCCACAGCTGGCACATAGGGACCTCTCTGTGGGCACTCGAGCCATTGGTCACCAGATTGCAAAAAGACCGTCCCCTTCTGCAAAACACTAATGATCTTGTTCTTTCTCACAGTGTGGAACAGAATGATTTTATTCTAGAATTCCTGTTACAGAATTCTTTTCTACATTGTTATCACATTTAAAAGATTTTGAAGAATGATGCACAGAGCATGGCTTGGATGTAAAGCCCTAACAGTTGACCTGAGTGCTGCATGTGTTGCTCTCAAACTAACCGAGTATGAGCCAAGGTTTGACAAATTATCAGCATGCATGCAATAGCAAAAATCACATTAATTGTGCAAAAGCATGCCCAATGCAAACTTTTACCTAATGCAGTGTTTGCAGTCCAAGACATAGTGTTTAAAATGTGTTAAGCACGTTTAGTTTTCTTGTTTATCTTGCTCATCCTAGTACAGGTTGACTTTTACTTTTACTAATCCGACACCTATAGAAGCAGGGAAAAGGACCCGGGGTGAAGCTTGCCCCATACAATTTCAGTCTGGCATATAATCATATTACAAGTTGAGAATCCCTTATCCAAAAATACATGTGCCTAATTATTTAAAAAGTTTGTATAAATTCCCTTCAGGCTATGTGTACAATGTAGTACTATAATAATTTTTTGAGTTGATTTTTTTTCCAACAAAAAACTGTTTGTATCATTGAAAGCTCTGTTATTGTGTTTTTCTTTAAAGACAAAAGATGTTAATTAGTTCGGACAACTGTCACTTTGAAATAAATAAGTTGGTTTTGTGTTGCAGTTTGGGCACTCGGGCTCAAAAAGGTTCGCCATCACTGATATATGCAATATTACAGGACTCAGAGAACCTGTCTGCTCAAATATTATTTTTCTTGAAAATGATTTTACAGTTGCCCTCTCTTGAATAATACACTTTAAAAAGAGACAGAGAGAAATTCTTTGTTGGGAAAGGAAAATAGATTTACCATAGTAATAAATGCATTCCAAATACAACATAGCATTTCGAGTTGCAAAACAGCATTTCCTTGGTAAAATAAGTGCTTCCATTCTTCATTTATTATTTTACCTTATCAACTATATGCTGAGTATGACTATTCAGTCCTCTGGCTAACCTCCGATACTGAAGCTAGAAGCTTAAGGGAATTTCTTATGCAGCAAACAGATGAGCTTTGAAGCCAATTTTGCACATGTAATCTAGCAGAAAACATTTGCGTTCAAACACTCAGTGTGCTTCTGTTGAAATGCTGACTGAACTAATTTCTCTTTAAGGAGTAGAAGAAGGGACACTATAGCCTGTAGAAAGGTATCTGTTTTCATTTAAAAACAAGGGAAGATGTATACTTACAATATTTATAATATTTATATTTACAAGATTTATAATTTCTCTTTCTCCCTTTCCTCACAAATTCATACAATTAGCACTATTCACTTTATGTACTCATGCTTTCACAAGATTTTAAGATAAGCAGTTGAGTTTTGAAAAAGATTTAGATTCCATTATTAAATATATTATTATATCACATGTGCTGAAAGCAATACTGGAAATTCAGAATATTTTCAAATATTCTATGCAATTCCTTGTAATATCCCTTTGTATGCATCCCCTGCATGTGTGCAGAGGGGCATAGAATGTAGCACCAGATCAGCATATAAAATGATGGCATTGCACAAGTGCAGCAACTTAGGATAGCGCACCTACACCACTGCAGCTCTACAATACAAAACCTTACAAAATTCAAATAGGAATTAAAAAAGAATATTGATGGAGCAGCAGCGAGGACAGGAAACTCATGTCAGCAAGTGGGTTCAGAAAACATGATAACCCACACTCAAAGGTTGAGTATGGGTTAAGTATGGGTTGAGTGTGGGTTGTCATTTTACCATTGGTTGTTGCTGAAATGTGGGTTAGCGTACTGTCTGAACCCAGCTGCGCTAACAAGCCATAACTTGTTAACCAAGTGTTGTCTGAATCCAGTCAGTAAGTATGATGCCCTCTTTGTTTGGGAGACAGAAGTGGGAGCAGCGGATAATGAGTAGGTGGGTTTGAGGTAGAAATTGGTGTGAAATAAGAGAGGAGTAGGCTGGGGCAGGATCAAGAAGCAAGGGAAAATGAGGGAGAGGAGCTGGAATTACCACTTCAGCCCAAAGCACCCTGTCACCTATAACATTTCAGGGGCCTGCTGTGGAATAGATGGGACATTCACCAGGTTATCAAACTTGGCTGGCATTTAGCTAGTTAATGGTCAGAATCCAAAGAAGCATGCAGCTAGTTCTTTCATGTGCTTTCAATATATTCCCTGAATAGTAGCACTCCCCAACCCCCCAGCCCAGCTGCAAGGCAAACCATTTTTGATACAAAGGCCAATTTCAACAGAGATTGTCATATGGGAGGTCTCTGTTGTAGGAGTAGCTTGTTGGAACCTAGCATCATCATCACCACCATCATAGTTATTGTTTCATGGAATGAGGCAGCATGCAAATTTAACCAATTAATTAAATGCATGCTTAAATGAAACATGGACATGCCTTCAGGATTCTCAGAGGAAAGATTCCAAGATTAAAAATTCTGTAGCTGTATTTCACTTTTCCATTTTGAAAGGGAAAACGAGATAGAATAATGTTCTCCATCATTATAAAAACCTTCCAAGAGATTATATCATCTGCCTTTGGGAAAATAGAGGAAACAGAGAAGCAGCAAACTTTCTTTAGCTTCCTTCTACCATCTCCTCTCAGTATCATCAAAAGAACAGTGGATTCCTCTTCTGAGGATAATAGAATAAATGATGCTACACAGTCGCACCATATTGCCAAGCACGAACCCTCTATCCTGTGAAAATGTGGGAACTATGCAGAACTATGCAGATCTGCAATAATATGCTAGCGGTTCATTAAATCAGTGTGTGTGTGTGTGTGTGTGTGTGCATATATATATGTGTGTGTGTGTGTGTGTGTGTGTATGTATATATATATATATATATATATATATATGAGAAGCAAGAGTCTAAGCAGGTCAGTTTGGGGTAGCTGGGGAGGGAAATATGTCTTAATAAAAGGCTCTCCACATCTTTTGATCTAGCCCAGAGCAAGGAGGTCTTGTCACATCCTATGAGTTTGATGTAACATTATTGACGGATGGGTCAGGGACACCACAGAGTTCAGGTAGTCTCTGGTAGAGGGAAGGTAAGCTGCCTTGTAGGGATGGATCAGATGAATAATTTTTTGTGTGAAGGTGTGCCAAAAGAAAGGGGGGTGGGTGAGGAGACACAATATTTTATGTGTCATGTAGAATGGCAAAATTCCCAAGGCCTTTTCCAATTATTCTATAATCATCCTGGCCGGCATATACTACTCTACATTACTTAAATGCAAGCTAAAGCAGAGTGAAAAATAAGCCATTTTCCTTATCCTGTCATGCTTATAGCCAGACAGTGTTACTGTTTCTATATTTATAGCACAGGCAAGAACTGCACCAGCTGGATCAGACAACAGGTCTGCTGAGTCAGAGACGAGAAAGAGCAATGACTGGAGAGTGTAAAATGTCTCTTGTCTGAGCAATGTCCCCTTCAGAACTGTTCCTGAGAGACGGCTGCTGAGCACCCCAGGTGGACCCAGCTTTCTTCTTGCACCTCTGGCTTTCCCTGTGCTTATTTATATGTATCTTCCTTGCCAAAACCAGCCCAGTCAACACTGGCAGTTGCTCCCAGCTTGGGTGCGACTCTAGGCAAGAAATCTGTAGAAGGAAATTAGGTAGGAAATGTGTAGCAGTAAATTTGTCAGAAGTATTCCTAACAGATTTGGAGATAATTGTTCCTTCAGCACAGCCTAGTGACCACAGTGCTTCCATTGACATTAAAGCTAGAACAGATGACATTCATGCTCTCCTTATTTTAGTCATTTCTGTTAGTACAGGCAGTCCCCGAGTTACGTACGAGATCCGTTCTTAAGTCTGTCTTTAAGTCGAATTTGTTGTGATATGTATCACAATCACCAGCTGCAGCACATTGTTTACACTTGGAGAGGAACAGAATGGCGGTAAACAAGTATGTTGTGTCTTTCTACTTTCCCGTGTTCTTTCTCATGGGAAAGCTAGATCCTAGGATCATTATGAGCTAGTCACACGGTTTGTATGTTCTGATGACGTGCTAACTTGTTTTTCTGTCTGAAGCCATTTTAGAGAAGAGCAGGACTGCTTTCTCTATTCTTGCTCTCTTCTGGCTATTGCTTGCTGGACTTTGCAACAATGTAACGTCTTTGCTGAAGTGGAGTGAAGCTCAACCTACTCCACTGGAATTAATGCTTGCTATGCATTGTACTCTGCACATGGACTGTAACTAGGAAATGTATACTCTGTAGAAGATTACTTGCTAAGTAAATAAACAGGTAGAAATAGACCTGTGGAGTTACAGAGTGTTTCCTTGCTACTTGGATTAATCTGCAAACTGGGGAAGCTACAAGCTGGAGTCGGATTACAGGCAAGCTGGCTGGCAGCTGCAAACCGACACGCTGGAACGCTGCGCAGAGGGGGGTGAGATCTGGAGATCTGTGTGTAGAATAATGGGCCTCTATGCACAGACAGGATTTTAATTCTCCCATCCAGCACACGCGGAGCTCTGCTATCACTCACACACCTTCAGAATTTGTATGTAAGTTGGAACAGGTACATACGGTTCTTATTAAACATCACTTAGTCAAATGTTTGTCTTAGTACAGTATTTATTTTACCTTTCTGTGCATATAAAACACTTAAGAAACACTTCCAAATACAATAAAACATCTTAAACATAACATACAGTACAGTACATAATACTTATTTAATAGTGTAATATTATTATTATTATTATTATTATTATATTATTATTATTATTCTATATATTATTATTACTGTATTACATACAGTACTGTACTGTACTGTCCAAAAACATTAAAATAACAGTTCTTAAAACAGTTTAGATAGGGGAAAATAAAAAAGGAGAGTCAGGGTTTGATTCTGCTGCTGGAGAATGGGTTTTTGTTTTGTTTGTTTTCAGATCAGGTTAGGCTAAACTTCCTGGGATCGCTTTTGTTTCTGGGGGCGGGTGGTGGTTTATTTCTGAGTGGACGGATAAAGTATTGCTTTAATAATTTCGTACTTTAAAAAAACAAACAAACAAACAAACAAAAAACCACTGTGTGACTTAAAGGCAAGAACTCACTCCAAGCCAACAACAGGGAAGATGGGAACCACAGAAATCCTCAGGGAAGTTAACCCTTTCTGATGGAAGGGGCTTGGGATGCTACAGTCGCTGCTGGTTCTCTTGAATCACTCCCCCCATTCACCCTTTCCCCCTTCGAAGCTTGACCGTCTCCTGCTGCAAAAGGTTGACTCCGATGAGTCTCTTGGTTTGGTGGCAGGGGCGGCGCCTTTAATTTCCCCCTCTCCCCTTCCCCCTCGCTGGTTCCAGGGCAGGCGTGAGCCTTCAGAGCAGCAGCAGCAGCAGTTGGTGGGAAGTTGCACTCTTGCCAAAGGAGGTGAGGAGAAAGCAGCAGTGGTGGTGGCAGGGGAGGCAGCGGTAGCACGAGCCTCCCAGCACCGCCACGCACGCACGAGAGTGAAGGAGGAAGAGGCGTGTTTTGCTTGTGGCTTTCCACCTCACCCGCTCTTCCCCCCCCGCTTAAAGTTTGCCCTGCTCCTCCAGCGACAGGCGCTGTGCTCCCATGGCCAAGCGTGTGTGCGTGCGCTCGCCTGCCTAGGGCTGCAGAGGGAGCTCCCTCTCCGAGCCTGATCCGTTTGTAAGTATGTGTTGTTCGTAAGTCGGATGTTCATAACTCGGGGACTGCCTGCATATAATGGCTTCATTTCTCCCAATACACTTAGTGGAAAGGAGCAAGGCAGAATCCAGTTCACAAACTCTGGAGGGAAGGGGAATACAGGTTTTAACACTGAGTAGCCTTCGTAAAGATCATCTTTGGCCAGCAAGCCAAATTTTGGAAAGTTTCATAGACCATTGGGTGGTGGGCGGAAGGAAGAAAATCTGTCTCAGATCATGATGCAGCAATATCTAAGGGTCAAACTAGATGTGACTTGAAGCACATGATTTAAAAAAAGGATATTGAGACTGGCCAAATCTCTTTGTTTACAAAAAGTAGTCATTGTGGTCCCAAGCCAGACTAGCAGCCTAATCTGATTTGGGACCACAGTGCCAGTGTAGTGGTTGTGGTATTCATCCTTTATTCTCACGCTGTTTTCTCACAAAAGAAAAAAAATCACACACTCACCCAGCTGCTCTTTGCCCCCAAAATGATGTTGAGAGAAGGCAAAGAGCACCAGGGGAAATGCTCTCCATGCTGTGGTCCTGATCTGGAATGGGCCCCCTTATGGCTCCTATGTAGATGCAACCAGTCTAAGCATGGGCTTAAAGACACATCTTTGTATATCAAGTAACGGGCACCCCCATCCTATGGGGCTGCCTGTAACCCTCCAATTATGGGAATCCAATTGAAGGAGGGAGGACTGCGGTTGATAGGATTGCCGCTGTGCTCCCCTCGCCCTCAAAAACATTTTAGACAGCCGATTTTGGCCATCTAAATGTTTTACCCCTCCTTGTGAGGAGGAGGGCTGAGGCACTGCCTGGATTCTTTGTATGATGGCGGTGTCTTGCTCCTCCCCTTGGCGCCCAGGGAATGCCCCCCACTGGAACTGATCTTGGTCTTCAGTCTTTGGTTCCCAGCCACTGCGGAAAATACTACGCCACTGTACGCCTGCTGGGAATTTGGAAAACTAAAGTGCTACTAAACAAACAAACAAAGTCATATCAAAAGGCATTAAAACAGATTTCACTATGCTCACATATAAGAAATTTCATTTGTTTCCTTCATACACTCTCTTAATACTGCGGCCCCTTTCATGAATACTGCAGCAAGGTTGGAACCCCTGGCCTCAGTGACATCTACTCTCACTGCTCCAGTATTGCTTGTATCTTGAAACCATGTGGGCAGAGTGGATGATAAAATCCTGTCCCATACGACCATCACCCCTGCTTCTGATGTTGCAACATGTTCATGCAAGTCTTTGAGGTGCTTCAGAACACTTGTTTCTGTGCAAATGTAATGTGCCTGATTGGCTAAGTATTGTTTAGGGAGTGAGTTAGGGCCACAGGATCACACATTCCTTACCCTCCTTCCTGGACCACAGATTCCTGCTGCTAGTTTTAATTAAGGCTGAGACTCATCAGAGTTCCTACTTAACCAGAATTTGAAACTAGCTTTTAAACTCAATTTTCAGATCCTTCTGAAGCAGGAACAGTCTTAGCCTATGGTCAATGTTGCTATGGATATAACTCTTAACCTTGATTAATCAACCAGGAGCATCTTGTACCTGGCACTTGCATTTGTTTGTTTGGCTACAACAGACTAACACAGCTACTCTTCTGAAACTGATATTAGTTGCTATATTTAATCCCATCTCCATCTCACTACTTTTATAATAGCTTCTTTGATAAATTAGCGTGCTAAGGCTCAAAAGACCGTGACATTAGAGAACAAAACAATACTTAAAAACTGAATGGTGTATACCTTTGCTGCTGTAGCAAGTGTGGTTACATAATTTAAATGTTGCTGATAGTTTATAAATAATGCAAATAGGATGATAAAAAGGGGAAACAATAAAAGGTACTGTCTACAAGAGACAAAAAAGAAAAATGGAAGAATATCCAGCAATAGAAATGTGACCTGTTACAATACAGCATCATGTTAAATATCTCTCTCTCTCTCTCTCTCTCTCTCTCTCTCATTCACATACACACTCCCTCTCTCACTTGAAAATATATATAGCTGTAAATGCTTTAAACAAATTTTTAATACTATACAAGTGTTTAAATCTTGTTTCACTCTAGGAGATATATATCTTGCAAGTACAGGTAAGTATCACAAATTAAAAATTTCAGGCGGGAATATGGGGTGGGTTAGAATTTTAAAATATTTTTTTATACTGTTTTAATTATCATTTTTTTATTGTATTGTTTTAATTGTACATTGCCCAGGGTGGCCGGGTGGCTGGCCAGATGGGCGATTAACAAATATAATAAAACAAACAAATAAACTCATGGGGAAAACACCAAAAATACTTTAAAGACACTAAAAAAACAACAACAACAAGGAAGAAGCATGAACCTGTATAGGGAACAATTTTATCTAAGCATAGAAGTTGAGGAAAGGTGGGATAAGGTTGCTACAATAGTAAGGGGCATATGTCCTATTCTTCAAAGATACCTTATAGTTTTCACCTGGTTCTGCCACTAAAGATGCATGCTATTTATTCATTTAAAGAATTTTTATGCCACTCCTCAGCCCCCAAAAGGCTCTCGGCACTGTTTACAATCAATCAGTAAAGGACAGTCCCTGCCCACAGGCTTATAATTTAAAAAGACATGACACACAAGGAAAAGGCGATGGGGAGGGAAAGGGGAAAAAATAGAGTTTCAGAAGGGCTGGTGGAATGGCCCTGCTTCACCTCTTATCTCCTGGCGGGGGCAGTCCAACTGGAGCAGGCCCTGATGTTCCCTCAGCCTGCTCCTGTCTCCCTCGATCCTTTTTCTTCCCTACAGGGCAGCTGATGTAAGTTAGCTCTGGTGGGGGGAGGGGGGATATTATATAGACATCATAAATGGAGCATATTATATAAATATCATAAACTTTCAGTACTCTCTGCTATGAATTAAGATTATCCCTGTAAAGAAAAGATGGGGAACTGGTACCCCTTCAGATGTTATTGGACTCTAACCATCAGCCTCAGCCAGTATGGTGAATGGGCAGCAGGAATGATGGGAACTTCAGTTCAACATCATCTGGAGGGCCACAGCATCCTACCTCTGCTGTAAAGCTTCCCTAAACCTTCTCATCACTTGGATATACCTCCCATGCTCCCCACCCCTTCCCTGAGATGAGAAAATAGGGAAGTAGCTCCATCAGCAGTTTTAAACACATCAAGAAAAAGATCCAGACATTAGGGAATGATATAAGAAAACATAAGCTAAAATGGAGAAAGGAGGAAGATTACTAGATACAAAAGAATAAATGGAATCTAATAAATGGAACTGCAGATCCACAAAAAGAGGAATGAACTGGTAAAGCGGCTGGAAATGGAAAAATCATTTATTGGGGGGGGGGAAACATCCAAGGGTTTAATTAAAGAACATATTTAGAACAAAAGTGTGCAAACTGTACAACTCCACTCTTGCATCCCCAACTGTATTTCATTAGCATTAACAACACGGCTCTCAATTAATCTCAGTAATTTGTAACAGCCATTCTGATGCACCCACTTGAGTGTTGTAGTATCTTGATACTGCTGACATTTGCATGGCTTTGGAATACATTTTTTATTTCTTGTCCTTTAAATATGCAGAAGGTTTTATCAGCCATTGTTTGCATATTTTGAAAAGAAGCTTTAACACTTCAGTTTTTTACTTATTGTAGCTGCTTATGAATAATAGACGGAAACAGACCCAAGGCTTCGACTGATCCAGGGAGCCCCTTTATGGGATTCATGGGCTTGTGTGCTCACAACAGTGCTTCTGATTTTAAATCTGAACCTATCCCCTGTTCTTCCTAACCATCTTGAAAATCACTTTTTGAATGCTAGGATAATTTTTTTAAAAGCCCACTTACTATTAGAAATCAGGGATGTGAGGCCTGCAGTTAAGAAATGACAACAAGCCATACCACAATGGCAGATAATAACCTCATATCACCAGCTACAAGCAGCAACACCCCAAAATACCCTACTTGCTTTAAAAACTGAATTACTTCCCCATCCTTCCCTCTTCATCTACTTCATGTTTAAAGCCTGTATTTTCTCCACATAAGAATGATTCATTTATCAATATGCATTAACAAAAACACTTCACTAATCCTCAAAAGATAAATGCTAAAAACCAAAGAATAGCAAAACTCAAGCTAACAGCCCAGAACATTGGTTGAGTCAGGAATGAGATCAACCAGGGCTGAGTGTCAGTTCAAAAGGATAAATCAGTAACATGCTGAGTTCAAGCAAGGTGATCATATGCTGGGAGATCTGGAAATTAGCCAGCAGTCAAGGAATCAGAGCAGGAGTAGAGCCAGGCACAGGTGTCCAAAGTTAAAACAGCAAAACAAGAGGAAGAATGGAGACAGGAGAAAAGCAAGTAGCCAGAAGCCTAAGGAACTGAGGCAGTAACAAAGAAGTAACTTTTTACTTTATTCCAAGATCCACAGAAGGGCAATACCTTTATTAGAACCAACCAAAATGTCACAAAATAATGAGCAAGATTTTGAGTTCTCCAGGACTGTTCATCAGCAATATGTTAAAAACACAAGAGGGCAGGGAGATGGCTTGACATTACAGCCATCTCTGCATTAGTCCCAGTCTTAAAATGGAGTGTAGGAAGAGACTTGATTGGATTGCAGTCTTAATTGGATTAGGCTGTCCTAGGTGGTATGCAGGTTTCATGTTGCACATAGGGTTCTGGGACTAGGAAATTCAACAGTGGCTAATTCTCCATTTTTGAAAATGTAAAATCCAGCAATTTCCTGGGTGTGTTTCTTTGTGGAGTGGCACTGACCCTTCTATGAATGAAAGGTCACACTATGCAGAACACTCTAGAAAACTAGGGGAAGCAGAAGGAGAGCCTACTGATCAGCAGTGCTGGGGAAATGAATAGACCTGGCCTTCTTAAAATCCCAAAAAAGTCACAGTCTGGACAGAGCCAATAACTCTAGCAGCTGTGACACGAAGTTGCCCACATCTTCCTCCACCTACAAGACAACTCACTGGAATAAACAAGTCTAAGCTCAATGGAGCAGACAAGCCTACAGGAGGTTCCCCAATACCTAGAGAAGTTCTAAGATGTGTTTGAAGCACCCTCACTGAAAAGATCCTGGCTGCTAGATATGCATCTGTGAATAATTCTCCCTTCCTACATTTGCCCAGGTCAGACAAAAACCAAAACCCCATGATAATTCTACCCACCCACTCCCCAGCAATACTGTGTTGCAATGCAACCAGTGCATGCTGGGAAAATATTGCATGTTATGTAGCTATCAAAGGCCCTGTCAGGAAACAAATATGCTATTTTTGTACACCTTCTAAATTCTATGATACAGTTGATTGTATCCTGCTTGGATACTGTAGATTGATAGTAAATAGGAATATGATAAAGCAAATGTAGTGCACATTTAGCCACAACTTTATTTCTTTGTAAGTCTTTGCTCCTAAACTTTGCTGCTAAATTTTGACTTTCCCCCTCACTTTTTCATCTTGCAGTTATCTCTACAATTATATCTTACCCAGTACATACATATCTTTAAGAATCCTGCATCCTTTCCAGAATTGAGAGGCCATAATTATTTTTCGTATTTGTAATTAAATTGTGGGAGGTTTCAGAACCAAAGAATTATAATGGTATCAGGAGCTAAAAGAAATTGGTTTAATTGTTTTTAGTTCCTAATAAGCTTGTTACAGTTAACACATTTCCATGCTAATATTAGCAGCTACTACAGCTGTTTCCTATGCACTGTCATGATTTTTCCTGCCTACGCATGTCATGGGGTACTTTTTTTTTGTTTACTCCTTCCCAATAAATAGCTTTGCTGGGAACCAAGAAGAAGAGTAGTATCCAGCATGGCCAACGGAAATAGGTTTTTCAAAAAGTAGGTTGTTAATTTTCATTTATTAAAAATTAAAAGGCATCTCAACTCATATATAAATAATCTCAATATTTTATACTGCTATGGTTGACAGGAATTCATAATTTAGAGCATCATATCCCCAATTCCCTTAAAGGGACAACAGAAAAAAATGCCATTCTATTTTGTGATATGAAAGAATTCAGTTAGCACCTTTATCATATATACTAACAGTGATCTCAATTTTCTGAGTGCCGGTCCTTATGTAGCCTAAATGGCACCATCCACACACATGAGAGAGAGAGAGAGAGAGAGAGAGAGAGAGAGAGAGAGAGAGAGAGAGATCAGTAGCCTTGGGGGAATGCCAGGATTTGCAGAAGTATAAAACATCTTCAGAAAAAACTGTAGGGGGGGGGGGGACCCAAAGAAACAGTCCAGTGTGATCAGTGGCTAGGGATGTGCAAGGATTTCATTGGGGGGTGGAAATCCGACAGACAAGCCAGGCTCGACCCCCTGAACTCTGTCCCGTTTATCTCTTCCTTGGATCGACTTGTGTTCCCCTGCATCGAACTGGGGAAGCAACTTCTGGGTTCCTGGCAGGCCACTGTTTATGTAGAAAATGCCTTAAGATACGCCTAAAGCAGCTGCCATTTGTGTAATTTGAGCAAATTGCAGCTGCTTATGATGTATCTTAAGGCATTTTCTATGTAAACAGTGGCCTGCTGGGAAAAACTGGAAAGTCTGATGAGCAGCAAAGCACGTGCCAGCTTTTGGCGCAGCTTGGCAAGTGCAGCAACGGCTTCCACTGAGGCGGGTCAGGTCCCACCCCTATCAGTGGCACTGGACACAATATGTTGACTTACCATTGAGATGAAAAAAGTGGGAAATCGGTTGGGAATGGAATGGAGTATCCTGAATTAAGAGCACTTCAGTCTGCAGTAATTATGCAGGGTCCCACTTGTGTAATCTCATTGACCTTCCTGGAACTATTTTTATTTTATTTTATTTATATACTGCCCTTCCTCCTAAGGGAGCTGAGGGTGATACACTACATAATAAAAAGACACAATTTATACATAATAAAAGCCATCAACCATAAATTTAAACTAAGAACATAGCACAATACAGAGAATCTTAACGGTTTCAGGTTACACAGCATTTCATTACATTCAAGTTACTCCTCAAAAGCCCGGGTGAACAAATATGTTTTTAGTTGTTTATCTAAAAGTCAACTCCCAGAATTTCATAATCAGAGTGATTCCACCGAGAAGGCACTATCTTGAGTCACCACACCACATGCCATGCCCATTGATGGGATGATGAGCAGGGCCTCCCTGGCCAATCTGAATGGGTTGGTTGCTGCTGGGGAGGTGTTCTTTTCAGTACTTGAGTCCTGAGTTGTTTAAATACACAAGTACTAGCACCTTGAATTGCGCCAGATAGCTCACAGGCAGTCAGTACAGTGCCTGAAGGATCACTGTCACATAATCCCATTTAGCTGCCCCATTTAACAATCTGGTAGCCACGTTGTGCACCAGCTGCAGCTTCTAGACCATCTTCAAGGCTAGCCCCATGTAGAATGCATTACAGTAATCCAGCTGTGCAGTGAGGAATTACCCACTTTGTGGACCCAGGAGGAGGGTGGGAAGACTGGTCTTGGGTTATCTCGGTGGGCCTAATGGTAAAATGAAACAGAAGCTACGAAGAAACAGTATGCATAGTGGCTGAGCTCTGTACTTTGGGAGGTAAGACTAGAGTTCAATTGTCCCCTTAGCAATGAAGTTTACTAGGTGACCTTGGGCCAGTTGCTGTCAATCTAACTGACCTCACTGCATAGATGTGAGAATAAAATAGAATAATTTGTGCACTATCATATGTTCGTTGGAGAAAGAGCAGGATAAACAAACAAAGATAAGTAAAAAGGCAGAATCTCTATCCATCAGCTGTGCAATGCCTCCTTATTACACAAGTAGCTTCTGTTTGGTTCATGCAAAGACAGCATTTTAAAGCAGGGGACTGATAATGCCAAACTCCAGCCATGGAAAAAGGATACTACAAATCTGCTTATTTTGCTTCCATCCTCTGAAAGGTTGAATGCATAAAAATACCTTTGACTGTACATTAACAGTTTCTAACTTCTAGTGGTACCAAATGCTACACTGATTACATTTGTTGTGTCATTTTTCTTTAACTACCTCCAAGCTGCAGACATACATTTTTTAAAACCATCTTCTTGTCTTGCATAATCTGAACAAAAAATGCAGTTTAAAGATGTATCATATGTGAGTACATAAAATGCTGCATTATTATTATTAGGGATTATTTTTCTGCACTATTTTAGGAGCAACCATTGCAGGAGAGCCAGTTGAAGCTAAGAAAGCTCTCTGTTGAATAAAGACCATTAAGCTATCTTAACACTTTACAGACCAGTAAAAGAGAAGTTCTTGGGTGCTATAGTGGGCATTAATGTGAAGTTTAACTTATAAATGGGCTCTAATGCTTCTACGTGCCTCTTCCCATGATACTAAGGAACCAAATTTGCTGGTTCAGTAGTGGTGGGGCCGAGCTGGAGTCGGCTGGAGGCTCGCTCTGGGCTCGGCCACTCCGCGAGCGGCGGCGGCCCGATCCCGCTCTTCAGAGCGGCGTGGAGCGTTGCTCGCGCCCAATGTGCCGCCGCCAGAGAACCCCTACCGACCCCCGCTGCCGCTGCTGCCACTGGAGCCCCCCGCCCCCCGCCACTGCCGGAGAGCCCCCCCGCCGCCGCCAGGACCCCCTGCTGCCTACCTGGTCCTGCGCACCACCACCGCCACCACAGGAGCCACTGCTCCGTCGCGCTGGACCCCTGCCGGCGCTCTGTTAAACAGCCATGTTGCCCTGGTTTCCCCAGCCAAAAACAGAGCGCGGGGGGTCCAGCGCGACGGAGCAGGGTCCTGTCGCGCCACTTCCTCCGCGCTGGAAGTGACTCGACGGGACCCATCAGACAGGGAGGAAGGCTCTCTCCGCTTGGCAGAGAGCCCAGGTAAAGCCCGCGCGCGGGGCTGAGCAGCCCGTGGGACGCGAGCAGGCCCAGTTCGGGCCTTCCTCCTGTCTGACGGGCTGCTCGGCTACATCCCTAGAGGGGAAAAGGGATTCCCAATTGGAAATGTCCCTCCCCCCACATGTAGCTGTGGCGGGGGGGGAACAATTTGCGTGTGGGGGAGCAGACGAGTCAGACCGTTGACGGCCTTTGGGGGGCATTTCGGGTATCCGAACTCGTGGCAAGGTCGAAGTTTGAGCGGTCTGGCCATGCCCTCCAATTTTCTGATCCGTCTCTGTTACCTGATGCAGCTTCATTGCATCCGTGGCGATCCAAGTCTGACCAGGCCACCTGGGGCTCTTTGGTCTCTTTCGCCACGGCACGGCGATGGATGAGTTGTGCCCTGTGTCAGCTCTGAACGCTTATGTGAGGTTGCGGGGGTCCACTCCCGGCCTCTTATTCATTCATGGGGATGCGTTCCCTCTTACAAAACTCCAGTACTGGACCGTGACAGTGGGTGTATTGAAAGCCTTGGGCTTGAGGCACCTACGCTTTGGGACACATTCATTCCGGATAGGAGCTGCCTCCACGGCAGTTGCCTTGGGTTTGCCTGTGACACAGGTCCAGGCAGTGGGAAGGTGGCGTTCACGGGCATATCGATCGAGTATATGTCCGAAAGCTACCATGAGCAGTACTGCTGCTTCCTTCCGTGTTTTTCAGTGCCAGCTGGGGACGGAGGCATGCTCAAATATTGGCCTGTGAACACAACTTCGTCTTCTGGTGGGCCCAGAGAGCAGTTACGTCCGGTTCGGGACCTAACTTGTACATCAGTCACGTGGCCGGCATCCAATGGCTGAGTCGGAGTGGCTTGCGGTAGCACAGCCTCCTCCCGCTGCTGTTTGGCTCTGACTTGGTGCGCCAGCCCCCTCATGTACTGATCGTGCATTTGGGCGGGAATGATTTAGGCTTGCTGAAGAGCAAGGCCTTGATTAAGCAAGTGTTGACAGACCTTGCTGTGGTGCAGGCTTGCTGAAGAGCAAGGCCTGGATTGAGCAAGTGTTGACAGACCTTGCTGTGGTGCAGGCTTGCTGAAGAGCAGGGCCTGGATTGAGCAAGTGTTGACAGACCTTGCTGTGGTGCAGCATCGTTGGCCAGGAGTCTGGGTGCTCTGGTCTAACATGCTGCCACGTTTTCATTGGCGTTATGCCATGTCTCACCAGCGGCTGCACAAGGCAGTGCGCAAGGTGAATGGGCAGATAGGCAGGGGCCTTGGAGGGAGAGGCTTTATGATACCTTGTACCGGCATTTCCTTGGCCAGGAGGGAGCTGCATAGAGAAGATGGGGTTCACCTCTCATTCCTTGGGCTGGACATCTATTTGGAGGATCTGCGAAGGGCCCTGCTGGGATTTCTTCTGGCAGGTGGGGGAGAGGAGACTAAGTAACCTTGTCTCTCTCTGTGGCGGTTAAGTGCAGGATTAGGCAGTTTTAGGGGCTCAGTGATCATCCTATGGCACCTTTCAGGTGAGAGGCGTGCCTGAGGCTCCTTCCGCCGACTGCCTCATGGCTCGGGACTGCGGAGATAAGGCCATCTCTGAGGTCTTCCTACTTCACCTACCAGTTTCTCACGGTCTGGTCGAGGCTGACTGCAGGAAAGACCTTCCAGCACTGTGTGGTGTTTAGCAAGGAGGGGATGATTTGGATGCCGTCACCCTCCTTGCTGGATGTTTTGCCCTATAGCAATGGTGACTGGCTGATAGCCGATGTAATTAGTACCCACACTTTTTTCCCTTTGTAGATCTCCTATTGATGATTCAATAAATGTGGCCCATTACTTTTACCACAGTTTGTACCCTACAATTGCGTCTGAGTTGTTATTTCTCCTCTATGTGCACAAATGAAAATCTAGTTGCACAGACAGCAAATATATTCACTGCAACTTGAAAATTTAATATATTTATTACAGTATGTGTTTACATCTTAGCAGAATTGATACATTTTTCTTAGCCAGTATACATTTCTGTATAATAATATATATTATCACTCTAGAGTCTTGAATTCATTGAAATATTGGTGGGTAAGGACACAAAAATAACATTACATAATCTTTCAAAATAATTGGCTTTTCAGTTACAAATACAAAGTGCCTATTTCAGATGGTTTGCTAAAAATATTTCCTCAGTGGAGTCATATTCTTCTTTGAGCATCCTTAGGTGAGACTTCTGTAAGACTTTAGAATATTCAGTTGAAACATACACCACTTTGCAGATGGCCAATAAGTAAAGTTAGTGCATACTCTAAGAAAATTGCATAAAGTAGGCAGTTGGAGACATTAAAAATTATGATGGCAGGAGATAGAAAATCTTTATATAATGAAACTGTAGAAAATGAAAGTGGTGTACAATAATATATAGGAAACAGGTTGTGTTTTAGTAATATGTCAACTCTCACTTTAAATCTCTGTTCCTACACTGGTATTTATGCCATTATGAGTTATCTGGGCATGTATCCTGGCCTACTTCAATTCTTTGCTTACCACAAATACTTAAATTGATTCATGTCAGCTTTTGATAGAAATCTTAGATCAAACAGCAATTAAAGTCTTTGTTTTCACATTTAATTAGGACAGCTATGAATAAAGATTAAAGCAGTGCTCTTTATATCATATACCTATTTACTTGGCAAAATTTTAGTAGGCCACATAGAAAAATAAACCCAAAGTTCCATTCTTGTTGAGAGTGCAAATAATCATACTAGTGTTTTCAACATAAAACATACGTATTCTACATTTTTAGTATATTTATTCCAAATGGTGTACAGTTGGGTATTCTTTTATGGCCAATACAAATAAGTCATATCTACAAGCTCCACTTCTACCCTTTGTCTGATGGTGTGAAATATATATATATATATATATAGAGAGAGAGAGAGAGAGAGAGAGAGAATTTAATTTTTGTTTAATTTGTCAAACATATGGAAAAATAAATTCCTTCTTTTTTTTATTAAGTCTCTCCTATAGTCCAGTGAGTGTGGGTGATGCTCACGCTGGTCAATAGTATAATGGGTGCATGGGATTTAAATGTTAGCCCTTTATTCAGATATCCATTTATGCATTCAAAGCCTGTGGAGAAACAAAAGATTCACTCCTTTGCCAACGTTTAGAATATCTGCCTTTCAGTTTAATCCTGTGTGTGTTTACTCAGAGTTAAGTCCTCCTGTGTTCTGTAGGACCAGGTAAATGAGCATAGGACTGTAGCCTTAGCATGCAATCCTATGTATGTCTACTTGGAAGTAAGCCACATTGAGTTAAGTGGGACTTACTCCCAGGTAAGTAAGTACTGGAGCCCTAGTCTTGGATTTTTCTCTGAATAGTAACCAACATTCCTGAAAAGAAGGTATTAGCATATACAGTAATACCTTGGATTGAGAGCATAATTCGTTCTGGAAACGTGCTTGTAATCCAAAACACTCTTATATCAAAGCGAGTCTCTGGCCGGCGTGAGCGGGGCTGATTTCGGCCCGCTACGCCCGCTCGAGGCGAACGGTTACATCCCTACGTTGTCTTGCAAGACCTTGCTCGTTTATCAAGTCAAAAATTTAAAAAATTGTTTTGCTTGTCTTGCAAAACACTCTCAGACCAAGTTACTTGCAATCCAAGCTATTACTGTACTTTAAAGCCAAAATCGAGCTGTTAAAAAGAGACAGACTATGGGCAGTATTCAATACTGCCACTGTGCTCCTGCTCTTTCTGTTGCGCTAATGGGACCAACCGCTTACGCAAGAGTTGGTAGCAGTTTTGAAAGCAATGAACTGGAATGGGACAGGTCAGTGGAGCTTCCATCTGCAAGCTCTGCTGGCTTGCTCTGTTCAAGAAACAAGCATTTTGCTTGTTTCTGCTGCAGGATCTGCTAGCTTCCTGTTGTGCTAGTCGTGGGTCCTGGTAGCTTGTGGGCAGCATTGGATACTGCTCAATAGGCTTTATTTGAGCCATGTACTACTTTTCCAGAACTTACTGTTCTAGGCTTCAGAGATACATGCTCTCCAAGTTGAATTTACAGTGGCTACCTTCAGGATAGGTTCTAAGATCCTTAGGATATTTGCTATATTAAACTTAACTGCTTAACCCATATCTTGCACTGCTAAAGCAAGCCTCACAGAAACAAAGGGACTTGTTGTGGCAGACAGGACCTTCAGTTCACGTCTTTCTCCACAAAGAAAATTGAGCAACTTACCTTTAACAGTTCTGGGAGAGGGGTCCACAGTGTCGCTTATATGGATGATTAGGAAGGAAGTGCTTCCTGCATGGAAGGAGGGCAGGAGCACACACTAAGTTGCCAGCAATGCAACTTACCACAGAAACCACCCTTCTTTAATGATATTCTCTAAAATTCTATTATGGGTGGGAGGAGGAAATAGTTTATACATATCTAATCATGGCACAGGAGATGCTGAAACGTATTTGTGTCTTACTTGCAAACGTATTTGTTGTATAAGTCATTCTTCTATAATACTATTTTAGTCACAAAATCACCTTGTGGAGCAAGTAAGTAGTTTCAATAACTACAAATCACAACATAGAGAGCAGCTTTTAGCCAAAGGCAATAGGCATGACTGGAGGAGGGCAAATGTTGTTCCCATCTTCAAAAAGGGCAAGAAGAAGAAACCTGGGAACTATAGGCCAGTCAGTCTGACATCAATCCCTGGGAAATTTTGGAGCAGATTATAAAAAAGTCAGTCTGCAAGCACCTTGAAAACAATGCAGTGATTACTAGAAGCCAGCATGGATTTGTCAAGAACAAATCCTGCCAGACTAATCTGATCTCATTTTTTGATCAGGTAACCTCCCTTGTGGACTGTGGGAATGCTGTGGACATAATATATCTGGACTTCAGCAAAGCTTTCGACAAAGTGCCTCATGATATCCTGATTAGCAAGCTAGCTAAAAGTGGGCTAGATGGAACAACTATCAGGTGGATCCACAATTGGCTACAGAATCAGACTCAAAGAGTGCTTATCAATGGTTCCTTCTCAAACTGGGGAAAGGTAACGAGCGGGTTACCACAGGGCTCGGTCCTGGGCCCAGTGCTCTTCAACATTTTTATTAATGACTTGGATGAGGAGGTGCAGGGAATGCTTATCAAATTTGCAGATGACACAAAGTTGGGTGGAACAGCTAATTCTCTGGAAGACAGAAACAAAATTCAAAGAGATATCGATAGGCTGGAGCGCTGGGCCGAAAACAACAGAATGAAATTTAATAGGGATCAATGCCAAGTGTTGCACCTAGGGAGAGGAAACCAAATGCAGAGTTACAGAATGGGGGACACTTGGCTCAACAATACTACAAGTGAGAAGGATCTTGGAATTGTGGTAGATCACAAACTGAATATGAGCCAGCAATGCGATGTGGCTGAAAATAAGGCAAATGCTATTTTGGGCTGCATTAATAGAAGTATAGCTTCCAAATCGTGTGAAGTGATAATTCCCCTTTACTCAGCACTGATTAGGCCTCATCTTGAGTACTGCGTCCAGTTCGGGGCACCACACTTTAAGAAGGACGTAGACAAACTGGAGAGGGTTCAGAGGAGGGCAACAAGGATGATAAAGGGACTGGAAACAAGGCCCTATGAGGAGAGACTGAAAGAACTGGGCATGTTTAACCTTCAGAAGAGGAGACTGAGGGGAGATATGATAGCACTCTTCCAGTACTTAGGGTTGTCACACAGAGGAGGGCCAGGATCTCTTCTCGATCATCCCAGTTTGCAGGACATGGAATAATGGGCTCAAGTTAAAGGAACCTAGATTCCACCTAAACAGCAGGAAAATTTTCCTGACTGTCAGAGCAATAAGACAATGGAACCAACTACCTAGGGAGGTGGTGGGCTCTCCCACTCTGGAGGCATTCAAGGTGCAGCTGGACAGCCATCTGTCAGGGATGCTTTGACCTGGATTCCTGCATTGAGCAGGGGGTTGGACTCGATGGCCTGGTAGGCCCCTTCCAACTCTACTTTTCTATGATTCTATGATTCTAAGCAGCCTTCATAATAAGATGAAAAGGCAAGGCCAATTTCTAAAAAAAAAATTGCAGCAGGCCTCAGGCTTGTATGCCCCCCATCCCTAGATACTGTAGTTTTAATTATGCCCCATACAAGTTGTGTGTGTGGTGTGGCAGAGGGTGTTACCATTTTGAAATCATTTGCTTCTTGACAGCCTTAGGATAGCTAGACACCTGAGCATATCAAAGTAGGTGGGATTCCAGTGTGAGTGTGTTCAATTAATACGGGAATATGCATGAAGGACTATGCAAGATGATATAATTCATACAATCAAGCCATATGGTCAGCTGGCTACAATAAGCTGCCCTTTTCACCTTGAAATCTTTCCTGTCCACTATCTCGCTTGTCTTGTCAGGATATTTAAGAGTAGGCTACGATATTGTGAAAGTATGTCAGTCCCAAAAGAATTGAGCCTCAGCTTTTCCTTTGTTTTCATATTCTGTAAAGGATTAAAGACCAAACCATCTATCTTTGGATGGTATCACCAAGGAAGCAACTCATCTATATGAATGAACAGGATCGACTATATACAAAGGATTTTGATAACTTGTATGTGGAATGCATCTTGTAAAATGCCACTTTTTGTGAAACACAGCACATCCCTATTGGAGACTTGTTAAAAGTGCAGAGTTGTCTAGCTTTCAGTATTTAGTACACTTAATACTTTAGAATGCATAATTCAGTATGGATCGCAGTGTGTTATACTGATCCCAAAAGTCAAGAGCTAGTTTAATGCATCATTCAGTTTACACACTGACATATCCTTTTGAATAGACTCCAAAGGATAAGCATAGAGGGAGTGGTTATAATCATGTATCTGGTCCTACAACTATTATTTTGTTAAGATCTCAACTACCATACATCAAACTGATGATATTTCCAGATTTGTGTGAAATCTGTTTCTGATTATTAGCTCAGAAAGCTGAGCAGGTTCTCTGAAAGCCACAAAGAATTTAGATTCAAAAATATCTTCCAGATCATTTAAATCATGCAAGTTAGTAGCAGAATCCGAGAAGACAAGACATTCTGACTGACTTTCTACTACCTGACAAAAATAATCAAAATTGTGCCTTAAAAAGACAAAGGAAAAGAGAAGCCATCTATTTGATCTGTCCGGTAACCGTTAGTCAGCCCTGCTTCTGAAAAGGGCTATAGACAGAGTACATTCTAACTCTTGTCTGACACCTGTCAGACATAAGGATGGTCTAGCTATGGTTCTCTGTACAGTGATAGGAAAGCTATAAAAAGAGTGGCACCCTCTGCAAAGGGAGAAGAGTGCAGGAAAGAATTCCTGAACCACTCACTTCTGCAGCATGTGCGTTATTATTTTTCCATTGAAATGTTACAGGTGTTAATTGATTAGAACTGTGCATACCGCATTTGGAGATCAAAATATCTACTTCAAACAACTTTCAGTTACAGAACCATTATTTGTTTACCTATCAATCAGCACAGCTTAGAAGTGAAAATGGGGGGAAATCACGCTTTCAGAAGTACCCCAGTATTGAATATGCACAATATAATTAAAGGCACCATATTCATGCTTAATTGGCACACAGTCCTCCTAAGTCAGATATGCCCTGATCTCAGCCTATGTAGGTCCTGTATAATCAAAACAGACTGTCATGAAACTGGAGCTAGCATAGGGATACACTTTTACGCCAGTGTGGCGTAGTGGTGAGAGTGTTGGACTGGGACCCGCGAGATCCGGGTTCTAGTCCCCACTCGGCCATGAAACTCACTGGGTGACTTTGGGCCAGTCACTGACTCTCAGCCTAACCTACCTCACAGGGTTGTTGTGAGGATAAAATGGAGAGGAGGAGGAGGATTATGTAAGCCACCTTGGGTTCCTTGCAGGAAAAAAGGCGGGGTATAAATATAATAAATAAATAAATAAAAATGATCTGACTCAAGATGTGATCACTATGAGTGTGGCGTATGCCACATCCTACCACCTCCTTGCAGGAAGCATTTTCTGAATCTCTGCTTTTGTGCAAAATTCCTGAAGAATAAGAAGAGTTATCTTCTTCAGTAGGGTACTACAACAGCCAGCTTCTTCTCCATCTCTGCATATCTGTCTTTGCATTCCTGCCATCAGACATTTGCACTTGAAGGCAGCCCCAAAGAAGTGCCCCAGGAGTGTAGCTCCCACCAGGCTCATGTATGAGCTGAGTTCATGTAGAGGTGCTGTTTGTGTAAAAATAAATGTGCCTCTTCAACTGAAGCGTGGGGGGTGACTGCAGTGCTATGTTCTCAGTGTGGGTTGTGAGAATGCAACTGCAAGTTCTTCTGTGACTGCACACACTGGGTTTAATCCAGACTTGTGCTGCTCCAGACAATGAGGCTTTCCCACCTCTCCTCCCCACTGGCGCTCCCTGCAAAGCCTCTCATGGGGCCTCCTGCATTTGTATGAAATAAAATCTTGGTAGCACATTTTCAAGACACTGTTATTACAGGAATTGTCCCCAGGAAGCCTTCCGAGGAAGCAGCCACTGGATCTGCACAGATGCATTCTCTGAACAAATGAGCTTTGTAAACCCACTCAACTTATGAAACAGCCAGGAAGACCATAAGAAGAGCCATGCTGAATCAGACCAAAGGCCTATCTAGTGCAACATTCTCTTCACATAGTAGCCAACCAGCTGCTTGTGGGAAGTCCACAAGCAGGACATGAGTGCAATGTCAGCCTACTGCTCATGTTCCCCAGCAACTGGTATTATTGAGAGGAAGACTGCCTCCAGTATTGGAAGTCATTTATAGCCTTCATGAGTAGCAGCCATCAGTAGCCTTATCATCCATGAATTTGTCTAATTCTCTTTTTAAGCCATCCAAATTGGTGGCCATCACTACATCCTGTGGTAGCAAATTCCATAATTAAACTATACACTTTGTGAAGAAGTAATTCCTTTATCTGTCCTGAATCTCCTGCCATTAAGTTTCATGGGATGATCCCAGGGTCTAGTATTATGGGACAGAGAGAGAAATGTCTCCCTATCCATGTTCTCCATACCATGCATAATTTTGTAACTTCTATCTATCATGTCTCCCCATACTCACCTTCTTCTAAACTAAACAGTCCCTGATGTTGTAACCTTTCCTTATAAGGGAGTCGCTCTAGCCCCTTGATAATTTTGGTTATCCATTTCTGCACCTTTTACAACTCTACAATATCATTTTTGAGGTGTGGTGACTAAAACTGTACTCAGCATTCCACATGTGGTTGCATCATAGATTATTATAAGGGCAGTATGATACTGGCAGCTTTATCAATTCCTTTTCTAATTATGCCCAATTTACCCAGAAGAGACATTAAGCTAACGCGTCTGTAATTTCTTGGATACCTCTTTAAAAACTGGTGTTACATTTGCCACTCTCCAGCCCTCTAGTATAGGGACATGTTACATATTTTTGTTAGAAGATCAGCAATTTCACATTCGAGTGAAATTAAGAATTCTAGGATGGATACCATCTGGACTTGATGATTTTGTTAGCTTTCAATTTGTTCATAAGGTCTAGAACCAACAGTTTATATAGTTTATAAAGCCATCACAATATATATTCTAATTCAAGTAGAAATTGACCATCTGAATTTGGTGATGGGCTTGTTGAGAGTAGGTAATTTGTGTGCTCAGGGAGATTATATTCATCCTGTTCTAGATGGAGTTGTACCTCCCTAAAGGATCAGGTATGCTCCTACATCCAGCTTTGTCTATCGTAGGCCCAAATGTCCTCTGTGACATGGAGCACCTCCTATCAGCTGAGGTTGGTGCATCAGCAGTGGTCTCTCCTGGACAGAGAGAGCCTCGTTATGGTTATTCATGTTCTGATAACATCCAAGATTTACTATTGTAATGTGTTCGATGTCAGGCTACCTTTTGTGAAGACTGCCTGGAAATTTCATTTAGTTCAGCATAAGGCTGATAGGGTAGTGACTGGGATTGGGCATGGGACCCATATCATGCTAGTTCTTAAAGAGCAGCATTGGTGTCCAGTCTGTTTCTGAGCAGTGAGCACAAGTCAAAGTATTGGTACTTACATTTTAAAATCCTATATGGCTTGGGACCTTGGTATTTGAAGGAATATTGTTCTGATATTAACCTGCTGAGGCCATAGCAGAGGCTCTATTTCAGGTGCCCCCATAATCTGAAGTAAGGTGGGTGGTGACCAGTGAAATTGTGGCCATTTTGGTAGTAGCATCCTACTTATGGAATTCCTTTCCTAGAAAGGGTTGCCTTGCACCTACTCTGTTATCTTTTAGGTCCTTTATTCATTCTGCCAGGTTTTTAATTGCTGTGTTTTAACCTATTTAACTGATGGTAATATCACAATTGATTTGCAGCCCTATAACGTATTGATTTTATTATTTGTTGTGTCTCTATCCTCTGTATACTGGCATGAATCCTCTTGGAATCATTAATGCTTAATCACTTCCCATCTCCTAACTCACATCCATTGGCTATTCAGTGTCCTGAGATTTTGAGCGTCCTTACAAAAACAAAAACATACTGTAAAATGCACCTAAAGTTAAGCACCTTCCCCTTTACTAAGCAGGAAAAGACAATCACCTCTCTTTTCCTCACTGGGAAATCCATTTGAGGACCATCCCACTAGTTTGTGAGTCTCTGTTTCTAAGCCTATAATTGTCTTAGAACCCCTGAACTTGATGGCTAGCTACACATCTCCTTATTTCATTCTTACTCTAAAGTAAGTGCAGGAGGTCAGATCTGGATTGGAACACTAGGATAGATGGAGGTGGGGGTTAACTCTTTCTCCCCCACTGTGGTCCTGATCCAATTTGGCTCCCTCTGCATCTTTAATTTTCATTGCTCTGTTAAAAAATTAGGCAATTAAAATTACAAGTTCAAACTCCCTTAGCCCACACTAGAGTCCCAATCTGGATTAGATCCCCTGCACTTACTTTAGAGTAAGAGCTGCTAGCTTTGTCTTCAAAGTAAGTTGTAGTTTGGGTCTCATAAGTTCAATTCATGCTGTTGGGTACCTGTGTGTGTACCCAACATATGTATCACAAGTGGGAATGGATGCATCTAGCCTTAGTATCATGATCATGCTCATCATCATCATTGAATGTTCATAAACTGCTTCCCATTTTAAAAATCTCAAAGAAGTTCACAATATACTACAAAACAATACTTCATTAAAAGTATAATATGCCTGTAAACATGCTGGTTTCTGGCCCAGATCTACCAGACTAATAGTAGCCTACCCCTCAGCAGAATATAACCACAACCACAGTGAGGTCCCCCTACCACTTGAGCTAAATACCCCCCATCATTTGTTTTTTGGAAGGGTTTATTCCCTGAACAGGGGGAAGTAGCTAGACTTATATAGACGTGTCTCGAAGCAAGTCTGGTACTTGTTGCTTGTATTTTAGCTGTTTAGCTAAGGGGTGGTATACAAAAGTATACTAAATAAATTAAAAAGTAACTAACTAAATAAAATATATTTCTGGAGAGCATTTAATGTAATGGGGTGAAGTATTTTGAATTCTATCACCAAATGGCAGATTTTATGTAATAATCTTAATAAATTTCCAGGGTGGATTTAAGGTTTGTTTGTTTGTAGAAATAAGTAAACAAATTCCTAGTGAATCTTGAACATATACAGCTTCACTCTCTTAATGCTATTTTTAAAAGTGAGATAGTTGAAAAGATAATTTGCATATATCATTAAATTTCCAATTACCATGTAAATGACAACCAAAGAAGGCGGAGAGTTCAACACTTTACTGGGGGGGGAAATGTCTTGATTTTAGAAGTTTTTCATCAGATGTGAAGCTTTGCTTTGAGAATACATATCCATCATCAGTCTGCTGATGTGAACAGCAAATAAGCCTGCAATCCTTTCAGGTTGAAATAGCTTACTTTTTTAAAAAGAAAAAAAATGCACAGCAGGAATCCTTTCCCCAAACTAAAATAAATGACAAAGTAAAAGACCAGTCTTCCATAGGCACTTAATGAAGACATGCTTCAAGGGGTTTTCTGTACCAGAGATCACTTTACACCCCAGGACAAGAGAAAAACAGTACAGCTTTGCAGTCAGAGGCTGCAATCAAAGGAGAATAAAGAAAATAACAAAAATATATTGCTTGTTAAATCACTTACAGTGGTTTTCCTTTGGATTCACAAATCAAAGTTATAGATTGTCCTTCTTCTGGCCACAATGTGGAAGGTATTATTTTAACTGAAGGAATATCTGTAAAAATAATATTCATTGAATTACATTAAAATTATATACCAGTTGTACTAAACATATTATTTAAAGCAAAGTCAGATTTCACTTAGTTAGTTTAAGATGCTATTAAATATTGCCCTTTTACCAGTTCTGAGACCAGATGATAGTATGAGTTTGTGCAGTGGTTTTTTGGTGGTCTACCAGCTTCTGTCACTGCACATCACTGAATGGAGGTGGAGGACATGCTGCCCTTACTAGAGGGCATCACAATGTGGCAGTGGGACCACCAGGACTGCCTCTAAGGCACCATGCTGTCTAAGGTACCATATTGTTGAGTAGTTAGTAGCTACTCAAGTGATATAATCTAATGATGTAGCTACTCAAGTGATAGTACAAGTGATGTCACCAATGGCTTGCACCAGGAGTTGTTAACAACCCAGCAGCCACTTAAATAGTGCTGGACCTCCTTTTATTCAGCACTGCTGTGTGGTGGAAGCTATAGAGCAACAGCTGAGTCCAAGTAGAAAATAAAGTAGAAAATAAAGATGACCCTACATTGCTACGCAAATTGCTTGGAGTGCATGGCCAAGATTCACAATACAAAATGAATTGGGAAATGAAAGAAATGGGAAATGAATAACAAGCACTCTATGCAACTCTTTCTTTGTAGATGGATGCGAATGGTATTAGAAAAAACTGACTGCATTAAGGGTACATTGAAATAAGCATATTTACTGCTGTAGTAATCTGAAATCATAATAAGAAGTATTTAGTAGGCTTTTAGATAAAAAATGCATTTCACAGGCATTACAGAGGATGCAACAGTACTTTTCTCCTAAAATAGAATATTCCATTTTGCTTGATTTTTTTAATGTTAGCAAGCCATTTTGATGGTAACATCAAATAAATTACCATACAATAGCATATAATTTGTGCTAAACTTTAAAATATGATTCTGTTTGATACAATTAACTTATAAAAGTCATCTATTTCAGACACTCTAATGCAGTGTTCTCCAACCTTGGTTCCCCAAATGTTTTTGGCCTACAACTCCGTAGCTGGCTGGGACATGCTGAGAGTTGTAGGCCAAAACCATCTGGGGACCCAAGGTTGGAGAACACTGCTCTAATGGTTCTCATGTCACAGCAGAAATAGAACCCAAGTGGAACATGCACTGCAGAGGAAAGGACAAACACAGTAGGGCTGGCTAAGTCCTCAATGGCTCCAACTGACCTCTGTGCAAGTAAGTAAATGGGACACTGCTGAAAGGGTATTGTAGCCTTCTACAACCTGATGTCCTCCAGATGTGTTGGACTACAACTCCCAGGATTCTTGACCATTGACCATGATGGATGGGACTGATAAGAGTTGAAGTCTAACACATCTGGAGGGTGCCAGGTTGGGGAAGACTGAGTTAGGGGAACCTTGTCCATGAAGCTGGGATTATCCCCTCCCCCAATTACCTCTTGAGGACACCTGGCAACTACCCTAACAATGGATGGCGTGGCCTGGCCTCCGCCTACAGGGATCTGTATTCTTCTGGGGAAAATGTTACTATGGGGGCAAATATGGTTCCCACACTGTCACTGATTGGCTGTCCTCCACTTACAGGGGCCTTATTGGTGTGCAAAGTGTATCTATGCACAAAGCAAAGGCACAATGTTTCACCCTATGATATAAAGGCCCTACCTTCACACACATATTAATTATCATATTGATGGACATTTCATTAGTCTGAGAAAAATAAAATACAGAAACCAGGAATGACCTAAACAGGATTTTTAGAGAATACCAATAACTTTAAAAAGGCAGACACTGGATAGAATTTCATATCCTTTTCTGTAATACAAAAGGACATTTGCCCTAAGGAAGAGTTCAAAGAATATTGCGACTTATTCAGAATATTGTACATTGAGATTTTCTCTCTTGGATAAACTATACTTTGCCATAATATTTTCTGTATGAACTTCCAAACGTTAAACATATGCCTCTTTAATCAAAAGCTTCATTTTTACAGTAGTCATGGTAATAAAAATATACAGCCATTTAACTTAATTTTTCAGGAACTTCTAGTTACCTATCACCATTCCCTGTCTGGACTAGCATAACCATAGCTACCACTAACTATGGCTACTATAAGTATGATTACAACAGTTCAGATATCATGCTGAACCATAGTTAATACAATAATGGAAGGAAGGGGGCAGACACACAGCTGGGGAGAGGTACATGAGCCCACAAGGTGCATCCAATTGCCAAACTATGGTTTGATAAGTGGGCAGCGAGATGTCTGATTCAGACCAATGTATGTTGAGTTACATTTCTTGATTGTCTGGGAGTTAAGTTTTTAGTTTTCATCTTCTGTAAAATCTACTTTATTTATATATGTCTCTCTTCAAGAGGTGTTACTTACCCTATGTATTTGGGATGCATCAGCATAGAAGTTTAAACAAACACTGACTGAACACATAAAAAAATCTTCACTTAACTTTTCTCATGTGCTAGCTTTCTTTGTTCAAAGGTTTTCTTGCCTATTCCTCACAGAACCAGTCTTTCCCATTTAAAGATCCATCACGCAACGTTTGCCAACATACATTCTATTTGGAAATAGCAAAATCTTCTGGCCAGTCCTAGCACTGTGATCTCTGTCAAGTTATCAGTCAGTGTCAGTAATGTCAGTTGGAATGAGTCCAGCAATTCCTCTATTTGTATGGATCTCTTACAGCTTGTTTCATTCTAAAGCATGTTAGGTCATAGACTCCAGTTACTATACAGTGCATGCACTTTCAAAACACCAAATGGACAAACTGAACACAGTATTATATGGTGTATCTATAATTCAACAATGACACACCTCACTACCTGGCCTGGCATTAATTTGGGTGGTGTCTGCATGCACCTTTCCTCTCCCGCCCCAATAAACCTGGAGCTCCACAATCCATCTTCTCCTGGTATTTTGCATTTGATATTCATTTTTAATTAGAAGTACTTCTATTCTTTCATGGCTTGTTAACACTTTCATTTGGGAAGCACAGCTTTCATTAGCCCTGTGAATAATCACTATTCATTGCAGCAAAGTCCATTTCTTGCAATAACCTTGCTCTGACCTGATTATCAGTTAAACTACAAAAAACAGTGTCTAATTAGCCCATCAGCTCATGTTCAAATTCACATGACCTAACTTTATTAGAATGGTCTGTAACATAAATTTCTACGGTCTCCCCTGACTACATCTAAAGAAAACATTTCTTACTCCTGATATGCCTTCTCAATCATACTAGAAAAGTCCAGAAGCACTGTGAACACCCACTCACTTCTCTGTCAGATTTCCACTTGGAAAAGTGATTCAAGTAGCTTCATCGGGTTTATATCTCACAAGAAGCTTTCCACACTGGTGTAAGTAATGAAGACACTAAATGGAACAGTGCTGTTACAGATTATTTCTTGGACTCAGTTTCATAGTAAAAGAATAACCTGTTCATAAAATAAAAAGTATTGTGCAGTCCCTAAAAAAAAATAGAATTCAAGATTACTTGAAACCAAAATAAAGAACTGTGAAGGGTCTGTCGGGAATGAGAGGGCTAACTAACCCTGCCTCCTAGCTGCTGACATGTGTATCAGCCACACAGTTCTGGTGGATGTGTGACTAGCGTCCATCTGAAGCGGGGCCTACATGTGCACAGCTCCCTTAATCAAGCTGCCCTTCCCCATAGAGGAAGCCATATGTGTACGCATGCAGGGCTCCCTTCAGACTGATGCCAATTGCACATCAGTATGTAGGGGATAGCGCTGGCCCACTCATTCCTGATAGCCCCTTCTTCACACATTCTTTACTGAATTTCTGAAGAAACTCTAGTTCCAATTAATTTTGAATTCTAATTCTTAAGGACCACATATACTAATACTACTAATACTGCAGGAAAAACTGCTCCACCCACGCATGACCCACAGATTTTAGGCTGATGATCATACTGGGCTTTGGCTGGTTGCACTTTATGAGAGCCAGGAAGGATTTGTTTTCTTCCAGCCCTAATAGGCTGTTGGGTTGGTATGTTTTTGCCTTCCTTGGGGTATTTGGTTTTTTAATGGGTAAAGCTTGTGTGAGAGTCTACAATCCTTCTCCACTTATCTGGGAGTAAGCTCTATTCAACTCAAGAGAAATATTTCTGAGTAGACATGTACAAAATTGCACTGGGTTTCAATCCATCAGGTATAGCTTGGGTTGTTAATGCCAGTCTCCCTGACCATCTTGGGAGGGCAGGCTGAGAACTACCCCCTTCCACACTGATTTTAGCAGATGCATGTATGCCATGTTCCTTCACTAGAGTTGTGGCCCTCTTTACTCCACTCATTGGGCTTAAACCCTCTTTCCTTCTCCCACAGCAAATACTCACTTTCTGCATCTATTTATATTGCACAATTTTGAATGTCTGCTTCAGCTTTGCAGTTCTATCTTTAGGTAGCCAGTTATAGGGATGTCCCGAAATCTTGATGGGGGTGGAAGCGGGGGTGAACTCGCCCCCGCTCAACCCCCTCGAGCCCTGTGGTACTCACCTTCTCCCCGGGTCATCACATCTCCCCGGAGAGGAGCCGGGGAGAGGAACTTCTGGGTCCTCAGCACTGCATTTGTAGCGTAAATACCATAGAAAACCACCTTAAAATGGCCGTGTGGCCGTTTTAATGTGGTTTTCTATGATATTTACGCTAAAAACGCAGTGCTAGGGTCCTGTTGTGTCAGTTCCTGGAACAGAGTTGGGACCCGTTGCGTCAGTTCCGGGTCCCAGCAAAGTCCGCCGGGAGGCCCTCACGTCGCTGCAGGAGGAGTCGAGCGGTGGAGGTGCTCGCTGAGCACAAGGCACCCAAACAGGTATGCATACATCGCTAGAGTGAAGCTTGCACAAAAGGGTCTCTGGGTGACAGAAGCCAACCAAAACAACCTGGACCGTCCAGAAGGAGACAGAGTTGAGGGACAGAGGAATATTTGCAGACATCATCACATGTGATCCTAGGGCCTGTCTGGGACATCTTGGTGCCTGAGGCAAAGGACAAGATGATACCCCTTCCCATTTCAACTATAGAAGCTGACCAGACTGGCAACTGCATCTTATTTTAACACTAGCAATGAGGCAGCATCCTCCACCACATCTGAAAGAAGTAGACACAGGGCAGCTCATGTGGCACCTGTCCTCTGATACTGATCCACTGTTAAATAGCATAGGGGACAGAATCGACCCCTGCAAAACCCCATACCGGAGAATCCATGGGGACGAGCAATATCCCCCATGCAGCACCTTCTGGAGCTGACCATCAAAGTAGGAGTGAAACTACTGCAATGCAACTACTCCTACTCCCAACTCAGACAATCGTCCCAGAAGGATACCATGGTTGATGATATCTGAGAGAGATCACTGAGAGATCAAGGAGAATCAACAGGGTCAGCCTTCCCCTGCGTCTCGCCCAACATAGGTCATCATAAAGGGCAACCAAGGCTGTTTCCATGCCAAAACCTGTCCTGAACTCTGACTGAAATGGATTCAGATAATCAATCTTATCCAAGAGCATGTGGCAACCACCCACTCAAGGACCTTGCCCAGGAAAGGAACATTTTCCACCAGCCTAAAATTGTTGATATCTTACAGGTCTGAGGAGGATTTTTTCATGACTAGTTAAGCATTATAGGTATATTTTATCAGTGTTCATGTGAAACTCCATTCAGATGTTCATGTAATTCAACTGATGGAAACAGAGTTTCCCACAGCAGCTCCCCCAGCCCCCTGAAAATTCTGCTCAGAGGGTTCAGTGACCCTGCTGAATGGGGTATGTGTGCAGGAAGGGAGGGGATCACTGAACATCAGGCAGAGGCACCTTCCTTGAGCAGAGCCCTTCCATGCACAGGGCAGATCCTGGACCCAACCCAAATTATATGGGTATAAAGCTATAATATATAGCAGAGAGGCAATCAGTGGGGCCTTAATGAAGTGAACAGTCAACACAAACACAAGTCTATGGCCCAGTGCTCTTGCTGCTAATCTTGTGTTCTCAGTTGTGCATGTCAGGCTGCACAGGCACTAGAGTGCCATGCCCTCACTGTGCCAAATACTGTGCCCATCCCTGCCCCCTTTCCCTTTTTTTCCTTCCATATGGTGGCACATGGTAGATGGAAAGACTGCACTCTCCCTTCTCCCTTACACAGTTGCCATACTTTGTTAAAAGTCAAAGAGACATATACATTGACATGGGCTGCTGTAATCCTATTCTAGATTCAGCAAAGCTTTTGCCATTATACATATATCTTGCTATTATACCGACCGAACTAGTGTAGGTGTGATTGCAGGACCGGAGCCCCAGCAGTAGGAATGCAGCAAAAAGACATTATTTTCATATGTGGAAACAAAAATAGCTTATCTGCAGCTGCAAACAAGCAACTTGGTTATAGCAATAGGTTTCTTAATAGTTATCATTTAACCACAGAAAGGAAGTGGTATTGTTGAACAATTAACTGAATTACACAGAATGCAGAAGGATGCTCAGTAGCCAACTGGTCAGGAACCGAATGGTGTACTATGATCCTTAGATTAGATGGATATAAAATACCTAGCTGGTTTCTGTGCTTTTCAGGTGGGGATTGTGAACATCTGAGTCAGGTCTCTCTGCTTTTAAATTGGAAAGGAAACAATATGCAACCATGCTATGAACATAGATTCATAGATCATAGAGTTGGAAGGGGCCTACAAGGCCATCGAGTCCAACCCCCTGCTCAGTGCAGGAAACTAGAGGAGGGGTCTCCCATCCAAGTAATAACCAGGCCTGACCCTGCTTAGCTTTCCACATTCAGACAAGCTGAGCCAGCGTGAGCCACAGGCAGGACCGGTGCAGGGCAGTTTGGCGCCCCAGGCGAAAAAATATTTAGCGCCCCCCCCTCTCCAAAGCAAAAAAAAAAACACCCTGCGCCGCCACCACCAACCTACCTTCCCCCCCCCGCCCTGGCTGCGGCGGTGGCAGCTGCTGCTGCTGCTGCGGCGGCTGCTGCTGCTCCTGAAGTGACGCGACGCGACGGGACCCCCGCGCTGTTTTTTGCCCGGGGAAACCATGGCAACAGGGCTGTTTAAGCCCTGTTGCCCTGGTTCCTCCCGCCAAAACAACGCGGGCGGGGCTCCGGAAGCGACGCGACGAAGGTAGGTGACGGGGGGGTTGGGGGGTGACGGGGGGGTTGGGGGGTGGCGATGGCGGTGGGAGGCGCAGCGGCAGTGAGCGAGCGGGAGGGCGGGGGGAGGCGCAGCGGCGGGCGAGCGGGCGAGCGAGCGGGTGGGCAGGGGGAGGCGCGGCGGCGGCGGCGGCAGGCAGGAGGGTGGGGAGGCGGAGGCCTGGCGGGGGAGGCGGAGGCCTGGCGGGGACGGCGCAGCGGCGGCGGAGGCCTGGCGGGGGCGGCGCAGCGGGAGCGAAGAGGAGCGCAGCGTTTCCGCGCCCTCTTCAGCCGCGCGCCCTAGGCAACCACCTAGTTGGCCTAGCGGTAGCGCCGGCCCTGGCCACAGGCCTGTATCATATGAAAATAATATTCAGAAAACTCTATTCTCCCAAAAATTGCACATCCATTTTTGCATATCTCAAACACATTCACTGATGGGGGCTGAAGAAGGAAAGTTATTTCTTTCATTCCTTTCTTGTTGGCTTCCTGGAGGCATCTGACTTTTGATTTTAAACTACCCAATTAAAAAAATGATATGCTTCAAACAACTTAAATGTTAGGTAGAATCTCTCAAATCTTAGTAGACAATCCCTGAATACATTCACTTTGGATAGTTATCAGAGGTGGTAAGCAGCAGTATTCGACAGTCATATGATGGCTAATTTTATTTAAAGAGAATAAAGTACACTAATCTTGCAGAAATGAAAACCATATTGAAAGATAGGCAGGAGGGGACCCACACACAACGTAAAGTCTACATTTCAGAAATGTTCTTGTTTTCCTGTATTCTACTCTCTCCACAAAAATATCTCCTATTATTACACGGTGTGAATGCTCATTAGAAAAGCTTTATTTAGTTCTTAGAAATAATATGAATTGCTGAATTCAATTAGGTACTTTCAAGAAAGCTAATATCCTTAATCCCTTTGTGTTCAGCTCTTTAAATGCTTGATTGAAAGTTCTGAGAATGCTTAAGTATACACCTGCTGTCTCTCCTTCAGAGCCCTTGAGCGTCAAAGCTTGATTCTACAGACAATTTTTTAAATATCCTGCTTTAACACTTGAAACAGTCTTTTTCAAACTTGCAAAAAATATGTGTTGAGTAATCAAAACCAAGTGAAACATTGCTAAAGAAACAGACAAAACCAACAGGCATATATTACAATTCAGTGAGGCCTTCGTATTAACTCCTTTGCAAATGGTAAAAAGACAATCCATTCTGGACGTGTTTGCATATGGACCAATGATCATGTTACTGTAACTTATGTGGCATACAAACGGAATCTGTTTAGATGCTCACATGGATCAAGGTCATCATAAAAGCAAAACAGCCAGTGACATAACAATAGAGTGCAGGAAAAAAATAATAGGTTATCACCAGCATTTATCAAACTATATACAGTAATACCTCGGATTACGAGTAACTTGGTATACGAGCTTCTCGTAAAACGAGCAAAATTTTAGCATTGGTTTCGATTTGGAGGACGAGTGTGTCTCGGAACACGAGCCACACGCTGTGCCCCCGACTAGCACTTAAAGTGCCAGCTCCCCGGCTTTGCCTAGCAAATCTTTGCTGGCTCCCTATCAGGGAGCAGAATGGAGGTGAGTGAGCGGCCAGGGAGCTGTGTGGAACTTTGCCAGGGAGCTGCGTGGAGGCGTTCCTGCTGCTCCCTGCCTCTTCCAGCGGGGGCTCGCCTCTCGGCGAGCCGCCCGCGCTGCTATCGCCAGTCCCGTCGCGTCCCTTGCTGCTCCGGAAGGGACGCGACGGGACCCTCGCGCTGCCGCTTTACTTGCCAGGGAGCTGTGTGGAACTTTGCCAGGGAGCTGCAGGGTCCCGTTACGTCACTTCCGGAGCAGCAAGGGACGTGATGGGACCGGCGATAGCAGCGCGGGCGGCTCGTGGAGAGGCGAGCCCCCGCTGGAAGAGGCAGGGAGCAGCGGGAACGCCTCGACGCAGCTCCCTGGCAAAGTTCCACACAGCTCCCTGGCAAGTAAAGCGGCAGCGCGAGGGTCCCGTCGCGTCCCTTCCGGGGCAGCAAGGGACGCGACGGGACCGGCGATGGCAGCGCGGGCGGCTTGCCAAGGAGAGGCGAACTGCCCCTGGAATAGGTAGGGAGCAGCGGGAATGCCTACATGCAGCCCCCTGGCAGGGAGCCGGCAAAGTGTTTTGCCGGCTCCCTGGCAGGGAGGCGCGGCCACTCGCGCTGTGGGCACCTTGCGCGCTGCCGTGCCGCTTCCCTGCCCGGGAGCCGGCATGGCAGCGCGCGAGGCACCTGCAGAGCGAGTGGCTGCGCCGCGCCTGCCCTCCATGCACCATTTAATCACTGCTTTGCAGGCTCCCTCCATGGGGCTCCCTGCCAGGGAACCAGCAAAGCAGTGAGTAAATGGTTGTGGAACGAATCAGCGGAGTTCCCATTATTTCTAATGGGAAAACTTGCTTTGATATGCGAGTGTTTTGGATTACAAGCATGGTTCTGGAACGAATTATGCTCGTAATCCAAGGTACTACTGTAATGCTTTAATTGTATTGCTCTTTCATACCCTATCTTTTGCTGTTAAATTCTCTCTCCACCTTTGGATCTAAGATATTCAGGTATTCTTTAAATCAGTCTTAACCCTGGTTTGTGCTAACCATATATCGAAATCCTAACCTTTTGTTAAGAATTCCAAATGTATAGACAAACCGCAGTCTAGCCTGCTAAGGGAAGACTTACCCTCATCCTTTGGCATACATGCATCCGTCATGAGAAGAGCCTTGCTAGGTAAGACTAAAGCCTCATCTAGTTCATTTCATTTCATTTCATTTCATTTATATACCGCCCCATAGCCGAAGCTCTCTGGGCGGTTCACAATAGATTATACATAAAAACAACAATAACATACAAAATAGTTTAAAAGATTAAAAACCAATTTTTTAAAAAAAAACAACACAGTTTAAAATAACAATAAAAAAACTAATAGAACTGAGCCTACAGGTGACAATCACCCCCCCCCGTGCTATTCCGAGCTCCTAACTATTAAATGCCTTGGCATAGAGGGAAGTCTTAACCTGGCGCCGAAAAGATAGTAAGGTTGGCGCCAGGCGGGTCTCAGTGGGGAGCTTGTTCCATAATTGTTCCATAACGAGGAGGATAAGGCCCTCCTCCTCGTTGCCACCAACCGAGCCTCTCTTGGAGGTGGCAGTCGGAGGAGGGCCCCAGATGTTGAGCGTAGTGTCCGGGTAGATGTGCGGTAGGGAGAGACGTTCCGTCAGGTATTGTGGTCCTAAGCCGTGTAGGGCTTTATAGGTTAAAACCAGCACCTTGAATTCGGCTCGGAAGCATATTAGCAGCCAGTGCAAACAGGCCAGAACCGGTGTAATATGCTCGGACCTTCCGGTCCCCGCAATAAGCCTGGCTGCCAAGTTCAGCATCTTGTTCCCAACAGCAGCCAGTAACATGCATCAGGGAAGAAAAGTAGGGAACGAAGACAACAACTATCTCCCCATTGGCCCCCACGCAACTGGTATTTAGAGGCATACTGCCTCTGAAGATGGAGGTTCTATTTAGCTAACACAGCTAATAGCCGTTGATAGATATCTTCCAGGAATTCATTTAACTTGGTTCCACAGGGTTCCCCGCCAAGAGGAGAGCCTATGTGTCTCACGCTGGCTCAGCTTGTCTGAGCGTGGAAAGCTAAGCAGGGTCAGGCCTGGCTATTACTTGGATGGGAGACCCCTCCTCTAGTTTCCTGCATTGAGCAGGGGGTTGGACTCGATGGCCTTGTAGGCTCCTTCCAACTCTATGGTCTATGAATCTATGTGTGTTCAGTGGACTTCCCATTTAAAGAGAAGCCACCAAGGACAGCATAGGGGACCCCAAAAGTGGGGGCAGGGCCAGCACATGGGGCCATCATGCTCTCTCTCCATGTGAACTTGATCACATGGAGAGAATAATGCCTGGCTAGGGCTCACACAAGTGAGATTTCATGTTTTTCAGCAACTTTTTACAAAATCTATGTTAAGGAAAATGTTAACCCAATGTCTACGTCAGCTTTTAAAATAATGATCTCTTTGGAAATTTTTAAAAGCTGTCTTTTTAACACAACACACTTAGCTAATAGGTTTTCTGCACATTTCAGGTTTTTTAAAAAAAACAATCTTTCCCCCAGCACATTTTAAACTAACTCGTTTCTTCGCACACATTTATGTACTTGTCCTTTAGGCATGCGTTTCACTGCTGTGTACAAGGCAGCTGAGCGTGTGGGACAGAGGGTCCTGCCAAACCAGAATGCACATGCTGGGAGGATCACAGACTGAGAAATATTATTCCTTGTTTCTGTTTCTGTGTCAGAACTGGCACTTGGTAGTGGACTGGACAGAAGATTTTTAGTTGCAGTAACTTGTGGCACTGGGTTCCAGTGTGGAGAAATCTCAGGCAAAGCTCTGTGGTGGAGCCAATGCTGCTCTTGCATAGTTGGTGGCATGGCCTTTCCTGGCCTCTTTCATGTGTGAGAAACCAATGTCTGCAGTATGTTTGGGACTTCGTTTTCCCTTTCCTCAAGGAGTCAGCTTGCCATGGAAGGCTAAATATTTTTTCCTCACCAGATAACTTGTGTGTTTTGTTTTTAAAAATAAATTAGAGCACAATCCTATAGTTGCTGGAAGGGTGTCCCGGGAGGAAGGGTGTCCCAGGGCCATAGCCTCCTCGAGGCTGTAGACAAAGCTATGTGGCAACTCCTCTTCCAAGACTGCTGTTCTGACTTTGGAAGAGGTGGGAGGAGAGGAATGTGATGGCGGGAGGGAAAGGGAGAGGTGAAGCCATGGTAAGTCACCTAGCTGGGCTCAGGGGCTCATCTAGCTGAAAATGCCAAAAAAAAAAAAAAAAAAAAAAAGCAGCAGAAACGGGAGACAAAACACTTCCATAATTCCTCCACCCCGTTTTCCAGGACTTAGGGTAGATGGAACACTGTAATCTCAGAGCCCTCTGTCTATAGAGCACCAATCTGATAGGATTGCACTCGTAATCTCTCAGTTCTGGGCTGAACTTTTATAGCCCTTTTCAATAATTAAGATGGTTTCAATTTGGAACTGGGGCATCAGGCCTTCTGGAGCATAGTTACAAATTAGGGCTTTCCATATCATCTGAGTGAGGTGGCCACCTCAGATAGATGATATTAGGTGTCATGAAAGGACAGTAAATTATTAATCAATTAATTAATGTATTATTAGTGCATTAGTTCTGCCAGGGAGGGGGAGGGATACTTGTAGGATTTTCTAGCTCAGGCAGCAAAATGTCTTTGGCCAGCCCTGCTGCTAACTTACAGATTGACGTGGTCTCCTTATCTCACCATGGCTTGGCTTTCTTGGCATTTGGGCTGATGCAGCTGCTTGATGATTGGAACTGCTCTGCTATTTGTACAACCATACAGCTTCAAAATGGACCCAGAGATAAATGAACAAAGTTGCTGAGTTCAATTCTGCCCTAAGAGCCAGGGAGAGGTTAGAGATTTTCTGAGGACTTCACTCAACCTCTGGGGCAGATAGCTGATAGATGCACAAACAGTAAGTATGGGATGGTACATTCTTAGCACCTGGGTTTGGAGGGGTTTGGGAAGATGGTGGGGAGACAAGGTCTGTGGGTAAATTAGAGCACAAAGGGAACCATCAGGAAGAACTACTTTTCTCCATCTGCTCAGCATGTCCATCTCAGTGTAGTGGCAGCCTAGAGGCAGGACTGGTGCAAGGCAGTTTGGTGCCCTAGATCAGATATTTAGCGCCCCCAAGTTGGTAAAATACGCATTTTAGCGCTGTATTTTTTCCCCAAGGCGTTTCTGGCGCCCCCTTTAGCCCTGCACCCTAGGCAGCTGCCTAGTTGGCCTAATGGTAGCACCGGCCCTGCCTAGAGGTAGAAAGATGGCAGCAACTATGACTCATTGATGCAGATGTCCTCGTTAACTATAGTTAGCACAAACTATATTTACGAAACCCACTTTAACCCATGTTTCTGATTCTGATTTGTGCCTTACATCTGAGTAGCCAAACATAGTTTGGTTAATCAGATGTAACACCTTATAAAAGTTATGCTTCTTTAATCAAAGTTAAGCTTGTATTTGTACTGAACCTCAGTGAGGAAAGAAGATGTGGCGTGTATCCCACATTAAGTGCATTTTTTGGGGGTGGGGGTGAGGCAACCATGCCACTCTTATGACATCTGCAGTCAACCTTAGAGCGCAAGTGCTACAGACCCAAGCATACTAATGCAATGATTGCTTGTGGGTGAGTTCCTAAAGATCTTTTTAATAGCATTTCATAGCCTAGAGTGCACCTGCTGTAATCTTGCCTTGTTGAACTCATTTTCCACTATATTTATATTCCTATTTAATTTTTGAACAGTCTATCAGCAATTCTGCTGTGTGTCACAGAGCAAATTAGTATGATTTAATTCACCATGTATTCAGTTTTGCTTCTACCAGTTTATTTCAATAGTGAACTAAAACTAATGTCATATCTTGATGACTTTATGACTTAACAAATTCTGCATGTTTTAAGCTTTAATATATTTCTGATTTTTTATATTATGTCACTGGACAACAACAACAACTCTGGAAGGATTCTGAAAGGTTATAGAAAAAAAGAGCAATAAACACTTTTCACCATCTGGTACTGAACACATCCTAAATCAGAGCTTTTATACAATTCCCTGCATGACTAATTCATTTATTATATTTTGATTAAAATGTTAAATATTTTAGTCTTTTCATATTCTATATTTTTATGATATCTGTATTCAGATTTCTATTGGTTTTTTCTAACTGTGTTTTGAGCAAAGAGTAACCCCCCCCAAAAAAACCCAAACCTTCGAGGATGATGTGCTGTTTAACAGATCAATATCACAGAATTGAGTTTGCGCGTGTAAAGGCGAGATAAAGAAGAGGCAGACACAGGGCATATGGTTTCAAATCAGGGCCACATTTATTGAATTGAAGATCTGTGAAGGGTGAAGTGTGGTTCTAACCTAGCCCGGCCCTTGGCCGGGTAAAAGACCAATATTTGGCGAATACATCCTAACTGAACCGGAGGCGGGATTGCCCGCCACCGGCCAGTTGCCCTCCATGTGGAGCTGGAGGGCCTTACCATCGTCACCTTACTTTGGTGCCTCCAGGCTCCCAAAGTAGGTGAGAAAGGTAAAACCCCAAAGCCGTCCCAATCTCCCTCATGCCAAGCCTCATGGCATTGGCGAGGGCAGCCTTGGGTAAACGTCAGTCACCTTGAAAGGTGCCACTGGATGATCACCATAACCCTAATTGCTCCTGCCTAAACCTGCACTTCCTGCAAATGTGACCAATTTAGCTAAGATCCCCCTGGTGGGATCGAAATCGAATTCAAAAAGTTCCCTACCCTGCTTCACAGTGTAGGTGAAACACGCCCAATACCCCGGCCAATTGGGACAATGAGCCAAAATTCCTACTCGGCCCCCAGGAAACGGGCGGCCAGAGGAGCCTACACTCCTCAGAGGGCGGGAGTGGAGGGAGCTGAAAAAACACAGGAGCAAAGAGACTGAAGGCGGGAACCCAGGAGCTTAAATAAGCTCTTACCTGGGTCCCCGTCCTTTTGAGCCATTGGCTCATTTCTCGTGACCCACCTTACCAGGTGCCTGCCTCCTCTCTCCTCCCCCACGTGCAAGCCTTCTCCCTGTTCCCACGTAAGGGGCCATTGGAAGTTCTTTATATTGAGTATGGTATCTTATCCAGACATGAAACATACAATTTTGATTTTGAGGTTCTCATAAGTAAATCAGTTATAAACCCTCATCAAAACATAGTGTCTCTACAAATTATAGTCACATCTTAAATCGTCTAAATATATAGCCATAAAAAAGAGGTGATACAGTATTCCAGGAAGACACACTGCACTTTTAATTAATTACATGGGCAAGTCAACCTGTTGGTCATGCTCCAGAGAAAATAAAACACATATTCAGATATGTGTATTTAGCAGTTTCAAGCAGATTTCTTAAAACCACTAATGATTGTGTTTTAGTTATAAATCAATATTCTAAAGTCAGTACATGTAAATGTAAGGCAATCACATATAATAAATGCTTCTTTACAACTGTTAAATATCTGTAATTATACCAGGAAACATTTTTATTGCAAGATAGATGAAGGATTTGGTATTTTATGCCTAATACACTGTTTCAATGCTAGTTCTATAATTGTTTCTTAGGGAACAACTGGTTTTACTATACTGTACTGACGACTCTTTGCACACTAGAAGGCAAAAGATTATAGGCATGATCCAGCCAAAATTTAGCCACTGTTTAAATCAGTGGAACATATGCATAGATTAGAATGGATTGTGCCCTATACACACACACACACACACACACACACACAGAATAAAACAAAAGAAAACATATGCTAAAATGAATAAAAGAGAACATGTGGATCCACAGCTATAGGGCTCAGATAACAATAACAGGTAATACTAGAAACTACTTTCATCAATTGTACCTGAGCAGTTACCACAGATCATACAACAATGTAATCCATGTCTTATTATAGATATTTCTGAATATGTAGTTTAGCTCTCAGTCAGATTAGTTACCACTGACACCCTACAAAGAAGGCAGTTGTTCTTCTTTGCCATATTTACTGACAAGGAATTACTAAGCCTAGCTGCAACTAAACTATTAAAACACTATTGGGTAAGAAAGGGCCAATTCATGCAATAAATTTTGGGTTTTTTCTAAATATGTGGTGACATTTTAGGTCATGAAAGATTTTTTAAAAACATGCTGAAGTGCATGTCTGACTGTGTCAACAAGGATAAAGCTCATGATTTAGAACATCGCTACAGCTGCTTAATAAAGATCATTATGATAAGCTAAATAGGGAGTGAGATCCATAGTGGCAGATCCAGATGATCACTTCAGCACTGGTATCTTAAATTGGTGATGACTAAAATATGTCACTAAAGAATGGAAAGAATCATCCACAAGTGGAAATATGAATCATTCCATGATTCTGCCCTTCTCCTTTCATAACATTAAATATTATATATATATATATATATATATATATATATATGATATAAAATGTATACATTATATGTAACATATAGAATAGATATGAAGTGTCCTACACACTACCTTTATTTGTATGCAGTTTGTAACCATGTGTGAACCATTTTCTGACACTCTTTTAGAATGTTAGCAAAAATTATATTGGTTAATATTTCATTATCAGCAAACCATATTGGAGCATAACCCTCCAGATGGTAAATTGTATGATTGTACATTAACCGTTTGAACCCTACAGCCTCTCTGAAGATAAAAGTTTAGCAGCAAATGAACCTACATGATTTTGAATTATTTTGCATTTAAAACATGGAATTCTTATTTTCATCCATCATTAACCTAATTGATCTCATTTAAACATGCAAATTGTGGCACTGAACTTTCATGTTTGCAGATATTCTTTACTGCTTACTCTAAGTATCTTCTAGGTTTCACTTGTTTCAAGCATTCATTAGTTTGAAAAGTTTAAATAAGATAATGCTGATTATAGTATTTACATTATAATCCAGGTAGATAATTATAATGATTAATGAATTAGAATGTGCTAAAATTCTTAAAGGGAAATACTAGATTAATGGTTCTTGAATACTTCTGATTTACTTTTGAATATTTTAATTTATTTAGTCTAGTACAATAAAAATATAGAAGCAAAACAGTAGTATTCATGGGCCACATCACAACAACAATCAGTTTTATTGATTTTGCTTCACCTTCTCTATTGATGCTATCTTAAGCATTGGGAAGTTAAGAGACATTTATACAATACTGAATAATTACGTTCTTTAACTTTCCTCACTATGATATAGCCCCGTGAAATGAAAGTGCTATTGGAGTTTACATGGCCATAAATGTACACTGCTTGTGATTAGGTTATTGACAGTTTTATAGCTTAGATGCTCCTTAATCACAATTAAGAGTCCATTTTAAGAGTCCAGGAACATGTGAAACTTAGATAATTCATTTTCATGTAAGCAGATTTTTTTCTGCTTTGCTGAGAAGCTGAAAATCAAAGTACCCCTAATCAAAGCAAGCTGTTTTAGTATGTTTGTGTTTTGTCCGGTCAATTGACATGGACCCAGCTGCTGCCAACTGAGGTTTATCCAAGTTCTCCTTCTAAGCACCTTGTGGTTTGTGAAATGATAACTTCCTAGTGTAAACTATTCCTAACAACTGAACTATTTATTTATTTGATTTAACGACTGATTGATGGAATTGTACCCCCCTTTCCATTTTGTGGACCTTCCTGCCTTTATCAGTTGAATCAAGAGGAGTACATGAATAAGGTACAGCAAATCTATGTTAGTAATAAATTAGAGGCACCAAGTTGAGACAACATATCTGTGAAGTAGTTTTCAAAAGGAACAACAAAGGCATTGATTTATGTCAAACACACTTCCTTGTATTTTGCGAGTCACTGAATCCAGTTTTAGTTATTGCATTATGGGCAGGCAGACATGTCATCATGTTTAATGCTAACCATGCTTCTAGCATATATTATTCTGAAGGGATTGGTGATCTTATAGACTAATATTATTCTTTTAAGTCTTGTCTAAAATCTAATGACAATGTCTGGCGTTTCTCTTTTATTTCTGCAGCGACAATATCACTGAAAAGTCATCACACTAAACAAAAGGTTAACAATATACACATTCTCTAAGATTTTGGGGGGATTATATTTATAGCTCTCAAAAGGACTAATAGTCAATGACAACAATCTTGGCAAAAAAAACAAAAAAGCTCTTCAAAGCCACAGGGCACATTGCACTATTTTTATAAATAACCCTATCTATGCTCCAAAGTATTGGAAGTTCTAATCTTACTATTTCTGCACTGCTGTTTTCAGCTAACTTTAGTGAAATGTACCCAGTAAATTATCTCTCATTTTAAATCTGAAAATTGTGCTTCTAGCTGACTCTTATTCTCATCTGAAACTCTGATGAGTGTCATCATTCAAAGGCTGGAGTGGGAACCCAGGCCAGTGAGGAGCATGCACCTTCTAAAAAAAAATCCAATCCTCTAGTTCAGTGATGGCGAACCTATGACACGGGTGCCACAGCTGGCACGCAGGGACCTCTCTGTGGGCACTCAAGCCATTGGTCACCAGATCGCGAAAAGACTGTCCCCTTCTGCAAAACACTAATGATTTTGTTCTTTCTCACAGTGTGGAACAGAATGATTTTATTCTAGAATTCCTGTTTACAGAATTCTTTTCTACATTGTTATCACATTTAAAAGATTTTGAAGAATGATGCACAGAGCATGGCTTGGATGTAAAGCCCTAACAGTTGACCTGAGTGCTGCATGTGTTGCTCTCAAACTAACGGAGTATGAGCCAAGGCTTGACAAATTATCAGCATGCATGGAATAGCAAAAATCACATTAATTGTGCAAAAGCATGCCCAATGCAAACTTTTCCCTAATGCAGTGTTTGCAGTCCAAGACATAAAGTGTTTAAAATGTGTTAAGCACGTTTAGTTTTCTTGTTTATCTTGCTCATCCTAGTACAGGTTGACTTTTACTTTTACTCATCCAACACCTGTAGAAGCAGGGAAAGCTTGCCCCATACAATTTCAGTCTGGCATATAATCATATTACAAGTTGAGAATCCCTTATCCAAAAATACATGTGCCTAATTATTTAAAAAGTTTGTATAAATTCCCTTCAGGCTATGTGTACAATGTAGTACTATAATAATTTTTTGAGTTGATTTTTTTCCCAACAAAAAACTGTTTGTATCATTGAAAGCTCTGTTATTGTGTTTTTCTTTTAAGACAAAAGATGTTAATTAGTTCGGACAACTGTATGAGTTGTTTTTCTAAAACTAAAACCTCAGTATTCAGGTTTAATTGCAGTGTTGGCACTTTGAAATAAATAAGTTGGTTTTGTGTTGCACTTTGGGCACCTGGGCTCAAAAAGGTTCGCCATCACTGCTCTAGTTTAACAGGGCTTTGCTACAAGAATGGACTACAAAGAGCCTACTTATGGGTATTATTGACTGATTAATTCAGATCATGTTTGTTTACACTATCGTCCAGTGTGAACATACATATGTTGGTTTAATAAGCCAATGAGCATTGTGTCCACATGCACCACTTCTTCTATCCTCAGTGTACTATGATAAACCAAGAAGTCTTCAGTTAATCATGGGAAACTATGGTTACCAGGTTCAGAACAAGACAGGATTGTAAACCATGGTTTGAAGTTGGTTTAAGATCCTGGCTTGCTCTAAACTTTGTGCCTATAGTGTTTTCCTGAGATGTACTGTGAATATACACTTAATGTAAGATTTCTGGCTTTGAAAAGGGAAGGGGTGCTGATGCACTGAAGAAGAAAGGGGCAGCTTGTGCATGTGCATGCACAAGGCCTGCAATCATATGCACAATTACCTGGGAGTAAACCTCATTGAATTCAACTGGAATTATTTCTGAGTAGACATGCATATGACTGCAATGAAGGATCATCATGTCTTGGCTTATCAAGTCATACAAGCTACAAATATGAAATATGGTAGATCTATAGGAAATGTGGTGGATATATAGGCATCTATATATTAAAATAGTAAAATCCCAAACATCAGATGTTTTTTTTCTGAAGGGAGAAATGCCGCTGTCAAGGTTCCACCTGTACCAGGACACCTTGATCAGCTTCTTAAATATATATTGCCTCTTTAAGAGCCCCTCCTGTATCAGGATGCCAATTCTCTGTCTTTTACCTTCTCTTCCCAGTAACGTGGGATTAGGCCTTAGGCGTGGTGCAAAAGACACTCCAAACAACTTGATGTTAACAATAACTGTTTACTTTAGTAAATTTTGGTATATTAGATTCACAATAACTTATGGTAATTACATACCAGAGCTGTATACTTTCAAAAAGCAGATATAATAGAAATAAAAGAAATATTAACACAGTTCTCTCTAACCTAGCTACTCTTTCACCTGTAACCTTAATAGAGATTCCTTCCCAGCCTAGCCCTGACTGTTCTGCATTTTTCAGTGATATTCAGTCTCTGCTTCTGTCTCTGCTTCTTGGTGCCTGCAGCTCCTCTCCATCGGTGCCTGTAGCTCAGCTCCTCTCCTCCACACAGCTTCTCTCTCTGCCCTCTGAAGCTTCTGCCTCCCCTTTATGTACACTCTCACAACGTTAGGAGGCTACAATCAGATGACCTCAAACCGGGGAAACGAAACTTAACTCTATTAGGGGGGAAATGAGACTTCTCTCAATTAGGGGGAAAAGGAAACTTTAACTCCATGAGGGGAAAATGAAACTCACGAATGCCCCCCCTCCCATCAGGAGATGTTTGGGCCTACAGATTTCAACTTAACTCAAGCCTGTATAGGCCTCAATCCTTCACAGCCTCTTCCCACAATATTTTCACACATTGTTAACGAATTTTCATAAACTTCACATCATAAAGACTAAGATAATTGGAGAGTGGATTTTCTAAAACCTGGACAGATTTGTGTCACCTTCTAATAGGGTTTTGTCAAAATTCAAATTGGGGATTATAAATGCTATTGTATACAAACCTGTAAGACAATGTTAGATTTGCCCAAAACAGGAAGAATGTGCTACTCAAAAATCCAAATAACCAATAAAACTTCTACTTTCAGAATATAATAAATATTTCTATGTATATGCATTAACATACATATAAAACATATACAGTGTACTTACAGTGTATTTCTAGAACTTGCTTTACTATCTGAGATTTGGAGTTCAAGGACTCGTGATCTACTTGGCAACTTATGGTTGCACCATCATCACTGCGATCTGCTTTGAAATTCATTGTGCTGCTGACAGTAAATGTTTTCCGATTTGCATCCTCTTCTTTTAAATATTTAACATCTGCAAAAATAAAGTTTGCTATAGTTTAGCACCATGGTTTGGGATAATAAAAGGTAAAAGAAGACTACAGTACATGAAACCATTTTAAATAGCAAACGGAAAATGCACCTTTCATCATGTTTGCACACTCTTTCAAAGCAAACAAAGTTCCATTTCCAGACATTCCATTATTTGTCTTACAAAACTACCAATGTTGTCATTCCCAAATGTACACAGACCACAGATGGGAAAAGCAATTTCAATATCAACCAAAAGGCAGAACTGTCAGAATGAAATTTTGCTCCTCATTATCTCTGATATAACTAGATTACAATCCAAATACTCTTTCCCTGAAGCCCATTAAAGAAACAGAATCTCTTTTTCTTATTAGGGTTGTGTGGTTTTTTTTACCCACTCATTTCTGAAGGCTTAGGCCAGAAAACAATATTTTAAAAAGAGATCAAAAGTCTAAAATATTGTTATAAAATATATAAATTTGCTAAACAAAATGCTATTATTTGCTTTGTTAGTAAAGGTTGTGCAAGAAAGGGTTGAGCTATGGTGAGGACATAGTCTCCAACTGCCCGGAAAATGCCAGGAATGTCATGAAAACCCTTAAGCCGTCCTGGTTTCTCACTTTGTCATGCAGAGTCCCAAATTTAAACTTTTTAAACTTTCCTTAAAGGGGCTATGCCATGGGCAAAATTGCAGCTAAGCTAAAACTGCAAGCTTAGCTGCAATTTTGCCCATGGCACAGCCCCTTTAAAAGTATCTCTTTTTAGGCTTGAACAGCTCCATGGAGAGCCAGACGCTGGGAGGATGTGTGTGCGTGTGCACACATGCTCTACCTGCTGAAAAGGAGACTGTACCTGGTGGCCTGGGCAGAGGGAGGGTCCCGGAGGGAGAGGTGAATGAGGGAATTTATCACATGATTACTATCTTTATATTGCCGAAGATTTTATTTCCTAACAGAGCTGCCTCTAACAGGTGAGTTTACAGTGTCAGAAGGAAATGCAAGAAACTTCCCCTTCTCTCTGAAGTGCAAGAAACTTCAGTGCAAGAAGGAAATGCAAGAAACTTCCCCTTCCCCTTCTCACATCCATGTTTGGGTGTGTGGTAAGCTTCACCTGTTGAATTTGTGCCAATCCTGACCATTTTAAAACAAAAAGAAAGAGATTGCCTTGCAAGCACTGACCCCCACATGAAAAACACCAGATATCAACAATTAAGGGTTTAAGTAAGGTAAAAACAAAATTACAAAAGTCATTTATAAAATATTATAAAATAATATATAATATAATACTGTAATAATTACAATATATAAGATTTTGTGTGTTTCCTCTAATAACTTTTGTACTTGACCATGCTGTTTGATTGCCCAGCCATACCCTTGGCCATGCCCTCATGTTGCCTGGACACACCCTCTTGATCACACCTTCATGTTGCTTAACCGTACCTCTTACAAATTCACACGTGTATCCCTATTTTCATCTGTGAAATGTTGGAGGGTATGTGAGGAACGAATATCTTTACCTATTTATCAAGTTCATTTTTCTGTTCAGTTCAGCTCAGTTTTGTTTAACACAGAGGAGAAATACCTTCCCGACTACCATAATCCCATTCACAGGTCATGAAATGGGGGAGGATTTTAGTTATTTGGAGTGCCAAGTGAATTTGAGGGCACAGACATGACACTGGCAGTGTCCTTCTACACAGCATTCTGAGGATATAGGGCAGACAACAGTGTGAGAAGTGCACTGTGACTTTTGCCACCCCTGAAATGTACGTTCCTTGCCTCAAAAATATGAAAGAGAAGAGGCCTCCAGAAACTACAGATTTGTGACACTGCCCTTGTGAAAACAATACATGTTAATAAACACAGACAAAAAGGTAATTAATTCCATTCGATAATATTTACCAAAGGGACAGACACGTCTCACAGACAGTCCATCATATTCTTTCAGGCATTCATTCCTTCTGTACTGGGTGAATGGGTTGTTATCATTATCAACTGGCCCACTTAACCAGTTGTGAGCCTTTTGTGCTATAAACTTGGATTATGGAGTCAAAAAAGTGCTTCCTGACCAGGTGCAATAGTGTCGACCCTCCTTTCTCCTGTTGCAAAATGAGACTGTAGGCACCTTGAAACACTGTAGTTCCACTGTTATTCAGCACAGAACACTTCAGTGTCAGTACTGTATTTTGCAATGCTATTAGGGAGCCAATCCAAGAGGAAAGAGACAAAGGTTTAGTTTGGTAGAAATTGTATAGATGTGCAAATCAGTTTAACTGAAATTGTCTTTATCGATGTGAAAGGAAGACATCAATTTTATTATGTGACTTTAGATTTCAGTCTCTGAACTGCTCTGTTGTGGGTGCTGAGATAATTCATGTTTGTATTTTGAACTGAATTAGGATATGAGTTTATATCAAATTCTCTCTTTTGTTCTGTTTGAACCTAGCCCTCAAAGACTTTTCAACTATTTTAAAATTGATCAAGTGCCTCTCGAAGCTGAATGAATTGTTTATTCCAACAGTCCAGCTGCAAAATGCACAAAAGAGATGCTTCATTAGACATATATCCTTATCCAGTAACTTCTGTGGCCATAGGAGTTTTGAAGTCTTGATGAAGCAACCCAAAGGTTTCCTCATTCACTTCAACGGATTTAGCTCATCCGTTGTACATTTCTCATGTACAGAGAAATATATATGCAGAGCTGCTGCTGCCTCAAATGAAATGAATGAGGCCACATCTATGTAGCAGTACCCCAGCAGTACACACATGGGGCTCTGGATAAGGGTGATAGTGTGTTTTGCTACAGGAATTCAAGATGCAATTGGAAAAATATTCTCTACACAACAAATTTATTCCTAAAGGAGTTTTGTTTATTCCCTCGAAAAGCAACCTTGCAGTGGTTTTTCTGGTCATAATGAAGGTCTTAAAATAAGTTTCAGTAAAGGAATGTACTATTGAGATTCCATGTGTCCTCAGTGCTCTAATCAAAAGAAGCAAAAATTCAAATGGTTTCAGCTTTCTAAATTTTGCTAGGCCTCATTAAGGGAAGATGACCTACTTAATGCTTGTGATGTACTGTGCTTGTTGTGGCAAATGGTTAACCTGGGAGGAGGTGGGAGAGGAAAGAGCCGGGATGGGCAAATAGAAATATGGTTACAAACCAATCCTGTGCATGTTTACTTAGAAGTAAGTCCCATTGAGGGGCAAGCTAGATGTGATGTTACTTGTTACTTATTTTCGGTTAATAGCATGGATTTTCAGTAAAAGCATGGATTTTCGGTTAACTCCTTCTGGCAAATAATGTTTTAAAATAGGAGCTCAAATAATAAGTTAACTTTTCAAAGTGTGAAGCATTCAGAACCTCTCAATAAATAAACAGGACTGGGAATTTCATGTTTCCTCTATCAGAGGAATTGCTGCTGCTTCTAAAAACCAATCACCAGATTCAGCAAGAAGGATGTGTGCATGTAAATGGATGATGTGCATTAGGTTTGAGGCAAATATTTTCTAGGTAACTTTTTCTTTTTTACATTAAAAAGAGGTTTACAGAGACTGAAACAAATTCCCCAAATGCCCCCCAAAACTTTCTTTCATGCCAGATTATTGGTATTCATAGCCCTGATCACCCGCTGCTTCTTTTAGTGATTTTTTTACTTTTTAAAATTGCCCTTCTCCTCAGTAATAGTGATGTTATTAGGAAGCATTGCTTTCACTCTGAATTAGCTTTGTTGCCCTCAGTGATATTGTAATTAGCTATCAGATTTATTACTAGGAAGAATTGATATGTTGGAAAGCTGCAGTGAATTGGTGCTACGAAGAGCTTCCCTGTGGAGTTGGCTCTGTAATGCCTAGTACTGAGGGAGGGAATGGGCTGCCTGAATGTGTGAATGTGGAGCAGAGTGCAGGCAGTCTGAATGTGTGCCTTCTCTCGGCTGCACGCACCTGCCCACCCCATAGGGAAACAAAATGCTGATAAGTTCATAGAGATTTCACATGCAGCGCCAAACAGTGTCAGCTACGACAATGTTGCAGAAAGTGAATTAAGGGTTTACCCCGACAACACATTTTCCATTAACTGGTGATCAGCATTGTTAACACTGATATAATTGGCTATGTAAGCAGGAGGCCAATATGTATGTGGTCAGCATACACAGATCTCTAGATTATTGCCTATAAGTTTATAAGTTCAAACAAGGTTTTATGGACAGATCAAAGGTCTAGTCACATCAGCTCTTGGTATACAGTAATACCTTGGATTGCAAGTAACTTGGTTTAAGAGCGTTTTGCAAGACAAGCAAATTTTTTAATATTTATTTATTTATTTTTTACTTGATATACAAGCGACGTCTTGCAATACAAGTACTGTAGTACGGCTTAAATTAAAAATCTCTGTACAAATTTTTTTGGGGGGATTTCGTTTTGATATAAGATTGTTTTGGATTACAAGCATGTTTCCGGAACGAATTATGCTCTCAATCCAAGGCATGACTGTATAGTGTTCTATTTGTAGGGATGGGTGAGAAATTCATTCAGTAGACTTTTGACCAGAATGTATCCAATTCATATTGGATACCGAATGTGAACCCAAATGCAATTTGTGGTCCAAAGTCCATACATTTCTGAGCTTGTAAAGTGATTCGCACAACAAGGAAAATGTGTTAAAAAGATGTACATCCTAAAAACACATGTGAAAAAAAATATTTTTCTGTGTAAAAAAGCAAAGCTCATAATCCAATGTGGACATGAGTTGGAACAAGCTTCAAGGTTTATGTAATTATGTAATTACGTAATTCAAGGATTATGTAAGCCACCTTGGGTTCCTTGCAGAAAAAAAGGCAGGGTATAAATATAATAAATAGTTTTTTTTTAAAGGTGGAAATCGGAGAAACTCAAGTTTTGCTGAGTCATACATCCTTACCTATTTGCCAGCAAAACACCATGAACCGCAATACTGTACTGCTGCTTTGTAAACATACTTAGGCACAAATGCTAAGGATTGGGTATTACATACTTGTTTTGGGCGGTGGCTCTCCTTCAAATATTTCACTGAAGTAAGTTAGAAAGGCATTAGACATGAGCATGTTTAAACAGTTTACATTTGAAGGTATTTTGGGGGATACATTGGTATCAATTCACAATAATGCCTACACCTGCATTTTGAATGACACAAGGATCTCAATCAGGATGAAAACATGATTTTTATGTTTTCGCAGTTCCTTCCCCAAACCTACCCATGATTCCATTGTAAAGCATCATATAGGACACTGATCATCCTTTACCCCAGCTCCAGATTCGGCCCTCACACAGCAATGACTTGACTATTGGCATTACCACACCAACAAAAGCTGGTAAGATTGATATGTTATGCAGATCGCTTAAGTGGCAAGCATGTAATAAGCAGAGAGGGGATCTCATTGAAAAAGATAGCTGTAATGCACCTCATTTATCCAAACAATATGTTGGAAAATTGACAATGACCCATCTTCAAGCAAAGCACACTGCACTTCACATTGACAAATGCAGTGAAGCAATTTTCTACAAAGTGTCTTCATAGGTGGGAAAGGATGTGTAGTATTCAGTTAGAAAGTGACTATTGGGAAATGGAAGGAATAATTTATTGAGTTAATCTGCTCTAAAATGACAACACCTTGGGAACTGAGCTTCAGTCCACAATATCTTATAGGTGATGTACAGGAATTGCATGTGAGCATTACTATAAGACAAGTGGAAATTGCAAAGGAACAAAAAGCCATTTTCACATATTTAGCTCATTATAACATCTGTATCAGAGAAATAACTCCTCTGGCATAAGTCATATAACCTGTTAAAATGTTTTAACAAGTACAGTCTCTGGTCATCAGCAACTTGAGTTCAGTCTTCCCATTGTTAGCACTGTTTACTAGCTCACTCCTTTCTTATACCTTATTATAAATTCTTCTGCAAATCATCATCATCATCATCATCATCATCTATGCAAGGAAATTTAAAAAATGGATGGAAATGCTTATATAAGGTAGTGACAGCAAATTACAAGCAACTTATGGAACAGAATCCCTTGTGTTTTATGTTACTGGATGATTTAAAGCAATTAATCACTGCAGAGTATCCACAAAGGTGAAAGAGCGGACAGCTTGCAGGGGGGTGGGATGTAAATAAGGAATCTACTGTTATTAGATGAAAATGTGCTTGGGACTTGGCTCTAGTCAGCCATGTTTTGTTTCATCTACAACAGTTCTATAAGGCTAGAAATTCTAGGTATAGGGAAGAAGAGATGATGAACCAAAAAGATATCATAGAAGTCAGTTATCTTACAAATAAGCCAAAGACCACTCCCAGGCACACTCTCTCAACCTGATAGCTGCAATTCCCATCATCCCTCACAATTGGCTATGCTGGCTAGGGCTGATGTAGCCAAACGCGTACCCTGGATTTTAGGAAAGCCAGTGTGGCGTAGTGGTGAGAGTGATGGACTGGGACTCGGGAGATCCGTGTTCTAGTCCCCGCTCGGCCATGAAACTCACTGGGTGACTTTGGGCCAGTCACTGACTCTCAGCCAGCCTACCTCACAGGGTTGTTGTGAGGATAAAATGGAGAGGAGGAGGACTATGTAAGCTGCCTTGGGTTCCTTGCAGGAAAAAAGGTGGGGTATAAATATAATACATAAATATAATAATACATTTAATGAACTCAGAACAATGATAAGTAAGGTTCCATGGCAAGCGACTCTAATGAGAAAAGGAGCCCAGGATGGGTGGGAGTTTTTTTTAAAAAGGAAGTTCTAAAGGCACAATGGCAAACAATCCCCACAAGGAAAAAAGGCAGAGGGCAACAGAAGAAGCCAATGTGGCTTCACAAAAAACTCAAAGATGACCTGAAAACAAAAAAGGACACATATAGGAAGTGGAAGGAAGGACAGACTACAAAGGAAGAGTACAGGCAGGTAGCACAGAACCGCAGGAGTGGTGTCAGGAAGGCTAAAGCTGAGAATGAGCTAAGGTTAGCGAGGGATGCTAAAAACAACAAGAAAGCTTTCTTCAGATACATGCACAGTAAAAGACAGAAAAAAGGAATGGTGGTTCAACTATGCGATGAGGATGGCAAATTGATAACAGAAGACAAAGAAAAGGCAGAAGTGTTCAATTCCTACTTCGGCTCGGTCTTCTCCCAAAAGAGGGTCTATGACCCCCCTGGCAAACCTGAAGTGCAGACTGTAGGGGCAGGATTGCAGCTTGAGATTGATAGGCAAATGGTCAAGGAGCACCTGATTACTTTGAACGAGTTTAAATCTCCAGGGCCTGACGAACTGCATCCTAGAGTAATAAAGGAACTGGCAGAAGAACTCTCAGAACCACTGTCTATTATCTTTGAGAAATCATGAAGGACAGGTGAAGTGCCAGATGACTACTGGAGGAGGACAAATGTTGTTCCTATCTTCAAAAAGGGCAAGAATGAGGAACCTGGGAACTATAGGCCAGTCAGTCTGACATCAATCCCTGGGAAAATTTTGGAGCAGATTATAAAGAAGTCAGTCTGCAAGCACCTTGAAAACAATGCAGTGATTACTAGAAGCCAGCATAGATTTGTCAAGAACAAATTCTGCCAGACTAATCTGATCTCATTTTTTGATCGGGTAACCTCCCTTGTGGACTGTGGGATTGCTGTGGACATCATATATCTGGACTTCAGCAAAGCTTTCGACAAAGTGCCTCATGATATCCTGATTAGCAAGCTAGCTAAAAGTGGGCTGGATGGAACAACTATCAGGTGGATCCACAATTAGCGATGGGTCCTTACCTGGTCTGCGCCCCCGACTCGATTCTCCATGGGGCGGCTGACCCGACCCGATTTTCCGAGCGGCACAGAGAGGTTCTCCGCGCTGCTTGATCGAACTTCCCTGGTCCTGTTCGTCACTTCCGGGACTGGAACTGACGCGATGGAACCCTGCGCAGGCGCAGAACGTGCTCAGTTTTGGGTGCTCAGTTATTTCTCTTTGAAATGCTGAATTTCTGTTGCTCCTTTTAAAAACAATACTTTTTAATGATTTTTATTATGTGGCTTTATCATTGGCTTTATTTTTACTTTTATTATGTATGTCAGCCTGAGAGATTTGGCTATAGGGCGACTCATAAATTGAATAAATTGACTGAAATGAAATTGTGCCCTCTTTCAGGGCCATCCCTACCACTAGGCAAAATGAGGCAGTTGCCTCAGGTGGCAAATGCTGGGAGGCAGCAGCAAGGTGTTGGAGAAAACTGTGTGCCATAAGGCCTACACTTTACACCCTAAGCTAGCCTGCTGTCTTCAGGTGCAGTGGAGGAGTTGTCCCATTGTCAGTGTTGAAGAAAGATTCAACTGCTAGTCCAGTCCAGTCAGCTTCTGTACATGGAATGGGAGGAGGAATGTTCTTCATCTCAAATAGCAAAATGTCTTAGACAATTATAAAAAAACAATTTCAAATAATTGAAATAATTCAGAGAGAGAGAGAGAGAGAGCGAGAGAGCAGGAGGCATTTTTTTCTTATATTTTCTTCTTTTCTTTTCTTTCCTTTTTTACTTTTCTAAGTTATTTCATCATCCCAAGATTCAAGCTTGAAGTAAACAGACCTTTTCAAGAATAAGAAAAGAGTGGAAATAGATTTGGGTGTCCATCCTAAAGGATCTTAATGAGCTAGATGCTAAGAATCTTGAGATGAGTCTCATTATCAAGGCATTGGGAAGTCGGTGGGAAGGAGTTCCTTGAATATGGTTCTTTATCCTTCTGAAGTGATAAGTGTGTGTGTACATGTATAATATTATGTAAAACAACTGAAGGTGTTTACTAACATTTTACTTTCTTAAAGTAGTGTTTCACATACATATTTATCTTCTTTTGTATGCATCTATGAAACCCTCCCTCCCTTTTCTGCAGATATTCCCATTTCACACAAAAAAGAGAGACTCTACGTTTGGGACACTTATCCTCACATGCAGATATGAAAACTGTTGAGAGAGTAGAGTTTTCTCGATTGTTCTTATATATCTGGGACACTTAGGTTGTAGTCTTATGCATACTTTCCTGCAAGTAAGACCCACTGAAGTAAATGGGGCTTACTTCTGAGTAGACATGAATAGGATTACATTGTAAGGCTGCAATCCTATACCCATCTACCTAGGCGTAAGCCCCACTGAAGTCCATGGGACTTCCTTCTGAGTAGGACTGCACTGTTAAACTGCGTATAGAACTGCATATAGGACTGCACTGAGTATGGAACTGCACTGTTACCCTCACAAGGAATTTATCAAATATTCTCATGTGTTTGTTGGCATGTTGATTTAGATTCTAGATGTATTGCATATTATTCCTACTTCAGAAGCACAGAGACCTAGCTCAGCTATGCTTTAAAAGGAGAGCAGGTGTGGTGTGATGAGCTATTTCTAATCATACCTTCCAATCCAAAATGCAGGTCAGCTTGCTATAGGTCATCTTAGGTTCCCTGTTCAAATTGACTTGCTACTCCACTGGGTACTAACTAGACTATTGTGAATCCTTCTGCAACAGGCTACATATGCAATGGCTCACACAGCAAGGACTAACTTTTTCTTCTTTCACATCTATTGCTATATTCAGGACACTTGCTTGCAGCTGGGAATATGTGATTTTCACCCCAAAAGCTAAGATCTGGGAAATTAGTTGCCTGATGATCATTAGAGTGGCCTTGCCTTGCTCTCCCTTGTGAGAATGAGACTATTGTTGTGAAAGCTAGTACTGAATTCAACCATGCTTGTTAACTGAGAATGACAAGATCCTTCCTTTTGCTTGGAGGAAAATGCTACAGGCAAAGGCATACTCTCTATCTCCTGCTCCCTTCTCCACTTGACCACAGGAACTCAGGAACATTTTCATTCTGATGGAATTAATGTTCCTGTCTTTCCCCAATACCATTCTTTAATCTTGATATTAAAATTTCTCATGACAAGGATGTTAAATAGAACAAAAAAAGAGGAAATTTCTTTCAGTACCAACCATAGTCTCCCCCCCCCCTTTCTTAAATTCTGTGTCTTTGTTGTATTATGCACTACTCAGTATTGGTGAAAGATTAATAGTTGATCTTATTACTTCTATAACTTTGCTTGGAGAAACTTCATGGCTAACTAATGCCAGACAACTTTGACATACACAGATTCTAATGGAATATTTTAAGGGAAGAGCTGTTTGGAAGCTTTCTTGAAAAGGCAAGATTGAAAATTATAGCAGCACTGCAATATGGTTACTCAAGTTTTTGGCAGCGGACAGAATAAGAAAGAAATGGCAAAGGAAATGGGGAATCAAGATGACAAAAAAGCAGCACTTCGTATGTATTTTTTTTTTAAAAAAAAGCAGTATTATCAATGTAATGATTTTAAAGCAGAGTTTGTAAAAATGCTGAATCCATAAAATTAAAATCTTTTCCCTTACAACATATGCCTGAGTCAGTTATTCATAAGCATGTACATGTTAAAACTTTTTGAAATGCAATGTAGAGAATGGGATTTGTTCATGCTGGCAGTTCAAATACCAGTGCTTCTCCAACAGGCAATGCATATTTATCCAATGATCTAATCCAGACAATTATGAACAGGGTCAGCCCAAGACATTTTGCTTCCTGAGGTGGATCAGCATATGTTGTCCCCCTACCCCATCCCCAAGTCAAGGTAAGCAGTACCCAAGGCTAGCCACCTGAGGCAGAAAATCCCACAAGTGCCTCTCCCTTCCTTGGTGGTAAAACTACAATAATAAATTAAACAACTTAACAATTTGCTGCCCTTTATGACACCTCAAATCAGCTGCCTGTGGAGGTCACCTCATTCTACCCAGTGGAAGGGCTGGCCTGAACTCTTTCTCTCAAGAATGCCTAACAGTCTGAGATGCTCTCAGAAGAGTTGCGGCAACAGTAGGGCAATGTTAAGACATATCCAGATGACTGTTTTGAAAGGGAAATCCAATGCAGATCTATCTTTTACAGCCTGTGTATACTGGTACCTTTATTCCGTGCTAGTTCTCTATTTGCTTGATCATGCAAACACAAAAAACAACAGCAGGGAAATATACTTTCTGGAAATGCCCCATCAAGCAAATGCATTTATGCTGTAGAGATCACTCTGTAGAGAGGCTCTTATCTGCATCACAAAGGAGGCATGGTTGGTTGAGATGTGGGAGGGGGCTTTTTCTACGGCTATGCCCAGACTGTGGAACTCCTTGCTGCGGGAAGTTCATTTGGCCCAAACTTGCTTGACTTTCCATCATCTATTGAAGACATTTTTTTTATTTTTGCAGGTTGGCTTGCAGGGCTGAGGTGTTTTAATGAAGTTCTTATGCAGTGATCTGTGAAATACATTTTTATCACTTGTCTCTGTCTTAATGCTGTATTATTTTACTATTTTATGAATTCCTTCTGTAATTTTAATTTTAGTCAGCTGGTCTGACTATTGTGATTGCAATAGAAGAGTTGTGTATAAATGAAATTATAAAATAAATAATATTGAGAGTTACAGCATGCCTTTGCCACAGAGCAAATAAATTAGTCTACTGAACATGACTTGGCCTGGCTGAGACTTTAGGACCTGCTTCTTCCATACTTTCTGCTACAAGCAGTAGCCCAGCCAAACCCATTAAGGAGCAGATAGTAATTTACCTGGAAATAGATACAACTCTGCCAGAAAGAAGCAGAAGTGGCGGCCCCACCTATCTAAAGTGAGAAAGCAGCTGCACTGGCTAGGGACACTGAAATGTGGGAAAGGAGCAAGAGCAAAGCCTGCAGGAGCTTGATGTTCTTCTGCTCACCCTGTGTACTGGGTATGTAAGCTGTCAGGAGCGTGCATCATTTCATCATCCTGTGTGTGTGTGTGTATGGAATTTCTGTGGGAGAATTGTGCTGCAGATGCTAAGCCAGTGAGAAAAACCTGCAATGGCAAGGCTTACCTCCCCTCTCGCTCAAAGGAATTGGGATATCAACTCATATCTTAGGAGTATGGGAAATACCTAGTATTAGCTTTCTGAAATTCTTTTGATTGCTTTTTGGTTATCTGTAAGGAATGAAACGGTTACAATTTTGCAAATCAAATCCACTGATTTGCATGTTTAATTAACAATTGTTTCTTAAAAATGAAATATACAATTCCAAACAATACCTTTCACCTCTTTTTCATTCTTGTACCATCTGATATCTGCAGCTGGCTTACTACCAGATGTTTTGCATGTGAGCTCCATTCTGTCACCTTCCATAACCGGTGAAATAAATCCACTTATTTGAGGAGTCTCTGGAACACCTAATGAAAAGCAAACAAATAAATAATAGTGTTGCTAATAAGATACATTAAAAGAAATTAACTGTGCAGAGATGCAAAATGGCACTATTGATTAGTTCAATTTCTACTGGTTCTGAAGTAATATCAGGGTTAATAATAAATGCATGGCTACTAGTCATGATGGCTATATACATATCCTTCAGTATCAGGGGCAGCATGCCTCTGTATACTAATTGCTGGGAAACATAATAGGGAAGGTGCCATTGCACTCATGTCCTGCTTGTGGGCTTCACATGTACTTTAAATATATTTTTTCTGTGTGTGGCAGGGGAGGGGCAGTACAATACATTGAGTGAGAACAAACTCCCAGGAGACTGGAACTGGCCTTTTAAAAGATTTACAATATGAAAATAATGGGGGGGGGAGGGCCATAGACTCATAGCAAGCTATACTTGTCCCAATTTAATTAGCTAATAATAAGCTAAAATTCACTGATGTCACTCAGTTCTCTCTTCAGAGCACAGTGTGGTTTTGATCAGCCCATATGACCATAATTTATACCGTGTATAAATTATGATTTCATGGACTACATAGAAACAGTGAATTTCCATGCAGACCGTGAAATTGGACTCAGTGTGCAGCTGGAGCTCTGGGACCTTTGTGCACTACAGAAAGGCAGGCAAGCAATTGGAGCAAATCTCGAGGCACCAAGGGGTTCAGAAGCTTGTAAGGTGATGAGCAGTAGGTCTCTGGGCAGGAGAGAGCATGTCAAGCAGAGTCCAGTACTTTCCATTTCCCTTGCTTTATCAACAACTAGACTTAGTATCTTAGAACCTTTTTATTACCTATTTGCCAGTGTAGTTTGTCTCTGCATTCTAGTTCTACTATCCTCATTCTAGCTTTTTGGGATTTTGCCTCCATCCCTCCCAACTACAAATCATTTCAAAAACAAAATCCTTTATCCTCCCCACTCGAAAACAAAAACAAAAACCCTCATTTGAGGGCACTGAGATATGGAAAAAGAGAAAATTGGGATGGAGCAAACATGAGGAAGGAAACATAGTAGTAGAGGGTTTTTGAAGGATTGATAGGGATGGATGGATGAGTCCATGTTCTGGTCCATGTTACTTTCACACAATTTCATTCCATCTCATTTCTGCATTAATCTGCAATTTTAAAAAATATATTCACATACAAAATTGCACTTAAATGCATATTTTAAAATCTATTTTCTCTCTCTCAGTTAGAAGCACAGGAATTAGGTAGTGGGATTGAAAAAAAATTATTCTTACGAAAAAATAAAAGTATAGTGAAAAGAATAGAAAATCCCTTTTTAAAGACTATGTTAGAGATTTGGAATAGCAATAGGCAAACATTTATAGCAGGGATATCCCCATTGACTCCAGTGATAGCGATGGAGGACTTTCCAGAAAATGTACAGCAGTTGGAAGGATTATTTAGAGAAAAAAAGGTTACTAGAATAATGGACTGGATGGATAAAATGGGTACTAGACAGCAAATAAATGAAGTGTTGGGAGTAGGAAAGATATTATGGTTAACAATATTGCAGTTAGAGCAGTGGACTAAGAAGTGGAAGAAGAGAAAAGAGTATAATAGGGAATTTACAAATTTTGAAAAGAAGGTATTAGATAAATAATAGAGGGGAATAGTTCAACAAGGGGTATAACTAAGGAGATTTATAAAATGATTCAAAAAAAGGAAGATCATAAAGATAACCTTAAGTCTATATGGGAATTGGAATTTGAGGAGATTTCGAATGAAGGGTGGAAAAATGTTTGGGGCAGAAGAATACTAAGAAATATGTCAGTAAGGAAGGATTAAAGAGAATTTTTATAAACTTATTTGGAAATGGTACCTGACACCGGTAAGATTGAATAAAATAGATAGTAACTATTCTACAGCATGTTGGAGGGGCTGTCAGGAACTTGGTACATATGCTCATATGTGGTGGAGCTGCCAAAGTGTTTTGGATTTTTGGAATAAAATTTTTGTCGAAATTTCGGAAATAACTGGTTTAAATTTGGAGGTCTGTCCCAAATTAGCATTGTTATCAGTAACGGAGAAACTGGTTTGTACCCAAGATATAAAGGAACTTATTGTAAACTTGTTAACAGCTGGGAGATTAACGATAGCAAGGAAATGGAAAGTCCAACATGTTTTTTCAATTGTTGATTGGTACAAGGAGGTATGGGACATTGCTGTAAATGATAAGTTAACTTGCTGTATTAAATGCAAAAAGGGACAATTAAAGATGAATAATTTTAAGGAAATTTGGGGGCCATTTTTAGATTTTGTGTTAGTCAAGGGGAAAGGGAGCATGCCTTGTCAAGATATGATGTTTTTCTGGAATATTGAGTAATAGGGGAATATAGAGGATGAATATTCTTTGGACCTGTGTGGTGAAGGGGACACTGTGTTGTTATTTGTATGTTGGTATGGTTTTTTGTTGTATATTATTTGAAATTCTAAATAAATTAATTAATTTAAAAAATCTATTTTCTCTCAAAAGATGCATTTCTGAACATATTTTCTGTCAAGATACACTTTTTAAAATGCATTTTGATACAGTTTTTGAGCCAAGAAGTGCGCTGCACCATTTCAAGAAGAGCAAAATCTGATGGATAGCTACATTCCAATCTGTAGCTTAGTGCGGGAGGTGTGGTCAGGTCAGGTCATATCAGCATTCACAGAGACTGAATTCCTCAACCATTGCTACTTATAACATGGTGTCATCGGTCAGAGGTGACAGAAATGAAAGATGGTTAGGAAGTATTGAGTAAGTCAAAGATGGGGAAAAGGTTCCAATGCTTCTAAGTCAAAGAGTCAGTGAAGCAGCAGTAGTACATATAGATATACTTGGCAAAGAAGAGAGCAGTGCTGAAGGAAGAGCGGTTGGATTTAGATTACACAAGATGATCATTGTCTTTAGTTTGCTTCCAGAGGTGCCAAGGAATTCTTAGTGAATGTTCCAAAAAATAGGCAACACATCTAAAACCTTCCAGCTTTTCCCATGTGGTTATTCCAACATTCCAGAATACTAGCACCTCATGTTCGGGAAAATGTTCATGGATATCCAATTGTCAATATTGTTCATCATCAATCCCCACTGAAACAAACAACCAGCTATTTTCCTGCTAGGTATTCTGCAAAGGTTTCCCACTTCTGTACGGGCAGCCTCAGCTAGAGATCATGCATGAATCATGTTGGGCTGCTGACCACCAGCTCTCCATCCAAAGCCCAACACTGGCTAAGTACTGTACATTCTGCTCATCAGATCCCACTGAAAGGTCAGACCTAGGTTAAATATTCTGAATCATGTCAAGCTACTGCTCAGCAGTTCCCCAGACTGAGTAATGTGCATTGCTGTTGTGAATAATGCTGCACTTTTGCTTCAACAGTTCCCCAATTAAAGGAGAGACTCTGCTAGTTATTGTGCTGGACCATGTCTCATCATTTTCCCCCTAGCAGACCCAACAACAATTTTTGCAAACCTGTTGCTTGTTGACAAATGGAATGGCTTGTGTTGAAGGAGAAGGATGACAGATCAATGCCATCAGCAGGGAGAGAAAAGAGGCGTAAAGGGTTTTTATGGTGAACACAGAAGAGTAGAGAAAATGTGTGACATAATGAATAAGGACAGGGTGCATCAAAAGGGAGAATAATGGTGAGAAGAGAAAAATAAAAACAAAAGCCATTGGTAATAACAGGGGAGACCGCAAAGCAACAGAGGTAAAATAGGATAGATTATAAGGCACAAGCAGTCAAACAGAGCACACTAGGCAGAACCGGCCAACCCACAGGCCAGACTTCAGAAACAAATAATGCTCTTACTATCACCTGCCCCTCAGTGTTTAAAATTCATTCAGACTGGAGATGCATCTTCCAGACACAAAATGCAGCCCGATGCAGACTTAGGCAAGGGGGCCGATCCCACCAAACCTCCTGTAAAATTGTAGGGAAATTTTGAATAAATAATAATAATAAATATTTGGAATGCAATCCTAAGCACAGTTAATAGGGAGCAAGCCCCATTGAACTCAGTGGACTTTTGAGTAAACATACTTAGTATTGCACTGCAAATTAGCCAAGGCGGTAAGGAATATATCCACCAATCCATTGTTTTTATCCTCAAGCACAAGATGAATGGGCTGATCTTTTGAGAATTGTGTTCTTGTGATTCATGGACTTTTATCACTGGACAAAAGGCAGGTATCTCTGCAATTTTCACTTGCATCATGCCTCATCCTTCAGCTCCTTTACTTCTATATAAATGCATAGGTAACTCACTATCTCTGAGTAACAGTCAACATGAAAAAAACAATTGAGTTTTTGCAATATTTTAACTCTCTCTGGGATGTGTGATATCTTATGTTATTATTAATAATACCACTAACATTAAAATCTAATAATCTAAAAGAATGAAAAGGTGATTGATATTCAGAAATTTCCTAGCTGATTAAAAAGATGGCAAACACGCATTACAGGAATAAAGATTTTCGGTGGATTCAACAATTGCTCTTACATTACAAAAATTATAAAACTACAGCTCGATAAATGCTTTTTTAACATTGCTATATCCTTTCTCTAGAAACAAATAGATGATATGGGGTTATATTACCCACTGAATTTAAAGGCCATCTTTTTATTATCTTAAGATGTGCTTCTTTAGATTGAAAACTGACCTGCATTTGTTTTTATCCTGAAATACTCTGTTCTGAGTTGGTTTCCCCTCCCTTTTAACGTCAAACTGGTAAAATAGTCTCAGTGGAACTAGCAGAAGCACATATTTCATATCCTAGGCACAAAAGCAATTCCCTGGCTGGATTGTTTAATATTACTGGCACACAGAACATTTTACATCAGCCTTATTAAATTCAACTCTCACCTTAGTATATACAAAGAGTCAAAAACAGAGGAAAAACTGAAAAAAAGGAACAAAAAAGAAAAGGCAAGAAAACAAGCAAAACTCAGGGACAACCTGTCAGATCCAGAGATCCTCATGCACAATAGGAGCTTACGTATGTATAAGTTGCTATGCAGAAAGATATTTCCCTGCCCCTGAATGGATGGTCTGTGCTGTCACCTTTGGCAGTGCTAGCATATTGGAGATGGAGAGGTACCTGCAATCAGTCCTCTTATTCTCCATAGATGTCATCAGCCCAATGGTATACCTGCAGTGCTGGAGCAGCATGTGTTCTCTCTCTCTCTCTCTCTCTCTCTCACATACACACACACACACACGGAGGGAGCCGGATGGCATACAAGGGGGGAAGTCCATATAAAGAAGTCTGATATCCTGTGCAGATTACCCTTACTGGTTTAAGGTGTCAATTTTATAGCATATTAGGCACAAGGATATATCTTACTTTATTTATTTAGTTTTAAAAATATGTACATCTTAAGCAATTTTATGTGCATGCTATTGACATCCATGGATGCAAACACTCATGGATTCTCATGAATCTTGATGTCTCAAATATTTTCTGGGCCACTTAAAAAAAAGAAGAAGAAGCTTTATAATGGTTCCCTAAGTGCTGTGGAAAACAGCAGAATATTTATAAGTTAAAGAAGCCAACCATCCCAATGAAAATTTACACTTATGGAGCAAAAGCCACAGTGGATTAGAACAAAATAGACTAGAGATTCTTAGTGTCATTTGATTTAACACATTGTTGTTGTTTTCTCTCTTTCTCTGCCCTACACAGTATAAGGTGAGGAAATGAGTACACAACACACATAATTAAACCTTTGGTCCTTAGGTTGTAAAATGTACCATGTTTGCTTTCAGGAGCAGTTCTGTGAGGCTACTGAAGTATTGGAATGGTCACAAATGGACTCATGATTTCTGAATCAACTCATACAGCAACCTTACATATTCAGAAGCAGTGAAAGGAGCATGCAGCAGTAACTTGCACATGCTTCTACATGCAAAGTAGGTGCTCTGTCACTGAGCTAGCTATGGTCCCTGTTCATCTTCCAAAGGGCAAGTTAATTGAGTTACTCATGCACCTCTGGTCTACAAGATTCACCTCTGGTGTAGGAGATTCATACGTTCACCATTTGTACATTGCTCAGAAGCATCAAAAGTAGATGTACTAGTCTATTCACACTTTTTTTTCTCTTTTTTTTTTGGTGCTAATTTTCAGTAGAAGGAAATAATGGCCATGGTGCATACTTAACACACAGGGCTGGTTTGTACTTCATTGCAGGAATGAGCACAAGTAGACAGGTTTCCTCACAGGCTCATGCACTCCCCTTTCCCTCTCTCCTCCTTCCAGTGGTTCAATGAGGAGGAATTTGGAAGCTTTCAGTTGTTTTTCTTGCAATGTTGTCTGAACGCAGACAAACTGCAGTTAATCTTAACTATGGTTAGTAGAAACAAGCCAACTTCAAACCATACTTTATGAAATTGGCTTGCTGTATTTAACCAGCTTTAACCACAGTTTAGGGATCGGACAACATGCTAAACTGTGGTAAATCTATAACAGAAGAAGCTTCTGATCTCCGAATGGCGATGTGATGAGAGGGGACTAGGGAGCGTGTGAGCCCAGGGGGAGGCTAGGCTTGTTCTTGTAACACTAAACCATGGTTTAGCATTACAATCAGACACTGTTATATTCTGCACAATCTTTTACAATTCGTAAGAAGTTACAGCAGCCATTTTGTCAACTGCTCTCACTTTGGTATTCTTAACATGGTATGCTTACCCAGAACAGTGAGGAAAGCCTTGGAAGTCTTGACAGGCATAGTAAATAAAGAACAGGTGTATTGCCCTTCATCTGACAGTGACACATCAGTGACTCTGATGGTCAGTTCATGCCATGAAGCTCGGAGCAGCTCAATTCTATTGTCCCTCAGAGCTGTAAAGCAAAAATACAGGCATGTAGTCAAAATGTTCCATTAATAAACTTTGTATCACCATATTCTGTATAATAGGTTTAATATGGACTTGTAAGAAATATGTTAGGTACAGTTTTATTTTGAAAAATAGAGAAATATTATTGATTTCACACACACACACACACACACACACACCTTTACAAAGAATAGGCTTGACAAATAGTAGACCAGGCAAAATGAAATAGTGTTAAAAATCCAAACACAAGGGAAAAAATTAATGAAAACCTTCAATTTTGCAAAATAACCTTTTTTCTGGACATTATGACCATAGAACAAATCACATGTCATTCTAAGCCACCCTGAGAATAAGTCATGGTGGGTTGGTTTTTCACTGAATAATCCATGATTGTGTCGACAAATGATCAACCTCTTTAAGGCTTGTCGTGGCTTGTTTCCACTCCTCCCGCCGGCTCCTGGCGCAGGAGCCTTTGCGGGAAAATTTCCATCCCGCAATCCTTTGCTTCCTTGCTACATCAGCAGCCTTTTTACTATTGCTCTGCTGAGTGCTCTGGGCGTGTCTTGCCTTTGCTGGATCCCAATAGAAAGTTTTCCAATCACTCCTCCACCCCTTGGCAGATCAATACCTGCCTATACTTGTTTTTCAAATAAAAATAATAAACCCTAACATTCCCTTTTGTGGTTTTTATTTTTGTCTTGAGCTTTGCCCATGGATAGAGGAATGCTTTCTTCACCTGCCCAAGAAGTGGGTTTCACTCGATGTCCCTCCCTTAGACCCCACTCCGCTCCCTGACAGCTGCAGAAGTGGCTATTACTCACTGTTCCTTCTCCCAAGCACCCTCACCCCATGTGCTCTGATTACCCAAGAAGCAGTTTGAGTTCTGGCTCCCTCTTTACCTGCTCGCTGCCCTCCCACCACTGCCCAACAGAGAATCTGCTTTGGCTCACCCTCCCGACTTTGCTCCCACTTCTGCTCTCTGTCAGTTGGAGAAGCGACTATTCCTCCTCTGCCCCACCTGCTCTGGTCTCCAACAGCCCAAGAAGCAGTCTGAGTTCTGGCTCCCTCTTCACCTGCTCCCCCCACCATACTTTCCTTTAGCCAAAGAATCCTATTTTGCTCATGCTGCCAACTCCCCACCAAAAAAGCTTGTCTCTGAGAGCATGATAAGCATTTGTAACCAAGCCTCCCTCCACACCTGCTGCACCCCCCCCCCCACTACACACCGCTATCAGCCTGGTTCCCCCCACATACACACCACCCTCCATCTCCACCATGGAGTGGTTCCCTAGTTTTTATATCTGTTGTTTCTTATAAGCAGACAGGGCAGTGCAACTCTTAAAAAGTCTTTATTGTGAAACCATGATTAGTAGTATGTTTTGCAGACAATTCTTGGCACCAAGAGAACAGTCCTGGCTACTAATTTAAATTAGCTTGGTAAGGCACTATGAGGAGTCTGAAATTTACTGGCTATAGGCTTTGCTCATATGGGCAGTGCTACCTAAAGCGATACTGATGGGGTTGCTGGTGTATAAATGGGATATGTAGTATGAGAATGGGGTGTGATTATATGTGAAAAGGGGGGTATTACTAGATTAATGGGGGCTGACACAGGGAATGCTATCAGGTTGATGATTGGGAGAGAGAGAAATCTTACACTGCTCAGGCTTGCCAGAAGTATACTTATGGGGAAAGGATACTTACACGGGGTATGATGACCACAACATCAAGGGGGGGTACAGTGGGGGGTGGGGAGGCTTACCTACTGTATTCTAGCTAGTATAACAGCTGCAGGTGGAATAGGTAATTCTGCTGCTGTAAGTCCTTTATAAGTGCTGAACAGTCCCTATGCACGGTACACAAATGAGTAATGATCCCAGATCCACTCAATGATAGCTGTATGGATATTGCACACTTCATGCCGTGTCACTGTTTCAGATGGTGGATTCATCAGACAAGGTGGGGGCTGATCTGGCAATCATCGATGGCAATGGTGTCATTCTCAGCTTCTGGTCCTGGAAGCTGTGGGTTGTCCTGGAGGAGAATATCCCTCGATTTGTAAATGGTGCGCCGGATGCAGCAAGCAACAACGACATCTGGTATGAGGTCTTCCTCCATATCCAGAAGTGTGTAAAGAGAGTGTCATCATTATTTTAAGTGGCCAAAAGCATGCTGTACAGAATGGCTGTGATAGTACTTAAAGTTTTTCTGTTGGGACATTCTTGGAGCCAGGTACGGCACGATGAGCCACGATTGAAGAGCAAAAGCCTGGTCACCGAGAATGAGGGGGTGCATAGGCAGTCCTTCTAACATGGCAGTGGGGTTGGTGAAGGATGGCTAGCTTATCTGCCAATGGTGAATTCCAGAATATAGCAGTCATGGCTTCTCCACAAAACACCAGCATATACGTCCATAAATCTGCCCTTAGAATCCACAAGTGCCTGGGGCACCATGCTATAAAAACATTTATGGTTGTAGAACTCTTAACCCTAGGGATGTGTGAGGATTTTGTTCAGGGGGTGGAAGTCCAGCAAACTTGCCGGGCTCAACCCCCGGAACTCCATCCCTCCTACCTGTTTCCCCAGGTTGACTTGCATTCTCCCAAGCAGAGCCAGGAAAGCAATTTCTGGGTTCCCAGCGGTATGCTTTTTATGTAGAAAATGGCATGAGATACACCAAAATGGCCGCAATTTGCCCAAGTTATGCAAATTGAGGCCGCTTTTACCACATCTTATGCCATTTTCTATGTAAAAAGCATACCACCGGGAACCCAGAAGTCCGCCGAGCGGCTTGGGGAATGCTCACTTTTGGCTCAGTGGGCGCCCAGTGAGTCAGGTGGTGGGCGAATCGCCCACCACTACTTCACCCCTCGCAGGTGTGTGAAGAATCCAGTGCCCCCATTGCACGAGGGAAGCCTAGCTCACAGACAGAACCCTTTCATGTTCTTTCTTTCATCCCCTACCTTTATGATGCCAGACAGGTAGAGCTAGTTCAGAATGCAAACAGTTTCTCTCTCTAAAGATTTCACATGCAGTAGATTTCCCAACTCTGAAGGTAACCAATGTTGAAATCAAGTTTGTACTGTCAAACCAAAACTGGTTGGTTTTTTTTTTACTGATGTGGATTTCCTCATTTTTGGTTTCCCATTGCATATAAAAGTTATTTACACTATACTGTAGTCTATTAAGTGTGAAATAGAGGCAGACATTTCCTGCCATTGAAAGACTGCTGAACTATCTATGGCCCTCCTGGTAGAAGGCTCTTCCATAACCCTGTTCCTCCCCTTCCCCTCCACCTGCAGCGTGGAAGTGTGGCAGAGCCACTATAGAATCCGCTCTAGGTATAATACAATCGTGGTGCTGGAAGAGCTTGTCCTGGTCATTACAGTGATCAGTAAGAGCTTTTAGAGCAATTTTCATTGCGGCAGCAATAACAGCTTCTTCTGCGAATCGCCCACCACTACTTCATCCCTCGCAGGTGTGTGAATCCAGTGCCCCCATTGCACGAGGGAAGCCTAGCTCACAGACAGAACCCTTTCATGTTCTTTCTTTCATCCCCTACCTTTATGATGCCAGACAGGTAGAGCTAGTTCAGAATGCAAACAGTTTCTCTCTCTAAAGATTTCACATGCAGTAGATTTCCCAACTCTGAAGGTAACCAATGTTGAAATCAAGTTTGTACTGTCAAACCAAAACTGGTTGGTTTTTTTTTTACTGATGTGGATTTCCTCATTTTTGGTTTCCCATTGCATATAAAAGTTATTTACACTATACTGTAGTCTATTAAGTGTGAAATAGCATTATGTCTAAAAAATGATGTACATAATTAAAAAATACTTTATTGCTAAAAAATAATGCTAACCATCATCTGAGCCTTCAGCGAGTCGTAATCTTATTGCTGGTGGAGGGTCTTGCCTCGATGCTGATGGCTGCTGACTTCAATGTGTAAAAACCGCAATATCTGCAAAGCGCAATAAAGGGAAGTGCAATAAAATGAGGTTTGCCTGTATGCGGCAGTGCCCGCCAGCAGACAATACATCGGTCTTCTGTAAGCTACTCCACTACAGCTGCTGCAAACAGGGCATAATGGTCTTTCTCCGAAGAGGCAGACATTTCCTGCCATTGAAAGACTGCTGAACTATCTATGGCCCTCCTGGTAGAAGGCTCTTCCATAACCCTGTTCCTCCCCTTCCCCTCCACCTGCAGCGTGGAAGTGTGGCAGAGCCACTATAGAATCCGCTCTAGGTATAATACAATCGTGGTGCTGGAAGAGCTTGTCCTGGTCATTACAGTGATCAGTAAGAGCTTTTAGAGCAATTTTCATTGCGGCAGCAATAACAGCTTCTTCTGCCATAACTCAGTTCCCAGCCCCTTCCAAAGTACATGAGGGGAGTGGTAGCAGTAATGTATTGCAATGCTTTAGGTGCAGAGACAGGAGGACTTGAAGGGGAAGCGGAAGCAGAGGCAGACTTGTGGGAAGATGCAGCTTGGAATGTGTTAAGGATTAGAATGTCTAGCTCAGTTAGTGGAGGTGGGGAGTGGGGAAGCAGCTGCTACTGATGATGGCATTGCTTAATGCATTATGGAAACACCTTAGCAGAGCAGAAGGAATGGCCACAGAGTCAGGCTTTATAATGAATGTAAATTAAGTGGCGTGGAAGGGGCGGGGAAACATTGATATGCAAATCATCATGCAAAGGGCACCTGTCACTGCCATGGCCAGGAAACACGCTCTCCAGCCTGCATAGCCTACGGGCAGCAACAAGCTGCCCGTAGTGTGGCGTAGTGGTGAGAGTGTTCGACAGGGACTCGGGAGATCCGGGTTCTAGTCCCCACTCAGCCATGAAACTCACTGGGTGACTTTGGGCCAGTCACTGACTCTCAGCCTAACCTACCTCACAGGGTTGTTGTGAGGATAAAATGGAGAGGAGGAGGAGGATTATTATGTAAGCTGCCTTGGGTTCCTTGCAGGAAAAAAGGCGGGGTATAAATATAATAAATAAATAAATAAATAAGCAAGCAAGTCTTGGTTCATACACCAAGTTCTTTATTTATTTTGCTGCAGATACCTGCAGAGCAGTCGATAACACCTCTCAAATAGGCAAACTGGGGTGTGTTAATAAATTGGATAAGGGAGTGGGGAAACAGTGAGAAAAAACAGTGAGCTGGCAAAACTGCAGGCTCCTTCAGGGTTGCTGTGTAGATTACACATAACTGGTTCACAAGAGAACGAAATTAAAACAAAAACGGTCACTGACAAGTGAAACCGTGAAATTGTGTTGGAGGGGTGGGAGGAGAATGCCAAGGGAGGGTGGAGGCTACAACTGTGCAGTTGCTGCTAGGCAGAGTTTGGAAAGCAAGATCGCTCACAGGGAGTGGCACATTTTTTGGCTGCTCTTGCTGAGCGACTCTGTGTAGTCTTTTTCAACAACTCACGATGAAATCACCCTGATGGGTTCTGACGTCACAACAAGCCACCATGGGTATGAAGTATCCTAAAACAAGCCACGGGTTCTCAGGGTGGCTTGTTCAAGAAAAACAAGCCATCCTGCTGAAATTGTGCCGGGTTCGGATGACACAACAACCCACGACGGCTGATTACCCATGGTGGGTTGTCATGTCATCCAAACCAGGTCACTGTCTTTGCACTGAGTGATACACCACTGCAATGGCTAATGTCCATCCCACTTGTATACTTTGTAGCATTTTTAATGTTGCATGCTTCCCAAATCAGTTCTTTTCTTTTTTTAAAAATTACAGTTTGGCAATCCTTGCACTCCAGATCTACCTCGTTCAACTGCTGTCGTGGCAGCACCAGGCCATACGATTGCATGCTTGGCTCAAGCACTGGTGCCAGACAACCTCATATATTGTAGAACAACAAGAGCTAGACTGTTTTTTTCTTATTTACAAATGTATGTGTCTATTACTTGGAAACTTGCTTGGTAATAGCCCAGAATGGTTCACTTACGAGAGCTGTTTGTTAGGAGATAGTTTCTCAATACTTGGAGAGATCTCTCTTAAGAGTTTTCAGACCCCAAGAATGAGGATGGTGGTATGGGTGCACTTTATAAGAACCCAGAGGTCCAGGGAGGTCCAGTCTGAGCTGCAGACCCATTAGCATTAGGAAAAAAATTGAGCAAGTAAATCATGCTTAAATATTTATGCAAACTTTCTTCCCTATAGCTATATATCTGTATTGATTTGAACAAACTTATTTCCAACTGCTTTTGCTGAAAACTGTAAGCTCAGAGTTCCTTACAATTCATATAACTAAAAACAATATGAAGTCTGCAATTCTATGCATACTTAACTGGGAGGAAGGTCAATTAAATGTAATGGGACTTGCTTCTCAGGAAACATGCATATGACAGTGCTGTCAATCAACCCAAACAATCAAAGTTAAAGTCATCATCAGCAACACAGCAACATAAAATCCCTACACAGAAGCAGACACTAGAACCAACACCAGAAAAAGTACTTGCAAAGACGGTTTTCTTGCCTTGTTGACTGAACGTGTAAAGTGAAGTTGCCAAGCCTCCCAGGTAAAGAACTGTACAACTGGGCTTTCACTGCAATCTAGGTGCTGATACCAAGGGGACTAGATCTCACATTTTTACTTTCCACACATCAAAGGACAGTGAGGCATGTAACAGGGCATCTCTTTATGTCCTGACCTAAGACATGTCTTAAGCATGTCTTTCAGTTCAAATCCGAAACTAAAGCAAGCCACTTCAGAGGCAGTTGGGCTTTGTCCAAACTCCGGACCTGATTTGGAGGGTAGGAAACAGTCTCAAGACAATGTCTATTTAAAAGGGTACATTCCCCCCACCCCCAAGTTCTCCATAAAAGGAAAATTCCCAGTACAATCCCAGTACAGTAGGGGAACAGGGAAGGGAGAGGAGGGGAGTATAGTTTTGTAGTTCCCAATTAGGAAATTACTTTACCATGGCTCTCCTTTTTATTTCCACTCACAGAGTTTTAGGGCTGGTTCACACGACCCAGGAGGCGACGGGGGGAGGCACCACGGAGCTGTCTGTGGGGCCCGGTGGGGTGCCGCAGACGACCCATGCCCCACACGCATGGGTGGACTGTGGTGGAGCCGGCAGCCCCCGTGCTGCGGCGCTGTCCCCCTGGTGCTACTGGGCAGCAGCCTGGGAGGTCCAGCGTCTGCAGTGCGCCGGCTGCCCAAGGGCGGCCGCGCTGCTGCAAGCACGGTGTGTGCAGGCAGCTGCAGCTCTGGCCACTCTGGGCTGCCATTTCTGTGTGGCCACGGGAGGCCCACACATGGGGGCCACCTGTTGTCTGCACAGCATGGCGGGCACGTATAGTAGGGGCTTACCCTCCTAACGCCCATGGTGGATTTCGGCACTTCCAGTGCACGGCTGTCCCGCAGGGGTGCGCCGGGCCGCCATTCACACAACACGGGGACTGCGGGGGATGGCCGCTCCCCCGCGGTTCCTGTGTTGTGTGAACAGACCCTTAGAGAAAGAAGTAGAGAGAACTTATCAGGGTCAGTACCTGGGCTTTCACTGCATTTTTTCCCCTGTACTTCTGTGACAGGAAGGAGTAGCATCCACAGCTTCCAGGAATGGCTTTAGAGTCAGCACTAACTGGGAGATGATTGTACCCACTGCTGCCTGTATGTGGGCAGCTAATTCAGCAGTGTGATGGCAGGGATAAGGCCCCCAGTGGGGTCAGGTGGGGGAATTGCCCACCCCTGGCCTACAGTGAGAAAATGTCCACATTTTTGGTACTTAAGACAGGGACACAGGCACACATACATTTTCTTTGGCCCATCCCAGATGAATGGGCAGGCATCCTGGCAACTATGGGGTAACCCCATCAATATCGCCTCACAACATCTCCTTTGCTCAGTGCTTTACGAAGCAGGGTGATTCTTCTGAGGTTTCTCTCCACATAGCTGCTGTAGTGCCATGGAACTATGACATGTCTATACTCCCTCATTTCTCACTAAGGATGGTGTCATTGCCCATCTACCACTGTCAGAAAAGGAGCAATGTGGTATGTATCCTAGGCAGGACCGGTGCAGGGCAGTTTGGCGCCCCAGGCGAAAAAATATTTAGCACCCCCCCCTCTCCAAAGCAGAAAAAAAAAAAAACCCTGCGCCGCCACCACCAACCTACCTTCCCCCCCGCCCTGGCTGCGGCGGCGGCGGCGGCGGCTGCTGCTGCTGCGGCGGCTGCTGCTGCTGCTGCCTCCTCCTCCTCCTCCTGAAGTGACGTGACGCGACGGGACCCCCCGCGCTGTTTTTTGCCGGGGGAAACCATGGCAACAGGGCTGTTTAAGCCCTGTTGCCCTGGTTCCTCCCGCCAAAACAACGCGGGCGGGGCTCCAGAAGCGACGTGACGAAGGTAGGTGACGGGGGGGTTGGGGGGGTGACGGGGGGGTTGGGGGGTGGCGATGGCGGTGGGAGGCGCAGCGGCAGCGAGCGGGAGGGCGGGGGGAGGCACAGCGGCAGCGAGCGAGCGAGCGGGAGGAGGCGCAGCGGCGGGCGAGCAAGCGAGCGAGCGGGTGGGCGGGGGGAGGCGCAGCGGCGAGCGAGCGGGTGGGCGGGGGGAGGCGCAGCGGCGAGCGAGCGAGCGGGCGGGCGGGGGGAGGCGCGGCGGCGGCGGCAGGCAGGAGGGTGGGGAGGCGGAGGCCTGGCGGGGGCGGCGCAGCGGCAGCGAAGAGGAGCGCAGCGTTTCCGCACCCTCTTCAGCCGCGCGCCCTAGGCAACCGCCTAGTTGGCCTAGCGGTAGCGCCGGCCCTGATCCTAGGTGTGCAGAGAACACCCCAAATTTGACCCCTGAGAAAGGGTAATCAGACCACCTGACAATCGGTTCAGCCTTGCATATAATTCACTGGCAGCTTGATACATATAACACTCCACATTTGTATCTCCAGAAAAATCTGTCCAACATAATTTGCCAAAGAGTGTTTAGTATGTTAAATACTGTAAAAAAATAAAAAGCAAAATATCAAGTTCACTTTCCTCAAGAATTCACCAGGCAAAATACAGATGGCTGGAGGAAGACTGAGATGACATGCTGGGAGGGCGGGTAATATCTAAAAATATCTATTTCAAAATGAGGCATTTCTATTTTGGTAAGAAAATACATTAGAGGAAATAAGAGAAATATCAAATGAATATTCATAAGGAGTGCTAGAGCAGCATTCTTGCAAAAGTTAATAAACTCTGTTCTGTAGAGGTGCTGTAGATATTTGTCTAACTATATACAAGGTCATACAAACTTTCCTTCCATTTTATTGCAGAACAAAAGATAATTGACTTCACAATCCTATAGATGTGCCTACTTGGAAGTAAGCTTGACTGAATTCAATTGAGCTTACATAAGCTTTTTACAGAGCTATATAAAAAGCTATATACATAAGTGTATATAGGATTGCAGCTTCAATCAACACACCTCACATATTATTCCACCAAATAAATAGCAACATAGGGCACAATCCTATGGGTTGCAACTTGCACCCTGGATGATCATAAGCCCTGAACTCCCAGGCTTATGATCATCTTATGCAGGGCGGGAGGAGTGGTGAAGGCGATCTTTGCCCCCCTGTCCTCCCACCCTGCATTTTTAGCTAGACAGGCTTTTTCACCCGTCTAGCAAAGGTGTTTTGGAGGGGGAGGGAAGGAAGCTGGGAGAGGCTCAGGATATCTCATATCCTGGCCAATCCAGTCTCCTCCCCTCCCTGCCCACTAACACCCCCTTTCTTCCCTCTCCAAGGTCACTTTGTTTCCCCACCTCGGAAGACAGCTGGCAAACAGTTCTTTCCACACTGAAGGGGATCTGATCTCTGATTCCCCCCTCTGAGTTCGGAGAGCTGTCTCCAACCTCAGAGTCAGACGTTCGAACTATCCTATGGCCCCTCAGATGTTGTCTAGGGGCCATAGGATTGCTCCCTCCAATATGTTAGCATGAGGTAATATTTAGGAAAAAGTGACCTTAGTGACCTTAGTACTCATCACAGTTTGGATTCACACCGTTCAGTTTGTTCACATGATCATTCTCGATCATCTCCACTCCAGTTATCTGCTCACACAGGCAATTTCATAGCTGAATTGGGTGATAAAATACATAAGCATCAACTTTCTTAATGTGAAACTGTACTAATTTAGAGTAATATGGGAAGGAAATGGATATTATGTTATTTCTCCAATGGACAATGGCAATAACAAAAGTGATATCCTAAAGTATTCTGCAATTATGGTTTCTGTTTATCTGTTATAAAATTAAAATAGATATGGCTCTCTGTAAAAATTAAATCAAAAGCCATCAGGTTTTTGTGATCCTTGGAGGAATAACTTTGGCAGCTGCAAAAGCCATGTCAAAAAGCAACAAGAACAACGACTCTGCAGCTGACAGTCCTTTGCTACCTCAGCTGTTAGCATGTCTCTGTGATCAACAATGAAAAATATAAAGCTAATATGAATAGACATAATATATAATGAGATTCTTAAAAGTAAAGTCTGCTACAAAAATGCTGCACAACACACTAGTTCAAATGTATCCTTTGCTGCTGTTGTTATTGTAGTAGTTTTGTGTCACCTTATGGTGCTCTCCAGATGTTATGAAACAAAAATAAATGCTGTAATTGTATAGCAAATTTACAGCCCAATCCTAGGCTTGTCTACTCAGAAGTAAGTCCTGCTGAATTCTATGGGACTTTCTCCCAGGTAAGTGTGTATACGATTGCAGCCTAAAGTTATATCCCTTTCTTTCATAGATCCAAGCATGGATGGCAGTAGTAAATTTTCTTATGGCAGAGCTTAGCAATGTAAGAGCTGCAAGGCAATGCACAGTCTACATGGTCTTAAACAGCCCTTTTGCCCTGGTTTCCCCGCAAAAAACATAGTGCGGGGGACCAGCGCGGCTGGTGCTGGCAGCTCGAGCAGCGCGGAGAACAGCTCCATGCCGCTCAGAAGAATGAGGCGGGGGGGCGCCGCCACGGAGAGTCGAGGCGGCGGCAAGGCGGGCCCCTGCACAGGTTCATGCCCACCACTACTGAAGGTCAGTCAAGCAAAGGCAATCAAACCAAGGCCTACAGCAAGAGAAAGAAAAGAGCACTAGTTGTGGGAGACTCCCTCCTGCGGGGGATTGAAGCCAAAGTATGTCACGAAGACCCATGGACTCGCCAGGTGTGCTGTCTCCCTGGGGCATGGATTAAAGATGTGACAGAACAGCTGCCGAGGCTCATAACGCCCACCAACACATATCCCTTTCTTCTTATCCACGTGGGTTCAAATGATACTGCCAAGCGGAGTTACGAAGAAATCAGGGCAGACTTTGAAGAGTTGGGAAGGGAACTCAAGAACTTTGGAGCCCAGATAGTTTTCTCATCCATCCTTCCAATACTTGGAAGAGGAATAGAAAGGGAAAGAAAAATGCTCCGAGTGAACGACTGGCTACGAAGGTGGTGCCAACACGAGAGATTTGGATTCTGGGACCACGGCCTACACTTCCTGGAAGATGGACTTCTGGCAAAGGATGGGTTGCACCTCACAAGGACTGGAAAGTATGTGTTTGGCCACAGCATGAGGAACTTCATCAGGAGGGCTTTAAACTGAATCCAACAGGGGAGGGAGACATAAACTCAGTGGTAACACTGGAAGATGGCCTCTGTGCCACAAGGGAGAGAACAGCTCCAGCGGTGCCCAATGATAGTCTTCCACAAAATGTAGGAAGAAAGTCGGACTATAAAGCACATACCGTAGTCTTCGATGTCTCTATACTAATTGCCAGATTATGGGCAACAAACAGAACGAACTTGAACTCTTAATACATGAGGGCAAATACGACTTGATAGGTATAACTGAAACTTGGTGGGATGACTCCCATGGCAATACAGCAATTGAAGGATATAAATTGTTCAAAAAGAACAGAAGCAACAGAAAGGGAGGTGGAGTTGCGCTGTATGTTAAAAATATGTATCTCTGCACAGAGATACAGGAAGATGAGCTTGGCAGCCCCATTGAGAGCATCTGGATTTTAAAAAAGGGGGCAAAGAATAAGACGAACATGGCAGTTGGAGTCTACTACTGAACACCCAATCAAGGAGAAGACGAGGATGAAACTTTTGAAAAGCAAATTGCCTTTGTTTCAAGGAGACATGATGTAGAAGTAGCAGTGATGGGTGACTTCAATTTTCCCGATATCTGTTGGGAGACAAATTCTGCCAAACATGGCCCCTCCAAGAAATTCCTGACCTGTGTTGCTGATAACTTCCTCCTACAGAAAGTGGAAGAAGGAACTAGAGGATCGGCTACCATTGACCTGATTCTAACCAACAGAGACGACTTAGTGGATAAAGTGGCAGTTTCGGGAAATCTGGGGGAAAGTGACCATGTTATACTAGAGTTCTTGATTATAAAGGAGGCAAAAGCTGAGTGTAGCCAAATGCATACCCTGGATTTTAGGAAAGCCAATTTTAATAAACTCAGAACAATAATAAGAAAGATCCCATGGCAAGCAACTCTAATGAGAAAAGGAGCACTGGAGCGGTGGGAATTTTTTGTAAAGGAAATTTTAAAGGCACAATGGCAAAGCCAATGTGGCTTCACAAAAAACTAGAGATGACCTGAAAACAAAAAAGGACACATATAGGATGTGGAAGGAAGGCCAGGCTACAAGGGAAGAGTACAGGAAGGTAGCACAGAACTGCAGGAATAGTGTCAGGAAGGCTAAAGCTAAGAATGAGCTGAGGCTAGCCAGGGATGCTAAAAACAACAAGAAAGCTTTCTTCAGATATATGCATAGTAAAAGACAGAGGAAAGAAATGGTGGTTCAACTACGCAATGAGGATGGCAAATTGATAACAGAAGACAAAGAAAAGGCAGAAGTGTTCAATTCCTACTTTGGCTTGGTCTTCTCCCAAGAGAGAGTTTATATCCCTGGCAAACCTGAAGTGCAGACTGAAGGGGCAGGATTGCAGCTTGAGATTGATAGGCAAACGGTCAAGGAACTGTTGTGATATGTATCACTTCACCAGCTGCAGCACATTGTTTACACATGGAAGGGACAGAATGGCGAGGTAAACAGGTTTGTTATGTCTTTCTGGAATCTCGTGTTTTCGCATGGGAAACTAGACTGTGAAAACAATATGAGCTGGTCACATGGTTTGTATGTTCTGATGACGTGCTAACTTGTTTTCTGTCTGAAGCCATCTTAGAGAGAAGCTAGACTGCTTTCTCTCTTCTTCTTGTTCTTCTTGCTGGACTTTGTTACTGCAACAATGTAACGTCTTTGCTGAGGTGGAGTGAAGCTCAACTTACTCCACTGGATGTAATGCTTGCTGTGCATTTATACTCTGCACATGGACTGTAACTAGGAAATGTATACTCTGTAGAACTTTACTTGCTAAGTAAATAAACAGGTAGAATTAGACCTGTGGTGTTACAGAGTGTTTCCTGACTCCATGGATTAATCTGCAACGGGGAAGCTGGAAGCAGTCTGACAACAGGGCAGACTGGGCTGGTCAAACTGGCACAACACGCTGCACGCTGCGTGGGGGGAGGCGAGATCTGGAAGGTCTGTGTGTGGAATTTCAGGCGTCTGCTAGCACACAGACAGGATTATAAATCTCCCACACTCTGCATACTCTCAAACACCAACAGGAACACCTGATTACTTTGAACGAGTTCAAATCTCCAGGGCCTGATGAAGTGCATCCTAGAGTAATAAAGGAACTGGCAGAAGAACTCTCAGAACCACTGTCTATTATCTTTGAGAAATCATGGAGGACAGGTGAAGTGCCAGATGATTGGAGGAGGGCAAATGTTGTTCCTATCTTCAAAAAGGGCAAGAAGGAGGAACCTGGGAACTATAGGCCAGTCAATCTGACATCAATCCCTGGGAAAATTTTGGAGCAGATTATAAAGAAGTCAGTCTGCAAGCACCTTGAAAACAATGCAGTGATTACTAGAAGCCAGCATGGATTTGTCAAGAACAAATCCTGCCAGACTAATCTGATCTCATTTTTTTGATCGGGTTACGGGTAACCTCCCTTGTGGACTGTGGGAATGCTGTGGACATCATATATCTGGACTTCAGCAAAGCTTTCGACAAAGTGCCTCATGATATCCTGATTAGCAAGCTAGCTAACAGTGGGCTGGATGGAACAACTATCAGGTGGATCCACAATTGGCTATAGAATCGGACTCAAAGAGTGCTTCTCAATGGTACCTTCTCAAACTGGGGAGAGGTAACGAGCGGGGTACCACAGGGCTCGGTCCTGGGCCCAGTGCTCTTCAACATTTTTATTAATGACTTGGATGAGGAGGTGCAGGGAATGCTTATCAAATTTGCAGATGACACAAAGTTGGGTGGAATAGCTACGGTAATACTCTGGAACACAGAAACAGAATTCAAAGAGATATCGATAGGCTGGAGCGCTGGGCCAAAAACAACAGAATGAAATTTAATAGGGATCAATGCCAAGTGTTGCACCTAGGGAAAGGAAACCAAATGCAGAGTTACAGAATGAGGGACACTTGGCTCAACAATACTACAAGTGAGAAGGATCTTGGAATTGTGGTAGATCACAAACTGAATATGAGCCAGCAATGCGATGTGGCTGCAAAGAAGGCAAATGCTATTTTGGGCTGCATTAATAGAAGTATAGCTTCCAAATCGCGGGAAGTGATAATTCCCCTTTACTCAGCACTGGTTGGGCCTCATCTTGAGTACTGCATCCAGTTCTTGGCACCACACTTTAAGAAGGATGTAGACAAACTGGAGAGGGTTCAGAGGAGGGCAACAAAGATGATTAAGGGACTAGAAACAAGGCCCTATGAGGAGAGACTGAAAGAACTGGGCATGCTTAGCCTTCAGAAGAGGAGACTGAGGGGAGATATGATCGCACTCTTCCAGTACTTGAAGGGTTGTCACACAGAGGAGGGCCAGGATCTCTTCTCGATCATCCCAGTTTGCAGGACACGGAATAATGGGCTCAAGTTACAGGAACCCAGATTCCACCTAAACACCAGGAAAAATTTCCTGACTGTTAGAGCAATAAGACAATGGAACCAATTACTTAGGGAGGTGGTGAGCTCTCCCACTCTAGAGGCATTCAAGGTGAAGCTGGACGGCCATCTGTCAGGGATGCTTTGACCTGGATTCCTGCATTGAGCACAACCCTTCCAACTCTACTTTTCTATGATTCTATGAACCCCTGATCTAGGTTTTCAAGTCCCAAACCAAACTTCATCCAAAATAATATATACACAGAGAGACATGAGCCCTATTCAGACATTCTTTATCTGTCTACAAGGAATGTGTGAGGTGAGGGAATGTTCTAGCCCTGCCCTCCTCCTTGTGCATTTCCATTTCCCTGTACTCATGTAGGGCACCGGTCTGAAGAGGAGGGCCTCTTGTATCTGTGGAGGCTCTGCACATGACTAAGAACCCTGGAAAATCACTGTCTTGGATCGCATGTAGTGCTTCCATGGATACACAAAGCTCTTCTCTTCAAACAGTCGCCTTTCACAAGTACAGGATGACAGAAATGCGCAAGGAGGTTGTGAGGCCAGAGTGCTCCCTCTCATGTGTTGTTTCTACACAGATCCTGAACACATGAATCAAGCTACAGACAAGCAGAGATTCAGGCAAAGAGCCTGTAAGCAATGGTTCATCGTTCAGAAGAACGAAGGTTTATTGAGTGACATTCTCATGAAGGAACAGAAATTAAAAATATAGTTAATATCAGTGGTTCATGCCTTGGTCTCCTCTCGCCTAACTACTGTAATGCGCTCTACGTGGGGTTACCCTGGAAGACGGTTCGGAAACTACAGCTGGTACAGAACGCGGCGGCTCGCCTGATTAAGGGCAGCCGCCGGCGTGATCACATCACGCCAGTGCTTAATGAGTTGCACTGGCTACCAGTTGCTTGCCGAGCCGAATTCAAGGTATTGGTTTTGACCTTTAAAAACCTACACGGCTCCGGTCCAGCTTATCTCAAGGAGCGCCTCCAGCAACATCAAGTAGGCCGCTCAACAAGATCTGCCACGGACGGCCTTCTCCTTATCCCATCAGCCAGAGCAGCCAGGCTGGTGGGGACTAGGAAGAAGGCCTTCTCTGTGGCGGCCCCCACATTATGGAACTCCCTCCCTAGTGACCTTCGCCATGCCCCCTCCGTGATGAGCTTCTGCCATACATTAAAAACATGGCTGTTCAGGCGGGAATATGGGGTGGGTTAGGATTTTAAAAGAATTTTTTTATACTGTTTTAATTATCATATTTTATTGTATTGTTTTATTGTATTGTTTTAATTGTACATCGCCCAGGGTGGCCGGGTGGCCGGCCAGATGGGCGGTTAATAAATATAAGAAATAAATAAATAAATTAGTGTCAAGAACTCCATTTTCTTTTTTTGTGTACTAGCTGTTTGTAAGTTTCCATTTTGCAAGGCTGAAGCTACATGTAGTGGGAAACCACTTGCGTGTGTGATATCTTGGGATGTCTCTAGCCCCAAGGTCAGAACAAGGCCTAGTTAATTGGACTGAGTGGTCTCAGCTGTGTTCCTGTGAGGACTCTCACTCCACCCTGGGGCCTGGAAAAACTGTTCCAGCCAGCCTGTGATTGGCTAACAGCAATCACCTTAGAGTGGCAGGGGCTTGAGCATATAATCTGGGGTGTTACAGCTGCCCATGGTTTTCATTTTGCCTTTGCTTTGGATGCCAAATATTTCTGTCTGAGCCCTGTCATTTTCTGCTTCTATTTTTGAACAACTGGAAATCAGAAATCCTTGCCTATCTACTGCAAATCACCAAGAGATCTACAAGCAGATCCAAGACGGCCTTCTGCCTACCCCCTAAAGAACCCTAGCAACACTCAACACACCTATGGCTCAACAAATTTCGAAAATAACATTAGGAAAACTTCCATTAATATTACCTGCCCTAAAACATGACTGTAGCTGATGCTCTGAAAGTGTTCTTCATAAAATATGTACACTTCGGGCGGGCATACAGATGGGAAAAGATGAATATTTGCAGTATACAACTAGAAAATGAATTTTGGGAGTATCAACAATATATAATCAATATAAGGTGTGGGGATCAGCTTGGACGGGGAAAATTAAGGAAAACAATTTTTAAAGACAAACAACAGTCTAAATCAGACCTGACAGACTTGACTGATGACATAATACCCTCTTCCTTTTGTGGTAGTGACACAAAAATGCCAAAGGACACAAAACTGTCAGTCTTGTTGTTTATTTTCTATCTTAGACTAATAAAAGAATGTGTGTGATTGACAGAAGACAGACACGGGCACAGTCCCAGGCATACAGCGTGCACTTTTGTTTGAAAAATGTATTGATGGTTTGAGGGCTGTGTTATTTATTATTGCCTTTTCCTTTGGTAACTTTGCTTTCCCTTACTACAACTTTTCAAATGCAACTTTATTGATTTTTAAATCGTCATTGCTAATTGTACTTCATAAACAATACTTGCAACTGAGCAGTAGTGTGGCACTATAGCAGTATGCAAAATAAAAATATAGTAATAAAAATAACCTCTCTTTACATTACCTTGAATAATGAATGGCACTGATATCAAAAGGTAAGCAATCATCTAGGCAAAGAAAGCCCCCCCCCCAAAAAATGTTTTTGTGATACCTCAGCAAGTCAAACAAACAAAAGGAGAATTTCATATACCTTTTTATAAGAAAACGAAATTGTGGAAGAATACAATATTTAGTTTATGAATTGAACAAAAGATCATTTTCATAAAATGGAAACAAATGATGCATACAAAAGGAACAATAAGTACCATCACATATTTTGTGTGAGTGCATTTGTAAAATAAAAGTTTACTAGGTATTACAGATTTTGAATGTGAAATTGGAACAGTCAGAACTAATAATTCTGTAGAAACATTTTGCATCACTAAGGATAAAGCACTAAGGATAACGTTTGTTTATTCTAACTTCCCCAAGTATAAATGATTATGTATCATGGAAGAGCACACATTAATTTATTTTAGCCCATGAACCTTCACTATAATCTTGTTCTATGCAATTTAGTATCCGATTGGGCTGGTGGTGATTAGGATTGGCAGTCAGCCAGCCAGTCTACTTGGTCTGTTGCCAGAATTAGAGACCATGAAAGTGGAACACTTTCCAGCCAAGACATTTTTGTTGCAACCACAGGTACTGCGTGCATGTAACAAGTCGTAACATGTCACATGAAGAAGTTACTTAGGTGCTTACCGATAGCTACAAGGGCCATATGGCTTTTATTTCACATCTCAGCACGAATTGCAGGAGTTCTAAGAAGTCAATATGAAACTTGGGTAATTTTGTACAAGAATATATCTTATCATATTTGCCATGTGTTTAGAAAACAACGATCCCTTTTTAAAAGATGCTCAGAGCCACTCAGCCAGAGGTGCCTGAATTTCAAATACAATTCTTATCAGTGGCGATATTATCACAATTCCCTCTTTCCTCCAAGGACCTCAAGAAGAAGTAAATGGGCATTCAATTCTATTGTCAATACAATCATGTGGGAACTGAATCCAAGTCTTCTTGGTCCAAGTCCCAAATTATACCCACTCCCAGGAAAGAGTCAAAACATACCTCCTCAATGATTTGTTAGTACTTGGAAATGTTTTCCGAAGCACCTCCTAACTGGGAAGCTCCCCTTCAGGGTTTCAGACAACCATGCACTCCCTCCAGGATACTATCTGCTGTATTGGGCTCAAGCAAGCTACCCCCTCCCATTTTCCATTTCCAACTGACACTTAACATTCTGAGGTTTATGGAGAGCACTGAACATGCCAAATCCTTACTGGTCTGTTGGGGCGGGGGTGTGTGTCCCCCTCAGGTTTTCTATTTCGTATACTTCTTCAAACTTTGGAGTTCCCCAAGCATTCTGATACCTCCCTCTTCTTTCTAAGGGCCAAAACAGACACTGTTCGAAAGACATAGCTACTAGCTACATCTTTATTATCATTAATATTCTAAAGTAAGTGCCCCTGCCATCTTGTTGGGGTTGGAGTGGAAAAGTGGTCTGTGTGCTAGCAAGATAAAATGAAGCCCTTGCTGTCCACACACAGCAGCAGAGTACTGTATGCTCCCCACGCAGCAGGCAGCATCCATCCAGGACTCAGGAATCACTCTGTAGCCAAAAATAATTCTATTCTAACTGTTTTATTAACTTATTACAAAGTATCACTATAGGTTACTTTACATTCCATTTATTTATTTATTTATTTATTTTATTTACATTTATTAATCGCCCATCTGGCCGGCAATCAGATACATGAATTTCGGGAGTATCAACAATATATTCAATACAGTCCATGTGCAAAGTACAAAGCCTTGAAGGTACATCCAGCTCAGCAACAAAGCAAGTGCAACTAGCATGTGCAGCTCAGAATCATACAAGCATGATACATATGGCCGAAACCTGGCCACTACACATCATTGGCCTATGTTCACCACATGACCTCTTTGTCCCACGGTTAGCTTTTCCCATACAAGAATAGTTACGTAAACATAGACGGCATGTCCCACACTGTTTGGAAAGTTCCCAGATAAGCAGCACAGAAGCCACTGCAAAACATATCAAAACATAAACATTACACAAAGCCTGTTTTTTTCTATACACTAACACATCTGGATAGGAATCCTAGCATGTGGAGTAGGGTGGATTTAACCCTTACCCACCCACCCATGCCACTATGAACCCAATCTAGATAGGGGGTGCCACGCCTGCAATTTCTATTGGAAAATTGTGATCCATAAAGCAAATTAATCAGTCAGTGGAAATTGCTGGTGCTGGGGGTGGGATCTGGATTGGGCCCATAGTGGAGTGGGGGCTAAAGTCACCCCACCCCCACACTAAGGTCCTGATCTGGATTGCCTTCCTACATCTACAGTAGAATAGAAATGAAAGAAAGTTATGTTTGTTTTGACCCTGAGTGGCCCCATTTGGCTGAATCCTGATGGCTCTGGGGCACTGAGTTTATTATTAGAGGAAATAGTTTCCCTCACTCTGAATTGACTTGGTCTGATATTTGGGATGTTGGTATATAGTCAAATTGGATTTGCAACACAGCATTGCGATGTCATTACATTCACTAAGCACCATCTTGAAGACCTGTGAATTCAGCTCAAACACTACACATTTTTTAAAAGGCACACATGCCAATATAGTATATCGCCAAGATGTCGAAAATCATATGCTACATTTGTGTATTCAGACTCTGAAGCTACCTCCAGGCAGACACCATTTAATGGACAGTTAGGAATAAAGCAGGCAAGAGACATGGGTTCTGAGATCTGTTTGAAACATGAATCATTGTAAGACCCCCACCGCAACTGCTTTTCCTCACTAAGGCAAATTCCCAGTCCGTGAAATGAGAATATTTACTTTGTGCCTAGAGGTAGCGCAAGATTTAATTGACTAATGCTTTCTTGCAAAGGTCACAGTTAGTGCTGAATCTGGAAAAGAGGCAGAAATAGAACTCACAAGTATGAAGTGCTCAGGAACACAAGGTATCAAAGTAGAAGCAGAAGTAGCCAAACACAATTTAGGGATGGAGCCGAGCAGCCCGTCGGACAGGAGCAAGGCCCGAACTGGGCCTGCTCGTGTCCGCGCGGGTTCTCAGCCACCCGCGCAGGCTTTACCTTGAGGCTCTCTGCTCTGCGGAGAGCCTGCATCGATGCCCGCTGGTCCCGTCGCGTCACTTCCGGCGCAAATGGGCCAGAACCGGTGTAATGTGTTCGGACCTTCCGGTCCCCGCAATAAGCCTGTCTGCCGCATTTTGCACAAGCTGCAGTTTCCAAACAGTCTTCAAAAGCAGCCCCATGTAGAGTGCATTACAGTAGTCTAGTTTAGAGATCACCAGAGCGTAGATTACTGAGACCAGGCTATCCCTGTCCAGATAGGGGAGTAGCTGGGCCACCAGCCAAAGCTGATAGAAGGCACTCCTTGCCTCAAGTGACAAAGATGGCTCCAGGAGCACCCCCAAGCTACGAACCTTCTCCTTCAAGGGGAGTGCAACCCCATCCAGAACAGGTTGAACACCCTCCATCCGGTCAAAGGAACCACCCACTAACAGCATCTCAGTCTTGTCTGGATTGAGCCTCAGTTTGTTAGCCCTCATCCAGTCCATTGTCGCAGCCAGGCACCGGTTCAGCACATCCACAGCCTCACCTGCTGAAGATGAAAAGGAGAAATAGAGCTGCGTGTCATCAGCGTACTGATGGCAACGCACTCCAAAACTCCGGATGACCCCACTCAGAGGTTTCATGTAGATATTAAATAGCATGGGGGATAAGACCAACCCCTGAGGAACCCCGTACTGGAGAGTCCATGGGGCCGAGCAACATTCCCCAAGCACCACCCTCTGGAGCCGGCCATCCAAGTAGGAGTGGAACCACTGCAATGCAGTGCCCCCCACCCCCAACTCAGACAGCCGCTCCAGAAGGATACCATGGTCGATGGTATCGAAAGCCGCCGAGAGATCCAGGAGTATCAACAGGGCTGCACTCCCCCTGTCTCTCTCTCGACATAGGTCATCATACAGGGCGACCAAAGCTGTTTCCATGCCAAAACCAGGCCTGAACCCTGACTGAAATGGATCCAGATAATCAGCCTCATCCAAGAGCACCTGGAGCTGGTTGGCCACCACCCGCTAAAGAACCTTGCCCAGGAAAGGAACATTCACCACCAGCCTAAAGTTGTTAAGATCTTCCGGGTCCAGAGAGGGTTTCTTCAGGAGTGGTCTCACCACCGCCTGTTTCAGGTGGCATGGGACCACTCCCTCTCGCAAGGAGGCATTGATCACCTCTCTGGCCCAGCCAGCCGTTCCCTCCCTGCTAGTTTTTATAAGCCAAGAGGCGCAAGGATCCAGAACAGACGTGGTTGCACGAACCCATCCAAGCACCTTATCAACATCCTCGAGCTGTACCAACTGAAACTCATCCAAAATAACTAGACCAGGCTGTGCTCTGGGTACCTCTCCTGATTCTACTGCCAAAGCATTGGAGTCTAAGTCCCTGCGGATGCAAGAGATTTTTTCCTGGAAGTGCCTAGCGAATATATTGCAGCGGGCATCAGATGGGTCAATGATGTCCCTGGGGCCAGCATACAACAGGCCCCGGGTGACCCTAAAGAGCTCTGCTGGATGGCAAAGAGATGATTGGATAGAGGCAGTGAGGTGTTGTCTCTTTGCCACCCTCACTGCCTCTAGGTATACCTGGCTATAGGCACATACCATGGCTCGATTGCATCCACTAGGAGTTTTCTTCCACCTGCACTCAAGCCGTCTCCTGTTTTGCTTCATCACTCTCAGCTCCGGGGTATACCACGGAGCCGTACGAGCTCTACTACAGAGAGGGCGCTCAGGAGCGATCGTGTCAACCGCCCAGGTCATCTCTCTATTCCAGAGATCAACCAGGGATTCGACAAGACCACCAGCCATATCAGCCGGAAACCCCGCAAGGGCCCTCTGGAAACCATCCGGATCCATCAGCCTCCGGGTGCGGACCGACCCTTGCAGAGGGGGAAAGCTGCCGTTAGCCTAAATCTCAGCAGGTAGTGATCTGACCATGACAGGGGGTCCGATTCAAAGTCCCCCACCTTCAGATCACCATATCCATGCCCGGCTGAAAAAACTAGGTCTAGAGTGTGCCCTGCTACATGTGTTGGGCCGATGACATGTTGGGACAGTCCCATGGTTGTCATGGAGTCCATGAATTCCTGAGCCACACCACACAAGGTGCCCTCAGCATGGATGTTAACATCCCCCAGGACCAACAGCCTGGGGGACCTCAGCATCGCCAGTGAGACCACCTCCGTCAGCTCGGCCAGGGAGTCTGTTGAGCAGTGGGGTGGGCGGTACACCAACAGAATCCCTAATCTGTCCCGCTGGCCCAACACAAGGTGCAAACACTCCAGACCAGTAGTCAGACGGACAGGGAGCCTGGAGAGAGAGATAGAATTACTATAGACCACGGCAAACCCCCCTCCCCGGCCCTCAGGTCTACCCTGATGCTGCACCAAGTACCCCGGTGGGAATTATATATTGAACAGATGGAAAGCTTTTTTATCTCAGTAGGCTGAAAGCAAAAAGTAAGGTAATTACAACCTCCGTTGTGGAACTTCAGTATGCTGATGATAATGTGGTCTCCACACATTCAGAGGATGATCTCTAAACTATCCTAAATGCTTTTGCAGAAGTATACGAAAAACTTGGTCTCTCACTTAACATCAAAAAAACCAAAGTGCTTCATCAGCAAGTGCAAGTTAACCCTTTGGTGATGCCATCTATCCAGCTTGGCGGGGCAATATTGGAAAATGTCAATCATTTTCTCTATCTTGGCAGCTATCTTTCTGTTACAGCTAACATTGACAGTGAAATCCAGCATCCAGTGAAATCCAGTTTGAGCTCCACAAGTGCCGCATTTTCTCGAATGAAACATAGAGTGTTCAAGGATCGGGATTCGGGATATCTGTGAGGAGACCAAAACGCTGGTTTATGAAGTCATTGTATTACCAACTTTATTGTATGCCTGCAAAACATGGACTATCTATAAACGTCATTTCCACCTCCTTGAAAGATTTCATCAACGTTGCCTCTGGAAAATCCTGCAAATTACTTGGGAAGATAGGCGAACAAATGTCAGTGTACTGGAAGAAGCAAAGACTACTAGCGTTGAAAAAATGATCCTTCAACGCCAACATCAATGGACTGGTCATGTTGTTTGAATGTCTGAATGCCGTCTCCCAAAGCAGTTACTTTATTCCCAACTCAAGGATGGAAAGCGGAATATTGGTGGTCAGTATAAGAGGTTTAAAGACGTTCTTAAGGCTAATCTACAAAAATGCAATATAAACATTGAGAACCGGGAAGCTCTGGCCCATGAACGCTTTAACATGAAAGAGTTCACCACAGTTTTGTCGAAATGAGAACATCAGATGCGAGTACATAAACCAATTGAGAGGTTTAACTTACAGTTGCCAGTAGCAACTATCATTATTTTAAATCTTGCACCAATTTTCTGTGCTAGCTAGCTTTCATTTTTCTTCTGTATATTTTGATATGCCACATTTATATAATAATTCTCCTGAAATGTACAAACAGCATCATCAACTTGCCAAATTAGCGATTCTCTTTTCTGATCATGTTTTAATAGCATTAAGATACTCAGTATTAGAGCACTGCAGTGCTGTTAGTGCATGATTTCAGCAGCTGAAATTATTTGCTCCTTGGCAACATGACTCTAAAAAAGTCAAACTAAGGTTCAGTAATGTACACCCTACCATGTCTTATTACTCAAGTAATATAAAAAGCTGTCTAGCCAGAGAGCACAACAGCAGGCTTAAAAAAATGACATTCAACTCACATATTTCAGATAATAACACAGTATTTTATTATAATTTCAGGTGCAGGAGCCTGCCAACATTTCAGCCATCTAGCCTTTCTGAGGGCACTATACAAGAAAAATCTGTGAATGAAAGATGTGTCCAGAATACATTTACCGTACTTTTTATTTACTACATTCAGCCTTGGCTAAGCTGAAGGCTCTTTATTGGAGTATGTTATGGAGTATGTTATGAATGATCTTAAAGAGATCATTGCCTTTTGTTTAGTTAAACTAAAGCTTTCTGAATATGGGTGCATACAAAGGGAGAATCTATTTCAGACATTTTTAAACTGCAGAAGTATAGAAATACATAAATGGAGCTTCACAGTGTAGGACAGGGTGAGCAACCTTTTCAAGTTCAAGGACCACTTTTCCACATGGGAAAATGGTTGTGAGGGAAGGCACATACACATACTCCTGGGACAAAGTAGAGTGGGCAGAGACACCCACTTTCTATCTCTCTTCCTTGTTTCTCTTTATCTCCCATTCATTTATTCATCCATCCATTTCTCTTTCATTCATTCATTCATTCATTCTCATTCCCTCTCCCTCCCTCCCTTTCTTTCTCTATCACACACACACACACACACACACACACACACACAATCCTGGCTGCAGTGGGATAGCTGGAAGGGGTGAGCTTAAGACCTCCCTCCTATCCCAGTGAAGATTGTTGAACAGCAGTCTTTTCCCTGCTAACCAGCTAGGCCAGTGATGGCGAACCTATGGCACGCGTGCCACAACTGGCACGCAGAGACCTCTCTGTGGGCACTCGAGCCATTGGTTGCCAGATCACAAAAAGACCGTCCCCTTCTGCATTCAGCGTCGGGTTTCCATAGTAACTCCTCTCCACTCATTCCTCGCTGGCCTCCACAGGCAGGCATACTCCAACATCTCCACCCCCAGAAGCTGACTGAGCAGGCACCCAGCCCTCCTTCTAACTGAACAGACAGCTCAGAAGCACAGCGCGCGTGCCCGAATCTTTGCGCGCCCGGTGAAGAGCCATGCGCTGAGACAGAGCGGGGCGCGATTAGCTAGTGCCCCCTCCTCCTTCCTGCCAGCTTTAAGGCACTTTGAAATAAATATGTTGGTTTTGTGTTGCAGTTTGGGCACTCGGGCTCAAAAAGGTTCGCCATCACTGAGCTAGGCAGTGGGGAAAATGTGGGGCCCCAAGTGCCTCACATGGGCTGCAGGTTGCTCAGCTGCCATATAGAAATCAATTATGGGGTTGTATTACAGGGTCATAGTTGTGGCCCGACATTAAGGGTGAGTCCGATTAGTCTCATTCTGCCATTACAACCAGAAATCAGGGAAACACTAGGTTCTACAGCTTATACTCAAAAGTGGCTCAATGGATTGAACTCAAACATGGCAGTGTGCCAAGTTTGAGGTTTTGATGGCTTATTTATAGGAATTTAAAGTTCAATGAGTGACCTCCAGTAGTTTGACAGGTATTGTCTGTTTTCTTTCTCACAGATTTTGCTGATGCTAAACTTTTTTGGCCAATTTCTCTGTTTGCAAAGCATCTTTCAGGGGACTGTTGTTTCTAGCAGTGGTGAGTCAAATGCCTCCAGGAAGTTCACAAACAGGGCACGAAAGGGCATCAGCCCTTCCTTGTGTAGGTAGATAGGAATGTGGGGGTTCTATCTAGCTACCACGGCTAATAGATGCTGACTGATCCCTTCTGTATGAATTTGCATAGGGCTTTTTAAAATATTGTGGTGGGGCATCTAACTTAATGATGCCAGTGTGGCGCAGTGGTTAGAGTGTTGGACTGGAACTCGGGAGATCCAGGTTCAAATCCCCGCTCGGCCATGAAACTCACTGGGTGACTTTGGGCCAGTCACTGACTCTCAGCCTAACCTACCTCACAGGGTTGTTGTGAGGGTAAAATGGAGAGGAGGAGGAGGAGGATTATGTAAGCCGCCTTGGGTTCCTTGCAGGAAAAAAGGCGGGGTATAAATGTAAATGTAATAATAAATGATCATCATGACAGGTTTTTTCTCTGTACCCATGTGTGCATGTTATCTGTTATAGGGCTACAGCTGACTGCTTCTATCTTAAAATGGCCTCCATTTGACCTCATTTTTGCCTCAAAATTGCTAGGCCTCAGTGCTGCTGTTTGGCTTTTACCAACCCTCCAGCCTTGTATCTCAAAAGCGAAGGGGCTGCTAAGTTCTTTGTAAGGGGCAGAGGACCCAGTACTCTTACTGGGTGCATGACAGGCAGAAATCCAATTGATGCAACTTTACCTGGCATATGAGGATGGATACAGTACTTTTTAATATTCTGCCTGTACTTCAGCTGGAGGGCCCCTGTGAGGGAGACGATAGGCCTGGCTTTATTTAGTTGCTCTTTAGGGTTAGAGCAGTGTTTCTCAAACCGTGGGCCTTTTTAAAAAGTATAAATTAAAAGTTAAAACATTCTCAAATCAGACTTTCCTGGAGATTTCCCTGAAACAGATACTATGTAGGACTGTATATGGAACCATATTTATTTATTGAAACTCTGGGACTTTTTGTTTGAGACAGGGAGTACTGTGCCTTCCTATGAGATAATGACCAGGTTCACATGATCACAGTGAGGAAAATAAGCCACGGGGGCTTATTTTCCCCACCATGTATGCCAGCGGAATTTGCTTATTTAGCCTTGCCAGTGTGGGTTGCCATGTCATGCGAACCTGGGTGGCATGGCTTGGAGTGGGCAGCAACCCTGAAATAAGCCATGGACTATTGTCAGGTTGCTGCTTACTCCCAACAAGCCATGCTGCCTGGGTTCGCATGACACAAACAATGGTCAGCTAGGTGCCCACAAGTCCCATGCAAAAATGGTGCCCATGAGCTCCCAGCATGACACAACAGCCCCCACAGCTAAATTAAGCCATGGTGGGCTGTTGTGCTATATGAACCGGCCAATAGTCTCTTAAGAACTACACAACCCAGACTTCCTTAGTTTATGCTGGCATTTCCTGTACACTTGAAGAAATCAACAAGGCAGCCAATTGGCTGCAGGAGAGGAAACAAACACAAGCATCAGATTCACTGATTCCAGTAAGAATGGGAGGGAACTATTTCTGCTGCTAAGTTTACAAGCCCCAGAAGATATGTGAGAAAATAAACTATCCTTGATTTACAAATTTATAAGCCGATCCAAGATTTATGCCAGTGGGATTTTGTAATTAAAATTATTTCAGAATTCTGAACATTTTTAGAGTAGTGCTAAATTTCCTAAAATAATAATCACAATTTCATATTAGAATACAAGCATGATATTTCTTCATTTGAACAAATGTGTGTTTTAAAGAATTATGTTAAAGTGCCTCTATGTACATTCTTGCCCTTCTACATGGTGTGCAATTTTATATTAATTATGGGGGTTTTTTCTGATTGAGTTTCTCATTTTCAATTTCATGTTTGCCTGATCAGAGAGTTGTAGGCATAGCCTTGTCAAAATGTAATCAAATTCAATGAACAAAAAACCATTCAGTTTAACATGTTGCATTAAGGGTTTTCCATGTTCACTCCAGTCCAGCTCCAAAATATTGGGAAATTGCAGCTGTTAACCCCCTCCTCCACTTAACAGATGTGTTATTTAGGCAATATGGATATGGTATCCTATGCTGTAGCTAGTTCCAGCTTCACCCCTGCCTTGGAGCTGGATGGCTGTCAGTGGCAGAGTGGGGGACCTAAGTCCCAGATTTGTCTGTTCACTAAAATAGACACATGGAGTCTATCCAACTGAAGCTATCATACAATTGAAGCTACCATTCCACTTTAGAAGTTTCCAACTGGCAACCAATACCACCCACAGTGCCAAAATCCAGAGTGAAAAAGCAGAAGCTAGAAAATATCTTAAGTATATTTTTTTTAAAAAGCATGAGAAAACAGGGCAGACTTTGCCTGGCTCTTAAGAAATAACAGTGAAGGCGTTGGGCAAACAAGCCAAGGTTTAAGAATTCTATAGTTTGAGTGCCTCCACAGGAAAGGCATAATCTGTTAAGTACATGGAGGTGCTTATCCACTGTCAATCATGGTTTCACAATTCTATATACAGTAAGCGTATTTAAGCAAACATGGGGCAGTACCCAAGCAGGCCACTCTGCAAACAGGGCCCACCATGATTTTGTCAGGGCCACTGTTGATTCCATTATTCCACAAGCAGCCTCCACCGCTTGCGCAACGGGGTTAGCACTTCCTTTAGGAAGTCCTGAAAGGTGCAGAAAAGCTTGTTTCTGGATCGGGACAGGGCAGCGGAGCTCCCTTACATGAGCTCTGCTGAACTGCCCTGTTAAATCCCCATTGCACAAGCAGTGGGCACCACTTGCGGAACAGAATCAGCAGTGGCCCACACTTGTGCAATGGCCCTCTTGGATATTGCCCATGAATTGTCATATATGATGCAAACATGGGTGTGCGCAGGTCTTTCCTTACATTTATATATACCTATATTTGGAGAAATTATTATTCTTTATGTATGGCATACATTAAATTCTAATGAATTATTCAAAAGATTTTAACACAAGAAGAAGTTTATATAAAACGATACTCAAATCATTACACAGCTAATCTGTATTTATTAACCATAACTGCACTGTTTTGGTTTGGTCTGGGAGGCTGCAGGATCAAATGCCTTTCCATTACATCTGCATCACGTACACAAGATCATACTCCTGTAATAACTAATCAAGTTTAATGATCCATTTCTGGTTCCATTCTCACAATCACAATCACATTTTGGAATCTCCTCTTTCATTTATAAAGCATGTAAAAATCCACACGGTTACTTAGGTGTGCAAATGGCCTCTTAAAATTTCCACCCTATTTGTGGACAGAGAAATTGGTAGGACCATTTATCCAAATTTGCCCAGAGGGCGGAAACCTTCTCCAGCAGTTTCTTGGCAGTGAGACTTACCTAGGGATATATGAGAAATTCATTTCAGCTTGTTTTTTATCAGGATTTACCTAGTTCGCACCTTCCGGACAGAACATGGATTCAAATGCAATCTGCAATCAAAATCCATACGTTTCTGAGCTTGCAGTGTGAATTGCATACCAAAAAAATGTGTTCAACAGCATTTGAAAAGCGTTCACGAAAAAACATACTTTAATGAATCGGAGAAGAATGCACACATTCCAAATATGCATACCACTGATGTATACACTTGGAAAAATATACATATACATTTTAATACGAACCCACCCCCTAAGATTGTGATCTGATAAGGACATGAGAGAGAATGAGCTTTTGTGTGCCTTTCCTTTTCCACTTTTGAAAACATGTTTCAATATGTTAAAATGGTTTTATTATTACCTGTAAGTGTAGGCTGTGGGTTGAGTGTATATTTTATAAAGAACCATGAACACCAGTCAGTGTCCAAGCACTGTTTCTTTGGGTAGGTATAAATTCGTCACACTGGCCCCCTACTCTCACCCTTTCAAATCTCTAGTACACCAAACTTCCTTGTCTGTTCTTGTTTAGTGCTTAGCTTCTTTTAGTTCCCCTTGTTTTAGCACTTTTCATTTCTGGTGATCTGATTTGTATTCCTAGTCAGGTATCATGGCAGCAGTGTTCTTTTATGCACTCTGGAGACCAGGGGCCTAACTCATTACTCACATTTGTCTGGGACCTATAAATCCTATCAGCAGCATGGGCGCCCTCTCCCCTTGAAAAATCAGTATCAACTGTTGTTTATTAATGTTGTACTCGGCTGTCCATTTTAATGCCATGCCAGTTGGCTTCCATACCCTGTTGGCTCATGCTGCCTGTGTACAAGAAATGTCAAGAGGAACTAAGGAACTCTAGAACTTGCAATTCATGAGAGCGCTTATCGCAAAAAGAGGCCCCTATCACATGTTAATCACATGTAAGGACTCTACCTAGTTATAGGGGCAGTGGGGTTATGCCACTGGCCCTGCTCCCACCATCCACACATTAGGCATGCATGTCTGCGGCGAAGAAGACTTCACGCACAATTGCCCAACTGGGTAGAAGTTTATGCATTATGCTTCCCTGCTACAGATGTCCACAGCATTGGTGGCGAAGCTGCACATGGGATGCTGGGGGCGAAGCAAGCCAGTGTGGCCCTGCTGACTCATTATTCATGTGGAAACCTCTGTTTCTTAAACTATACCCTGTACATGACACTCCTCTTTCTCAAGGCATTCTAGAGGAGGGCTTGGGCCAGCATTCAGAATGTTGCTTGTTCTGCTTCTGGCGGGTTCCAGCAAATCTGAAAAGATCTGGACACCCCCTGTAGATTGACATATCAGGGAAAATAAGCACGATCTCAAGCATGTTCTACAATTTACTCTCAATTTTTGCCATATGGTAATGGGATTGTGGTGTAGGTCAGGAGTCCCCCTAGGCCCTGGCACGGTATTGCCCTTCCCCATGCTTGGGCCCTGGCACCAGTTTGGCAGGGTTTCACTAGATTGTTAATAACTATCAGGGCTTTTTTTCTGGCGGAACGCACCGGAACGGCGTTCCGCCACCTATTTTCAGTCAATTAGAAAGCGCTGCTCGCTTTATCACTCAGCATAATTAAATTCTTGTGATGTTAACAGCAGTTCGTAATCCCCCATTAACTATTATTGTGAACTTTCTAGTAGGAATGTAGATTGAAGAATGTATGTTGTGTTGCTGCAAATAATCAGCATTACAAAACAATTTAGCAATTAGCATAAGTACAGTGGGGGTTTTCTTCAGACTCAGAGTTAGTAATTAAGTCAATTAAGTCAATTAAGAAACACAAAAGCAAACACAAAAGATCTTGCTGTTCGTGACTCACTTGGGTCCGAATTTGTAGTGGACGGGAGAGAAGAGGATCAAGATGCTTGAAGTGATTAGTAAGCCAGTGAAAGGGAGATATTTTAAGACATGTCATTGATTTTACTGGGTCGCTAAGGCCCCCAAATATATTTGCTTAGGCAATGTGTAATTGGTCCCGTTATCCCCCCCTTTCTTTTCATGTATTCACTTTACTAAACTGTGATTAATATGTGTAACTGCAAAACTTATAAATAAACACCTTTCAAAAAGGAAATGTCTCTGAGCTTACTTTTGGTAAGTATTCCAATTTTTTTGCACATTTTACTGCATTGCTTTTTATTTAATTCCATACATTTACTTTTACAGCCCCCCCAAATTTTACTTGCATCCCTGTTCTCTAAAGGGGCGGTTTTAGGGGGCGGTCCTAGGGGTGGGTAGGGGCGTGGCCAGGGGAGGGGGGGTGAGTTCCACCACCTTTTCTCTTGAGAAAAAAAGCCCTGATAACTACTACTGCTGCTGCTACTACTAGTAGTAGTAATGGTGGTAAGCACGGCATCCTTAATAGCATCATAGTGGTTAATGGGCTGCCCTACATGCCCCATATTCAGTTTATCATTTCACGGTAAATTGAACTTTTGGGGGGAAACCTTTCTTAGGCAGATAGGATCTGCAGTTCACAGCTGGGATAAACCTCAACCCCAACCTGACCTGATTCCCACTGGATTCCCAAAAGGGACCAGAACTTAGCCTTCTCCTTTCTTCCCTGAGGAAACACTTACACTCTGGCAAAAGCAAGCAGAGAAATGAGCCCAAAGTTCTCCTGCACTTCATCTGCTTCAATGTCATACCAAAACAACTGTTTGTGTAAGAGTTTAGCTTGCTTCTAAAAGGAGGATACACTAACAGCCAGGGGGGGGAATTGTACAGAAACTGGAGACCTTGATCTTATGCACTTTTAAAGAATTTTAAACACTTGTAGCTGCACAATATCACCTGGCTGAAATTGACCTCTCAGTTCTTGGAATTATGTATGTAGTAATCAAACTTGGAATGACAAATTTCCATAACAAAGCAATGCTTAAAATAACTGCGGGGGAATTTCAAATCCTGTTCTGTCCACAGAATTGTGGCTTGAATTTAAAGCTAGGAAAAGAATGAGCACTTTTGTATTCTGCTCCTGTAATGAATATGGAGTAACATACATTTTAAAGCAATCTGTATCCCTGCAGATATTGTACTGTGCCATTAATGCTTTGATTACAGCCACTCCATTAGTCCAGCTGAAGTAGGATGAGTGGATGAGAGCCAATAGGCCTCACAGCAAGGATTTACAGGGCCATTGATTGCCTAATATTTGATCTTTGCTGTCTTCATACATCAAATACAGTATTTACTTGATAGCTAAGTGGTCAACCCTATGTTATAAAGAGTTCATTATCTCTGCAAATCATTTTGGGAGTTGTAATTCTTGGAACAAATTGTTTTCTCCTACATAGAATAAAAACTGGTTATTGACTTGATTAGTAGTAATAGAAAATATTTTCATAAGTAATACAAGATAATGTTTGCACTAATCACACAGAGAGCCAGATCACCATAAAAGACTAATGATTAACATTGGGAATATATCCCACAAATAACTGGTTTTCCCCCTACTTAAATGTAAATGAGTTTGAAAATAATAGGCAGGGCTTATAATTACACGAATAGCACAAGGACTTACTCTGTTCATTTGATCACTTCAGAAGTGCCAAACAGTGGCATCTATTATTATTATTATTATTATTATTATTATTATTATTATTTATATTTATACCCCACCTTTTTTCCTGCAAGGACCCCAAGGCGGCTTACATAATCCTCCTCCTCCTCTCCATTTTATCCTCACAACAACCCTGTGAGGTAGGTTAGGCTGATAGTCAGTGACTGGCCCAAAGTCACCCAGTGAGTTTCATGGCCGAGTGGGGACTAGAACCCGGATCTCCTGACTCCATACATCTGTGGCTGAGCCCCTGACTTGCATTAAGCAAAACTCCTGCAATTCAGTTTCTGATGTCCAGCATAAACATTTGCATAAACATAAACAACATAAACATAGTTGGATGTAGAAGGGCTTGCTGGGCTGTCAGGTCTCCATTTTACTAGTAAATGCAGCTCCTTCTGGAACAGCTTTGTTACAGGAATGAAGCTCATCTGTCAAGGGTCCTTGCTCTTCACCTGAGGCTGTGTAAAAGCTCTGTTACATGAGCATCTAGGTCCCACCCTTAAATGCGGCTTAAAAATAATTTTGGATAGATTTAGATAGAATCCTCACAAAAAGAGCCTGCTGGATCAGACCAAAGGTCCACCTAGTCCAGGGGCAGGCAAACTTTTCAGGGTCAACCACTGGGACCACATACTGCTAGTGGTGGGTGGTCTCAAAGCCAGGAGTAGGGAGGAACACCCCTTTTCTTTCTGTTATCTTTCTTTCTCTTCCCTCCCTCCCTCCCTCCCTCCCTCCATCCGTCCCTGTCTCTCTCTCTCTCACTCTCTCTCTCACACACACACACACATGTGCACACACACAACATGCACACACCCTCTCCTCTCCTCCCCTCTTCCCGGCAATGATCCTGATACAGCCAAGAAGCATTGTGGAAACTGCAGTCTTGGCTGCACTGGGATCAGAAAGGGACATGTTAAAGTTAGCCCTTGTGATCCTGATGATTTCTTTTCCCACATTGCTAATAGAAGTGTCAGAACACTGGTGCTTTCCCCACTGCCCAGCTGATGACTGATCAGCTGGGTAGGCAGGAAAATTAGGCAGGGCTCCTGGGTCTGCATGGAGAATGGCTGCAGATGGCCCACCTGTGAATTGCATTCTAACATCCTCAGTGGCTACTAGCTCTGTTAGCCTCTAGCAACTGTAATTCAGTGGCATACTATCTCTGAAATTGAATTTATTCAGCTGTCACGATTAACAGTAGTTGGCAGAACTATCCTCCATAAATTTGTAAGCCGCCCTACATTTTGTGGAAGAGAATTCCATACATTGATTGTGTGTTGCAAGAAGAGGTACTTTCTTTTGCCAGGGGTCACCCTTCTGTACAAAACAAGTCTTAACTCAAGCCTGTCAAATTTTGGGGGTATGCGTATACTACCCATGTATTATGATATGTCAGGCGTTTTGATAAAATTCTGGAATCTAAGCATTACCATCTGCCCCCAACAGAAGATGGGAACTGACTGTGACAATGCTATCCATAGGAAAAGTACAATCAAAGCATAGATTCTCTTTTGTGGGGAGGGGAAACCAGGGCTCAGTGCCACCGCTGTTGTTAGGCTGGTTTGTTAAGACAGGGTGGGAGTGGGTGTCAGGCTTTTTCATTGCTTGGACAGGAACCAGTTAAAGTAATGAAAAACTGGGCATGTGGGTTAATTACTGGTCAGGTGGAACACTATTTTCAAGGTATGTTGAGCTTACGGTGTGTGCTGTTTACACACAATATCTTCTGTCAGAGGACAATTAAGTGTCAGTTTCATTGCCTCTTTTTAGCTTTACAATGGCTTTACAAGTTTAATATTCCCAGTGATTTCAGCTATTGCATTTTCCGCTATAATAAGCTCTCTCTTGAGAGCTCTGTTGTTCTCTGCAAAAGAAGATGTGAAAAGCCATTCCATCTTCCGAGGAGTTAATCATTACTGCCACCATGTTATATGATCCCTCACATTTGATCATAGTAGATCTGAGTCGGACATTGCAAGTTTAGAATGAATGGCTTCCAGAGAAAATATGTTCCAGAAAAGCTAGAGCCCCAGCATCTATAATTTGAGGAAATAAGTCCTGGTGGTAAGCCAGTTGCTTGGGAGGAGCACCTTACGTATTGGGACAGAGGGAGAGGGACTTGCAGAAAGTGAATTCCTATAAAGAGAGGTATTAGAAACTTCTAGATCAACCTTCCCTTCCCAAATAAAATCTGTGGTTATTCAGTGGTGAGGGATAGGCACCCTGAATATGAACAGAGACAGTTCTTTCAGTGTAATGTCACACATTTCAAGGTTGAGTCCTGAGAATTAAAACAGGTTTGGGAGGCTGAGCCCTGCCTCAGATTAAGTCATGAGAATTACCCTTCTACTGTAATCCAGGACAATCCCTTTGCAAGCCGAACTTCAAGTGTATGAGAGTTTGATTTGAATCAGGGCTTATTCCTACCATTCATTTTGAATGCCAAGGCTCATCACTCATACTGTCATACATGTGAACTAAAAATAAAGGGTGACTCCAAACACATGCTGCATGCTGCCCCTTGCTGCTCTTCTGAATAATGATCGCTAATCCACATGCTCTTCCATCCAGGTAGGTTTGAACCTTTCTTCTTAAAATTAACCATTTCTACTCAAAGCTTTTGCACAACAAAGGATGTAGACATGCAAAGAGAACACATAGATTCATAATAGAGTTGGAAGGGGCCTACAAGGCTATCGAGTCCAACCCCCTGCTCAATGCAGGAATTTAGAGGAGGGGTCTCCCATCCAAGTAATAACCAGGCTTGACCCTGCTTAGCTTTCCATGCTCAGACAAGCTGAGCCAGCGTAAGCCACAGGCCTGTATCTATGTGACATATATGGACACAGGAGAATCCCTGAAACTGCACTCTATAACTTCTTCCTCTCCAATCAGTCTTGCAACTAGATAATTTTTGACCCCGGATATAATGGTCTTATTATTACATGGCCACATGAAGCTCACAATTAACATTTCTCTCCCACTCCCCCAACATGCCATTCCATCCTTTGCTACTGCATCTACGTTCCCAATACATTGGAGCAAAAACAAAAACTCGGTTTGCCAACCCTATGAAAAATGAAATATTTTGAGCATATTTTTAGCTCATACTTTTAGCTCAACCTACCTCACAGGGTTGTTGTGAGAATCAAATGTGCGGCTTTACATTTTAAACTTACTTAAATCATAGCACCATCATGATTATGAAAATAAAATGGACTTTGCTTCTGCTGCCCTGATGCTAATCACGTATACTTGGGAATAAGCACCATGTTGTTGCACAAAGAATAATATATATTTAAAGTATCTGTAACCATGTGCGTGCCCGGCTGCCCACCCTCTGACTATAAAATGTTTTTAAAATAAGAAGAAAGGAAAGTTGCATTGAGTAGCATCAGCCCCCAAGGGGCCAGGCATGTCCATGTCTGCCCAGGTGCTAACACTGGGACTGACTGCTGCTACCCTATCATCTGCCACTCTCTGGGTTGTCATTCAGGGTCCCCGGACTTCAGCCCTGAGAACTAGCCCCGAGAACTGGCTGTAGCTCTGGCTCAGCCTATTCCCAATCACTGCATTTTGAGTATGGAGAAACACACTGAAAATGTCACACTGGAGTATTCACCACCACCATTTTCTTGAAGGAAACTACCAGCTTTTGCTCACTGTTGTTTACAAAAATGGGAGAAAACCTAGGAGAGGAAAGATCATAATGCAGTATTTCTAAACCCTAAAACACAATGCACAATTTTTTGTAATCACACTTAAAAAATAATATAGCTGTATAGAAAAATGGAGCAAACATTATAAAGGACATGAAATGCCTCCTAAAGCTAACAGCCTGGTTTCTCTGGCTGATGGGATAAGGATAAGGCCGTCCGTGGCAGATCTTGTTGAGCGGCCTACTTGATGTTGCTGGAGGCGCTCCTTGAGATAAACTGGACTGGAGCCATATAGGGTTTTAAAGGTCAAAACCAACACCTTGAATTTGGCTTGGCAAGCAACTGGTAGCCAGGGCAACTCCTTAAGCACTGGCGTGATGTGATCACGCTGGCAGCTGCCCTTAACCAGGCGAGCCGCCGCGTTCTGTACCAGCTGTAGCTTCCAAGCCATATTCCAGGGTAACCCCACGTAGAGCGCATTACAGTAGTCTATGCGAGAGGAAACCAAGGCATGAACCACTGATGGGAGCAGATGATGTAATGTAATAAACTTGTACAATTCCTGTAACTCACTTTGACAGGTAGCATAAACACTTTTAAAACATTCTTGATCTTATCTGTGAAATCTGTTTTAATGATTAGGGCTCAAACTAGAACTGTGATGGAGATGCATAACGGCATCTCTGGCCTCCGAACTCTTTCTGTCTGTGCCGTATTTTTTTTAAAATGAAAATTCCCTGCTCAATGGTGCTCTTTATCCTAGTAATTAAAACACGGCACATGCACATATGTTTCCTACCAGAGTAACTGGTAGTAATTGGTGGTGGTGGTATTTTATCAAGAAATGCAGTTCAGGGGGAAAAGGGAATCAGACTCCCCACCTTGTGGTTGGAATTATTGGTCATTCTTTTATTTTTATTTTTTTAAAATGGGGATGCCTTCCATGCCTAGTTTAGTCCTAAATTCTACCAAACAAAATCTGATTGTCTTTTTCAGAACTTTGTGTACGAACCCAAGAAGGAAATCTACACACAGATGAAAACTTAATTTCTGGACTGGACAACCAATTCATTGATGGGTCAACTTAATATAAAATAAATCCATACAGTAGATAACACTTAGGGTGCAATCCTCTGCATGTTTAGACAGACATATACACATACTTATTCACATTAATCTCCCTTAAATTAAAATCACATAAACTATATTTTTATCTGCGTGTATGCTTATGTGTTTGTGTCTCTGTGTGTGTTCACACACACACACACACACACACAGAATGCATATCGTCGTCTAATTCAGAATTGTTCAACTTAATACAGGCCTGTGGCTCATGCTGGCTCAGCTTGTCTGAGAGTGGAAAGCTAAGCAGGGTCAAGTCTGGTTATTACTTGGATGGGAGACCCCTCCTCTAGTTTCCTGCATTGATCAGGGGGTTGGACTCGATAGCCTTGTAGGCTCCTTCCAACTCTATGATCTATGAAATCTATAATAATTGGGTCAGTTATGCAACTAGTTTGACTATGAAACAATTTCCTCCGTTTCTTCTGTTAAAAGCCTCCCACCATCCAATTATCCTTTGCTTAAATGTCCCTACTGCTGGTGCCTTGTCTATCAGTGCCTGTCTCTCATATGAATTGAGTAATTTCAAATGCCATCATATTTTAAGAAAACCACATGCTCTTCTTATGCAACCATGGCCGGATTAAGCTAGGGGCGGGTGGAGCTGCAGCTCCAGGCCAATCCGCTCCAATAGGCCCAGGCCAATAGGGACGCGCGGCACATCGCTCTGGGCTGGCTCACCTGTCCTGCGGGCTGTTGCCGGGGCGGAGCCCAGAGCGAGGCGAGCACGCCGAGGCCGAGCAGCCGGTTGTTGCCATTGTTGATTGATTCCCACAAGGGCCGACCAGCGCGAGCGAGGCGCAGGGAGAGAGGACGTCTTCTTTAGCCACTGACTCTCAACACAAGGTAAGGAGGTTGTTGTTGTTGCCCGCGCGCGCACCGGACGCCTCCCTCCTCTGCCACCTGCCCGGCAGCAGCAGGGGTGAGGTGAGGCTTCAGCTCAGCAGCCGCCCCGCCAGACAAGAGATGTGTGTGTGTGTGTGTGTGTGTGTGTGTGAGAGAGAGAGAGAGAGAGAAAGAGAGAGAATTTACTATGTGTGTTTGTGTTTAAGGGAAATAATTTGTGTTGCATATTCATTTCTCTGCGTTGCTAACATTGACTCTTCTCCAAGTTAGAATGACAATATTTTTGCAGGGGTGGGAGTTGGGGGTGTATTGCCTTCCCTCCTGGCACCCTCTCTTCCAAATGGCCGGGGGGGGGGTTGTGTTTGTGTGAACATCACTGCCCAGAGACTGAGAAAGAAAGAAAGACAACCACCCTGCAAAACAATTTAATTGCAACTCTCATGAAATAATGCAGTGACCTTTCCTAGGGTTGGTAGAATCCCCCCCCCATTTCCCCCCCTTGAGTTTGTGCCTTTCTCATCAGAGTGGAGGAGAGACAGCAAAAGAGAGAAAGAGGGGGGGGGGTAATAATCACCATTCCACATGCTTCCGTCTGCAGAGACAACAGAATTGAGCTATTTCTCCCCAGTTTCTTTTTTAAAAGGGGGGGGGGATTTAGGGCAGATGCAGTGACAATAAAGGAATCCTGGTGTGTGTGCGTGTGTGCGCGCGCGCCGGCTCCTCCCCTCTCCTTTCCCCCTCCCCTTTATTCTGCATGGATAAGAAACAGACAGAAAATTGTTGATCTGCATGCGGACTCCAGTTCTGGGAATATCTTTAGTGAATGCTTATGGGGTGATGGTGGCGTGCTCCACTTCAGAGCTGCTGAAGGCAGATAAAAAAAACAAAAAAACAATAACTTCTCTCTCTCCCCCTCCCTACACATTTTTTATTTTTATTTTTTAAATCTGCTCTTTGCCAGCGGGCAGAGAATGGGGTTTCAGGCATTCCTGTCTATCTTTCTGGCCGGGCAAGAGAAAATGGCATTTGCTTTATCGTTGGCGCGTTGGGGGGGGGGTTATGATGGAGGAGACGGTTTTGCTGCAGGAGCCAAAGGCTTCTCTCTCTCTCTCTCTCTCTCTCTCTCTCTCTCTCTCTTTTCTGTCTCCCTTACCGCCCCCCCCCCCAAACCTCTTCTCTGTGTAGATGGCAGGCGGTGCGGCAGCAGGTGAGGCTTCAGCCGGCTGTGAACTCCCCCCCCCCTTCCCCAGTTCGGATACCCTATACAATCCCTGGGCTTGATATTGTTATTATTTTATTTATTTATTACATTTATACCCCGCCTTTTCCCCTCTTGCAAGGAGCCCAAGGCGGCGCATAACCCTCCTCCTCCATTTTTATTTTCACAATAGCCCTGTGAGGTAGGTTAGGACATCGTTCTTGGGGTACATATGTGGGGGCGGGGTGGGAGACTTTGTTCCCGCTTTACTGGGCTTCCCATCTGTGGGGTCTCTCAAGCTCTGGACCTTGGTTCTTGAAGGGCTTCTTCTCTTCTTCCCCCCCCCCAAATACTTTTAGGGTGCAATCCTATGCATGTTTGGACAGAAAAAAAAGCCTACAACTCCCAGCATTCCCCAGCCATCTTGGTTGGCTTGGGAATGCTGGGAGTTGTAGGACTTTTTTCCTGTTTAAACATGCATAGGATAGCACCCTTAGGCCATAATCGCAGAAAGATCCAGAACCTACTTCTGAGTAAACTTGTATAGGTCTGTACAGTACTCTTGAGCTAAGGATGCTCAGTGAAAAGATGGGGATGTCTCTGGATAGCCATTATATCTGAATCTCTGGGTGGGCTTTGCCTAGAATTCTGTGTTTTGGGGGATCCCCCCCCATAATTGCCCTTTTGGGTCTTGGTTTCCATATACTGCTGTTCCCCTAAAACTTGAAAAACTTCATCTATGAGTTTTGGGTCCAAAACTTTCTTACCTTGGTCCTTTTTCTACAATTAGATTTGTGCATTGCTCTGCCCCCTATTTGCATGGTAGCTGTAGGGTCTTGAGAGAGCTCTTTGCTTTTATCCATCATGTGAGAGGTTTCTTGTGCGACGCCTTGGTATTAAGACACCTTTTTATAGGCCATCAGTTGAGACTGAACCAGCTGATATTAATTTGCATTGACAGGATTGCTTTCTAACTACTAATAGATTTCAGCTGGTGTCTTGGCTTACTATGTCTTTTTTGCACCTCCCTTTCTTCATGTGTCCAATACTTTTTCCCTGTGTCATTCAATTTTATTACACATAACTTCATTTCTGAACTTCTTTGTTTAGTGCAATTGTATGTATGGATTGCATGGGTTGTATGTGGTCAAAATTTAATGTCAATAACACCTTTAGAAATATATTTGCCTAGAAAAACAGTGATGTATTCAATAGTTATTTTACCCGCTGTATATGTAAATGGAGCTGGTTTTACAAATGCCAAATAGATCAGTGTGGCCTGTGCATGGTTGCATGGGCCTGAGATATTAAAGTAGGAGAAAGTACTATAATTTTTTTTCCTTTACATATAAGGATGAAGAAACAACGAAGTGGTTGGGATAAAGTCAAAGCTAAGAAAGAGGAAGACAAACAAATACAAAAACTATTGTCAAACACCAAAAAAATAACAGAATTTTGTACAAAAAGCACATCTGGAACAAGTGCTACAACTGATATACATGCTTCCACTTCAAATGCAGCTGATGTCAGCACAAGTTTGGTTGTTTCACATGCAGCTAGTGAAAGTGAAACTAGTGCAGGAGCAACTGGATCCACTGAGTTGGACTGTGAAAATGTCACAGAACAAGAGGAAATGTATTCACATGATATTGGGGACTGGAATGTATGTGATGCTTTGAGGGATTATTTTTGCCAAAAAGGAGTTGATGATTGTCAACATATGGACAGTGATTTCAGAGCCTCAGAAAAGACATGTCTAGGTGAATCTTTTACAAGGCATTGTACAAAATCTTTGTTTTTCAGAGAACAGTTAAATGGAGAGAAAGTTAAGCGTGAATGGCTGTGTTATTCTCCGAAAACTGGCAAAGTTTTTTGTGCATTTTGCAAACTGTTTTCTAAAGAGGAAGCCCATTTGGCTTCAACAGGGTTTTCAGATTGGCGACATGCCACAAGAGATTTAAGCAGGCATGAAAATAGTGCTTCACATTTGAAAGCAATAGAAAACCTAATCAGGAGAAAAACTTCTGGCCAACGGATTGACAAAGGTCTTCTTAAACAGTTTGAGAGCCAGAAAAAATATTGGCATGAAATACTTTGCCGTATCCTAAGTGTTATAAAACTACTGTCATCTCGAGGTCTTGCTTTTAGAGGAAGTGATGAAATTATTGGGTCCGTGCACAATGGCAATTATTTGGGCTGTCTTGAACTCTTAGCTGAATATGACCCTTTTCTTGCAGAGCATATTCAAAAACATGGCAACAAGGGAAGGGGTCACATATCGTACTTATCATCAACGATATGTGATGAGTTTATTGAACTGATTGGTCAGCAAGTGCTGCAGCAAATCATAAACGAGATAAAAGAAGCCAAATATTATTCAATTTCTGTTGACTCCACCCCTGACATAGCACATTGTGATCAACTAACAATTATATTTCGCTATGTACTACCTAGTGGTCCAGTGGAGCGTTTTACGAAATTCATGCCAATGCACGGACACACTGGTATGGAGCTAGCAAACATTATTTTGCAGTTCATGGATGAAAATGGAATTTCCATCAAAGACTGCAGGGGTCAGTCTTATGATAACGCATCTAATATGAGTGGCAAATATAATGGTATGCAGGCCTTAATTCGGGGAAAAAACCCACTTGCTGAATACATTCCTTGTTGTGCACATTCACTTAATCTTGTTGGACAAAATGCCGTAAACAGCTGTCCAGTTGCAGTTTCGTTCTTTAATTTTGTGCAGCAGTTGTATTGTTTTTTTTCTGCTTCAACTCATCGATGGAATCTGTTAACAGATAGTTTCAAACTATGTGGTATACCGACATTAAAAAGGTTATCTGATACACGTTGGTCTGCTCACCATGATGCTGTGAATGCCTTACAAAAAGGCTATAGTACTATCAGAGATGTCCTTTCAAATATTATGAATGATGAATCCACAAAGGGAGAGGTCCGTTTACAAGCAAAGGGCCTAAATAATGTCATGGATCAATTGGAAACTGGAATGATGGTTGAAGTATGGTCTGTCATTTTACCAAGGTTTCACAGAACCAGTCAGTGTCTCCAAGATGCAAAATTAGATCTGCATACAGCAACAGACATGCTGAACTCTCTAAAGGATTTTGTGCAGTCTCTCCGTTCTAGATTCTCTGAATTTGAACAGCAGGGTAAAAATATTTCCGGCTGCGAGGAGTACCAGCTACAACGTGGAAGGAAAGTGAAAAGAAATAGGAGGTGGGACTATGGTGATGCAGAAGATGCTAATGCTGATATGACACCCTCTGAGAGGTTTAAAGTGCATACCTTTTATCCTATAATTGACCAATTGACAGAATCACTGAGGCACAGGCAAGCAGCATACAATATAATTCAAGAAAGATTTGGATTTCTATCAGAAATATGCACTCTAGCAGCTGATAGTCTACGTTCCAGAGCCACTACACTAGTGTCAAAATATCCTGAAGATCTTGAACCCCGGTTTGCAGATGAAATTGTACAGTTTTCATCTATTTTCAGAATGTTCCAATCTTCCACTGCAAATCAAGACATTCATGGGAGTCAAGAAACACAAATGTACAAGTTTATGATTGCACAATCTCTAGTCGGTGCATTTCCAAATACATTTGTGACCCTCCGCATGTATTTGTGTTTAATGGTCAGCAACTGCAGTGGTGAGCGTTCATTTTCAGCATTAAAACGTGTGAAAAATGAACTAAGATCTTCCATGGGTCAGGAGCGTTTAAATGCGCTCTCTCTGTTGTGCATTGAAAATGGTTTGCTGAACGAGCTTAATCTTGATTCTACAATTGAGGAATTTGCAAGTAAAAAAGGAAGAAAAGTTAATGTGTAGTTTTATTTTCATCTACCAGCTTGATTCATTTAGTTTAAATGCAGGTTAGAGTTCAGTGAGTAACCTGTTTGTGTGTTTAAAACTAGTGGTTGCTATTTATTTCAAGAGTTACACTCTGCACCATTATCATAACTCAGGCTGTATTGATTATGATGCTTTAATAATAATAATAATAATAATAATAATAATAATAATAATAATAATACTTTAAGGAACAAATATTTATGAGCCAAAGATCATACACTTATATTTAAATTGTTTATATGGTTTATGTTTATTTAAAAATGGTTGTTGTGAATGTTCTATTTATAACGGTTTTATTGAGTTAACAAGCTTATTGTTTACAAAAAAAGAAATATTTTCAATATGTTTCTGTTTTGGCACTTTAATGGTAATTAAAATATTTAATTTGTTTTAATATAAAATTGCGTCTTCATTTTATTTATTTCCATAAAAAGGCCCACCAAAATCCTCAGCACCAGGCCCATAATGGTCTTAATCCGGCCCTGTATGCAACATGAAACACTGATAAAAAGTAAATGCCTAGGACAAATCTTTTCCATCTGATGCAGTTCAAGTCAGCTCAGCCACATTTGGAGGGGACAATAGTTGAAAGGATTAGTGGCTAAGACCTTGCCAAATCCATGCCACATTTATTCTTACTCCCAGTTACAAGTACAATTTCCTTACTCTTTGTAACTCTCTGCTATTCACTGTCCTCATGCTATCTTGCATTCTGATTTTTAGCTGATGGCCATTGGTCATGTTTTAGTATATTTTAGTAATTTTAGTATATTGATGTTATATATTTGAATATGTTTATATTATGGTTTTTATTGTACACCACGTGGATATGTTTTTGCATGACAAGCAGGATGAAATTTTTAAAAACCCACATATTTCCTCCCCTCTAGCTATATTCCATTGCCTCCACCATCATACATCCCTCTCGAACAGTGATGGCGAACCTATGGCACGCGTGGCACAGCTGGCACGTGGGGACCGCTCTGCTGGCACGTGATCCATAGGTCGCCAGGGGCACGGAGCTGGAGAGCAGGGAGGCGAAGAGGCCGCTCCTGGCCGCCGCGTGTCACCCGGTATCCCGCCTCCTCTGCCGGGGAAGGGCCGGGGCTCCAAAAGCAGCGCCGGCCGGGCCAACTCCTGCGCCCGGCTGGCGGAGAAGAGGGGCCTCTGCAGCCTCTCGTTCAGGCGCCAGGACGCGCCGCCGCCGGCCCCAGCCCGGGCGAGGAAGCCCCGTCGCCCTGCCCAGGCCGGGGCTCCAAAAGCAGCGCCGGCTGGGCCAACTCCCGTGCCCGGCCAGCAGAGAAGAGGGGCCTCTGCAGCCCCTCTCGTTCAGGCACCAGGACGCGCCGCCGCCGGCCCCAGCCCAGGCGAGGAAGTCACGCCGCCCCCGCCCGGGCGTTGGTTGGCAGCCCGGGAGAGCCGCAACCTGGGCGCAGATCCACTTCCCTGTGGGGAGGGAGACAGGTGCCTGGGCCTGATCCGCAGGCCCGCCGCTTCCCTGCCACGGTCTCCGCCTGGGCGCACCCCAACCCAGCTTCGTCACGGCGCGGCTCGCTCCCCTGCCACCAGCCCGAGCCAGCCCAGCGGCGCCAGGAGGAGCGGGCAGAGGGAGAGGCCCTGGCGCTCTCTCGCCCGGACGTGCGTGCCCTCGGAGCCGCGGCCTTCGCCATTTTGGGGGCTTCTCCGCGCCACGACCATGTCTCTCCCTCTCTCGGGCAGTCTCGTCCTCCCTCCTGCTGCTGCTCCTTGGCGAGTGTCCCGATCTCTTCAGCAGTTTCTTGCTAAGGTGGTGTGTGTGTGTGTGTGTGTGTGCGTGCGTGGGGGAATGGAGCCCTCCGCCCGACCCACCGCCCACCGCTGGCCTCAGCTGCTGCAGGGATCCTTTGGCACTAAGCGTAGCGCGGGAGACGGCGGGGAGGTGAACCGGTCGAGCAGCGGTGAGTCATGAGAGCCAGAGACACACAACACAATGGCTTAAGTCCCGAGTAAGGGAACGAGGGAGAAGCGGAAGGAATTTGAATTAGGGTCCCTCCCAGCAGACAGGCTGCTGTGCGTGTGGTAGGGGCGCAGAGTGGGGGAGAGGGGGGAGAGAAGGAATCTGCCCTTGCCCGCTCAGTGCTAGATGAGATCCGACGTTCCCAGAAAGAGGAAGATTCATAGGAGGTGGAAAGAGTGAGGGTGATGGACGGTGGTGGTGGAGGAGGAGGAGGAGGAGGAAGAGGGTTCGTCTTAATCCTAGCCAAGGGCTCAAGCTCGCAGTGTGTCTTCAAGGTGGCAAGAAGACCTCTGAGCATGAGCAGAGTGGCTTTCCCTTCTCACTGATCAGTGCAGCAGAAGAGCCCTACTGTTGGATCCCCCAGGGCAGGGCTTTCCAGCCTTGGGTCCCCAGATGTTGCTGGACTACAGCTCCCAGAACCCCTTGCCATTAGCCATGCTGGCTGGCTATGCTGGGAGCTGTAGGCCAGCAACATCTGGGGACCCAAGGCTGGAGAGCCCTGCACCAGGGCATGGCTGGAGGGCCCAGGCCTCTGTTACAGAGCCAGCTTGCTGAAGCTAAGCAGGCTTGCATCTGGTCAGCACCTGGATGGGAGAGGGAGACCACCCCTGGTATGCTTGCGGAGCTCCCCAGTTATAAACATGCTCGGCAAATTAGTGAACTAAGAACCCAGCTTCCCCTGGTCTCCTGGAAGCTGCTCCAAGAAGGTAGAGGGCCCAGCCCTACTTTGTTTGTGTTCCACTGACTTATATTTAAAGGTATACTGCTACTGAGCATGGAGGTGTCATTTAGCCATCATGGTTAGACGCAGCGGCCAATAGATTTCTCTTCCATGAATTGTCTACCAACCCCCATCTAAGCCATCGTCACATCCTGAAGCAGTGAGTTTTGCAAATTAATGATGCATTGCATGAAGAAGTACTTCCTTTTGTAAGTAAACCCACACAGGGCAAGGCTTTCAAGGAAGCTTTGAACTCTGGTATATCTTTCTATAAAAAGAAGGGAAGAGAGGTTGTTTAAAATGTGTTAAGCACGTTTAGTTTTCTTGTTTATCTTGCTCATCCTAGTACAGGTTGACTTTTACTTTTACTAATCCGACATTGTAGAAGCAGGGAAAGGACCCGGGGTAAAGCTTGCCCCATACAATTTCAGTCTGGCATATAATCATATTACAAGTTGAGAATCCCTTATCCAAAAATACATGCACCTAATTATTTAAAAAGTTTATCTAAATTACCTTCAGGCTATGTGTACAATGTAGTACTATTAAAAAAAATGAGTTGATGTTTTTTTCAACAAAAAACTGTTCGTATCATTGAAAGTCCTGTTACTGTGTCTTTCTTTTAAGACAAAATATGTTAATTAGTTTGGACAACTGTATGAGTTGTTTTTCTAAAACGAAAACCTCGGTATTCAAGTTTAATTGCAGTGTTGGCACTTTGAAATAAATAAGTTGGTTTTGTGTTGCAGTTTGGGCACTCGGGCTCAAAAAGGTTCACCATCACTGCTCTAGAATATAAAGTCTAGAACTATTGGAACAGCTTCTATACATGATCTATCTCCCAGGACAAATTTCTCTCTTCCTATATAATAATTTCTCAGAGCCGATAACTTAAATCAGCTTTCTTGAATCTCTACAGATTCACCAGTTAACCTCTCCTTCTTTATCCTTATTACCAGTTAACCCTCTCTTGTACATTCTTGCTATTTCTTCATCAAAAGGAATCTTTGACATCAATTTTTGTCCTCTTTGTTATTTCATAGCCAGCCCATCAGAAAGGAACCATTTCCACAATTGTACAGCCTAACCTACCTCACAGGGTTGTTGTGTGGATAAAATGGAGAGGAGGAGGATCATGTAAGCCACCTTGGGTTCCTTGCAGGAAAAAAGGTGGGATATAAATATAATAATAAATAAATAAATAAATAATCTTTATCTTTCTTGTACAATTCTATCACAATTCTAGCACAATATAACTATTTCAACACCACCAGCAGGAAGTATTCTTATTGCCCAGAACCCACAGTCTGTGCTTTACTAAGGCTACTTGTCTGCCATTGTTCTGTTTTAATTTAGAAAGAAATAATTCTAATTGATGATTTTCACAGAAATCATCCATAAAACAAAAACATAACAAAATTACCATTACATTTAGTATTCATACAAAATATAGAAAATTGTATAGCACATCTCATGGATTTGTTTCCTTTTGAAAATGACATTTTAATTAATTAATTAATTAAAAACATTTATTTACCGCCCATCAGCCAAAAGGCTCCCTGGGTGGTTTACAAAAAGAATACCAAGAAACCAATAAAAACAACAAAAACATAAACATATTAAAATACACCAAGGTAAAAACAAGCAGCCAAATAAATTCAATCCCGAGGTACAGTGGCGATAATAAAAAGAATAAAAGGAATAAAATCATCCATTAAAATATTGGGTAAATAAAAAGGTCTTCACCTGGCGCCTAAAAGAATAGAGGGTAGGTGCCAGGCAGACTTCTTTGGGGAGTTGATTCCATAGATGGAGTGCCACAACTGAGAAGGCCCTTCCCCTAGTAGCCACCCTCCTAGCCTCTTTTGGAGGGGGCACTCTGAGATGGGCCTCCAAAGAAGATCTCAAGGTTCGGGCAGGCACGTATGGGACATCCTAATTTATATGGAAGAGATATTGTTCTTGTGCAGTATTTGATTACTATGAATATGGGAAAGAACACATTATATGATCTTGTAAAAAGCTGTAAAGAACATTCCTTTCAATTCCAGTTTTGGTGTTATAACTCCAAGGAAGGAGACAGGCTTACATCCCAATGCCAAGTATTGTTACTCAGGAGTCAATCTCACTATGTTTAATGGCATTTACTTCCTGGTAGGTCTGCTTAGGATCGTAGCATTAATCATAGATTTATTACTCAGTTAAATTATAATGACAGTAATAAAACCAGTAAATGCTTGCATTTGGAAACTGAACAAATATATGCACATTTTATCAAGAACAGGTGGATTACATTCGCAGGTGCTAAAATTATTTGCTGATCTGAATGCCAGTGAGTATTTTTAAACATTAGTAACCACATGATCACTACCAGCTTGCTTTTATTTTTCATCAATAATCAACACAAAAATAAAAATATAAAACAAATTACCAGAATCAACATAGGAGCATCATGGAGCAACATAAAAATAAACGTTCTAAGAATATATAGGACTCAAAATATATAACATAATCATGTTTTTATGGTAGGCATATAATATATATTATAGTGCTGTGCCAAAGTTTTCTATGTATTTAGTTCAATGCACTGGGGGAGGGGCAAAAAGAAATCACATCTAAAAATTGAGGGTGAAAATTTCTGATAAATTTCTCAGTGTGCAGGTCTTCGGGGCTTGGTTTACCTTACTGTAATCGGGTGGTTGAAGTGTGTGTGCCTGTGCTTTCTTTTTCACCTTAAGTCCTGTTTCCCTGTGTTTTTGCAGCCTTCCCCTCCCCCGCTGCTTGTGTTTTCTGAAAAGCCCCCTAGAGGTCTTAACCAGGATTTCCTCTGCTGGGGCTTTGCAATGCTGCTGCCTGCTGCTGAGTGCCTGAAAGCCAAGTGCGGTGGGTGTTGGTGTTGGTCCTTTTAACAACAACAAAACAAAATAACTCCATCATGCCCCGGCCCCTCCTGTAAGGATTCCAACTGCCATCAAGTCAGGGTCAATCTACTCAGTACTCTAATCCAGGGGAGGCTGGTGACTCCTATGTCAGTGTTATCCATTGCAGCTTTTATTCTAAGCTTTACAGGAGCTATGCATGGTGCTCCATGGTGGTGAACCTATTTTTGGGATGGAGTAAAGTACCATGGATAGCTCCTATGAAGCTCAGAATAAAAGGCGCAATGGATGGGGAGCCCCGCTGACATAGGAGTCACCAGCCTCCCCTGCTCAAATGATGTAGCATGCAGGTGAGGTATGTCTTTTTACTCTTCTGTAAGCAATTTGGATTGGGAACACAGTGCTCTGGGAGAAGTGTGTTAAACTTCCCCTTTTGTCCCACAAAATTCCCCCCGGGAGGGGTAAAAAATGGAAAAACAGTCTCCACTGGAGTCAAATGTCTGAAAACATCCTTTGGTTATTCAGATATTACTTTTAGTAATATCTCAGCCTAAAATGTATATGTTAGATGTGAATACATTCTCACTTTTCTATTTCATTGTTGTTTTACTAACAAAAGTACCATGTCAACATGGTAACAGTACTGCAGAAATGAGTATTCCCCCCATCCCTTTCATTGCTCATATAAAATAAATGCATGGTTGAGAAAAATAGGGACGTTCCATAAATAAATAAATCTTTTGGTTTACCATGTTGCATTAAGGGTTTTCCATGTTCACTCCAGCTCCAAAATATTGGGAAATTACAGCTGTTAAGCTCCTCCCCACGATGTATTATTTAGGCTATATGGGTATGGTATGGTATCCTATGCTATAGCTAGTTCCAGCTTCACCACTACCTTGGAGCTGGATGGCTGTTCCAGATTTGTCTGTTTGCTGGACTAGACACATGGAGTCTATGCAACTGATGCGATCATGCAACTGAAGCTACCATTCCACATTACAAGTACCCAACTGGCAAATAATACCATCCACATGTACACACATTTGTTTGCATACACGTGTGAATGAGACATTTAGGAGCACATTTGTTTTGCCTGCTGAAGACAACCAGTAGGAAAGAACTCCTGCCTGCCTCTGAGGCAAACCTCATTGATGAAGGTTGTAGGGAAGCAAGAGCACTGGGATGCTTTCTGAAAAAAGTGGTAACTGGAGAGACAGAGATGACAGGGCAGCAGGTGTGGGGACTGAAGTCCTTTCCTCAGCTGGGAGCAGGGGGGCTTTAAGAAGCCATGTGAGTTGTACTTAAGGGTTTGGACAAATCCAAATAGGAACGGATTGCCAGGTCCAACATCTGATGGACCCAACTCCTGATTCTCCCAAACCTGAAGAAGGGTTTTGGCATCATAGGAAAAGATGGTGAAATGTAAAAGCTCATATCAACCCCTTTCTCCTTCCTTCCCCATCCTCCTGCCTTCCTCTCCATATCTTCTATCTTCTCCCCCCCCCCCCCCCGCCATTCTGATTTGCATTAGAGTTTCCATGATCTTACTTTAATCAGCTAGTAGAAGAATGAGCTGATAATTCCTGAAAGACAGAGGTATAGCCTAGTAATAGACGTGATAACACACTTTGGGAATAATAAAGGGTCCTGTGCTGTTGACAAAGACATGGAAATCAACAACCTCATCAACTTTGGGTAAATGCAGAAGGAAGATCTGGAACATGACACTGATGAATAAGATCACAGCTTACAAACAACTATGGGAAGGAAGAAATACCTCAACAGAAACTTTCCAGTGTAATTGGACTCCATTTATCCAATTTTGGGATCAATATCGGCCAAATGATTTGGTATTAATGGATATTCTGACAATGTGAAAAGATCAATGCTAGATCTGAAAGAAACTTAAGTTATTTTATTTTATAGAATATGAAACAAATAAAAAATACAAACAAAAAAGAATTGATAATGCTGTTATTGTGCACAGTGCTTTATGGTCTCTTTTCTTGGCCTTAAAGCACCCCTCTGGCATAGGTAATTATTAAATGTACTGTTTTATAGATAGGAAAGCAAGAGAAGCACTGACTGGCCCAAGACCATCTACTAATTCCAGTTGAGCAGGCACTGAACATTGGTTTCCAAAGCCCAAACCCACTACACTGCATCACATCATTCCCTTTACAGTGCCTTGTAAATGCCAAGTTGTCCATTTTATAGCATAATATAAACACATTTTCAGCTTTGCTAGTGCCTCCAACTTCAAGGCCACCTCCACAGTAAGACCCAAGGTGAGACTGATCAGTGATCGACAATGTGCATGGAAGTTTCTCTGGCTCTGGCTCGTTTGACTACAAGCTAAAGACACTAAGGCTTCCCTACAAGGGGGGGGGGGAGTCTCAATGACTTCCTCTTCTTTTCTAGTAGAAAGGGGTGAGCATGTTCTTTTCCATAATTAGATTTTAAGGTTATGGCATGTTACTGAGGGTTCTAACCATGTTTCCCACTTGCATCTCATGTTTGCACTGAGAATCAGAAATAGTTACTGTATACTTAAAAACAAAACAAAACCTTTCTGTGTATAGTCCTCAGACTGCAGCCTCCTTAAACTTTGTGGTTACTGCTGATTTCCCCCCTTTTGAAATGAGTCTAGAATTGATATTTTCTTCCTGAACATTTGGAAGATTATCATCTTTCTTTTCATGGTTTACAATATTCTTAAATGCTTCGGCAGTAACCTTTGATTACCTTAAAACATATGGTAATATATCTCTTGTTTATGCTTCAGGCTGTGTTTTAAATTTGTGGCCTACTGCAATACAGGCAGTACATTCAGCTTCAGAGTATCTGCATACAGTTTTTGTTTTCTTTGTTCTTTAGGTATTCTATTAATTCAGCTTTGACAGCCTTTAAGTATGTCAGGCTTGCTAGTAATCTCTCCCCAGCCCAAGGCCAAATGCTGCAATATACAGGTCTGCAGATGTGAAGCCAAATTAAAGGTGCTCAGTATTTCAAAATGGGTTGTCACAATACTGCAGAATGGAGTTTTATGTCTTTAACTAAAAGTTGTAGTCCTAAATCTGTTAATTTACACATAAATGTTCTACACAAAGTTAGCAGAGGGATATTAATTGAATCACATAGTCAGAATCTGAGAACATTCTAGCACAAATTTCATAAACACAAAATAAAATACTTGTGGATGTATTAGCGATAAGAAAATATGGCTTTGCATGTATGAGAGAAAACAGATACAGGTGCTGAAGACTGTCAACTCTCACCATTTGTTTATTTTCTAAGCTGTGCGCCAGGGATGGGGACTCGGACTCGAGGACTCGACTCAGAGTCCGACTGAGTCCTCCCTCTGACTCGAGTCCCACTCAAGTCCGTATATTTTTAATGGGACTCTAGACTCGACTTGGGACTCGGAACAAAAGTTCCAAGTCCCTGCTTCTAGTAGGTTCCTTTTTCATGCTGCACCACCTCACTGCAGGGGAACTATTTAAATGTTACTCCAGTAGGTGGAGCCAGGCAGAGAGTGCCGAGCCAGGCAGCCCTTCTAGAAGGAAGGGCTGAAGGAGAGGAGGCGGCAAAGGTAGGCAGCAATCCTTTTTTTTCCCCCCTGTGGGTTCACTGTGGGGCTGGGCTGGGCTGGAGTTTGAGCAGGAAAGCTGCTGGGGAACACAAGCGGGAGGGTGCTGTTGCACTCATGTGCTGCTTGTGGTTTTCTCACAGGCAGCTGCTGGTTGGCCACTGTGTGTAAACAGAATGCTGGACTAGATGGATCCTTGGATTGATCCAGCATGGCTCTTCTTAGGTTCTTAAAGAGTAGGGGCGGAGAGGGGGTGAATTTCCAGCAAGCTTGATCCCTTACAATTGTAATTTTTTTCAAAACTAAACTTTGCTGGCAGTGCTTTTTTTCCCGCTCTTAACACCCTGGTGTTGCACTTGCACAGCTTGAACTTGAGATGCAGCCATGAGCAACAACAAAGAACAAATAAAGAATTATGAGTGATGAAGAGTTCTGTGTAACTGAAAAGCTTGCATCTTCCCACATCAATAGTAAATGATCCAACAGAGCGGGGGTGGGTGGGGTGGGAAAGCACTTATTTTTGTATCATTTAGGGCAGATCTGCACGACAAACCTGTATTTGTGTTTATACCAGTTTAACTCTCATGGGCCATGGCTTCCTTCTTCTCTCCCCTCTCTGCCCTGCTCCGCTGCTCCAAATATTGGGAACTTTAGTTTATTGAGAGCCAGTGCAGCGTAACCTTTTGCATTAATAATACTTCGTCTAGAGATAGAGGTCCTCAAGTCTGAAAGGACATTATTATCATCTTCAGCCCTAGAGAAGTTGTATTTTACAGGTCTAATTGTTTCTGTCTTATACATGTTTTATATATATAACTTTTAAAAAATATTTCTGTAAATTTTTATATTACATTATAAAATTTAGTCTATTTTACTAAAGTTTTATGGTTATATTTTATATATTGATTTTTTTTCCCAACAAAAATAGGTTTGTATCATTGAAAGCTCTGTTATTGTGTTTTTCTTTAAAGACAAAAGATGTTAATTAGTTCGGACAACTGTATGAGTTGTTTTTCTAAAACTAAAACCTTGGTATTCAGGTTTAATTGCAGTGTTGGCACTTTGAAATAAATAAGTTGGTTTTGTGTTGCAGTTTGGGCACTCGGGCCCAAAAAGGTTCGCCATCACTGGCCTAGGCCCTCGGTCTACCTGCCTGTCAGCCAGTGAGCCAGCCAACAAGTAGAGGAAGCCCCAGCAAATGTCACAATATTCGCGATCTTCTTGGCATCTCCTGCTTCTAAGTGCCCTTGCAATGCAAATGTGGAAGCTGCTGCCGACTGCCATCTAATCAAGATGGCTGGCTATTATGCAGCCGGAGACAGCAAGATGAGTAGGTAGAAGTGTGTATATGTATGGTATGTGTATTATATAAATAACGGGTGGTGGAAGCATATGGGCAGGATCAAGAATGAGTGAGAGGCACTGGGCTCCACTGCACAGTACAATCTGGCTAGAGGTGAAGGGGGCAAGCAGAACAGCTGGAATCAACTGTGAGTGACTTATCTACTGGTAGATTACAATTGTTCTGCTTGCCCCTACTGCCTGCAAGTGGGGGCTTGCCTGGGACAGGGCCTTTTCAACAGCGGCACCAAATCTTTGGAAATCCTTTCTATCAGAAGTTTGTTTTGCCCTATACGTGTTGGCATTATAATGCCAGAATAAGGGTGTACTGTTTCCTAGAGGTTTGGGGTGCTCAGGCCTTCCTTAACTTTGGGAGCTTTTTAGTCCTATTTGCTGCTGTTGTTGCTTGTTGTTTGTTTTTCCCTTCAAGACTAAAGTAAACTTGTGGTATTTAATCAATTAGTCTTAAATGCTTGATTTGTATTTTATGTTTTAATTTTCAGTATTGTTAGCCACTTTGGGGGTAGAATGCAAACATTTTAATAAATAAAACTGTGCAAAAACCCCCATTAAATGACCTATAAATTGCTACTAACGCTATAAATTAACTACTAACTTAAACTTCTCAGGCTGCAATTCTATATCCAGTTTCCTGAGAGTAAACTCTGTTGAACTCAACGAAAGCTACTTTTCAGTAGACATGTATAGAATTGAGCTGTAAGAGACCTGAGCGCTTATGAAAGAGAGAAAATTATTGTACTTCCTTTGCTACTCATATTTTGAAAGCCAAGATATTCAAAATATTAGTCATCCCATCAAGCAGGATGACATAAATTGTAATTAAATAGATAAGCATATATGTTTTCCAGAAGAGAACTATATTTCTAACTACACATCAAATTCTATTTTACATTTACTTATAATCTACATTTCTCTGCAAGAAACTAAAAGGTTCTGAAAGTCTGAACCCTCTAAAGAATTAATTAAAATTTGCTTTGTGCCCATATCACATTGAACTTGGAAAAATAGAATGTCGCTTTTAACACTGGTATAAGCTGCCACACATGTTATGCTAACATGAACATACCCCACAGCCTGTGTCATCTGTACAATAGTATGGAATGTTTAACTAAATAGAATGTGGTTTGTTACTGAGCAATTTTTTTATTTGTATCTTTCAAGTGCCCATGAATTATAGGCTTCACAGGCAGGAAAAACACGAACATACCCGTTTTACATCATAACATTTAACCCACTGATTTAGTGGAGGGTCAGTAAGATAGACATTTTAAAATGAAAGCACTCCTGCCATCCTTAATTCCTCATTTGTAGAATTAAAATGCTGGAACCAACAATGATTCTGTCAGTTTTTACAACCATAGCTCTGGGTGAATCTCAGCCTGAAGCACCTGGGCATTCCAAGCATAACAAACAATAGATGACAACCACTACTTCATTGTTATTTGCATAGGGACATTCATATAAAATGACAGGAGTGATGAAAGGAAAGGAAATAGAAAATGCCTAGGTTTTCACTGCCTTCCTGTTTCTGTGGGTAACAATGTCAAATTTGTGGACTAGAGAAAGGAAAGATATAGTTATATTGATCAAAAGTAGAAATAATTCTAACTCAGTGGTTTCCAGGCTTGGTTCCCCAGTTGTTGGACTACAACTCACATAATCTCTGACCACTGGCCATCATGGATGGGGATGGTGAAAGTTGTAGCACAACACCACCTGAGAACCCATGAAGTCTAATCCCAAATACATTAGTCCAAGAAAGAAAGAACCAACAAACTCTCAGAATTGCAAGCAGAGTTTTACTGCAAATATATTTTTACAGGACAAAATCATCATCATCAAACACCTAGTTGTCTACGTGCTCAATTGTTATTGTAGGCACTTAGGAATTTGGAAAATCTATTTAGGACAGTGTAGGACTGACACCAAAAAGCTCCCCTCCCCATAATCTCCCCTCCCATTGCCTAGGGAGCTGCTCCATCTGGAGCTGCCAGCTCAAGGTTCTCCAAGCACCTTGAGATGGAGCTGGCTTCCCTTGCCCCCATATCTTTCCCACTGGGAAAGGCAATGGGCAAGGGGAGCCTTTGGGAGCTGCTGCTTCAAAGCACTCCAGGTACCTTCAGGTGGCAGTGCCTGATGGAACCAGCTTCCCTCTCTCCATGTCTTTCCAGAGGGGTGGGGCTTCAGTGATGGGTCAGGGCCTTGGTGGTGCATATGGGGAAGCCTGGTGGGTCACATCTGGCCAATGGGCCAAAGGTTCCACACTGCTACTATAGCCCCCTCAGCCAGTGTAACTTACATATAGGATTACACCCTCAGATATACAGAACAGGTGCAGACTGAACAGGTGCAGCTTTACCTGACACAGGTATTGCAAAGGAAACAAAATACACACAGTTATCTGACATGCACTGTTCAAAGGTAGCGAATCTCCATCAGGAAAAAGGACAACTAGCAACCCTAATATTGCTACTTCCTACAAAGTGATGTGAATTCATATCTCAGAATCTGATCTTTAATTGGTCTCATGCAATTGTCTCTTCTATTGGCTGTAATCCTGACTTCAGTGTGTTTAAATTATGAAAGACTAACATTGAGCAGACAGAATCGGTATCATAAGAGAAGAACTCAATTAGCTCCATTCATCTTCAACGCAAGATACATCATGGGTGTATCATGGAGGAAGACACTGGGGAAGGGAGAGGGGCATGTTTCTTCAAAAAGACCAAGTAAAATCAAGTAAGCAATGCATAAAACTAATTAAAGTTGATGCAACAAAAACTAAAGCATTTTTGATGCAATTTATTAAACAGTAAGGCTGTGAAATTAACAGCAATCAAAAACTAATTAAAGCTGATGCAATAGGAGCAGCCAAAGAATGCCTGATAACATTTATTGAGCCAAAGAAACATGGCTGTCAAGTTAAACGAAATCAACCACATTCTGTTTTTGAATACTAGTGCAAAGATAATTATGCACTGGGTGATACTCTCTGAATAAGATTCAAGTCATTACCTCAGAAGACAAAAGGATTGACATGCAGTACTAAAGTGCTTCCACGGAAAGAGGGTCTTACAGTTTAAACCTTTGAAGAGATTCCTAGGTCTTGTGTATGACTCATCAATTAAATATAACATGTCATTGTTATGTTATGATAACCATTAATTAATAACTGACATTTGGGATAATGCTATTGCCTAACAGGGCATTTCAAGGTAGGAACTGAGTTCTAACAACTACCTAGTTTTTCCCATAACATACCTCAGAATTCATACCATTGTCAAAAGCACCTGGCTTTCCATCTTGCACCACTTACTCTAGAGTCAATCCTTGTTTGTTGGCCACAAACAAAATATGGTTCAGAAATTAAAACAAACTATGGTTTCATGTTACTCATGAGGGATTGAATCGACAGGCCATATAATCAAACAAAGAGGAGAAGCTGTAGTAAAACCACCTTGCTCAGAATATAGTGAGTTGGATCCAGACTCAAGGCATACTTAAAGCAGATAAACATAATTAACCTGACTTTGGTGTGCTAGGTAGACCGTAAATTAAATATTGATTGAATTAACCTGATTTTTATGGTGCAAGTATATCTCACCTACCAAAGAAAAAAGGCCTATAGAATTTCCCAATTAAAGAAAATGAGTACCGTAATTGTCTAATTAGATTATTATTTCAATGGAAACAGGTCAAGATTCATATTTATCCCTTTAGAGCCAATAATTTGAATTTTATTTTCTGTTATGATTCTTTCCTAAGAAATAACCTACTACTGGGAACATCAGTTCTATTGGCCGAAAGGTATAGTCTGTGCCCTAGAATGGTCATCAATAAAACTTTAGTCAAATAAGACATCTGACCTCTTATTTGGTGGGTCCAGAGGTAAAAGGGGACTCACGGACAGCTCTCTCTTTGCTACTGCTCACTGTTTCTGGATCAGCTGAAAAGGAGAGTAGTTCACAGAGGTCTCCCCCCGCACAAACACCCCACACTGATTGGGAAACAATTGATCAGCAGTGGAGAAGCTGCTCTGTTGACAGCTGCTGACTTAAGGCTCCCTGGTTGTCTTGAGATAGCCACTCACAATGGAGCAGAGTTCCCTGAGGGGTGGAGCTGCAGGAAGTGAGTGGGGAATTGGTGGGCTGCATGGGGAAGTCTGGCAGACCAGAGGTTCACCACCACTGGTGTTTAAAATGTTATTTATATGAAACCACTGAGGAAAATCATCTGCAGGTTTGGGCTTCAGTGTCACTAATATTGGATGACACACAACTCTATCTTTGTATCATCATCATCATCATCATCATCATCATCATCATCATCATCATCTTATTTCTATCCTGCCCAATAGCTGAAGCTCTCTTTCTACCTTCTAATCCCAGGGAGGCTGTAGAAATTCTAAATACCGTATTTTTCACTCGCTCTATAAGACGCACTTCCCCCCCCAAAAAACTAGGTGGAAATGTCTGTGCGTCCTATGGAGCGAATACAGTAAAAAAAAAAAGGAATTTTTTTTTATTTTTTTTTACTTTCCTCTGCTGGTCGGGAACAGCGGAGGACTCCTGGACAGGGCGGGGGAAGCCCCCACCTCAAGCTGATTTATATATATATATATATATATATATATTACTTTCCTCTGCTGGTCCGGAAGAGCGGAGGACTCCTGGGCAGGGCGGGGGAAGCCCCCGCCTCTCAGCTGATTCCTCGTGGAACAGCTGATTTTTAATAATAATAATAATAATAATAATAATAATAATAATATATTATTATTATTATTATTATTTTACTTTCCTCTGCTGGTCCGGAAGAGCGGAGGACTCCTGGGCAGGGCGGGGGAAGCCCCCGCCTCTCAGCTGATTCCCCACGGAACAGCTGATTAAATATATATATATCTATTTGGTACCATACGGTAAGTGCGTCTTATGGTCCGGTGCGTCTTATGGAGCGAAAAATACGGTGGGTTCTTGGAGGCATTTATGGGATGGGGCAAAATTTTGTTCAGTTTGCATTTTGATACAAATTTACATGATTTACGCTTTCTGAATCAGTATGCAAACTGGAACACAGTTATCCTTTGGTATTCCCACTTCTCTGGGTTTTGCGATGCAGTTCTCCAAATAAAAAAAAGTGGCTATCCGTGGGAGAATGTATACAAAAGTATTATATAAGAAAAAATGCCTTGTAAAAATGTGTGTATCATCCAAAAATGTGTGCAAAAATGTGTATATTAGGAGAAGTGTGTACAAAAATGCATACTAATTTCCATATGGACTTCAAAAAAATAAGTCACAAACTGATATGCAAGCGGGATGGAATGAACTGAAGGCTGGGAAAATGAGAAACAGAGATAAACTGAAATAAATTCACAGATTTGTCCATCCCCATGTTTGAGTAAACAAGCTGAAGGTTAATCCAGACAAGACAGACATAATTTGGGTAGAGAAACCTGCTGATTGGATAAAGGGCTTCATCTGATATTGGATGGGGTTGCACTATCCCTGAAAGACCAAGTACACAGTTTGGAGTTCCTTCTAGACTCATTGCTGACTGTGGAAGCACAGATGATGGCAGTAGCCAGGAGTGCATTTTATGAACATCAGTTGGTACATCAGTTGTGACCCTATCTATGGAAAGCAGAGTTTGACCTCAACTATACATGCTCAAGTTAAATCCAGACTGGACTACTGTAATGTGCGCTACATGGGGCTACCTTTGAAAATGACCTGGTACAGAATGTGGCTGCTGAAGTTGTTGTTGGGTTTAGATGGTCAGATCATTAACTCTATACTGGCTGGAAGTGCATTTCCAAGTCCAATTCAAAGTGCTGGTATTGACTTTTAAAGCCCTAAACAGTTTAGGTCCAAGTTATTTGAAGGACTCCCTACACCATTATGAGCCTGCCCATCCTTGAAAATAACTTTCAGAGGCCCTACTTACTGTCCCACTCCAAAGATCAATAAAGTTGAGGGGCACTAGAGAGAGGTCCTTCTCAGTGGTGACCCATACTCTACGGCAGGGCTCTCCAACCTTGGGTCTTCAGATGTTGCTGGACTACAGCTCCCAGAATCCCTTGCCATTAGCCATGCTGGCTGGGTATGCTGGGAGCTGTAGGCCAGCAACATCTGGGGACCCAAGGTTGGAGAGCCCTGCTCTATGGAATTCTCTCTCGAAAAATATATGGATGGCTCCATCTGTGGCTGCTTTTAAAAGGGCTTTAAAATCATACTTGTTCCATCTGACTTTTAACTAAAAAACAAATGACATTATAAATGCGCAGATCTCATATCTCAATGTGCACAGCACAACTATTTTGTGCACATTTCCGGAACCCGAAAAAAAATCTGATACGGTCTGTTTCTAATCATCAGATCAGAAATGCTGTGGAATTCTGTTGGGCTCAAACAAAATGGATTTCCCAGCATCACACATCCCTACCACAAAGTTCCATGGCTTCTTGCTGTTGCCTGTTCTTACGTCTTTCTGGAAATTATATATATATATATATTGCTACCAGGTAACAAAATGGGGAAAGGAGTGGGAACTAGGAGCAATACAGAACTATATGTGTGCAATTAGAGCCAGTGTGGCGTAGTGGTGACAGTGTTGGACTGGGACTTGGGAGATCTGGGTTCTAGTCCCCGCTCAGCCATGAAACTCACTGGGTGACTTTGGGCCAGTCACTGACTCTCACCCTAACCTACCTCACAGGGTTGTTGTGAGGATAAAATGGAGAGGAGGAGGAGGATTATGTAAGCCGCCTTGGGTTCCTTGTAGGAAAAAAGGCGGGGTATAAATATAATAAATAAAAAAATTATCCCGTTATTAAAAATTTCATCCACAAACAACATATGCAGATTTTATGTTTCCCATCCCTCACCTCTTTTCATCTACTTTTTTGTTTTTCAGGCATAGATGCAAGGTATGGCATTACAATCCTTGAACACATGATTTTCATCCAAATTGAAAGAGTGCCTGTATTGACAGGCATATATTGTTTCAATTAATTTACTTCTTATTGAATATTATTTCAATATTCTGTAAGGGTTGAATGATTTTGGGTAGACCTCTCAATGCCCTTCATTACAAGCATGGTCATCACATTTTTAATCCCATAGACAACCTTTTTGTTTTTTAATTCCTCAGAATGGAGAATGACAGCAAAACCTGACACTTTGGAAAGAATTTAAAAAGCTGCAAATAACTAAAAGAAAAATGATGTTTTCAGGGGCTACATATTCCTGTGATTAAAAATATAGGAAATATCTGCAGCTAACTGTACCCACATTCCTTTCTAATAGCTGAAATTCAATAGTATAGGAAGGTGAAGACATAAAATAGGATGCATTTGAAAGAAGTTCATACCCATTTGGAAAACAACAACAACAACCCTTTAAATATATCATTTGGAGTAGGTTAATAATCACTCTCATTAGGCAAAATGAACACACACTGAGAACATATCTCTGCCTTCTGATTAAGCAATGGGCCAGTACAGCTGTAAATGTTCCAGAAATTCCCCGTGGTTCAACTCAAAATTTATTTATTTATTTATTTATTTATTTATTTAATATATTTTTATACCACCCAATAGCCGAAGCTCTCTAGGCGGTTTACAACAGCTAAAATCATAAAATACAATATAAAATATAAAATTTAAAACCACAGATTAAAAGAGCTGTGTTTTACTCTTTTCACCTCCCACCCTTCACTTTTAGACCAGTATTGTGTTAAGTACCATATTTTCCGGCGTATAAGATGACTTTTTAACCCTGGAAAATCTTTTCAAAAGTCAGGGGTCGTCTTATACGCCGGGTGTCGTCTTATAGGGCGGGTGCTGAAACTATCTGCGGTCGCCGCATATGGTGGGGGGAGCTCAAAAACGGCCGCAGCGACCGTATGAAAGCAGTATGAAAGTACGGAGCAAGCTGCAGCCGTCAGGGACGCCTGGGGTATGGAGAAAAGAGAGAGAGCGGCGCTGTGCCCAGAAAGCTGAAGAGAGAACCAGTTGCAAAACTGCCCATACCTTGCCTCTGCAAACAAGCTTCTTCCAATGAATCTGCTTTTACACAGAAGTAAGCCGAGGAGAGAACCACGTGGTTGCAAAACTGCCCATAAAACAAACAGGCTTCTTCCAATCAGGAGCGAGACTCTGCAAAGAGGCTTCTTCCAATCAGGAGCGAGACTCTGCAAACAGGCTTCTTCCAATCAGGAGCAAGACTCTGCAAACAGGCTTCTTCCAATCACGAGCGAGACTGACGATAGCTTGTATGTACCTAAATGTTGCCTAATTACTAAATAAGAATGTGTTCTGTTTTATGTTTAAAATATTATTGATTTCTGTATTTTGGGTATGTAAATGTTGCCTAATTACTAAATAAAAATGTGTTCTGTTTTATGTTTAAAATATTGATTTCTGAATTTTGGGTTAGAAAAGTGGGGGTCATCTTATACGCCCAGTCGTCTTATACGCCGGAAAATACGGTATGTCAGAAAACTTTTTGTCATGCTGTTAAAAGAAACAGATTACTTTTTTATTGCTATTCCTGAGAACCTTTGAATCTATGATTTCTGTCCAATACCCCTAGAATGATTTCATATAAAATCATGCAGTTATAAAATGCAGTTAGAGTAATGATAAATATTAGACCATAATTCTTCCTCTCAAAAGTATAGCCTTGTTTCTTCTCTTTCCTGCCACACGTTAGCATGCATGGAAGTAACACATCAAAAAACGAATGGGAAGAGAAGATCTATGAATGCCTCACATATTCCTCCTATGCTTTTTCCTCCCTGTTGTTCTCAAGATCCACATCTTGAGTAACTCACATCATTTAAAAAAGGTGGTGCACACAGACCATCCATTCCTTGTAATGTTATGGGGTTGAAATCCAAATTTAATTATACTTGAGGCCAAATTACATGTTATGTTAAATCATGTAGTGTGTAGCTATGTGCAATAGTTTTCTTTACTTTCACATGAGCATGTACAGGCCAGAACCATGGCATTTTAGAAGGAGAGGGTGAAACCCCCCACCCATTTTTCCTGAAATTCCACCCTCTATGGTGGTGGTGGGGTTAAAAAAAGGGGGAAGGGAAGAATCTATTGTACTTTGAGTATGATTAAATCTAAGATCCAATCCTTCCTGTTTTCCTTGCATGTTCCTTTGGGAAGGGGAAAAAAGTTTATGTTCCTACCTCCGTGTGCTGGGAATGACCACACCCCTCCGTGTGCTGGGAATGACCACACCCTAATTTATTTTGACTTATTAATTGCATTCACTGCCTACCTTTTCCCAAAGGCTCACAGCATGTAGCATCACGTTAAAAACATATACAGGTATGTAGATATCTAAAAACAATTAATAATAAAATAAAGCTTATTAAAATCACATCCTCTCCTTGGCTATACAACCCAACAGTAATAAAACACATTTCACACCACTTCAGGAATACACCAGTTTCAGTGATGTACCTCATGAGACAAGAAAGGGTTTTTTTTCTGAGAAAATTACATCTAATTAGGTCATCCCTTCCCCCCCTCCATAATACCTTGTCAGCGTTTATATCTTAGGAATCAGAATACAATAACACACACACACACACACACACACACACAAAAGGCTTCAGTCATGAATGCAGATGAAGGCATGGTGTGTGTGTGTATGATTATGTATGATGCAAGCTATGTCTGATTTAGATATTGCCACCAAATACCATGTCAACTGTTGTTTTTGATGTTCTATGTCAGTGATGGCGAACCCATGGCACGGGTGCCACAGCTGGCACGCAGGGACCTCTCTGTGGGCACTCGAGCCATTGGTCACCAGATCGTGAAAAGACTGTCCCCTTCTGCAAAACACTAATGATTTTGTTCTTTCTCATAGTGTGGAACAGAATGATTTTATTCTAGAATTCCTGTTACAGAATTCTTTTCTACATTGTTATCACATTTAAAAGATTTTGAAGAATGATGCACAGAGCATGGCTTGGATGTAAAGCCCTAACAGTTGACCTGAGTGCTGCATGTGTTGCTCTCAAACTAACGGAGTATGAGCCAAGGTTTGACAAATTATCAGCATGCATGCAATAGCAAAAACCACATTAATTGTGCAAAAGCATGCCCAATGCAAACTTTTACCTAATGCAGTGTTTGCAGTCCAAGACATAAAGTGTTTAAAATGTGTTCAGCACGTTTAGTTTTCTTGTTTATCTAGCTAATCCTAGTACAGGTTGACTTTTACTTTTACTAATCCGACACCTGTAGAAGCAGGGAAAGGACCCGGGGTAAAGCTTGCCCCATACAATTTCAGTCTGGCATATAATCATATTACAAGTTGAGAATCCCTTATCCAAAAATACATGTGCCTAATTATTTAAAAAGTTTGTATAAATTCCCTTCAGGCTATGTGTACAATGTAGTACTATAATAATTTTTTGAGTTGATTTTTTTCCAACAAAAAACTGTTTGTATCATTGAAAGCTCTGTTATTGTGTTTTTCTTTTAAGACAAAAGATGTTAATTAGTTCGTACAACTGTACGAGTTGTTTTTCTAAAACTAAAACCTCGGTATTCAGGTTTAATTGCAGTGTTGGCACTTTGAAATAAATAAGTTGGTTTTGTGTTGCAGTTTGGGCACTCGGGCTCAAAAAGGTTCGCCATCACTGTTCTATGTACATTTTCTATACAAAATGGCACTGCTTTCAACAATGTGCTTTGTAACATAAACTGAAGGTTCTTTGAGGGCCATTTGAGGTACTATATGGCCAATTGCCCCAAATCAGAAACATAGGCAAGCTATCTTATCCTGAGCCAAACCGTCTGGTCTATCTAGCTCATGGGTGGGCAACATGCAGCCTGCACGCAGCCCCCATCCTTCTTTGTAGCCCCTCCCACCCTGAAATTGCCACTGCACCACCAAACTGCCACTGACTTTTGGTAGTGTGGCCGTAAGAAAAGGCTGCATTGTCCATTTAAAACAAGATGCACGCGGAGCACACACCTTGTTTTTAATGCAAGATTGCAGTCCCCTGGGGCTTCCTAGAACAATTTGGCAGCATGGCAATTTTAGCTGCTGGGTGAGAGGGTGTAGCCCACAGATCCTTGGAAGTTGCCCACCGTGAATCTCGCTCAGTATTGTCTACTTCACCGACAGGTGCCTTCCCCAGCTCTATCTGGAGATGCCAGGGACTGAATCTGGGACCTTTTGCATAAAAAGTGAAATATCCGCTCTATTACTACCTTTGGCCCTTCCCTTATGTTGTTTTGTATGGTGTGCACTAATCTGGTACACTTTTTCTCTTTTCAAATTTCAAACATTCCCAGACATACACAGTTCCTTAAGCTTCCTCTTATACACGACTAGAAAATTATTTCAGATTCCTGGGAGCCACATTACATTTCTAGGTACCAATCCAGCACAGGGCTGAATGTTTCAAAATTGTAGGCATCAGTGTTACATTTGCTAAGGATACAGCTTTCCATAGAAGTGCCTGGACTTTTTTCCCCCAACCCTATAATTCCTTTGTAGATCCTATATTTGTCATAGCGGTCTTCTGAAGTATCTTGTCCAGTTTGTCAAAAAGATTCTTGAATTGTGAAGTCCAGAACTAAATACAGTGTGCCACATGAGTTCTTAGCAGTGTTGGGTATTATTATATTATTTCTTACCAATTTTTAACATTTTTCCAACTGTTCCTTAAAAAAAAAACCTTTGAAAATGTATTTCTCTTTTTCTGCACTTTTTATTCCTTTCATTTATTTTACAGACTCATTTAGATTTCTTTCTGACAGGATATTTATTTATTTATTTATTATATTTATACCCCGCCTTTTTTCCTGCAAGGAACTCAAGGCGGCTTACATAATCCTCCTCCTCCTCTCCATTTTATCCTCACAACAACCCTGTGAGGTAGGTTAGGCTGAGAGTTAGTGACGGGCCCAAAGTCACCCAGTGAGTTTCATGGCCAAGCGGGGACTAGAACCCGGATCTCCTGAGTCCCAGTTTAACACTCTAACCACTACGCCACACTGGCTATATTGCTTTTGATTATATGGCATCTCATTACTTACCAGATAGCCCCACCCCACCCACTATACATAGACTGGCCAAATGAGAGTTACTAGAGTTCACAAGAAAGAAGGCAGTCACCAGTAGCTAACTAATTCAAAAGCTAGTACTATAAAAAGAAAAATCCTTCTGAAAGCAATATCCAAAGGATTACCAATGGAAGTGAGCAGCAAATTCACATACAGCATCTAAGAACAATCAAAATAACCTAACATATTAAAAGATGGCACATGGGAGAGGTGGGTGAGAAAGAAAAATGAATATTGCATTTTATTCTTCTAAAAGGTTTTTTTTTTTTAAAGTACATTCACTAATGTGCATATTACGAAGGCAGAGAAAGGACAAATGTTAGCACATTCACCTAAATCACTGTTTCACCTCATTGCATTCCAATGCATCAACTTCATTCCCAATTTAGCTAGCTGCAAAGGTAGAAGGCTTAATTTGTTAAATCGCCCACACTTCAACACAAAATAACACAACCTCCTACACTTCACCATTTTCTTTGCAAAATGTTCATTTCTCACTGGGACCTGATGAAAGAATACAACTGGGAGTAATTCTATTAATTTATTGCAATCCAAATGTGTATTTTAATTCATCAATTTATATGATTTGAATATGTTTACTTAAATTAATATTCTGTCCCAACCTACACTTAATGAATATGCTTTTCCAAGTTATAATCATTTTCCTGTTGATGTAATTATCTATATATTGAAACTGATATGATTTTCAAAAGTATCTTACAATATTCATTATACTGGGTCAGAAACAGAATTGTTAATCAACATAATAAACTTTATACTCTGTATACAGGACATCTGCTAATGGATTTCAATACCTTTTTAAAAGGACATTTTAAAAATAGCAAGGAAGCATAAACAATATGTTTTGTTAAACTATCTATGATTATTGTGGTATTTCACATAACACGATTCCAACATGTCAATTTTTTAATGCAATCATTCGTATAATATTGGTCTGGGAAACTAGTGTAATATTAATTCTGTTACTATGGAACAATCAGAAATGAGGTGTTTGTGGAGAGGGAGAGATGAAAATGTACTTGAAGATGGCCCTTTCCTTTTCCAAATATATTTGTTAACCACTGGGCCATCTTTCCTATCTAAAAATAACTTTCAAGGCACTATAAAATGCTGAGTGGTAGTCTTCATCTTCAATTTTGGCTGGCTTTATTTTGCACTCTTTAAAAACTCTACTGCATCGCATGTAGCTAACGGAGCAATTTGATTAGGGTGTTTCAATTTCATGCCATCATATTGAAGTTCATGAATTTAAGTCTCCTCTATTCATTGTCACAATTTCTGCTGGTGTCCATAAATTAAGAAAAGCAAGACTTTAGTTTAATAACTGGTCATCATCTCTAGACAGACACTCCAAACTCCTTTCAAGCAAAACAAATTGGTGTTAGTGTAGTAGCAATAATCATCATTAGCCTGTTCACAGACTAATCACGATGTATCGTTTTCCAATTTTCTCTTCCCAAAGTTTATTTTATCTCTTTATTCTTCAGTTTAATCATTTTCAGTCAATCTGAACTTTTATAAGGAAGTTTAAAACATTTGGCAATAAATCTCTTGGCAATCCTACTGCTTTTAACAAAAGACTCATTAGTGGTTTTTATATTTTTGGAAAATTGTCACATATTCTGGACTGTTATAGGAAGAGAGAAAGCCAAGCCAGCTGGCGCTGAGTGTCTGCCACTCCTTTGTCTACAGCATTTTAAGGGCAAACTATTACGTGAGCAGATGACGAGAGGGCTTTATGGCTGTTACATTCTCCAACTATTACATTTGCTACTGTTATAGGGCATACTGGACTCCTTCCCAACACAATAAACATTTTAAGCTTGACAAGGGTAATGGCCAGATGAACGCTCTCATCAAGATCACACAAGAGGGAGCCACCTTAAGGGTCAGTTCTATTGGCAATTTGATGGTCATTTGGAATACTTTCAAATAACAACAACCACCATTTAATCATCACATACTTCTAAGTTTAAGTTTAAGGAGATATCTTCAAGTTCAGTAAAGACTACCATTCTTTAAAGTATTTCCCCGATATAAGAGAAATTACTTGCAAATGCTAACTACCAGGCCACTCATAATTCTATTGCTGTTAGTTATTCTGACAGTTAGATGAAATATATAAAAACTAGTAAAACATAAAGGATAGTATCCATTCCAACACTAGTGCTAATGTATATAACATACATTTTCTGAGGAAAGCCATCATGCCAGCAAATGCTATTGCCATTGCACTAGAGGTCACTTATGCTAGTGCAACGAAATTTACGTTAGCACTAGTGCCAAACTGGATACTGCCCAAAGTGTAGTGTATTGGCCCTTGTGGCTTGCCATACCAGGAAGTGCCTGAGTCAGCTCTCAGGCACTGTACTTTCAGTTCTCCTGTCCACTAAGTTATTATTTATAATTACAGATATTAATATACAAGCTAATATGCTTAACAATTCTAAAAGAGTAGGTAGGCTTGCTTTCTTCTCACTCAAAGAATTGGGGCTTCAGGAATAACATTTTGCATTGATCACCTAATTCATGCAATGGGTTGGTTTGACCTGGAGCATCACATTAAGCATGTGCACAAAGTATGCATGGATAATGTGGAGCATGGATAGCAGGAATAACCTGATGTTGTACATACCACTAGCTCCTCCCCTGACATATGCACATTGATTGTAGACATCTGCAAAGGTGTGCTATGTGTAAGCAACTACTCACACATGCTACATGGGCTGGCATGTAGACATGAAACTACTCTTTGGAGACATCAGGAGTGAGGCCACAAGTTGCAGCCCTGCTCCATCCTGCATGCATTAACCCCACATGTCAAGGGCACACATGAACAGGGCTCATGTGTGAGAGAAATGCCATCAGCATTGTTTGGATGACAGTATCAGTCTTTTACCTTTCCAAAGGCATTGTGCCATTATAACTGTGTTCTAAATGGCCATCTTCTTCGAGGGCTTAAGAACTCATTCTTTATCACCCAGGCCTGTGGCTTACGCTAGCTCAGCTTGTCTGAGCGTGGAAAGCCAAGCAGGGTCAGGCCTGGTTATTACTTGGATGGGAGACCCCTCCTCTAGTTTCCTGCACTGAGCAGGGGGTTGGGCTCGATAGCCTTGTAGGCTCCTTCCAACTCTATGATCCTATGATCAATCTGGCCTATGATCTCAGTGTGCTTTTGATTCCTGGTAAGGTAATAATGCAATGAGGTCCCACTATAGTCTAGGCCTGGGGTGCTCAACATGCCTGCAGACACCTTGTTTGGTGCCTGCCAGGCTCCTTGCCTCTCCTGATTTTTTAAAAAAGATTTTAAAAATTAATTTAAAAATAACAACTGTGAGGCTGGTATGCTGCAAAGTGAAGCTCCAGTCTCCAGTGCCAACTTTATTTCCGTCATCTTTATTTTAGAAAATAAAAATGGCGGGTCGCTGCAGCCCATCCCTTTCTTTTGAAGTATGCCGGGCCACCCAGAGAAATAGAAAAAGGTATGCTGGGGGGATAGGGCATGTCCTGGTGTCTAGAGGGTATGGCGGGGAGTGGGCATATTTTGCCTGTGCTCTGCATGTCTCTCTGTGTGTTTTGCCTGGGGTTTTTGTGTGGTTTGTGTTTTGCGTGTGTGTGTCTCAGCATCACCTTCTGAGTTTGCCTTCAGTGAAATATTTGTTGTGCTTTGTGGGGGCAAATATGTTATTTGGCATTTGGGGCTCAGATCCCCTCCAGTGCCTTGTACTCAGTTTCTTGGTCAAGTTACTTGTTTCTGAGCCTCATCAATTTGTTTTCAGTGACATAGCTGTTGGAGCAGAAAACTGAATGTTCAAAAGCATGGCTCTATGTATTGGATCTCAGACCCACACCTCTGCTTTGTACTTTTCCTTTAGCCTCCCTACTGTGCCTGCTGGGAAATGGGTGTTTGTGACTGGGCATGCCCACCATAGCAGCCATTTTAAGAATGGGCAAGCCCCAATGACAGCCATTTTATAAGAGCACCCACAACACTCTGTCAAAATTCAAAATGTGCCCATTGCCCCCCAAAAAGGTTGGGATCTCTGGTCTAAGCAATACAAACTTGACTACTGCCTTCCCCCCCACCACCACAGCTGAAGGCCCAGGTCTGTTGTTGAGCCTGGAGTGGCTTCATTCTAGCCCTCAAGACAAAGCTAATAATGCACAATATGTAATTTATTTAGGGCACAATGCTATGGCCAGTAGACACAGTCTGGCTGGCCATAGGAAAAATCAGAGAGTCCCCACTGTGACCTCAGAACAGCCCTCCAAAAGCGGTGGGACTTCGACCACGGAGCACCCTCCCTTTGCCTTTTCAGTCGGCATGGTTCTTTCCACACCGGCTGCTGATCCTAAGACAGAAGACCGTCTTCGGAGCTGGTGTGTGTGTGTGGCATTCTGGGGGATGGGCAGAGGAACAAGGCACTGCTGTCCTTGGAAGAATCCTGGTGGTGCCTCAGTCTCTCCTCCTTGCGAGGAGGAGAAAAACATTTAGATGGCCAGAATTTCTTGGAGGGTGAGGGAAGTGTGAGGGCAGTCCTTGCCTCTGCGCTCTTCCTGCCTTCCATTGGATACCTGTAATCCTTCGAGTTCGGAGGGTTACGGGCAGCCACATTGGATGGCACTCTTATTTGTTTAATACTTCATTTCTTGTTTAACACTTCTGATTTAATGTTGTCATTCAGAGCATTCAACACGGTCATAATTATTTTTAAAAATAGGCTATTGCGATATAAGACTTTTATTTAGAATTCATCAATATTTGGTATTGTGAAGGACCGCCGCTGGTCCTTTGCGTGAGTTCAGGAGTGAACGGGTTAACCGGAGCTGAGAAAACTCCCTCTAAACGATTCCTGGACCCTTAGAATACAACTGCTACCGTTGACGCTGTGTTAGAGAGTGAAATTAACAAACTACCAGGCTTGTTGATAGTAGGTTTAATGAAGCATATCAAAACAAGCAGATAAGAACTCCACTATAAACACAGGGAGTCTATAAAATTTAATGAGGCATGCAAGCCTCTGTTCGTATGCGAGCGGAGCTGAGCAGGCAAGCAGACATAGGGTTGACCTTAAAATACCTTAATTCCTCGAAAGCGGTTTACTGCATACATTCAGCCATGTAGCCTTTTTACCGGGAGGTTTCTGCCCGTGGTTGATAGATAGTTTATTTACAGTCATAGACCAAAACCACTTCATACAGAATCATGTATAATCATACTTAATCTACATTAGGACATACAAAGGTTCATTAATATATAAATTAATGCCCGGGGTTGAGTTCCGTTGTCCAGACCGAAGTCATGGACGGTCCGTGCAGCCCTGCACCCAACAACCAACAACCTTACCAGGGCTTGGTGCCCCTCTTTTACCTCCTCCTTTGCTCCCCCCTCCCTTCCTGTTGACAGGAAGAACCAGTTCCTCCTGCCAGGATCTCAGTACCCCCTGGGTACTTGAGAGTACTTGGCAGCTCTTTGAGACTGCTGGGGCATCCTGGCGTCCCCCGGTACTTGAGCGTGATTCATACAACTCTTCGTGAGACTGCCAGGGCAAGCTACTGGGGGGTATGTAGATGTGTCCCATTGAGTTGAATGCAAATGTATCTACCTGATGTAAATGACTGCTCAGAACAGGACTGCCTCTACCCTAGGCAGAGGTGATAGTGGTGTGTGTGTGTGGGGGGGGTGTACCTGGCCTGGCTTTCTCTCCACAGGTATACTGTATTTATGTAATATTCCAGAACATAATATGAATTGTTGTCAAGTTATTGGTTTTTGGTTAGTTTTGTTCTGAAAATGTCAGTCATTTGCAGGAACAAAAAGAAATTGCCCCTGAAAAATTGGGGAGGGGAGAATTGCAGGGAAATTTGGGTGGCTGGGTTGGAAGGGTTGGTGTTTACCATAATTAGTTTATGTTATAAGGAGTGTTCTTCCTTGTAATCTAAAAAAGAAAATATCCTCAATGTAGCTCTCCACAGCTAGCCTCTCTGGCTGTCATAATTCCTCTAAAGCTCATGGGAAGACTTTTGATAAAGTTGAGAGGAAGAACATTCCTTGGCCATCTTGTGATAAATTATTATGGTAAGTGACCCCACACCCCCATGGAAATCCCCCAAAACACTCCACCACCACCCCATGACAGAGGAAGAAAAACAACCATTGCTTTTGCAAGGAGGCTAGATGAGTTCCATGAAATTGGTGTGTGGGGTATGGCACAGCGTTAGTTTTAATAGTCAGTCTGAGAACTGCCGCGGATCAGTGGATAAACATCTGCCCCCAGCACCAGGTATGGTGGCCAGTTCAAGTATCCCATGTCAGCTGGAAAAACAGTTTTTAAACATAAATAAAGAAACAAGAATAGGAAAACTAAGCAGCGGTGGAAAACCACCTTTCCTGCCATCTAGATGTTTTCAAGGGCTGAAGGAGCACAAACGATATTGTATCATCTGAGCTCCTCCCGCCCTCAATAGGATGCCTATAATCTATTTATTTATTTATTTATTTACATTTATTAATCGCCCATCTGGCCGGCAACCGGCCACCCTGGGCGATGTACATAGGATAAAAACAAGATAAAATACATTTAAAACAGTATAAATTTTTTTAAAAAAATCTTAACCCACCCCATATTCCCGCCTGAACAGCCAGGTTTTTAATGAGCGGAAGCTCAGCAGAGAGGGGGCTCAGCAGAGAGGGGGCATATAATCATGCTGTATAATCATGCTGTAACTAACTTAGTCCAACGTCTTTAATTTCAGCCCCAATTTTTGCCTGATATACCATTTTGAGTCCAACATTCTTGACTAGCCTTTAATATCAGTTCTAAGATCTCTTACCTGCTTTTTCATTTCCCTGCATGTCCCACTTTCATTCCCTTGAGGATTCCTGAATATAACCATGACTCAGATGTGTTTATAGGGATGTGCATGGAATCCGTTTGGGAGGTGAAAATCCGACGGATTTTCCCGACTCAGCCCTCCAGATTCTATCAGATTGATCTGATGCGAGTTGAGCCAGCACATGGATTTCTCCTTTTAAAACGGGCTGTAATTCGCTCAATTAAAAAAAAAAAAAAGCTCAGGAAATTTGTGCAAATTGTGGAGCCCGAAATTTGTGCAAATTTTGGGCTCCGTGATTTGCATAAATTTCCCGAACTTTTAAGAAAAAACTCATGCAAATCGTGGCTTATTTTAAAAGTGAAAGAAAACTGATATTGTACTCATAATATTGTTGGAAAGAATGGGGGAGGGAGAAGAGACATAGGGCCGGTTCACATGACCCAGGAGGCAAGCGGGGAAGGCACCATGGGGCCGTCTGCGGGGCCCGGCGGGGCGCCACAGATGACCCATGCCCCGCATACGTGGGCAGACTGCGGTGGAGCTGGCAGCCCCCGTGCTGTGGCGCGGTCCTTCCAGTGCTAGCGGGCAGCAGCTTGGGAAGCCCAGTGGGGCTGTTTGGCCCTACAGGCCGCAGCGGCCACAGCTCCAGCTGCTCTGGGCTGCCATCTCTGTGCGGCCACAGGAGGCCTGCGTGAGGGGGCCTGCGTGCTGTCCGCACAGCACGGCGGGCACACGTGGTAGGGCCTTCCCCTTCTACCACCCGTGGTGGATTTCAGCACTTTCAGTGCGCAACCATCCCGCGGGGGCATGCCGGTGCGCCCTTAACACGGCACAGGAACTGCGGGGGAGCGGCTGTCCCCCGCGGTTCCCGTGTCGTGTGAACAGGCCCTAAAAAACCACGACCTCGTTTGTATAGATCATGGGAGCTGAAAAATAATAACTGAAAATAATAATTTTTAAATGTGTCTACTTGATGCGCACAAATAACGTAACCCTAGCGGAAAACCGTAGTCCCAATGCTGAACTAGATGAAATTGACAATGACAAGTTCTCTGTGAAGTAGAGAATATGGTGAGCCAACAAGGAAGTAGTGAGAGGCTGAAACTGACAAGGATATTTACCAAGGGAATATGCTGCACCCCGGTTACATAATGGACTTGCAAATGCTATTAAAAGTAGCACAAACCCATTTATGCAAATGTAAAGGTTCAAACCCCTATTTATGCAAAAGACCCGATTTGTAGCACAAGTGGCACTACAAATATGCAGATCTCTGTTCTCAATGGGCACATTTATTTTTCACACATTTCTGGAATCTGGAAAAAAAATCAGGCACAATCTGCTTCTGACAGCTGGATCAGAAACTCTGTGAAAGTCTGTCGGGCTCAAACAAAATGGACTTCCCAGCGTCACACATCTCTAGAAGTGAGCAGTTTTTGGATTCCCCTCACAACTCTTCTTCCTTATCTAGTTTGGTCTGACATCTAGCTTTGGTCCTTGGTCATCCACACCTTAGTCTTAAACCTGCCAGCACTCCTGACCTACCCACACTGATCACAAGTCACAACCATATCCTCAGTGAAAGAGATGCTTCAAAGAAATTCATATATATATATATATATATATATATGGAAATAAAATCCTTGCTAACTACAGAGAAAGAAGCAAAAAGTGAGAGAATGTGAGAACAAGTAAGCAATATATGTTGGCTTCAAAAAAGAAGACGCAACGCAATTAATATTATACAGTCAACGAAAAAGTTCAAACTACACAATTAAGGCTTAAGGCCAGGAAATAAAAAACTCAGAACATATTAAATACAAGCAGTATGGAATAAACAAAACAAACCCACACTCAACATATTATTTATCACTTAAATAATTTAGAAATTGAAGGAGAAAAATGATATTCACCTTTCTTGTCATCGAAGTACAGAGTCTGTTGAGCTGGATTTGACCACTGGAGGGAAGTGTTATCATTTTGATCAACCCTACAGGTCAAAGTTGCTGTTTGACCTTCGATAACTGTAACATTCTGTGTGAGTGGAAACTGCCCTTGGCTGCCTGCAGAGGGTGTAAATAAAAAGAAAGTATTACATTAAAAGTTATAGGGTTATATTAATAACTTTAGCCTCCCACAGGCTTGTACATGGGTATTTGTTGTTTTACGTTATTTCCAGTAGGAAAAAAATGCATACAAAAATCCCATCAAAACATGTTACAGAGATGCAAGTATATAAAAGACCCTTTGTTTTTTAAGTAGCATACGATAATGCTTATCTGTCCTTGTCATAAAGACAAATAAGTCAGGGGAAACAATTAGAATATTTCCCTTTCTATACAATGTACAGGTTGTCTCAATAGCATGATGTAGCAAAGTCAGCTGAAGATTTGAACTATTAAAAAATTAATGCATAGCAACAGAGAGGCCTGAGGAATTCCTGCCCTTATCTTTTGGTGCTGAGGGTCAGCAGTGGAGATGGGGCCAGCCAGCACCATCGAAGTGCATTGTTGTTCAGTGGATAGTCACCCCTGGAGCAACTATCCACTCAGTAATCTTGCATTTGTATGGTGCCGGCTGCAACTCCACCACCTTCATGTGCCAAAAATTCCTCTCCCTTCTCTATACTATGCAGCACTTGCCGGCAGTTTCACCTAGGAAAACGCGGCCTCACCAACCATCCCCTGGAGTACTGTACAGTTCATGATGCATTCCTCACATATTCAAAGCCCTAGTATAGCCATTGTAATTCAGATCAAATGTGGTGCGAGTCTGGAGAGTGCTCTTAGCATTCAGTGGTTGTGTTGCTCAATAGTCTTACAGGCCTTTCAGACTCCTAAAGTTGAATATGCAAGGTTGAAAAAGGCAGGCCCCAGAAGTCCAACATTACTCTTTATAATAGTAATGAACTTTCTATATTTAGAATGAAAAGAGGCTTATTGTAAATAGGTATATACAGCATATGGTATTTCAGACATACTTCATAAGGACAAGAGGGGGGGAAAGCTAAAGGTTAAACTTCAAGCGAAGTCTAGTGAGAATCTAGTGCAGTTGGATCCAAGGCCTGCCTTCCATTGACAGAAGGACTCCACTCCTGGAAAATGCCTCTGCTTCTCCACCACCCCACACCCCAATCACCAGGGTTCCCCTGACCCTCTGTGTGGGATTTTCAGGGGGATGGCAAAATTGCTGTGTGAGAGGGGGCAGAGAAGTCCATTTCTGCCAGCCCAGTTGCAAATATCTAAATCTGGATCCAACCTCTTGATAGTTATTGATTGCAGTCAGATACATGTTGATTTCATCTGAGAAAGCACAAAGGGAGTGTTGGAGTGTTATTTATTTACTTCTCATATTTTGTTCCACTTTTCCATCCAGCAGGAAGCTAAAGGTAGATCACCCTCTAAAGCAATAAATCACCAGTAACAACTAAACAGCTAAAAATATTTAAGATCTCAGTAAAAATCTTTCAACTGAATTTTCATCAGCCAGCATCAAAACATTTAAAGTGAGAAAAGTCTTCTTTGTTTTAAAAGCATATATCATGTATTTTATTTCTCAACATACTCCACTGATTCCTTAGTATTTTTTTTTAATAAATTCTGTGTTTCAAAATATCTGTCTGGTATAACATGGTATCTGTTAGGAATTGACAAATATGTCAAATTCAGTTTCACAGTTTCTCATTTTCCTTATCCAATGTTCATTTCATCCTGTTTCTGCATCAGTTTGCAAATTCAACAACAAAAAAAGTAAGCATAAAAATCAGTATGCATTTTCATGCACATTTTTCTAATATACACATTTTTGAACACACTTTTGCTAGTGTGTGCACTTTGTGCAAACATTTTTTCTGAATATAATGTGGTTGGCACATACTTTCCCTTATATACCGGTATGCATTTTTGTGTGCACTTTTCATTAATGCATACATTTTACTCGCATTTTTTTTGAGTTGTGAATTGCATAAAAAAATAATGAGAAGTGTAGATTTTTGGTGCAGAAGTACATTCCTGTATGCATATAGATTTGGGAAGTGCAAATTGTGTATGCTTGTATAAAAATTTGGACCAAATCAGTTTATCATCCATCCATAGTATCTGTGGAACTTAACTATGAAACCAGCCATACTCAGAATCAGATGTTAGTAGGAGAGCAGCTGCTGGGTAACTGCATTCAAAGTAGAAATATAAATAACCAGATCAATGATTTCTGGAAGTTAAGGACTGCATTGTATCCCTTTTGTTGTTGTTCAGATGGTATTTGTTTTGAGGTACTTTTAGACCTCATGAAAACGGCACTGAAGCAACACAATGGTCACCAATTTAATGTTTGTATATACTAGACAGATGAAAATCAGATGGCTGGTGGGTGATTATCCACAGATTGGCATATAAAATACATATATTAGGGGAACTACAGAATACTGGTGTTTGAAGCTAGATGTAATTTGGATATTAATGTGTAAAAGAGCTTTTTCCCTGGTGTGGTTGATTTGTTGATATTGTTTGTATATTTCATAATTAACAACAACAACTACATTATAGGAAGCCATGGAACCTCTTTGTCTTGTCTTTGTTAAGTGTGGTGGATCATGCTGGGTCAAAGAGAATTTTAAGTTTGTGTCTTCACAAATTTGTGTCCCTCACATAATTTTCCCTTCTCTTTTCCAGTCTTGCATAAATATTTCTCATTAGCTGAAAATGTGATGATTTTGTCTTGCCATGTGTCATTCCAGCATTTAGAAAAACTTCATAGCTACCGCTTATTACCAATTATTTCTAGAAGTAAAAAGAGCATTCAATTATTCCACCACCTCCTATCTTTAGAGATGATTGAATTAGTCATCTGTACTGGGAAACAAAAGTATTCAGTACTCTAACTAGACTAAACTGCAATGCACATATATAGTGGAATAGCAGAGTGCAGAACTATGGATTCTTGTGAAACTCTGAGGTTAATTAAGCAAAATGGTGATTTTTAAAGGCAGGATTTTCCAAATTGTGACCGCAGCCATACACCCAGCTACCAGGGAGTAAACCACATCAAACATAATGAGACTTAATTCTAAGTAGAAATATATAGGACTACACTGTAAATTTCTTAATATTTAAAGTATTAATGAAGAAATATAAAATAGTATTATACAATTATATCAACTTAAAATTCATCATGGTTCAATTTTTTAGACTATTTTTTTTTATTTTTCTTGTGAAATTACAATAAAATGAAAAAAGAAAGAAGAAAAAGAGATACACACAGAGAGAATTGTATATATCCAGATCAATGAATACATATGAACTACATATATATGAAAATACAACTTTCTAGCAATTATATGTAAGCCTCAACAAAAGTGGACCAGATATTCAAATAAGTATCCATTTGAAGGTGGTATCTATACGCCACCCATTCAAATACTGAAAGTGTTGTAATGTTCATTGATGTATGCCTCAATTTATTGAATAAGCTGCACAAAGGTTAATTAATTAATAATAATAATAATACCACCATCACCATCACCACCCTGACAATAACTAAGCTTAGCAGAATGTAGAAAATCAGTATAATCCATGAAAAAATCTACATAGGTGAAATATGATCATAAACAGATGACATTAAAATACAGCTTAACATACACAGAGAAAGTTAATTATTGTTCATTCACAAATCAGTACATCTTGTTGGATTGCCACTTGAGGTCAAATCAACAAAGTCTACTGCTGAATGACTTTTCTTGTAACATGAAGAACACTTCAAAGACAGCAATCAAAGTCAAGATAAAAAAGTAGCCACATTTACAGAGATTCACAAGATTTCGAATCTTAAGAGAAGCCCCAAATTAAGAGGCTATTTAGAGAAAATAACCTGGAAAATGATGCTACAGTGGTTGTACTGCTTTAGAAATTAGATGGAAAACACTGTACTTTGCTTAAGAAAAGGATATACTGTATCTTTCTCCAGACAGTCCAATAGGTTATAGTATAGATAATCAGGTAATGATTTTAATGGAAGTTAATGAATATAGGATCAGTGTGTAAGAAAGATGGAAGAAAGGTAATCTTACTTGTAGAAGTTATGATAGCATCTTTATAATAAGGATCAAACTAAATGCTACTGTTTTATAGATAGCATGCTGCTACATGTGTCCTTTGTCTTTGCTCAAAAGTAACCATGGGGGACATGATCCAGAGTAGGACCCTAATGATGTGGCTCACGCTGGCTCAGCTTGTCTGAGTGTGGAAAGCTAAGCAGGGTCAGGCCTGGTTATTACTTGGATGGGAGACCCCTCCTCTAGTTTCCTGCATTGAGCAGGGGGTTGGACTCGATAGCCTTGTAGGCTCCTTCCAACTCTATGATCTATGAAATCTATGTGTGTGTGTGTGTGTGTGGGTGGGTGGGTGGTTAGGGGATTTATAACAATTTGCATAGGATAGAAAGCTCCGATTAAAGTGAATGAGGTCTTTTTTTTTACAATGCAAATTGCAGGCACGGGCCCCTTGATCTGGATTGGGACCACAGTGGGGTTAAAGCTTCTCTATCCTCCATGCAGGGTCCTGGTCCATAGTGGGTCCCCCATGCTTGAGTAAGGAAAAAGAACAGACATAGCTGTAGCCACATGGACTGGCAAAAGACAGCAGGCAGCAGAAACCAGCAACTGTACAACTACAGGGGAACAGGTGAAGGGCCACTGGAGAGAGCCAAGTTTCAGATCAAAGAGATTGCTGAACACACTTTGCAAGATCATGGATTGCTCCAATGCAGATAAATTGATCTGACAATTGCCACAGCTGAACTGAGTAATTATTTACTTGTCAGGCCCTTATGCATCCACCTTACTGAGTAGTAAAGTGGGGGGCAGCGGAGGGGATACTCTGCTTGGAGCTTAGCATTCCTTTAGCATTCTATGGCTTATTTATTTATTCTATTTATACCCCACCTTTTTTCCTGCAAGGACCCCAAGGCAGCTTACATAATCCTCCTCCTCCTCTCCATTTTATCCTCACAACAACCTTGTGAGGTAGGTTAGGCTGAGAGTCAGTGACTGGCCCAAAGTCCCCCAGTGAGCTTCATGGCTGAGCGGGGACTAGAACCCAGATCTCCCGAGTCCCAGTCCAACACTCTCACCACTACGCAAGTCCGCTGGTGTTTCAGACAAGTAAGACTGGGTACACCTGGGCAGTTGATGGAGTGGTTTCTCAGAAGGCTCCAGCTGCTTACTCAGGTAGTGCACATTGCTGTCAAGTGGGTATCTGTTTAACAGTGCTGATTCCTCCCTGTTCTGCTCTTTCTTGGACCAAGCTGAAGGTTCACCAAGCTACATGAGACCTCTAATAACATACCTTCCAGATTGGCATCTGGATCTGTACTTGGGTCCAGTTATAGTATCTCCTGCTCTGAATTGGTGTCTGACTCATTGGACAAGGCCATGATGCTGGATCAATGCAAGGTAAAACTGAACAGCTACTATAAAACAGCTAATCTTGTGACTAATTCTAGACTGGTACTACAGCGGCCAATCTGGTTTCAGAAAAATAACATTTGAAAGCACATTAAAATAATTAAAAGATATTAGGTTAGATCCAGACTAAGTTAGTTGAACTGGGGTCTCATTGAAATTAATGTGTCATGTTAGTCATGACTTAAGCCTCATTTATTTCCATGGGGGAAAAGTTCAAATAACTTAGTCAGGATCCAACTCATAGATCAATGGCTCAAGTCTTCCTTATTAAGCAAAGAGTTGAAAAAGTAAACAATCCCTCTACTTAGTACCAACAGAGTATCCTTAACCCATTGTTGTAAGATCACATACCTTTTGGGTTTAACCAGATTATTATGATCATCATCATCATCATCATCATCATCATTTATATTTATACCCTGCCTTTTTTCCTGAAAGGAACCCAAGGCGGCTTACATAATCCTCCTCCTCCTCTCCATTTTATCCTCACAACAACCCTGCGAGGTAGGTTAGGCTGAGAGTCAGTGACTGGCCCAAAGTCACCCAGTTAGTTTCATGTGAGTCAAAGTGTGCCCCAGTGGCATTTTACTCATTATAAAACAGTCCACCTTCTCCTTATTCAAAAGTAAGAGTGCAATATCCATCCTACCGGTAATAGATGGATAAAGCTTTTCTGTACAGTGTTACAGCTTTACTGTAGAGAATGTATGATATTTTAAAAATAAATAAATCAAAGGGTATGTTGATTTGGCTTGGATAAGAGGCAGGGATAATCAGTAAGAATTACTGGGTGACCGGCCAGATGGGCGATTAATAAATATAATAAATAAATAAATAGGTAGATGGATAGAACCACTGGCTTTTGTTCCAGAAAGTTTTAGTAGATATCAAAATAAAGTCATTCCAATCTGCTAAAACTGGTTAGGGTTGCCATTAGTATTACAATAAAACCCAATCAGCCAAGAGAAGAAAACATAGGACTAGTTGGAATAGTCAGGACAGTTGCCAGAACAGCAAAGAGGAAGGTCATTTTCATCTTTAGATTTTATTTTTATATACCTTGAGTGCAGGGGAGGCTGGTGACTCCTATCTCAGTGGGGCTCCTTTTCCATTGCAGGTTTTATTTTGAGCTTCATATCCATGGTGCTCTATGGTGGTGAACTTATTTTGGGGATGGAGTTCAGAACCATGGATAGCTCCCATGAAGCTCCAAATAAAACCTGCAAACCTGCAATAGAAAAGGAGCCACTCCAAAATAGGAGTCACCAGCCTCCCCTGTTTGAGTGAATCGACAGCTTTTGTTCTGGGCTCTGGCGTCACAGCAAAGAACCACCGGACTCCACTCTTGGATCCACCAAACCATACTAGACCCTTGCTCTACCAGCACACCATAATTGGCTTTCATACAAGTTCCAGATTTATTTATTATTTAATTTCAACCCTAACTCTGATATGGATTGCTGAATCTAGTATGGATTCCTCAGTTAGCCTCCATCCACGCATGCAGACATATATATCTCTGAGCCATCCTATGCTTCTCTGTGTAAGTTCAGAAGACTCTAATGCATCACCATAGGTCACCAGTGTGTCAGAGTGTATGAACAAAATCTATTATCACCATTCTAACTTTTTTCATGATATAAGACAACCAAAGAAGATTCCAAGGCATAACAGATTTGTGCAATAATAATGAGGCAAAACTGGGGCATACGGTCATCTCTCATTTTGTGCAAGTTGTCATGCTGTAGGAGGGCTGTTTCAGTAACATGACATAAGTTCTTACTGGAAATAATTTCAGCAAGGAAAAAAAGTTTACACCAGCACATATGAGGTGCAACCTGAGAGTCTATTTGGCTGCATATACATGGTACTGCACATATTGGCTTTATTTGCAGCAAAATAAACTCACATGCCATACTTCATATGTTATGATATACATGCTTATTCTGCACTGTTATTGTCTCTTCATAGGGGAGGAAATCACCTATGAAGCAGTCCTGAGAGGAAGACTGCGATGACACAGTCCTTTCACTCTAGGCCCAGTCGCATAACCCCTTCTCAGGCTAAGCACAAACACCTAAAAACCTGAGGGGAGGGTCAAGTGAAACTCTTTCCCTACCTGAGGGAAAAGAACAATAAAGATTATCAAGGTTCTATTTTAAATATATTCTACTGTGGGTATAAAGGTGTGTGTGTGTAGGTTCAACAGTAATGTAGGTTAATAGGATTTGGGTAGCAAACAAAATAAGAATAAGTTTATTTTAATTCCCAAAATCTTAGTTCCAGAAAAAAACCCCTTCATACCTGCCTACCCCAACCACCAAAAGACAAAGACTACAACAGGAACCAGCATAATAATAATAACTGACATCACTCAATCCCCCTTATATACTCCTCCCCCACCCTTTCTAAGACATCACTAACCACACCCACTCTTTCAACATTCTATGCTCACAAAACGTACTAACGCCAACATACACCAGGGTACTGAATTGTGAGGTTATGCCACAAAGACCAACATGCTTGCCTACATTATTGGCAAACTATTCATGAAAGAAACAGAACAAATGGCCACATTTGTCAAGATGTATCCTGAGTAATTTAGAATATCTTTGTAAGAAAACAATTCCGCTGCTCAAAAGCAAAACCAGTAGTGAGTAATAAGACATGTTTTCTACTTTTGATCATTTATGCATTCGTCATTATTGATGATTTAACCTATCATGTCAATATTTACCTTCTTTTGATGTTCCTGCCTTTAGTAATGTCAAGCTAGATATGCAGGAACATTATTCTGTTTATGCAAATGCAGCCTGCAAGTGCAATCACTGATTTAAATTATTATAGCACTTACTTGATATATTCTGGAGTTTTCCACATGTAACATGAAGGAGTTACACTCTGAACTAAGGCCTGTAATTCACATTTATATATTATTGTGCAGATACTACACAACCTCCCAGTTCATACATTTGGGGTGCTTTATTGCCAAACACACACACACACACACACACAGATTTACACTGCACCGAGAAGTAATATGCTGTGACAATTATCGGTGTTGTACATTTCAAAGACAGAGAAATGAGAGTCTTCATTGACATTATCCAGTATTTAAGGAATATGGAGATGAAAATTTTAAAAGGTTTCACATTCTATCTATTGCATAAAATATAAGCAAACGGGTAATTAAAAGCATTCACTATCTTTACTTCTGATGAGTAAATTTAAAGCTATGAAAATCACCAAGGTCTCTCCCTCTCAAGGGATTCAGCTGACTTGCCTTCCATTTCTATTAGCTGACTTCCCTCCATCTGTATTCTTGTAATTGCTTCTCCAGATTATACATACTTAGAACCACCAATGCAATCTCTTCAGATTGTATATATAGTTCATCATGGATATTTAGTGTCACTTAGATCCAGTTCTATGCAACAAAATACTTAAATAGGGTGATTTTAAATTCTGAAATAACTTAATGATTTTATTGGACTTGTTGGTGTACCCCTCTGGCCCACAAAATATCTACCAATATGGCAATGCTGATCAGCTGAGAGTCTCCCTGATGAATTAGTTCAGCAAGCTGCTCATGAATCTAGCAGATGTTTATGTTGTCTAGGCCAGTAGAAACCTTATGGACCCTTTTCCTTCTCCTCCTCCCAGGAGCAAATGTCAGCACAACAGAGTTCTGGAAGCATGCCATATAGCAGCACAGACAGAAAAAGCTGTCATGGAATACAGGCATGGTGCTGTGTACTAATTTTATTGGTAGTTTGGTTTCAGAAAGATCATTTCAAACTGCACTGCTTATAGTACTAATTATCTATTTATGTTTTATGATACTTCTGTTCAGTACTAATTCGGGTGCTATGCAATTCTAAAGTAACAACAATACCACGGAAGAGGAGGAAGCAAAACTAGGAAGTTAAATATGAATTGATCATGGCCTTAACAATTGTTTTGAAAAAAGGTTCTGCATGAAACAAAACAGCCACAGTATAAACAAGATTAGGGATAAGGGAGAAATATCATGGAGAGAAATTTTAAACACAAAAAAGAGCTCAGATCTCCTGTGTAATTGAAAGGAGTTTCCTATTGATTGCCCAGTAATTTCTGTTCATTGCAACAAATGAGCTATTTATTGGTCATAAGCATAAGTGGCCAGAAGAACTGGTTCTATAATTGTAAAGAGAGTAGGATGTAGACAGCTCTGATTCAAATCAAACTGCTTTGCTACCATAAACTATTGAATGTTATATAAGGACAACAAAAGTACTGGTACTGAGCAACTTGGTGATGAATGCCTTGTTAGTTATAATTAGGGCTATCAAAAAGAATTTTTGCTAACACTACGGATGTCGGAGAAATCCGAAATGGATTCAAATGAGTTTAGATTTCTATGAATCCGATCCATGAATTCTGCAGTGTGCTGGCTTTCCCCCAGTTGCATGGATTCCAGAGACTTTTTTTTTTTTACTTTCTCTAATTTTACACCAATTTAGTCAGAAAAAATAAAAACCGCTGACTGAAAATGTGCATTTCCCCCATAGAATAAAGCATGACAATCCATATTTTAGGGGGATTTGCTTATTTTGGAGGGATTTGTGCATTTATAGAAGTGCGAATTTGCGCAAATGCCTGCAAACACAGTTGTGCAAAATTCAATTCCATCAATGAGTGGATGACTGAATGAAAGGTGCCTAACAATCTGTGAAATGCAGTCAGAACAGATTGAACAAAGTCCATACACTACTAGCTAGCACCCAGAATAACCTTAATTAACTTGGAGTTTTTATGCCTTTGCCAGCCCAAAGATCTATTCCCCACATTGCCAACCAGATGTTTCTAAGGAACCTCAGAAGCACGACATAAACATAATAGTCCTTCCGTGCCGTCTCCCCCCCCCCCCCACAATTGCATGCTGTTTTCGAACATGGAGATTTTATACAGCCACCATGGCTAATAGCTATGGGTAGACCTTATTTGTCTAACCTCCTTTGACAGTCATCTTTGACAGTGATGTTACTCTGTTCACCTCTTGTTGATGCAGAGCTTTGTAAGCAAAATGTGTGGCATTTTTCTACATCTCTGTCCCATTTGGCTCACTGGCTGACCTTTTTATTTTTTATTTGAATTTTGATTTTTCAGGTTCAATCCTGCTTTTTAACTGAGAGGTCTCCACACAGAATTCTTCTGTAGCTACAGATAGGATAGGCTAACATACAGTATTACTGGTTCACTACAAATTAGTGATGTTTGTGATGCTGAAAGTAAATCATGTACACATCTATGGGAGAAAAGAAAAGAAAAATAAGAAACCAGCAAATATATTGATAAAATGCATTAAACCAATTTTCTGGATCAGTGAACCCATATCTGAAATTGCTTCCCACGCTAAAATGTCATTTTATTATTTGTGCTGAATAATCCTTTAGCTGAAATATTTTACTTCATAGGTTTCTGAATTAAGTTGGAGGTGACCTAGTACCTAAGACAACATTGCCAGGTATTGAGTTCCTTTACATGAAAGTTACGAAGTCCATTTCAGTGACAATGCACACTTAGGAGATTATTTCGGGCAGAAACATTGGGGTAGTCCCAGTGATTTAAGGTCACCACCTTAAAGCCTTCCTCATTAGCTTGCAGTCTCATCACTTAGTTGAAACAGACAACTGCAGATTTCTGGAAAACCATCTGCAGAATGTAGAACTGGATTCCACAAAGAGCACACATGCATTGAGCACAAGTGACTCCATCTGGGTGCTAAACAAGCTTTACCCATGTACGGGGAAAGAAAGGGTGAGCACAAGCCCACACAGCTATGGATACCAAACATTTCACCCCATTAGTATTGCTGCTAAAAACACAATAAAAAATAATGACAGCATGACAAGATGTGTTCTTGAGCGAGCAAAGAAGACAGGCCAAAGGCCTGCCAAAACAAGTCTTCAACAAATGATTTTAAAAATGAATTAAAAGTGTGCTAGATCTAGGGTTGTGCAAATCAGCAAATCTCAAGCTCGCTGAAGTTCTCCAAATTACATCTTGAAGCTTGTTCCGACTTGAGCCCAGTTACGAGTTTTAAATACCTGTGTGTATTTTCATGTGTATTTTTCCAATTGTGTATATCCTTGAAATGCACACATTCTTCTCTAATGGATTAAAGTGTATTTGTGTGCATTTTTCAGAAGTGTGCATTTTTCCATGCACATTTTTCAAATGTACGCATGCTCTACTTTTTGCTGACTGACTTTTTTGGCTTCTGCAAATCACATTGCAAGCTGGGAAATGTACAGACTTTGACCACAGATTGCGTCTTGTTGGGGATTGCTAAAAGAGCTGGGAGAGGATATTAAAAGTTATTATCTTTCCCCTCTTGCGTTTGCAAGTACAGCAGTGCTTACCCCAACTACAGTGGGAAAAAAGTGAGCGTGTGGAGCTGCTGGTTAAAGCAGCAACAGCATTTGGCAATTACAGGCTTCCCTTCTGTGCAGACTAGATCTTCACCTGGTTTTCCCCCTTTATACTGCCAATAAGACAAACAGTCTTTTGGAGGTTAAAAACAGAGTTTACTCACTCAGATCTTGCAGATTGGATACAGGCAGGCTTAAGAAAGTATTTACGGTTGTGCAGGAATCATCTGGTAGCTGATGTGTTCTGAACTTGGGAAAAGTTCAGGACTGCTTCTCCAGCTACATCTTCAAACATGCTGCACTTACAAGTTCATGGCTCAGACTGTTTTCCCAGGGCAGGAAGAGAAGGCACTGGCTACGCCCACATCCTGCACCAGGGGAGGTCTGGGTAATATTCACAGAGTGTCTGCTCTAGGATGCAGAGACTCTGTGGTCCAAATTACGTCATGTGCCCATATATGGCTTGAGGTTTTGACTGCTCACCCCCAACACATCTGAGCTTGTGTTCAGTCTGGAAGATAAGAACTGGATAAATCCTGGGGGGGAAATGATCTGAAATGAATTTCTCCTACATCCTTAGATGGATCACAGAAGTCATACCGACCAAAAATACTTCCTTCTTGTCTGGATGTAAGAGACAGAACAATTCTGGAAGATATCCCATTGTAACATACTCACATCACATGGAAAGGTGTGCATGGTCCACTGACAACAGTCTCTTCTCCAATAGGTGAACAATGGAGCATACTGGCTGAGCACATTTTCTTTGAAAAGGGGAGGCTAAGCTGATTCATATGCTCATTCACCTCCCCACTGTAATACATAGTTACAAGAACTTCAGTCTAATAAGCAGTAGTATTACGCAGAACGCATCCTTTGTCTCTCTGCAGAAACCAGGTACCCATCTGATATAGAGAGAGCTGAGAATAGTTGCATATCCAGTATGAAGCAGGCAGCAAGGGAGGCCTACAGCAACAGCAGTCAATGAAGCACTAACTGCTCCTCTTTGAAGCTGCCACAACTTAATATTGTTTCATAAAAAGCTTTATGGGTCTGTTACAAGGGTGCATCCCTGTGGTCTTTCCAGTGCCAGGTAAAGTCCTTTCTGTTCAGCTAGGCCTTTTAAATAACTCATGTAGTCTGGGCCTCATAGTTTTAAAATCTGTGCTTTTCATTTTGGAGCTGCTGTGAGTTTTGTTCCTTGTATTTTATGTTGCTTTTAATTTTATGGCTTTATTTTCTTTTGACTTAAAAAAAAAAAACTCAACTGTTTTTATGTGTTTTTATTGTAAACCACTAAATAACTTTATGTTGTGGGGCTATGTACAAATGTCATAAATACCATTTTAAAAACCTGTTAATCAAGATAATAACCAGTGACTCCCAGGAAATTACCACAGGGTAATGGAAAAGGAATGCGACCAAGGCCATAGATGAGTGGCAGAGCACATGCTTTGCATTCAGAATATCCCTGATTTAATCACTAGCATGATTCCCATCAAAAGGATCTCAGGTAGCACGGATCCTTGACAGACACTGCCAGTCAGAGAAGTAATACTGTGCTAGATGGAGCAATCGGGAAGAAGAGGGTCTGGCGTGTAGCTATTTCAGTGCTTTGGATAGGGATGCTTGAGGAATTCAAAGTTTGTTAATTCCAATGAGAACTGACTGAATCCATACCTTCTGGATTAATGTGCCGGTCAGACCATAGCTATCCATCGGATTTCTCACTTCTTTGAATCTTGCAATGAAGCTTTCGGCCAAAATGCATCAAAATGCATTTAAGAATGTCTATTTTATTTATTTATTTTTATTTGTCACATTTATATCCAGTCTTTTCCTCCAAGAAGCCCAAGGTGGTGTACATGATCCTCCTCCTCTTCATTTTAGACTCACAACAACCCTGTGAAGTAGGTTCGGCTAAGAGTCAGTGACTGGCCCAAAGTCACCCAGGGAGCTTCATGGCAAATGGGGACTAGAACCTGGACCTCCAGAGCCCCAGTCCAACACTCTAACCACTGCACCACAGTGAGATAAAATACATTTAAGATGCTATACACACTTACCTGGGAGAAAGTACCACTGAATTAAATGGGCTTACATCTGAGTAGACATGTATAGGAGTGTACTGTTAGAAATGTGTATTTTGAGAGAAAATGCATTCAAAAACACATATTTAAATATATATTTACATGTGAAATTTCAGGAAGATTTTTTGTTTAAATTGCAGATTAATGAAATGGACAGGAGTGAACACATGCAAATGTGTTGTAGACCAGACCAATTCATACCAGGGATGGGGACTCGGACTCGAGGACTCGACTCATGAGTCGGACTGAGTCCCCCCTCTGACTCGACTCGGACTCGAGTCCCAATATTTTTAATGAGACTCGAGACTCGACTCGGGACTCGAGACCAAGGACTCTTCAACATCCCTGGGCTGTGCCAGAAGGAGTGGAGAGGAGCGTGATTGCTGGCGAAGAGCGCATGGAAGCGAGGTGTGCCGCTGCTTGGCCACTACGGACAGCTACCAGGAGTGCAGCCCAACAGTGTGTCAAGATTTATTTTGATTGATGTGTTGCGTACTTGGGAGAGGCAGAAGAAGGACCTGAGATTACTCTGTGTGGCTGCTCTGAGTGTGTTTCTGGTTCCAGCAAGTTCATCACCAGTGGAGCGGGTGTTCAGTGAGGGTGGAATTGTGATGAGATCTCACCGTTCCAGAATGGGGGCCAAACATTTAGAAAAAATCATGTTCCTCAAATGCAACCTTTCAGACATTTTGGGTTTGGCTGCCTCTGCCTGCCTGCTTTGGGGTTCCCTGCCTCCTCTGCCTGCCTGGTTATTTTGGGTTTGTCTGCCTGGTCTGTTCTTGCCAAAATCAGTTGCAGAGTTTTGAAATAAAAAGGCACACTTGTGCCTAGAATTTATTTAAGCCACACATCTGAAGTAGCCTTATTTTGTTGAGAAAAACCCCCATTGATTTTAATAGGGACTCGTGGAGTCAGCTTTGGGAGTGACTCGTGACTTGTGACTCGTGAGTCACCATTTTGGACCAAGGACTCGGACTCGAGACTCGGGTCCAAAGACTCGTGACTCGACTCGTGACTCGAGACCAAGGACTCTTCAACATCCCTGATTCATACTATGGACTCTGTGGGAGAGGTTTTCACTTTTCCTGCAAGGATTGCCAGTATTCCCCAGAGTGCCAGCTTAGTCATTTTTAATCAGCAATTGCTGGCCCAGATAGTTTCCAGGTCAACCACAGCAGATAAGAACTAACCAACCAAGATGATGGGATTGTGCTATTCTGAAACATTTCTTACACAGTTGAAACTCCAGTCCAGGGTAGGTGAACCCAAGCTGCTTGCTAAGGGAGATATGAAAACAGCTTTCACTAGTGAGAAATAAGGATGTGTGAATCAGCAAAACTCGAGCTCCTCGAGGTTCTCCAATTTCCACCTCAGACCTCATTCTGAATCAAGTCTGTATCAGGTTGCAAGCTTTTTATTTCTGCAGGGAAATTTGCATGTTTTTGTGTGCATTTTTCAAAATGTACATTTTTCTCCTATTGATTAAAGTATGTTTGTGCATATTTTAAAAATGTATAAATATTTCCGATACATTTTCTACATATACACGCTTTGAATGCAGTTTTTTTTATTCTGCAGATCACACTGGAAACTCTGAAATGCATGGACCTCTGACTGTAAATTTCCATTCAAGTCCATGTTTAAGATGCAAATTGGTTAAATTCTAGTCAAAAACAAACTGAAATAAATTTCTTCCTCATCCCTAGAAAAATACTGTACTATCTGATCTAAGCAGTTTTCAAAGCTTCATAATTGTATCCTGATTGCCCCCAATAAGGGCATTTTATACTAGCCTGTAATTTACATATCTGAACAGTGCTTTGATAAAATGTTTAGCTGATACAGCAACTGCGTTGAGTGTGCTAGGAAAATTGTTCATGTAGAATAGAATAAATAAGCAGAAATCATGACATGGGCAGAGGAAGGGTAGATTTAGAAAGCCACTTACAAAGTGGCTATAATGGCATAGGATGCCACTATGTGTGCATAAACTGATCAAGAGGTGTTTTTATCAATAGAATGCAGATGCACATCTGTATGGCGATATGTACATAACACAACCAAGTAGATGCACATTACTACCAAGCAGTGCTGATTTTAATTTCTCTCACTGCAGATAGGAATTCATATCCCAATACATTTTCCATGGCAACCTGTTTGTGGAATGCTCCCTCCAGAGAGGCTCGCCTTGCACCTACAATAGTCTTTTCGGCATCAGGTGAAGACCTTTTTATTCTCTCAGGCATTTGAAGAGCCAGCTTTTTTAGTACTTTAAGTACTGTTGCTGTTTTACTTTGGTTTTATGTGCTGGAATGGTTTTATTCCTTGCTGCTAGTTGTTGTTTTTTAATCTACACTGGTTTTGTTCCTTATTTTAATGTTTGTATTTTATATTTTTAATGTTTTGTATACTGCCCAGAGAACTTCGGTGATTGGGTGGTTTAAGAGTAGAGTAAGTAAGTTAATAAATTAATACATTCTCTGGGGTTACTGCAAGATCCTTTCACCCATGTGTTTTTAGTCAAAGCAGGGGAAAAAAGAAAGGAAAAGGGTTTGGGGAATGAAGAAATAACCTTCATTATATTATGCATGTCACTGATTAATACATGGATGTGGAACCTCCAGCCCTCAGATCTTCCATATCTGGCCTGTGAAACCTCTTGGCACTCCTCCAGGGGCTTGACCTCCAAGCCCCACCCCCTGGAGGAATCCTGTTCTTATCCCCAATCTTGGATCAGAGATACCAACATGGATGCAAGCAGCAGGGGACTCAGCATGTGCTGGGAAAAGCAGCCTCCCAAGTGGCTTTGAGCAGTCTGCACTGCCCCATGGGGACTCAGGCAGCACAAAGCCAGGGACTTGGGTGGCATAGTATGCAACGCTCCAAGCCAGAGGCTTAACCACTGCTGGAAAGAGCAGCTTCCCATGCCTCTCTTAGCATGGAGAAAGGCGGGGCAATTATGTCAGTGGGTGTAGCCATGCACACTGGCATCAGTGGGTGGCATCTGGCCTAAGGAGGGCCTGGTGGGGGCAATTTGTCCCCACCCCTGAATTAATAAAATAAGGAATAAAAACCTTGTAAGGAAAATAATAGTATCTGGAAGTTGCCTGATTAATCAGACTATTTGCAAATAGTCAGAAATTGCAACATATCACCATGGATCATTGTCACAAGGGGTGCCCCCTCTGCTAAGAGGGACATGTCCCTTCCTCATATTTTTATCCCAAATGAATGTGGTCACATAATTGCAGCTACTATAGCAGTGATGGCAAACCTTTTTAAGCCCGAGTGCCCAAACTGCAACACAAAACCAACTTATTTATTTCAAAGTGCTAACACTGCAATTAAACCTGAATACCGAGGTTTTAGTTTTAGAAAAACAACTCATACAGTTGTCCGAACTAATTAACATCTTTTGTCTTTAGTCTTTAAAGAAAAACACAATAACAGAGCTTTCAATGATACAGTTTTTTGTTGAAAAAAAATCAACTCAAAAAATTATTATAGTACTACAATGTACACATAGTCTGAAGGGAATTTATACAAACTTTTTAAATAATTAGGCACATGTATTTTTGGATAAGGGATTCTCAACTTGTAATATGATTATATGACAGACTGAAATTGTATGGGGCAAGCTTTACTCCGGGTCCTTTCCCTGCTTCTACAGGTGTCGGATTAGTAAAAGTAAAAGTCAACCTGTACTAGGATGAGCAAGATAAACGAGAAAACTAAACGTGCTTAACACATTTTAAACACTTTATGTCTTGGACTGCAAACACTGCATTAGGTAAAAGTTTGCATTGGGCATGCTTTTGCACAATTAATGTGATTTTTGCTATTGCATGCATGCTGATAATTTGTCAAACCTGTAACAGGAATTCTAGAATAAAATCATTCTGTTCCACACTGTGAGAAAGAACAAGATCATTAGTGTTTTGCAGAAGGGGATGGTCTTTTCGCGATCTAGTGACCAATGGCTCGAGTGCCCACGGAGAGGTCCCTGCGTGCCAGCTGTGGCACCCGTGCCATACGTTCGCCATCACTGTACTATAGACCTTATTAATCCTTGTTACAGCACAGGATCATTCAAGTCAGTAGTTGCAGTTTCAGACTCATTTCTTGGAGGTTGTAGTAGGTAGCTGTAGCTGCAAGATGTGAAAAGCCCCTGGATCAATACTGATAAATAGCTTCACAACCAGGATGAAAGCTCATGGAGCAAGCAAAATAGCTGCAGGATTAGGATGGATGCCTACAGTGCAATATAGGTAAGTATAAACAGGATCAGGATGAATGCCCATTTTGTGGGTAAGTAGCTGCAGGACTAGAGTGAATGCTTATAGAGCAATAAAGGTAAGTAATTGCAGGATCAGAGAGAGTACCTACATCAGGGGTGGGCAGAATGCAGCCCCTGCCATCCTAGATAGATAGATATGGCATCCATAGCAGCTATAGAGCTCCCAAAGGCCCAAATTTCACATATTTACAAGTGAAATTTTGCCATTTAGACACTCCATAGCTGTTATGTAGCACCAAAATGATTTAGTTTGGACACAATCCTTCCTTTTTTCCTGCAAGAAACCCAAGGCAGCCTACATAATCCTCCTCCCCTCCATTTTATCCTCACAACAACCCTGTGTGAGGTAGGTTTGGCTGAAAGTCAATGACTGGCCCAAAGTCACCCAGTGAGCTTCATGGCTGAGTGGGGATTAGAACCTCGATCTCCCAAGTCCCAGTCAAACACTCTCACCACCACACCAGCTCTCACTGTAGCACTCATTAGCACTACACAGCAGTTTGCCACCAAATTTTGTGGGAAACCAGCAATTTCAGTCCCTTTGAGACTGCAGAGCACCCCATGGACTGTAGCCCATGGCAGGGGTCAAAAATGGCTCACAGACCTCCAGAAGTTTCCCACCCTTTGCCTACATAGTGATGTAGTTTATAAGTAGTTGTAGAGTCAAGATTATATGTTACCAAATTTGTTGTAGAAATGAGCAAGTCATTCCTTGTCCACTTGTTCTTAGGTGTTCCTGACTGCACTGGAAGGTCTCTCCTATGTTTCCTAGCAGCCACTCCTCTGCTTCAGCTCTTTGGCCTGCTAATGAGCCAACTGCTCTTTTCCTCTTCCTACTACCCCTTTTTGTATCTTCTTTGCACTGCCACTGCAGCTGTCTTTCCTATTCAGGTTCCAGCCTTCAGGCATTTATCCTGTGCTCCTCCTTCTCCCTCAAAGTCCTTGAGCCATTTAAAGAGCCCTTGTCCTGATTCCATTTCCCAGCCCTAACTGTGGCTGACTACTATTGCTGGTCAACCAGGGACACCTGGGAGATTGTACAGTGACTACTGATGGCTCATCAAAGTCATCTAAGCATGCTCTTCAAAACAGCTGTACTTTTTGTCAACAGAAAGCACATGCATCTATAAATGGAAGCATAATATTAACCTTTGAAGGATTTCATTCTATTCTAGGTGCATATGTGGGCCTGTTGCAAAGAAATTGGCAGAGAGGTTTTGCACCTAAAATCCATAGTAAGTAGGACTGCAACATTAATTGAACCAATTAATGGACATGTCATGAAGAGACTGAAGTAGTGCAAGCCCCAATTTTGTGGCCCTCTGAAGCAAGAGCAAGAAGGTGTAGCAGAGTGCCAGGCCTCAGTGCAATCCCAGTCACCCTGCCATTAGAGCCACAGCACCACAGGAGAGCTAGAGAGGAGCTGTGGCTCAATTGCCCTGATGATGGAAATGTAGTTCCTCATGGATGGGTATGAAAGCCTGCTAGTGTAGGGATTGCTCAGGAAAGATTTCCCTGTAGCTTGGCCAGCAAATAAGTGGACGAGCATGAGGAGGAGGTGAAGACATACAGTGTGGTTGAATGCTTCTCCTCTCTGTACTTGAGATCTCCTCTGTCCTCCTTCTTGGTCAAATTATACATATTTATATATGCGGTCTACATTGTATCTATCTCTCTATATACATGTACAATTTATATGAACCCATATACATTGAATTTGTGGTTGGAAGTGGACACGCATGTCAATATTTTTATGCTCTTTTCATAGATTCATAGATTCCCTTCTATTAAACCTCTCAGAGCAGTATTTAATAATAATAATAATAAAAACACAGTTAGTATATAAACCAGTACAAAAATAAAACAGCAGAAGTGCAATACACTGGAGCCACAACTTTCAGTAGAATTAATAAAACCATAATCTAGGTGATTTATATTATATGCCCAAGCAAATAAAAGAGGAAATCCAAGTTGGTGTCAGGCAGGCCTCTCTAGGAAGGGCTTTCTACAGACAGGGCACCATGACTAGAAGGGCCATCTCTCTCATCCCCATCTGCCTAATCCCAGATGGCATGGGAACACAGATGAAGGCCTCAGATGATTACCACAATGTCAAGGCAAGCTCATGTAGTAATCTTCATGTACCTAGGTAGCTAGCAATTTAGGGCTTAATAGGCAAACATCAGAAACTTATGGCAAACCTCTAAAATTTATTTTCCAAACACATTGAAAGGGATCAAAGCTACCCTATTATGAGGCATAAAACAACTTCTCCTACTAGCTATAAATTACAAATAGTGATGGCATTTTTACTACAGAACACTGTGAATGAACATACAACTGCCAAAACTCTCATGTTCTTTTATGATGAATTCTGCAGATGGTTCCAATATCAGAACACTGTTAAGGTAATGGAATTCATATTCACAAATATTTCTGGTTAATTCCAAGCAGCAGACAAACTTTTTCATATTCATACAAATCCAACATTTTGGAGAAAATACTGCATATCAGCTTATCTACTGATAAAGAGAAGACTACTTCTCACACAATATTGATATGATTAATTCTCATTCAGTATGCATGCACCATGGAAGTAGATTAATCCCATAGGGCTCAATGATGTCTGGTAACCACACCTTTGGTCCTAACAATGATAGGTCTGTTGGTATTTCTATAGGGAGATTCAGAGGCTCTGCTCTGTGGACAAGTAGCCTGGATAATAGCTATAGATGAGTCAAAATTTCTCAGAAGACTTTTTTTGATATTTTTCTTTTTCTCACCCCTTCCCAGCATAAGAAGGCCACTTTACAGATAATTAAGGCATATTCTTCATTGTTTGTTGTAGTAGCTGCCATTCCCCCTGCCCCAATACCTTGAAACAAAACTAGGTTTGGGACACTGGGCAGGATGCAAAATGGTGGCCACACTGCCAGTACAGTTGCTGTTGTTGCTTTTTGTACTGTCAGGAAAAAAAAAATACTTAGGAAAAAAGAGGAGGGAAGGCTATGCTACTGCCACTTCTAATGGTGAGCCACAACTCTGAGAAACTGCTGGACAATTTCTCTTTCTGCTGGTGAAAATCTGTGAAACAGTAGTTTCCAACTGTCACCGCCATTTCTCTCCTCCCAAATATGGTGGAGAATTTTGAGAGGCCATTTGTACACAGTTCTGGCAACTGCACCCTGGAGCCACTGGATGTCACTATGGGATAGCCAATACAGTTATACCTTGGATTGCAAGCATAATTCGTTCCAGAACCGTGCTTGTAATCCAAAACACTCTTATATCAAAGCGAGTCTCTGGCGGGTGTGAGCGGGGCCGATTTTGGCCCGCTACGCCTGCTCGAGGCGAGCGGTTACATCCTTACACTTGTATTGCAAGACCTTGCTTGTTTATCAAGTCAAAACAAATTTGCTTGTCTTGCAAAATGCTCTCAGACCAAGTTACTTGCAATCCAAGGTATTACTGTATTAAGCAATAGCCAGCAGGTGAATCACACTGCACTATTACAATAAACATTTGTTTGGAACCTAACTTGCCTTCACACTCATCATGGAAAAGGGATTCCCTGCAGCCCCTTTAAATCTGTTCCTAAAGGTTGGGGGATCTTTGGGAGACAGACTTAGGGATGTGCACAGACCCCACACTTCAACTCAGACCCCAATTCAGCACTTTGGGAAATGGTTTGATTCTGCTTGGAATGATTCAGAGTTGGTCTGCTTAGACTTGATACCTATGCTTTGTGCTTCCCATTGACTATCATGGGAAATCCAAGAATGGCTATTACTTTTAAATTTTTTAGTTAGAATTGGATGATATTGGCAGGCATAGTACCCCCTCAGGAGGGGATTATGCCTGCCAAATTGCAGAGAAATAGGTATAGTGGGCTTTGTGTTACACACCTTTACATTTTGATGTTGTTTTAAGGGAATGGCCAATATTTTTAAAATTATTTCTGGGCAGAATTGTATGAAAATTGCAGGAATATTTGCCACTTTTGAGGGATGAAGCCTGCCAAATTTCAGAGAGAGCCCCACACAGCAGACTTGACTTTTTGAGGGGGATGCACGTATCACCCTATATTCCTTGTGGACCATTGCGCTAAAAATTACTGGCAGCATAGAGGTGCCAACTTCCAGAAGTACAGGTGCAGCAGTTCATGGGGAAGGGGAGTTTCCTGAAAATGTTTTTATGTTGCTTTTTTGTTTTTGTTGGGTGGCTTCCCCTTCTCCACCCATCCCCCCTGTAGATTTTTTATTGGTGGCGGTGGTAATATGTATGAAAATGGCATGCATCCTAGTGGTTTCCCCAAGGAAGAAAGCTGCCAAATTTCAGAAGAATAGGTGCACGGGCTAGGGAGTTACGACACTTGAAAACCATTTTACAGCTTTTTCATAGTGAAGCCTGCTGGCATTGAGAGAATGGCCACCTCATGGTCGTATCCTTGCCCTCTCCCAAAATACAGTGATTTGAGTTCCAGGTAAAACATGCCCTAGGATTAGAAGATGGACCTGTCAGTCATCTAACCACACTCCCCTCTCCTCCCTCCCCCTGCAATATTTAGAGATTATGTCAACTTTTTAAACAGGTTGTGTTGTATTAACTTGCTTTTAGTCATTTGAGTCATTTTCAAATTTGGTTTTTAAATTGTTTTTATTATGAGTATTTATGTTGTATTTTATTGTATTTTTATTGATTGTTGTAAACTGCCCAGAGAGCTTCGGCTATTGGGCGGTATAGAGATGATGATGATGATGATGATGATGATGATGATGATGATGATGATGATGATGAAAAACCAAATAGGAAAGACACTATTTTATATTCATTTCAGGAGACAGGAAGTCTGCACAGAGCAGTCATGTATCCAAAACACAAATAAATCCTTGTTAGAGTCTATGGTTTAGTATCATTGGCTTTGTAGGGAGCTCTGCTTCAACTCAGGATCCAACAGAACTGGACTGAAGCTGCCCTCTTCTGATTGGGGTTCTGGGTTCATCCATATCCATTGGACACCCCTAGTATAAGATATGGTCCAAAGGGCTGCATATGTGGAACAGAGGGAAGTTTGTGAAAATTGTACCACCTCCTTTTGTTATTGGAGAAGCGACTTAGGATCCAAGCAATTATTTGTTAAAAACTACTTTTCTTCTGAAATTCAAACCAATTTTATCAACAGATTAAAAGAAAAAGTAAATAGAGCACATAAAAAGAAAGTATCACAAGGGTGTAGAAACCTATTACCAAATTTCTAATGATGTCTGAATTTATATGAGGTATATTGGGGAACTTAAGAGTGACAAACACATGAAAAACTATTCAGTGTAAGTATACAAACATATGATGTATGAGATAATAAATCAATATTATGTCTCCCTCAGGACAACAAGTCCTTTCCTTTTCTCTCACCCGCCCCTCTATGTTATGTTCTCTTCTCAGCAGTTGAGCTGAGTAAAACTGCTAGTTTGTAATTAATGAGGCAGCCCTATCCTTTGGGAAGTCCTACAAAATTCTCTTCTGATGAAGAAATGCACCATACAAAGCATCTGCAAGGGCTAGGAACCAAGAAACTCTCATCTCTAAGAAGGTCTATTTATCTCATCAGATTCTGACTCAAAGGATGATGACCCAAAGGTGAGGTTGCACAGATTCTCTACAGCAGCAGTACTTTTTCCAGAAATTCCCCAGAATTGGGTGACAAGGTACTCTAAAGAGCTACTGTGACAAGGTACCACTTAGGGATTTTATTATATTTAAGTGGTATACAAATAAATAAATAAATACATATTTTGCCACCAGCCCCAACATTCTGTATTTCCCTTGGCCTTGGCCTAAGAGCACATCAGAATCTGGAATAAGACAATATCAGAAGAAGCCACGGTAACCACCAAAGAGACAAAGTGTTTACCTGGCTGTTAACCACCTGCCAAATACATGACTGTGCTCCAGTGTGTGGAGCTGTAGTACCTACGTGAACAGTAGCACTAGGATATAGGTCATATGTATAAAAGCAGGCTCTGTAGAACCATTTTTTCCAGTCTCTAACCCAGTTCCTGACTTCTGCTCAAAGGATAAAACTTTTAAAAAATGTTTAGAGTATATTGCCTGTTTTCTCATACTTTGAACAGAAGACTTGACAGAAATAAATCTAGGTCATTAGAATCATTGTTTAAATTCTTTGACATAACGATATCTTACTTTCTTTAGAATCACAACATATCATTTTACCCTATTTAAAACACACACAACCCCCCCCCCCCCAATGCTGACTAAGATCTTGCTCCTTGCCTGAAAGTATTACAGATTTCTAGGCTAGTACTCTTTTGAAATTTTAGAGGAAGATCTCTATAAAATAAAAGTAGACCTAGATTCTGTAGTTTGGTCAGCAGAGACACAAATGTTTAGTTTCAAAGTTATTTTTAGGCTTTCTGAAGAATCACCAAGGAGGGCACATCTTCAATGCAAGAGTAAGATAAAGGATTTATTTACAGAAGTGCCTTATCTATTAGAATTTGTTTAATGTGAATTCAACTTGTATCTCAGCTATATAACACACATTCTGGATTCAGTACAGTCACTTACAGCAGACTATTCAATGAGATTTACTCCCAGGTAAGTGTGTATACTAGATTATACTAAGTAACCTTAGTTATTTATTATGTTATAAATGAACTTTAAATAATTACAGATTAAATTTTACCTCCACAATTTAGACTGCAATCCTATATGTGTCTTCTCAGAAATATGTCCCATTGAATTCAGGAAAGCTTAACCACAGATAAATAGACATATGATTGCAGCCTTCAACTACAAAAAATATATATGCAAAGATAGCTGTTTTGAAGTAATGCCCAACTCCTTCATCATGGCTGTTATGCATAGAATAATGTCCCTTGTTTTCCCTTTGCTGCCTCTGTCTACTCCTTTGGTATCTAAGGGAAGGCACAAATGAAAGGTAAGGTAACCTATTTTCCACCTGATCCTGCCTTTTTTTCTTATTTTGCTAGTTGTCTGTGTAGTCACACACCCACATAAATCTTAAACTCAGTGTGGCACTATCTTGAGCTATGAAAATATTTATCTCAAAAAATACAGAAAAAAGCAAATCCCTCTCCCTCCTCATGCATTCTGATATATTGTCCAAGTGACCTAGTTTCCTTTCTGTAATCCAGTGTGTGTAAACAGGGGTGGGGGTGGGGAGAAAGCACGCTAATGTGCATGAGATACAGCAGATGACAGAAGCCAAATGCTCTGTAACAAAATGTAACCAGGGCAGCCTGCATGAAGACATGGTCCACATTCTGTGCAATAAGAGCCTTATCAAGTACTATCCTTTGAGTTAAGAGGTGGAGAACACTACTTCTTCATCACACAATTATTGATGTTTTTTATACTCTATAATATATGGCTTGGAATATGGGTACTTGAAGGATCACCTACTCCCATATGAACCTGTCCACACCCTAAAATCATATTTGGAGGCCTGAAAAAAAGGTTTCAAGCAAGGATACACACACACACACAGCACTTTCTTTCCCTCCCCCCCCCCACTCACTCCCCCCCCCTTTAATCAGGCAGTGGCACCTTTTATTTATTTTTCTTTTAACTTTTAGAAAAGATAGGGTGCATTAACGAGGAAGCCACAGTCACTCCTGGTGTCTTCATTTCTCCAAAGAGCTTCTTTGTGGCTCCATACTCACGACCTTTTCTAGCCAGGTCCATGGACCCCCAAGGGGTCCATGGATGGGCTTCAGGGGGTCCATGAAAATCAAATAAAAATTTAACATTTATATGCATTATATTTTTATATTAAGTTGTTGTTTTTGTCAATATATACCAGATGTTATGTATGTATTTTTGGTTACTGAAGAAAACCAGTAAATATTTAGGGTTGCATGGGATGGTACTGTACACCATCAGGTAACATACAATCGTCATCGTCATGACGTCATGACAATCGTCATCGTCAGATGGTGCCGTGCAACCAGCTAAGATGGGTGGTGACTGGGGACAGGGCCTTTACACTTGTGCTCACCACTGGAATGTTCCCCCGAGTTTCACCCACTCTTATTCTGTTTAGTGCCAGCAAAGGCCTCTTTATTTTCAAAGCCTTTTAAATTATGGTGAAATTGTTTTTAGGCTGTATTGTCATTCTGTGATTTTACTGCTTTATTTGCCACTCTTAGATTTTACTGATGTTATTGGCTGGGATGCTGAGATTGTTCCTGCTGGCAGGAGCATCCCCTGAGCATCCCCCAGCAAGTTGAGGGAAGCTGACTCCATTTATTTCCCCTTCCCCTTTGTCCCTCTTGTACCCTCCGAAAATATGTTCTGGAGTGCTGGGGGCCCTCTGGAACAGTGTGGGGGCTGCAGGGGGAATCAGTGAAAATTGCCTTTCTCCCACCTTTCACTCGTGGGATCCTCTGCTGGATCTCAGTCCTGTTTGTGAATTGAAAAAGCAACTCCACAGAAGACAGATCCTTCACAAAAGGATCTCAGACATTGTTTTTATTTATGTATTAAAGAGTGGAGTAGGATTCCCCCCCAAAAAAATAATTATACTTTTTACAGAAATAAAATTACACCAGATCTGATCAAACACAGGTTAGGATTATGCTGGCTCAGCTTGCCTGAGTGTGGAAAGCTAAGCAGGGTCAAGCCTGGTTATTACTTGGATGGGAGACCCCTCCTCTAGTTTCCTGCATTGAGCAGGGGGTTGGACTCAATAGCCTTGTAGGCTCCTTCCAACTCTATGATCTATGAAATCTATGAAATCTATGAATTCTGTGGCAGCAAGGGTGGTGAAGAAGTTTTTCTTCTCTAGCTCCATTGCATCACTATAGTGTCATGCAGTAATGGTTGGGGGTTTATTACAATCTGCCTCCCAGGGTACTGAGGAGGAACCCACTGTGAGGCACACTGTGACAAATTTGCAAAACACTTTGCGACAAATACAGACTCCAATGAGATGAACGCAGTAGCAACTTGTTCAGTTCAGTTAGGTGACTTTCAGTTTGTTTGTTCAGCCTGAGCGGGTGGCTGAGTTACTTGGTGGGGTGGGGTTGACCACATGCTTTTTAGACCCATGTCCATCCTGGCTTGTAAGAGCTGCCAGAAGCGGGGCTGGCTGATTGGGTGGTGGAGATTGTCATGGCCTCCTTGAAAGAGGGTCATGTTCCGGCTTCTGTAAAGGAGGCTTTGGTAAGACCGTTATTGAAGAAGCCTTTATTGACTCCTTGCCCCGCGCACAAGTAATGAACAGACAGTCTCCATTTTTGAGCAAGGTCTTAGAACAGGTGGCCCCACAACTCCAGGTCTGTTTAGGATGAAACTGATTATCTGGATCGTTTTCCATCTGGAACAGCTGTAGAACTCCCTCCCCAAGGACATTAGTCTATCATTCTCTTTATTGTCCTGTTCCACCAAACTTTTAATAATTAATGCCACTCTCTCTTTTTACAACCAATCCCCATTTTTATTAAACAACCTTTTGTGCAGCTTTTTGCATTTTTTATTTTATTCTTTTAATTAAATAATTTTCATTCTTTTTTTATTATTATTATTATTATTTGTACATCACCTTGAGCACTCACTGAGTGGAGGGATGATCCAAAACGATTCTAAATAAACAACCATTTGGGGATAGGAGCAAAATGAATTATGTATTTACCTTATAATTACCCTGTGGATAGGTCTCTTACAAATGGGGGCCCAACTATGATTGATTTTGCCCAAGGCTACATTAAATGATTCTGTTAATTTTGCCTTCAAATGAGACTATCAAGCCACACTAGAGACATTGTTATAAAAGCATGAAGTGGGTCATTATTTAAGACACAAATGAAAGAGGAGAGATCTGTGGACTCTACGCAGTGGGGCTCTGCCAGGTCAGACCACCAGGCATAGAACTGGACCTCACACCTTGGAGGGCCCCCAAATGCAGTCACCCCACAGTTTTCTTAAAAAAAAAAAAAAGGTTTCAAGCAAGGACACACACACACACAGCACTTTCTTTCCCTCCCCCCCACTCACTCCCCCCCCCCTTTAATCAGGCAGTGGCACCTTTTATTTATTTTTCTTTTAACTTTTAGAAAAGATAGGGTGCATTAACGAGGAAGCCACAGTCACTCCTGGTGTCTTCATTTCTCCAAAGAGCTTCTTGGTGGCTCCATACTCACGACCTTTTCTAGCCAGGTCCATGGACCCCCAAGGGGTCCATGGATGGGCTTCAGGGGGTCCGTGAAAGTCAAATAAAAATTTAACATTTATATGCATTATATTTTTATATTAAGTTGTTGTTTTTGTCAATATATACCAGATGTTATGTATGTATTTTTGGTTACTGAAGAAAACCAGTAAAAATGTTAGGGTTGCATGGGATGGTACTGTACACCATCAAGTAACATACAATCGTCATCGTCATCAGGTTTTGACTTCTAGAATAGTTTCCCATTGAAATAAATTAAAGAAAAAGTACCCTGCCACTGCTTATAGCGCTGACCGCTCAGCGTCTCTGGTGGCCCATGTTTCCCATTTAAATTGGTAGTGTCGTTCTCTGCACAACCACCATCTTGTGCCTCTCCATATTAACTGTTTATTTTTCATTTTCCATGGTTTATCACAGCTTGGGAATATTCTCATATACTGATAAACTGAGGGCCATAGTATCTTAAAATGCATACTTTTTCTGCCTGTGTTGATTTGTCTTCATATAAATTACATTGTTTTTATTTTTGCAGGCTTAGCTCAATTTGGAAATGTCAAAGAAAAGGAAATACAATGATGCTTACTTATCGTTTGGTTTTACTTTCATCGCTGAACGTGATGGGACACAAAAGCCACAATGTTTCCTGTGTGGTAAGGTTCTTGCCAATGGAAGCATGAAGCCAACAAAGCTGAAGGAGCACTTCACATCTGTCTATCCTGAAAATGCATCGGACAGTGTTGATCTATTTCGTGAGAAGAAGGCTCAATTTGAGAAAGCTGGCCCAACACAAAAGCCTTGTCTTGAGGCATCCTACAAGGTTGCTTATCGCATTGCCAAGCAAAAGAAGCCACATACGATTGGAGAGACCTTGGTAAAGTCATATGCCCTGGAAATGGTCGAGCTGGTTTGTGGCTTGGAGCAGAGGAAAAAAATTGAAGCAGTGCCTTTGTCAAACGACGTCATCCACTCCAGAATTGTTGAAATTTCTTCTAATATTATGAAGCAAGTAATGGAAGAATTGGCAGCTATGCCATTTCCGTTCAGCATGCATCTTGATGAAAGTACTGATGTCTCTCAATGCAGCCAGCTCCTGGTTTTTGTCCGTTATATGCATGCTGATGCCATCAAAGAAGAATTCCTATTTTGTGAGCCCCTTTTGGAAACTACAAAGGCCATCGACATCTTAGAAACTGTGAATAGTTCCTTTGCTAAGCAAAACTTTGACTGGAAGAAAAATCTTGGTACTCTGTGCACAGGCGCAGCACCTGCGATGCTTGGCAACACATCTGGTTTTGCTGCTTTGGTGAAGAAGAAAGAAGCTCTTCAGGTCACCGTGACCCATTGTTTTCTACATCGGCATGCATTGGCGTCAAAGACTCTGCCCACAATTCTGAAATAAGTCTTGTCTACTGGCGTGAAAGTCAGCAACTTCATCAGAGCCAGGAGTGTGAATCATCATGTTTTCAAGAGGTTTTGTCAAGAAATGGGAGCAGAATATGAAGTTCTTCTTTACCACAGAAAAGTTCACTGGCTTTCCAGAGGACAAGTCTTGAGGCGCTTGATTGAACTTTGAGCAGAAGTTTCATTTTTTGAGGGAGAGAAAGAAAGCCCAATCTCAGAACAGTTTGACAGTGAGGAATTCATTCACGGCTTGGCTTACTTGGCGGATATTTTTGGCCATATGAATGAGGTGAATCTTGTGATTCAAGGCCCTGGAGTCACCATTATGGATGCTACTGAAAGACTGCAAGCTTTTCTGGCCAGACTGCCACTGTGGAAGAGGAGGTTGGAGGCAAACAACCATGCCAACTTTCCAATGTTAGAGGAAGTGCTTCTGCAGGGTGGAATCGAGAGTGACAAATCCCTGCTAATTTCTCTGCAGGCAGAATTCTGCAGACATCTGAATACTCTACAGAACGCTTTCAAAGCTTCTGAGTTACTTCTGCTCAGGTGACCTTAAAGTTGAAACATGGATTCGTAATCCTTTCCTTGCCGACATAGACTGTTTAGTGATGTAGACCTTGCCAAAGATGACCTCATTGACCTGAGGACAAAGGAAATGTTACGAAATGAATTCAACTCGAAGAGCCTTGGAGAATTCTGGTGTGCGTTGAAACAAGCCTACCCTCGTCTGGTAAAGCGAGCTATGGGTACTTTGATTCCGTTTGCCACTACATACCTTTGTGAGTCAGAGTTTTCAGCACTTGTTTCTATCAAAACAAAAAGTCGAAATCGATTGGATGTCAAAGATGGCATGCGTGTTACCTTGTCAAAGACCACTCCAGAGTTTCATCTTCTTATTCAAGTCAAACAACAACCTTCTCATTGAAATGAACTTTTGAGCAGAATTAAAGTTTTGTTTTGTTTAATTTGCACATGATAATTGTATTTCATTTTTGTATGGAGTGGCCACTAATTTTTGCATGAAAAAGAGTGAGAAACTTAATTTTTTGTTAAGATTGTTTGTTTATTCATTTATTTATTTATTATATTTATACCCCACCTTTTTCCCTGCAAGGAACCCAAGGCGGCTTACATAATCCTCCTCCTCCTCTCCATTTTATCCTCACTGTGAGGTAGGTTAGGCTGAGAGTCAGTGACTGGCCCAAAGTCACCCAGTGAGTTTCATGGCCGAGCGGGGCCATAAAGTATTTTATTCATACTTTGTGTATGTCATACACTGTATGAGGCAATCAATTTTCAATAAAATAAAGTATATTCATTGCATGCAAAGTTATGTTTATGTGCTTATGTGCATTTTTCTAGGGAGGGGGTCCATAGCTTTCACCAGATTTTCAAAGGGGTCCATGACTCAAAAAAAGGTTAAGAACCACTGCGTTAAAGGAAGACAAAGAAATAAAAGGCACCGCTGCCTAATAAGTGATGGGAAAAAACAATGAAGAGAGAGAGGGAGGGAGAGCGCAAGCACTGGGGATGGATAGAAAGAAGAGTAAGAGAAAGAAAAAAAAGAATGTGGGAGGGGGGAGAAAAAGTGCAGGGGGGGAAATTGCAGGGGTGGGGGGGAGAAAAAGACAAGGCAAGAAAGAGTGATGGCAGGATTGGCAGGGTAGCAGAGAAAGAGCACCACTGGGAGGGGATTGGAAGGAAACTGTCTGTGGCGTACTTAGGGGTGTAGAGAGCCTCAGTGGGCCTCTTCTTGCCAAGGCCCCCCTGAACTCCGGTAGTGCCACTGACTCCAGGCTGAGGAGCAGCTTGTGGCCAAATAAAATATTTTAAGTATAGGTTTTATTTGAGTCAGGTTCCTCCCTTGGAGATCTTAAAATGTTGCTTTAAACCTCCCTTTTTGACTGATCTGCTTTTAAAAAAAAAGTTTTGTTTTTCATATGTAGATTTGTGGATCTACAAAGTAAAATTTCTTCACTTTTGGGAGGCTTCCTAATGCAAACTTCTAGATTCCCTTTGCTAAAAGGCTTGAGAGTATAACTATAACTACTTCTTCAGAAAATGTATGGTGGAATGGCAGAGAAAGGGTCACTGTACAGAGAAAGAAAAAAATATATATGCAGAGACCTTACACGAAAATGCAAGGTTTGAAAGCTTAACTTACATTAAAAGATAATGGAGATTTGGGCTAGTTGCTATTTTCATATAAAATGTGCTTTCTCTCGCTCTGTCTTTTAAATTCAGAATCTCTGAAAACCAAAGGATAAGAAAAAGGTAATGGATGTGTCCTTTGATTTTTTCCTAAAAGCTAACACTTGTGACAGTGTCTTTGCTGTTCCATTTTGAGATGTTATAGTTAAAGTTAAAATACTGTGACAGAACTTTATATTTGAGACAGAAATGCTTAAAAGCCTTAAAACAGTCATTAAAATCAACTCAGCTCAGGATGCTAACAGAAAGTTAGAGGATAGCTTGTTAAGGAAGGGGATTACTCATTCAATTAACATTTCACTATCTAATGAAGAACTGGTGAGTCAGTATACAATTTTGTTATCTTTACACAATCTTGAAAAGCACCCCAATCCAGAATACCGTAGTAATATTTAGGACAAGTGAAAACCAAGAAAGCATATGGAAGCTTTCACATTTCTGATCATAGCCCTGCAGAATATGGCACTTTCCCATGTGAATGAAACATAACCAGTTAAGACTGAATGTCAATGGGGCTTCTCCAGATTAAATAATTTAAGAACTACAGTCCAAGTATTTGAAAATTTGAAGTTAAATTGGAAATTAATGGTAGAGTGGGATTCCTACACTAAATGAGTAAATTAGGGTTCTACAAATCCCAGCTTTCCCCAGCCAACATGGCTGGCTGGGACATGGTGGGAGTTGTAAGACATTTCCCCCCCTGTCTAAATATGCATAGGATTGCACCCTTAATAAATCAAAAGGTACAGAAATTATTAAATCCTATTTATTACTTTAGAGATTCTAGAGTATCAGAATCTCACACTTTTGATTTGTGTGTTGAAGATTTGATCCACCAGTGTCACCGGGTTCCAGATGTTCCACCATTTGCCAATTTTCCAGGCATATTTCAAGCAGCACAATATCTGGAATCTTCCATGACCTTCATCCTACCCCTCAACACCCCCCCACACACACACTGTAAACCACAGCTAGACCCCTTGCTTAAGGCGACCATATGTACTGGTTTTTGGGACATTGTCCTGGTTAGTCGTGAGATGTAACCAGTACAGTTTAGGACTACAAAATCAAAAATTATTAATTTATCAAAAGACTGAGTACATCAAATCAATCCTTGATAAACCAGCCTAGATCAATTTTATTAATTTATCCTAGTTTTAGTTTTAGTTTACACGACGGTTCTCGTCGTTGGATCTCGGCAATACTCGGCATTCAGCACACGCAGTCTCACTATATTGTGGCCGCGGCGACTCTTCGAGAATACTCCCGCGCAGTACATACAGCCCGACCGTGGGAACTCGTTGATGACGTCATCACACAGAGCCCGCCAAAATTGACCAATTCGGTGTTAGCTTCAGACTATAAAAGGCCCTCCGCAGCACAAGACAGGCACCAGTGATCTGGCATCTTCAGACCGTGACACTGGCCGTCAGAGCTCCACGCTCTCTTGGTTACTCGAGCTTTTCGCTCCGCTGTTTTCACGGTGCACCTCGCTGCTTCACCAGGACTAGGCTGACCATACATACCGTTTTCAAAGGGACAATCCCGTTTTTTTCATATTTCCTGACTGTCCCTTCTTTTTAATATAAATGTCAATTTTGTCCCGTTTTTAGTAAACTATATATAGTTTTTATTTTTTTGTAAAAAACTGAACGCGGCTTGTTTATTTCTCATAAGACTCTCCGCGTTAAGAAACCTTGGGGGGGGGGGGTGAGCCAAGCCCCATGTGAAACTGCTCCCGTGCTCTCCTTAGCCCTTAGACAGGGCGACTACTGAGCGTAGTCTAGAGCGCCGTCGTAGTGGTGGGGCCGAGCTGGAGCCAGCTGAGGCTCATTCTGGGCTCGCCCCCCCGCGAGCGGCAGCGGCCCGATCCTGCTCTTCAGAGCGGCGCGTAGCATGTCCGCGCCACTCGCACTGCTCGAGCCGCCGCCGCCGCCGGAGGACCCCCCAGCCCTCCCTGCTGCTGCTGCCGCTGCTGGAAAACCTCCACTGCCCCCCACCCCCCCACCGCCGTCGCCCTACCTGGTCCTGCGCTCCGGCGCGCCTCCGCCGCCTGGGGAGCCACTGCTCCGGCGCGCTGGAGCCCCGCCTGCGCTCTGTTTTGGCGTGGGTAACCATGGCAACAGGGCTTAAACAGCCCTGTTGCCATGGTTCCCCCCCACCACCAAAAACAGAGCGCAGGGTCCCGTCGTGTCACTTCCTCCGTGCCGGAAGTGATGCGACAGGACCCTGCAGACAGGGAAGACAGGCTCTCTGCTCAGCGGAGAGCCCAGGTAAGGCTCGCACGCGTGGCTGAACAGCCCGTCGGACGCGAGCAGGCCCAATTCGGGCCTTGCTCCTGTCTGCGGGCTGCTCAGCTACATCCCTAGCGTGTGAGCCACGCTGAAGAAAGGGAACTTCACAGCGATGGGCCAGAGCCCGGAGCCGTTGTCGTCTTGCTGCGGGGTAGCCGCATCCCCCTGCGCAAGCCTGAAGGGGTAGAAATCAGGCAGGGGCACAGCGCCCTTTGCCCGCAGCTGGAGCCAGCTGCCGAGCGCCAGCAGCACCATCCAGCCAGACAGGCCCTGCATTTCTCTGGCGGGTGCTGAACCCCGGGCAAGCAGGCGAGATGGCGGAGCTGACACATGGGTGGGTGACAAGAGGCAGCGCGGAGACAGGCCAGGCCGGGCAGCAGCGCGCCGGGTGGGAGCATGAAGACCCGGGCAGGCACCGAAGGGACACAGCCCCCCCGCACACTCTGCGGCAGGACCACGCTGGGACGCGAGACGGGGGTCTGCCGGTGGTTGCGACGGTGGAGCCAGCTGAGAGGAGACCCATATGCACACTGAACCTCTTTGCATGGCAGCAAGGGAGGGGACAGTGGCTCATTCACACACATACATATTCATGCCCTGGTCAGCCAATTAGGACAGGACCTGAAGGAGGTGGGCCATGGAGGTTAGGGGTGGGCTTACGAGGATCAGCCTTTTCTTAAAGCGCTAAGAAGACTGGACGGGGAGAGCGAAGCCATGCAGCTCGCACTAAGGAGGAGGCGCAGTGTGTGGCAGGTGGCCGGACGGGCAGGCGAGCTCAGGGCACATTGGACTGCAGGCAAAGCTAAGACACGCTTGTCGCTAGCGCAGCCGTTCTCAACCTCTGGATGTGTCAGACTACAACTCCCAGCATCCCCAACCAGCCAGCTGGCTGGGGATGCTGGGAGTTGTAGTCCCACATATCTGGAGGGCACTAGGTTGGAGAAGGCTAATAGTTAGTTAGCCCTATTAAAGCCAGTGGGAGTCACTTTCCAGTACAAACCCCTATCAGATCCCTCTGCAAGCCACTGAGTGCTCTTTCCTTCTGGATTAATACACTGACTAGGTTCAGACACCATGATAACCCACACTCAGGGCTGAGTAAGGGTTGTCGTTGAACCATGGGTAGTCGTTGAACCGTGGGTTGTCGTCTGAACCCAGCTGAGATAAGAAACCATGGTGGACAACCCATAGTTCACAGCCCAATAACAACCATGGGTTCTCTTCGTGGGTTGGTTGTGGTTAAGAAGCCATGGCTTGTTAGTGCAGGTGGGTTCAGACAACACGATAACCCATGTTTCAGCAACAACCCACACTCGACCCATAGTCAACCCCTGAGTGTGGGTTATCATGTTGCCTGAACCCAGTCATTGCGGATAACCATCATGGTCCCCACCATGGTCTTTAGGCCATTGTCCCCATGATCCACTCTGGCTGTGTGCAGGCCTAGCTGTGGGGTTACAGAGTGGCAAGGGAAAGGTGCTGTGTGTGTAGCCAGTGATAACTTCCTCCTTATTAGTACAGTACTACTTAATGGTAGTTCAGTACTAAATTTTGAAGTGCAGGTGCTCATCATTACAGCCCCAATGACCATACCCCAAGGACAACCCAAAATGCAGGCAGCTGTGTTGATCCATTATAGATAGATACCCCCAAAGAAAATCAGTCCATAGCATACTAGCTAATTTATTAGGATCAGCTAAAAAAAGTGCCAGAGCTCTGGGACCCAGTGTTCCCACTCCACTACACCATGGCTTCTTTATCAGAGGGGAGGGGGCCATTGCTCAATGGCAGAGCACCCATCTTGCGTGCAAAAGGTCCTGGGTTTCATCCCTGGTATCTCCAGGTGAGACTGGGAAAGACTCCTGTGCAAACCCCTGGAGAGCCACACTGCCAGTCAGTGTGTAGGCAACAATGAGCTAGATCAAGTGTGGGGAACCTATGACCCTCCAGATCTTGTTGGACTACTGTGAAGGATTGAGGCCTACCCAGGCTTGAGTTAGGTTGAAGTCTGAAGGCCCAAATATCTCCTGATGGGAGGGGGCATTTGTGACTTCGGGGGTGCCACAAGGGCAAGGGCCACCCCCCTAACACTGCTATTTGTTGCTTGGTGCCCTTGGTGGGGGTGATTGTTTTTCCCTGTCTAGGGCCTGAACATGTGCCTTGGAGGGGAGTCATGGGGCCAAGTGGGGGGGGGGGTTCTGTGGGACCCCCAATTAGTGTAGTGATGGGTAAAGGGAGATATGGCATTGGGAAGAGAACTAGCCAGGTAAGGGACCCACAGCCCAGACACTTAATGGCTGTGCCTTGTTCCGGTCCTCCTCGCACCCGCAGGTTTGGTGGTTGCCCTATCAACCTGCCCTCAGGTCTCTGGATGCTGCTTCTAAATGCCAGATTGGTGTTAAAAAAAAACCTCCCTCATCCACGATTTAATAGTAGATGAGGTGGCCAATCTGGCATGCATTACCAAGACCTGGGTGGGAGAACAGGGAGGAGTTAGTCTCTCGCAGCTTTGCCCACCGGGGTACTTGGTGCAGCATCAGGGTAGACCTGAGGGCTGGGGAGGGGGGGTTGCCATGGTCTATAGGAATTCTCTCTCTCTCTTCAGGCTCCCTGTCTGTCTGACTACTGGTCTGGAGTGTTTGCACCTTGTGTTGGGCCAGCGGGACAGATTAGGGATTCTGTTCGTGTACCGCCCACCCCACTGCTCAACAGACTCCCTGGCTGAGCTGAGGTGGTCTTGCTGGCGATGCTGAGGTTCCCCAGGCTGTTGGTCCTGGGGGATGTTAACATCCATGCTGAGGGCACCTTGTCTGCTGTGGCTCAGGAATTCATGGACGCCATGACAACCATGGGACTGTCCCAACTTGTCATCGGCCCAACACATGTAGCAGCGCACACTCTAGACCTGGTTTTTTCAGCCGAGCATGGAGATGGTGATCTGAAGGTGGGGGACTTTGAATCAGTCCCCTTGTCATGGTCAGATCACTACCTGCTGAGATTTAGGCTAACAGCAGCTTTCCCCCTCTGCAAGGGTGGGGGACCTATCAAGATGGTCCGCTCCCGGAGGCTGATGAATCCAGATGGTTTCCAGAGGGCCCTTGGGGTTTTTCTGGCTGATATGGCTGGCGGTCCTGTCAAATCCCTGGTTGATCTCTGGAATAGAGAGATGACCCGGACGGTTGACACAATCGCTCCTGAGCTCCCACTCTGTAGTAAAGCTCGTACGACTCCGTGGTATACCCCAGAGCTGAGAGTGATGAAGCAAAACAGGAGACGGCTTGAGTGCAGGTGGAAGAAAACTCCTAGTGGATGCAATCGAGCCCTGGTACATGCCTATAGCCAGGTATACCTAGAGGCAGTGAGGGTGGCAAAGAGACAACACCTCACTGCCTCTATCCAATCATCTCTTTGCCACCCAGCAGAGCTCTTTAGGGTCACCCGGGGCCTGTTGTACGCTGGCCCCAGGGACATCATTGACCCATCTGATGCCTGCTGCAATATATTCGCTAGGCACTTCCAGGAAAAAATCTCTTGCATCTGCAGGGACTTAGACTCCAATGTTATAGCAGTAGAATCAGGAGAGGTACCCAGAGCACAGCCTGGACTAGTTATTTTGGATGAGTTTCAGTTGGTACAGCTCGACACTGTTGACAAGGTGCTTGGATGGGTTCATGCAAGCACGTCTGTTCTGGATCCTTGCCCCTCTTGGCTTATAAAAACTAGCAGGGAGGGAACGGCTGGCTGGGCCAGAGAGGTGATCAATGCCTCCTTGTGACAGGGAATGGTCCCATGCCACCTGAAACAGGCAGTGGTGAGACCACTCCTGAAGAAACCCTCTCTGGACCCGGAAGATCTCAACAACTTTAGGCTGGTGGCAAATGTTCCTTTCCTGGGCAAGGTCCTTGAGCGGTTGGTGGCCAACCAGCTCCAGGCGCTCTTGGATGAGACTGATTATCTGGATCCATTTCAGTTGGGGTTCAGTCCTGGTTTTGGCACAGAAACAGCTTTGGTTGCCCTGTATGATGACCTATGTCGGGAGAGAGACAGGGGGAGTGCGACCCTGTTGATACTGCTGGATCTCTCGGCAGCTTTCGATACCATCAACCATGGTATCCTTCTGGAGCGGCTGTCTGAGTTGGGGGTGGGGGGCACTGCATTGCAGTGGTTCCGCTCCTACTTGGATGGTCGGCTCCAGAGGGTGGTGCTTGGGGAATGCTGCTCGGCCCCATGGACTCTCCAATACGTGGTTCCTCAGGGGTCGGTCTTATCCCCCATGCTATTTAACATCTACATGAAACCACTGAGTGGGGTCATCCAGAGTTTTGGAGTGCGTTGCCATCAGTACGCTGATGACACGCAGCTCTATTTCTCCTTTTCATCTTCAGCAGGTGAGGCTGTGGATGTGCTGAACCGGTGCCTGGCTGCGACAATGGACTGGATGAGGGCTAACAAACTGAGGCTCAATCCAGACAAGACTGAGATGCTGTTAGTGGGTGGTTCCTTTGACCGGATGGAGGGTGTTCAACCTGTTCTGGATGGGGTTGCACTCCCCTTGAAGGAGAAGTTTCGTAGCTTGGGGGTACTCCTGGAGCCATCTTTGTCACTTGAGGCTCAAGTGGCCTCAGTGGCAAGGAGTGCATTCTACCAGCTCCGGCTGGTGGCCCAGCTATGCCCCTTCTGGACAGGGATAGACTGGTCTCAGTAATCTATGCTCTGGTGATCTCTAAACTAGACTACTGCAATGCACTCTATGTGGGGCTGCCTTTGAAGACTGTTCAGAAGCTACAGCTTGTGCAAAATGCAGCAGCCAGGCTTATTGCGGGGACCGGAAGGTCTGAGCACATTACAACAGTTCTGGCCCGTTTGCACTGGCTGCCAATATGCTTCCGAGCCAAATTCAAGGTGCTGGTTCTAACCTATAAAGCCCTACACAGCTTAGGACCACAATACCTGACGGAACGTCTCGTCTCTCCCAACCGCAATCTATCCAGGCACTACACTCAACATCTGGGGCCCTCCTCCAACTGCCACCTCCAAAAGAGGCTAGGTTGGTAGCAACAAGGAGGAGGGCCTTCTCAGTGGTAGCCCCCCAATTATGGAATAAGCTCCCCACTGAGACCTGCCTGGCACCAACCTTACTATCTTTTCGGCGCCAGGTTAAGACTTCCCTCTATGCCAAGGCATTCAATCATTAAGAGCTCAAAATAGCACGGGGGGGAGAGGGATTGTCACCTGTAGACTTAGTTTTATTAACTTTTGGATTGTATTTTAAACTGTGCTTTTTAATTTGGTTTTTAATCTTTTAAGCTATTTTGTATGTTTTTATTGTTGTTTTATGTACCGCCCAGAGAGCTTCGGCTGTGGGGCAGTATAGAAATTAAATAAATAAATGGTTAGAGTGTTGGACTGGGACTCAGGAGATCCGGGTTCTAGTCCCCGCTCGGCCATAAAACTCACTGGGTGACTTTGGGCCAGTCATGGACTCTCAGCCTAACCTACCTCACAGGGTTGTTGTGAGGATAAAGTGGAGAGGAGGAGGAGGATTATGTAAGCCGCCTTGGGTTCCTTGCAGGAAAAAAGGCGGGGTATAAATATAATAAATAAATAAATAAATGTCCTGGTTTTAAATTTGAAAAAAATGGTCACCTTACCCTTGCTTCTCCCTTTCAAGCCTTGTAGAAAGGAAGCATACAGAACAGAATAGGTCAGACAGCACATTTCCTTCATCACATGATTCCTGAGGTCATATATGGGGCCTAAGTTTAAATTATTAGTCACAGCCATTAAAAACAGCAGAGCTCTAGAAATTATACTGTTTCAACTCCTCATTTCTCATTTTATATGAGCTATTCCCTAATACCTTTATTGTAGTCATAAGTAGAAGAAGCTCATAAGATGTTGCTGGGCTTCATATTTTCTTTGTTCAGAATATGAACCTCAAGGTCTTGTAATCAGACATGAGGTATTACCTCTACCACCCAATGTAAGTATGTTCTTCAATTATGATCCCAGTTGGGGTGTTGTTGAGTGTCTGGTTTGACTTGATTTGGTAAACTATTTCCTAATTTGCAGGGTTGGGATAACTAGGCTTATTCTAAGCCAATTTGAGGAGTGGTGTGTGTGTGTGTGTGTGTGTGTGTGTGTGTGTTCTTCTAATCACATGCCAAACTGTTTATGTGAATCAGCTGTAACTTTAACTACACCAGCATACTATGTAAAAAGTAGGCTTTGCTATGTGTTCAAAACTGCTATAACTACACAGTCCCACGGCAACAGGCTTTTGTGAGCTTTAGCCCATTCAATCAGATGCATGAAGTAGTAACTTCAGATAATAGGTGTTTAATTACTTATTGAATGTATATCCTGCCTTCCCACTAAAAATAGTGCTCAGGGTGGCACTAAATACCATGAGCCTAGAGAAGAGAGCACAGGGTGTTTTTACAAAGTGAGGCCAAAAGGCCAAGCAATACGATACATTATCATGCAAGCACAAATGAGCATGAGATTGAATCAAAGGAGCAAGTTATGCAATCAGAGCGGCTGTGACCCCTCCCCAATTGCTGATGAATTGGCAAAGCAAGATGAATAGGATACATAAACACCTAGATAGGGATATTTTCTGTAGTGAACTAGCCACTCCCAGTACTGAGCACAAATCTGATAGTGTCAACCTTGCAAAAGAATTACAACTCAGCAGGTTCAGTGTGTGTGTGTGTGTGTGTGTGTGTGTGTGTTTCCAAGTATGTATGGAGATTTTAAAGTCTGTTAAAGTCTGTTACAGAATGTCCAGGGAGGCTGGAAGAAGCTGTTTTGCATTTCACACACAGAAAACCACATGACAGTATTCTCAGCAACAAGCACACTGCCAGTACAAGAGACCCTATAATGGGTGTTTGGGATATTCTTCCCATAATTATGTACATTATCTGGGGAGAAAACAGCTAGCACAGCTAGTGAGAAGTCTAGTTGGTGACAATAATTTTATAATAATAGTTATTATAAAGCTGTCATGTGATAAAACAATACGGCAAAAGTCAACATAGTGCTCGAAGAATGGGGGAACACTAGGCAGCCCATAATGAACTCTATGAGCCACATCTCCTGACCCCACCCCCGATTTTATCCACATACCCTCCCTGTAGCCTTCTAAAAACAGTAACTAGGGGTCCTGTCACCTTTCAGCCCATGTAATTTGAGCACAGCAGTGGGGTCTCCAGGCCAAAGGTACAGAAAACAGCTATATTATGTGTGGCTCCTAAAGGCCATCTGAGTTGAACTCCTCCCAGAGTCCTACTGCTCACCTTGGAGCCATGGTTCTTTTGGATTCTGATATTGCACCAGAGATACATTTTAAAGCTGTTAGGCTTCACTATTTGGCTGAAAAGTTCCCTCAGCCAGTGTACAGACTCTAAGAGAGCTGAGATACTTGGGGTGTGACAGGAGACTATGATTGTCAGGAAGGAGTATGTGACCACACCAAATGCATGGGGGGGTGAGGGGGGGATGGACATATGTGTTTAAATATGGAACTTCTCCACGCACATTAAGAAGGGTGGTGGAGATCTGATTTTAAAAGCAAAGGGGGAATATAGCCAAGGGGAGCCACTTGTATTCTATTGTATTGTTTGAATGCTGTGTTTGTATTTTTACCTTTGAGACTGACTCATCTTGGGGACTTTTAGACCGAACAGCAGCAGAGAAATGAACTAACCTAGTTTGTTAGTTCTATATCATTTTATTTATTTATTTATTTTATTATATTTGTTAATCGCCCATCTGGCTGGTCACCCAGATATCATATTATCATAAGTGTTCCCTACACTTGCTGCTTACTTCCCAAGTCCTTTTTGCCAGGCCAGTCACTTCCATTATTGGAGTTAAAGTCAAGGAGCAAATACTCAGGGAAAGAAGCTGCAGGAAAGTATGTTATGACGGGGAAGGCTTCGGCACTCCTCACCTGAGCACTTCTTTTGCTGTTGGAAAAACTAGATCCACCCTCCTGCTTTTTTCTAGAGATGGGAGAGAAATGTGTTCATTTCACATTTTAATGCAAACTTACCTAATTTCACATTGTCAAACCTATAAATGAACCAAAATTCAATCACCTTTCAAAATTTGCATTGTAATGGAGTTCTTAATTAAACAAATGAGTAAAAAAATGCATACACTAAGAAAAAGTGTGCATAAAATGCATATATTAGTAAAAAATAACATTTAAAATGCATTATGTTAGGCAAAATTGCATACAAAACTGCATGCATTAGCAGAAATGTCCACAAAAATGTCTAGTGTGTGTGTGTGTGTGTGTGTGTGTGTGTGTGAGTGAACTGAAAAAGGAATTATCAAGCTGATATGGAAATGGGAAAAACTTTTAGACTGGAAAAATGAGAAGCTGAAAGAAACCAAAAATGACAGATTTATCCATCCTACTTTTTTCACCCCATTTGATCTGGGAAGCTAAGTTGGGCTGTGTCCAGCAAGTACCTTGGGTAGATATAATAGTTAATACTATTTTTATTGGATTTAACCCAGTGTAGTTACTGATTTCCATGATACCCTGTTGAGATAAGAGTCTCTTTCTGTTGCTTGAGGGTGGGTAAGCTTGTGAAGTGCCTTGTCATTATTTTGTTTATCATTTCTTTTTTAACTTCTATTTTGATGTGGGTAAGCAATCTTATTGTTAGGTCTCTTAAAATTGAGTTTCTGAATGACTTGCTTACAGACAGTGCATATAATGTTGTTATTGGCATTGAATATTATTAACTGACCTTTTGGTATGTCTTATACTCATTTAAACTTTTGATATGGTTTAAACAAGTTCATGAATTGTTAATGTTATATTATAATTCATTATAGTTATGGTTACTGTATTTAAATGGTCTGTTCTGTGAACCACTTTGAGCAGAATGTGTTTGTGGAAAACGCATTATGGAAATAAATTGACTGTGACTACCTAAGCACATTTCTACTAGCATGCTGACCGCTGCCAGGATTTGTGATTTAGTAGCCCCTGTCTTTTCCCCTTGGGTGAACTACTATCAGTGGTCAGAGCATACTATGAATAGTACTCTTCTAGAACAAAGAGTAGTGTGCTGACATGAAATATGGCCTGGGGAATAGTCTGAGAGCAACTGATGTTTTAGCACCGTAGAAGATCAGTGGATGTGGGCCTGATCTGTGCTTGGATGGCAGACAACTAGGAGCCCTGTATAAGCTGCTCTGAGCTTTCCTTATATTGGGTAGTAAAGAAATATTAAGAGCAATAACAATAAGAAATTGTCAGATAGTTTACCCTTAAAATGTACTCTTTAAGACAAGGGTATACAAAGAAGAAGAAGAAAACATCTAATGGAACAAGGCTATTGAACTCAATGGGACTCACTTATGAGTAGACACATAGTCTCCAATTGCCCCCCAAATGCCGGGACCATCACGAAAACCCTTAAGCCATCACAGCTTCTCACTTTGTCATGCAGAGTCCCGAATTCTCCTGCCTCCCGCAACTGCAAACTACTTTAAGCAGCTCTTGCAGTTTTAGCTTAGCTGCAATTTTGCCCATGGCCCCTTTAAGAGCTCTGCTTAGGCTCGAACAGCCACAGTAAACAGGGAGGGAACAGAGGCTGCTAAGCTGGGAGGGCCAGGCAAGGATGTGTGCGTGCACGTGCACGTGCACGTGCACATGCTCTACCTGCTCCCTCTGCTGCACCTTGCTGTGGGAAAGGGATTAGCTGGGTGAAAAGAAAAGGAGCTGCACCCGCTGGTCTGGACCAATGGAGAGGTGAATGAGGGAATTTATCCATGATTCCTATACAGGCCTGTGGCTCATGCTGCCTCAGCTTGTCTGAGTGTGGAAAGCTAAGCAGGGTCAGGCCTGGTTATTACTTGGATGGGAGACCCCTCCTCTCGTTTCCTGCATTGAGCAGGGGGTTGGACTTGATAGCCTTGTAGGCTCCTTCCAACTCTATGATCTATGAAATCTATGAAAATCTTTTTATTGCCAAAGATTTTATTTCCTAACAGAGCTGACTCTGTGCCTCTAACATGTGAGGTTACAGTGTCAGAAGGAAATGCAAGAAACTTCCCCTTCTCTCTGAAGCTCCATGTCTGGCGGGTGGGTGGGTGGGTGGGTGGGTGGGTAAGCTTCACCTGTTGAATTTGTGCCAATCCTGACCATTTAAAAACAAAAATTAAGAGATTGCCCTGGAAGCCCCCCCCCGAAAAAAATCAGATATCAAAAATTAAGGGTTTAAGTAAGGTAAAAAAATATATTACAAAAGTCACTTATAAAATATTATAAAATAATATATAATATTATAAAATAATATATAATATAATAATGCAATAATTATAATATATAAGATATTATATAATATAATTCTGGAAAAGTGATCCTAGCACTGGTGCTGCTGCTACCTCTTCTTCTAACAAGGAGCAACATTTCACAATTATCCCTCAATTACATGATACTTCTTCACAGAATGCATAATCAATTTGCTGCCACAGTATGTGATGGTCAGTGTTGTATATTGCTTTAAAACATGGAGCTTCAGTGTTTAACATTGGATATATGTGCTCAAATGCAAGATATATGAATTGTGGGAAGGAAAAATATTTATTAACCTCTAACCATGAATTCTTAAAAAAGAATAAAGCATGTTCCAAAAGAACACAAGTGAGGTTCGAAGCTCTTTAGGAAAGTCAGCAGAAGGACATGTTTCAACCGGAGCATATGCAGAGCACACAGGAATAAGAAATAGTCTCTGTGCAGTGATGGCAGCAAAAATCAATCTATTTAAGAGTTCCAAATGCACAGACTGGTAACCAACTAGTGATCTGATCTACATACAGAGGCCTGAGGGCAAGAAAAGAGCAAACTTCTCAACAAACTTAAGTTGAAAGGGGGATTGGCTGTGCTCTCTTTATGGCTTTCAGTAGTAGCATAAATGTTCTCTAAGGGTTCTGTAGGAAGTTTTGTTGTTTAAAAACTCCAGTTGAAAGTGGAAGTGATGGCACTGGAGGGCAATTGCTTGTTTGGTTACATGACTGTTTGTAATGAAGACTTTTCACCCATTTTGTATTTACCGGTATTTATTTATTTTATGATAATATTTATTTTTATACTAACATATTTATTGCTAATGTTGTGTGTGTACACACAGAGAGAGAGAGAGAGAGAGAGAGAGATTTAGTTGTATTTATTGATTTGGGGTTTTCTTTTTCCCCTCAGGTTTCCCTAAATGCGATACATAAATTCAAATATTTCTGTGCTTAAAATACTGCAGTTTTGTGTGTTTCTTCTATTAACTTTTGTACTTGACCATGGCCTTTGGTTGCCTGGCCATACCCTGGGTCACACCCTCATGTTGCCTGGCCACACCCTCTTGATCACACCTTCATGTTGCTTAACCATACCTACCTCTTACAAATTCACATGTGTGTCCCTTTTTTCATTTGTGAAATGTTGGAGGGTGTGTAGACACATATGGGATTGCAGTGCTAGGATGCAATCCTATACACGCTTACCTAGAGAGTAAGCTCCATCAAACCCAATGGGACTTATTTCTGAGTAGACATGCCAAGGATTGTGTAATAAATCACACCCGAATCTATCACATATTATGTAAGGTTGGGACAAGGGAGTGAACTCTAACACAGTGGTCTGTTCCTAAGGCAATATTGTTTCTAAATGAAGAGTGGTAATCATTTCCCATGCATTAAATGTTATCTTGAAATTTTATTTAAATCTGCTTTCTGTTCAGTTTCAAGATAATGTTCCACCTGAAGACCCCTGCCCCTTAAATTTTATGTCTTTTGTTCTTGCAGGCACATAGAAACACCTTTTCCTTGAAATTCTGTCTGTAACTCTCACATGCCATAACATACCCATTTTGCCAAGATCCTTAGAGTGACAGGCTAGATCTATAGACTCAGCAGCTTACAGCTAATTGTTACTTCTTTCAAGCTCCTTTTTATTTCAGTTCCTCCTATACTCCCACACATTTGTAATCTAGGAACAATATGCATTTCATTTATTCCCTTTCTGTAAAACACACACACACACACACACATATATACATAGGTTGCATGTTCTTTTCCAGTTGCAAACAACTTTCTTTCTTTAAAACATCATTTGTAATTTTCTACACTTCTTAATCTCTTGCCACTCCATTCTTTTTTCAACAGAGGATCAAATATTTATTTATTTAATTTTTAAATTATATTTATACCCCACCTTTTTTCCTTCAAGGAACCCACGGCGGCTTACATAATCTTCCTCCTCCTCTCCATTTTATCCTCACAACAACCCTGTGAGGTAGGTTAGGCTGAAAGTCAGTGACTGGCCCAAAGTCACCCAGTTAGTTTCATGGCTGAGCGGGGACTAGAACCCGGATCTCCCAAGTCCCAGTCCAACACTCTCACCACTAAAAACAAGTTCACTCAAACAGAGAGGCATGACTGTCTCAAAAGACAGCAGCAATGTCAATGTCAGCACAGGAGAAAATGCTAAAAAAATGTTCAATTCTCTGCAATAACAAGGGGATTTAAAAAGTAAAGAAACTATTCAATATTTTGATTATTTTAATAAAAAAGTATTCAATTTATAAGGATTGCAGAAACCTTGAAGACTAGACTAGAGTACTGTAATGTTCTTTGTGTAGGGCTCCATTTAAACACAGTGTGGAAACTTGAGCTCATGCAACATTCAGCCACTAGAATGCTTGTGGGAACTAGCCTAGGCACTTTGATCATATTACACCATTTTTGCATAAGTTGCATTGGTTACCTTTTCATTTTTGAGCTCAGTTTAAAGTACTAGTAATAACCCTGAATAGTTTGGGACCAGGTTATTCAAAGAACCACCTACACCATATTTATTTCTGCCTGAGCCCTACATTTGGCTTCAGAGGCCCTGCTCTTTGGCTTGCCGCAAAGGCTGATCAGTTTGGAGGGTGCCAGGCACAGGAATTTTTCAGTGGTGGCCCTACACCTATGGCATTCCTAAATATGATATTATCTGATTATGCTTATCAGTTTGTTTAAAAAAATTGTGAGGGCCTGTGCTAAAACACAGGATATAAATTAACAATAGCAGCAGCACATAATAATAACACATAATTTATCTATTTGCTAATGTTTGAGTTTGCATGAAAATGTAGAAAATGGCAAAGTAGGGGCTCAGGTGGAAAGCAGAAAAAAGTTAGGGGGCTGAAAGTGACACCCCGATTCTCTCCCATACTTCCATGGCAAGGAGAGTGGCACATATATGCTTTCTTCAAGTCATAGCGGGGCTCTGGGAGCCAAGTACTGTGTCCTGGTCCTGGCTCACAGAGAGGTAACTGCTAATTTCCCTCAGCCAACACATAACACCCCACAGGTTGCTTCAAGATATAGGAGTGAAGTGATTTTCTGGGACTTCAGCTGGGATGGCAGTAGAGTTCCTCTCATCACAACCAGCCCAAACTTACACATTTGGAGTGTGTGGTCCCTGAAGTGGAATTCTGAATTGGTGGGAAGGAAGATAGCAGGCAAAACACTCTCCCACCACCAGCCAAACCACCACTCCCACTCTTAGCAGAGTAGAAGGGGGGGGTGAGAGTGTGTGAAATCCGCATGTTCCCTTCTGGCAACCCATCCCCAAGGACTACAGTGGAGGATAGGATTGGCCTCAGGTTGCACTGTAGGCACTGGGCTACTAAATGGGAACACCCTCTGCTGACCATCAGTCCCTGGTGGACTATACCAGCAGCAGCTACTAAAGGAGAGAAGGTTGACAGTTTCCTCCCTTTACTAGCTTCTTTTCCCATAAGCATGCAGCAAAACCATTTGCCTTCTACAATAACCTTATCATGTTCTAACAGGTACTTTTTCTACGGGACAAGATTTTGCTCTTTTTTAAAAAAATATTGTACGAATAATGTAGAAATGTTCATTTATTATTTCTGTTCAGGAGAATACATACTGGAAAAGTATTATCAGAGGAATCCTCAGCCAGTCAGCCAGTTCCCAAGTCAAAAGGAAAGCATAATATTGCTTATTTTGGAAGTGTAACATGACAACCTGACCAATTTTAATAATTAATTTTTAAGTTGGGTGGGGGAAGCACAGATGAAAAGGGACCCAGTAGGCTAAAACTGCCAGTGTGATGTGAATAAAAAGCACAGCAGTCAAAAGAAGCTTTTCAAGTTTAAAAGAGGTCAGTGGGGTACCACTGGGAACAAAGATGAGGTGCCCGTGGCTTTATTATGATTATTTATAAAAAACAGCTGGAAGGTGGTACCAAGAGCAAAGTTTCTATCTTTACCAAAATTGATAGGCACAGTTGAAAGGAAAGATATCTAAATTGAAAATGAGTAAAATCACTCAGTGTACCCTCAGATATACAATCTGCTAAATGGTGAATGGATGCATGTAGAAATAATAATGATTATTAGAGGAAACACGTGAAGAGAAAGGATATCTGCCAAATAAAAAGGTGTTAAACTTATAATAATCTCAGCAGCAATACAATGAGCACAATATAAGCCAATGGGAGGCTGTATGGATAAATAGAGCATATGGACGGCAGAAATTATGGAGTATATTTACCATCAATCAGTCACTGTGAGCAAATGGGATTGTGCCAGGAAGATTTTCTCACACAGAGACTGGAAAATAATCGGACCAGCCTAAAAATTGTATGTAAGAATTAGCTTACTATTTGTCTTAGGTTACTTACAAGCTTTGAATCATGATCCTACTGCTTTACATGAGAAACTGGATTTATTATGCTTTATCCCACCCTTCTTCCAAGGAGCTCAGGGTGGTATCAACGTTCTGCTCCCTCGCTCGCATTTTATCCTCAGTTCCCCTGTGAAATATGCTAGGTTGAAAGATAGTAAACAGTCCAAAGTCACTCAGTAAGTGACTGAATGAGCACAACTCTCTACAATTCTAGCAAAACACTCTGGCCAGTACCCCACATTGGTTCTCTGTTGTTTACTATTTCCATTATGTTGTTCCATGACCTGTCCTGCCACTAGATATGCTCTGCTATAATATTCAAACATTTGCATGTTTGGGTGCAAAATGCTACAGGCACCTCTTGGATTCTAACACATTTTTCCTTCCCACAGTATTTCCCCCCAATAATAGTCCAAGATGTATTATACACACACACACACAATGAAAAGATGGGTGCACATTTACCGGTATATGTCCATATTGGATCAGGACTGGTGCCACAATAGCACTAAGGGAGAAGGGGTTCCAGTTGCTCCACAGAAATTATCATCACAATTCAGTGACAATATAATAATAAATACTTATTGACATTTACATTTCCCTCCATACTTTTACCAAAGAGAACACTGAAGATTCTGAGTGTTTCCTCTCATTTATAATCAGTGCAAACTGTGACTATCAAGCAGCACCCCATTACATCAGGCTTCTAGCAGAGGGAGTGAAGAGGGCCAGGGCTACCATCAGCTCTGCTGAGAAGCCACCTCCATTGGGCTTTTTCTTCCATCAATGGTCACCTGGCAGCAGGCAATCCATCAGGCTGCAGCAGAGGGAGTGATGTGAAGTAGGGCCATTTCATAGGCTCTGCTGAGAGCCCAGCAAGTGTTTTGCTTCTCCTCTCCTTGAACTGTTTGTATTCTGCGTGTGGTTATAAGAACTTTGTAACTAAGAACTAGTACTTGCATTTGTTTGTTTTCCTCTTTCCTCTCAATTTCTCTGTCTTTTGTGTTGTGTCTTTTAGATTGTGAGCCTGAAGGGCAGGGCTGTCTGATTACCGATATTTCTAAGCCACTTTGGGGGGCTTTTTTGGCTGCAGAGCAAATATATACATAAATCAATCCTTGGAGCGTATTTGTTACCTGATCCTGTGGCTAAGGGGGTTATAAAAAAAACAAAAGATAGGGGGGGTGTTTCCCTAGTGTGGGTCTTATTTCACTTGCATTTGTTTTTACTATCGTTTTGGAAGATTTAAAATTGCAACCATTCTGCATGTTAGAAAAATGGGCACGGTGCATACACAAAGTGCAGACATGTGTAAACAGGCCCAGGTACATAGCATGCATTTTAAATGAACTATTCCACTGCTCCACACACCCCTCTGGCCAGATGCCTTCAAAAGTGCTATCAGTTGGCGACAAGCCCAGACTATGTTCCTCATAACAATGTCTATGTTTCTGCCAAGGAAACATCCTTGGAAGTTGAGAACAATAGGCATTTCAAGCAAGCAAAGAGAAACCCCCCTTCCTGGCTGCTTTGAACCAAAGGCAGGCAGAGATGGGTTCTGAGAGATCCATCTCTTAATATTGTTCCCTAATTACCCCAGGTGAGAAAGACATTGTCCTAAGCTGAAAATATTCACACAAGCTCAGTAACAGAGCACCTGCTCTGCATGCAAGCTAAGAGAGGCTCCTAAATCTGAAACCCTGTACTGACCTGTCTTGAGTTAAAGCTATGTAAAGGCCAAATCCTATGCATGTTTGAACAGACAGACAGAGCTCCTGCAAATCCCAGCATTCCCTGGCCAGCAAGGGATGACAATTTGAGGAGCAGCCCACAAGGGCTGGAACCCTAAAATATCACCCTGATGTCCATAGGCACTTGTTAAGGTAAAAGTCCAGAAGGCCCGATGAACTCTGTTGAACCCCCATTGAATGACCTACTTGACTTTGCCTATCTGCTTTTGTTGTTCCGGACAAAGAACCTTAGAGAACCATGTTGCATTCTGCTTTAGTTATGGTATTTCATTGTTCTGAAATGCTTAATAATCATATTTTCACATTAAGTTGCTATTTAGTCCCAAAAGCCTATTTCCTAGTGCCAACGCAAATGTAGCAGGCACATGGAACATCAAGTAACGTAAGAAGTCATGAGAAACAACATCTTAGAGATTAAGATTTGCCATGTCTAGAGAAATGTATTTGATTGGTTATTGTCATATTCGGGGAAATGTATCTGATTGGTTGGCACGTTAAACGAATGTATTCAATTTGCTGAGAGTGAATACACCCCTGACTGTAAAAAAGTATAAGAAGGCTTGTATGCCTCACTGTTCTTTGTCTAGCTCTGATTTGGGCACGTGCCCCTACTAGACCATCTGTACAGAAATAAAACTTTGGAAAACTCACTGCTGGGTTGTGCTGCTTCCCTCTTCTCGAGTATTGGGTTCTCTAGGGAGAGGACTCAGAGCATATTTTTGCAACATGCATACAAGTCAATGCACCTTGAGGCTTCCCCATGCAACTGAGTGCTTGCTTTCACCAGGGAGGTTTGATAAGGCAATTTAAGTAGATTTCCTGCTGCTGAGAAGTATGGGGGATTTTTGACTGGGAATCCAAACCAATCTCAGCCTCAACTCTGACCAGCGATATTAACAGTGGGCTACATTGCAGGGTTGCTATAAGCTGCTATATCTCGGCACAGCCCTCCAAGCTGCAACAGTAATAAGGAATCACACTACAGCCTTGTTGCATACTACCCTATCTCACAAATGCAAATCTGCAATGTGGGGATTTAAAAAAAATCATCAACATTGCAGAGTTGTTAGCCTTTCAGGTTCAGTCCAGCCCACAACCTGCAATAGGGGTCTAATATTGCCGGACCTCAGGGTTGTTGTAACCAATCGGAGCCCGACCTGCAGCATTCAGCATGAACTATTCTGCAAGGTTGCCGTAAGTCACTCTTCCAGCCACAGCTCCTTCCAACCTGCAATGTGGAGAATGATCTGCATTTGCTTTGGAATTCCCATGGTTGATGCTTCACACTAAATAAGAACTAAAAAAGAAATTGTCCCTTTGCTACCTTTTCGGGTTTTGGTGGGTGGGGTGAATGCAATAGTCCCAGCTACATTCAAATCTTGGATTTCTCCATTTTCTCTTTTCTCTTGGGGCATTTAAAAACAGCCAGAAAATAAACTATCCAGATAATAAGATGTGTGTCTCTGTGTCCCTTTTTTTTAAATCTGTGTGTGCTTATTCTTCACTCTTCTCTTTCCAGCCACTCCATTCCATCCTCCCTGTCATCCGGTTATCAATTTCCTTCAGCTCTTTCTCTCAGCATTCCATGCCATGCCCCCCCTGCCCCCACTTGAGGCTTTTTTTCTAAAGGCTTGTGTACTTCTGCAAACCTCGGGGTTCCCTCCAGTCTGCGGGTACCTCCCTCTTGTGTGGGGGTGCTGCCATTTTGGCTACATAATGACAGGCACTCTTTCCCGAAGTTCAGAAATAGAATACAAGATTGAAAAGCATGAACAGCAGCGAGCATTGCTACTTAGAATTCTTATGAGCATTATGGCAATTCTTATGAGCATTATTTCTCCCTCTGACTCACAGGGAGCTGTGAGGGAAAACATGCCAAATGTTTCTTGAGAACTGCAAAACTCAGGAGATGCCTCAGATTTTCTTCAGACTCAATAGGATTTATTGATTCAGAGCCACATACACAGGTCTAATCAGGATTTTTAATGGCTATTTTTACAGGTTATGTTATTGCGGCTGTAACCATAGCATTCTCTGTAGAGTTCCTGTATCCTGTTATGGCTTTAAAAGAATCTAGTGCTGTCTGCCTGTGATAAAGATGCAGCAGGGTTGCCAGCTGATTCTCCACAAAAACAGTTTGGCAGTGAATTTGAGGGTTTACAAGCACAGAAACTGCAGACACCCTGAAACCTGCATCGGTTTGAGAGAATTTGACTATGAGGAGCTATAAACATCCTCAACCTGCTGGATTTCAAGGAGCTTTCTAGCCTCAGGAACAAGACAGGTGTGTAATCCCCAAATGTATCTCACATAGACTGGTTCAGGGCAGGTCATGAAGTGCAAGGGAACTTTGCAGTGCTTATCTAAAAGAGCCAGGCTTGGGGAAGTTCCCTAATAGTTTGACTGAGATTGCTGTACTATGTTTATATAACTTAGTGTAAGCCAGGGATGGGGACTCGGACTCGACGATTCGACTCGCGAGTCCGACTGAGTCCCCCCTTTGACTCGAGTCCCACTCGAGTCCCAATTTTTTCAATGGGACTCGAGACTCGACTCGGGACTCGAGCCCAATGACTCCGCCACCGCCGCCACTCACGTCACCGCCGTCGCTGTCTCCCTCGCCGCCACCCGCTCGCAGCTACCGCCGCCGCCATCGCATGCCATGCCGCCATCACGCCGCCGCCGCCACCGCACGCAGCCGCCCGTGCCGGTCCCGTCATCACTTCCGGCGCGGCGGAAGTGACGCGCCGGGACCCTGCTCTGGCGCGCTTGGCCGCCGCCGCTTTAAACAGAGCGGCGGCAGCTTTTGTCCCAGGAAGCGGCACCCACCGCGGCCGGGGCTCTGCGCTCTGGCGCATTCAGCAGGCAGCCACGGCGAGGCACCCGGCGAAGGGGGCAGGAGAGCAATGGCGCTTGGGGCCTTCTGGGGCGCGGGACAATCTGCACCCCCAAGGAGCCCGATGGGAAGGGAGACGGAGGCAGCAGGTAGGGCAGAGGGGCCGGGAGGTGGGGGGAGCCTCTGCTGGGGGAGGGGGGGACCGAGGGCAAGAGAGGGTGTGTGAAGGGCCGCCGGAGCCGTCGCCCCTTCCCCGCTCGTCTTGGCAGGTAGCCGCGCGCAGGAGGCGCTTCTCGCGGGGTCTGCCCCCAGAGGTTTCTTGCTCTGCAAGTCTGCTCGGCTGCCGCGCAGCCGCCTCCAGACCCCTCTGCCAGCGGGGAGGCACCATGTGTCTCAAGACGGAGGGGGCGGGTGGCTGGTTGGGGAACTGGCAACCTTTAACCTGGGGGGGGGAGAAAAGAACCCCACCGGCCAATGTCCCTTCTTCCCCTTCGGACCTCAAACGGAGAGGCAGGGGGGAAGGCCGTCCTTCTGCTTCCTGATGCGGCGCCCCGTTTCCTTGTGGGACTCGTGGCCACTGGGGTGGCGTGGGGCGTGGGTGGTGCCCGGTTTGAAGGGGTTCCAAGTGAGTCAGGCTCAGCAGAGTCCTGGAGGAGGACGAGGCGGCTGAGCCGGACTGCTTCAGAGGGGGACTGTGCGGCTCGCTTGGGCAAGAGCGAGCGAGGGGGGCCGCCGACTCGGGCTGCTTGAAGGGGCTCTTGCGCGCTTCAGTGGCTCGCGGGCCGAGACGGGCCTTGGGCCTGACCCAGCTGCAAGCCCTTTCCGTCTGCTTTGGGTACCGGTGAGGCCCTCGCCGCGTTTGGCCCCCCCACCGTGAGCTTTAAACTAGATCTAAACAGAGCGGCGGCAGCCAAGCGCGCCGGAGCAGGGTCCTGGCGCGGCGGAAGTGACGAGCCGGGACCCTGCTCCGGCGCGCTTGGCCGCAGCCGCTTTAAACAGAGCGGCGGCAGCCAGGCGCGCCGGAGCAGGGTCCCGGCGCGTCACTTCTGCCGTGGGCGCGGGCGGCTGCGTGCGATGGTGGCGGCGAGGGAGATGGCGGTGAGCGGGAGGAGGAGGCGGCGGCGGCAACTCGAGCGGCACGGAGAACACTCTCCGCGCCGCTCAGAAGAGCGAGATCGGGCTGCGCCGCCGCCGCGGAGAACTACAAACCCAGGAAGGGCTCGTAATGCGTCCCTGGTATGGCAGCGGCGGCGGCAGGAGCAGGGACGAGGGAAGGACCCGCCTATGGTAAGTGGGGGCGGCGGCGGCGGTGGCCCATGGAGGGAGCGGGAGGGTCTCCGTGGGAGGAAGGGCAGCTCTTCTTCCTCTCGCGGAGACCCTCCCGCTCCCTCCATGGGCCGCCGCTCTGGGAGTGACTCGGGACTCGTGACTCGACTCGAGTCACCATTTTGGACCTTGGACTCGAGACTCGACTCGAGACTCGGGTCCAAAGACTCGTGACTCGACTCGTGACTCGAGGCCAAGGACTCTTCAACATCCCTGGTGTAAGCTTTTTTCAGAGCTCAGGAAAGGTAATCTGGCTCAGACAATAGTGCTGGGGAAAAGGAGGAGCAGCAGATGCCACTGCCTACTCACTCACTGGCTGTCTGCTTACAAGCAAGTGGTAGCAATGATGAGAGAGAGAATGAGGAGCAATAGCAGCTGGTGACAATGTTGGTGAGAAGGTAGATTCACTGAGGGAGGGAGCCCATTGAAGGCATCTTGCCCAAGGGCCCCCAAAAACCTGGAGTCGGCACTAACCATTATAGTAACTTAGCTAAGCATAGGCGTTGATATTTTCTGAAGCAACAGAGAGCTACAGCGATGAAAACAAAGTCCTGGTGGAAAGCCCTGATGTATCTCCCATTCTGTATTCTGCATGAACTATGTAGCAAAAGTGGGGGCTTTTAGCAATCAGCAATTTAGCACTAAGAAGAAGTGCAGGCAGCTATGCTATGGCTTTTCCTCCTTCTGCATTATTAAATTAATGAAGTTCATATTTTGCTTGCTGGAACTTTGAGTAATTTCTAACAAGCAATCAAATCTTTAATTTGCTGAAACTGCATAAAATATGTTTAATAAAAGTTCTGAGGGGTTAGAGAATAATTTGTCAGACAATGGGGACAAGAACATTGTGAATATTGGCATTAGTTGCATATATTAAGGGGAAAACTGGATGGGAGAGACTGACCATTGTAGGGACAAGAGCCGAAAAGCTGACTGTTTGAAGACCATTCTGAAGTGGAGGGTGGTATATGTTGAGGGGAAAACACTTTCCCCACAATTTCTGGGAATATTTAAGTTGAATCCAGACTTAGACTTACTTAGAATAGATCTTTAGGGGTGAGCAATGAGGTGACCATGTTTTCTGATGACAACAAATTATTTAGGGTGGTTAGTGTGAAATGGGACACTGAGGAGCTCCAAAAGGATATCTCCAAACTGGGGAAATGGGCACTAAAATGGCAAATGTGGTTCGATGTAAGCAAATGCAGTGTGGTGCACATTGAGGCAAAAATAAAATAAAATAAATCCTAACTTCACATATCCGTTGTCTGAGCTGGCAGTGAGGGGCCAGGAAAGGGATCTTGGGGTTGTGGTGGATATAAAATGAAAATGTTGATCCAGTGTGTGGCTGCTATGAAAAAGTTAAGTTCCCTGTTGGGGAACATTAGAAAAGGAATCAAAAACAACTGCCAATATTAAAATTCCTTTATATAACTCTATGGTGGGACCACACATGGAATACTGTGAACTATTCTGTTTACCACAACACAAAAATGACAGATCTTGAAATGATGCAGAAAAAAGCAACCAAAACTATCAAGGGACTGGAGCAACTCCCTTATGAGGATAGGTTACAACATTTGGGGCTCTAGCTTACGAAAAGGCAGAGTCATGGGGAATATGATAGAGCTGTGTGAAGTTATGCACGCTGTGGAAAAGTGCAAAGTGGATAATACTAGAACCTGGGGTCATCTAATGAAGCTGAAAGGTGGGAGATTCAGGACAGATAAAAAGGAACTACTTCTTCAGATAGCACATAATGAAACTGTGGAATTTATTTACTTATTTATTCATTATATTTATACCCTGCCTTTTTTCCTGCAAGGAACCCATGGCAGCTTACATAATCCGCCTCCTCCTCTCCATTTTATCCTCACAACAACCCTGTAAGGTAGGTTAGGCTGAGAGTCAGTGACTGGTCCAAAGTCACCCAGTGAGTTTCATGCCGAGCGGGGACTAGAAACCGGATCTCCCAAGTTCCAGTCCAACACTCTCACCACTACGCTGCACTGGAATTCATAAATATAGTAGATGCTACCAACTTAGCTTGAAAAGGGAAGTACAATAAAACCCAATAAAATCACAGCATAAAAACAAAACAAAAAAACCAGAATATGCTTTAAAAACAGGCCAAATACAATTTTAAAAGCCAAAGGTCTGGCAAAACAATACAGCTTTTACTGCCTGTCTAAAACTCAATAGTGATGGAGCCAGCCTGACTTCCCTTGCGAGGGAGTTCCACAGTTGAGGTACTGCTACAAAAAGAGCCCTGTCTCATTCATTCATTCATTCATTTTATTTGAAATATTCTTATGCCGCTCCTCAGCCAAAAAGACTCCCAGAGTGGCTTACATATAATCAATTGAACAAGATAGTCCCTGCCCACAGGCTTACTACACACACACACACACACACACACTTATATCCCACCTTTTTTCCTATGGCAAGGAACCCAAGTTGGCATACATGGTCTTCTTCCTATCCATTTTATCCCCACAACAGGGTCATTCCATGTAAAATTAACCCCCCAAAAATGAAAAATTTACCTCACCATCTGCGATTTTTTTTAAAAAAACTGGCATACTGGTAAACCAGCATGAGAAATGAACATACACCAAATTATAGGTCATTATACCTCACGGTTCAAAAGTACAGTGTGCTCAAAAAATGCCCAAAACACGATTTTTCAGCATTTGTGACTACACAAAAAGTATCATAACTTCCTTCAGAATTGACCTAGAAAGTAAATCATGGTGTCATATGAAATCTCTTGAACTACCCTTTTATTTGATATGTAACATGAAGCATGCATGTGAAATAAAATATTCAAGGTCATAGTTTCTTTAATTTGACTTTGAATTTAAAAAAAATCAAATGTTTTTTTTTTGCTTATTTTTTTCCTCAGATAACCCATGTTTACCTTGAGTATATGTACCGATTTCCAGAACGGGGTTCCGAATGGGGTTCAGAAGATGTGAATGTTCTTATACATGCACAGTACCTCCCTACACACACTTAAAACAGAATTTTTTGGAGGGAAATTAAACTTAAGCCCACCCCCTCCCTTCCGGAGCTTCCGGGGCCTTCAGGCTAAAACCAAACCAGGTATGGGTAGGCCTCAAACCTTCACAGAGATATATCTCTTTGGATGTCTACATTAAATCAAGCTTTATTCACAGATTATGATAAGAAAGAAAAAGGCAGGCCTGAAGCCGTGACAAGTGCCGACCCCACTTCTGCTGCAATGTGTTCATGACTTTTCAAATTGTTGAATTCCTGCACACCATTTCTACAGGTAGCATAACTAAGATCTATTATTTCCCTGATGGTGCAGCAGCACAGTATAAAAATGGTAAAAACTTCAACAACTTAAGTAAGCATAAGTCAGATTTCGCTATTGATGCAGAATGGCACTTCTTTGCCACATCGCATGGAAAAGGGCCTTGTGACGGTTTGGGTGGCACTGTGAAAAGGTTACCTGCTGAAGCAAGTTTGCAGCATCCATATGAAAAACAAATCATGACCCCCTCGTCAGCTCTTTGATTGGGCAAAGGAGAACATCACACAGGTTGCATTTCAATACACCACAAGTAAAGATTATGAACGGGAAGAAAAGCTTCTGAAATGTCACTTCGAGAATTCAAGACAATTCCTGAGACACAGAAAATTCACGCTGTAATTCCATTAACAAAACACACTGTTGCTACTAAAAGATATTCCTTTCAATGCGAATCCAGAAAAGAGACAGCGACTACTAAAGAAGGAGAACTGGAATTGCAAGAAATACGAGGATTTCATGCGTTTATATCTCACAATGGTGGTTAGGTTGTGTTTTACAAACAGATGATCAGAGAGCAGAAGTGTTAGTGAGCTTTCTTCATCCAGCTGGACCAGCAAAATCATTTATGTATCCAGATAAACAAGATGTCCTATGGATACCATCTTCAGATGTTTTGACAAAAGCTGATCCTTGTTGCCCAACAGGGCACTTCTATACACTAACAGACAAAGAGTGTCAAGCAGCAACTTCAAGATTAGAAACTACTGTTATGAAAAGCTCCTTAATTTAGGACTTGTTAACAAAATGTTAGCAAGTAATATTTGAACTGCATAAAATCTGATCAGCATACATAAAAGTAAAATGGAAAATCTCATCTATGCACAATAATGTTTTTTCAAGCCCACATCTAAGTAAATCAAAATAACTTTGCTAGTAAGAGTCCCATTTTGAAATCAAGTACATGTTTCCAGGGATGTTAAACGTTATTTAAAACAAAAGGAGTTTTTTGTCATTATTCAAGGTCAAACTTCTGTATATTTATTTGAAAAAAATAAAATGAACATGTTTTCCCCAAGCATACTGGTGAGTACCTTTTTTAAAGTACATATTTTAAACCTCATTCTTCTGAAAACAATAGGCCCTGCAACTTATTTTTTAATAAGCAGAACAAGTTCACCAAATCTTAAGCAGTTTGCTTTTGGAATATACCAGAATGACCACCCAGAGGAAGTATCATTGTTCTACACAAAATGTCAGAAGTATGCTATTGTGAAGAAGAATACCTAATTCAGAGCTGCACAATTATGACAGAGTAGCTTGTACTTGTGCACAATGTTTTATTCAAAACCTAAGTGATAATGCATATTTTCTTAAGATACGTACAGTGAGATAGCAATTCATAGGAACTATGACGCATACACACAGAGCGCCCCAAAAGATGTAACTCGTTTTCTGTTAAGAACCCCATTTTGAAAATTGGTACATGTATTAAGCACTGTCAGATGAATTACTAAAACAAAAATCATGGAGAATTTTTTTTCAGTTTTTTGCAGAATTCAAGGTCAAATTTTACTATTTGACCTTGAATATATATTTATTCCAGAAAACCACTTATGTTACATATCACATGAAAGGGCATTTCAAAGGCTTTCCATCAACACCATGATTAACTTTCGAGGTACTGTAGAACTGGAATTACTGTAATTTTAATGTTGTACGACACACAAAAAATAACATTTTTCTTCATATTTTGATTGCCCTATCTCCAAAAGTTTTTGTCCCAGAAGTCTAATTTTTGGAGCAGCTTATTTTCTCAGCAGACCAAACAAGTTCACCAAGTTTTTTCAAAATCGGTGACGGTCAGGTAAATTCATTGGTTGATTTTACATGGAATGACCCAACAACCCTGTGAGGTAGCTTAGGCTGAGAGTCAGTGACTGGCCCAAAGTCACCCAGTGAGCCTCATGACTGAGTGGGGACTAGAACCCAGATCTCCCAAGAACCAGTCCAACACTTTAACCACTACATCACCAACCTAATCTCTCTTGGTGGTGGGACACATAACAGGGCCTCTAAAGAAGATCTCAAACTATGGGCAAGTTCACACTGGAGGAGGCGATCCTTAAGATTAGACAAATTCATGGAGGATACAGCTATCAATGGCTACTAGTGATGTTGGCTATGTATTACCTCCAGTATCAGAGGCAGGATGCCTCTCAATACCACTTGCTGGGGAATATGAGTATTAGGGTGCTATGTGCTGCTTGTGGGCTTCCATATGCATCTGTGGGAAAAGAAGGATGGACTAGATAGGCCATTAGTCTGATCCAGCACAGCTGGGTTTTTAAATGTTTTTAATGAGACTTATGTTAATCATGACTGAGTACAGATCCAACCCTTTTTGTTTGCTCACAAAAATGCCTGCAAAAGTGCAAAATGAGTACTAGATCAACCCATGATGCTCTATGTGTCCTAACATGATTTTGTATTAACCTCCTTTTAAACCTTTCCTTAGAAGTGAAAGGTTGTAAACATGCATAAGTTCTAGCGGTGAGCAGTTAATGTTTTGCTGGTAAATTCCAGCTCACACATTCCTCCTAACATTCTCTAATACCTGGACTGAGAAAGAATCTCTGTCTGATACATGCGCTGTATCATTTGATTCTTTCTCTCACCCCTTCGACTTCTTCTCCATCTATGTCCTTTTCGAAGGGGGAGGGAGGGGAGGGTGATGCTTGCTGCCAGGACTATTCTCTAAGGCCTCAGGCAGAGGGAAGGAAATTAAAGCAATACATTTATATTGTTTCATATCTTCCCTAAGCTTGCAGAGCTGTGGAAAAAACTTCAGTCCACACGTCTCATGTAGAATCTTCCATACTTTCTACTCCAGTCTGATGTCACTGGGTCTGGACATAGTGCAGGAACATGTCCTCTTAAGCCAGGTAAAGGGGCTGGTATCCTTCACCTCACAACACTGCCTTAGCTTCACCTCTTTCACCATCTCTGCGGCTGACAAGGCAGTTATGGATTCCACTCCCTGATGCTTTGACAATGTGCCTCCACACATTTTTCTCTGTCCACACTACCTACATACCTGTGCCTCTCCCATGCATGCAAATATCCATTGTCCTTGTTTCATATTCTCCCTCCCTCTTGCCAACCCCCCATGCAGCTCTCTCTCTCTCTCTCTCTCTCTCACACACACACACACACACACACACACTGTGTTCTCCCACTCCAGGTAGAGACATGCACTATTTTGCAATATTATTTTGCAATATTATTCCTAGGAATTTAATATTGCAAAAGATCCTAGGTTTTGCAATATTATTCCTAGGAATTAGGATGTTTGCTTGAGTTTCTGGGTTAGGTTCATGCTTTTCAATCTTTTTTTATTTATTTATTTACTATTTTACTGGCTTTCATTTTTCCCCATTATTATGCACTGTGTCATTTTTATGCAGATGATAACCAGATGTATTTATTTGATTTTTTTTAATAATAAGCATTCGACAAACAGTGCAGCCCTGTCTGATTGATGTTAAAAACTGAACAGCTCAGAAACTGGAAGATAATACAAATAAGATAGATACCATGAACTGGGGCTCTTTTTTGCAATCTAATTATTCCAACTTGGCAGCAAAGTCCTACATACAGAAGAAGGGTCTACATTTTGAGATGGGATTTGTCATTCAGAAATTCACAAAAACCTTGAATTATTTTCAAAGAGAAAAAACCCACAGAAAATAATTATATAGCTCAATTCCAAAATGCGGTAAAAACACCAACGTCTTCAGTTTTACAACCAAAGCATGCAAATTCTATAAATATATGGAAATCTATCTAATCTGCATAATTAATTACAATCACAGCGGGATGTGTACTGCAAAGCCATGCAGTGTAAATCGAGAATGAAAGTGGAAACTCACCTTTAGCTTTGCTCTTTGTAGAAGCCACTGGGACCAAGGAAAAGATTGCAAGAGGAGAAGAGAACAGATATAAGTTAGTCAGAAGCTCTGACTGAGAATATAGAGAAAGTTTTCAGTATTGCTTCAAGGATAACAAAAGCCAAATTCAAGTATCTGGCCTATTTATGTCAGCTGGTATGATTTTTCCTGACTTATAATCTGCCAAGTTAAAGAACTCATGTATTTTGAATTGCTTGTAGATGCCAAAGTTGCTTGAAAATAGATGAATGACAGCAGCATTTACCATTAGGTATCAATCATACTGCCAACACAATTTACAAAAATCTAAGAATTTGCAAATTCTGTAGGTTATCTACAGAAAAAGTTCCATCTGGAACAGAATTAACTACGCATTACACATGGGTTCTTCTTAACACACATTTTATTTTCTTCTTCATTTGAATTAAGAAAAAATAATAATCAAGTGCCTTCTTACTACATTTATTTACAGGTTTATAGAGGGGGTAATATCTAATGTTGGTCCTACTTGGAGTAGACACACTGAAAAGAATGAGACTTAAGTTGGCTCACTCATAACTAAGTCCCATTCATTTCAATGGGTCTACTCTAAGTAGGAGTAACATTGGCTACTACCCCATGGTAAGTTGTTGATCTTCTGAAAGGACTGTATTTGAATAGAATTTACATGACATCCCCTGCCCCTGCTCATAACATGTTATTAATATTTCATGGTTTACAGCATAGGGATACACGGGTCTTTTAATTTACAAAATGTCAAGAAAGAAGAAAACACTCCCCAACTGTATCTCTCACCCCAAGTTGTATATGACCAGGCACACTTGCTATATGACCTGACACCAAAACAGCACAAAGTGAATGCATATCAAAGCATAAGAAAGACCCCCTAAAGCCCAAAGGTAATGGAAATATAAGGCTCTTCATGATGATTTAGGTCAGTGAACTTTTGTTTTAATTTAGCAGCTACCCAAGAAAACAAAATACTCACTAGATCTTTTAAATGCTCAACTCTAAAATGACTCTCACAACTGCACCAGGGGTTCAGAAAACTGTCTCCTACTTTGTCACTTGGGGTCAGTTAATATGCTGCTAAAGTAATAAGATATCTGGGGGGAAAGTGTTTTTCTATGGTTTGGACCAAAGTTGTGCCAGTAATGTATAAGCACATAGGTCCCATTCATCATGTAGTTCCTTCCATATCAGTATCAGTGCCAGATGGGGTGTAGTGCTGGTGTAGAAGGAATGGCATTATCAGGGCCCTGCTCCATGGGACAAAAGCTCAAATAAATAGCTTTTTTGTTGTTTTGATGGTACCCCAGTAACCAATCACATTACTTCTTCCTGCTATATCTGCCTGCACTTGATGGAAAGGGTGTGTGTGTTAGAGATATTTATATATCCATTATGGACTCAATCATGTTCTCCTCTCCATCCTGATTGTCCTGGACATCACAAGCATGTTCTCCTCTCCATCCCTTGCCATGAGTACAGGAATGATGTATGTATGAGGACTGGATTGCATTTTTAGAATAGATCTAAGTTAGTAGCAACGACTATGTGTTAGCAGTTCTCCCAGAAATCCAGGATTGCAGATGGTAGTGAAAAAAACTACCTACAGTGCAGTCATCTCTTTTTAAGCCAAAAAGAGAGAAAGGAATGAAAGATATCACTTGAGTCCTTCTTACTCCTTTAAACTTATATTAATTGTCTAAGATGTACTACAAACTTTACAAAAAATTAAAATAAAATCTTTTTTCTAAAGTCAGTTCATAATCTAAACAGACAGGAAACACAAGAGAAGATATAAAAAGTAGGGCACATGTAGCACTTCATTGCTGCGCCATTTACACTCCTATATTCTCCTATGTTCCTGCTCTGTCACCAGACTACCCTCTTATGACATTAGACAAATATAAAAATGCATAGTATGATAAACGTTTTAAAACAAACACAGCAAAACAAAAGCAATGCAGCAGAACCAGAGACTCCACAAGTCAAAACTGCCACTCACACATGTATACAAGGCTTATAAAATTACAAGTGTTTAAGTACGGCCAAGTCCACCATGGAGGAGGCTTGTTTTCAAAATCCAGCTATGTATGCACAGGAGGATCAACTCATTCAAGCAAATTTATGGAAACAGAAGTAAGTTACTGCTGGATGTTTAAGGCGTAATTTACAACGGGTCATGAGTGAACACTGCAGAAGTAGCCACAGCAGTTGCAACAGATGATATACTATCTGCTGCCCCACTGTGTGTGTGTGTGTGTGTAGTTGGGTTTGGGAAGACATAGTAGGCTGTGTACCACTTATCTGGTATTTAATGCTGCTAGAACAGCCTTCCCCAGCCCGGTACCCTCCAGAGGTTTTGGACCAACTCCCTTCAGGCCCAGACTGCATGGCCAATAGTCAGGAATGCTGGGTGTTGTAGTCTAAAACATCTGGAGGGCACCAGGTTGGGAAGGGTTGTGCTAGAGCTACAGCAAGCCAAACCTTTGTCTGCTTCACTGCAGCTAAAGTAGCTCCTTAATACCAGGCTACTTTTTTGAGTATCTGCTTAATTCTGAAACAACATTAGATACTGAAACCACCAAGAAATATTGCCCCCTTAACAAATACCATATTTCTCTCCCCCCCCCCCAACCTCACATTCTAGACAAGTCCTACAATATTAAAATAGTCTTCTGATATCAGGCGCTAAAAGTAAAAATGCATCCACCATCACTGAAGACACCAGTGTTCAAAAGGAAACATTGCAATCCTAAGACTGGTTTTAAGTTAATTATTTGGTGTGGTGAATTTTCTCCCAGTGCCGCCACCACTTCTGGGAGGGACCCCTCACTCTTCACTTGGGTATCCCACCTCTAATGTCCATCACCTGTGGGGGAAACAATCTCACCTATGGGGTTTCTTATTTTTTAGCAAATGCTTATATTTCAAGGCCTAAGAGACTCCCTGCCACCATAACTCAGAGTTCCACAAGTCGTCCCTTTCCCACTGCCACCAATTATCTTAGAATACTTTAAAACCTCCTAGTAGCTTGGCATAAGAGGTTAGGTGTGAGATGGGCACCAGCACTAGAGACAGTATGAACTATTAAACAGATGTATTAATGGATATTTTTTTACAAAAGGGAACAGAGTGTTGTTCAAATTATAGGATGGTAATGCTTAAACTTATTCAAATTAAATATCCATGGTTACCATACTTAATAAGAGAGTCTTCCTTGCTAATCAGCTTTCAATAGCTTTCCCCTCCAGATCCAATTTCCATAATCCCTCACAACCAGGAATGGATGCTGTAGAGCAGTCTTCCTTTGCCTTCAGCCCCTCTTGTTGCCTCCAGCTTCTGAGATGATACTGTATCAGGGATCACTTGCTGAAGCTCTTTCTGGTCAGACCTCTGGCTGAATCTCCCTGGTGTTGGGCTCTGCTGCCGCCTAAAGTATCACACAAGCACATAGCCTGGCCTCCTATGCTCCAGAGCCATCAGCTCCAGATTCCAGATCTCCCTCCATAAGGGTGATCTCAGACTGGCCTTCTCTTTCCCCAACTCTGAGCACTACTGCCTTCCGCTAACAACCTGTCACCCACTCTCTAGCTGTCCTTAACTTTCTCTAACAGACTTCTTCCTGACCTTTTAAAAAACTCCTGGACAATTGTGTTCCCCATGGAACTCCCAAATGCCTATCATCTTTGCTGACCTACCTGACCAATCAAAACAAAGGTAACTTCTCCCCCTAAACTTTAAAATGTTTTTAAAAGTCTACAGCCTCCCTTTATAAACCACTGTAACCAAGGCAGCCACAACTATTAAAGGCTCCATAAACAATAAAAAGGTAAGTCTCTAGCCTACTCAGTTACATTAAAGCAACACAAAGGTCACATAATGTTTTTAAACATTACTAAACAAAAACAGTTATATACACAACATTTATCCACACTTAGATTCAAAGGTGATCTATTGTACGGAGAAAGTAACGTTTGCTTATGGAAGTGCTGTTTTACATCTTGCACCAGAGAACTGTGCAAGAAAAGTAAAACAAAATCCAAAGCTCTTTCTTTCTACTCATGGTTCATTGGACCCAGCCCAAATTATTATTTTTAATCATGTCTGGATTATTTGTTTCCCCTAGATAATGCTGTGTAAGATTATTGTACTTTCCTATACAACGACAACAGTTACAAATTATGTTAAGTTGAAAGTAACATTTTCATTTTGTTCCAGCTATCAGCAGTATCTATCCAAGAGGAAAAAAACCCATTAGACTGGGAATAACATCTCGGTAAAACCCAGATAGTGTTGATTGCTGATAAGGCTCTAGTGGAGAGCTTTTAGGGCTATTTTCATAGCAGTTAACAGAATACTTTTCTATTTGCTTGTAAACCATTAACAGTGCAATCCTATACATGTCTACTTAGAACTAAGGCCTATCGAGTTCAATGAAAGCCAGTGTGGTATAATGGTTAGAGTGTTGGACTGGGACACGGGAGACCTGGGTTCTACTTGGTCATGAAGCTCACTGGGTGAGTTTGGGACAGTCATGGACTCTCAGTCTAACCTACATCACAGGGTTGTTGTGAGGATAAAATGGAGAGGAGGAACAGGATTATGCAAGCCACCTTGAGTTCCTTGCAGGAAGAAAGGTGGGATATAAATATAATAAATAAATAAATAAATAAATAGACTTACTTTGCGGTAAGTGATTATAGGATTGCAGCCTCATAATGGTATCTTGCTTTTTTTTAAAAAAATATCTCTTTATAATTGTGATTTGCAGATCCAGATCCATATAATGCATACATTTTTTAAAAAAATTACTCACATTACTTGACACTTGTTCTTTAATATTTGTGCCTGTGTATCTGACCAGTGATCTAATCCAATCCACAGCAGTAGTAGAACATAGTATCTAGCATACTGATGCTGATTTGCTGCTCTGGTATAGTCCTCTACTTTTGCTACTTGAAGCTAAGTTGAGCGTAGGATTTTGTTCTTGGAATCCAGTATATGATGATAATGTCAACCTAACGTTATGTTTGGTGAATTGTGCCTTGGCGTGGCAGTGTGTGTGTCCATGTTCAAAACAAAATAAAATATAAAGCTTTGTAAAAGCTTGTGTTAGACATAGGACATGAAGACAATATCAGTAAAAAAGGACATGAAAAAGAAAGATTGCAAATATAACTGGAATTAGGCCAGGTTACAAGGCTTATTAGCCCAATTATAATTCTCTGCATATTCAGTCTAAATGAACATTAGTGTCATCTGTGCCATATAAATGTCATGTTCAATACTTGCAAATGTTTCAGTTGATGGGATGGTAGAGCTGCAATTCAACTGTCAAAGTTCACAGATCAATCTAATTAGCTCGAAATTGTAATTAAAATCTGTTTTTGCTGTGGAACTTACTGATTTCCATCAGTGCTCCACCCACATGATGTGTAAAGAAGATGGCATTTTCTCTGTTAAACATTTAGAAATGTACGTATTTTCCACCACTAAAAACAGCAAATAAAATAGCAATAAAAAGACTCCTCACTCTTAAAAACTTGTCATTTGTACAATGATCCATTTTCTACTGCACAAACATATTATGGTATCCTTTACAGTGCAGTGGATATATCCAGTGGAGGCTGGTGGCTTCAATGTCAGTGGGGTGGTTTATCCACTCTGGGTTTTTTTCTGATCTTTAAAGAACCTATCCATGGTGCTGAACCTTTTTTGGGGGGGATAGGGATCAGCATGATGGATAGCTCCTTTAAAGTTCAGGCTGAAACATAGAGTGGATAAACTGCCCCACTGATATTGGTGCCACCAGCCTCCACCGGATATATTCCATCATGAAATTGTCATGTTGATATCACAGGGAATGCCATACCTGAATAGTTGGCATAGATACAATTCCACTTTCATCATATGGTTGACTCTATAACTGAAATTATAGTCTATGAACTCCTCATGTATCAATTTAATTTAAAAATGAGGCAAAAGTTCTTGATATAAAGCAATTCTTGTCTGTGGATGATGCTCAATTTGGGATACTCGCCGTCCATACCTCCAGCTTTATGAATTCTAACATTTAAAAAAAAATACTGAAATTAATCTATATTCTAAACTATGTCTGAATGCAAAAATCCATACCTGGGTGTTACCAAGGAACTCAGCATCAATGTTGTTTTAAGTATATTCCTAACATTTTGGTGCTAGAAAATCCAATTTGCCTGGATAAAGTGTGTCAGGCAGAGACCTGTATGCACAGGGCACAAAAACAAACACCTTCCCTTTGTATCCATAACAGATGGTGTTACCACTTTTGCAATAAGGGATGGACAAATCTGTCAGTTTTTCTTTCTCCCACATTCGAATTCTTTAAATCTCAACTTTCTTTCCATCCTGTTTATGAAGAAATTTGCAAATTCTGGTCAGTTGTCATCAAAAAACAAATCAAACACAATTCTCACCCATCCCTACTTTAACTATTTTTTTCTTAGTCATGATAAATTATGCCTAAAAATATGTTTCCTTTATGGCCAGTACACAGTGATTAACTATGCGGATATCTCTAAAATGATCTTATGTATGTCCTCAATCCAGCATTCTCTAGTTGATAAAATATTATTCTAGGGCCTACTGGGATACCATGGAATATGTGGGTTCAAATCACTGCTCATCCATTGGTGACACCAGCTGGTCTTGGAAAATTGCTATTTTGGTCCATAATTAAACTGGAACAGTACCAATACTCCACGAAGTGTTTGTGACAATAGATAAGAGTTAACCATCCTGAGCCTCAACAGAAGAGAAGATGACAAATGACGGTGGGTTTTTTTTAAATTTTAGTTTTCCTTTTTTTGAAGCTTGTATTCTTATTCATTTTTTTTATCATGCTAAGTTCTTAAAGCCATTACAGTATATTACCCATTATATTGCATGACTTCTTCAAAGGAGACCACTTGAATTTATTGTACTGCTGAGAAAGAGAGAATAAGAACTTGATGTAGATGGGCAGCAATACAAGTCAGAACAAAAAGATCTCTTCCAGAAACAAATTCTCTGTACTCTTTAATACTTTAATGCATAAACATTAGTCTTTATTACTAATTCTTCCTATTACAACAAATATGCAACACAGTACCGAAGTCTGCATGTGCTCTCATGCACACTGAGTTCTCTTATTATTTAGGGATGAATGGAATTACTTCGTTCTGTATTGAAAAGGTTTGCTGGACAGTATAACTATTCTATTTATCTCTTCCAACAATACTGACTGTTGCTTCTTTAGTAATCCAGTCAATCATAGTAGCAATATTATCACCTCTAATATAGCTAATTTTGAACCTTGGGTTTAAAAGATTTGCAGCAGTGTGAATCGGCTGTGGAACAATATTATTTTAACACAATGCTGTAATAAGTATTTCACTCATTCTAAAAGAAAACATATTGCAGACTGGCTTCCATTTAAAACCATGCTCCCCCATTTCCAAGCATTTGTTTTCCATTTCAGGTCTTGGGAGAAAAAAACAGCATTCCTTTTCTGAATTGTTCAGGGATTCCCTCCCCTTTGCATCTTTACTTTGCTTCCCTATTTATCCAATGAAGGGAGAATATCCATGTATACAAATGCATGCCCACATAATATCTTCCATTTGAAAAGATTGTGAAAGTTGTTGAAGGCATCAAAGGTCTTTGAATACTTAAGCTTCAAACTGGTCACTGGATTGGACAAGGAAGGTCCTCTAAGCAGATAATTCACCTAAACCCTAATCCTTAAAGCAGAGCAAGGACAACATAAATAGGCTTGTCAGTGGTGCATGCTGCATTCACCTATGCAAACACTTCAAATGTCTGCTTTATTTCAGTACTACAGAGAGATGATTATTACCAGTGTAAGCTGCTTTTGAAATATGTAAAGCTCCAGAAGCTTGCTCTTTTAAAATAAAACTCTTTCAATGCACTGAAATCAGTCAAAGAAACCTGCAGTACATAGTTCGATTCAGACTTAGTTATACTTAGAATCGGCCCATTGAAAACAATAGGACTTACATTAGCCATGATTAACTTTAATCCCACTTATTTCAATGGTTACACTCTAACTATAACAAGTCTGGATCCAACACATACAGTACCTTGTTCTTGCTGTAGTATATTTGTTACCATTTTAATTCCTCTCTCTCTGCCTCTCTCTCTCAGGATGATGTCACATGTTGTAATCAGAAGTCATTACTCTTCTAGCCTCTGTGGTAGGTTCAGCATTTATTTCTTTAAGCTTCTTGGACATTCTCAATATTCTGCAAAGCTTCCACATGAATAGACCAGCTCTCATAACACATTGTTTATGAATTATCAGTATCCAATGCTAGTGCAGATGACATGAGCCGTATTCAGGAGTTTAGAAATGGGTTAAAATCAATGCATGAGGATAGGAGTGCTCCAGCTCCACCCTTGTCATATTTGTTGCCTTCAACACATTGAGGGCAACAGTCTGAAGAGGAGAGCCTCCTGTATCCATGGAGGCTCTCTACGCAAGCCAGAACACTGGACAATCCATGTTTTGGCTCATGTGAAGAGCCTCCATGGATACAGAAGGTTTTCCTCTTCAGACTGTCACCCACGACATAGAGGGCTATGAATGTGATGAGGGAGAGGGGCGGCGCTGGAGTGCTCTTTCGCCTCACGTGTTAATTTTAACCCCTTTCTGAATGCCTTAATTGGGCTATTGCACTAGCATAAACCAATGTTAATGCAATGTCATTAGTGCTTCCTAGGTAAAATGAAAAAGTGTCGATTTGTTGCTGAATTTTGGCAGTGGGCAAAATTTGGCAGCAAATCACTGCTTTTCCTCTTTGCCTAGGAAGTGTTAATTATGTTGTTCTAGCATTGGTTAACACTAGTGCAGTGAAGGCATTGTGGAAACTGCCCAAAAGAATGTAGTGGTCTTAAACACAGATATCCCTTTTAAAGTGCCCTATGGCTGGGATCAAAGAACTACTTCAGGCTAGGGATGGATAAATCTATTAATTTTGAACATTTTTCTAATCTTAAATTTGGTTCATCTTTTTTCCACATTAGTTTGAGAAAAAAAAATTAATTGCATGAAAACTCATACACATTTTTGTGTGCATATTTCCTAATGCACACATTTTTGTATGAAGTTTTGCATATGTATTTTAAATACTGTGTTCACTAATATATGCATTTATGTGTACACATTTCCCTGCTATATGCATTTTTGTACACTTCTTTTATTGGAAAACTCCGTTGCAAAATTTGGAGAAGTGAAAATTTAGAAGGATAACTAAATTTGAGTTCGCATATAAGTTTGCTCTTATCTATGCTGTATCACCAATTACTTTTGGAAGTCCCTTCACTTTCAAAAGCAACTTGCTATTTGGTATGGGAGACTGCTGTTCAAGAAACAGAAACCTGTCATGGAACTAGTTTGTCCTGTTCTCTGGCTTATATCTTATCGAGTCTGTTTTAGATCCTATTTCCTAGTAATATTTAACAAGTACTACTGGCTTGATTAAAAAAATATGGCATCTACAGCCCTTGGACAGGTTGATATTGGTAATGTTTGTTGAACTAGATTGTTATCCACAAAGAAACAACTAGTGTGCCAATGGATTCTGAATGTTTTTCTGGCAATATTCTTTTTAACCATTTTTTCCCAAAGCCACTAAGGGCACAATCCTATGGCCAGAAGAAGCTGTCTGGCCAGCCATAGGAAATGTTGGAGTCCCTGCTCCAACCTTGGGAAAGCCCTACAAGGTTGCAGTGGGGGCTCCGCCTTCAGAGGCCCCCCTCCACCCTTGCAGCCAGAGCAGTTCTTTCTGTGCCAGCTGTGGCTCCAAAGAAGGAAGAATGTCTTCAGAGCCAGTGGGGGGAGAGGGTATTCCGGGGAGCAGGGAGGGGAGGAGTGAGGTACCACCATCTTCTGAAGAATCCAGGTAGTGCCTCAGCTTCTCCTCCTTGTGAGGAGGGGGAAAAATTAGATGGCCAAAATTGACTGTCTAAATGGTTTGGAGGGAAAGAGGAGTGTGGAGGCAATCCTAGTCTTCACGCTTCTCCCACCTTCTATTGGAAGGACAGGTTGCTTCCCTGTAACTGTAGTTCTTCGAGTGGTCATCTGTGCATCACACATATGGGCTCTGAGCCTGCGCTGAGACCGTTCCGGAAAGTTCTAAAGCTGAGGTAAAATGGGCAGGAGCCCCTCCCCCTCGTGCATGCTCCTTAGCGCGGCTCCCGCCCATTCCCTCAGTTCCTCTGAGACTGCCTATTGTGTCCCCATGAACCAAGAGATATATACTGGTGGTATTATCATTTGTTTTACAATAACACCACACATTATCATCTAGAAATGACATGAACTGGAGCAATACACCCAGTCTCCACTGGTAGGTCCATCGAAATCGATAATGACGTTGAATAGGGATGGATGGGTGGGTTGTGTGAATGCACAGATGACCACTCGAAGAACTACAGTTACAGGTAAGCAACCTGTCCTTCTTCTTTGAGGTCTCTGCGCATCACACATATGGGCAGAGTAACAAGCTGACTTACCGGTGGTGGAATGGTAGTATGTGTCACTGCAGCACCGATGAGAGGACTGCCCTTCCAAAAGCATTTCCTGCCCCAGCTCGAAGATCAAGTCTATAATGCTTGATAAATGTTGATGGTGCGACCCAGGTTGCTGCTCTACAGAGCTCTGGTAGAAGGATGCCTTTCCCAAATGCCAAGGATGTTGATTGTGCCTGGATAGAATGTGCCCTCACTGATCCTGGCAACTGCTTGTGTGAAAGTTGGTATGCCAATTTAATAGTCTCCACAATCCAGTTGGCAAATCTCTGTTTTGAAAGAGGAAGGCCTGTAGATGTGCCACCATAACATACAAACAGATGGTTTGTTCGTCGAAAGGAAGCTGTTCTGTCTTTATAAAATGCTAGGGCACATCAGACATCCAGTTTATGCATTCTTAGTTCCATGTTTTGGAAGAAACATAGTTCCGAGTTTTGGAAGAACGCTGGCAACACTATGTCCTGCCCTGTATGGAATTCCGTAACCACTTTCAGTAGGAAATTGAGATCTGGACGCAAAATTACTTTGTCCTCATGAAACACCATATAAGGTGAGTCTACTCTGAGTGCGCAGAGTTCGCTAGCTCTTCTTGCCGATGTTATTGCAGTCAGAAAGGCTGTCTTCCATGTGAGAAGTCGGTGATCAATAGTCACCAGCGGTTCAAAAGGTTGCTGGGTCAGTGCGCGTAGCACCAGTAGCAGATCCCAGCCTGGCACCAGATTCCTGATTGGGGGAATGATGCTCTTCAAGCCTTTCAGTAATTGTTTCACCAACGGATGTGTGAAAATTGAACCTGAGGTGACATATGGTCTATTGGCTGAAATTGCTGCCAAGTACACCCTTATGGAGGATAATTTCAAACTTCGCACCATCAGGGTGTGCAAATACTCAAGTACAGTCCGTACCATGCCGGTTTTAGGATTTTGTTTGCGGTTAGCAGTAAATTTGGTGAAACCCAGCCACTTCCGAGCATAAGATGCCCTAATTGATGGTTTACGGGCAGCTTGCAGGACATCTCGTATTGCGTATGGTAAGTTTTGGGCCAGAATTATCGGATCCGTCATGCCATTAATGCTAGGCTCTTCAGATCTGGGTGCTGGATGTTGCCTTGAGCCTGTGTCAGCAGCATTGGCATAATCAGAAGTGACCAGTATTCCCCTCTGGAAAGGTGTAGGAGTTGGGGAAACCACGGTTGCCTCGGTCACCATGGCGCCACAAGAATGCAATCTGCTCTGTCCCTCCATATTTTTGAAATGACTCGTGTCAATAGAGGGAGAGGTGGAAACATGTAGTAAGATGCCCAGACCACTGCATCATGAAGGTGTCTGTGATGGAGGTGGAATCGGATGCTGCCCTGCTGCAAAAAAGATGGCATGCCGTGTTCTCGGAAGTGGCAAAGAGGTCTACTTCTGGCTGATCCCAAATTGAGAAGATCCAATTGCAAATCCCTGGATCCAGTTGCCACTCGTGTGACTGCATGGAGACTCTGCTTAGAGTATCTGCCAGTGTGTTGTCTTTTCCAGCGATGTGAATTGCCACGAGCGACATGGATCTTGCAATTGTCCAGCTGAAAATTCTGAGGGTCAGTCTTGTGAGCCGCATCGACCTCGTTCCACCCTGTTTGTTGAGGTAGGCTATGATGGTCGTGTTGTCTGAGACAACTTGGATGTGTTGGTTGCAAAGGAGAGACTCCAGTGTCTTCATGGCATTCCACACTGCCATTAGCTCCAAACATGTTTATGTACATCTTGCGCACGACAGACTTCCAAGTGCCCTGAGCTGTGTGGCCTGCACAATGTGCTTCCCATCCCAGGAGGAAGGCGTCTGTTAGAATCCTTGTTGAAGTTAGAGGATGAAAAGGAACTCCTTTGATGAGATTTCTCTTGTCCATCCACCACAGCAATGATGTTTTGATGTTCCGTGGGATGGAGAAGCTAGTGGAAGGTGACTGTCTTTGCAGGTCGAATGCGCGGATGAGCCAGTTTTGAAGGGTTCTCATATGAAGGTGGGCATAACATACCACTTGTACAGTTGACACCATATGACCCAGAAGACGTTGAATCGACCTCGCTAAGGATGAAGGAGCTTGGTACATGCGTTTCGAGATGGTAAGTATTTTGTCTACTCTGTCGTGAGGTAGAAATGCCCTGCCATGTGTCGCATTGAAAACTGCTCCTATGATTTTTATTTCTTTTGCAGGATCGAGGACTGACTTTTTGATGTTGAGACACAAGCCCAGATCGTTGAGCATGGTCAGGGTTGTCTGAAGTGCAGACTGAAGGCAAAGTCTGGATGAATCGACAACCAACCAGTCGTCGAATAGGGAAATATCCTGATCCCCTTGGCTCAGAGACTCATGCAAACTACAGCCATGCTTTTCGTAAATATCCTGGGTGTGGTGGAGAGCCCGAACGGAAGAACCACAAATTGGTAAGTATCATCTCCTATCTTGAACCTCAAATATTTTTGACTGTCTGTGAATGGAAATGTGAAAATAAGTGTCCTGCAGGTCGATGGACACGAACCAATCGGTCCTGAGAAGTAGTGGCAGGATCAATTGGATGGTGACCATTCTGAATTTCTTCGGTGTAATGAAGTAATTGACTAGTCGAAGGTCCAGGGTCAGCCGAAGTCCTCCATCCGTTTTTGGCACTGTGAAATATCGGGAGTAGAGCCCCTCCTGCAGATGACATATGTGGACAGGCTGGATGGCGCCATTCTGCAACAAAGAGTCCACCTCCTCCAATAGCGGCAGAGTGGGCTGTGTGGTACGAATGCCAAGAAAAGGAGGGAGGACATCAAACTCAATCCGGTACCCATGCTGGGCAATGTTGAGAACCCAGCGGTCCGTCGTGATGGATTGCCATGACAGAAGGTACCTGGACAGTCTGTCTGTGTAGGAGATGGTGGTTGTCAAGTCCGATGTAGTTGTCAAATCCAGTGTGTTTGTCAAGTCCAGTGTGTTTGTCAAGTCCTGTGAGATTGTCAAGTCCGGTGATTTTGTAGTAGTCAATAGAAGAGGGGAGTCAAAGTCGTCGTTTCCTGAAACCATTGCCTTTCCTAGGGCCATGGTATCTAGGCTGTTGGAAGGATTTTTTTGGTCCGGCAGAATGGCGATCCTGACCTCTTGCTTGAAAGCAAGACTGAAAGGGAGCTGTGGAAGATGGGAATCTAGTCCACTGTCGCAGCTTATATTGTTTCTGACGCAGCAGGGTACTGAGACCCATCTTCTGAGTGTTGATCATGGCCTTTTGGACCATGTCCAAAGAATAATCAGTTTTCATATTGAAAAGTCCTTCTCCATCAAATGGAAGATTCTCTATGCAGGCTTTAACGTCCGTTGTTAACATAGATTTCATAGATCATAGAGTTGGAAGGGGCCTACAAGGCCATTTGAGTCCAACCCCCTGCTCAATGAAGGAAACTAGAGGAGGGGTCTCCCATCCAAGTAATAACCAGGCCTGACCCTGCTTAGCTTTCCACACTCAGACAAGCTGAGCCAGCGTGAGCCACAGGCCTGTATGTATACATGGTTGAATGAAGCTACGCAGGACGCTGAAGAGAGACGGCACTGATCAGAGACCTTGCATGGCAATCAGTTTGGTGTCTAGCGTTATTCATTTGTAAAGTTGAATATGGGGTGGGTTAGGATTTTTAAGTTTTGTACTTTTTAAAAAAAATTGTTTTACACTCTGTTTTTTCTTCTATTTTATTGCACTGTACATCACTCAGAGTGGCTGGATGCCTGTCCAGATAAATAAATAAATAAATAAATACTACATGCTTCTGCTTGCAGCACTCTTGCCAAGTCTAGTTTCTCTTCAGGAAGATCCCCGCAAAGGTTCCCTAATTTTTCAGTTAGAAAATGTTGATATCTTGCCATAATGGCCTGGTTGTTGCTGACTTTCAGACCCAGTGAGCTCGAGGAATAAACGCGTTTGACACACACATCTAGTTTCTTCCCTTCCTGGTCTACCAGTGTACTATGTTGCTTGCCAGTAGTAGATTGTGCCGATTGTATAATAATGGAATTTGGTGGTGGGTTTTACAACGTGACTCCTCTTCGGACATGCCTTACTCTGATTCGGACTCTGTAATCTCAGGGTTGCCAGATACTTCACTGGATATGCAGGTAGAGTCTAAACTGTCCACTTCACTGACCAAAGATCTTGGCATGTTTGGGGACCATGTCTTGAGGATGACGGCGGCCTTAGGCATAGAAACCACACTTGAGGCACCTGAAATAGATGACCCAGTGTACAACCTCATCCATTCTACTCAAACATCTCCCACTCTTGTTCCTTACCTGCCAACATTACTGGACACCGTTAAAAACACATGGAAACCCCCAGCTGCTATTCCACCTACTGGGAGAAGATTGGAATCTCTGTACCGTGTATGCCATGAAGATTCAGAATTCCTCTTTTCACACCCAGTGAGATTACAGAGTCCGAATCAGAGTAAGGCATGTCCGAAGAAGAGTCACGTTGTAAAAGAGGCAGGTGTTCTGATGCGGGCATAATGATAGGCGTCTTGTCTTTAGTGGCAATCGCATCTCAACGTTGAGGTTGATGTTCAATGTCGAGAAGAGATCTTCGACATCAATCCTGAGATTCGACATCGACCACTCTACTGTGGAGTGGTGACTCGACATTGATCGGGTCTCCTCGGTAGAAGTGGGAGTGAGCCTTGCAGCGGCTGTCTAACTAATTCTTCGAGCTAGTCGATTTTCCTTCTCCCCCTTCCACAGACCTGACACGAGAACACAATTGAGCTGCGAATCAGCAAGATCTTTTGCTTGAGGCTCGAGAGATAGCTCCCTTCTAACTCTGAATATTATAAACCCTAGCTAGCTCCCCATGTCCTTCAGCAAGAAGTTCTCACCCAAAGAAATGTAGTAACAGTGATTGAAATGCAAAACCTAAGTCTCAGCAGGTGGTCAAACACAGGTAAAACCTGTTTAAGATTGAAATGCTGATTTGAGAACAACAGCTATTGCTTGGGTTTGTAATGCAGATGTGCTTAGAGCACCTTTTTATGCTCGCAAAAATCATTAAGTATGCTGAGTGAACAGAACAAAGCTATCTCGATGTAAAAAAAGCCTTCGAGTTAAATTAGCACGGTGTCGAGGTTAACCGGGCTTCAATGTCGACGTCGATGTTCAGTGTAGATCGAAAGTCTTCAGTGTTGAGTGCGCTGGTTGATGTCGACAAGATCCCCTCGATGTCGATGTCAAGACTCGACATTGAGTGGGCTGCGACGACGCTGCCATAAGGTCTCGACGTCGTATTGCAGACGCGCAGCGTACTGAGGTGGAGATCAATATCGAGCGTGACGGTCATCTCCATGTCGAGAATAGTAGTCATATTGGGAGCAAAGCAAACACTTTGACAAAGTGACAAAGACTTCAAATGAGATCGACTTCCATATTGGTGTCGAGACACGGAACTGGAAGGAGAACGTTCCCTTTGCCTTGAACTGCATTGCTTAAATGCTGGAGAGGCGGCCAACTTTGCCGCCCTTACATGCGAATTCACTATTTCTCCATTGGAGATCAAGGCTACTTGCACTCTCGACACCAGTGTATGCTTTGGGGTTGTGAGGATAGCAGGCTCATGTCCTTTTGGCGTCGATGGCTCTATTTGTGTAGAGACTGGATGCTCGCTCTGGGCAGTTGATGCCAATGCCTTGAAACTCCAACAATTGGGCTGGATTGTTAGGCTGGATTGGGCTGGAGTGATGGGCTTGGATAGAGACTCTCGGTCCTTAGATTTTTTCTTGGGCACAGTCTCTTTCTCCTTTTGTCCCTCCTTGGCACATTTATGAAGTTTTTTGTCCTTTTTAGTAGGGACATCCACCGATTGAGTCTCCTTAACTACAGTGTGTGACGGAGACGTTCCTGGCTTGTCCGTTGTGGCTCGCAGCATTGAAGGACCAACCGCCGATAATGACTCTGTTGCCAGAGGGCCATTTTTAGTTTTAATGCTCGTTGCTTTCTCGTCTGCCTGCTGAAAGCTTGACAGTGGTGGCAAGTTTCCACCACATGTCCCTGTCCCAAGCACAACAGACATAACCAATGGCCATCGGCAGGGGGTAGTTTAGCCAGGCAGCGGATGCATTTTCTAAATGGTGCCCTCAATGCCATGTCCTCAGAGGGGGGGGGGAAGGAAGAAGCGGAAATATTTTTTTGTTTGTTTTTTTAGAGGAAAGATGAAGAAAGGAGGGTGAAAAAGGAATTTTATAAGGAGAACTATTGATATAAATGCAGCTACTCAGCAGAGTCACAAGAAGAACCTCTGGAGATGACTAGCCGCAATGATGGTCAAAGAGGAACTGAGGGAATGGGCGGGAGGCACGCTAATGAGCATGCATGAGGGGGAGGGGCTCCTGCCCAGTTTACCTCAGCTTTAGAACTTTCTGGAACAGTCTCAGCACAGGTGCAGAGCCCATATGTGTGATGCACAGAGACCACGAAGAAGAAGCCTGTAATCCTCCAAGTTCGGAGGGTTACAGGTAGCCACATTGGATGGCATCTTAAAGGGTTGTAACTGAGATGTAACTGAGCTATTAGAAAAGAAACTGACAAACAAACAAATTGTGATAAGCACATAAGCGAATTTAAATTAACTTGCATCAATAGGGCAATAACCTGTGAGGTGGAACAGAATATATAGTATGTAAAACATACTACAGAAAATGTTCAAACCTTCCCCTCCATAGCAAACACCTCTCTCTCTCTCTCTCTCTCTCTCTCTCTCACACACACACACACACACACACACACTCCATGTTTCTTATTGTCTTTGACCCATCTCTGTCTTTTTGCAGTGAGCAGTAATATCACTTAACAGAGAGCAATGGAAGTCACCTATCTATTTCTAGTTGTTTTCTGACTTTACACTGTGGTTTGGTTTATGTCATAGGCTGTTTTTACATTACATTTCCATCTTATCTTTACTAGATCCCTTGAATTTTCAGATATCGTCCCTCCTCAAACTGATTAGAGCTGCAGTCTGCAATCATTTTGTCAGTTTATGATTTACTTTTTAAGTTGTTCTCAGCATTGCCAAATGTGCTAATTCTATTTGTAATTGATCTTTAGAAGACAAAACCAGGCCTTGGTTTGTTTATTAACTCACTTGAATGCTTTAAAGTTGCACATGATTTGAAAGAATGGAGGTATACCCGGTTGCCTGTCTAGCTATACAGTAGAAACATTCAGTATGTAGTTAAAGCTTCTGTAATATCTCAGACTCCCTGTATAAATTTTATTTTCTCTACTCCTGTATGGCATTCACAATAGAGCACTGAATCAACTCTCCCATAGCACAACAGCAGCTATTCATTCATGTAAGGGTGGAGGGAAACTCTGAAGACTTGCTTAAAAATGCAGATGAATGAATTAGTGTCGACAGCTCAAACTTGTTTCTTGGCAACTCTGACAGGATGTGGCATTTCCCCATTCTTCTAACCATGAAAATGATTTGAAGTAAACTAAACCACACAGAAACATCAAAACCCATTACTTAAGAACACACAATGAAAATATTAATAGGTGCTATTTAAGTTAGCTCATTATTTTAGACAGAAGTATCATTCTAAAATGTCATCCTATTGCTTGTATCAGACTCTGAGGTGTGTGTGTGTGTGTGTGTGTGTGGCAGAATTCAAGGAGAAACTTGTATGTGGGAGTGAGGCCAAAAGACAGCTATTTGTAGCAATCTGCAGCTGTGAACATATGTTCCGTGGTATTTAACCAGATGCAAAGTTGCTATCTTGGGGTAGTACATTAAATTACAACAGCTCGCCATACCCACATTTTGCACTGGGAGTGTATATAAATATGCCATATTGTTCCTTTTGTAGGAAACAAGACAAAATGAAAGGGGGGAACATTGAACTAGTAAGCCCCTTTTTATTAAATGAAATGCATGTGTGTAATCTATTTTCTGTTTAACAAAAGCCCTTAGAGCTGGGAGAAGTCTTCATAGGCAGGCACAGCATAACTAACATTGGACAACACAAACATGCAGGAACTGCATAACCTTCCTCCCCAAAACCTCATCAACTACACTTTCAAATATATCCCTGTGCAATGCTAACTAAATAATTCATGAGATTGCAGATGCCAACCCAAATAGCCTATTCCTTTTTAAGGCATTAGTGTGCAGATACATGATCAAAAGCTGCCATCAGTCATCATTGTGGCATTTGCAGTTTTTTAAAGCCACAGTATTTGCATGTGAAATTGTTTATTAAAATGGGATATAGAACATTCCAGGAAAGACCCATCTAAAAAGATCTGTTACACCATTAAAATTTAGTCAAATTAAAGGCTAAATGAAAGTGAAAAGACTGGGTCTCAGAAGAGTAATTTGACATGCAGTAAATAAGAAACATTATCTGACAATAGACAGTCAGCACTTGTCTGAAAATTTTACACAGCACATCTAGCAATGTGCTTGAGAAGAAATTGCCTGGTATATAATTCAATTAAAAACAAAACAAAACCGGGTGACCGGCCAGATGGGCAATTAATAAATATAAGAAATAAATAAATAAATAAAAATAAAACACACACACACAATTTAATATACTGATCAAAATTCCCAAACTACATTCATAAGATGTCAGACTTGGAACATGGAATACCCAGTTTCAAATCTTCTTTCGGCCAAGAAGTTTACTTGGTGACCTTGGGCCAGTCACTATCTTTCAACCTAGCCTACCTAAAATATGATTGTGCAGATAAAATGGTGGAAGCCTTCTGCTATCCTGGCTTCTTGGATGAAAGACAAGGTAAATGTAGAAGAAATTGTAATAATGGCAACCAAAGCATGCACTAATAATTCATTTTTTAAAAAAATCCCAATTAATTTGAATACAAATGGTAGTATCCTATTGTGTCCGTGTGCTTGCAGGAGTGACTGTTCATACAACAGGGCTTTTGTGCATCTAAAAATAACCCAAAATGAATGGAAACAGTAAATGAAGGATCGGGACACTGACCTGTCCCAATCCAGAAACAAGTGTTTCCACTTGTTTCCAGGGCTATTTTTAGAAGTGTGAAAGCCCCATTGCGGATTGCGCAAGCAGTCACTCTGCAAGTGCAACGGAAACAGCAGGGGCAGAGTGGCCCCATTGGATACTGCCCCTTACCTCTGATATTGTTCTTAATGTTTCCATATTCCATTTCCACAGTGAGACTGTTCCTATGAAATAGTGTTACTATTAACCACTTTATTAACTAATTAATGGGTAGCAAGTAACAGAGAAAGGACTGATGACAAAGCATAGGTTAAGGTAATAGCACATAATGTCTGACAGCATAGGTTTATCTCCAGTCTTCCAAATTTAACAAACCACACTGGGACATTTTAAAGGGCAGCGGGTTGTCAGATATCCTTCGGTGGAGCAAGATGTATTGATAGGATGACACAGTTGTAAGATCCTTCTTACTGAACGACAACAGGGGACTCTTTTCTTATTAGGGGACCACAGTAGTAAGATCTTTCTGCCAAACCTTGGCCTCCCAATAAATGCAGGATATTCTGACTCATTTGTTAGAATCTATTTGTAGTGAGGGGATTGGGGGAGCTGCAGAGGAGAAACGTTGTGAAGTTAAGTCCTGGAATATCATCTGAATAAACTCTGTATGCCCAATGTCAATTATTTTGTGTACCTGGTGTTAAGTTAGCAAGGATTCATCTATTATTTCAGGATGTCTTTAACTTTGTTTTGAATACATTCTTATGCAAATGATAACTGTAAACAAGTCATGAAGGTGAAAACTGTACTGTGTGCCAGAGAAATTAAGACAAATTGAAAGCAAATGTGCACACTGTATAAGAATACAGTGGGGGATAACCCATGGAAGAGGAAGATAACACATGGCTGAAAATGTGAATGTTAATGAAATAAGTCAAGGGATAAGGGATGTCTAACATATATAGCAGGAGACACTGATTAGGGCAGATGTAGAAAAATGATTATCAACTTTAGACCCCAAGAGCAACATAAATGAAATCACATCCTTGTGTTCTGGGAAATAAAAGAGACAACTTGGATAGATATAAAGAGAGGCTTTAATTATCTAAAAGTACATTGGGAGCAACCCATGATCATTCAGAAGCGGGGTTATTAAAGAACACAATGTAGAAGTAATTCAGAAATATGTTTATTCAAAAACATCAACAGCTGGGTTTAATAATAGGCACAATGAATCAGAAATGAATGAAGCCCTGAGACAGAAGATTATTGAACAATTCTAATAATATTATTAGATTTAAAATGACAAACAATATGTAAAGCAAAACTGATGCATTTTAAAGAAAACAAGTTTCATTGACAGAATCCAAACAAATCTAAGATGCTGGAACAGTGGAACGGCTGGCCATCACAAGCCTTATGTAAATTCATGGATTTTTGCTAGGGAAGGACTTTGTGAACAAAGGTAAAAGAAGGCAAATGTGTGATACAAAATTTTCCAATTAAATAATATTGTGCTACTTTCTGTAAATGGTCAATGGACAAACCCTTCATGCAGGCCTTGAGAGAGACTCTGTGCCACTGGGAAAACAATGTTCATAGAGAACCCAACTCCATTTCTCCTCACACAACTGTCTAAGCTCCACACCATTCCTCTCACCTTCACATAGTTATTTGTGAGGGAACAAGGTGTAGCAAAGCCTTTCCTTTTCTCTTTCTCCCTAGACATGTTAACTGATATCACCATGGAAAGAGAGTGGGGTGGCTGGCTACATCGGAGAAATCCTCCCAGCTCCAGTTAAACCTGAAATGGGCAACACAGCTCTTTGGCGGGCTGGTGGGAGCAGATTCTGCTGGGAAATGGTGCATGAGGAGAGTCATGTGTCTGTCTGTATGTGGGTGGTGGAGGAAGAAAGTGTGTGTGTGTGTGTGTGTGTGTGTATATGAGTATGTATGTATGTGGCCAGTGTGGCGTAGTGGTGAGAGTGTTGGACTGGGACTCGGGAGATCCGGGTTCTAGTCCCCGCTGAGCCATGAAACTCACTGGGTGACTTTGGGCCAGTCACTGCCTCTCAGCCTAACCTACCTCACAGGGTTGTTGTGAGGATAAAGTGGAGAGGAGGATGATGATTATGTAAGCCGCCTTGGGTTTCTTGCAGGAAAAAAGGAGGGGTATAAATATAATAAATAATAAAATGTATGAGTGTGGGTGGATGCAGCCCCAGGGTGGTGCTGAAATTGGGCCCCAGAGCCCCCAAAGTCACACACCCCTGCATTAAACCATCAGGGTCAATTTTACTTCTCTGGTCCAATATCAGTGACTTCAGCACTATGAGAAAGGTTTTGTCTTTGCCCTACAGCTGTTTCCTGATTAAAACTGTCTCCTTCTGAAGCTATTTGCCCTATGGGGGTGAAACATATAGGTACTTGTATGTTTGCCAAAGGGACAAATAACAGGTTTGGGGGAGGGGATTATCATTAGAGAAATGGCATGGGGAAGGATTAAATCCCCTTGCTCCTCCTTTTTTTTAACCGCAGGATGTTCTATTGATGGAGCTCCTGCATAACTGCCCAGAGAGCTTCTGCTGTGGGGCGGTATAGAAATGAAATAAATAAAATAATAATAATAATAATAATAATAATAATAATAACAACAACAACAACAACAACAACAACAACAACAACATTTAGAATGGACCTTGTATTATAAAGATGATTATTGTTGGCCATTTTCTCCTGCTTTTTTTCTACTTAAGGATACACATTGAGGAAAATAATTTTAGAACTGGCCCACACAGGCTTCAACTTCAAGGTCAGAAAACTAGATTGAAGATATTTGTTCCCTGGAAAGTTTTTTTTTAAAAAAAAGCTGTATGAACTGAACATCAAAATTATTGAAGTCTTCTGGAATTTCTAACTATATTTATTGTATTTATTATTTATTTCTAACACATTCAGACCACCCAATAATGGAGTTCTTTAGGGAATTAAAAGGTAAATTAAAAACATAAAATATAAAACAACAATAAAAAATTATAAAAACAGCACATAATAAAACAAGGATAAAAACAGCAGCAAGGGATAAAAACAATGCAGAACATAATCAAATCAAAGTAAAACCAACAGTAAAAATGAAACTATAGAATTTTGGTTTATAATATACACCCTTTACGAAGTTGTTGGATGGGACAATCCTACCTCCTGATTCATAGTGCTCACATATCAGATCCTCCAACACATCATGAACTCTTCCAGCAAGAGACCAGCATGGTGGAAGAGAGGAAGAAGTTTTCTTCTCCTTTTTCTTCTACCTTGTTCTAGAAAACCTTTCTCTTCTAAGCATGGGAGGGAAAATTATTTATGCCAACAATTTATGCTGGTGTGATTTTCCTCTATGTTGGGGACATGTGTGGAGACTGGGAGGGCTTTGGATCCAAAGTCTTTCCCAGCATGCCCAGTGAACACCTACCACTTCCCCCCCCCACATTCTGACATCAGAGAGGTACAGGATATGAACATTTCTGCCTGGGCTGAGATGCAGGTCCCAAAGTCATTGTCCGTGTCTGCCTGGAAGGAGTGAGAGAGAGGATCGGCCCTCGACAGTGGTAGTGGTTGTTGCTGTGTCACCCTATGCTTCTCTTACAGCACTTAGTGATTTTAAAGAAAAGGCTGGTGTCACCCATGATCATCCCCCCCTGGGGTCTGTGGGCCGCCACATTTGCCTACCTTGCCAGGTGCAGATGCTGAGCCTGACCACCAGTTTGCTTTACTGCTTTCATATCTCCACCCGTCTTCCCCAGTGTGTCATTCACAGGCACCATGGCACCCATAGTTCCACCTGTGGAAACATTTCATTTTGCCTGCATGAGGCTCTCCCCTTACAGTGTCCACACTTTTTATTTTAAGGAAAAGACAAATATGACATTATTGAATTTGATTGCACATCAGGCAAGTTGACTATATATTTTATAATTCACACTGAATTCATTTTATTCTTTTCACTAGCATACATATACACATTCACACATGTAATTAAGAGACCAAGCTGAAAATATATTCTCCAATTATTATTTCAACAAATTACAGTGGTTTTAAAAAATATATTATTATTCTTTAAGGGGAAAAGAGACGGACTATGAAGACAGCGATTTGTGCATCAGTGAGTGCTGACAACCAACTATTGTAAACTATAATTTCTAATTAGATTTCTCCACATTCCTGAAAAGAAATAGTCCTTTTGATAATTAAAAGACAGGGTAAGTTGCAGAAAAAGAGGGGGATAAAGATGATGAAAGTATTGCTTAAGGGAAAATTCTGTCATCAAATAATTGGGATTTCAGTAGGTGGAATTGCTTAACTAAAGAGTTGCAGTTTTACCTATCATTTCTTATCAGCCCTTTAATTAAACAACAAAAAACATACAGGATTATCTTTGAACAAGGCAAAACTGTTTCCTGTCTCGCTGCACTATTCTAAAATACATATACAAACACAATAAACCTAACTTCAGAGAACTAGTTTCTTTCCTGCTCCCCTTTTATCAACGGGAGTGGAAAATATGAATGTTTGGGTTTGTTAAGATGGTGGGGAAAACATTCTATTTCAATTTTTTTAAATGCAGAAATTCCTATATATATTCAAAACTGAAGAGCATATTATTGCTAGTATTACTACTACTACTGTTTATCTGTAAACCATTTTTCTACTGAATACCCCCACCAATGAAAATACATTAAAATATTACAATGCAATAAAACAAATTACTAAGAAAACAATCACGTATAGCATATAAAAACAAATAAAGCAGGGAAATACACAAATTACACAAAATCATGTAGCAAGGAAAGAGTAACATTTTCAGTGCATGACAAAAAGAGAGAAGAGAAGCCCAATGTACTTGGAAAGGGAGGGAATTCCACAACCTGGACGCCACTGTAGAAAATTCCCTGTCTGGGGCAGATGCCAACCTAGCCTCCAATAAAGGAGGAATGCAGAACAGAGCCCTCTCCAGGGATATAGGTTCTCAGATTCATATGGAAGCAGGCAGTCTTTCAAGTATCCTAGACCCAAGAATTCTAGTGTTTAGGTTCATAGCCAGCACTCTGAATTGGGTTCAGAAATAGTATCAGAGTAATATCCTCCAAATAAATTGCCCAAATACTACCCTAGCCACAGCATTCTTCACCTGTTACAGTTTCTGAACATGCTTCAAAGATAGCCCCCCATTGAGCGTGTTGCAAAATTTGGGGAACAACAGATTGTACCAGTGAAGTACCTTCAGGCCCTGGAATGACTTTGCTCATATAGGCTGATCATTGAATCCTTGTGGACAGGAAGGTGTATAAGATGATTTCCTGCCTTGCCCAGGCAACATGGACATCTTGAGCTTTGATGTGTTCCTGCATTCTGTGGTTGTTCTTCAGTACTGACTTCTCTTCAGTTCTACCTCCTGGTATGTCCTACGCTCCTAAAGAGCCAGTGTGGCGTAGCGGTGGGAGTGTTGGACTGGGACTCAGGAGATCCGGGTTCTAGTCCCTGCTTGGCCGTGAAACTCGCTGGGTGACTTTGGGCCAGTCACGGACTCTCAGTCTAACCTACCTCACAGGATTGTTGTGAGGATAAAATGGAGAGGAGGAGGAGGATTATGTAAGTCGCCTTGAGTTCCTTGCAGGAAAAAAGGTGGGATATAAAAATAATAAATAAATAAATAAATAAATAAATAAATAAATAAATAAAAAAAAATAAAGTCTGGGCTTGTTCTTAATTCAGCTTCCAAGTTTAACCTTCAGTCCTGACTTCTTGCTTCGTCCTTCAGCACCAATTTCTTGGAGCAACTCCTGGCTCCTGGTTCCCAGCTCATCTCAGACCACTATCTAAAGCTTAGTCCCAACTCCTGACATGAGGTAACCAAGGCAGTTTTAGTTCCAAAGCTGGATTGGAAACCTTACTGAAATGGGTCAGAATAATCTGTATCATTCGAGATCACCTGATGTTGGGTCACTACCAACACCACACTGTAGTACTGCCTCCAAAGGGAAGATTAGAGACTGGTTGATCACTATCCAAACAACAGGGATCCAAAGAGGGCTTTTAAACATTAGTCTCACAATTGCCAGTTTTAGAACTAAAAGAATATTGCCCATATAAAGGGAGGTTTTTTAATCTCTTCTGACCAGGGTTGCAATGATTTAAATCAATGATTAAATCATCAATAAAAATTGATTCCCCCCCCCGATTTTTTCTAAAAAAAAATCATGATTTTTTGCAACCCTGTCATGTAGGTAGCCTTGTAACTGATAATACTGGTAACGTAAAAAAAAATAATGAGGAAAGAACTTGATAAAGAGGAGACCCTTAACCCCATTACATATGTATGTAGTGCCCATCTAATGCATCTATTGGCTAAAGATGTGGATATTCCTAATGTCAAGAACCATGTTGTTGCTATTGTAAAGTACTTCAGAAACAACCATTTCGCATCAGCTGCTAGAGGGCAACAGGAGCAAAAGCACTGCTGATTCCACAAGATGTTCGCTGGAACACTGTTGCCGATTGTTTAGAAGCCTACATCAAAAACTGGCCCATCATCATGCAAATCTGTGAGGAAGATGTAGACATCAAAAACAAGGTCTCTAACTTGGGAATCAAAAGAAATGTTGAAGATCTCCTTAAAAAGCTCAAACCTATTGCTGTGGCATTGGACAAATTACAGAGAGATTCGTGCAGTACTGGAAGGGCAATTGACGTTTTGAAGCAACTTTCGGAATATCTGACAGCTTGCGGAGTATTGACTGCAAATGATCAAAGCAATCTACAAACCTGTTTCAAGCAAGCATTAACACCAGCTCACTATCTGGCTAACATTATGACTCCATCTGTCATGGGCAAAAACTTAACAGAAGAGGCGGATGACTCGGGGATGGATTGGGCCAATGAAAACCATCCAAATAGAGTTCCAGTCCTAATAAAGTACAAAGCTAAAGACAAGCCATTTTCTCAGTATATGTTCAGCAAAAACGTCATCAATTCAGTCCAGCCTCTGGTATGGTGGACTTCACAGGAGGACAAACTGCATCAGGAGGTGATTGATGTCGCAGAACAGTTGCACACTGCAACTGCCTCCACAGCATATGTGGAAAGAGTGTTTTCATCATTTGAATTGGTACAATCAAAACGGTAAAATCATTTAGGCTTAGACAAAGCTGCCAAATTAGTGTTTTTGTTTAAAGCCATGCATCAAAATAAAAAAGGAAAGTGAAGGAAAAATTAAGTGAAAGTGATTAAGTTAAGTAACATGCAGTGTATGACAAATAATTACTGTTGAGGTCACTTTAAATATGCAAAAATGCAACAATACTCTATTAAGCGAAACCTGTTCTGATTAATGTTTTCTGTATAATTTGGTGTTCTTAACTATTAAGTGTAGGTTATTTGTACACGTGGTTGCCTGAAACTTTGAAATTAATTTTACTATTTGGGGGGGGGGGATTGATTAAAATAAAAAAAAAATCATTGATTTAAATAAAAAATCGATTTTTTTTCAATTTTTTGCAAAAAATCATGATTTTTTCCAACCCTGCTTCTGACCATTTAGCCAACCCTCTCTGGCCTTTAGAAACAGACCTGCAAAACTGGAAGCTTACTGTCCATTTTAAAAAATAGATTGGGAATAGAGGCAACAGGTTTTAATGTTAAAACTTGAGGGGATAAACAGAGATCTCGTGCATGTAGTGACCATTGATACATTTTATGTAGCTCACATGATACATTTCTATGAGTATCAGAACATTTATGTATACTAGGATTTATTATTAATATTTATATCAGAAATGGCAACAGGATATTCTGACATGGCAGCTTCTGCACTTTTAGGTTTTAAGTCATAGTGCTATAACAAAACCCCCAAACCAAACCAAAATACACCCCCTATGCCAAAGCTGCATTGTTTTCTCAAATTATGCTACTCCTGAAACCAGAGCATCATCACAGTTGCAGCACAGTGATGGTAGGTCATTGTTTGCTATAAATAAGAATCAGCATGATAGATTGTTTAATACAAGAGGAAGCAGCACAAATGAATTTTACATTTCCTCGCCATCCTCCTGAAAGTATCCACAGCAGATTAGGCTATTTATTAACACTAGGAATGGAACAGAGAAGGAAATAGTAAAGTGAAGAATTTTGTAAATGTATAATTCAGACACTTATAGCAATGATTCAGAAATTATATTTATGCATATATAAATAATTAAATCCAAATAACAAATTTAAAGAGAGAGCTATCAGGCAAGGAGTGGTATTAGCAGAGTACTATCCACATAAATGGCAGAAACTCACTTAGATCTTATGAATATAAGTTAAGCATTGTTTTTTGCTCATCGAACACTGAGATGAAAAAATGTCAATGCAATGCTGCCGCTGTGATAGGTACTGATTTCATGATTTTGGTTATCGCACCTGCAGTGAAAGCAATGAGAGTTATTTCCAGGCATAAGAAACTTGACAGTGACATAAAGACCATAGTGAAAGTTGATATTCTTGAGTATAGAGCAGCAAAACATTTGTTGAAGATTATCAAATATGAAGCACTCCCTCCGTTGATGAGCACTACCAGTAAACTTGATATGATGTGGTGGATGTCATGGTTATTCAAAATATCAAAAAGACCAAATTAGTATGGAATGATGCAAGCCAATCACAGTGACCAATCTTCTGAGCATACGGGGAAAGCAACACTTGTGTTTTTGCCAATCATTGATATGACTTCAAGTGACATGACGTGTATCTTATCTGCATTGACATTTTTTGAGAATCTGGCACATACATAGAATGTACCACCTATTGTTACCTTTGACCAGCCTTAGTTCTGGAAAGTTTTCAGATCATCAGTGAACAACCTAATGACAGCAACCCTTACTCTCATGTTGGCATCCTTCCACTCCAGCCCCCTATGGGTCCTCCACAGGGGCAAAGGGATTTCCCTGCAGGGATCCACCAGATGCAAATATAATGACATAAGTTGACCAATATCTATAGCATTCAATAACAATTTGGTGTTGATACATGCAACTATCTATTTTTTCGGCTATCACTATCAAACACTTCTGTTACCATTTTTCCCATGTCAAACTGTATTTTTCCTGGACTACTGATAGAATAATGTGAGTATTTCAAGGTCACAGCAGCAAAAATCTGTTATAGTGGTGAAACTAGCACTCTGTGTACAGTTCAACGCAAGCCTATTTTTGTATTCAAGCCACATAGTGCTTTTGTATTATATGCAATACAGACAACTCAAGGTTTTGTATTATTTTCTTATGGCTGCGGTGTCAGTCCATTTGCTATAAGTAGGCAACCGACTTTACTTCTTATAGCAAACTGTCACTTACCGATGTGTACAGTATCTAATATTTCATGAGTTGTTTTCACCTCTGCCTAGGATTATACTCTTTTGCTATGCTGATCATTCATGTACAGGTTTTGTAATAAATAAAATCACTGCTGCTGACCTTCAGGGTTCGAAAATGTACATTGTTCTTTATGTCATGGATATCAGATTCAGGGCTTGTGTTTTTATTTCCATGAAGCAGCAACAAGAAGGAGGAAAATATGTTACAATCTTAAAGGAATTTATGAAAGCAGGTACAACAGAATCAATATTTTATGTTTGAGGTTATTAAATTTCTATAAAATATACTATTAATAAAAAAAGACACAGACAGGTATTTGCTCTATTTTTAACCTGTTAAGAACATTGCACATTAGATAAACAAGTCAGAAAAATCAATGAAAAATATCCTGGTTAAGTTTGCTATGAACAAGAAGCTTGCAAATAGAAGGCCTAGCACTGTAAACCTAAAGGTATTTAATTCAGAGGCTACTGTGGATTCCAGCAGAACTGCTATAGTATCCCAGCCCTATGGGTTGGATCCAGAGTTGGTCATGCTTAGAGTAGATTGATTGAAATCCATGGGAATGTAGTTAGTCATGACTATGATTTTGGTGTGGAAGAAGTAAATATTTTGAAGTTCTATACAATAAAAAGAATCATTCATTTATTTATTTGTGAGGTTGTTTCTTTATAAGGGAATTTCTGTCCTAGCATTTTGCTTCTAGGGACCATCCAAGGTAGGTAACTGCGACGTCACGGTCCCTTACACTTTAGGACCAGGCGCATAAACCCTTCTCAGGCTAAGCATCAACACTTAAATACCTGAGGGGAGGGTCAAATGAAGCCTTTCCCCTACTAATGAGGGAAAAGATTAATACTGGTTATTAAGGATCTATCTTTAAATTTATGATGCTGTGGGTACAAAGGTGTGTGTGTGTGTGTGTGTGTAGATTTAAAAGTAATGCAGATTAATAACGCCAAGCTGACACGTAGGATTTGGGTAGCAAACAAAATTAAAATAAGTTTATTTTAATTCTCAAAATCTTAGTTCCAGAAAGTAACGTTAAACCTGCCTACACCAAACACTTTATAATTAACCTAAGTCCCTATAACTCTAAATACTTCCACTCCTCATACAAGCACTGATTTCTCTTAAAACTCCTGACAAGACATGAATAACCCAAATAACCTAACTCCCAAACTCCCAACTCTCCCCACACACCAAACACTCTCCCATAATACACTAACTCCCCTCTCCACTTCACTCAAACACTCCTTATATACTCCTCCCCCCACCCTTTCTAAGACATCACAAACCACACCCACTCAGTTCAACATTCTATACTCACTAAATATACTAAAGCAGACATACACCAGGGAACTGAATTGTGGGGTTACGCCACAGTAACCATCAAAATAGTAAAAAAGCCAAATTTTAAATAGCAATAAAACCAACTTTAAGATGAACAAAACCAAACTAAGACAGAGTCGCAGGTAAAACAATCCATATACACAAACATAAACAAAACTGTACACTATACCTCAAATCAAAGACTCCCTAATCAACCTCAAATTGAATGTGTTAAGGGAGACAGCAAGATGATAACAAGGAAGAACTCAGATTGATCTCCCAAGGCAGGGAGTTCCACAACCTCGGCATCACTATGGAGAAGGCTTAAAAGATGAGTAACATCATGTGAGAGCAGAAGGCCCTCAGTTTAAATATACTCATTTGGGGATTTAAAAAGAAACAAACAAAAAACACCTTTTGGCACAGAAGCAAGGAAACACATTGAGAATTGATGGATATTCTCTTCAAAGTAACACAGTTGTATTATTGCTTCCTTCAACCTTTACAGTAATCATAATTAATTAATCATTTCCCCCATAAAAGATCCTGATTCCTCTAGTTGGTTATATTCATCAACACTGATTAACAAATTTACAAATTTGTTACCTAAATACATTTAGGTAAGATGAGGTGTAGTAAAATGGATATGCAGGATCATTAGTGCCAATGAGGAAGTTCCTCCCAAAACAAATAGTAGCTTCAGAAGAGGGATGCTCCTCTGGAATGCATAGTTAGATTCCTGTTCAGCACCTGCTCTGATTCCATTAATTATCAGCAACCCACCACAGAGAATGCAAGTTGCATTGTTTAAAAAGCCAGCATGTTAGATGCAAAGGTGCATTCAACGTCACATCTAATTTGGCCTTGGTTTGCTTCTTTATATATAGTTACCCCATTTTCCATTGTTGGCCATCATTTCTGCTTATTACTAAATGGCAGTGGTGCTAGTTAGGCACTAGGGAAGATGGATATACAAAAGTAGAAGGGATTTTTTAAAGTACTGTAGAGTGCATGGAGGCTTCCACTAAGAGTTTAATTCTCACCTGAGCTGATTCAAATTCCACTGAGACGATAATAGGGTTTTTTGCTTGTTTGTTTTGCAATCACTCTCAACTGTAAAATACACAAAAAGGTGATATGCCTACATGGGGAATTTTCTCTCAAGCACTGGCTGCCACCATCTATAGGGAAAATGCTCTTTCACTGGGCAATCCCACCAATGGGTTTATTTTTACAAATGCTTATATTTCAGGCCTAAGGAGCTTGCTGCCACTATAACTCAAGTCCACTCACTATAACTCACTATAACCCTGTCTAAATTCCTGATTTCAAAAAAAGCACTACTTTTGACAGCTGTCAAAGTCAAGTGTCAGCAAAAAGGAGGTGGTCTGCACTTTTCCTCCTTTCTGAGCACCTAGAGAATCAGGAATGGGTGAAAAGTGGGGGGAGCACTGGGCCTTATGGGGACACTCAAAACCCCAAGGATCTAGTTGCGAAGGGGGGGAAAGACACCTACTCCCTTTCACGAGCAAAGATCACTCACAGCTTTGCTTTCCCTTGACAGCTCGCCTTTTGACATCTGTCAGGGGAAAGCAAAGTAAAAATAAACCTATTTGGAGCCTCTCTTGGTCAATGTCAAGGGTTGGTACTTGCTGCAGTTTGATGGCAGGTATCCCCCAGGATATTGCCCAGGCGAGGCTTCTATTTTTGGACCTGCGGAACTGTAGACCGCCGCAGTTGCACACGCCTGACTTTTTTTTTTTAATTAACTAAAAAATTTGAATACATTTGGGATGCAATTTGTTTTTTAAAAGGGGGTGGCCAACCAATGACAGTTCCCCAATGTGCTGCTTGGGCACTTCTGAGGGACTGTCACTGGCAGCGGCACAGACGACATCGCAAAGAGCAACAAGGGGTTGTTTTGCTGTTCTTGCCTCACATCTTGTTCGCTGCTTCCCTTTACCAATGGTGGGATCAGTTCCCGGGATTGGATGACACAACCACCCACCATGGGTAAAACAACCCTTAAAACAGCCCATGGGTTTTCAGGGTGGCTTCCTTGAAAAAAAAAACAAGCCACCTGCCGGAAGTGGTCTTGGTTCAGATGACATGACAACCCACTGTGGCAAATTACCCACGATGGGTTTTCATGTCCAGATCATTAGGAGCAAAGCGGAAACTCTAATCAAGCATTGCTTACAATCAGTTTGCACTAGTGCAAATACTGTCCACCACTAATTAGCTCACTTCCCTTTCCTCAAACCATACCTGCAGAACTCTTAATTCCACCCTACTATCCAGAATGCTGAAATGGCAGTATTCCAAGTGCCAGGGACCTTGGGAAATGCAGTTTTCCAGGGTGCCTACTTCAGCATGGATGTCAGGTATGCTGGAAACAACATACCCAGGGCTTCTTCCACCTAGTACTTTGTCATCACAAAATTCCATGTGCAAGAAGCTCTGGGATGTGTGGTTAACTAAGGATTGTATCCACTAGTGAATCAAGTTTGGGGGCTCAGGGTCTTCAGTGGGAAGAAGGAAAGGAAAGCTTCCTTCTGGAAGCGGACATCCACTCACTCAGGATTGGATAGCACCCTAAGTATTCAACTGCCTTAAAAAAAACAACTATAAATATATAAGGAGAAGCTCACCTCCCATTTTTTGTTAATCAAGCACAGGCTAATTGTCTTTGGGTGTGTGTCCGGGAAATTACTCTTCCAGCATCACCGTTTTATACATCAAGCTTCCCCCCGCCCCTCATCTATAATTACCTTGGCATACCAGAATTCTCTGGAGTTCCAGTTCTTCTCGAAAGTTTGAATTTTCCACAGATCCCTTTATTTATTTATTTATTTATTTAATACAGTTTTATACTGCCCAATAGCCAAAGCTCTCTGGGCGGTTTACAACAGTTAAAACCATAAAATACAATACAATATAAATATAAAATTTAAAAACACAGATTAAAAACAAACAGCAAAGCTAGCAGCAACAGTTACAATAACAGAGTTAAAAACAGCTACAAGATTAAAATGATTAAGATGATTAAAATGCATGGGATAATACTTCACCTGGCACCGGAAAGAGTACAATGTAGACGCCAGGCAAGCCTCTTTGGGGAGCTCATTCCACAAATGGGGTGCCACAGCAGAAAAGGCCCTCCTCCTGGTAGCCACCTGCCTCACTTCCTTTGGCAGGGGCTCTCGGAGAAGGACTGCTGACAAAGATCTTAGTATTCCCACTAATAACCCATGACAACTTGCAACCCAGATCGATCAGGGCGATTAAATCCAAACTCAGAAGTGTGGGTTTATCGCCCAATGCCCTTCTTGCTCAAAATGTTGATTGGGCAAAAAACATTATTAAACAGAGGATCCTAGATATAGAGAGGCAGCAAGATCTGCTAAAATCTCCTGGTTCCATATTCCATCAACCGTAGATATACTATGACGATGTCCCCGTATCTTATGAACTTGGAAGTTCACTGTTATAGGAGAGCCTTTTCTTTAGCAAGATGTGAGGCCTTTCCGTCGGCCGTATTGCAAGGAAAATATCTGAAAATACCTTACTCTGAGAGACTGCCCATTGCTCAGGAGAAGTTGAATCCATGGGTCACATGTTTTTACGTTGTCCTTTTTATACTGAAACAAGGGCTAAATTTACTTCCCCCTTTTTAGTGACTTTATCATATCTGCCCGATAAGATCTGTTTAAGAAAATTACTAGCTGATGATAATCCGAACATTACAAGACAGGTAGCCAAGTTTTGTGCTTATGTGGTTAACATCCGCACCAAATATAAACAGAAGTAAAAAATTTATTATACCATCTAGTGAAACGTTTACTATGGGCTTTTTTGGATTATTGTGTTGAGAATTTACTGTCAATTAATTTTAACAAAACAAAGATCATGTACTTCTCTAATAGTAAATCCTTGTGTAAATGGCTTATTAGAGGTCAGTATATAGAGCAAGTAAGGCAGTTTAAATATTTAGGAGTTACCTTCCACTCTTCTCTATCATGGTCATCTCAGAAATCCGTTGCCATCCATACAGCATCTAACACCACTAAAGCAATAACTCATTTCTTTTTCACCAAGGGAGGTCAATTTTTACCAGCTGCTCTCCAGGTGTTCAGAGCTAAATCTTTGGCACAGCTACTATACGGTATTCCAATCCGGATAAGAGGATTCGATCCCAGTGTTGAACAAGTCCTTTCCTCTTTTTTATATACACTATTCGGTGTTCCCAAATGTGTATCGGCGGCAGTTTTACGAATGGAAGCGGGTTGCCTTTCTGTTGAAGGTACCGCATGGCTACGGGCTCTCAGGTTTTGGCTAAGACTGATTTTTGCTGAGGAATCCTCGGGACTTATATACCTTCTTTACCGGGACACTTATGTTAGTGTGTGGCACAAAACCCTGACCAACAAATTACAACTCTTAGGTCTGTCTATAAATTTTCTTCTCTCCATAGGCTACCATCAGGCAAAAACCATTATAGATTCTCGTGTCAAAGATATTGATAACCAGCAGTCCACTGCTAACGCCCAGAAGACCTGCTCTCCTCTATTTTTTGGTTTATCCTCCCCCCCAAAAAAGTTATGCTAGATATCTGGAGAATTTATCTATCCCTAAATACAGTTTGATTTTTACGAGAGCTAGGTTCAATTGTTTACCATCTGTGGTATTGGATGGACGGTTTAGGGGTGTTCCCTATTGTGAACGATTATGTCCTTGTGGTGATGGGGCTATAGAATCTCTAGCCCATATGCTTTTTGCCTGTAAATTTTATAAAGATGACCGGGTTAGGTTAATAACACCTGAACTTTCTAAATTTCCAGGCCGGTCATCTGAATGGTATTTGACCTATCTTTTAGCAGACAAGAACAAATCAGTCACAGAGTTGGTGGCTAGATTTCTCTTTCTGGTCATAAAAACACGGAACGGAACTTCCTCTAACTAAAATAATTCTCCCTTTAGGGTTATTAATATTATAATTTTTTATTACATCACCAAATAACTTACTTATGCTATTTTATGTTAATTACATTTAGTGTGTACATCTAATAACTGGTCTTTTAGATTATATTATATCTATTTGAGATATTTTATATTTTATTATATTTTATTATGACGTTCCAACTTTTATAATTTCTCATGTTTTTAATGTTCTTGTATTATAATACCTATATTGTGCTGCGATCTGTATGATTTTACCTTGCTTGATTTGGGTCTATGACCGTACAATAAAGAAAGTATTGAAGTATACCATCTAGTTTTAAATTTCATTTTATTTTATTGTTTTTAACATTTATGGTGAATTTTAAAGTTTTACTATTTGTATATTAATGAACTTTTGTATGTTCTAATGTAGATTGTGTATGATTATGTATGATTTTGTACAAAGTAGTTTTGGTCTATGACTGTAAATAAATAATCTATCTATAATCTATCTATCTAGTGTCCGGGCAGGTACATATGGGAGGAGACAATCCTTCAGATACCCTGGCCCCAAGCCGTTTAGGGCTTTGAATGCTAGTACCAGCACTTTGAATCGGGCCCGGAAACAGACTGGCAGCCAGTGCAGATGAGAAAGCACTGGCATAATATGTTCACGTCGGCCAGTCCCCGTTAATAATCTTGCTGCCCTATTTTGGACCAGCTGAAGTTTCCGGACCATTTTCAAAGGCAGCCCCACATATAACGCATTGCAGTAATCCAAACGAGAGGTTACCAGAGCATGGATAACTGTAGCTAGGCTATCTCTGTCCAGATAAGGACGTAGTTCAGTAGTTGGTATATCAGCCTAAGCTGATAAAAGGTGCTCCATGTAGGCATGCATTAGAACCTGAGCGGAGGCCCGCCGCGCCCCCGCCTCAACACTCCGTGGGGGCGGGGGCCCCGCCTCGATCTTCTGAGTGGCGCAGAAGCACTTCCAGCACCAGAAATGACGCGACGGGACCCTGTGCAGGCGCAGTACGCGTCACAGGGGTCCAGTGCGCCGCACCGGAAGTGACACGACGGGACCAGCGTGCCAGTTGGCAGCAGCTCGAGCGGCACGGAAGACGCTCCACGCCGCTCGGAAGAACGGGGCGGGGGGCCCCGCCGCCATGGAGAATCGCAGCGGCAGAGAGGCAAGCCCCCCCACAGGTACGTGAACACCGCTAGGATCCAAGAGCAAGGATCCAAACTACAAACCTGATCCTTCAGGGGGAGTGCAACCCCATCCAGAACTGGTTGAATATCACTTAGCCGGGTAGACAAACCACCCAGTAACAGTACCTCCATCTTATCTGGATTGAGTCTCAGTTTATTAGCCCTTATCCAGTCCATTACCATGCCCAGGCACTGATTCAGAACAGCCATTGCCTCAACCAGATTAGATGAAAAGGAGATAGAGCTGGGTGTCATCTGCATATTGATGACACCTCAGCCCACACCTCCGGATAACCTCTCCCAGTGGTTTCATGTAGATGCAGGGAACACCTTTAGCCTCCCCCCTCCTTTGTTCTTAGCTCATGTCTGTCTTACACCACTGAATCATGGCCTGTCTCCCATTGCTGGACAGAACATTAAGGAAGGACTGATCATAATTCTTTCCTCTTCTTTAAATCTCTCTTTCTGTCATCTCTAAGTCTTACTGTAATCTCCTCTTTCCCTCTTCCTCCTGCAAAGCTGAAAGCCATTCACCTCTGGAGCAGCCATTTCTTTCTATCTTTATTATTTGTTTGATTTGTATCGCACCTTTCTACCAAGAAAAGTGGCTCTCAGAGGACTTACAATCATAAATAAAATTTGATTAAAACAATAATAAAAGAAATGCATTGAAACACAATAAAAACACAACAGTAACAGAATAAAAACAACATCCAACCCAGCAGATCCACTTACATGCCAAAGCCTGCCTGAATAAAGAGGTATTTCCCTGCCAGCAGAAGGACAGCGGAGAGAGAGCAAACCTCCCCTGGAAGGGAGTTCCACAACCTGGGAATGGCCACCGAGAAGGCCCTCTTTTGTTTCGCCACAAAACGTGCTTCTGATGGTGGTTGTCTCGAAAAACGAAACTCTTGCAAGGATCTCAAGACCCAGGAAGGAGAAGGAGGTCATATGGGAGAAGGCAGCCATTCACCCCATAACCTTTCTCTTTCTTTCTCTTCTCTATTTTTCTGGGAAGCTTCATAGTCAATCATTTAATTACAATTTTTTATAATCTTTCAATAAACCTTTACTTTCTGGGAAAACTCTGGTTTTCTTTCCACTGCCTCCCTGTGGGTACCTTACAAGGACACTTCATTACTCAGACTAAGAATCCAGTTACACATACAGTACTTGAGTTTCTGTGTTTTTCTTTAAAAGGTGCTAGTTTAGACTAGCTTTACTGGACAGATAGCAACCTTTCTTCCAGAAAGATAAAGCCATTGTCACATTGGGAAGTGATTCCCCTAGTACAACATTTTAACTAAATTCTAGGGCTGGTTAAAGGTCCCCCCAGCTTCACCAAACCTTTTTATTTCCCCAGCAAAGGGATTTAGGGACATCCATGGGGCAGGTTGAAAGTTGCTTGACTTTTGGATAGGGGAAGTAGTAGTGTGCAGACATGTTTAACTTTTAGGTGTGGGAAAAACAGACATCCTTTCCCCCATGCAATGCCCCTGGAAACAACACTACATCAGGCCCATTTTGAAAGTATGCAGTGGCAGCTGGATTTCCTAACCAATTGGAACAGTTCTTATCTCTAATGATGTTTTAAAAATAGAAGAAAAAATGGATAAAAAACCCTTAAATGACCTCATATTTAACGTAAGCTTACTAAGCATCTCCCCCAAACTTCTGCACCTGCCTGAGCATGCACACCCTCCTGATCTTTAGGAGGGGTTTCACCCCTGAAACCTCCTAGTGTTCAGCTGGGCTGAATGTTTAGATCAGCCCAACCAAGTTCCCCCAGTTGTTTGTGTTCTGGAAGGGTTTATTCCCTGAACACAGAGAAGTAGTCTTGTGATGAATTTGACCTTGCCTAGGTATTTTATGTATTTAGCTTGATCATGGATCAGCAGGTAATGTACCCCATTTCAATTCCCAGGAACAAAGTGTCACCAGAGAAATTGTAGGTTCATGAAATTCCTGATATTTGACACACAGAATTATTTATTAAGATTCTGAGATCAGGTGTGTCTTTTCATCTTTTTCATCAAAATCTTAAGCTAACTTTACATTTTCCAATAAGATATAAGAGCACAGACCATATACAAAAAAATATGAGGTGGTGCTTACAAGCAAAACACATTTCAAAAAGCTTTCTAAGAATTGTTTTAGGAGCATGCCTTTCTGAGCTGTGGCAAAATAAGTAGAGTCAAGATGAGGGCAGGTGTTTCATCCTGCCAATGAGGACAGGCATTTTGCCAGAAGTTGCTCTGTTTTGCTTCTCATATTTACATGTGTTTTTTTTAAATGAGCCACTTCTGTGATCTTTAACAAACAGAACTTTAACAATTCACTGTTATTTTTTTCTAAAATTACCACCTATTTACTTCATATCCTTGTTAGCACCACTGAGCCACATTTCGTTACATTCTCCAAACAGGATACCATCTGCATTCTTTTCTCTAGCTCTATTGTAAAGGCTACTTTAGATCTGAGCTGTTTTTCAGTTCTAGTCACTCCCCAAAATAGTATTTTCATGTCATTTTTACTCATTTGCATCATAATCAAAACATATGAATACTACTACATGTAAGCAGTCATCCTTCCTTCAAATTCCTTATCTGAGGCACAGGTTGATTTTTCCTGAGTTCCAATAGAATGGTTCCACCTTGTTTTTCCAATGTTCCTTTAACAATAGCAAACTTTGGAGTTAGTTAAAAGTTCAGTGGAAAGTCACAACATGTCAGCATGAATGCTTCTGCTAGAATCAAACTGATTCAAACTTAATATGGAAATATATTTTAATATTTTATCTATTTTTTCATATAAGCTGTAACTTATGAGAGAGGTGTAAACAATTAATAACTATGTCAAATAAATATTTGCAAGGTAGCCTATTATGCAGATTGGTGCGAGAGTCTTGATGCTTACACTACAGTGCAAATTCTTCTGGTGGGAATATTTGTCACAGTTTGCAGACAAGTTTAGAGACACGTGTCCTGAACAAGCATGGTAAAATCTGGCTTGCAGTTTAAGCTAATGGATTCATCCCTCTCATCAATATATATCTTATGGGTGAGCTGCCACTGACTATTGTAATAGCCATGAGAAATGTACACCTCAGGTAAATCAGATCATTACTTTATATTAAGCTCCATCAGTAGTGACACACATTACTCAAGTTCTGAAATACATTTGTCCACTTCATTAACTTGCCTTTAATGAATTTTGTGCACTTGTGTTTTTCATTTAATTAAACCAGACCACTCTATCATCTGTCTGAAGAACAGCAACAAAGAGATAATAGCTAAAGGACATAATAGCTAAAGGAAATATGCAAATCATACTTTAGACTCACCTAAACATACTTTAGTATCCCTGTTATTATTAAGATTTAAACATGACTATTTTAAAAGCTTACTAACTTTGTATTTTAACTGAGAAATAATAGAAATACCACACCTGATTGTTAGAAGATTACTTTGAATATAAATGATTTTTAACATGCTTATTCAAATCTGGAAATTATTGGTCCCTCAATTAAATATGTAACAGCATCTGACATTTTCAACTCAGTTAAAATTTCTCCCTTAGGGTGCAGTCCTATGTACTGCACCCTTGCTGCTCAGAAGACCCCAAACTCAGAGGCTTCCGCGATCTGTATGCCCTGCTGGGCTGAAGCCAGCAGGGCAGGAGAAGTAGCGGTGGTGATCTTGGCCTCCCCATCCTCTGATCTCCCTTATTTTCATTAGAAGGGCATTTTAACACACCTAGTGAGTGTGCTTTGCAGTGGTAGGGAAGTAGGCTGGAGAAAGCTCAGGATAAATTGTATCCTGGCCTCTCTGGTCTCCTCCCTTGCCTGCCCCTGCAGAATAGCCCCTTTTCTCCTCTCTGAAGTTGATTCTCTGACCTTGGAGAAGCAGCTGGCATGGTTCACTCTGCGCCTGCTGCAAGGGGGCAGGATTGGATCTCTGACTCCCCCTTCTGAGGTCAGAGAGTTCTATTTCTGACCTTGGAAGGGGTTTTCTGAGCCATCCTATGGTCCCTGGGATGCTCGCCCAGGGATCCTAGGATTGCTCTTAGAAATTTTTACATTCCCACTCCCCCAAGATTATATTCCAATGCACCATGTCCAACACTGCCAGTCTGCTTACACGATTGACATACTGCTAGAGGTAGCTTATGCTAACAGTACATCAATAGCAGAAGTGGACCGGCAGTGTTAGATACTGCCCAATAAAATGCAAGTAAGGACAAGTTCATCCATTACCTCTGCTCCTGCACTCATACTGTACACCAAAGCAGTAACATATGCAAATGCTGTTCCATATGGGTATTGTTTATTGTATGACTACTTCACAGGTCAGCACTAGCTGGGATGTAGAGATAAAGCATTGGCATATGGTACAAAACACCATTCTTGCTCCAAAGAGAAAAAGTAGACCATGAGAATACTTTCTTCCCAGCTGCTTCTTAGTTTACAAGGGAGTTTGCAACCTTTTTAACAGTGTAATCTTTTGCATGTCTACACTGAATTAAGTCCTTCAATGTATGTCTACACTGAAATAAATCCTATTAAGTTCAATGGGACTTGCTCCCAAGGAAATTCATATAGGATTGCACTTTTAGAGGGGGATGCTGAAGGATAATATGTTCTTAAATACTGCTGTTTAATTTTTCCACTAGTAGGAGAACAGGGATGTGTGCAAAATTAGCTGTCAAACCTTTTAAATGGATTTATGCAGTTTGCAGCTCCTGGACTGAAATACGGACCTGAGCACAATTTGCAGTCAGAAATTGGTACATTTATGAGGTTGTGATGCATTTTTTAAAACAAAGTTTGATCTGTTCAACAACATGCATGCATTTGAAAAATGCACAAAAAGTGTACATTTCCAAAATGCTCCCAAACACACTTTAGTCAATGTGTCCAAAAATGTGTATTTTAAAATGTGCACAAACACGCATGCATTAATGTATATATTACAAAAACTGCATACAAATTTGCATGCAGATGTTTTTAACACTGGGCAGAAAAAGCTTGACCTAAAAACAACATGCGAGAATAAGACTGACAGATCCATCTATCTCTGTGGGAGAATAGATATTATCTCAATTTTTGTGTAATATGAGTCCAATAAACATGAATAAAGTACTCTACTTCAGTCTAAGCATATTATGTGATGTCCCCTATCTCTCTCTCTCTCATATTTGTGTTTGTAGTTATATTTGTTTTCTCTGGTAATATAAAATGGGATACAAAAGCTCTATCTGGCCATTCAAAACTAGCCTTACCTAGTCATGCTAGCTACGTAGGACTTGCATCATAAAGACATGAGGCGATGGTAGCTGCATCTCACACCTTGGTCAACATGAGAGGAACTGTGTAGGAGTAATATATCTATTTTGTTTAATAGCTCCCATTGCTATTGTGCTTACCATTATATTATTATTATTATTATTATTATTATTATTATTATTTTATTTAAATAAAAATAAAAATAAAAATAAAACACAGACAAACATCACAAACGCACAACAACACTAAAGTAAATGAACTTCTGATTTTTCCCACAACAAAGTATAAGTAACCTTACATACGCTACTCTATAGTTTACCAGTACATTTCTTTTTTCTATTGTCAATCATTTTTCTTCTTATTCATCCACCTCACAAGTTCACAAAACCTCATTATTAACAATAAACATATATGTTCTTTCTTCTAATTCTTCTAACAATCTAAAACATTTCCACTTCTATTTAATACAGTTCCCTAGTCCTTTCCCTCTACTGCATTTATCATAGGACAAGCCACCACCTATTTTCTCCTTACATCAATACCTCACACCCCAGGTTTTTGACCCCTTTTATTACATCCCTTCCATTACTCATTCTCAATCACTAATTTCCAGAGATCAATACATTTCACCAATAACACTTTACCTTTCAAATACTTAGTTACTACTAAAGCTACTACTTCAACAAATCCATATCTTATTCTAGCAATTCCAAGTTCTACAAAAATCATATTTCTATTAAAATCCTTCCCAAAGATCCCAATCAAATTCATTTACCAAAAAACAAGCCACCACATATTTACCCCTTACATCAATACCTCACACCCCCATTTTAACCCATTTAACATCCATTCCATTAGTCATTAATCACTAATTTCAACAGAGATCAGTATATTTTAGCAATAACACTTAACCTTGCATGTTCTAAATTACTACTAAAACAAATCATGATTTTGTTCTAACAATTCCAACTTCTTCCAAAATCATCTTTCTGTTAAAATCCTTCCCATTAACATTTGTAAATAAGTATACCCTCAGGAGCTTCTCTAAATTACCTTTAGAGAGATTTAAAAAAGTAAAGGAAGGAGGAGGAAAAGAAAAGAGAAACAAACAAACAAACAAACAAACGAAACACCAGTAATCAGTAACCAGCATACTATAGATTGAACCGCTTCTATCAAGTCAAATAATCCGAAATCCATCTTCATATTAACCTCCGCCCCCCATTATTTTCCCACAATCAAACACAGTAACTGAAACTCTATGTTCAAGTCTCATAAGAATGAAAATACTTGAGAGCCAGTGTGGCATAGTGGTTAGAGTGTTGGACTGGGACTCAGGAGATCCGGGTGACTTTGGGCCAGTCACTGACTCTCAGCCTAACCTACCTCACAGGGTTGTTGTGAGGATAAAATGGAGAGGAGGAGGAGGACTATGTAAGCTGCCTTGGGTTCCTTGAAGGAAAAAAGGCGGGGTATAAATATAATAAATAAATAAATAAATAATGTCTCTCTTCTTACGGCTCTCCATGAACAACTCCTTCAAAACAAGCCTGACCACATTTAGTGAGACAGCCTTTTCCCCCCAGATCAGTAGAACGATATCTCTTGCAAACTTGAATTTCTCCCTCAATGGCAAGGTATTTCTTCTGAGCTTGAGTTGTTACCGGTAGTTTCTGAATCTGCTTCAGTTGCAGCCAAGTCACTCCTTTATTAGACTCTTCCAATTCCACCTCTCTGTTTAAAGTTTCACTTTTTAGTTCATGCAACATTCTAACCTTATCAGGGCTTTGATCCTTCAGACCCGATGTTTGCATCTCCAACTCTGCACCACCAATTTCATTTTTTTTGTAAAAACTACACTTGTAAATCATCCAGCCTTCCAAGGATTTTTTTTCTTGAATGCATCGAATCTATTCCTCATTTCTCCAGCTAACTTAAGCCACAAGTCCCGTGTGGCCATCTTGGCCCTTTTTTTCCAGCACCAAAAACAACAAATACCGTTCTCACGCTGTGCAAGTTTATCACACAGCTACTTCTCTTATAAACTTTCCCAAGATTAAGAATAAGAAAATTTAAGATACCTTTCCCATTTCAGAACTTGTTTACTGATCTTCTCGTTATGCGACTTTAAATAATATTTCTTTTATAATTTCCTGAAAAAAGGTTACATCCCCATAAGAAGTTTGCACTTCATTGTAGATAAAAAATTTCTCTTCGTTACAAATTGGCATCATAACTCTTAAAAGAAATGAAGGATTTACGGGCTTAAGTGTCCTTTTTGGGTCTCCAGCCATGGCTTCGAGCAGAAGTTGTTAATCTTTAACTCTGAGTCCTCCCCCAGTCAAAACTGACAAAATGACAAAACTGCAAAGAACGACTCTAAGGAGTAAATAAGGCTTATCTCATGTCATTCCCATTGATTCAAGGGAATTTTCCTTGGCTGGAATGCCCCCCCAGCCAGGATTAATCCGTGGAGTGTCCCCACAAGATTTATGGACATTTGAAAGCAGCTCGCCTCTCCGCCGCCATCCCGTCGCGTCACATCCGGCCGTCACTGACGGAGCCGGATGTGACACGACGGGACCGGCAGCGGCCCGGGCAGCTTGCTTTCAAAGGTACGAAGCGGCAGGAGAAGATACTTTTTAACTTGCAAATGCCGACTGCATTTGGGCTCCCTCTCTCGCTTCTTTTTCTGACCCTGGCAAAGGAAATGTAATGTAATTAAACAGCTGTGTAGGAAGCAACTAGTTTGGCGTAATCTTTTCTTTTCCTGCCTTTATTTCTGTATGCAGAGTGGTGGAAAGAGGAGGGTATAAAGGTGGTGGAGTTGGGTGGAAGGGAGCACCCCTTTTCCTGACAGAAAATGCTTGAAATACATTCAGTCTGTCTCAGTATTAGAGAGATTATGGTTCATACGATGAGAATTTTTAAGGATTTGTGTGCTTTTTAGAAAGGATTAAGTGCTGCCGATGCTGCTGCCTTTTGGGGAGAAAGGAGCCTGGCGCGCCTCCACGGAAGCCCCCACCTCCTGGCTACTCGGCCGGCCGGAGCAGCAGCGCGAGGCGGCGGCCGAGCCAAGCCGGGCCTCGCCTCCAGGGATGCCCCCGCCTCCTGGCCACTCGCTTGGCTAGCCGGCGCAGCAGCGCGAGGTGGCGGCCGCTCGCTCAGCCGGCGCGTCGCGTTGCTAGCATAAATTTAAATTTGAAAGACATCTCGCAACATGCGGCAGCAGTGGCTCGTGTTGCGAGACTTGCTCGTCTTTCAAATGTAAATTTATGCCAAATTTTTCCTCGTCTTACAAGCAACTCGCAAACCGGGTTACTCGTAATCCGAGGTATTACTGTACCAGCTACTAGGAGGTTTTAAAGTATTCTAACAGAATTGGTGTCAGCGGGAAAGGAAGAAACCCCATAGGTAGGATTGCCCAGTGAAGGAGCAGTTTCCCCATAGGTGGCGGCAGTAGTGGGGTGAAGAAATCCCCATATTTGCTAAGAAAAAATACAATGATTAGGGATCTATAGCAATGCAAGTTCTCATTCCAGCTTATGAATAAATTTGCATGTTTAGATTTCCATAGTGATAATATATATATGAAATAATATATAATATATTAATAATAATATAAAACTAATTTTGTCTTTAGATAAGTTCTTTGAGATTTAGATATCTTATACTATCTAAATTGCTTTTCCTATCCCCTCATTTGTTTGGGTTTAGTGGTGTGGTAGAACCAGGGCTCTCAGGGATTAGTGTCCACACTTTTTGATTAGCAGGAATGCTGATGTCATCTGCCACCCCCCTCATAATTCCCTGTTCCCTCTGTGTTTAGCAGCAATCCTCACAGTAGCTGGGGGGAAATGAATTTTCTCAGCAATAATATATTGTTCCCTGTGTGGTAATGCAAAGTATTTCAGGGTAACTTGGTCCTGAATGGGCAATTAAGACCCATTAGGTTTACAAAAGTTCTACTCCTAATGGATATGAACACTTCTAAGAACTGGTTTATTGATATGAATTAACACAGCTGCCAGCAATTTTAGATTCTCCTTGGGGGCATGGCTATGGGGACTGCCACGATGAGTGCCTGAACTTCAAAATGTACCACTACTGCATTGCAGGGGTTACAAATGTAATCCAGGTTCCCCCACCAGCAAATCCTCTGGGACCAGATTTCAAACTGAAGTGGGGTAGATTGGAAGGAAGAATGCCAGGGCCCAAAAATAGTGCTTCCGGCCACCACATTTCCTAAAAGGGCAACTGAATAGAAGGTAAAAGAAACCAACTGATTTATTTAATAAGGAAAGGAGAGCAAATGAGGAAAAGCAAGAGGAATGATTCAGATAAATATGATATTTAAGGTAAGTCTCTATAGTAAAAAAAAAAAGTTGGTATAGAATCCCACAGTTATACTCTCTGGCCCCACACCTACCTCTTGCTACACAATCCTGGACTGGAAAACATATATAGGCCTCTGTTCCTGCCACTCCATGTCTTTGGAGCTGCTACTGAGCCAGTGGCACTGCTCAGTGCCAGTGTGGCGTAGTGGTGAGAGTGTTGGACTGGGACTCGGGAGATCCGGGTTCTAGTCCCCGCTCGGCCATGAATCTCACTGGGTGACTTTGGGCCAGTCACTGACTCTCAGCCTAACCTACCTCACAGGGTTGTTGTGAGGATAAAATGGAGAGGAGGAGGAGGAGGAGGAGGAGGAGGATTATGTAAGCCGCCTTGAGTTCCTTGCAGGAAAAAAGGTGGGGTATAAATATAATAAATAAATAAATAAAATAAATACTGAGTAAAGGCAGTGTAAGGGCATAAAGCTGCTGTTCTCTCCTTCAGATTTCCCCCCCAGATGGTTCTTTTTATTCATTTTTTCCTCCGTCTCTTTTCTCTTTAAATTGTTAAGTGTCCCTCTCTGCATCTCTATGAACCACTCTCCTCAGCACCTCCTCTGAAAATCCTCCAGTCTTCTACAGTAGCTCCCAAGAGCCAAAAATGGTAGTGCTCCAAGCATCCTGCAGGGGACTGAACATTACAGGGCTACACACACACACACACACACACACACTTCCTTCAGCATTTCGATACAAAGCTGAAGAAACATTGACAAATTAAAAATATTTCTTTAAAAATAAATTCCTACTAATATTACTTCAAATATTACCAAAACATTCCTTCAGTTATTACCAAATACACTGAATTATTCTGAGTTTAATTAGATAAATATTACAAATTAAGGGTGCAATCCTATGCATGTTTAGACAGAAAAAAAGTCCTACAATGCCCAGCATTCCCCAGCCAGCATGTTTAGACATACTTTTTTCTGCCTAAACATGCATAGGATTGCACCTTAGATGTATAAAAACTGTATACCTCACATGGCAATCCTTGCAGAAACTCCATTTTCATCTTTGCACAAGTTTCAAATCCAATAATTTGATTCTGCTTGTGGAATCTATTGCACAAGTCATTTCACAAGGCGTTCCACAAGACATTGCATAAATCATTCCAAGAAGTGTTGTATAAGGTGTTTTACAAGCCATTGCACAAGGCATTCTGCAAGCTGTTCCACAAATCATTCTGCAAAGTGTTTCACGAGGTGTTCCAAGCCATTGTATTGTACAGTACATTAAGATTTTATTAGGCTAGGTTTTGCTTCCACTACTTGTGCTAGTTGGTCTGCTAGCAGTTGTGCAACCACTAGCGGGCCAATACCAACTCTTGTAATTTTTCTACTAGCATAAGATTGGATATAACCCATGGAATATATAAGCAATTCTATCATCTACAATTAATGAGCACAACAAAGTGTTGCTTCCAGGTTAGTGAAAAAAACCCATGATTGCTGATTCTCCTGTACTTCTCCTTATAATTTCATTTAAGCTTTTTTTTAAAAAAAAAGTTTTGTATATTGAAAAATAAAATTAACGGCCACAATTATTTTTATACCATTCAACTGAAAATATTGGACTAACATTCTAAGGATAAAATCAGAGACATAAAAGCTTAAAAACCAAGCAAGAAACGCATACACAGACGAGAAAAGGTTTAAAATTGGTACAATATACAAAAAACCTTTATAGTAATTCTGTAGCAATTTTGCTAAAATCATTTGGAAGAAAATACTGAAGTATAAACTAAAGGTTAGATTAGCTAAGGTTGCAATCCTAAAAATACATCTAAATAAACATTTTTTGGGATTGCACTGTGAATGCAGGTGTTTCGGTTATGTTTCTTACAAGTTGGATGATAATTCATAACTGCACAAGAGTCAAGTATAGAGAAAATGGGGGGAAATATTATACACATTGGTCAGTCTTTTCCCTGAGGGAAACTTCTTTTATCAGGTGTCAGTCACTATCCATTTGTGCTTTATTTTCTAAAACTTAGAAGATGGAAGAAAATGATTGATCTTAAATGGTCTCTAAAATCATTTTTGCTGCCTACTTTGCCTATTAGAAAACCCCAGAGAGCAACCTGCCTCCTGCTGATGCACTCCATAGTATGAAAACACTAATCAAACAAGATAGTGGCATGATCAAAGCATTGGAGCCTGCTTCCTGTATTCCCTGTATGATATTATGTGAACCAATGAGAAAAAGAAATTTCAAAAAAGGAGTGCAAGTGCTGCTTTTAAACACATCTTTTTTAGCTTAATATGCGCTTTAGAAGACTAAAAAGTTAAGCACCTAATGAATCCTTTTGATCTGGACTGGGGATTTTCTTACTATTAAGCACATGTTGCCTTTCAAGTTATAAAACCATAAATGTAACCTTTAGACAAAGAAAATACAGCTTTTAAATATCAGCTCAGCAATGATATAACATACTAGTCAACTTGTGGAGCAGAAGAGAATGTGTGATATGACTTGAGATTTTATTTATTTATCTATTTTTACTATAAAAGAGCTGTACTTTATCCCTAATTTTCATTCACTGGACAAGAACAGCATCATTCCTCAGCCCCTATGCTCTAAGCCAGGGGAACCCAAAGAGACACCAACATAGGAATCCACATCAGCATAGCCCCACTGTTGTGCTGGCAATACAAGACTTCCTTCTAATGCAAAGAGAATAAAAAATAGCCAGGCTGGGATATGGCAATGGAAGAGCAGTCTAGTTGGAACTCTGCACTTGCTTAGGCTTATTCTTGCCTCCTGAAATGACATTATGTAAATATTACCACTGTAAAAGAAGTGAAAAGTGTGCACCAGACAACTGTCCTGCCACTCCCTTCCTTTGTACTACACAGCCATAATAAAGGATAGGATTCTGATTAAATACACAGCCAAACATAGCACAGCAGCAGAAAAGACCAAGTATAGAAGACCAAACTAGGGAACACTGATATATCAAGTTATGTGGCATGGGGCTACACCACTCTGTCCTCAAGTTCTAGCAACCATGGAAAGCACTGTCAGCAATTCCTGGCTGCTCACCTGTTTGTTTTGTATGTACAGACTAGGCTGATATCATTGTAGTGTTGATGTGATTGGTGCCTTCTATGCATGAATAATGTGGAGGCAGTGTGCAACCTCATGACTGGTGAATGGCATGGGAGTTGCAAGGGGCACTGTGGGAGTGCCTGTCAAGAGTGGTATATTTAGAGCTTGTTTGTTCAAGTTACTGTGTGCTTCTGACTTTTCTTCCAATTGACTGCCCTGGCATAGTGGCAGTCATCTTAGCTGGACTACAGGATTGCTCTGCTCACCTCACTGGTTTTCTGCAATACCTTTACCATAAATATCACTACTGCTCTTGTAAGGTGTATGGAAAAGAACAGGATAAAAATGCATATCTGTACACATGATACCGTTGCACATTTTTGTCAGACCATTGGTTGATGTAGCCCAATATTCTCTATTTTGACTGGCAGTCACTTGTCAAGGTCTCAGGAAGGGGTCCTTCCTAGTTCTGCTACTTGAAATACTTTTAACAGCCAGCAATGCCAGGGATTGAATCTAAGATCTCCTACATGTAAAGCATGTGCTCTACCACTGAACTATTTCCCCTTTACACAGGACAATATTGTCAATACTAATTGTCCTAGAAGTCCACATTAATTGATCATTGGTGTGGTGGGAGGGCCTCAACACTACAAGAACCCAAAAGGAAAGAACTCCTAGAGATTACTGTTTCTGTATGGCAGGGGTCCCCAACCTTTTTGGACCCATGAGCACATTTGGGAATTTGAGAAACCGCTGTGGGCACCACCACAAAATGCCTAATCAGTGGATCACCACTTTGGCATTTACCTATCATGTCTATGGATCTTAGGCTGTGTCTCATGCAGCAAAAACTTTTGTTTTGTGACTATTAGACACCGCAATGTCTCTTTAATAAGGAATGTTCTAATTCAGCTCATTTCTGGCTATGCAATACAGCTAATACTTCTTTTAAACATATGTTTTGGCAATGTCCAGTAGTTGTCTCTTTTTGGGGGGAGGTTATTACACAGATAAATTTTGTACTGGAACAGCCTTTAATATTCACTGATGTACAGGCTCTTTTGAATTATTTTTCTGCTTCATGGAAATTAACAAATGTAAGGGGAAATGGATTCTCTGTGTCCTTTTGACAGCTAAAAGACCAATATCACAGCATTGGAAGGATAAGCACTTACCTCCTATAATGCAATGGATTGAGGACCTTACAACACTTTCAATAAATGAAAGGGGTGGCATGCAGATGCCAATTTCAAATGGATACTTATTTGGATATTTGGTCTGCTTTTGTTGCAGCCTATTGCTAGAAAGTTGTATGCATTTCATAAAAATCCACATACATATATTTAAAAAACAGAATTTTTTAAAAAAAAATATGTAATTTTTCAGGGTTCCCAAGGGCACTATGTTGGGGACCCCTTTGCGGATGCCACATTGGGGACCCCTGCTGTATGGTCTGCACAAGAACACTTTGGGTCTCTCTGCAGGGTGAGTGGGAGCTGGGCCACCCACTGTCAGGCAGGGAAGGTGTTTTCCCCATAGGAGTGAATGGCAACTGATGCTGCAATTATTTAATTACTTACCTGTGTGTAAGCCCTACTGAACTCAATTTAGGCCATACTTCTGAGCAGGCATGAATAAGATTTCACTTTAAACAAGTGTTTTCAGGGAAAGGGATTGGACTTCCCCCGGCACTGCCTTCTGGGGTTGGGGAGAAATTTGCGCGTGGGGGAGGGATGAGGAGTCAGAATACAGCCAAGCTACATCGACTAAGCCAATGGGCTTAAGAGGGCGGGGAGCTGGGACCCTCACTTGAGACCCTGTCTCCCCAACCTGCTCTGCCCTACTGGCTCCAGTATCTAGATCAAATTAAAGGTTTAGACCCACTCAACTGGATCACAGTCAATGAGAACCCTTGAGAATAAAAGCCTTTTCTTAACTGCATACTTCAGTCCTAGGTTCCATTTCTAAAGTATGACAGAAACTTGGGAAATGGCATATATATCTATATGCACATAATTTTTATTTTATTTTTTAAATTTAAAATATAGGTTCTGCCTGTCTAACCCACTTATATGCAGATACAGATACACACACACACACACACACAACTTAAAACCACATAATTCTCTGTACAAACAATAAAATACTACAATGTAAAAATGCAGTCTAAAAACAGTAGCACAGTGATGGCACCACCAGCACAACAACAACAACAACGTTTTAAAAATCTAAATACAACTTCAACCTCCTAATTTCCCAAAAGCTCACTGAAATAATATGTCAATAAAGAAGAAAATGGACATTGGTCATAAAAAGCAATCACTTACAAATCTAATTATCTCAAAAGCGTTAGTTTAAGAGCTGAGCCTAGGATGCTGCACCACATAAACAAAGGAAATGGGTACAGATTTTTCCAGGTCCATGTTATATTATTTCCATTTTTGCAGTGATGCTCTGTATGCATTTTGAACAGTAACAATTGTTTTAAATGGAAAACCCTTCAAAAGACACTGACAAATCTCTGTACAGTACCAACAGAAAGACTTGGCTCTTTAAACCACATAATCATATAACCTGTGGTACTCTCAACAAAAGGATTTAGTTTTAAGCCAATTCTGTAAATGATGTGACTAAATTCTGCTTGTTGAACACTGTTGGGGCTGTGAGAATCACTGTTGAACCTGAAAGCGTCTTCCATTTTGCTTGGGTCTGAGAGAGGCCTAGAAAACATCTTAGCATGTCTCTCTTTCCCTTGCATGCCTGTCCTGTGGGAAGCTGCTTTGGTTCTCAGCATGAGAGATGGGTCAAAGAACGGACAAGCTACCTTAATGAATTCTTGGCATGCAAAGCGAAGAGAGATATGTGCGCTCATCACTGCTCAATAGCATGCTATGATGGGAACCAGTACCAGGTGTGGATACCAGGCCCCATCACAAGTTCTTGTCTCATTAGCTTAGCAGTAATGTTTTGCTTAGCTGTTAGCTTCAAACAGTTAGTAGTCATGACGTATAGCTCAGCTGCTAGCATGTGTAAACAGCAAGAATGTATAAAAAGCTACTGTCTGCTTTGTTTGGTAGTTCAGACTTTGGGCGATGCCTGCAAGACAGCCATGCTGTGGTCCGTCCCAACTCACTTGTTTATTTGGGTGCATGTGTACGTTGAAAGCTACTCAATAAACTTGTCTCCTTGTAAGGAAACCTGGAGCTGACTTCTCCTGCCCTGGGAATCAACTGAGATCCTGGCAGGCCCATTGCAGGGGCTGTAACAAACACATTTCTAGGGGATTGCAAAACCACAAATGCATATAGGTGTTGGGACAGAGCCAGGGACAAACGCAGAAGAATCTTTGATTCCATTTTTCTTCCTGCACATACTTTGCCACCACACCCAAAAGAAGACATAGGGCAATATATAGCATAAACAGGGCCATAGCAGGGCCCAAAATGTCAAAGCCTCCCGCCCCCAATCTGGACTAGGTCCCTTGCAGTTAGAGTAAAAATAAAAAAAGGGAAAAAGGAAAAAGCTGTAGCTGTTAGCTATGGCTTTAAAGCAATGCGTAGTTTAATTCAAATCCTTTCTCCTAACAGCCAACCTTTCAAGTTGAGGGAGCTACAAGCACCTAAAAGTGTCCAACCCTTGGGGCTGAGGAGCTACCTATACCATGAGGAGGTCCCTGTCCTGGTTGCCTCATGCTGGCCAGCCTTGAAGGCTGTTCTGGTTATTCTTCCCTATACCAGAATGGTGCCATTTATAGGCTTTGTACAGTGTCCAGAACCTTCCTAAGTGCCAATAGCTGAAAGCCCAAGAACAGAAGATAAAGGCATCACTTCTGTCCCTGAAATCTTTACCTCCTAATTCCAAATTAACTAATTAGAGATTAGTTATCTTTAATCTATTAGTAAAGATTAAAAAACAAACAAACAAACAAACATATATATATATATATATATATATATAATATTCATTCCCATAATTTCCCTAAAATGTGTACTAAAAGTTAGGTCTGATGCCTTAATTGGTAGCTAGAACTAGAAAGTATGAAATTAACTGAAACAAAAAGGCATTTAAAGAATCTACAGTAGGCAGAGTAGGCAACTCTGTGGATTAACTGTGCTGCATAAAGATTTAGTAGTGATAATCCATTCTCTGGTAATCTCCAATATTGATTATTGTAATGCAGGAATCCCCAACCTTTTGCGGCTGGTGGTTACATTTGGAATTTTGATACCGTCTTTGGCACTCTCACAAAATGGCTGTCATGGTAGGCATGGCCAGAAACAAAACACCCATTTTCCAGAAGGCAAAATGGTGAGGCTAAAGGAAAAATAACTTGCCCATGCACCTAAGTACAAGGCAGAGGTGAGGTCTGAGCTCCAAAACACAAAAGCACTTAAAAGATTTTGAAAAAATTTTGAACCCAAAGATTTCTGCTCCAACACCTATTTCACAAAAGGCAAATTGATGAGACTTGTAAACAAGTAGTGTGAACCACCTTGAGAATTGTTGGTTGAAGGGTGGTATACAATTGTATAAATAAATGAGCAGTAATAGTAATAGAACCTAAGTTTTAAATATATTTATATATTTAAGAATTTTAGCTCAAAATCAAATACAAAACACTAGTCAAGCAGGTCCATTGGAAGATATATATATATATGCTCCTTGTTCACCTACTTCCATAGATCATGTGACCACAAACTCTTGCAGAAACATATTCATTACTCAATAGGTGGCAAGTTACATCACTGACAGCCAAAATGTAGTATAAATCCCCAAGGTAGAACAATTCTTCAGAAAAGTTCCTTGTAATGAAGTCTCTTCAAGGTTGTGAGCCTTGGCTTGCACTCAGGTAAGCTCCTCTGCTCTCTCTTTCTTCCATGTCTGTTGGGGAAATTAGCCTTAAAGCCAGGAGTTCTTTCTCCTGCACCTCACCCTGGTTTTGTTCCTTGAGGATGGAGTCTTTAATAACACGCCAGTGCCACCACTGAGGACCCAGATATTCAGCTTCCACAGGATTGTGACAGGAGATGCCTGTGTCTTTCCCCCAATAGTTTACTCTGTCTGGAGATGAGCAAGTCCTTCTGCTAAATATCTTTTTACCTGCACCCCCAGTTCTGTTTCTTCCTACCAGGTAAGCATAGGTTTCTGCACCCCTTTCTCTCTGTCTTCTTTCTAGCCTCTGCTGGCTCTTATTCATCTTTCCAAGGCACTAACAGCTGAAGGAACTAGGCTATGGGTTGAGACGCCTCTTTTGCCTTGTCTTAGTCCCCTCCCTCTGCTTGCCTGATGCTCTTTGCCTCCACATGATTCTGCCTTCTCTCTCTCCTCTAACTCCCTGGTGTCGCCTCCTCCTTCTGTCTCTGTTCCTCCCCTTTACCACCCTCCTCCCTTTGTCTTGTTTTCTCCATTCTTTCTCCATCCTTCCCCCATTGCCGAAATGCTGCTTCATTATGTAGCATCTCCCATTTCAGCCTTGCCCCCCAGAACTCTGGCCAGTTGAGAGCAGCATCTCCCTGCTACTTCCAGGACAAGCCATGGGGAAGCAACAACTGCTTGCCTGTGCTCCCCAATTTGATGTCTATCCCAGACAGTCTGTTTGCGTTTCTCCTCGCTGCCTTGGTTGACAGGTAAGTGGCATTAGGGGTGAGACAGCTGCAATGGGTTCCCCTAGGGCAGGGCACGCCTTGGCGATCCCCGGTGAGTTGTCACAACTACTCAACAGAAATTTTGAAGTCTCTCTGATAGTCTCTCACTATCTTGATGATGCTGAGGCTTCTCTAAGCAAACTACATATGTACAGTTCAGTTTCAGGAAACATCTTCTCTATTACATGAAGCACAAGTCATACATACAGAGTACATGATTAATATAGAGCCTTCATTCTGTACACACACAAAATGTAGCACAAACAGTAACATTTAATGAAAGTGTGCAATAAAAGGCTGACATATAAATCTCTAGAGAGAGTACTAACCTGAGGCTGCCTTCCATCCCTGCTTCAGCTCTTGCTGAATGACCTTTTGTTTGACCTACAAGCCTCAGTACCACTAAAGAATAGCAATGAGAAGAACAAGTAGACAACATTTCATTATATCCCTTCCCTGGACAATATCTAGCGAGAAAAGCTGTTTTTCAGAACAAAACTTTATTGAGCTTCCTCAAGATCTAAACCCGTTCAAGGCAAAAACTGAAACATATTTTTCCTCATCCAGGAATGCTTTTAAATAAATAAATACTGCTGACATTGAAATAAAGAATCTTGGCCTTGGTTGTCTGATTACTGTGAAATTACTTCATGGAGGGGACCCTTTTCATTAATATGCAGCATCTTTTATGCATTTAGATCAGCTACTAGACTTTGCAGGTTTACTGATTCTAAGAACAGCATATGTCACTGCCAGGAAACAAATGACCATCTATTTAAAGCACTTCAGGTTGCAAAAAATAAAAACAAAAATTCAGAATAACAGCTTTTATTAATTCAGCAAAGGCCAAGTTAATATCCCATGACACAAATCATTTGTTTGTAGGAGTGTTAAATGCACCATTTCCCTCATAAAATCTGGGAAGGTATAAAAGTGTTCCTGCCATATACTTGTGATAAGAGCAATAATGACTGCCAGTTCAACAGTAGATGAAACAAATCAACAGATTTTCTGTACTTCAAGATATATTCACTATAGTCTTCTATACTATTCAAGTGGAAACACTATAAATATAACTAGATATGATCAAGAATTAAAGTAGATTAGGGTAATAAAAATACTTGATGGGAATATATACTTGATAATGCCAAAGTATCCAATATAAAATGTATTACTTGTCAAATGCCATCTTCAAAAGATCTAGACGTTTGTGGCTTGGACTGGAAGAATTTAACCAGGAGAACTGAATGAGAAAAGGATGTGGAGATTGGGAAAAGATAAACTGCAATGGCATGGCCACAGAACACAAATTGTGTTGGCAAAATATTGGAAATCAGCAACTATACCAAGTATCATGGTATGGTGGTTTAAAGTACTGGAATTGGTTCATATGGACAAATTTACAGAATTAGTCAATAAAAGAAATGGGCAAATGCATCAAACAGTCCCCCCCCTTAAAATAGAATGCATTTATTGGGTATTATCAATCCCCATAAGCAAATCTTTTCTCCCACTGCAGTAAACTAGGCTATATGTGAAGTTCAGACATATCCCGTCCCCCATCATTTAAACGGTATAAACTATAATTTTAGCAAATGAAGCAAAGAGCTAATCAAGTTTTGATTTGGTAATTACTTCTCAATTTGATTAGAGCTGGCAGCTAATCATCTCCAGAAATGTAAAGTCAGTATATCACATTTGCAAATCAGAACCGTAGTGTAAAGAAATAGGAATGCATCATATATTCTCTAGCACCTTTTATTTCAGTATTCCTGTATTTTAACAATATCAGTCATTTTCACTAGCAGACTGAAAAATAATGCACTGTGTAGCTCTCTACAAGGTTCTATAACCCAGCTATCAGATATAATTTTTTGAAGCAGAGAGTGTTGGAGTTAAAAGGGTGCACATGCAACATTAAACAACTACAATATAATTCAAAAGTACACCTCAATTCATATGGACAATGGTAAGGGAAAGAAAGGGCATAGGCCAAAAATGAAAGGTTTGATCGTAGTTCAATTGTTTGCTCAATTCCATGGCACATTTTCAAACATTTTAGAAAACATAGAGAGCAATGCATAACACACAATGAGAAAAAATGATTGTATTAAAACATTTGATACGATACAAAATAGGAAACATTTACTTAAGCCAAAAAGATGGATATTGCACATATACTGTAGATCAGGGGGTCTCAAATCCGGCCCTCCTGGGGTCCCAATCTGGCCCTCTGGGTTTCACCAGACAGCCACACCCCCTTCCCTGGCACCACCCCCTTTCCAGGGTTTTATGCAGTTTTTCCCCCATTCTAAATGGCTGGAATACCTCTTCTAAGTCTTAGTAACTGGCCATAAGAGCTATAGAGAGCTATCCTATGGTCTCTGGCTGTGGTGAGTACCATAGAACAGCTTAGAAAACCCCTTCCAAAGTCAGAAACAGCACTCAGACATCAGAAGGGGAAGTTGGAGACCTGCCCCCCGTCCCTTCACAGCTAGTGCAGAGAGAACTGTGCCGGCTGCCTCTCCAAGGTCAGAAAATCATCCTCAGAGACAGGGAAAAGGGGGTGTTCTGGTGGGCAGGGAGGGGAGAAGACTGGAGAGTCCAGGATATGACTTTTCCTGAGCCTCCTCCCCTCTCCCTCCAAAGTGCCCTTACCAGATGGGCTGAAAAGCCTGTCTACTAAAACAGCATAGAACGGAAGACAGGGATCTACCGCTCCTCCTGTCCTGCCAGCTTCAGCCTGGTAGGGCATAGGAATCTTGGAAGCCTCTGAGTTTGGGGGCTTCTGAGCAGTGAGGAAACAGTCCAGAGGATTGCACCCTTAAGCTACAATATGCTGATATTTTTGCCCCTGCCCTTTGGCTTTTGATGTCACCCCCTTGCTTTTGGCCCTAGCCATCACTGGATTGCAGGCCCCAAGAACTTCTCTGAAATACTTTGTATTTTGCACAGGAATGGAAATGACTATGTTCCTATCAAGTTTATACTGAAATAGCAAGCACTAATAAGTAAAGTTCTAAGGAATACTAAAAGTCAGCCATAAGTTTCAAAACTAGAAGGCAGAAATAAAAGGGGATATTCTAGGATATTTTTTTGTTGTAAACACATTTTTTAACAATCATTTAGTACTTTAAAAATGATGAAACAGTTGCAAACACCTGTGTATAAAAAAAGATATACCTTCTACTAAGGAAGCAATATTATACAATTATAGGTACTTTTCCAAGTTGCAAGTATTTTTCAGGTAGGCATCCACTTCTTCATTCATTATGATTCAATATCATCTGAACAGCAATGAAAGTAAAGTGTGCCTCAGCAGGATATTGCAAATTAATCGTGCTACAGCTTTTATTACTACTGATTTATACAGCTTGTCCTAGAATGCAAAAGAAGAGGGCACCCTCCCATGCTTGGCTGATGTGTTTGCATACTATTTATATACTGAAACAAGGGAAGGATGACTAAACAATGCAGGATACAATGGAACTGTAACCAGGGGTGGTGGTGGTGGAAAAGCAGGATACAGTAGAACTGTAATCACAGGGGGTGGGGGAAGCAGATTATTTCATCTCATGATTTAAGTAAACACAAAAGTTCTCACATTTCTACTAAATTTATTTCTAAATATATGTGATTGTGTACTCTTTGAGGGTTTAAATATTGCCTTCATGCTAACCTAGGAAAGATACTCATTCTTTACATTGAATCTCATACAGACACAAGTTGGAATGAGCTCAGCAGCCTTTCCTCCCAAAGTTCTTTTCTTGCTCAGAAAAGCTAGGCAGCAAAGATCCCGGGATGTGTAGTTTCTAAGGCACCTCAGTTCCTGGTATAATGGTAGGTATCCTGAAAACTACATGTCCCAGGACTCCTTGTGCCTGGGACATGATCATAATGTATTTCAAGAGCAAGTGTATCTTCAGAAATCATCAGCATAAGATTTTCCTAACCCATGTTTTTCCTTGTTTAGATCAAAAGGTAGAATGAAACACATTCACAAGAAAGCAAACATAATACTCTATAGTACCCAAATCTGTCCACAGATGAATACCAAATATTGATCTGATAGGTCATTTATTTGATCCAGTATGGCTGTTGTCTGTGCATCTGTTACCGAAACAGAAGTAGCTGTTTGTCATCTGTGCTGAGAGGAAGACCTGGAAATGTGTGTGTGGCAATAGAGAAGGCTTTTGTTTATGAGACAATCTCACCAAGGATTTGCTGCCTGATTAATTCTGAAGGGCCTTTAAGATCTTCACTGCACCTGGACTCTGAGTAACAATAAGTTAAACACTCTTTCTTTATTTCATTTCACTTAGGCAGGCTTGGGCAACTTTTTGTTATTTCTTTTTTAACTGAAACAAGTACAGGAATGCATGAGAAATTCATTTCAGGTCATTTTTGACTAGAATTTATCCAGTTCACACCCCCTGGAAACAAATGTGGACCTGCACACAACCTGTGGGTGAAGTCTGTAGTTTTTCAAGCTTGCTATGCAATTCTTGGAACAAAAAAAAGTGTGCAAAAATGTGAACATCTGAAAAGTGCTCATGAAAAAAAAAAGTGTATTTTTGAAAAATGCGCACAAACATGCTTCAGTCAATGGGAGAAAACTAGATTTCAAAAATGTGCACAATTGATGCATAGATGTGGAAAAATGTGCACAAAAATACACACAATTTCCCATGCATAAAGAGAAATCTGATACAGACACGAGTTGGAACAAGCTTCAAGGTGGAATTCGGAGAATCTTGATAAGCTCAAATTTTGCTGATTCCTGGATCCCTAAAAATCTATGCCAAAAATTGAAAACCCTTGACTTACTTGCTCTGAGATATCAGATATATACCGGAGAACTGAATGTGTGTGTGAGAAAGGGAGTGTGGGATCAGGTGGCTCTGGACCCACACACTTTTGGCTCCAGCCACTGGAAGGTTTCAATGGGGATATGTCCTTGGGCAAAAAAGAGTTTCCACAATCCTGCTTTAACAAACCAAATAAACTCATATGGGAGAAGGCACTTCCTAAGGTTATATTTAATTTTCAGTGTGAACAGCTGATACATCACATTATTTTCTAGTATTTTGGAGAATAGCTATTGAAGATGTTTGGTAATAAAGTCACTTAACATAGCACAGCACTATTCCAAATAGGAGTATATAAGTAGGCCATTCAAATATGTTGGAGGATATGGTTAAAAGGAGTCAGTCCTAAACTGATTAGGACAAAGCAGAGTTTCCTGGAGCACAGCCTGCTTTATTGAAACTGGTTTCACCACATGAGTTGCTAAACTCTTGTCTCTTAAGGCTATTAAAAGGAATAGAATGTCCACACAAGGTTTAAACTAAAGACATTTATCAGTTCTTACTTACAGATCACTCACACATATGCAGGATGCATATAGACAGATTAGTTTCATTATAGAAGATCTCTGGCTACAAGTCAGATGGATTTGTGTCCTCCATGTTGGGAGAGAGGAGAGAGCCAACCTAACTAACTTCCACATAGAAGCAGGAAGTTGATAGAGAGCAGCAGAGCTCTGGCTAGAGAGGCCAAAAGTAGGGAGGAGAGGTTTATTTATTTAACCCATTCCTCCCACTCTAATAAGTGGTTACATCACTTTGTTGATTTTAAGCAGGCAATATTACAATTTCCAACAATTTCCTGGATATTTTGTGGGCAAAATACTAGGGACACAGTGCTGGAAATAAGGTATTTTTAGTTCAGGAAGCAAAAACTATGAATATCCACAGTTTAGGCTGGTGAGCTAGCTGCAGCTTTTTCTTGATCAGGCAGATCTGGCCATTGTCACACATACTTTGACCACATCCAGGTTGGACCACTGCAATACACTCTATATGAGGCTGGCTTTGAAGAATGTTCAGAAAGTTCAGCTAGTGTACAATGTTGCTGCCAGGATATTATTGGGACACTCTTATTTGGAGCATAGTATTATATTATTAGTCCACTTACATTGGTTCCCCCAGTTGGTTTCCAAGCCCAATTAAAAACAGTGGTTATCATTTTCAAAGCCCAAATTATTTGGGTCTAGGGTATGTAAACTACTGCTTGCTCCCAACATGATTTTGCCTGCCTACTGAGGGCATGAAAAGAGGCTCTGCTCCATGTTCCGCCATGAGTGGGGTACAGATACAACCCCTTAATTGTAGTGCCAAGACTCTGGAACTCTCTTCCCCAGGAGGCCAATTGAGCCCTTCCTTGTCAACTTTTAGAAAAGTAGTGAAGGTTGTCCTGTTCCAACAGATTTTTAGTATTGGATTACTTGATCCCCTTAGGGCACAATTCTATTGATTGTACCCTTGCTACTCAAAAGCCTCCAAGTTCAGAGGCTTTCAAGATTCCTATGCCCTGCTGGGCTGAAGCTGGGCATAGGATCTTCACCTCCCCATCTGACTCTTTCCTCATTTTCACTAGATGGGCTCTTCAGCCCAATTAGCAAGGGTGCTTCGGAGCGGGAGGAAAGGAGGCTGGTGGAGGCTCAGGATAAGTTGTATCCTGGCCTCTCCGGTCTCCCCCCTCCCCGCCTGCTGGAACGTCCCCTTTCCTCCTCCTCCAAGGTTGATTTTCCAATCTTGGAGGGCAGCCGACAAGGCTTTTTCCATGCTGGCTGCAATGGGTCAGAGAAGTGGGGATGGATGCTCTCCCTGGGACCAAAGTACTGCTCTCTGAGGTTTTTTTTGTGTGTCTTTCTTTTGCTTTTTCTGATGCTGGATACCATTTTTGTTGCTCTTCACTGCTGTCTTTAAATTAATAATACTACTAACTACTACTAATACTAATATGCATTTTATCACTGTTGTAAGCTGCTTTGGCTGAAAAGAAGCATATACATTTTAATCTACATAAATCCAAAGTATGTATGCTGATAAAATAAACTTGGTGGCTGTGAGTAAGCTTGATGAGTACAGTGTAAGCTTTAGATACTCAGATGAGAGTCTTATTCCCTAAATTAATACAGTTAACATTAATGACTATATTTTTCAACCAAAAGGAAATAAGTTGGGGATCTCCTTTGAGTTGCCTGTGGCCTACCAATTTTCAAAATGTAACAAAATATAGACAAATTTATTCAGTATCACATGCAGATGTGGCATCTGTTGATTCACAAGTGTGAAGCTTGTTCCTGAATTTCTATTTCTTGAGAAAGAGAAAGATAATTACCCTTCATGGGTGAGATATTTGATTTATTCTGCAGAGATTCATTTCATTTCACTGTAAATTAAACTGTTTAATTCAAGATTTTCAGTACCTTCTATTTGAAGGGAAACTGGGGAAGGCCAAGTGAAAACTGCAAAAGAGAGAGTTAGAACCTTCAGTGAACTGCACACATTACATAGTGTTTGTAATTCATTTCAGATGCTGAATTGTCACTTGAATATTATTTGATCCCCTTTTCTGCATTTGGCCTCTTCTTTGAAGCAGCAGACATGCAATTCCATTGAAAATTTATTGAAATAATCTTTGTCTTGGACCTAAACATGTCCATTCAGATGCAAAAGTTGTCTGCTACCCATGATACCTAATCTACATTATTGTGCAAGCAGAAGCATGAGACCTGCTATAGAATCTACTTATTATAGGTATTGTAAACTCTTCCACTCATTAAACGAGTGTTTGTGGAAGCATCCCTAGCAGATATTGGCCTTCCACTCACAATTCTTATAGGCAAATCCTTTCACTCAATTCACATGATCCACCAAACCATAGTTTGGAGAAAGCAACATGGTCCTCTCCAGATATTTTAGACTCCAACTCACATAATCCCTGACAATTGGCCATGGTGGTCAGGGTTTATGGGAGTTCTAGTTGTCTACCTCTGCTTTGGAGGCTCAGGAATTTGAAGTAGCAAGCCTCAGCGTCCTACTCCACCCTCCCCTTTCTCCACATGTGAACAGAGCTGATTAGAAATTTCTGCTTCTAATTTGCAGCAAACCATAGCCTGCCATTTTATCCAAATGCAGCAAACTATGACTTGCACAAACCATAGTTTCCCCTCAAAACCAGGATCCCAAACCATGGACTGATTTTGTTTTGGAATCCTGGTTTGATTTGCTACACTGGAATTAGAGGCATAAACATCTTACCCCCTCCCCTGACGTGTGGGGAAGGAGTGCTACTGCTCATTCCTGATCCTCCAAACCATGCATGGAGGCCATCAGAACGTTGCCTTTATCTATTAATCTGTCTGTATCAGAACAATTATAAAATCCCGCACAAGCTGCTATAAATCTTCACTTTTTTATTTGGAGGCAAAAGAAAATAAGTGTCAAGAGATCATGTTTTCCCTTGTTCTTTTTATATACGCAACCCGAACTTGCATATGACTGCAGTTAAAGGTATATGAGAGCAAAGTTATGTACTAGGAAAACATAATGGAATTAAATGTCACTGCAAATTACTTCAGATATAAGTGATTATTAGAGTACTTTTAAAAATATTAAAAGAGCCATGAAATATAGATACCCGCACCCGCATTCAATCCAAAGTTTAGGCTGGAATTCTTCTATATTGTATTCATTCATCCATAATAAAACATAATATTGTATAACAAATGTATATAAATTACATGCCTTAAACCAGAGTAGCTCCCCTCTCCCAATTTAAACTTATTGGGCTCAAACCATTTATTTCACAGGGAAGTGTCCATACACAGGTAAGTATGCTCACGGCTGCATGCATATGACCTGCTACTGTGTACAAGGATCTGTAGAATCCCAACACCACCATTAAAAGAGGAATAGGACAGAATATACAAGACTTCCTTCTAAAGCCTCACACAGGAAAACATGTGAACAAACTCGCATTTCTTCTTGATTCCTTTCTTCATGGATCGCATAGACTGATTGGGAAGTGAGAGTACAGACACCCACACATATGCAAAGTGGATGAACTGGTGTCCTTTGCCAGGGAAAATTCAGTTCACCCAGATCTTGACTGTAAAGAGAGGAAGATACCACTTGTTCCAGGATCCTATCCCTCCCTGGAACCTCATGCCTCCAAGGAGGGCCCATCTTACAGTTTGAAAATAACTGGCCTAAATGTATGATTCCAAATGGAGGGAGTTGGTGCCATGGTAATAAAATAGGAGAGAAAGGGGTCAGATATGAGAGACGGGATGGGATTGAAGGGAATGAGGAAGGCAATCGTGTTAGAGAGTACTGCAGCTATCAGGAGTTGTCAGTATAAGGCAGATAAAAGGGTTGACAAGACACAGCATGAGATTGATAAACGTGAGATTTCAACTATTTTTCTTCACAATATCCATAGCTGCATTATAGTGATGAGCTTTTGAGTCATAGTGTGTATAGTTCTGAAGAGCTCAAGGACTCTGAAGAGCTGAGAGGAATCACCCTTGGACCAACCACTAGCAAGTGCAGATCCCCCCCCCCCATCTTCCTTTCCTTTCTTTTCCTTTCCTCTTACTGGTAGTATCTTGGCCTTGAAAAATCTTCATGGTGCAGAAGTTCCTAAAAGAATAGCTAATGCCAAATTAACGGAGCTACCCCACCAGTTTCTGCACTTGCTCCAAAACACATCACACAGAAGTGCCGGATGTACTAATCAGGCTGGTTTCTGATGTCATAGATCATAGAGTTGGAAGGAGCCTACAAGGCTATCGAGTCCAACCCCCTGCTCAATGCAGGAAACTAGAGGAGGGCTCTCCCATCCAAGTAATAACCAGGCCTGAGTCTGCTTAGCTTTCCACACTCAGACAAGCTGAGCCACCATAAGCCACAGGCCTGTTCAATCTAGTTTCATTGGTTCAGATAATTATGCCAGATCTACTTGTTTTTAGGGTAGCCTTCTTCAGGAATATATATATATATATATATATATATATATATTGCTAGATTGGCACTTAAAATCTTGTGCAAACTAGTCAGGAGTCTAGTCCTAGTCAGGAATGTGCATTCCATTATGATTAACAGACAGCGTCTGCATTTGTGTTAACATCTAAATGTATTTCTCATTTAAAACAATGGACAGCTTCCACACTGGGATGCACATCCAATTAACACCGACTGTGCTAAAGCAAGAATGTCCAAGACACTCTGTGGAGTGTCTATATGGATATCCATGAAAACCAAAAACAAAAACAAAAGCTGCAGAAATAAAGACCCAGCAGAAATTGCAGCAGCAGCAATCAAGGTGGACTCTGTGTATTGGCTTTCATTCACACACAACTCCGGAAGACACTTTTTGCACTAGGCCCTTGGGAAGTGTACATGACTCACACCTGAAGTGGAAACTGGAAGTGGAGTCAGAACTGTAGCTGGCATCAGAGCTGAACATGATGAGCTCAAAAGGAGCTATTAACCCAGCAAAGGTCCAGAGGCTTTGCACACTGTCAGATCCTCCTCTTCCTGGTCCTCTGCTGGTTCATTGCTCACAGTTGGGTCTTTTCCCTCCTCCTCAGTAGACCCTGTCTTCTGAGTAGTTATCTCCTCCTGAGTAGGGCCCTCCTGATAAATCCTTCTAGCAGCCAGATAGGCACTCCTCCAGCAATTCTGAGTTTCCCACTGGGTGGATTTCATAGATTTCATAGATTTCATAGATCATAGAGTTGGAAGGAGCCTACAAGGCTATCGAGTCCAACCCCCTGCTCAATGCAGGAAACTAGAGGAGGGGTCTCCCATCCAAGTAATAACCAGGCCTGACCCTGCTTAGCTTTCCACACTCAGACAAGCTGAGCCAGCGTGAGCCTTTGCTCTGGACACCTGGGGGATGAGTGAGGAATATTGGAGATTGAAGCAGTGCTTAGGAATAGGGGTTATTGGGGGTGAGGCATCCTCAGGCTGCCTTTGGACTGCTGCAGGTTCTCCCAGATCTTCTGTGGGAGCAGATTTCCAGCAGAATCCAAACCCTCTTCCTTTGAAGAGGTATTTCTTGAGTCCATGTCAGACAGGATCCTGACAGGGACAGACAGGACTACAAAGACTGGCATGTCAGCCACAGAGGAGATGGAGCATCACAGTTCAAAATGCAGCTCTTCCCCTATTGCTACATCTTTCACTCTTTCATCTCCTGTCCAACTAGTGTATATAGTGGGGTTTTCAAAAGATTCCTGGTTTTGGAGCTGGTGGTCCACACTGAATGGCTGGCAGGGGCTTTTTCACCTATGCCACACTGACCTGACATGAGGCTTCTTGCAGGGTAGATATCAGTGTGGGGCATGTTGACAGATGCACTGTGGATTCAAGGGAAGAAAAATCTAAATTTGGAGAGCACCCTAAGGCATCTATTAAGATGATGGGTAACTTCCTGATCCCTGCCTATTTCAAGGCTAGTGGGGGCAAGGACAGGACCTCCACTTGGGGTTTTCCTGATTCACCCACACAAAGCTGCAAAGCAGTGGAGTGAACAAAACCCCTTAGCACTTTAAAGTGTGGGCCGCGTGAGTGACCTTTGGTAGGTGATAGGCTAGCCATTGGTCCTGAGCCTGGGAAGCTTAACAAGAAAGACTGGGGTAAAATTCCTCTGTCACAATCTGATCAAGCAACTGCACTGGAGAGGAGGAGTTATTTATGTTAGGGTATTTGCCTGTTGCAGATTCCTTAAGATTAAATACAGCTGTTGCTTTTTAAAACCCAAAAGATATGGGTGCAATTTAATTCAAACTGGATCCTTTGATTTGAATGGGCATTCTAGATAAAACAACGTGTGAACATATTAAACATTTATATAGTATTGATATGAACATTTTAGTGTTTTGTCCAAGTTGCAGAGCAAGAGGATTGGGACTGAAAAGCCAAGGTACATGGACCTTAAATTGTAAGTGTATGTTGCAAGTATGTGAGACTGTGTATCATCTTTTCTGCATATATGACACACAAGTTATAGAGTCATAGATCATAGAGTTGGACGGGGCCTACAAGGCCATCAAGCCCAACCCCCTGCTCAATGCAGGAAACTAGAAGAGGGGTCTCACATTCAAGTAATAACCAGGCCTGACCCTGCTTAGCTTTCCACACTCAGATAAGCTGAGCCAGCGTGAGCCACAGGCCTGTTATTCTTGCCTAAAACCCTGGAAAGCCACTGCCACTCAACTGGGCTGGTTTGCATAATCACTGCAGCCTACCATGGTGTGCCAAGGTGCATACCAGAGGTCATTTTGACCATTCAGTCCCCAGCAGGGGGCCACCATGGCCCGCCGCGTCATCTGAACCTTAAGGCAGGAGCCTTAACTTACAATTCCCATGTTTTTTGGAGCATGATAAGCAGTGTAAAAATAAAATTCAAAAAAATAAAAAATAAGAAGGATCCTCATTGAAAGTTTTTTTCACAACTCTAAGGACCTTTCCTGCTGTAATTTTTATATCGAATATGTATGCACTTGTACATTAGCTTATTCCTTGGAGAACATATCTTTTAAAAAGCAACGTTTAATAGAAAGTAATTACTAAGTTATCTTCCCCTTAAACTCTGGGCAATCACCACCAATATCACAAATGTTCAATGGTCTGCAGCAGTCTTTTTCACTGGTCATACCGTAGCTTTGAGCTTGAAATCCTCCAAGGAATCAGATATACATAGATAATGGATCTGGCAGCCAGTCTTCCTGTTGGCAGCACACTGACATTTTATAATCAGACAAGCTAAACACACTTCTATAATAAGAATAAAATACCCCTCCAGGAATAAACTCAATTTTGTATTATGCTATTCAAGAAAAGTATTATCACAGGCAAAGTTAATTACACAAAGAGTAATGGTCTAATGAGATTTCCAGTATGGAAATCTGTAAGGCAGAGTGTCAGGATGTCCGATCATTCTTAGCGTTGTTATATTTTCAGGAGTTTAGGCCATCTGTGGCACTTTTTAAAGAGTGGGCTTGCTAGAAAGGGGCTTAGCCTTTATCACAATTCCTCATAGGTATTCAGTCTAGAGGATGAGCTATTGTGTCCCTGTCATTACCAGAAACAACCTATCTACACTGATTCACTAATCCTCTATCAGCCTAAAACTTAGTCAACTAGCCTTTTTACATATAGAGTAGTTTGCTCATTAGCATAGCCATTAGGTGGTTTCTGTTGAATTCATGTCTACAATAAACCACCCAGAATCAGTGGCCAGCTCAATAATCCAGCAGAACAAAAAGCACACAGTAACAATAATAAATATGCATATTAGAAAACAGAAAACACTATCCTAGATTTACCTAATATGGCTATGCATTTGGCTTTCATAAGATCTAAACATGCCAAGATCAGAAATATTTGGTCTTGTATATGAATCCATGGGTCTTTTTTGACAGTCATCACTGTCATAGTCCCCCTGGCCCTTATTGTGCTGCCACTGATACAGTTCTTTAAAATGACAGTGATTTGTAAAAGAGCCCCAGGAGAGAAAATAATATAGCAATAGTTCTTCAGAAGCTGGCAATGGGCAGAATTTAGCACAGTTGCCCCCTTCCTCCCAACCATATTATTTTGTACAATATTCTTCAAATTATTTGGCTAGAATATGGAATGCAAAGAACAAAGTTATAGTTTGCCTACAGAGGGTATCAGTTTCAATCTTTCACATCTCCAGTTAAAAGAATCAAGTAGAAGGTGATACAAAAGACTTTCAGAGACACTTGCATCCACCTGGAAAGCTGCTTCACCTGCATCCACCTGGAAGCTGCTTTTCTATGAAGAAATTCCACATGGTTGGGGCTGCAGTCAAATGATACAACTACACGAACAACATGATATCTTTTGATATGAACTACAATCTGCATGGAGAGCTGGCAGGCTCAGACCCTGTTCTCCACCTCTGGTCCTGAAGTTATCAAGCCATGTGATTAGGCCCCCTGGTCATGCAGAGATGCTGATCACATGGGGTGCTTATGCATGTACAACTTTTTACCCATCCTATTCAATGCACAGATGTTGGAAGGTTGGGCCAGTGCAGTGATGTCAGGTTCAGTTTGTGCTTTTGCTAGGGCCCATGCCTGCCCTCCTCCACACAGTTATTGAATGCATAGTGTACATGTGAAAAGGGCTGCGGTCATGGGAGTGAGCAGCAGCAGAACAAATTAAGCCAGCTCTTTCTTCTAGGGATGGTGGGAGGAATGAGCTTCAGCACTCATTCAAAATTCAAGAAACTGAAAAGCAGGGCTGGCCAGAAAGAGCAGACCATCACTTTTTCAGTAACCTCTTGATATTTGGAAATAGTACTGGTGCTAGGCTTTCTCACTCTTTAGGAACTTGGTTAGAACGACCTGCAGCTTGTCACCAGATCAAGCAGGTAATAGGGCCAATAGGATAATGCCTTTCAGCAGCCTCTTGTGGCCACTGGCACAATACTATTTTTCTGTATTCCAACCTTTTCATTCTGCATAATATTAAAACATTAATTCTTTCTATAACATAGGTAGCCTACACCAGTAAGGTGAGTTTTCCAAGAGCTACTAAACTTCTAATCAGGCCATATGTCTTTGCTCCACAAACATTCAGTAAAACAGCATGCTTCTTGCTATCGTAATCAATATCACTAGCAATGATATACTGGGAAAGTCTCTCTGCATATTGCACCCAGGCCTCCTGATCAGCATCAAATTCTTTTATGATCCCCTAAGCAGCCATTTCCCATCCATACTGCTACCTACAATGTGAAGAACCAAGGGAGACTGATGCATCCCATCTACTTTTGTTGCCAGTATAACATAGGTAGCCTATACCAGTAAGGTGAAACAATAACTGCTTGTATTTCTCGGTCTTTCATTATACAGTTCTGTTTGGCATCCAATTTGGAACCACATGCAAAAGCACAGAGCTGGAGCATGCTCAGTTCCAACTTTTCTAAAGAAACACTTTTGCCTTTTGACCATTAGGTGGCAACAACATAAACATATACAGTCATGCCTTGGATTGAGAGCATAATTCATTCCGGAAACATGCTTGTAATCCAAAACACTCTTATATCAAAACGAAATCCCCCAAAAAAATTTGTACAGAGATTTTTAATTTAAGCCGTACTACAGTACTTGTATTGCAAGGCGTCGCTTGTATATCAAGTAAAAAATAAATAAATAAATATTTTATTTATATTTTAAAATTTTAATATTTTAAAATTTGCTTGTCTTGCAAAACGCTCTCAAACCAAGTTACTTGCAATCCAAGGTATTACTGTATTACACTTTCTGTCCCAGTGTGTCCCTATTCCAGGTTATAACAATTTCTATTTAGCGGTCATTGTTGCAGTGCTTACACCAGGTTCCTGGGGCCCTTGAGCAAGATATGGGCCCCTCCCTCAGTGAGTCGACCTTCATACCACCATTGTCACCAGCTGTTTTTGCTCCTCATCCTCTTTCTCATCATTGCTACCACTTGCTTGCTTGCTTGCTTGCTAGACAGAGAGCCAGTGAGCAGGTAGACAGTGGCATCTACTGCTTCCCTTCTCACCACCATCATTGTCTGAGCCACAGTGAGAGGCAGATGAACAAGCAGGTTGCAATGGCGAAGAGGAGGAGCAAGTCCAGGGAGCTCTTGTCAGTGGGCCTGGCAGGTGCCTGACTATGCTGACTTTTGATGCTGGCCCTGATTTGCTGCTATTTTCAACAATCACATATTCACATTTCTTCTTTTGTGATAGTATTTACTTCCTTCTTTGTTGCATATTAGATGTCAGAAGTCAATATTCCGAGTTTCAAGATAAAAAGGCTTGGCTTCTTTCCACACAGTATTGCTGTAAGAATGGAGAGTGCAGTGGTGTATTTAGTATTGATACTTTAAATAAATAGCTGTCTGATTCTAAATAAATAAACTATACAATATTTATAAGTGGTGGCTATTAAATCTTCCTACTTGGATTGAAAAATATTTTCTCTGTATAAAGCTGGTTAATGTAGCTTAAGGCGCAATCCTAGGCAAGTTTAGACAGGGGAAATAAAGGCCTACAACTCCCAGCATGCCCCAGCCAACAGTTGTAGGCCTTTTTTCCTCTCTAAACTTGCCTAGGATATGCCCTAGAAATAAGCTGTCCTTTGACCCTAGCTGCCATGCCAGTACTGAAGCTCCATGTGAGAAAGTGCTGCACCTTCTCTTCTATGAGCAGGCAGGCATTTGGCTAGATGCTTATGCATACACTGCCTCACAGTGTTTCCCCATGCAGGGCTTCAGATAGATTACACACTCCTGGCCTGGAATCCAGGAGACAGGCACTTAAATTCCTTTGATAACAACCAAGGGCTGTTTGCTTTTAATATAACCTAGGATACCATAAATTGAGAAACAGAAATACAGCTTTGGCTTCTAATTTAAACACAATTTGAGTTACGAGATTAAAACTCATTAGCCCTGAATTTTACTCATACTGTCAAAACTAAAGCACATCATGACTCTCCCCATCCATTTCTGTATAAATTATATGTAAATGCTTATGTTGCATTTACACTTGTATTTACTGAGAGAAGCACGCTAGTTTAGGGTCTGTTTGAAGATGCCTCACAGTTACTCTTTCAGAAATGTTATACTAAGGCAGGAACCTCCCATCGTAAGATAGGATGCTGCCTTATACCAGGTAAAACTATTGTCCACCTAGCCCAGCATTTTCTACGCTGACTCACAGTGGTTCTCCAGATTCTTGGCAGAGATCTTTCACATCACTTCTACCTGGTATTTTTCAACTGGAGATATTAGAGACTGAACCTGGGAACTTCTGCATGTAAAACTGGTGTTCTGTTATCGAGCTTCAGTCCCTGCTCACATAGTTTAGATGTTTCAGGCACCACTTTGCTGTGGAACCCACAGGAAACACAATTCATTCAGTAAACTGTGCCAGGTCATGGTAGGGATGGGGGAGAAAATGTGTACAAGAATGCGTATATTAGAGAAAATCACACACATAGGATAGATGCAAGAGGTTGCAACTCCTAACACCAGCGTCTGGTGATCTAATGACCAAAGGATGGCTTCACTGACATCTATTCATGCAACCTGCAGAGGATCTTGGCCTGCTACTTTAGAAGATTTGCTAACGGAAAATGAGATGAGATTGTGAATACTGCGTATCATCTACAGAATAGACCATGATACCAAGGAGCCCATATGAGAAGCAACATGAGGTCCAGGTGTTCCATTTGCTGTACCTCTTTGATAATACATAGTTTGAGGAACCTGTCCTCTGACATGTCAAAATGGAGTAGACCATGGGTAACAAGCCACCCAGAATTCATAGGCTTTTGTAGGGTACTGCCCCAACTTTTCATCTTTAGGATTAAAATAATGTTCAATATTTATGTAGCACTTTCCTAAATGCTTAAGTGCTTTACATACATTAACATGGTAATCCTTACAATAATCTTGTAAAGTAGGCACATATTATTATTCCCATATTAATGAGGGGCTGAGAGAGAGAGAGAGAGAGAGAGAGAGAGAGAGAGAGGCTTGCTTAAGGTCACCTGGTGAGTGTGCCAAAACTATGGAGAGGCTTCAAAACAGATTCCTTAAATCAATCCTAGCCAGGGCCGGCGCTACCGCTAGGCAGACCCAGGCGGCTGCCTAGGGTGCGTGGCGGAAGAGGGCGCAGAAACGCTGCGCTCCTGCCCCGCCTGCCGCCTCCGCCGCGCCTCCCCGCCCACCGCCGCCGCATCTTCCCCCCCGTGCGTGCACCCGCGCCCGCCCGCCCACCAGCCAGCCACCTACCTACCTTCGCGTCGTTTCCGGAGCCCCGCCGGCGTTGTTTTGGTGGGAGGAACCAGGGCAACAGGGCTTAAACAGCCCTGTTGCCCTGGTTTCCCCGGCAAAAAAAAAAAGTGCGGGGGTCGCGTCGGAGGCGGCGATGGCGGCAGCAGCAGCAGCAGCAGCCAACATGGGGGGGGGAAGGTAGGTGGTAGGTGGTGGTGGTGGTGGTGGTGGTGGCAGCGGCAGCGGCGGCGCGGGGGGGGTTGCAGAGCAGGGCTGCTTTGCTCCGGAGCCTCCCCCACGGCACGAGAGGGGGGGCGCTAAATATAATTTGGCCTAGGGCGCCAAACAGCCCTGCACCGTTCCTGATCCTAGCTACACCAGGGGGCGGGGTGCAGCAGCTCTGCTGTGGATGGAAGTTTGCTGTTCCTCTATTACTGCATGAATCCATTGCTGCCTGCTGAGAAGGATCTCGGCCCTTCGAGCCCAGTAAGAGAAGCATACATTGGTGTGCAGCCAATGGAAATATGAGTGCAAACGATTAACTCCCTGAACTGAAAGCCCTTTTTAGGGATGGAGGTGAAGGCTTTGCTTGGGATGCTCCTCATGAAGTTAAGGTAGTCCAAACATCAAATTTCACAAAACAGCTCCCTCAGCTTAGAAGGGCCCATGATAAAGCTAATTTTAATAACCGGAGGCTCAGAACACAAAGGCATACATTTACCGAGTTGCATTTCTATGTGATGCCTTGAGCTATGATGGAAGGATGCTATAGTAAGGTGCTCTGGGAGCAGTGGGTATGTCCAAAATGCCCACATCAGACTGAGGATTTGGTGTCCTGTTTAGTGACATTAGAGTTACATTTATAGCTGGTCTCCTAGGATTTTGCCTAAGAGTTTGCCTGAGATGTAGAAACAATCTGTTATTTTCTGTCAGACCAGGCTGTAGCAACTACCTATGGAGTATCAATGTTTGCACTAACAGCCAAAAAAACCAGAACAAATTTTGTTGGAATGTTGGAGGAACCTGGGCCTAGGGTCCACACTGTACTGTATACAGATATCTCTGTTTTATGTTTTATTTTCCAATTATTTGTTTTTTTAATACAATATTCTTTTTGTCATGGCGTTTGGCTTGTACAATAAAATGTGTGATGATGATGCCTAATGAGTTCATATTTGCTTCGAGATTTGAACTGGGGTTGTCCCAGTTCAGAGATAATTTTCTGCTACACCACATTATTACATCATCTCTACAAATTATATATATATATATATATATATATATATATATTTAGTAGCAGTTTGAGCATGAAGTCTATTCCCTAGACACATTCATATATTTAAAATTATCATTTTAAGGCTGATTAAATAAGGATTAGTACCAATGTTTTACTTATTAGTCTGTGCCTTCAGCTGGAACTGATGATGTAGTATGTGTCAATAACTAGTTCACAGCCTTTACATTTTACAACATAAAATCTCTGCAACAGAGTCCGTCTGTTTCAAAATTTTGAGGCAACTCCCATGTATAAGAAAACCATCCATTATATAATGATACAAGCTTAAAGTGGCATGTATCACAGCTGTTTGATTACTGCTGGGAAGATGACTTGCATTCCCCCTTATAGCCCTCTATCAGGATCCAGCAGTGATGGATTGGATTTCCCTTGCTTTAGCAAGATGATGGATTACTTTAGCAGGATGGATAAGAATGGTAGAGTATGGGCTGAAATTAATTAACATCACAAGTAAAAGATGCAGGATTTGATCTACAGCATGATTTAAGATTGATGGGGCCTGCCAGCAGAGTCCCTCTAAAACTCAAATGCAAATAAAGAATGCTTTAATCAGGGTGACTAGCATGATTACATCATCCATACCATCCTAACAAGAAAAAAGGCTTGGATTAGGAATACAGATTCAGTATCTAGTTTTCCAAAATGGTCACAACACAATATTATCAAACTAAATGTAAGATTCCAAGATCAAAAATACTAATCTAAGAATAGTTTTTACATTATTTTGAAAGGCTAACTCCAACTCAATTTGGTGTTCTCCATTATGGATATACCTGAGACTGTTATTGCTAATGAATGTTAAGACAATTCTTATTATAAACCAATGAAATAATGGGCCCAGTTAACCATAATAGAAACTCTCTACCACATCGGTTGAGATCAGTCATAACTGTAGCATAGTTGAGTCTCAGGCTCACAAACTTCCCCCTCCCCTCTTCTCTCCCAGCACAGCACAAAACAGTGGTTTGGGGAAACAAGTCAGGGTAAATAACCACAGTTTCTCCAAGTCCAGACATAACAAGTAAACATGTTTAGTTGAAAACAGATGCAAAAGCTTCTGATCTCCTTCTCATAGCCACATCAGAAAAGGAGAAGGAAGGGGCAGAGCCCAGAGGCGTGTGTGCACATAATGCTGCTCCCCCAGCTTTAGCTGTGGGTGGACTTGCCCTACCCACCCCCTTGGCCAGGAATGAGGGTATGTGGGACTTCACTCACATAAAAATGGGTTGCGGGGTGGGCAGATTAGGTGATCATTTTATAAGGTATCCCTGCCAATATACACAGCCCCTTGTTCCGTCTGGCTACCACCAACCCTCCCTTCCTCAAGCCACTGTGAAATTAGCTAATCACCTGTTCTGGAGGTTGGGCAGGAATTTTTTGGTGTACCTTGATTGGCTGAGGGCCACATATTTTTTGCCTGTTCCACACTGAGTTTTGTGGGGGCAGGGTTCGATCCTGGTCACAACTGGCGGGTGGTGCAGGCACCAAAAGAAGTGTGGGATGTGAGCCTGGTGAGCCCCGAGGCATCAGAAGCATGAGGGGAGGTTGATTCAACCTGCCTCTCATTGCTGGCTGGCTCGTGAGTGTTCTTGATTGGGAGTTGCCCTTGGCCCATGCCAGATCTTGTGCCAGCCAGCAGCAATGGGTGGGGGCAACCATGGGCCCCTCAGTTTGCCAAAATGGCAGATAGGCAAGGAAAAGACCAGATAACCTAAATGGCATACTGGTGCTTTGAGCCAGGATGGATTCATGGAAGGAGGCTATTCTAGACAACTGAGGTCTCCCTGAAGAGACAGTGCCCACACTTCACCAGAATTTGTTGGTTTGCCTTGTTGTAGATTTAATGTTGAGAATAAATGTTGTGGCTCTTAAATCCATTTATGTCTCTAGTGTCTTCGTTCTGGGGAGGAGGTGAGCAAGGCTAAACTATAGTTTAGCACTACATGCAAACCAGGGCACTGTGGGTTCTATGGGGCTTTAAAGGCTGTTTGCTCTTAACCAGAACAAGAAACCCACTGGAAAGCTTAGTGCTGAACATGGTTAAAATCAGTGGTAACATACCCCTTACACTGACAATCTACATAAAGTTGACAGGTCAGGAACAGGCCAAGAAGAATGTGTGCAGGATGGAGGTGGTAACTGGGGAGGGAATGCACAATCTTCACCAGACTCAAATGGAAGCTGCTGCAAAATCTTTTATCAAGACACCATCCGTGTCGATGCAACCAATGTTGACGGCACAACCAAGACTGCACTGTACTGAATTCTACATTTATTGAACACACCTAGCCTTACTCCTGTTACTTGAACAGAAAGTTAGAAATTTTCTTCAATAAGGATATTCTGAATGAAAATCTGTTGTACTGAGGCAACATGATGGATCTTTCCATTTGTTATGTTGCTCATGTAATTCCTCCTAACAGTCTCTCTCTGTTAGGGCACAATCCATTATCAAGATGAGTGGGAGCCTCTGAACCTTCAGAGGCTCATGCTCAACCAGTATAGAGCGAGAGGAGCAGCGGAGGCAAAATTTGACTCCCCACTCCTCCCACTCTGCATTTTCACTAGATGGCCATTTTAGGCAGTCTAGGAATGCCGTTTTGGAGGGGGAGGAAAGGGGGCTGGAGCAGCTTCAAGATACTTCATATCCTGGCTGCTCCAGTCTCCTCCCCTCACCTCCCCCCAAACACCTCCCTTACCCTCTCTCCAAGGACGCTTTCCTGACCTCAGAGAGCAGCTGGTGCAGCTCTTTCCATGCTGGCTGCAAGGGGGTGGGGGAAGGGTATTGGAGCTCAGATTCCCAGCTCCGAGGTCAGAGTCCTGTCTCTGACCTTGGAGCTGGGAATCTGCATTATCCTATGGTCCCGCTGACAATGTCTAAGGGCCATAGGATCATACCCAACTTTAATTAATAAATCACTCAAGTGGTGAGAGTGTTGGACTGGGACTTAGGAGATCCGGGTTCTAGTTCCTGCTCGGCCATGAAACTCACTGGGTGACTTTGGGCCAGTCACTGACTCTCAGCCTAACCTACCTCACAGGGTTGTTGTGAGGATAAAATAGAGAGGAGGATGAGGATTATGTAGGACGCCTTGGGCTCCTTACAGGGAAAGGGGTGGGGTATAAATATAATAAATGTATAAATAAATATCAACAATACTCAGCTGTTATGGTATGGCAAGTGAATGAGAACACTACGTGTCACTTGATCACTATCACTGGAAGTAAAACTTCTACTTAAAAAGAACAATTCTTTTAAAATGCAAATACCAAAATTATTAAGAATCTTAATTTAAGATTAAGATAGCAAAGAAAGAAAGAAAGATACCCCAATCAGAATATATCTGTTCTAAGGAGTCATGCCATTCATGCTTCCATGTGCACTGCTTTGTGATCAGACTATCATGTTAACAAGTTGATTTGGTATTGCTAATTCCACTGCTCATAAAAAACACACCACCCTTTGAATATCATAAATATATCATAGCAGTGACACAGCTGCCTGCCCCCATTACATTATTACAGAATATCACGTAATAAGGTACATGGGATTTAATCCAGACTTGGTCATACTTAGACCAGACCTTTTGAAATAAATGTGATTTAGTCATTACTAACTTTGGTTCCATTGATTTCAATGGGTTTACTACTCTAAGCATGACTAAGGGTGCAATCCTATGGAGATGAGTGTAACCCTCCGAACTTGGGGGCTCATGTGCATCTGATGCAAAGTGGGGAGAGTGGCGGAGGTGATTGTCACCTCCCTGCTCCTCCCACTCTGCATTTTCGCCAGATGGCCGTCTTTGGCTGTCTAGCAATGGTGTTTCAGAGCGGGAGGGAAGGAGGCTGGAGCAGCTTCAGAATACCTCATATCCTGGCCTCTCCAGCCTCCTCCCCTCCCCCTGAACCACCCCCTTCCCCCCCTCTCCAAGGTCACTTTCCCAACCTCAGAGAGCAGCCAGCACAGTTCCTTCTGCGCCAGCTGCAAGGTGACGGGGAAGGGGATTGGAGTTCCAACAATCTGAACTATCGTATGGCCCCTCAGACAATGTCTGGGGGCCATATAGAATTGCATCCTCCATTTATTTATTTGTGTCAGGAGCACCACAGAAAAATAAAAAATAAAAATAAGATTAGACAACAGCCTATATATAAAAACACATATGAAATATAGGCTAATTTACATGGCCAAGCTCATAAAACTTAAATAAATATATCAAATAATTTTTGCCCAGTAACGAGCAACATCAAGGGCATTTGGAGCAGCCAGCATCAAGCCCTCCATAGTGTTTGTTGAAGGACATAGAGTGCACTGGCATAGATGTGAAGTTGTCTGTTCTTCTCCACACTCACAGAGAACTGTGCTAGTTTGAAAGCCCCGTTTTCTAAAATTCACCTTAGATCTGCCAACTCCAGTCCTTACCCTGTTAAGTGACTTCCAGGTTACCCAGCGCTCTGTGTAACCAGGAGCTAGACTTTCCCCTTGGTCTGAATTCAACATACAGAACTTAAAACTTAGTCTTGAAGCTCAGCATTACCTCATTTAATCAGCATGTATCTGAGTTCTGTTCAATAAGGATAGAATAAGTGGATATCTATAGTGCTGTGCTGTACTGTGAATTTCCATTTCATCACTTCGGTATCTATTACTACTGAATGGCCATTGGATTTCTAGTATTAGGTATTGAAACAGCCAGACATAGGAGAGGGATGAAAGAGAAGCTTATTGTTCAGTTTACTGTAGCAGGTTTATTTATTTTTTAATCTGTTCACATTCTATAGGCATTAAAAGTTTAGTACCAAAAAATGAAAAGAAAAGAGGAAATGGTCATGTTGTATCAGAAAGTGTGATGCATATCCAGAATTAGAACTTTATTTTTTCACTGTTTATAGATAAGCAGATCCTCTTTTATTAGTGGTTGGACTAATAAAATATTTCACTATGCCATTTATCAAGGATAAATTCACACTTGACTGACACTGGAGCATTGCTCTATTTGCATAGCGTTCTACTATCAAAAACAAACATTTGCTAAATGGCTTCCAATATTTTTGCATTGCAGTTTGAAGTTTTGTTATGGTCATAAAACAAAATACCTGGTACATAAAACTAGAGAAAGCTGAAATGAAGGAGAAGAATGGCTTTTTATCTTTTACAGAGGCATTATGGACTGCTAAATGTTGATTGTATATTTAAGTTTCTATGTATTGTGCAGTCATAGAATACGGTCTTTGCCCTGGAATCTGACATTGTGATAATCTGACACTGTGATAATCTAGGCTTTCACTTCAGGGTAAAGCTTGGAAAGCTATGAGCAGAGTCTCTGGATTTTAACAAAACAGTAGGGATCTAGGTAAGACTGTTAGTGTTTAAGAGACAGGGTCCAAACGGTCTGCATAATTCTCTTCCCAAATTCATTCATGACTTCTGTTCTCAGACTCCTCACCTTGCCATCTTAGGCATCTAAACCATTCTCCTCCTTCTATGATTCTACGATTCTCCTTCTCTCCATTTCCAGAAAAATAATTCCAAGCTCTGAAAATGTAATCTTCAAAAGAATGTATTCATGCAAATTAAGTTTAAATGACTTAATCAAAGATGTAGGATTCCTTGATTAAGAACTTGCTGTTGTATTAGTACATGAATGGTGTTAACAGACTGGTTGAAAATATTAAATAATGGTGCCCTGCAGGTATGTAGCATTGCACTATTATCTGTAGGATCTTAGGCAGACTTACTTGAAAATACACACTGCGCCAGGCAGCACGTGACTATGTTTTAAATTCATTAAGGTTTGACAGATGAGTTAAACTCTCAAATTAATGGAAAGAGAAAGTGAGTCAAGGCTGGTTGTGGCTGGCTGATGTTATTCAAATTGAAGTGATCAGGTTATTAGTAGTTTTAAGGTACCCTGGAGGTTTTTGCTCTTATTAGTTGAATTAAACCCATACAGTAGAGGTCATCTGAGTGGTTTGAGAGCCATGCCTCGATGCCCCTGAGAAGGAAGGTCAACAATGCAATCCTAAACAAGTACTCTGCAGTAAATCCCACTGATCTTAACAGGAACATATTCCCTGCTCAGTGTGCTGAGGATTGCAGCCTAAATCATGAAGACTTCTCCATCTCCTGTTCCTCCAGCTTGTGGAAGGTTACAAACTTATCTTCTATGTTCTGCTGGGTTTGCTTCCAATCTGCAGTTCCCAGGGATGGGGACTCGGACTCGAGGACCCGACTCGTGAGTCGGACTGAGTCCCCCCTCTGACTCGACTCGGACTCGAGTCCCAATATTTTTAATGGGACTCGAGATTCGACTCGGGACTCGAGACCAAGGACTCTTCAACATCCCTGGGCTGTGCCAGAAGGAGTGGAGAGGAGCGTGATTGCCGGCGAAGAGCGCATGGAAGCGAGATGTGCCGCTGCTCGGCCACTACAGACAGCTACCAGGAGTGCAGCCCCAACAGTGTGTCAAGATTTATTTTGATTGATGTGTTGCGTACTTGGGAGAGGCAGAAGAAGGACCTGAGATTACTCTGTGTGGCTGCTCTGAGTGTGTTTCTGGTTCCAGCAAGTTCATCACCAGTGGAGCGGGTGTTCAGTGAGGGTGGAATTGTGATGAGATCTCACCGTTCCAGAATGGGGGCCAAACATTTAGAAAAAATCATGTTCCTCAAATGCAACATGGATAAGTTTTAGGAAGTACAGCAAGTTTATTTTTTAAAATCATTTTTCTAAAATGCAACCTTTCAGACATTTTGGGTTTGGCTGCCTCTGCCTGCCTGTCTGGGGTTCCCAGCCTCCTCTGTCTGCCTGGTCTCTTCTTGACCAGTTCAACAGTTGAATTGTCCAAGACAAAGGCCTCTGCCTGCCTGTTTTGGGGTTCCCTGCCTCCTCTGCCTGCCTGGTTATTTTGGGTTTGTCTGCCTGGTCTGTTCTTGCCAAAATCAGTTGCAGAGTTTTGAAATAAAAAGGCACACTTGTGCCTAGAATTTATTTAAACCACACATCTGAAGTAGCTTTATTTTGTTGGGGAAAACACCCACTGATTTTAATAGGGACTCGTGGAGTCAGCTTTGGGAGTGACTCGTGACTCGTGACTCATGAGTCACCATTTTGGACCAAGGACTCAGACTCGAGACTTGGGTCCAAAGACTCGTGACTCGACTCGTGACTCGAGACCAAGGACTCTTCAACATCCCTGGCAGTTCCTGATATGGCTGATATGGATGCCCAGGAACTGAAAGTAGCAATCACTATACTAGACCAACATCTCTCAGATGAGTGCGATCCCTTTGCAGGTCTCATAGTCAATCTGGCCTTAGCACTGACGGGCCACCAGGTTCTGTTTCTTGGGAAAGCAGTCAGTTAACTAGTTGCCAGAGGAGCCTTTGTTGTGAATGAAAAGACTCATGAAGTTGTCCTTAAAAAACTGTGAAACCACACGCACACTGTTCTGTCACTCCCTCATTGCAGCTGCTTGGCGTGACTCTTGGTGCCAAATAGAATGGAAAGGGGAAGAATTAAAAGAGCCCACCCAGTCCAGTGCGCAGGCAGGCAACACTGCAGTGGTGGATCCTGCTCAGGCCAACAGGCTCAGCATTTGCTTGATCATGCCACAGGCTGATGCTGGTCTTGCCAAGAAGGAACAGCTTACCCTGAGAGCCAGGATGGGTAGCAGTCTTCTTCAAAGGCAGGCCTCTCCTCCTTTCTTCTGGACCTTTCCTCTTCCCGTATTTCTTTTTAAACTGAAGAAGATGACACCAGCTTCCCTATACAGTAATACCTTGGATTGCAAGTAACTTGGTTTGAGAGCATTTTGCAAGACAAGCAAATTTTTAAATATTTATTTTTAAAAAATTGACTTGATATACAAGCGACGTCTTGCAATACAAGTACTGTAGTACGGCTTAAATTAAAAATCTCTGTACAAATTTTTTTGGGAGGGATTTCGTTTTGATATACAAGTGTTCTGGATTACAAGCACATTTCCGGAAGAAATTATGCTCTCAATCCAAGGCATGACTGTACTGGCATCTTGAGCTTATAGGAGTTGAACTACAACTCCTGTGTTCCCCATCAGAAATGGATGTTCGTTTTTTCTTCCAGGGTTCATAGAACTTGTAGTTGATTCCTCATGATCACAGGCAGAGAAAATATTATAAACATTATCTTCAGCTGAGGAAGCATGGGGGAAAGTAAGCTTTTTCCCATTGGGGACTGAACAGGGGTGGGAAGCAGGGATGATGTGTGTGCAAGAATAATTGAGGTGGGCAACTTGCTGGAGATGGGCTATGCCACCCACTCCTGTCTGTGCAAGTGTCCATACTTGATTTCTCCAAACATGCTTAACTCCACATGCTCCCAACTGGCCAAAAAATATGAGCTCTGCTATATTGGATCCAATAGATTCTCCCTTCCTCCTGCTTGACTGTGAAGAAGGAGAGCTTTCTGAGGAACAGGTAAAAGTTCCCAACTTTTTTCAGATTCTTTCATGTTGAGGATTCCCCCACCTAAGACAATGAAGTTGCTAGACCCAAGTCAGGAATGAATATAGCCCAACCAAGATACTAACTCCCCATAATCAAGCAGGATCACAGACTTTTTCCTGAAGGATTTCTTTATTTGTTTATTTTTAAAAAATCTTATTTGCCCTAAAGCAAATAGCTCTCAGGGCAACATGTAATAAAATAAATAAAATCCCCAAATCCATATACAACAAATCAAAAAGCAGCACAAAAAGCTATTAATTAAAACAGAGAAACTAAAATAAAACAGGCATCAACCACATAGAGAGCTAAAAGATATCACTAAATACAAAATTACTTCACCACCAACAATTATATTGTTTGAATACCAAACTTTGTAGGCTACCCACATTTTCTATACTGCAACTTAAGTTGATGAAAAATATATAACTAATTTTAATGAACTGTTATTGCTTCATTTCCCCCCCAAGGATAACACTGTTTGAAGTAATTTGCAGATAGATATAAAGACTACATAGTGGCCTTGAATTTTATTTAGCCTCAAAAAACTGGAGAGAATTATCTGGTGATTTACAAATCAAGACAGGCATTAAAATTATGAAACATAGAAAATAATTTTATCTGTCAGTGTGAATAAAGAACCCAGGTTTTGACAATATATTTAGTCCAATAAAGAGTGGCTCTTTATTCATGAATAAATAGGCAGCACTGTTCAAGGAAAACCCATGAAGTGTGCACTTGAAATTATTGCCTTTTATTATTTTAATGCCAAGTTACTACTTTGCTTAGCATATACAAATTGAGGTGGCAGATTATGGGATAAATTGAAGTAATTTAAAGTTGTTTTTAAAATATTTTAAACATTTAATAGGCATTCTATTGCTTTTAGTATTGCTTAATCAGAATTACTCTCTGGCGGGTTAACATGATCACAGAGAGAAAAATAAGTCATGGTGGCTTATTTTCCCTCCCCATGTGTGCCGGTTACAAGCCACCTAATTAGCATAATTTGTCTTGCCAGGCGCAGGTTGTCATGACGTCCAAAACACTGAGGGTGGCTGGCTGGCTGAGGTGGTTTAAAAACCACCCTGAAACCCTAGAACAAGCCATGTGTTTCAGGGTCATTTGTAAACCACACCAGACACCCACCCTCGCCGGGTTTGGACATCACTACAACCCACGCCTGGTGAGGGTGTTTATGCTAATTAGGTGGCTCACAACTGGCAAGCGTGGGGAGGGAAAATAAGCCACAATGGCTTATTTTCCCTCCGTGATTGAGTGAACCCAGTCTCTGTCCGCTTCTCTCTCATGGTTGTACCCGTTTAAACTTTGAACTCTCACTGGGTCACTGTAAAAATAAGGACATGTTGCAGCCAAAGTTAACACTTCCTATCTCTTGCCCACTGAAATGAATTGGACCTTAAAATGCTTAGCTTTGGCTTTAGCATGCATTAAATGTGCAATTTCTGAGAGGGCCTATGGATTCCCATTATGTCTTTGGGTATGTTCTCAATATTGGTTGTTTTTTTTCATTTATGTTTCAATTCTACTTGAACTGCCCTGGGATAGATAAGGTCACCAGATTTAATAAGTAAGGTTTTGTTCTTAGGAGCTCTGGCAATATCAGTGGGCTGTTTCTTAGTTAGAATTCAGAGGGATTGTTGGAAAGATCTGACTGGTAGAACAATGGCTTCTTCCTTATCACTAACTTAAGTCCAATTCATTTCATTGGTTTACTCTAAGTAGGACTTATGTTGAGTCTTGCCCAAATAAAGCATGCATACAGGTTATGTGCCTTTGCCTTTCAAGATACATTTTAAGTAGACTGATATGTACACTGGAGTGATAAATCTCCATATTTTTATTTCGTCAATATAGTAAGTGAGAATGGGGGTGGGCTAGGATGTAAATCTTTAATTCGTTTCTTCAGCAGTGACGAAGGAAGACCAATCAGCACAGTAATTCAGGGAATCGTAAGCAATGGATGCCTGCTGTTACAGAATACTACAATATGTTATTTTGTGCCTGATGTGATATTTGCACAGTGTCTCATTACATGTTTATATTTATATAATTAAAAATGTAGATTTGCTATTAAAAATTGAACTTTCAGCTGGTCTCTTTCTTGACTACATCACCAATATAGTCCCAAAGGTATTTGTATGGTCCTAAATTCTATTATTTTGTCACCTGAATTTTTGTAAACCATCCTGGTTGGCTTCTTAAAGGTGCTATAGAAGTACCATAAATTAAAAAAAAATAGTGTGGTCCTACTCTGTGGACATTTCAAAACAGTGTAACGGAATAAAATAAAATGTTGGCATTTAAAAATGGCACAGACGGAATCTGAATTCAGTGTTGTGTCAGGTCACTAGTTAATACTGGCCCTGAAATGACCTCCCATTCGTTTCCCACAGCAAAGGAAAATATTTGGCTAAATTACTAATTGTTCATTGTATCACAAATGGGAGATCTATGACTTTCTCCCCCCACCTCCCTCCACTGAGACCTCTACATAATTAATTACACTATAGATAATTCTTGTGAATTTTCTCATACTTGCTGGCTGGTTTGACATGCATGTTTCCTGAGGAAAAGCTATAGGCCAAACCAATTTCACTTTAGCAAAATATCTCAAAGTGAAACAACATTTCTGAGGTCATAACATTAGGTGACTCAAGTCTGGTTAAAAAAACCCTGTGAAATCATCCACACCTAGGTAAATGGAGGGAATAGGTGTTTCAACCTAGCTGTCAAGAAACATGAATTTACATCGCCTGTGATGCAGCCAGACAGCACATTTATTTTAATATGACTACACAGATGTTCTGAAGGACACTGAATGCAACCAAAAACAATTTAACAAATTGTAACTGAGATACAAATATGTTTGTTAGAAATATAACCTTCGCTAAAACAAATTTCACCATGTATTTATCGGAAGTGAACAAACATGATAAAGCAAGGCACAGTTAAATCACTACTGTTCTATGTGCATGGATTTGCTAAGGGCATCTGTTTGTAGTTTCTGCCACAGACATACTTTCATTATGAAACTGCATATATACCATAATTATTTCCCATTCACAATATTATCCTGCAGTACTATTTCCTTCTTCATCGAACAATCAACGAGTGAGTTTAATGTGTTACTAGCAACAAGTGAGCCCACCGCCACTGGAATGCACATTGATAGGAAAACATAGGAATGGTCATGCCATCATCTTTAGCCTATCAGTTATGTGGTATAATAAGAAAGTTTTAATCATTGCAAGGGTAATTAGAGCATTTATTCAGTAATGGAAGAAACACTATATACTTCCCTTCTTCAAAGAAAAACTGTTCTGTATGCTGCAAATGGATTGACTGTATAATGATGGCATAAATCTACCTGAATCTAGATTGCATGAGCAATCCACTTGTATCTCACTTAAATGTAAGTGGTTTTAATACAAATTTATTTATTTATTACATTTTTAAACCTCCCAATAAATGAAGTTCTCCGAGTGTACTGAAATCCAAAACCTAAAATGCAAGATAACAATAAAACATTGACAATAAAACAATACATGATCAAATCAAGCAGCAGACATACAAAAGAATGTACCACATAATAAAATGAAAAGTAAAACTGACAGCAAGGATAAAACAGTACAAAGATCTAAAAGCACGGGCACCGTAATCCTATGGCTGCTAGACAGAGTGTAGAGTGTACGCAATGAGGATGGCAAATTGATAACAGAAGACAAAGAAAAGGCAGAAGTGTTCAATTCCTACTTCGGCTCGGTCTTCTCCCAAAAGAGGGTCTATGACCCCCCTGGCAAACCTGAAGTGCAGACTGAAGGGGCAGGATTGCAGCTTGAGATTGATAGGCAAATGGTCAAGGAGCACCTGATTACTCTGAACGAGTTTAAATCTCCAGGGCCTGATGAGCTGCATCCTAGAGTAATAAAGGAACTGGCAGAAGAACTCTCAGAACCACTGCCTATTATCTTTGAGAAATCATGGAGGACAGGTGAAGTGCCAGACGACTGGAGGAGGGCAAATGTTGTTCCCATCTTCAAAAAGGGCAAGAAGGAGGAACCTGGGAACTATAGGCCAGTCAGTCTGACATCAATCCCCGGGAAGATTTTTGAGCAGATTATAAAGAAGTCAGTCTGCAAGCACCTTGAAAACAATGCAGTGATTACTAGAAGCCAGCATGGATTTGTCAAGAACAAATCCTGTCAGACTAATCTAATCTCATTTTTTGATCGGGTAACCTCCCTTGTGGACTGTGGGAATGCTGTGGACATTATATACCTGGACTTCAGCAAAGCTTTCGACAAAGTGCCTCATGATATCCTGATTAGTAAGCTAGCTAAGAGTGCGCTAGATGGAACAACTATCAGGTGGATCCACAATTGGCTACAGAATCGGACTCAAAGAGTGCTTATCAATGGTTCCTTCTCAAACTGGGGAGAGGTAACGAGCGGGGTACCACAGGGCTCGGTCCTGGGCCTGGTGCTCTTCAACATTTTTATTAATGACTTGGATCAGGAGGTACAGGGAATGCTTATCAAATTTGCAGATGACACAAAGTTGGGTGGAACAGCTAATACTCTGGAAGACAGAAACAAAATTCAAAGGGACCTCGATAGGCTGGAGCGCTGGGCCGAAAACAACAGAATGAAATTTAATAGGGATAAATGCCAAGTGCTGCACCTAGGGAGAGGAAACCAAATGCAGAGTTACAGAATGGGGGACACTTGGCTCAACAATACTACAAGTGAGAAGGATCTTGGAATTGTGGTAGATCACAAACTGAATATGAGCCAGCAATGCGATGTGGCTGCAAAGAAGGCAAATGCAATTTTGGGCTGTATTAATAGAAGTATAGCTTCCAAATCGCGGGAAGTGCTAATTCCCCTTTACTCGGCACTGGTTAGGCCTCATCTTGAGTACTGCGTCCAGTTCTGGGCACCTCACTTTAAGAAGGACATAGACAAACTGGAGAGGGTTCAGAGGAGGGCAACAAGGATGATAAAGGGACTGGAAACAAGGCCCTATGAGGAGAGACTGAAAGAAGTGGGCATGTTTAGCCTTCAGAAGAGGAGACTGAGGGGAGATATGATCGCACTCTTCCAGTATTTGAAGGGATGTCACACAGAGGAGGGCAAGGATCTCTTCTCGATCATCCCAGTTTGCAGGACACGGAATAATGGGCTCAAGTTACAGGAACCTAGATTCCACCTAAACATCAGGAAAAAATTCCTGACTGTCAGAGCAATAAGACAATGGAACCAACTACCTAGGGAGGTGGTGGGCTCTCCCACTCTGGAGGCATTCAAGGTGCGGCTGAACAGCCATCTGTCAGGGATCCTTTGACCTGGATTCCTGCATTGAGCAGGGGGTTGGACTCGATGGCCTTGTAGGCCCCTTCCAACTCTACTTTTCTATGATTCTATGATTCTAGACAGCCATAGGATTTTTCAGAGTCTCAGCCCCGTCTCAGAAATTTGTTCCAAGGTTGGAGCCCGGACTCCAAACTCAGAGCACCTTTCCCACACCCTCGCAGTCGGCGTGGAAAGCAACCTTGGAGACAGGGTTTTGGGTTTGGGGAGGGGAGGAGACAGGCTCCACCAGCATATGAAGTATCCTAGTGGCACCTCATACTCCTTCCCGCCTGCTCTGAGGCCAAACGCTTAAGGCAGCCAAAATTGCCTGACTAAGTGTTTTGCATGGTGGGAGGAGCATGGATGCGACCTTCACCTCTACGCTCCTCCCACCATGCATAGGATGCCCGTAATCCTCCAAGTTCAGTTACAAGCAGCATCATTGGATTGAGCTCTAAAACTGTTTCTAAAATGTATGGAGAAATAAGAAGTTCTTCACTGGGAATCAAAAAGGCACAATTCTCTGTGGGGCATGAACCTGTCTGGGGAGTGCATTCGATAGATTTATATTTATTTGCAGCATTTATATCTTGCCCTTTAGCCAAAAAGGCTCCCAGAGTGGCTTACAAATATAAGTAGAACGACAGGCCCTGCCCTCAGGCTTGCAATCTAAATTTAAGACATGGCACACAAGAAATAAGGGATAGGCAGGGTCCAGGGAGGGAGAATTTATATAGTTAACAATTATTTTAAAAGCCTATTTCAGAGGTGGTGATGGTGACAGTTTACTTCCTCTTCGTCTCCAGCTCACAGGGCAGCTGGCTGGAATGGCCTTTGTGAGGGAAGGAGGGGCACAGCCTTGCAACAGTTATTCATGAAACAGCAGTAGAAGGAGAAAGCAATGGTGTCTGTTCACCTCACTGACTTCTTCCTCTCCTACTCATGGGGAGTTGAATGGAATGGCATCTGTGAGGGGAGAGGGACCCAGTACTTGCTTGGTGAAGCAGCAGCAGATGGAGAAAGTGATGATAAGTTTTTAGATGAGGCACCACCACTGAAAAGGCCCTCTCTCTCTCTTGTAGCCACCTCCCTTGACTCATTTGGCAGGGGCACCTGGAGGAAGGCCTCACATGATGACCTGAAAAATATCAGAGGAGATGCTCTTTCAGGAAAACTGTCTTTAAGCCATATAGGGCACTTTGAATTGGGTCCAGAAATTGACTGGCAGTCAGTGCAGATGGCAAAGTACTGGCATAAAGGATGAACTAGCTGAAGTTTCCAGACCTTTTAAAAAAGTAGACCCATATATAAAGCATTGGAATAAGTCAAATTGGTGTTATCAGTGCATGAATAACTCTTGCAAGGCTACCTCTGTTGAGGGAGGGTCACAGTTGGTTCAGCCTAAACTGATAAAGGGTGCTTTGAGTCACCAAGGTCACCAGTGCCTCTAATGATGATGATGATGGTTCCTAGAGTACCTGCAAACTATGAACCTGATCATTTAGGGGAAGTACAGATGACCACTCAGCTAGTCAGATGACATATTCACAAATGGTATTTCCTCAACCTTCAGATCACCATCCTCCTACATGAATAGAAAAACCTCATCCAGAGTCTGTCCTGTCACATGTGTTAGGAAGATAACATATTGAGAAAGCCCTATGGTTGTCATGGTGGCCATGAAGATGTGAGCAGCCCTAGAACCAATGGCCTTGGTGTGTATACTGAGATATCCTGGGACAATCATCCTGGGAGTTCTCAGCACCAGATCGGAGATCAGCTCTGGCAGGGAGACTGAGGGACAGTCAGGTACACAATACACCAGCAGAATCCTTAATCTGTCCCAAGTGCCTAACAAAAGATGCAAACACTCAGGATTGGTACTCAGACATAGAGGAAGCTTGAGAGGGAGATTGAATCCTTATACGCTATAGCCATCCACCCTCCCCAGTCCTTGAATCAGTGTTGGCACTGTACTGAAGACACAGGGGGCACAGCTGAGAGAAACTAATTCCTCCCCCCCCCCCCAAGTTTCAGTTATGTATACCAGACTGGCCTACTCACACACAATGAAATCATAGATGAAAGAGGTTTTATTTTGGATGAACTTGGAATTCAGCATCAGCACTAACAGATCAAAGTACAAGCAGGTAGCATTAGTTTTCAGGTTTTTTTAAAAAAAAGCATGTTACATCATTTAATTAATTAATTAATTAATTACATTTATACCCCCCCTTTTTTCCTGCAAGGAACCCAAGGCAGCTTACATAATCCTCCTCTCCATTTTATCCTTACAACAACCCTGTGTGGTAGGTTAGGCTGAGAGTCAGTGACTAGCCCAAAGTCACCCAGTGAGTTTCATGGCTGAGCGGGGACTAGAACCCGGATCTCCCGAGTCCCAGTCCAACACTCTAACCACTATGCTTTGGTATTGAAAAAATAATAATTGAAGGCTTCCTACTGATGGAATCTGTAGTATAAAACCTGTGTGTTTATTTATAAGGGCAACTGACACATCACTGGTATCAACATAGGGCAGACAGACACTGTTCAGTTGGATACCAGAATATACAGTATTTGGTTTACTTTCTTTTGGAATGCCCATTGTAATTACGGTAGATCTGAGGATTCAGTACCTTGAATTATGCCTAATTTTATTAACTTGTATATTGATATGGGGGATTTCCTTTCCCCTGCACTACCACCACCTACGGGGAAATTGCTCCTTCAATGGGCAATCCCACCTATAGGGTTTCTTATTTATAGCAAATGCTTATATTTCTGGGCCTAAGGAGCTCTCTGCTACTATATATAACTCAGAGTTCCACAAGCTGTCCCTTTTCCATTGGCATTGATTCACTTAGGGTGCAATCCTACGCAAGTTTAGACAGAAAAAAGGCCTACAACTCCCAGCATTCCCCAGTCAGTATAACTTGCATAGGATTGCACCTTCAGAATACTTTAAAACCTTGTAGTAGCTAGTGTAAGAGGCGTAGGATGTGAGATGGGTGCCAACAAAAGAGACCGGATGAATTATTAAACAAGTTAATTTATTAAAGGAACATTTTGTACATAAGGGATTACTAATATTTACTTTGGGATTTTCACAAGACTGCTTAGTGATAATTCTTAAGGTCTCAAGTGACACTGTTGCTTCCTCTTAATGACTTCTTTTACCTCAGGCCAAATTCCCTAAACCTCCACCCCAGCCAAATACCCTTACAACCAGGTCCAGCTTCAGGATACAGTCTTCCTCTGGCTCCCAAAGCTCCCCCTGTTGCATTTCTGGCTGCTTGGACAGTTTATCTGGATTTTTACTGCTTGCTTGTTTAAGTTTCTTCTGGAAAGATCTTAGGGCAGCCTCCTGGCATAGCACAGACACCTGTTTCCTATTCCTGATCTTTACCAGCCATGTAGGGTTATCCCACAGAGAAGGAATAGCTTAATAGTCAGGTCTTAGCTATTCACTCTCTCCTCAGCTTTCTCCTAGTCCTTCTAAAACACCACACACCAGCCAGCAAACCCTCTCCCTCTCCGATTACCACAGACTAACTCCAACCGTCAACCCCTTAGCTGTCCTTTCCCAACTGCTGTTTTTGACCTAGCTAGAATCCCCAACCAATCAGAAATGAATTTACCTGATCCATGTCTCATCGAACAATATTCAAAGCGACTGTCCACTCCCTGAGTTCAATACTTCGAATAGAACCAACATCTGTTGATTTGAAGGAAGTGGAAAGATTGCCACACTCATGTAACAACTGGAGATTGGTGCTAACATTTAAGCAAGATACCATCCCCCTTATTTTGTTGAAGATGAAGAATTTTCTAAATACACTGCACATCAGACCAAATAGGGTTTTTTGGCAAAGGAAGAAAAGCCCTCTCCTATCATATAAAGGAAAAGCCCGATTTAACAATTATAATCTTGGAAAGGATCCGGACAATTTTAATATTCCCTCACAAGCTAATAGACCATCTAATAGCCAACAAACCAGGCTAAAGAAATGTTCTAAATTAATAAAAGCAAAAACTTACGCTGGCTCAGCTTGTCTGAGCGTGGAAAGCTAAGCAGGGTCAGGCCTGGTTGTTACTTGGATGGGAGACCCCTCCTCTAGTTTCCTGCACTGAGCAGGGGGTTGGACTCGATAGCCTTGTAGGCTCCTTCCAACTCTATGATCTATGAAATCTATGAAATCTATGATACGATGACAGAATTATCAAATCCATTATCTGCTTTGGAAACTTTCATTCCTGATGACAGTAGTAATGATAAATGAAATAAATTAAAATAAATGAAATAAAGACAAAGGTAAAAATTCCTTGTCCTTAATTGATTTGGATTCCTCGTTGGGTGCGAGAATGCATCAGGTAAACACTTCTCTTGTGGAAAGAACATCAATGGCCGATGTGACGATAGACAACAATGTAATAAGAAATTCTTCGGAAGTTTTAAATACCTCTATGTACGCAAAGCTATCTATGACTAATATTCCCCCATTAGTCTTATTATATATTTCCAATCCTCTTAACAATGTTCCTTGTGCTTCAGGAGGTGGAAGAAGCACAAACAATTTGTGTGCACTCCCGGAAAACTCCAGTAGAAATAATATAGAACAAAATCTCGTGGCTGATCTACCTCTCCTAAATCAAAAAGACTCCTCGGAATGACTTACTGTAACTCAAAAGGTGCATAAAATAAGTAAGCCCCTGGAAATAATTTCTTGGAATGTAGCCAGCTGGTATCGATGTCTGACCTCCAGCCCGGACGTTCCTTTTTATCGCAGCAATTCTGATATTATTATTTTACAAGAGACATGGTCAGCAGATGAGTTAGAATTAGATGGGTATTACTTTTATAAGTTACAGGCAATCTCCGGAAAAGGCCCATGTAGACTAAAGGGTGGATTGGGTATATTCATTTCTACCTCTCTAAAGGTTGAAGTTCGGTCCAAACCCCCTCTCCTGCACTTAGCGATGGCCTTATTGTTGCTCTGGGAGGACGAAAGTTTCATCATTATTAATGCTTACCTTCCACCTGTAACTAAGAAAGCACTTATTAAAGAAAATTTGCTGGCTTTTGATAACTATATAATGAATATCTCTTTGGAGCATCTGGAGGCCCCAATCTTGGTAGTGGGGGACTTAAATGCACGGCTAGGTCCAAATGACTCTTTCTTAGATACTAAATTTAAAACACTTTCAGAGGATCTGGAGTATGATATGGCCTGGCTGCCCTTTATACATGCATCTAAGGACGGAAGGACAAATTCTGCTGGAATTCTGCTGACCAAATTAGCTCATAGGAGAGTGCTACATATCTTAAATGGCGCTTTTTACGGGGATTATCCAGGAGAGTTTACCTTTATGGCAGGCTCTAGAGCTAGCACCGTTGATTATATGATGGTATGTAGTTCTTTACTACCTATGATTAACAGGTTTCATATACTTCCATATTTAGAGGGAGATCATTTTCCATTATGTTTGCAACTTTCTCTATCAATAAAGCAAAGAAGTCAACCTTCTTATTACACAACTCAAGTCCTGTTGAATATGTACGTAAATAATACTGTATAGGCAAAAGAGTCAAATGGACAGGCAAACTCAACCATAAGATAAAGGACTTCTTAAATTTAGACAACTTGCAGAAATACTCTTTACCTTTTATGGATCTTGGAAAGGAACAGGACCCCCTATTCTCTTACGAGGAATTTACAAAGAAATTGTCTACTATACTGTCTCAGCCCAGAAAAGACAGAGTACCGCAGACTCACAGACATGGCAAACCTTGGTTTGATAAAGACTGTATTGCTGCAAAAAAAGAACTTATCAAGTTACACCCGTGCTTTTTGGAAAGTGACGGTGAGCGAAGACTTGAAATGCAACAGGCTGTATTGACTCAGAAAAAAAATCTACAAAGAGGTTATCCAGTGGAAGAAATGAGAATACACCATGAAATTATGGAACGACCTCATTTATGCAGTAAAACAAAATAACTCTGCTTTATTTTGGAAATGTACCTCAAACTTTAGCTGTAGTTTCTTTTCGCCATTAGCCTCCTATATTTCCGCTGACAATTGGGCCTCCTACTTTCAAAAGATGTTCGAAGACCACACTCAGATCCCTTCTAATGAGAAGATAGAAAATCTCCATCCATGGCCACCAGTCACACCTCAGGAAGTAGAATCTCATATCCGGCGTTTAAAAAATGGAAAGGCCCCAGGATCAGATGGAATCCCTCCCGAAGCCCTTAAAAGAAAACATTGATTGGTGGGCCCAGTTTCTCGCAGTATTATTTACGTACATATTCAACAGGACGCGTCCCCAAAGCTTGGGGTTTGGCCATTATTGTTCCCATCTTTAAAAAAGGAATTAAAAGCGACCCTGCAAATTATATGCCAATCAGTCTACTGAATATTATTAGTAAATTATATACGAGACATTTACTGGATGAACTTGAAAATTGGCTAGAACAAGAAGAGATCATCGCTCCAGAACAAGCAGGCTTCAGAGAAGGGAGGTCCCCAACTGAACACTGTTTAATTTTACAACATTTAATAGAAAAATATTAAGCAAAAGGACCAACTTCCCTATATGCTGCCTTTATTGATTTAAATACAATACAAAGGAAACAATATACAGTAGTACCTTGGATTACGAGCATAATTCGTTCCAGAACCATGCTTGTAATCCAAAACACTCGCATATCAAAGCAAGTTTTCCCATTAGAAATAATAGGAACTCCGCTGATTCGTTCCACAACCATTTACTCACTGCTTTGCTGGTTCCCTGGCAGGGAGCCCCATGGAGGGAGCCTGCAAAGCAGTGATTAAATGGTGCGTGGAGGGCAGGCGCGGCGCAGCCACTCGCTCTGCAGGTGCCTCGCGCGCTGCCATGCCGGCTCCCGGGCAGGGAAGTGGCACGGCAGCGCGCAAGGTGCCCGCAGCGCGAGTGGCCGCGCCTCCCTGCCAGGGAGCTGGCAAAACACTTTGCCGGCTCCCCGCCAGGGGGCTGCATGTAGGCATTACCTCTGCTCCCTACCTATTCCAGGGGCAGTTCGCCTCTCCTTGGCGAGCCGCCCGCGCTGCCATCGCCGGTCCCGTCGCGTCCCTTGCTGCCCCGGAAGGGACGCGACGGGACCCTCGCGCTGCCGCTTTACTTGCCAGGGAGCTGTGTGGAACTTTGCCAGGGAGCTGCGTGGAGGCGTTCCCGCTGCTCCCTGCCTCTTCCAGCGGGGGCTCGCCTCTCTGCGAGCCGCCCGCGCTGCTATCGCTGGTCCCATCGCGTCCCTTGCTGCTCCGGAAGTGACGCGACGGGAACTGCAGGGAGCCAGCGATAGCAGCGCGGGCGGCTCGCGGAGAGGCGAGCCCCCGCTGGAAGAGGCAGGGAGCAGCGGGAACAGCAATTTGTATGACTTATTATAAACATAAGTACCACATAACAAAGTAAAAGGTATCCAAAATTCGTAGTCCAAAGTAAACCAAAGTGTCCAAGGTCACTGAATGTTGTAACCAAAGTATGAAGGTAGGGAAGATAATGCTCTCTATAGCAACATTCCTTTAAACGATGCACGTCTTATTATTTCAAATTTTCTGGATCTTAGACTCTCTAAACATCCTCCAACCCATTTGTTACTAGGCTTGTTAGATATTATTTTTGAACATAATTTTTTTAGGTATAAACCCAATTTTATTTACAGGTTAAAGGCGTGGCCATGGGCTCCTCTGTGGCACCCTCTGTGGCTAATTTATTTATGTCTCATTTTGAAAATTCATTTATTTTTAATTCAGAACTCTATAATCACATTCTTCTTTATAAAAGGTATATTGATGATTTATTTTTCATTTTTGAATCAGAACTTTGGTTTGATAAATTTAAATCTTGGATTAATTCAGTATCTTCTGATATTCAATTTACAGGTTCTTGTAATCCTTGTTTTGTTTCTTTTTTATTCACCAAAGTTAGTCTAGATCCTTCTTTACGTACTATTTTCCTATCTCCTTTTAAAAAACCTACTGATAGGAATGCCTTACTGCATTACAATTCTTTTCATACAAAATCTCTTAGGGATAACCTCCTTTTTAGTCAATTTTTGCGTCGTAAACAGAATTCTTCTTATTCCGTAGACTACCATTTGGCAGCACAACAACTTAGTTTAAATCTTGAATCTAGGGGCTATCCTAAACAGGTTATCAATAAAGCTATAAACAGAGCACATAGTAGACACCAGTCTTCTCTTTTTCAGACATCCACCAATAAAGATAAACACATAAATAAAGACTCCATATACACTTCAATCCAATACTCTCCCTTAGCTGGTAAAATTAAAAACATTCTTCGAAAACATTGGCACCTCCTATCCAGGTTGTCAGTCTTTTCCCACTATTGGACTTAGAAGGACTAGGAATCTAGGTGACTCTATTATTCACTCTGATGATTTAGGTCCCCCTCCTCCACCTTCTACTACAGGTCATTTCAAATGTGGCAGATGTTCAATCTGTCCACATGCCTTACAGATCAAGTCTTTTTATGATACTAATTCAGGGTTTAAATTTACCATTAGACATTTTTCCAACTGCAATTCAAAAGCAGTCGTACATATAGTTCGATGTCCCTGTAACTTATTGTATGTGGGTAAAACCACTCGCCAGATCAAATATAGAATACAAGAACATAAATCTAGGATCCGTAATCGGGTGTTAACCGCCCCGATGGTACAACATTTTTTAGATAAAAAACGTGAGGATAAAGATTTACAATTTTTTGTGATCTGGAAGCTCCACTCTCATTCTTACAATATTCTAGACGTAGATCATCTAATCAGCCAGCAGGAGGTGCGCTTTACTTTTCTTCTTAATACAATTACACCCGGTGGTTTAAATTGTGAATATGATTGGTCTAGTTTTATATAAAACAAACGTTGTAATCTTTTTATATGTATTGGAGTCATTATATGTATACCTGGCTTTATGAAACATATCAATGGTTTACTTGTTCTGTTTTTCATTGTTTCAATGTGGAATTGTATATGTGGCAACTCTGTATTCTTTCCCCTTTAATTGTAAACTCATTCTTTCAGCTTACACCTGTTTGGTATTAGCACTTTGTATAAATTTGCTGGGTTAACTTTAGCTCAGTCCTTTTGAAAGGCATTGGCTACAGGCCTTTACACTTCTATGAATTATAACTATATGAATCTTAGTAAAACTGACTGCTAAGCATTTATTTTAGTATTTCTTGCTCTGTATCTATTATAGTTCCTTTCTAAATATTATATGTTTTTGTATCCATTACAATCTGTATATATTGTTTCAGCTCACTGAAGATTATTTACGAAACGACGCTACATATCTAGAAACGTCGTCTCTTATCTTCCCTACCTTCATACTTTGGTTACAACATTCAGTGACCTTGGACACTTTGGTTTACTTTGGACTACGAATTTTGGATACCTTTTACTTTGTTATGTGGTACTTATGTTTATAATAAGTCATACAAATTGCTGTTTGTTTTCCAAAATTGAAAACCTTATCATTTCCTTTGAAATAATTATATAATAAATAATTCCTTTATCTTTGTACTCAGGGCCTTTGTGCCGTTTCCATTATAATTTACCTATTTATTGATTTAAAGGCAGCTTTTGATAAGATTTCACGGACAAATCTCTGGCAGAAATTAGAGAATTCTAGCATTGATAAAAGATTGCTTTTCCTCATTCGAGCTTTGCATGATCAGTCATCTATCAGAGTTAGATATAATCCTCAAGGCTCTCTTACCTGCGATATTAAGACCTTTTAAAGGAGTCAGACAAGGCTGTCTCCTGGCGCCTGCATTATTTAATTATAATATTAATGACATGGTAGGATATATGAGCGATTTAAAAAATCACCCACCCAAACTTGCCTCGTACCATCTGGCAATTTTGCTATATGCATGCTGTTCTCTTAGCAAGGACGCCGATAGGGCTTCAAAGAGCTCTAAACAGATCCTATTGTGATAATGAGCTTCTGGAAATTAACTATAATAAAACTAAGGTAATGGCATTCGGTAAGAATCCTAGAAGTCGGATTTGGAAAATGAAGGGGAACCGTATTGAACAAGTTAATGAATATAAATATTTGGGAGTTGTAGTGCAGGGTTCTGGGTCTAATATAGCGCACTGCAATATGCTGGCTGACCGTGGTGAAAGATCTGTATATGCCATCTTAAGATTTTTCCGATCCAAGGGACGATTTTACGTTCCAGCAGCATTAAAATTATTCCAATCTAAAGTCATCCCTCAATTGCTCTATGGCACTCACACGGGGATGGCAATTTCAAGTCTGTATTTATTGGAAAAAGTCCAGTCCAAGTTTTTACGTGCCATCTTACAAGTGCCCTCTTGTGTGCCCAATGCGCTAATTCGCCTGGAAACAGGTGTAATGAAAATCGAAGCAAAAATCTGTCTCTCAACAGCTTATTTATGGTTGAGGTTGCATAGTGATATAAAGGGCTTATTCCCACTAATAACTCATGACAACTTGCAACCCAGATGGATCAGGACGATTAAATCCAAACTCAGAAGTGTGGGTTTATTGCCCAATGCCCTTCTTGCTCAAAATGTTGATCGGGCAAAAAACATTATAAAACAGAGGATCCTAGATATAGAGAGGCAACAAGATCTGCTAAAATCTCCCGGTTATATATCTTCCATTAGCCATAGATACATCATGACCATGTCCCCGTATCTTATGAACTTGGAAGTTCAACGTCATAGGAGAGCCTTTTCTTTAGCTAGATGTGAGGCCTTTCCGTCTGCTGTATTGCAAGGAAAATATTTGAAAATACCATACTCTGAGAGACTCTGCCCATGTTGAAGTTGAATCCACGGGTCATATGTTTTTACGTTGTCCTTTTTATACTGAAACAAGGGCTAAATTTATTTCCCCCTTTTTAGTGACTATCGTATCTGCCTGATAAGTTCTGTTTAAGAAAATTATTAGCTGATGATAATCCGAACATTACAAGACTGGTAGCCAAGTTTTGTGCTTACATGGTCAACATTCGCACCAAATACGAGCTGAAGTAAAAAAAAATATTATACCATCTAGTTTTAAATTTTATTTATTTTTTTAACATTTATGGTGAATTTTAAAGTTTTACTATTTGTATAATAATGAACCTTTGCATGTCCTAATGTAAATTGTGTATGATTATGTATGATTTTCTACGAAGTGGTTTTGGTCTATGACCGTAAATAAATAATTAATCAATCAATCAATCAATCAAAAGCGACTGTTTACTCTCTCCCCCTCTCTTCGGAACGTCACTACACAACTACTACACAGGCCTTTGTCAGTAGCAAAACAAGGTCTCAAGCCCACTCAAATACACTGTAGCCTCACAGAGGACTCACAAAGTAAAGATTACATACCAACAACAGTTATATACAGGGCATTTCTTCTCAGCTGATATTCTGTATTTTTCTTGTTTCTGTGTTTAGTTTGATGTATATGCAAAAGCCTGGTTGGCTATTGAGCAATAAACTGAACTGAACTGAACATCACAGGTGAACACATGCAATGGTTTTAAAAACAACAACACACAAATACAAAGGAAAAGTATTTTCAGCAGGGGGCAAATGGGAATGAAGAAACAGCAGGGTGGACTATGTGCTTAAAGAGCATTTTCTGTAAATAACAACAACAACAACAACAACAACAGACTAGTTTAATGGTTCCTTTTAAGTATAATGTACAGTTTGTTCCTGAACTGGTATGTTGAAGTTCAGGAAAATAAAGTGCACAACTGAAACTACCACCTCCTTCCAGATCACTTACTTATTGGGAAACATATACGAAATTATATTAATTCAGCTTTCTAAATGCATTTCTCTCTCATTCACACACAAATCGTCACTTCTAAAAAAATACCAGGCAAATTGTGATAAGGACATATAAAATACCATGAGGTTTGTTCAGTTTTTTGAACTGTCAACAGTAAACATACCTTCCTGTGCTTTGATGTATTCTGAGTGTGTGTTCAGTGCCTTCTGGGATGAAAAAAGCACACTAGCAAACAAAATGCTTAATCAAAGCAGTCATCTCCTGTTAACATCTCACAATACCAGTGGGTCAGCTGTATTTGATACCAGCCACCTAGGGAGCACCTTCTGCTCAAACCTCAGGTAATTGCCTAATCTATTTTATGTTTTAATTTTTGACTTAATGTTTGGACAGCTTTTCACTGTATACACAAAGTTCAAACACAAACACACACACACAGATATACACTTGATTTTTAAAGGTTAGTGTTGGCAATACATGGGCTCATCTTTGATTTAACATCAGATCAACAGGGAAGTGAATGAGAAGGATGACACTTTTTTGGAAATCTATACTATAATGCACTAAAGGATTTTGTGATTGTCAAAATTGTGGCAGAGAGTGAACTTCTGACTCCAGTTAGCTTAAGTTCAGCTGCCTTAGAATCTTTATAAACATAGAGAAGTATTAAAACAGGATAGTGAGCAGGGTTAGTCTCCTCTGAGAAAGTGACAGAGCAGATGAGGAGGTGGGGAAGCTAGTAAGCATAGGGGACCTGACCAAAATCAGGACCCTAGTGTGGAGGGGTAGGAGGCTTTAACACATTGCCCCTGCTATGGTCCTAATCCAGGTCCCGTCCCCCCCAATGCCCACAATTTGCATAGAAAAAAGCCCACATTGAAGCTAATGAATGCTTTCCCTCCTATGTGCATTACGGATGTGGGGGGGGGGCAATCAGGATTGGGACACATCAGTGGGCAGAGGTTAAAGCTCCACACACTATGGTCCCAATCCACACTAGGGTCTTTTGCGCTTATATTTCAGTAAAGAAGAAGAACAGACGTAGCTGCATGCTATATAGTAACAGTAAAGTACAGTTTGACCATAAGAGGCAGGGAACTCAGAGTCAGAAGCTCCCTTCACGTATGAATCATATGAAGGGGTATCATGAGTAGAAAGGGGCTGTGGGGTCACACCAATGCCCCCTGCCTCTGAGTTTGTGCAACCTCCCCTGGCCCTGCCACCAATGTCAATGTGTAAGGCAGGGTCATCTGCAGCTTATGCCTGTAGGCCTTCCCCTGAGGATGTCCATCTCTAATGCGTGGACAGGGGTGGGGCTGAGGAACCATGTAGCTTTGGGGGCAGGACCAATGGCAGTTTTATTTCTGATCTATAGTTCTTATAGCTGCTTCATCTCACAGGCCAAAGTAAAAGGAATGAGGGCCTTCCCGGTGTCAGCTCCACCCGGCACCACAGGAGAACCGGTGAGTGAGAAGGGGAGACCCCAAAGGCGGCCCAACACTCGATAGCCTTGTAGGCTCCTTCCAACTCTATGATCTATGAAAACCTCCCACAAGCTGCACCGCGGGACAACAGCCAGGAGAGCATCAGGTTATCACCAGTCACCTGAAAACGCTGCCTGGGGGGGGCGGAGATGCCGGGCCTTAAATAGAGACCTCGGCTCTCTGCCCCCCGCTGGTCTGATCTGAGCCATGTGCTCAGAAGCAGCCTGTTCTTTAATTCTACTAGGTGTATGTCTGACCTGAGTGACTATTTTGCACCTGACTCCATTTGGTAGACCTTGAGGTTCTAGCTAAAAAACCCCCACAGATTTGTCTACCCATGCCTTAAACCAATATGACACCTGTTCCTAAAGCTCTAGCCACCTTAACCGTCTTGCCTAAAATATACCGTATCCATGGGTAATTACATAGCTTTTACTCCTACCCACTCTGCAGCACCATTACCACCTGAACTATAGATGTAACTTCCCTAAGAACCTTGCAGATCAAGTATCATTCCAACGCAACGGCTTCAATGTAGAAATGCCAGTAAAGTCTCTGAGTCTGCAAGGTAGGCTTATTGCCTGTTCTGGATGGGCTGCACTCCCTCTGAAAGAACAGGTCCATAATCTGGGGGTACTCCTGGATCCATCTCCGTCGGTAGAGGCAAAAGTTGCCATGGTGGCTCAGAGTGTCTTTCTACCAGCTTTGGCTGGTACTCCTGCTATGGCCTCTCCTGGACAGAGATAGCTTGGCCACAATGGTACAGGAACTATTAACCTCAAATATGGATTACTACAGTGTGCTCTATGTGGGACTCCAGCTAGTCCAGAAAGCAGTAGCCCAGCTGTTGTTGTAGGCTGCCCTTTTCAGCATGTAACACCTTTGCTAAGGGAACTGCACTGGCTTCCTATTTGCTACCACACCAGATTTAAAGTTCTATTGTTGATGTATAAAGACCTAAACAACTTGGGATCAAGATATTTGAGAGTGTGTTCTCCCTTACCAGCTTGCCGAGTCACTGAGGTTATTGGGTGAGACACATTTGGTGGTTCCACATGGACCCGAGGTCTGTTTAGAATCATAGAATCATAGAAAAGTAGAGTTGGAAGGGGCCTACAAGGCCATCGAGTCGAACCCCCTGCTCAATGCAGGAATCCAGGTCAAAGCATCCCCGACAGATGGCTGTCCAGCCGCACCTTGAATGCCTCCAGACTGGGAGAGCTCACCACCTCCCTAGGTAATTGGTTCCATTGTCTTAGAGTCCACCTAGGAGTAGAACTTTTAGTGTACTGGCTCCCTCTGTGGAATTTCCTGCCAGTTGTCAGGAAAGCTCCGATGTTGTTTTGTTTTGGTGTCTCCTAAAGACTTTAAAAAAATATGTTAAAAGGCTTTCTCTGAATGACCAGCTACATTTTTATTGTATAACTTGATTTTAAATGCCTTTATTCTTGGGTATTTTTCTTCTTTTTTGTTTTACTTTCCATCGCTTGGGGATCTTTTTAAAGATATAGAGCAGTTTATAAATTCCACAGATAGATAGATGATAGAGTTTTCAAGCTCAGAAACAAACTTTGGGGACTTTACAAAACCCATCTCAAATGAGAGGTAAAATGTAAAGCCCCAGATTTCAAGCTCCCGATCCCAGCATTGCTGAATGTACTCACTATTCCCAAAAGCACTACCAGCCAGTTTCCTGTCCTTGCAGAAGCATATTCCTCTCTCCAAGCAGTAGAGGTGTCTGGAGCTGCAGTGTTGGTGTGTGAGGAGCAGATTGAAGGGAAGTTTTCCCACTTTCCTCTCTCCTCCATCAGGATACAAACACCAGGAGATCATGACAGATGTAGCTCTCATGGGCTTAGAAGTGCTGCTGCAAAAGCTTTTGTGCCCTGATGCGCTGTTTCTTTCTGTTACCAGGGTAACAGAGAAGGGGAAAGGGGAAAAAACTCCCTCCCATCCACTCCTCAGACGCCACTGCCAGTGCTTCCTCCACCACTGCTTTAAAGGTATGGAAAGGGAAGGACTGGTTGGTATGACAGTCTGAACAGGGATGGTGAGCGCTGGTGGGGATTTGAAGCATTTTCTTGAGTTTGGATTAGTTCAGAGAAATGATCCACAATTTTCTGTATCTTTTAAAAATATCTCAGATCATTTCAGAGGTAATCTGAGATGAGTTTGCTAAAGCTTTCCCATTTCTGTTAACAAGCAACTGGGGTAACTTCTCTTTTCTCCATTTGGTGCAGCAGCATTCTCCCAGATCTATTAGTTGCCCAACTGAATCCCCAGGCTGTGGCAAAGTGGCAATTGCTTGTCTCTATGTCTATAAAATCAGACTTTGTTACATATTCCAGCTCACAATGGAACAAATCTGCAACAATGAAAGAACTAATTAGAAGTAGAATTTGGCTTCCACTTTTCTCTAATGTCAACCGCAACCAAGCCCACTCCAATTACAGTATTCCATCCTTTACAGCTCAGTGCTGCTAACTGCATGACTTGTAACCTTATTTCTCCACCTACACACTTCCTGGTCCTGCCTGACCTGATGGAATGTCTATGATACTGAACAAGAACAAATCAGCCCTGATTGCATTGCATAAAAGATAGTCTCCTACCCATTTTCACATAGGCGTTAATATGGTTTAACCTCAAAGCAGCAGCAAAAAAAATCTTCCTACCTCTGTTCCCTATTCTGGAGAAAGAAAAGGTGGTAGTGGGGCTTCCTGGTTTGGCTTTATGCTCCAGGCACCTTGGCTATGCTGTTGCCAACTCACCTACAGCCATCCTCCCAATCTTGCAGTTTGGTAGAGGACAGGTGATCTTCACACACCCCACAGCATCAAAGAGAGTGAGTGTGGCAAGTGAACTGTAGAAGCCTTAAAGCCCTGGTAGCAGATTTCCAATTCTTGCAAGAAAGAACAGAATCCTATCATCTGGATCCGAAAACTCCTGCTGACTATATCTGTTTTGCTACTTTCTACATTTGAAGTGTAACGAGTAGACACCATAAAGAATTAAAATATGCAGAGAAATCCTACACATGTTTACATAGGAGTAAGCCCCACTGCATTCGATGGGACTTATTCTCAGACAAGTGTGTTTAGGATTACAGCCTATGAGTTACAATAAAATCTACAGTTACCTAAAGAATGGGTTATATAACAGAGTGCTGGATTTATATTTAGAAAAGTCCAGGCATTCAAACACGCAACAGCTTGCATTTTGAACATGGGGTGAACACAGAAATGGAACATCCTATGTTGGAATACTCTATGCTTCTGTAAAGTTGAAACACCTCTGACCCAAAAATAAAGCCAGCTCTCTACTTGGAGACACAGATGACTCTAAACATTTTGCAATGTCTGATAATGCATACATTCACACAATAAAATTTAGCAGAAAGAAGCAGTTAGGTTAAATTTTATTTACCAATGTATCTGAATCTCCAAACCTATTTACACAGCAGTATAACAGATGGGTGATAGCTTAACTCCAGTTTAGGTATTATGGCTAAGATCCGCACTGATAGATCTATCCTCCACAAAGCACTGAATCAACTTTTAAAGACATCTGTGCTCATAATCATTGCAAAATCCTATAACATGTATTCCATGAGTTAATTATACATTCCTTTTGTATAATTAAAAACAGTGCCTTTCTATATTTACAGAATATTTTACAGACCATTTTTTAGGTGAATAGATAATATATACAGTGCAAATGCACACCCACAGTAAGATGTAGGGTGAGAGACCCATGTTTAAGCAAGTCTTTTTTTTTTTTTACCACCCACCACACTCTTGATATTTTCAAGTTCATTTTTAAAGTTTTTTCCAAACTGTAATAATGGGCACAGGCAACAACCATATACGTCTCAAAGGTTCTTCAACTTGCCTGTCAGAACTCAAAGCATTTGGGGGTGATTGGTTTTTCAGTAGTATATACCACAGCAGAGTATTTAAATACTGAAATAGAACGGTTCTTCAAATCAGTAGGTATATCACTGCTGTTAATAAAATGGTTTATTATTAGGAAATCATATCACTTGAAATTCAACACATAAATGATAATAAGAGATTTCTATAAAGCTCTGTACTTGCTTGATTACAAAAATTAAGAGTTCAAAAAGCAATTGTCCAAGGCCTAGAAAGCAGATGGCTAGACACAAACTTCTAGTGTGTGTTGCTCAAAAGAAGAAAGAAAAGACATTTACCTCATGGTCCTACACAAAGAAAACTAAACAAAATGTTATTTTTAACATATTTTTTATTTAAATTAAATCTCTAAGTTTATCAAAATCTTCCAGCAGTTAAAGTCCTACCATTTAACAGGGAAAACCAGTCAGCTTGCCAAGGAAAGGGTGACCAAGCATTTTATGACATTGGCCAATCTATGAGCTTTTCTAAATGAGGTGGTTAATCTACTGCATCTACTTTCGATATCGTTAAAGACTTGAGATCTGAGCACTACACAACAAGCATTTCCTTTCCTGCTTTTCAGCTAAACAACCTCTAGGTGGCACTGTGGTATAGCAGAATAGCACAATTACACAAGCGGAAAACATGTTTTCTTTCAGTTTTCACTAATAATGAGATTTTCTACATGAGGTATGTATTGTGTGCTTGCTCCGCTGACATGACACATGTTGGCACCACTGCTGCTGCATTGCACCATCTGTTTGAATGGGGAGTGAGCAGGCACCAGGCAGAACCGTAAGTGAACAGCAGCAAGGTGTTGGAGAAGAAAGTTGTGTGTGCTACGCAGCCTGTCCTGCACCACTTCAGCTGCTCTGCTGCCCTCAGGTATGCTGGAGGTCCTGTTGCTAATGTTGAAAAAAGGTTTGTCTGCCAGTCAGATTGGCTTCTGTACATGGAATGGGGGTGCACCATCTTGTTCTCCATCTCACACAACAAAATGTCTTGGCCAACCCTGATGAAGAGACAGTGCCCTTGCAAGCCTATCAGGTAAGGTCTGTTGGCTGTCTCACTGGAGTTTTGCCCTTTTATATTTCAAATTTGCTAAACTTTAGATATCACTGCAAATATAGACCAAATTAATCAATAACAGGCAACACAAGAAGACAAATACAATCTTATTTCAAGTATAGCAGAAGAAAGAGCATTGGTTTTTAATTAGTCTGATGTGACTTATGTAAACTTCACAAAGAAGAAGTTTGGTAAATGTTATATTCCATAACCACAGGGAAGAAGCTATCTATAAGCAGCAGTATAATGTTATATCATAATCAAAACACTTTAATAATAATAATAATAATAATAATAATAATAATTATTATTATTATTATTAATTATTATTATTATTATTTCTGTACTGCCCAATAGTAAATAAATCTACTAATTTATATTCTAGATGGACATGCCGTGCTTAATTAGATATTTTTTATTATTTATACATTCCCAAAATTTGCAAATATCAAAGTCAATACTGTGTTCTCTTCTACCCAAGGTGATTACAAATAAGGACACTTCACAAACTGTACATTATTTTCATGGTAGTAGAAGTTATGTCAGAAATAAATCCCAGAAATAAGAATTATGCTAAATACTAAATAAAGACACTTTTTAGGATGAATTTTTTAGGATGAATTTTTTAAATTTTTAGGATGAATTTTTAAAGCATGGTGGCCACCATCTTGTTTGGCAGTTTGAATGTAGCTGGTTATGTAAAAAAAATGTCTGAGATACTTGCTGCAAGATAGCAAGAGGGAGCCTTGTGGAGCTTCAAGCATGTGCTGCTTGCTTTTTGGAAACCGAAGTTGTGTGATCTCTAGCACCGTCTGTCCGGATAATTCCCCATGTGTAACTTTGTATTTCTAAATATGCAGATATTTCGCAAAACAGCACAAGCCTGTTTCTGCCCATATATCAATTGACCATAAAAGGCTTCCATGGAACTTCCTGTTGCTTAGTGAAACATGAAACAATAATTCCAAGATGGATGACAGGAAAAGTATAAAATACAATTGGGCTAAGCAGCCTTAGTAGGGCCTAGGTTTTTTATTTGTCTCCTTCTGCCAGATGGAAGGTAGGTAGTCTGGCAGTGGCTGCTGATGTACTCTGGGCTGGGAAGAACATGGCAAAATGACAGTTGGTCCCAGCAGCCTGACTGAATTGGCTGCACTGTCACAATCAATCTCCTTCTGCCTGATTCTGGATAGCTGGCTGCTTTACTGGGGACAGTCAAGTAATTTATTGGGAAGAGACATTCATTATGGCTTCGTTCCATATGAAGTTAGTCATGCTTTAGTCCCATTTATTTATTTATTTCTAAGATGTATTAGTCGCCATATAGTTAATAGTTCTTAGGGTGACATACAGTAAAAACACAAATAAAATCCAAATCCATATAAATAAAACCCAAGGTGGCATAATAAAACAATCAGTAAAGAGCAGCAGAGGCTAAATCAACAAACATCAGAACAAGCAGATCTAAAATATCATAGAAATAAAACTACAAAACCACAACACAGCAGCAGAAATATACAGAGGATTAAAAGGCCTGAGAGAATAAAAAGGTATTTGCCTGGCACTAAAAAAAGATTTAAAAAGTAGACTCCAAGTGGAGCTATCTAGAAAGGTTACTCCATAACTGGGGGGCTACTACTGAAAAGGTTCTCCCCAAGAAGCCACCCACTGTGCATGAGCACTCATGGCAGGATGATCTGAGGATGATCATCTCAGGGCTTTGGTGGGAATAGATGCTCCTTCAGATACTGTGGCCCCAAGGTTAACAACAGGTCTTTGAATTGAGCCTGGAAACCAACTGGAAGCCAGTGAAGATGATACAATATTGGTGCAATCTGATCATAATGCCCAGTTCCAGTCAGTACCCCAGCTGCCATATTTTGTACTGAAGTTCCCAGACCATCTTCAAGGGCAGCCCCACATACAACACATTGCAGTAATCTAAACAGAAGGTTACAAGGGCATGGATCACTGAAGCCAGGCTGTCTCTATCCAAGTAGGGTTGGTGCTCCATGCAACTGAGAACACTTGTGCCGCTGACAAAGATAGATCTACAAGCAACTGCAAGCTACAAGCTTGATCCTAGTTTAGGGTCAAACTAAATGTGAAATGAAATACCTAGCATGCAACTCCCTATGGGTTGTTCGTTTCCTGAAATTAAGCAGTGGGGAGGGGCAAGCAGGATCAGTGCCATAGCAGAGAGGGAAGGTTAAATTCTTCTCTCCTCAACCACCACAGAATTCTCCCAGAATTGCCCCCTCTGCATAACAGATAGAAATACAAAAAACAAACAAACAAAAAGATTCATGGCACAAAGGCTTGCTATATTTTTACTTTCTCTAATTGCATGTGGGGGAAAGGATTTTGGAGATGGGGCTGCAACTTGGGAAGAAAGGATTAAACTTTCCTTCCCTGCATGTTGAGGTCTCAGTCCAGATCATGCCCATGCTTACGTTGTATAAACATAGCACATGTATTTAATGTAATGTGTAGTTTGACCATTAGTCTTTTGATAGAAATGACATTGAGCAAATTCATGAAATGAAATAAGACTTTTACAGCTCTTTAGGGAAGAGCCCAGGAACATGTACAGCACCTAGGTTAGATTGTCCCCCCTGCCCTAGTTTTTCTTGAGAGGTGACTGCTTAGAGTTCTCCCACTTCTAGTCTGCCTATCGATTTTATATCTGATCACTGGAGTACTTATATTCTGTCTTTGTTATTTAAAGGTAAACAATTATTTTAGAGGGTCAGGAGTATCTGAGTTTACTTGCACATGGGGGAAAAATGCTTCTCAGTTGTTCTGTAAATTCAGGGCACAATTAAATCTTGAGTCCTATTACAGTAATACCTTGGATTGCAAGTAAAATTTGGTCTGAGAGCATTTTGCAAGACAAGCAAAAAATTTTAATAATTTTTGACTTGATAAATGAGCAAGGTCTTGCAAGACAAGTCGTAGGGATGTAACCGCTCTCCTCAAGCGGGCGTAGCAGGCCGAAATCGGCCCCGCTGACGCCCGCCAGAGACTCGCTTTGATATAAGAGTGTTTTGGATTACAAACACAGTTCCGGAATGAATTATGCTCTCAATCCAAGGTATTACTGTACTTTTAAAAACTTTATTTCTTCTTTTACAAGTAAGTATTTTAATCAATATTGTCAACAATGCAACCAACTCGTACAGGCAAGAGACATGGTTCTGCAGAAGCAAGAAATCAAGTTCTCTGTACTCCAACTACATCCAAGGATTAAAGTGTTGAAGGTACATGGCTCAGGAAGTGGAAGTGTCAATCAAGACATTGTTGTGTCTATATGGTATTGTTGAGAATTGGAGGCAACTTCATACAAAGATACTTATGTTAATTCTTCTGTCCATTGATATATTACAGACATGCACTTTTTTCCCTTCCAATTTTGTAGTAGCAGTCTCTTAGCTGTCAGAAAGGTCCAGATTATCCATTAAGGTCCCAGATAGATGGCATATAATCCATCAACAAATGTATGTCTGTGAAATGCAGAGAAATTTCCAGAATCAAATTGATAATCACAGAAACTTCATTCCCACATCAGCTGGAAAAAGAACCTGCCCTGAAACTACATCTCCAGCAATTAGGGAAAGGGGACAGGTGCTTACGAAAGAGTCTTATGGGTATCCAGTAGGCTCCAAACCTTCATTTCTGATGGATCTGTTGCAGTTTTGTATCCAAGGTAAAGTTTTTAATGGATGCAAGGACCACCTTCTAGTTACTTCGTTGTATAATGTACTTTAACTCCTTTATCTATTCCTTTCACAGATGGAACACATCAATTTTGATTCTATGAAGCAGCCAATGGAGTGTATGTGTGTATTGCCAGCAGACAGAGTCAGGAATGCCATATTCAGTTTGGAGTGTAGGAAAAGGGAAGAATTCATCTCTCAGTACTATAAATTGGCCAGGGGTTAGGATTTGGTTGGCTGCTCATATTTTCCATAGAAATGTTTGTCCAGCTATTTTCAAGGGCCGATGCATTAGCCAGGCATGGACATGTTGTATAACGTTTTTAAATTCTACACCCTACACAGAGAAATAGTTTTCCAGAATGGAAGGCAACCTATAAGCAGAGTAAAATATGTCATCTTGATTAAAAGATCATCTGAGTGAACAGATCTTTGACAGAAAAATACATATTTACTGCTTACAATCAAATTTTTTGTATCTCTGGATCCAGCACATAAAGCACACACATCAATGTTTATATTCATCAAGTGAGACCTGTCGCATCTACTTCTACTCTTTCTTGTGTTCATTGTTTTGTTATCGTTAGCGTATAGATTGAATGGCAGGTGACATTCCATAAATGTAAATAAAGTAAGACATTAATCAAATTAAAGTACCACTTCTCCAAAGTGTAACAAGTCATTTGCATATTAAGTATAATTGAATTTATAACTACAAAAAGGAACTTCCAATTAAAGGGCATCATGAACTGCATTTCAACTTACTGTAATAAGTATATTGCACAGATAGCTGTTGAATTCTAGTGTGGTATTGAAAAAGTGTGTAAATTGTAACACAGAACCCTTATACATCAGCTGTTAAGGGCCTAATGAGACCAGACAACAGAAACCCATGACTGGCTCTTCTGGCTGTTTATATTTTGGCAAAGAGCAGCTGTGTGTGTATCGGGGAGGGGGAGGTTCTGATGTGAACCAGGACTATGCTACTGAGGGAGAGAAGATTTAACCCTTCTTCAAGTGCTATTTGGCCAAATAAAATCCCCTCTGAAGCTGTTATTTCTCCCATTAGAAAAACTGGTATGCAAAAGTTCCCCCAAAATTGCCCCAATCCATTTTGAATTGGGGTGATTTTACTTCAGAAAATGTAGGGAGGGGGAAGGGTTAAAACTGGTGTGGGGGGGGAGAGGGGTCCTGACCCAAATAACAGTGATCCTAGTGATGTTTACAGTGTAGTCCTGTGCATGTCTACTCAGAAGTATCACAGAGTGGGTAAATATAGGTAAATATATTATTGCAGACTATATCTGCAGCTTTCTGCATATGGCACAGTTGTAGTTTGTGTTAGGTTGATCTCTGGTGGTCTAATATCATGTGTGGATTGCTTGGTAACAGGTGACATGTGCAGTATAAACAGAGCGTTCTCCATGAGCCTGTGTCCTGCTGGGCTGCACCCCTGCTGCCATTTTGTTATTTATTTTGCCCATGAGCCACTGTTCACCTCCTGCCTTTTCTAGTAAAACAAATGTGTGTGTGTGTGGGGGAGGGCAGATATAGATTTGTTTATTTATAATACTTTTATACTGCTGATATATTCAAGTCCCAAACTGGTTCACATAAAATAAAATATAACAATATAAAAGCAAGATAAAAATAATAAATAATTTTAAAAGATTACATTATAGTAGGTCACACAAGGCTGAAGAATACACATAGCAAATGCCACACTGAATATAGTCTTTCAGGTACCACAGGATACTTTGTTCAACATTAACCTTGTTTTGTTCTCAAATTTGTTATAGTCAACAAATGAGCTTACGTACATCAACTGTTATGAACTTCTTTAAAAAATGTTAATAGTTTCTGCTAGTAGACACTGATTTCCCTGTTGTGCCTTTAATTTTATATCATTTTTGGAAAGGGATCTAGCATAAATAACTTATTAGATACTCTTGTGATAAGTAGACACACTGGGCATTTAATTTTATTATTCTTAAAAATTGAGTGACTCAGTTTTGTAAATGTAACAATGTATCATAATTAAATATGCTTATTAACTAGCCATTTCACTGACAAAAGCATTCAAATAAAAAGGATCATTGATGTTTCATTCAGGGTGCCAAGAGCAATACTATGCTTATGGATTTGAGTGCATATAAAAGAGCAAACGCATACTAATTTTTATTGAATTGCATGCTGTTTTAACATATTCAAAATGTTTTAAAGCCTTCATCCAAAATTCATCAAAAATATACAAATGTGTCTTGGGGGCATTTTACTGCCCTAAGCCATTTTCCAATGTATACTGGGGTGGTAAAATGCCCCACAATATTAAATGTGTGTTTGGTATCAGATGAAGTATATTTAAACTGAAAATATTGGAAATGTATTATAAACTGTCAAGGTAAAACTTTAGGAAAAACATTCTTATCATCATTATCATCTAATAGTTTTGGATTTATGGGGTTAGAAAAATACATTACAACAAATCTGTCTGTGGTGAGTTCAATGTTCCCCAATGAAATTCCATGGCTTGTGCCATCATACTGACACGCAGAGTACTTAAGCTTCTCTAGATCAGTTTGTTTTTTTTTCAAGCCTGGGGACATTTTCATACCGCAGGACATTGCTTGGTTTTGGAGACTAAAAGTCACCCCAATGGAAACACCAATAGATTCTGGGAATATTTTATGCCCCAGGTGTGTCTTTCTAGATTGGTCACTGGTAAGAACCTGAAATTTGGAGACATTATGAAGGTGACAGAGATGCAATGAGAGGACTATGTGGTAGGTCTACTTCTGTGTAAATTCTGCACTGTAAATGGCAACTGGGGGAAACGTTGTTTCCCTGCCTGTTTGGGGGAGGTAAATAAAGCTACTTTTTATACAGCAGTCTCCGCCTAATTTCAGTAGCCAAAAAAGCCACACTATCTTGAATAGCATTTGTAACTTCCCCAAGCCTTTCCATCAGGATTGAAAGGTTTCCATCCTGAAAGGAGGCCTAGAAATAATTTTAGATAGATAGATCTAGATAGATAGATAGATAGATAGATAGATGATAGAACGGCTGTGCACGGCCCCTCCGATCTGATTTCGATTCCGATCTGTGTAATCAGGATCGGGCCTGATTATGATTCCATCCGACCTATATCTATCCCAATCCAGTTACGATTACACGGAATCGATTACGGCAGGACTCTCTAACCTTGGGTCCCCAGATGTTGCTGGACTACAGCATCCAGAATCCCTTGCCATTAGCCATGCTGGCTGGGTATGCTGGGAGCTGTAGGCCAGCAACATCTGGGGACCCAAGGTTGGAGAGCCCTGGTTTACAGTAACGGAATCAATTCCGTCTAGTTTTTTCCACAAACTTGCATTGGGGGAAAAAACGTCTTTCACCTCTTCATTTTAAAAGATAGAAACATGAAACCTGGTGAGATTGCAGATGTCCTCGAGATGTTTATGCCCCCCAAATTTCAGACACATGGGTCTTGTGGTTCCCCTGAAGCCCTCTCCCCCAAAACAGGAGATCTTTCACTGGGAACTTTTTTGGACTCTCTCTGTCGGTGGCTATAGTAAGCTGCTACACTAATCCTTTCTTTTGGCATGCAAATTTCCCCAGCCACCTGGAGAACACATCCCTATCGGGCAGTCAGGTTAGCAACAACAGGGGCACCCCTTCTTTTAATAAACCTTAAGCACAGCATGCAGCCAGGAACAGCAAGGATGCAGGAAAGCTGACAAGCACCATAAATAAAACAAGACTAATTTGGGGCAGGCATTCCCCTTCTTCTACCCATTCACCCAAGCCCTCAGTGGGGACTCCAGACCAGCAAACGGGCAGGCAGTTAGCCTAGACAAATAGGGGGGAATAACCCCTTCTTCAGGGCAGTCACCCTAGCCTCCCGCCATGGACTACAGAGCAGCAGGCAGGCAGGTAGCCTAGACACATTGGGGGGAATACCCCTTCTTCAGGGCAGTCACCCTAGCCCCCCAGCAGGGACTACAGAACAGCAGGCAGACAGGTAGCTTAGACTACTGGGAGGACTTTGTGTCAGATATATGTATAATAATAATAATAATAATAATAATAATAATAATAATAATAATAATACATGTTCCTAATATTTCTCAAAGTGGCCAGACCAAGACTTAGAGAGCACTGCTTGGGCCCCAAAAGCCACTGGTACTGAGCACTGGTGTGCAGAAAAAAAGTTTAATTGCTTTTGAACTGAAATGCAACTTCTAAACAAATGATACCTGGCTTGGTTGGGATGCCCAGCGAGCCAAATCTGGAAAGTTAGAAAATTTCAGGGTTATGTTTTCCAACTGCCCAAGCAGAACCTCCCTGGTTCAGCACTCGATTCTGACAGGGGATAGTCATCCCATTCTTTCCTTGCCCTATAGGGCAGAATACCCTAGCCCTGCAAGATTTTGATTTTTCTGTTGTGCACTTTCAGGGCAAGGAAAATGTGTTGGTGGGCAAGTTGTCCCAAGCTTTTCTTCAGGGTAAAAGTAAATGAAATGGAAGGGATTTAAAACCCCAGATTTCATCTTCCCAAAGGGGGGATGTGAAGAAAAGCGCTGTGCCTATGTTCTCCCTAACAAAGCAAATGTAAATAAGTTCAGCCTCAGCCAGAGGCTGAGAATCTCCTGAAAATGTACATAGTTTCTCCTGGGGGCCCTGTGTCGCCTCAGAGTCTGCGACTCATTAGCATGCAAATGTCCACCAAGCACTCTAGGTTTCATTCCATTCAGAAAGGGAACAAAAGGAGCTTCCTGCTCACCCAGATCGGACATAACTGCCTGTAATCAAACGGAACCAACGACAGGCGATTACATCCGATCTGGGTCTGGGTCGATCTGATTCTAACGTAATCAAACCATATCCCGGATCAGACCGATCCGATTCGAGTTTGAAACGTGATTACATTCACAGCCCTATTAAGGATTACTACTTTTTACATTGTGGGAGCTCATCCCTTAGCTAGTCAGGATGAGGTAATTCTGGAGGGAAAATCCTTAGGTTGGGAACATTCTCTTTATCATCCCAGGCTAATTGTCTGAAGACTAGTTGTTTTAATACCTGAAGCCTAGTGTTTATGCTGCTTTGTTACCTGTTTTAGTTTTTATTGTTTGCAGTGCAATCCTGCATGTGTTTATTTAAAATTATTCCCAAGTGTGGCGTAGTGGTGAGAGTGTTGGACTGGGACTCGGGAGATCCGGTTTCTATTCTCCGCTTGGCCATGTGAAACTCACTGGGTGACTTTGGGCCAGTCACTGACTCTCAGCCTAACCTACCTCACAGGGTTGTTGTGAGGATAAAATGGAGAGGAGGAAGAGGATTATGTAAGCCGCCTTGGGTTCCTTGCAGGAAAAAAGGCAGAGTATAAATATAATAAATAAAAGAAAAAAATAAAAGTAGGTGTGCATATTATTAAAGTATTGGGTGGCATAGAAATGGAATAAATAAATAATAGTAGTAGTAGTAGTAGTAATAATAATAATAATAATAATAATAATAATAATAATGTTTAATACTGTATATTTTATCATTGTATCTATATTTTGTAAGCCACCCAGGCAAAGTTTTTAAAAGACACAATTCAAATATCTAAATAAATAAATAAGTAGTTGTTCAAAATTTTATTTTCTCCCAATATTCTTCCAATACATAAACATTTGTATATTACACTGAAAATCCATGTGGCAATGTCTTTATTGCTATGGAGAATATCTTATGCTAATAGTGAACTCATCAGCCCTATACAGGCATTTCTCTCCATGCAAACTCAATCATGTAAAGAGAGACAGTGGGGGTCACACACACTCACTGCATCAAACCATTCCTCAACAAGAACATTCATAGAATTATGAGCTCATCAAGAGGAAGAAAAGAGTACTGCTCTTGAACTAGAGAGGTCTAGGTTCAAACTGACAGTCAGATATTAAGTTCACTGCAGGGCTTTGATTTTCACAGTTTGTAGTGAGAACAAACTGGGAAAATACTCCTGAAAAGCATCCTTCGTCAGAGGAAGAATAGGATATAAACAAACAAACAAACAACATTTTTGGGTCCTATCAAAAGAAAAATAACAATTATTTTGAATCTGTAAGCATTCAGAGGTTATACCGTGTGTATCTGTGCCCTATTAAACATCTGGCAGAGTAATCCCTATGGCCTCTAGACAGAGTCTAGATGGCCATAAGATTGTTCAGATTGCCAGCTCAGTCTGGAAAATCGCTTCAAACTCAGAGCTGGGGATCCATACTCAGATCCCTCTCCCGCACCTTGCAACCAGCATAGAAAGAACCATGCCAGCTGGTTCTCCTGGTGGTGCCTCAGCCTCCTTCCCTCCCCCTTGGAAGTGCCAAAGTTAGAGAGCCAAAACTGGCCATCTAGCTGTTTTGCAGAGCAGGAGGAGCGCAGAGACGACCTTTGCCTTCCTATTCCTCCACTCTGCATAGGATACCCATAATTCTCTGAGTTCAGAGGGTTACAGGCAACCCCATAGGATTGTCCCCAGCTGGTTAAAATAATCATTCCAAACAGGAATGTGTGACTCAGCAAAACTTGAGCTTGTTAAGGTTCTCCAAATTCTGTCTTGAAGCTCATTCTGATTCATGTCCATATTCAATTGTGCACTTTGGGGGAGGTTTCCACAAAAAAATGTGTGTGTATTTTGATGCATGTTTTTCCAAATATATGCATTTTGAGCACATTTTTTCTGCTGTGTGAGATGCATCGCAAGTGCAGAAATATACCAACTTCAGACTGCAGATTGCATTTGGTCTGCATTCGGTTCTAGGAGTCTAAATTCTGGTAAAAAATGAACTGTAACAACTATGTCACCCATCCCTAGCAAATACAGTAAATTTTAATAATTTTTTCAACTGTAAAGTTTTAGTGATATATTTTAAAGGTCAGTGGGCAATTTAATATGTTGTGAAAATGAACAGAACCAAACTAGCAAGCTTTACAAGACATGAATAGGTGGCAAACACACAGAATGCCTTGTTCTCTTCATTTAGTGATGCTTTGACCTTCCAAATTGGGCATGGCATATATTTTTGAAGTTGACTCTACATGGAATTTCATCAAAAGATCTTTTTAAAATGTGTAACAAGTATGAATATAAAAATATGCATGCTGCTCTATCCAGAGTGCTGGATTTCTCCCACCCACTTTCCTTCTAAATTATCACAGATAATAGCAAGTTGTTCTACACTTGCAGATCAGGAAAAAGCATTAAAAAATGAAAACAAGTTGAAAACATTCATCATTATCTAACTGAAAGAAAATTAGGTATTGTTCAATGGCACTGGAAAAGAATACACTGTAATTGCCAATTTGGGAAGATTGATTATCTTTAGGTCAGAGGAGAAAAATGAAAAAAGAGGTAAAGGACTACATTTCTCAACCAGAATATTCCTCAACGCCACACCCATAATTCTTCACCTGAAATGTCAATCCAGCATCAAGTATCTACATCAATTCTATTTCAGTTTAGTATCAAACATAAATTCTTCCAGAATAATGTACATTTTTTCAGCCTGAGTCTTTAATTATGTTCTATGTACTTTTTCCCAGCAGAAGCACACCTCTTCACAAATGTGATATGTGAAATGAAACCAGTATCTAGAAACAACCCATTCCAAATACTGTAAAACTTTAATTCTAGATCGCAGATTGGAGTGATCAAACTGAGAGTACACTACCACGTTTTGTGCTAAAAGGAAAGCCATACTTTTGTAGAGGTACAAAGCATGAACTAAGGGGAGCTGCTTGCATAACAAAGAGTCCAGCAGCTGTTTATAAAGCAACCCACATGCAGGGGGGAAATCAGATAAGCTCTCATGCATGGGGCACTGGCATAGGAGGGGCCTCACTGGAAGGTACTATGCCAAAAGTCCCCTCAAGCCTGGAAGTCGACTAGGAATGGTGGAGAAATTCAAAGGGTCTCATTTCAGGAGCAAACCTATCTGATTCTCAGCTCCCAAATGCATTAGCAAATCAGAATGTGGTCTGCTCCAGAATCCAAACTCCTTCCAAATTATAGACATGGTCTAAGGGACAGCTGCCTTTTACATTTTGAGGTAGGGGTGTTTGGAGCAGCTACAAAGCACAGCACCTGCCATGTGGCTTGAAAATGCTTCTTAAAATGCACAGGAATCAGCAGTGTGTCATGATGCACTGAACCTTCTTGGGTAATTATTTTTTTTCCCAAAAAGATGGCTGCCACCAGGTTTCCATTGGAGAAACCAATTCTTAAGTCACCATTATCCCCATTTCTGATTTAGAACTTCAAAATGAAAAACAAGGTGAACTGCCAACTAGATGCAACCTAAATGTAATTAAACAATTAAACCTAAATGTAATTAAGTAATCCTGAAATATTCTGAACAATATCGCAAAACCAATAACTTATTAAAAGGCAAATCAGCAATCTTTATCTGTAATTACAGCTTGACTTCACTTCAACTCACCATTTTAAGTAACTAGCAAGCATACCGATTTGTATTGTATGGTAAAAGAATATGTTCTTCACGCTATCTTGACAGCTTTTTTTCCTAGCTGATTGTATTATTTAGACCAAGTCAGCTAAGGGTGAGTTCAAACATACATTTTCATAACTTAAAAACTGCAACAGCAAGCAATAACTATATTAGTAATCACAGATCAAATACCACACCAAAAGTTTTCACATGATATCACCTGATATACAGAACATTTTATTGGGAACAGTTCACATGTTCCACACAGTGCATCAACAGATTGAATAATTGAACGAGACATTGACTGGCATGTTTGCATGTGTGCACTAACCCTAAATTGCAAATTATACCACTTCAATGTTGAAATATGGAAAGTACAACAACTAAGAATACTGATACCTCCAATTTTACAATCTTATTTTTATATATCCAACATAATTGTCCATACAGGTGGTAAAATATAATTATCAACATCAAAAACAACCTCTAATCGATTTCTTAAAATTGAAGCAACATCAGTTTGTAAATTAAGTGATTCAAGAATTATTCCAAACTGTCATCTTAATCAACATGACCATCATTAATTTGACTACAGGAATGTGTAACTTGACCCCAGATAACCAAACTAAATAAACCTGGTGTTCACATTAATCCTATTACAAGGTCATTGCTTTTAAAGTAATGGCATATGCTACAACGGAAACAGTTACTGTCGGTCATGAGTGATCGCCTACTAAATCAAATAGCCATGAATCTCAGATTGATTTGTATCATTCACAACACTGAATGCTAAGAAAAGCATTCACCGTTCACAAAAGTTCAAAAGACAAAAACAGAAAAAATCTGGTTTGGGTAATGAGATTGATTGTTTTTACCAATACAGTAATACCTTGGATTGCAAGTAACTTGGTTTGAGAGCGTTTTGCAAGACAAGCAAATTTTTAAATATTTATTTAATTTTTTTGACTTGATATACAAGCAACGTCTTGCAATACATGTACTGTAGTACGGCTTAAATTAAAAATCTCTGTACAAATTTTTTTGGGGGGATTTCGTTTTGATATAAAAGTGTTTTGGATTACAAGCACGTTTCCGGAACGAATTATGCTCTCAATCCAAGGCATGACTGTGTTTTGTGATACAATAAACAGCTTAGAACAGAGTAGTTCCTGTCACATATTAACATTGGGGAGTCTCCTAAGTCATAGGGAGGTGGCGCATATCACAAACAAAGCAGAATAAAAATACTAAAACACAGAAATAACAATTTTAAAACATGTAGACCTTGGATTAGAGTATCTGTTCAATGCAATGGGTTGAACCTGTATTTAGTCATTCTTAATGTAGATCATTGCAATCAATCTTATGGGACTTAAGTTAGTCATAACTTACTTGAGTCCTACTAATTTCAGTGGGTCTACTGAGGTTAATGTGACTTACTCCTGCTGGGTAAGTGTATATAGGATTGCAAACAATGTCTTAGGGAACTACCCCACTCCATGACATAATTACTCTATGTTGTTGAAGAAACTCTATATTTTTATGTCCTGGACACCAGGAAAGGAGCTTGTACTATCATTTATAACTCATGTGTCTTCTGTTATTCAGTGTGGGGTTGCCTTCGAAAACTGTTCAGAAACTGCAGACAGCTAAATATGGTACAAAATAGGGCAACATTTATTGAATAATCAAGATCTGCAAAGGGAAATAAGTGCGGGTCCCTGGCTATATGGGCCACTGGCCAGTAGAGGTTTTTTGGGCAATGCATCCATCCCTGAGGGGTGGTGCCTGTAAATTGTCACCCCTCAGTTTTACACCATCCTGGTGCTGGAAGGCCTTCCCAATGTCACCTCCTCACAGAGCCGCAAAACTCCAATCAGGTGAGTTGAATCAGCTTCAAAGGCAATCCGTATCTCCCCAGCTGGGCCACAAAACCCTGGGAGTTGCCAATCACCTAAAAGGTGCCATCAGATGCTCACCAACCCTACCCCACTGAATAATCCTGCACTTACCTGCCAAAAGTAACTGAATTAAACCAAACAAAACAGGCAATTAAAATTCATCCCAACCACTGCATCACAGTGTAGTGCAGGCAAAACGAGCACATTGTGCCATACGGCTAATCAAGGCAATGAGCCAAAATTCCTACTCGGCCCCCTAACAAGCGACCAGCAGAGCCCACACTGCTAACAGGGAGGGAGGGAGGGAGCTGCGAATGAAAGAGGCTGAGGGCGGGGCTGCTGTGAATAATATTGTCTCTGGTGCCCCCTCCAGGTCTTCATAGAAGCACGCTAGTCATGCAATTGGCCCCTTGACTCGCCTTTCCCCCAACAAGCAAATTTCTCCACTCCCCTAGATGCGCAGGGTTGGTGGAAGAGTATTATAGCAGTTTCACTGGCTACCGATCTGTTTCTGAGCACAATTCAATGTGCTGGTTATGACCTATGAAGCCCTATATGACTTGGGACCTGGCTACCTTCTCCCATACAAGCCTATCCGGTCCTTAATATCTTCTGGAGAGGCCCTTCTTTTGAGACCACCACTATCAGAAGTGTGTTTGGTGGTGACGCAAGAGAGGGCCTTTTCAGTGGCCACCCCACGCTGTGGAACTCCCCCCCCCAAGGAAGGCTAGGTTCGCTCCCTCTATGCTATCCTTCTGAGGCCAGGAAAGACCACTTTAGCTGGTGCTTTAGCTAAACTCTCTCTTTCATACACACACACACACACACACAGTAACACAGAGAAGATGGCATTTGGAATATTATTGTATTGTCAATTGCAGTAATGATTATTTCATCCATTCCAATCTTCTGTTTTTCTGTGAGTAATCTCCATACAATTCCTGGGTGAGAGAGATCTGCTAGGATTGTATCTTTGTTTTGTACATCCACATTCTTTGATAATCCCTACCTGATGTGTATAATGAAATCCTAGAAGTGGTCTATTATGTGTTTTATATCAAATACAGTAAAACACCTAAACATCATAATATACTAAATACAATTTAAAATGCTTCTTAGAAAATAAAATTGAACAAGGGATAAAACAGATTTCATAGATTTAATAGAGTTGGAAGGAGCCTACAAGGCCATTATCGGGTCCAACCCCCTGCTCAATGCAGGAAACTAGAGGAGGGGTCTCCCATCCAAGTAATAACCAGGCTTGACCCTGCTTAGCTTTCCACACTCAGACAAGCTGAGCCAGCGTGAGCCACAGGCCTGTCATGCACAAGGGTTGCAATATATGCATGCTTACTTCAGAGTATACCACATTCAATATAGTGGGTCTTGCTTCTGAACAAATTTACACAGGACTACACTGTAGAGATAGCTTCTTGCAAAAGCAAAGAGGTCTTTGAAGGCTTACATTCAAAGGAATATATAAGGAATGTGTGAGAGTTACACAGTAAAGTCCTAATAGCTAATCTTCTACCTCCTTAAATACTCAGTGGGAAATATCTGGTGATAGTCCTACTTGAAGTAGACCCATTGGAATGAATGAGACTTGAGTTCGTCACTGCTAACTTAGGACCTATTCATTTCAATGGGTCTACTCTAATCACAACTAACACTGGATACTACCCACTGTCAGGATCTCTGACTTGTTGGTAGTGAAGGTGGCTGCTACTTTGAGGCTCCAACAGCAGGTCACAAACTTACTATTAGTGCTTGGTCTCTACTCACCAAATTCTGGTGACTCTGACAGAATTGATATAACTCCGAACAGATAACAATTCCACACATTGTATCAAGATAAAAAAACAACAAGATCATAGCAATATTGTCCAATTAACCATTGTTTTACAGTTAAAACCCAATGACAGCTTTCCATACTCTGCTTTTTCTGTGCTCTTCAACTGTCCCCATAAGTATTCTAAATTATTACCCAATTCTAGCAGTCTACATCAATACTGTACTAAGGCATATACTACTTGCATGCTTCCTGTGTCTGAAGCCCTGGAACAAGCATAAGGAACTAGTGTTCCGTGCAGCACAAATGTCAAATTTGCTCACATCACTTGAACTGGTCAGACCTGTTTGTGTGACATGAATCTTCTTTCTGTGAGCATGACTTTGAGTTGACTTTGAAGCTCACAAATGGAACAGGAACTAAATTAAGCAAAACAAGAGTAAGCAATTGACAGCTGAAGTACTGGACTCACATAAACTCCTTCAATTAGCTTTGTTCACACTATTTATGGCTATATATATATATATATATATTAAAAATCTTTAAAAAGAATGTCCATACAACCTTGTTTAGTGGTCTTAAGGCACAATCCTATGCATGGCTGGATAGAAAAAAGTCCCACAACTCCCAGCATGCTGCAGCCAGCATGCTAGGAGATGTAGCACTTTTTTCTGTCTAAACATGCATAGGATTACACCCTTAATAAGTTAATTAATAAAGGGATTTCTGCAAGGAAAAAAAATTGCAAAGGAAAATGATTCAAGCTTTCATTATGCTAGTATATTTTTCCATGTACTACATTCAGGCATAAAAACTTCTGTATACATTTGCTATCCTTTTATTGGCACAGATGACTGATGAGATAAAATATTCATGACAGAAACAACAATATAAGGCTTTATCTATAAGTGAAGCTCCATTATGATGTTTTCTCCAAACATGGCCAACTGATGAAGTCTAATGTTTTATCTACTTGATATCTAAAGTACATCCCAAGAGTAACAATTGTGTGTGTACACAATGTATATTCTTTTGTCACTTCACTCCATTTGCACAGAAACAGTGAAAGCCATCGATCAGCAATGTTCACCTGCTGTTCAGTGCCTAGTCACTTGGAACAACCCCTACCAGTTTTTCACCCAATTACCCAGCATATTTTGAACCCTGGAGAATCCAATATATATTGCTGCTGACTGACCCAACTGGAAAACAAACATTTCATTTCTCATTTAGCAAGGTTAAAAGCAATGCTTTCTATTACATGTATTTTTGTTGTCTCAAAAATAACCTTCAGTAAAATTCATAAAACCAGTCGATACTTTAAAGACATCACTCTTAGATGAAAAGTTTATTACTGCAAATTAATAATTACTGTGCTATTAAATAAGGGTTTCTTTGCCCACCTGTTACCAATGACTACTCCTCAAGGTGTGAATTATACAGGTATAAGCCCAGCTCCTGCCTCTCACCTGCAATCTCATATGATCTCCAGTTAAAATCCTATTATTGTGGACCGGCGATTTCACAGTCTAAAGCTTTACATGGCTTCAAAGCTCACTGCCCTTCACCAATATTCTGACATTTACCCTTCCCTGCAAGCATTGCCATGTGAGCTAGGGGACACTTATATTAATTTTCTACAATTCCTTCCAAGTAGTATTGACTGGTACTCTCTATGGATTCAATCCAGACTTAGTCATGCTTAGAGGAGACCCACTGAAGTCAATGAGATCTAATTTAGTCATGACCACCTTAAGTTCTATTGATTTCAATGGGTCTACTCTAAGCATGATTAAGTCTGAATCCATCCCCACAACCCATGTATTTTTACTTTATGACACCAGAGTACTGTGCTCTAAGTGGCGCTCAACTTCTTTTTTTTTAAGGCTCTGACAGAAAGAATATAAAAATCAAGTTACATGGCACAAGCATTTCACAGGATGTATACATAAGTACTTTGTTATTGACATAAACAATGGGTTAGGTTCCAAATGTTATGTCTGAGGAAGTGTTGATCTATTACCCTGATTAGTAGTTAGCTTTCATTTCCTTTCTAGCTTTGCTGCTGGAAAAGCTCAGCTATTCCCAAGAAGAAGCCCTGATCAAGTACATTTGTCATGAGAACAAGTATAATAAGGTAATTTATCATAGTCTGTCAAGAGTTTTATTCCAGAAAGACTGCTGCATTTTTATCCTTACTTTAAAAATTGCTGTCACTCCTGCTGAAAAATTTGGTAGACATTTTGGACATGTTTAAAAGCCATTCCAAACTGATAGTGGCAGATAATTAAGTTATCTGCTATCAAAGTCTTTTTTTGCTCCCTAAAATGTGTATGATGCTATGAACCCTTGGACTGACTTAATATGACCTGTTCACTGAGCATAATCACTTGTTCCTTTCCTTTTCTCCATTTAACAGTAGTCAATGACCAGTGCAATTCACGATGAAAAATTAAGCCTTTCTGGAGAGTATAATTGAGCAATTTTGTTTGCCTTGGAAACTCTTGAATCAATGCAGTCTTTTTATTAGATAAAACAACTATCCAGAAGTAAGGGTGGAGGCAGGTTCTAAGTTACTGAACAACAACAAAATGCACAAATTGATTACTGATCCAAAGTCTGACATTTTACTTTTTAATTTGATGTACAGTTGCAAACTTTTTAGTGGGATTTTTTTCAGCATAATTTTGAGAATGGACAAGGGTGTCATCTTTTTTTTCCCCCTAGCATGGCCCCTGTGAATTTAATGGGCAAAAGTTTGACAAGTTCATGGAGACTGCAATGGAGAAAGCTTCATCTGCTGAATCTTGCCTGTACAGTAATACCTTGGATTGCAAGCATAATTCGTTCCTGAAGTTCCATGCTTGTAATCCAAAACACTCTTATATCAAGGCGAGTCTCTGGCGGGCATGAGCGTGGCCGATTTCGGCCCGTTACGCCTGCTCGAGGTGAGCGGTTACATCCCTACGACTTGTATTGCAAGACATCGCTTGTATATTTGCTTGTCTTGCAAAACGCTCTCAGACCAAGTTACTTGCAATCCAAGGTATTACTGTACTATAGCATTAAAGGGCATAGGAGCCTTGCTGTCCAAAAGGTAGCTACTGTATATAAAAATTAGTTGTGGGTTTTTTTTTGCCTTTTTCAATCTTTCAAGTACTAAAACAGTTATCCATGCTGTTTTAATGTCTAATTGCTATGATTCGGTCCAAAGTCTTCTTTGCTCTTCTGTTAAGCTTTACTTTTCCCCTTATTCCCCACCCCTGAACTCATATTATAAATCTAATGTAGCAAGTGTCTGTATTGTTGGGAGCCAAGAAATTCTTCAGACAGTGGCCTAGAATGGTCATGAACAATATAATCCCAAAGCCAAACCTCTATAAAGCTGGAACTTCCTATAAGAAAGGGCTTTGACATTAAGGTATCACCAGGGCATTTCAAAGAGTTTGAAATTGAAACGGTTATTAAGCAAACTTATTAATTTGGTTGGCCAAGGAAGCTTTGAATTTGTTTCTCAAACAGGACATAGCAACCACCTATGCTGTATAGCAAACCATTTTTGAAATGTCTCTCAGTTTCAAAACAGATTTGTGGCATATCTTCCATTCAAAGCAACAAAGGAATTATTATTATTATTATTATTATTATTATTATTATTATTATTATTATTATTATTATTATTTCCTTTGTTATTATTATAACAAAGGAATTATATTATTATTATTATTATTATTATTATTATTATTATTATTATTATTATTATTATTCGCCCATCTGGCCGGCAACTGGCCACCCTGGGCGATGTACATAGGATAAAAACAAGATAAAATACATTTAAAACAGTATAATTTTTTAAAAAAATCTTAACCCACTCCATATTCCCGCCTGAACAGCCAGGTTTTTAATGAGCGGCGGAAGCTCAGCAGAGAGGGGGCATGGCGGAGGTCACTCGGGAGAGAGTTCCACAGTATGGGGGCCACCACAGAAAAGGCCCTCTTCCTAGGCCCCACCAGTCTAGCTACTCTGGCTGAAGGGACAAGGAGAAGGCCGTCTGTGGCAGATAATAAATAAAGTTTAGTATGTTCAAACCTTTGGACATGACCCAGGTAGTTCTTTGATTCTCAGCCAAAATTGTTAAAATGTGTAGAACAAAATGGGCCTTTAGGGCTGCAATCCAATCCACATCAACCTGGGAGTAAGCCCTGTTAAACTATGTGGGCCTTACTTCTGAGTAGACATATAAAGGATTGCACTGTAAATTGCCTATTGCCCCTCCTACTCATAGCACTAATTTTTCTAAGTAAAATCCATTCTGGATATCTACCCCAGTATAGTTTACATCTTTTTTTTTCCTCAAAGGCCTCAGGAACTATTTCACAAACTCAAGTTCAGTATGATAGATTTTAAAAGGGACACAATCTTTTCTCCAAAAAAAAAAAATCAATATGTAGGGAGCTGGGAGGGAAGACTTGCCAGTGAGAAGCTGTATGCACTTGACCTCTTCACCAAAAACTAATAAATCAGGGTGCTAAAGTAGTACAACACTGTGAAGCTAGAACTGAAACACTCGCGATGCCTATTCAGAATCTAAGCAAAAAATAGTCACTCTCCAGAGAGAATTGTTTCATAATAACTTTATATAATTCTTGCTGCTTTTTTCGCCATCATCCTTTTTAATTATGCCTGACATTTTGCCTATCATATAAGCTCACTAGAGAAAAGGAACATAGCTTCACTGTATGAAAGAGGAAAGGCCTAATATAATAGAAAGATACCAAAAATAATTACACCACATGGTCTTATGAACTTTAAACCTCAATCAGCAGCATACTATTAAAACTCCTACAATTACTGGTAGGAATACACAAATAGTTTAATTAGCCTATAAAAACTCACTAATGCAATCATAACTGTGAATCTTTGATTTCAATACCCTATACTCATCGCGGAATTAATGTCTCTTGCAAATATAATTATTAGGCATTTAGATTTGTCATGAAAATGGAAACTGAGGGTTGCCTTCCATGTTTATCTATGAAAAATCATTACAAAGAGTAGGGGAGAAAAAAGTTATTTTAAAAGATCCTTTCTATATGTACAGTCATGCCTTGGATTGAGAGCATAATTCGTTCCGGAAACGTGCTTGCAATTCAAAACACTCTTATATCAAAACGAAATCCCCCCAAACAAATTTGTACAGAGATTTTTAATTTAAGCCGTACTATAGTACTTGTATTGCAAGACGTCACTTGTATATCAAGTTAAAAAAATATTGCTAATAAACCAGGGAAATGGTTGGCATATAAAATAAGGAAAGAGAGAGAGAAGAGAGTAATACTTAAGCTGTTGGAGGACAACACTGAAATAACGGATAATTTGGGTATGAAAAGAGCGTTTTTTCAATTTTATTCACAATTATATAAAGGAGAAAAAATTTCTGAAAAAAGAATAGAAGATTATTTGCAACGGCAAAACTTGCCAAAGATTACAGAGTATCAAAGACAAATTATGAATGGCCCTATAACTATACAAGAATTATCTGAAGCAATTAAGAAATCAAAAAAAGGGAAAACACCGGGCCCTGATGGACTGTCAGCAATTTATTACAAATGTTTTGAAGATGAGTTGTTACAACCACTACAAAGGACTATGAATAATATCCTACAAAATAGGAAATTACCAGATACATGGAGAGAGGCTAATATTGCATTGATACCTAAAGAAGGACAAGACTTGACTTCTGTTAAAAATTACAGGCCAATTTCACTATTGAATAATGATTACAAATTATTTACAATGATTCTATCTGAAAGACTAAAGAAAATTTTACAAGAGTTTATTCATCAGGATCAATGTGGTTTTCTGCCTAAAAGACAATTAAGAGATAACATTAGAACTGCGTTGGATGTGTTGGAATATTTAAATTGTCATAATGAAAAACAAGCAGCACTGATTTTTTTGGATGCTGAAAAAGCTTTTGACAACGTGAACTGGAGTTTTTTATTTGGAGTAATGAATGAAATGGATTTTGGAGAGAATTTTATTAAAGGAATAAAATCGATATATTCGACACAAAAAGCACAAATAATTGTTAATGGTGAATTGACAAAGCCCTGTATGATACAAAAGGGAACAAGACAAGGATGTCCATTATCTCCACTACTGTTTATTTTAGTTCTAGAAGTTTTGCTTAGAAATATTAGGCAAGATGGAAAAATCCCGGGAATAAAAATTAAAAAAGAATCATACAAGTTGAGAGCTTTTGCAGATGATTTGATGATAGTCTTGGAAAATCCACTACAAGGAGTGCAAACTCTGTTGGATAAATTAAATGAGTTTGGAGGGTTGGCAGGATTCAAGGTAAATCATGAAAAAACAAAAATGTTGGTGAAGAATATGAGAGCGGAAGACCAACAGATATTGATGCAAACATCGGGTTTTAAAATTGAAAAAAGAGTAAAATATCTTGGTATCATAATGACAAATTCGAATTCCATGTTGTTTCAAAACAATTATGTTAAGATATGGTTAGGAATTAAAAATGATATGTTGAAATGGGAGAAACTAAAATTGTCTTTGCTGGGTAGGATTTCTGTGATAAAAATGAATGTTTTACCAAGAATGATGTTCTTATTTCAAACACTACCGATTTTAACTAATGATGTGCCCTTTAAAGAATGGCAAAAGGACTTATCTAAATTTATATGGCAAAGAAAGAAACCACGTGTTAAATATATAGTTCTACAGGATGCGAAAGAAAGGGGTGGATTGGGTGTACCTGATTTGAAATTGTATTTTAATGCTTGCTGTTTTGTTTGGTTGAAGGAATGGGTGACATTGAGAAATAACAGACTTCTAGAATTAGAAGGGCATGATCTAAGGTTTGGATGGCATGGATATTTGTGGTATGACAAAGCTAAGGTTAATGTAGATTTTAAGAACCACTATATCAGAAGGGCGTTATTAAGAGTTTGGAACAAATACAAGCCCAGGTTATGCCCAAAATTACCCTTATGGATATCACCACAAGAGGCACTATACAGGAAAGAAATGACAAGCAATGAGAACTGGTTAAAATACAGAGAAATATTGGAATTGCGTCAGGGAACACATTGGATTAAAACACGGGATTGTTTAGTAACACAAGGTCATAACTTACACTGGTTTTCATACATGCAATTGTTAGAGAGATTTAAAGTGGATAAAAGAATGTATGATATAGAAGAGGATAAGTCTGAATTTGAAATACAATTGTGTACAGGTGATGATCATGTAATTGCAAAAATGTATAAATTTTTGTTGAAGTTTGGGACAGAAGAAGAACAAGTTAAAGACTGTATGGTTAAATGGGCAAGGAACTTTGGATATAATATAATGATGGAACAATGGGAACACATGTGGACTAAAGGTATAAAATTTACACTGTGTTCTGATCTTAGAGAGAATTTTTACAAGATGATGTATCGTTGGTACCTAACTCCTGTGAAATTGGCTAAGATGTATAATAATGTGTCAAATGTATGTTGGAAATGTCAAAGTCATGAAGGAACATTTTATCATGTTTGGTGGACATGTAAAAAAGTGAAAACATATTGGGTACAAATACACACATGGATACAAAAGATTTTAAAAGTGAATATTAAACTGAAACCAGAAATGTTTTTATTGGGTATAATAGACTTGCAACTTGAGAAAGACTATGGAACATTACTACAATATATGATGACGGCAGCAAGAATGATCTATGCTCAAAAATGGAAAGAAGCAACTATACCAACTATAGAAAACTGGTTGTTGAAAATGTTGGACTTAGCAGAGATGGCAAAATTGACTTGCTTAATTAGAGAAATTTTTTTAACTTCATTCAAGAAAGACTGGAAACCTCTGGTGGACTTCTTGGGGAGGAGGGAAAGTGACTTAATAACTTTTGGTTTTGATTTCTGAAGATGGGTGTGATAGAAATTCATTATGTGAAAATAGAAGAAACTTCTATATTGGATAAGGATTGGTATTGTTTGTCAGACAATGAGGCGGAAGCCAAATGTTATTTTGGAAAATTCAATTAAAAAATTAAAAAAAAAAAAAAAAGTTAAAAAAATATTAAATAAATATTTAAAAATTTGCTTGTCTTGCAAAACGCTCTCAAACCAAGTTACTTGCAATCCAAGGTATTACTGTATAATATAGGGAAGCGTATGTGGCTTTTGGGAAGCACACACCAATCAGTTCAAAGCAATTGCTTTTTAAATGCTAGTTACAGTGTCTGTTTCTCTGTGATTGGAGAAAACAGTTAAAGATCTGTAAATGGAATAGATTTCATAGATTTCATAGATTACAGTGTTGGAAGGGGCCTACAAGGCTATCGAGTCCAACCCCCTGCTCAATGCAGGAAACTAGAGGAGGGGTCTCCCATCCAAGTAATAACCAGGCCTGACCCTGCTTAGCTTTCCACGCTCAGACAAGCTGAGCCAGCATAAGTCACATATTTCTTCATTATTTTAAAAAACTAAAAATTAGGGATGAGCTAAAATTAAACTCCAGAGATTATTTCGGGAAGGGAGAGCACAGAAATGAAGTGTTCACCCATCTTACTAATGGGAGCAATGGTGCCATTACTCACAACAGCATGCTTCATAATGTCAGATTGAGGGCAGAGACCAGAGTTCTAGCTATATGGAGTAATCATAAAGCCAACTCAGAATGAGAGCAATGCTTCTTGCATTCACTCTGGTGTCATGCAGTGGGCAGCTGCAAAAAATGGTTCTGAAACAAGACAAACATGAATATGTAGTAATAGTAAAATATGTAAAGGGGGAAAGGTGAGGAAATGGGATCTTCATGAAAAATGACACACCAAGCCTTCTTTTCATGTCATTTGATTTTTTTTTGGCAACATCACTATTGAGAAGGGGCATATAGAGCCATCAGGAGGACATTTCAACAACACTCATAGTTCATCCTTCTGACTACTTTAGCTAGATTGAAGTATTGGGAAGCAAGCTGCTCTACAGGACACTGGCTCCAATCCAGATAAAATTATCCATACTTAAGTACCACTGTAATCAAATAGAAAAGTTAGTCCCAACTAACTTAAGCTGCACTGATTTCATTAATCCCGTCAAGGTTTAAGTACAACAAACCTCAGCAGGATTGGCGTCATTAGCATTAAGCATCACTGCAAGAACTTCTATTCTCTCCTGTAGCTGCTGTACCCCTTGTTAAGATATCTCTGGCAACCCCACCCCACTCCTTCCCCAATTTTGTACTAATTGCTTACTGTAGAAAATCATATGCTACATCCAGTGTCACAATGTAAATATTTGTAATTTTGTCTATGGTTGCAATCTTTTCTAGAGTTTTTCAGCAGAACTTTTCCCAACGTAGCTCTGAGAATGGGCAAGGAGCTTTAGAATTTATTTTTAGCAGAATTTGCTCTTGCAGCTTACTTGCTACTTATAAACTTAAGAGCCCTTGCTTGCATTTCGCTAGAGCAGCACCAAACAATTACTTTATTCCCCAGTGGGCACCAATTACGCTTTATATCATGAATTGGTTATTAAGCCAGCACTCTGTTGTCGCTGAGCTTATTTTAATTAAAGGCTACAGGAGCACACATGTGGCACAATTATTTTTAATGAAGAAATAAAAGTAATTCAGGGTGTAAACTATAGGCAACAATACTGGCAACTACTTAGCCTGTCACCTTGTTTCTAGGGGTGGGTGAGAAATTCATTGGATTCACATTTTAATGTGAACTTACTAAATTCTCACTTTCTGAACCTACACATAAGCTGGAATGCAGTAATACAGTGAGATGGAAACTTTCCCAAATTTATTGATGCAATTTGCAAATTTAAAAATGTACACAAACAGGTACATAATAGGGAAACGTGTGCACAAAAATGTGTGTATTAAGGAAAATTGTGCACAAAACTGCATTATATTCAGGAAAATTGCTTGCAAAAGATGCATATTTAGAAAGTTGCTTACAAAAATGCATATATTTGGAAATGTGTAAACAAAAGTATGTACATTTTCATGCAGACTTAAATAAACAAATTTGCAAACTGATGTGGAAACAGGACAGAATGAAGTTAATGTAGGAAAAATGAGTACGGTAAGTAAATGGATGAAACTTGACAGATTCATCCATCCCTAGTTTAAACTGTCTGTGCTGTTTATCATATTTATATCATTCCTTAAAAAAAAAATATTGCAGATTTGAAGGCCAACATGAGATGAAGCTCTATTATGTATTACATAACAGTATATTATATAACAGTGGAAGCAGTCACTTTGGATTATTAGAAATTCTACTGTGTATGTCTATAGTAGTCCTGCACAAAGTAAAATCAAACTTAATATTTTAGCACCTGCAATGTCAGTAAAAATACATTAAAGAACCCAGTACATATTATTATGAACCATACGTGGCACAAAAACTGTGGTTATTTATTGTTTTATTTTGAGGAGGTTTTTGTAGAGTTTGATAAAATTTCCAGGCGTAGCCTTCTTTTCTGAATGGATGAATTCCATATTTGTCTGGAATTTCTACAAAATTCCAGACAAATATATGCAGGGATTGCTGTGCAAGGAGCTGCAATTTTGAAGGGAGGTTGTTTTTGTTTTTAAGGGGACATCTATAATTGTTATTTCTTGGCAGGCAGGACTGCATGGCATTTGCAGCCACAGTATCCCCTTCTAATGAGTATCCCCATCTGACATCTATAAATCTATATTCTTTGCCCTTAACTAGTTGAGTTCACTGAGAAGGTGAAATTGCATCTGAGAAGGGCCCTTGCTCAGCCTGGTTCCTTGGCCTACATTAAGTGTATAATAAAATTAATGTTCTTTGGTTTCTAAACCAAAAGGTATAAATATCAATGCTGAGACTTTCTTGCCTTGTTATCCTACTTTGCCTCAGAATTTTACAAATATTGTTCATGATCTGTCCAGAACTCTGATTTGTACTGAATTTGTATGGTTTTAATCTGGTAACTCTCTTTGATGTCCAGGACAAAGTATTAGATCGATGCTTCTGCCCAAAGCTATTGTTCCATGCTCATGGAACCTTGACACATGCCATACCAGTTACTTATTTGCTATTGCAGTAAGAATCTGACCAATATACACTTTTGTTTAAGGTGGATTCATTAGTATTCTCACCTATAAAGCTATTGAAACATTTTAATGCTTTTCAACAATTTTCCATACAGCTGAATGTAATATTTATGTAAATAAAATCAAGACATTTGAATTTATATGAGTAATCTACCAATTTCCCCCCATAATATGACATTTTTATATTTATTCTCCTTCTAACAGTCCTTCAAGTTAAAAAAGCTAATATCTTATTTATATAAATAACAGACACAAGGCTATAAATAATAATTATGGCATAATTTCTTTTTTCTAATTCTTAAGCGTGAAAGCATATTGCTTTCGGCAATGATATTTTCAGAATAAAAACTAGTAGTGCTGTATATAGGGCAGATTTTTATGATTTTAATTCATTTTCAACACGTATTTATGTTACATGCTAGTAGTAAATGACATATTGTGAGTGCACACCTACTTCTAACTAACTTGATTATACTTTAATATATACTGCAGTGATACATTAAATTCAATTCCTCATGAGTTTGACTGTTCATGTTTATAATTATGGTATACCAAGAACTTTTTTAATAATTCTAAACCTCAAGTCTTAACTGTTTGTAATTTGCCCAGAGAACATTGGTTATTGAGTGGATTAAAAATATAATAATAATTTAAAAAATGAGCTCCCATTACTGTCAATAGGACTGTTACACTGTGGTAAGTCCTTGTTTTTCTCTCCACCCACATTGAAAGTAAAGAGATTTAAAAGTGCTTACTTCCGGAAGAACTATGCTATGTTTTTCAACTTTATGATAGGATTGTGTCATTCAAGAGGGGAAATGTAGTTTCTCCCTTGAGTCTTCACATATTTTGTACATTTATTCATTTGTTGTTTTTTTGTTTAAAATGTGAATGTATACTGCTTTTCTATTAATGATCTCTAAGGCAGCTTGGATAGAACATTGAAAGAAATTATTTGATGTGTTCTTCTCATAGACAGCATTCACAAATGTAAAGCTCATAATGGTGGCAATTTATTTATAAATACAGTGCTGAAGGCCAGTGGAGTGTGTACAAAAACAATGAAAAAAACTTTGAGAATGTACATGCCATTTTTTCAATATGAATACAGGGTAGCTTAAAAATGGAAAAAGACAATAAAAGCTAAAAGAAAAATCAGACAGCACTATATACAATAGCAGATAAAATGCTGCCAAAGCTCTCTGTATCTAAGAGCTTTGGAGATTCATAATTATCTCTCAAATAAGAGGCATGTATTAGGAGCAACTACCTTTTCCAAGTGTCATATGGACATTTTGGACTTTCGTGTTGCTATAAAGCACATCATTTCATTTCATTTCATTTATTTCATTTCTATACCGCCCCACAGCCGAAGCTCTCTGGGTGGTTCACAACAATGTATACATAAAACAATAAAAGCATACAAAATAGTTTAAAAGATTAAAAACCAAATTTAAAAACACAGTTTAAAACAACAATCCAAAAACTAATAAAACTGAGCCTACAGTGACAATCCCCCGACCCCCGTGCTATTCCGACCTCTTAACTATTAAATGCCTTGGCATAGAGGGAAGTCTTAACCTGGCGCCGAAAAGATAGTAAGGTTGGCGCCAGGCGGGTCACAGAGGGGAGTTTGTTCCATAATTGGGGGGCTACCACCGAGAAGGCCCTCCTCCTCGTTGCCAGCAACCGAGCCTCTCTTGGAGGTGGCAGTCAGAGGAGGGCCCCAGATGTTGAGCGTAGTGTCCGGGTAGATTGCGGTTGGGAGAGACGTTCCGTCAGGTATTGTGGTCCTAAGCCGTGTAGGGCTTCATAGGTTAAAACCAGCACCTTGAATTATTTATTTATTTATTTATTTATTTATTACATTTATACCCCGCCCTTTTTCCTACAAGGAACTCAAGGCGGCTTACATAATCCTCCTCCTCCTCCTCCATTTTATCCTCACAACAACCCTGTGAGGTAGGTTAGGCTGAGAGGCAGTGGCTGGCCCAAAGTCACCCAGTGAGTTTCATGGCCGAGCGGGGACTAGAACCCGGATCTCCCCGAGTCCCAGTCCAACACTCTAACCACTACGCCACACTGGCTCAGAAGCATATTGGCAGCCAATGCAAACGGGCCAGAACCGGTGTAATGTCCTCAGACCTTCCGGTCCCCGCAATAAGCCTGGCTGCTGCATTTTGCACAAGCTGCAGCTTCCGAACAGTCTTCAAAGGCAGCCCCACGTAGAGTGCATTGCAGCAGTCTAGTTTAGAGATCACCAGAGCGTAGATTACTGAGACCAGGTAGGGGCGTAGCTGGGCCACCAACCGAAGCTGGTAGAAGGCACTCCTTGCCACTGAGGCCACTTGAGCCTCAAGTGACAAAGATGGCTCCAGGAGCACCCCAAGCTACGAACCTTCTCCTTCAAGGGGAGTGCAACCCCATCCAGAACAGGTTGAACACCCTCCATCCGGTCAAAGGAACCACCCACTAACAGCATCTCAGTCTTGTCTGGATTGAGCCTCAGTTTGTTAGCCCTCATCCAGTCCATTATCGCAGCCAGGCACCGGTTCAGCACATCCACAGCCTCACCAGCTGAAGATGAAAAGGAGAAATAGAGCTGCGTGTCATCAGCGTACTGATGGCAACGCACTCCAAAACTCCGGATGACCCCACTCAGTGGTTTCATGTAGATATTAAATAGCATGGGGGATAAGACCGACCCCTGAGGAACCCCTTACTGGAGAGTCCATGGGGCCGAGCAACATTCCCCAAGCACCACCCTCTGGCGCCGGTCATCCAAGTAGGAGCGGAACCACTGCAATGCAGTGCCCCCCACCCCCAACTCAGACAGCCGCTCCAGAAGGATACCATGGTCGATAAATATGGTCATGCACCAGACAGGGAAGAGACCTTCCTCATTCCCTCTAACTACAGCTGGAGCACTGCCATTACCGCTGCTGCTCTAGCAATTTAAGTGAGGGAAGGGTTTGGGTGGATAGGAAGGAAGGAAAGGTTTGGGTGGTTGTTACAGGACAAAATTCAGATTCACTCAGAAATAAACCAAGGTATTTTCCACTTTGGTGAAATAGCATGGTGTACGTTTTATGTGATCCAACACTAGCTGGTGGTACATCATATGTCTCTAAATTTTCTGCTGTGGCACCCCAGTTGTGGAATGAGCTCCCCAAAGAGGCTCGCCTGGCGCCTACATTGTACTCTTTCCGGCATCAGGTGAAGACCTTTCTATTCTCCCAGGCATTTTAATCATCTTAATCATTTTAATCTTGTAGTTGTTTTTAACTCTGTTATTGTAACTGCTGCTGCTAGCTCTGCTGTTTGCTTTTAATCTGTGGTTTTAAATTTTATATTTATATTGTATTGTATTTTATGGTTTTAACTGTTGTAAACAGCCCAGAGAGCTTCGGCTATTGGGCGGTATAAAAATGTATTAAATAAATAAATAAAACAGTTTCAACAAAGATTAAAATGAATGAAAGAGGCTGTGATCACTGGCTTACAGTCTAAATGAGCCTCCCCATATCTGGTGCCCTCCAGATGCTCTGGATTACAACTCTCATCACTCATGAACACTGGTTGAGGCTGATGGAAGTTGAAGTCCAAAACATCTTGAGGGCACCAGGTGATCTACAAGGGAAGGATGATCTATTCTAAACCAAAGACAAACACATTAAGAAATAGAAGGTAAGGTAAAAGCTAGAGAGGGTCAATCAGGAAAATCAAAAGAGTGTGTGTGTGTGAGTGTGTGTGTGTGTATTCAGGCAATACTTGAATGTAGCAATAGAGGAGAATCACATGGATGCATAGATGATGGGAGAGTCTTTCAGTGGTAGGGAGCTACAAGAAAACAGAGACAGTAATCTTTATTACTAGATGATTAGTACCCATAAAACAACATTTCAAGAGACACATATCAAGAAAGAAAAGTACAAAAAAGAACAAGACCTCTGACGTATTTGGGACTAGTGCAGGAAGCTTAAAAGAAAGATGAGAAGAAACAATAAGTGGAATAATGGAATAATATGACTTGACTAGCAAATGCAAAGTATCAGATGGTCAGCAGTATTTAACATTTATGACAGAGTGGTGAGTACAGTCAGGAAGAACGGCATGTAGAAAAAATAATAAGAGAATTAACTATAAATATGGTAGTATCTTTAAAAGAAAATTGAGAAATGTGCATTTATATCGATCAACTGAAATCAGCATTTGTGAAAAGTCTGTATATATGCAGAAAAGGAAAAAGAAGTAGTAGTTCTCCAGGATGGCAACCATGAGGAGAAAAGCAACATTGGGAAGTACAACTGGATTCAGACAACACGATAACCCACACTCAGTGGTTGAGGTATGGGTTGAGTGTGGGTTGTCATTGAACTATGGGTTGTTGCTGAAATGTGGGTTATCATGTTGTCTGAACCCAGCTGAGCTAACAAACCATGGTGAACAACCCACATGGGTTCTCCTCATGGGTTGTTAGTGTTAAACAAGCCATGGCTTGTTAGAGCAGCTGGGTTCAGACAACATGATAACCCATGGTTCAACAACAACCCATGGTTCAACAACAACCCATGGTTCAACAACAACCCACACTCACCCCTTGAGTGTAGATTATCATGTTGTCTGAACCCAGTCAATGTGACATTGTGAAAGTCTGAGAATAAAGGAGTGAGGGAAGAACTAGCAACTCAGTTTTTGCAGATTAGGTTTGAGAAATGGGCATTAATATAGAAAGAGATAGCAAAGAAATCAGCAGAGCCCAGCCAAGAGAAGATGATCAGGTAAAATAACCATAAAGACCAATGAAGAAATAATAGAATTAAGAGGGAGGCTATAAACACAAAAGGATGTAGCACTCATGCCTGTGGATGAAACAAGACAATCTATGGGGATCATAAACAGACTCTTACTTGTTTTCTTATTGTCTTTAATAAAAAGTGATATTGGAGGCTGTGATGAGGAGCCATGGGATAGGGGCTGCTTAATCCTCTTTCTTCCTGCCATTTTACCACTAAAAATTAGGAGGGTGTTCCTGTATCTTTCCCTTGTAGGCTCAGAAGCAGCTTGGAGAGAGCAAATTTTGAGCAAACATATAACATGGACATCCACCACCCCACACCACCCCAAACTGGCAGCCTCTAATGTTGCTTTTCAGTTAAACAACAACTTGTCAGGAAACTATTCACACCTCTCCCGTGGACCATCTAGTTTTGCCCTGACACCAGTTGGCCTGCTGCAGACTTTAAGAACCATTTTTGATAAGTGAGGTAGATAAAAGTACTTCAGGTCTTCAATAAGGAATACAATTAAATTTAAGAATTTGGGCTGTGATTCAAGAGACTTTGCTCCCACAGGGCCCTATTTCATATATCTTGAAAATTTAATGAGACGCAGTGTAGCTAGAGAAGGAATGGTAAATGCAAATGTTCAGAAATCCGAAATGGGCAAGGGAAGAAGCAGGTCAGGCTATGCTAGGTGGCAAGTTCATTAGCATTTCAAAGACACAAATGCACAGAAAATGTATTAGTTGGAGGCAAATTTTAGTTGGTGATATAGTTAGGTGCAGAGATGTCAGCTAGGAAATATAATCTTATTAAACTATATTTATTTTAGACTACTTTCACCTTATACAATCTTTCCTTTAGATGAAAAAAGTAAAAGCAATGATGTGATGCCGCACAACTTCTATTCTTCTCTCCTCTCCTTTTTGGACCATTCGTTTGCTTTGATTCTTCTATCTTAAGCTAGTGGTGATCACTAGAAGATTGCCAGGGATAAAACTGTTTGTAGGGAATGTTTGAAAGGGCATAAGATATAATAAAACATGCTATTATAAGATAGAAACATTTATTAGATGTAGCCTTACAATTCGAAAGATAACCTATTTAATTTTCTTACATACAAACACCAAGGTAGTAGTAATAGATACAGCTGTGGGTATAAGAGTTCAAATCTGGTGTCAGATGGCTGCATGAAAACCTAGCACATTTATATTTATTAATTAATTAAAATATACTCCACCTTTCAGCCCAAAAGGACTCCTAAAGTAGCTAACAAAAAAAAAAACCTGTTACAAAAGAATAAAAAGAACAGCTTAAGAGCAGAGCCAGATGGAAAGAAAACAGCCAGATAAGAACGTAATAAAGCAGAGTACTTGGTGGAACAAAAAATAGTTTGTATAGTCCTTCTAAATATTATCAGGGATGAAGCAAAATGAACTTTTCTAGGGAGGGAGTTCCACAGCCTTGGTGTTGCTATTGAAAAGGTCCTGTTTCGTGTCTCAACATCTGCACTTCAGATGGCAATGGGACACAGGTTCAAGTGGGAGCAGGCAGGCGCCCAAGTAACTGGGTCCCAGATCATGTAGCCTCAAGGCAGCCTAGGCTACATTCAGAGAATACAAACCTCATGGATATTTTGATTTCCACGCTTATGCAGGTGCCAATCCACTGCAAGGTTAAGAGAGATACCATCAGAATGCTGAACTTGAGAGGGAGGACAGTGTAACAGAGAACAAGCAACTAAGCCCCTCTCCAAATGCCTGAACTACATTAAAGAATGACAGGTTATCCCTGATTAAGCGGAAAAAGCAGTACAGTCATGCCTTGGATTGAGAGCATAATTCGTTCCGGAAATGTGCTTGTAATCCAAAACACTCTTATATCAAAACAAAATCCCCACCAAAAAATTTGTACAGATTTTTAATTTAAGCTGTAATACAGTACTTGTATTGCAAGACGTCGCTTGTATATCAAGTAAAAAAAAATTAAATAAATATTTAAAAATTTGCTTCTCTTGCAAAACGCTCTCAAACCAAGTTACTTGCAATCCAAGGTATTACTGTACTCTTATGACATCAGCAAGACATTACACTGGACATTTTAATTAGATTATAAAAAGTATATATATTTACTCACTATGCCAAAAGTCAAGGTTCAGCTTCATGGTTCCACCAACCCCAAGCAATATCAGAGACATAAAGGTGTTGCCAGATTGCTTCAAAGCTCCATTTTGTCTGGGGTTTTTTTATTGCTAAGCTAGCAAATGCAGGCAGTGAATTATGACATGGCTTGACTGTCAGGACCAGCCTCTATTAAAATAGAGAGGAGAGTGTCCTGGCACTTGAATAGCCCAGTGCTATGGAACTTCTAGATGCACTAAGCCAATTTTCTCCCATACCCAAAGACAATCAGGGCAGCACCCTGCCACTCATTAATCAACAATTCAGAGGAGCTCTGAGCACTTTTGTAACCCACCTAGCACCAAAACACACACACACACAACAACAACACACACACCCATCAAATGTCTACTATCCCCTCTTCATAAAGTTGTCTTCACATTTCCATGCCTTGGTTCAGGAGACACCTTTGACTTTCTAAAAAGTAAACTTTGAGTGGATGTCCTATCATGGTCTAGAAATGCCTGATCTCCCTTCTTTAGTGCTAGGGGTCCCCCTGCTCATCACAGCAGACCAATGACAGATTAAAAAATATATCTCTTCTTTCATGATATTTTAGTATATTGCCCTCCTCAGTCCCTCCTTCTCCCTTCCTGCCTCTCTCTCTGTCCATCTGTATAGCTATATTTGGCTCACCTCTGCCTTCCTATCTGGGATAGCCTTCAGTAACTATAAGGGGATTTTGTCTCCTATTATCTCTTAATGAGCTAATTTTCTGGGATAAATCCCAAAGTCTCAGCTGAGTTTTCCCTTCCTGGAAACTTTATGAGTATGCTCCACTATCCAGACCAAAAATCATATATTACCCATGCTGTGCTCCTGTTAATTTAGCAAAGATGCTTGTTTCTGAGCCAGCCCTCCTAGACTAAAAGCAGCCTATTTTCCAGCAGGAACAGAGTGCAGCTCGTAACAAAAACCACAAGATCCAGACAATCTGATGTTAGAGGTGTGGCCCTTGTATCTCCCTCCAAAGGGGCTGCCCCACAAGTGACAGCCCACCTACTTATGCAACAGTCTCCTGAGACTGATGCAAGCTCTTGCCAGGTGGCAAGGAATCTCCAAATGAGAGTGCCAGAACAGGGGTCTCATCTTGCAAAGGGGCAGAAGGAAGATGGTTCTCTTAGTACCTGAGTAATTCCCTTTCTTCCAGTCATCTGTTGTTCCTGCGGGGCTTATGCCATGAACATGGAAATAGGTTCAGATATATGTCCTGAGCGACAGTGGCGGGAGATCAGAAGTACTGACCAAGATGCCCAGACCAGCTGGAAAGTTGCCAGCAGAATCTGAATTGTTCGAGAAGGATCTGCAAAGTTATACAACAAGCTTCCTGCACAGCAGTTGTACCAGCACGGAACAGCTAGGTACTGATGTTTTTCTTATGGTCCTGGTGGTTTTGGCTTTCCTGGGTGCTGATCTGGAGCACACACAGGGATTGCCTTCTTCTACCAAATAGGCCAGATGGGGGGAAGGCCTCAGGTTATGAAAGGGCACTATGTTGCCAGATTTAAGCTTCTATATTGGCATCAATGGGGACATTTTTCTAACCCTACAGGCAGGGGATGGGATTACCAGTAAAATCTAGGTTGGTCAGAGGGAAATATTAAAACTCAAGGGAGTTTGATTTATTCCCCCCCCCCGACCAGCCTAGATTTTACTAGTGATCCCATCATGCAGGGGGCGGGAGTCCCAATTAAAATCATTCCCACCTCAAAATGTGTGTGTGGGGGAAAGAAATAACAGGCATAGCTACTAGGTATATATTTAAAGCAATGTATACAGTAATACCTTGGATTGCAAGTAACTTGGTTTGAGAGCGTTTTGCAAGACAAGCATATTTTTAAATATTTATTTAATTTTGTGGAGAAAGCCTTTTTTTAACTTGATATACAAGCGACGCCTTGCAATACAAGTACTGTAGTACGGCTTAAATTAAAAATCTCTGTACAATTTTTTTGGGGGGGATTTCATTTTGATATAAGAGTGTTTTGGATTACAAGCACGTTTCCGGAACGAATTATGCTCTCAATCCAAGGCATGACTGCTAGTCCACCACTTTCACCCCCATCCTCCAACTGGTGGTGGTTGCTAAATGGTTGGACTTTGTGGCACTCCTGTGTTATACGGACTTCTCTCTCAAAGGCATGCACTAACAAAGCAGGGCAGCACAAATGACCTTCCTTGGAAGGAATCACGCAGGATCATATTCAAGTAGAAATTCTATATTTTGTTGTATGCATTTTCAAATGAATTCAGTAATCTCCAGTTGTTCTACACTGTCTGGCATGCTCACTATTTCTTTCACTCTTCCTTACCCTTTTTCTGTTAAGCACAGCATTTGTACACAAATTGTTCAAAGACTAGTTTAAAGTAAGTTAGGTAAGTTAAGATTTGGTTGTAAATTGTCCATAGGTTTCCTTGATACATTAAACACAGAAATTCCAAAACTCAGCTATTCTTAGCAGCTTCCCAAACCTATTTTTTGCACCTAACATAGTTTTTATAATAACTCTTCATAAGATTTTACAGCCTAGCTAAAGGACTGTTGCATTTGTCAGGATAAAAATGGTGATCAGGGATGCAAGTTGCACTACCCAAAGGACACAAAGCATCAAGAAAAAGGCACAATGTTATAGATAGTTGTGTTAAGTAAGGATATGTTGTCTAATAAGTGTTTCACATTCAGAATACTGACAGTATTAGGCTTACTACCTCTCTATTTTTCAGTAGCAAGGAATTAAAGATTTATGCCTGGTTTCTGGAAGGACAGGTTGCTTACCTGTAACTGTGGTTCTTCGAGTGGTCATCTGTGCAGTCACACACATGGGCTCTGCGCCTGCGCGGAGGCCGCTTCGGGAAGATTCCATAGCTGAGGCAAATTTTGGGCGGGAACCCCTCCCCCCTGCGTCTCTACTGCGCGGGTTCCCGCCCTCTCCCTCAGTTCCCCTGAGACCGCCATCGCGATCCCAGTGCTAAGGAAGAACATAGGATAATTTCCTACTTTGTACATCAATACCGAGAGTCGGATTCGATGGTGTCGTACGGTATCGATGGTGCACCCAAGGGTCCCGGTCCAGTACACCATCGAACTCGACAGTGACACCGTAGTGGGGATGGATGGGCGGGTTGTGTGACTGCACAGATGACCACTCGAAGAACCACAGTTACAGGTAAGCAACCTGTCCTTCTTCTTCGTGGTCTCTGTGCATCACACACATGGGCAGAGTAGCAAGCTGACTTACCGGTGGAGGGTCGGTGTCGGTATCATTGTAGGACCGAGGAAAGGACAGCTCTGCCGAACGCGTTGTCCTTTCGGGATCGGACATCGACACGGTAGTGCGTTACGAATGTCGAAGGCGTGGACCACACTGCCGCCTTGCAGACATCCGTCAGGGAGACTCCCCTCTCAAAGGCAGTCGAGGTTGAAACGGCCCTGGTAGAGTGGGCTCGAATCGAATTCGGTAGCAGTTGTCTCTTAAGATCGTATGCTAGTTTGATACAGGTTACGATCCATGAAGCTAGGCGCTGGTTCGATACAGGCATGCCTTTGGAGTGTCCTCCGTAACAGACAAAGAGACGGGGAGACTTCCTGATGGCCTCGGTGCAGGACTTATAGAACAGCAGAGCCCTTCGCACGTCCAGCATGTGGAGTTGTTGTTCTAGAGGAGTCGATGGACTTTGGAAGAACGCTGGCAACACAATGTCCTGGTTAAGATGGAAAGGAGAGACCACCTTCGGAAGGAAAGCCAAGTCTGGGCGCAGTACTGCCTTATCTCTATGAAAAACAAGGTATGGAGGGTCTACCCTCAAAGCCGTTATCTCCGATGCCCTGCGGGCAGAGGTGATGGCGACAAGGAACACTGTTTTAAAAGTTAACAATCGAAGGTCTGACGTCGCCATAGGTTCAAATGGTTTAGACCAGGGGCCCTCAAACTTTTTACACGGGGGGCCAGTTCATTGTCTCTCAGCCTGTTGGGGGGCTGGACTCACTGGGACTCCCCTGTGCCGCCTCCTTCATGCTGCCCCCGCCGCCGCCACCGCTGGTGCAGGACCCCCTGCCGCAGGACCCCCGCCCCCCGCTGCAAGACCGCCCCGCTGCCCCTGCCGCCACCGCAGGTCCCCCCCGCCACCGCCATAACCCCCCCGCCGCCGCCATAACCCCCCCCGCCGCCGCCATAACCCCCCCGCTGCTGCCATAGCCCCCCCCGCCACTGCCATAACCCCACCCGCCGGCGCCATCCTACCTGGTCCCCTGCGCGCTGCTGCTGCTGCCGGTGCCTCTGTCACAGCCTCCGCTCGAGGCCGCCGCCGCCGCTCCGTCGCGTCCATCCTGGACTCCGCCCGCGCTCAGTTTTGAAAAACAGCGCGGGCGGGGTCCAGGATAGACGCGACGGGACCAGCGGGCGGCGAGGCGGATGAGGTAAAGCCCCCCCCGCCGCTGCCCACCCACCCACCGTAACCCGCCGCTTCCCGCTTATGCACCCACCCACCATAACCCGCCGCTTCCCGCCCGCCCGCCGTAACCTGCCGCTTCTCGCCTTCCTGCCCACCCACCCACCATAACCCGCCGCTTCCCGCCTTCCTGCCCACCCACCCACCGTAACCCGCCGCTTCCCGCCCACCGTAACCTGCCGCTTCCCGCCTTCCCGCCCACCTACCCACCATAACCCGTGGCTTCCCGCCCACCGGCCCACCGTAACCCGCCGCTTCCCGCCCATGCATCCACCCACCATAACCCACCGCTTCCCGCCCGCCCGCCGTAACCTGCTGCTTCCCGCCTTCCTGCCCACCCACCGTAACCCGCCGCTTCCCGCTTCACGCCCACGCACTCACTCACTGTAACCCGCCGCTTCCCGCCTTCCCACCAACCGTAACCCGCCGCTTCCCGCCCTCCCGACCGACCGCTTCCCGCCTTCATCCCTGCCGCCGTCCTACCTGGCCACCGCCACCGCCACCGCCACCGCCGAGGCCGCCGCTGCTCCAGCGCGTCCATCCTGGACTCCGCCCGTGCTGAGTTTTGAAAAACAGCGCGGGCGGGGTCCAGGATGGACGCGACGGAGCAGGGTCCCGTCGCGTCACTTCCGCCGCGCCGGAAGTGATGTGACGGGACCGGCGGGCGGCGAGGCGGATAAAGTAAAGCCTGCGCCCCGCTACTGGCTAAGCCTTCCCCCACACACAGGAGATGCAGGGCGGCAGGCAGGCAGGCAGGCCGGCGGCCCGACAGGCGGCCCGACAGGCGGCCCATGCCCCCCCCCGCCGGCTCAGCCACCCCTCTTCCCTCACAACTCTTGATCGGCCGCCGGGCCGGATGAAAAGACCCGGCGGGCCGGATGCGGCCCGCGGGCCGTAGTTTGAAGACCCCTGGTTTAGACATAAGTACCTGAAGCACCAGCTGTAGATCCCAAGCCGGGGTTACCGGTTTGAACGAGGGGTTTATGTTGTTCAGGCCTCTCATGAAGCGCTTGACTAAAGGATGCGAGAACAATGTATATCCATCCCGGCCCTCGTGGAATGCCGACAACGCCGCTAAGTAGACTTTCAACGAGCTCGTCTTGAGCCCTTTAAGTTGCAGATGGAGTAAAAACTGCAGTACACGATTAATAGGCGCTTTCAGATAGGGTACCTCGATCTCCCCAAGGTACTCGCAGAAGGCTTTCCACTTTCTTGTATAGGATGCCCTGGTGGATGGTTTCCAGGCTTCCCGTAACACAAGCTTGATTTCTGATGGAAGTGAGTCTGGAATCAGATCATCCAGGCAGTGAGCTGCAGGATGGACGGGTTCGGGTGGAGAACCGAGCCTCGAGCTTGAGAGAGGATTGTTGGCGAGTTCGGTAGGCGGAGGTACTCCCCCTCGGACAACCTGAGAAGTGGCGCAAACCAAGCTCATCTCGGCCACCAAGGAGTCACGAGTATACAGTTCGTTTGGTCGGACTGGATCTTCGCAATGACCTTGGTCAACAACGGGATCGGAGGGAAAATGTAAAATAGAGTCCCTGACCATGCTAACAGGAATGCATCTCCGATCGATGAGCTGTCGTGACCCGCTCTGCTGCAGAAGACCTGACACGCCGCATTGGATGCCGTTGCGAAAAGGTCCACCTCCGGGGTCCCCCACCGTCGAAAGAGGGACTGACGAATTCGGTCCTCCAGTTGCCACTCGTGAGAATCGAAGGATATTCTGCTGAGGGCATCTGCAAGATAATTGTCTTTCTCCGCGATGTGGATGGCTCTCACAGAAATATGGCGGGGTATCATCTAGTTGAATATACGGAGGGTTAGGTTCGTCAACCGTATCGAGTGGGTACCTCCCTCCTTGTTCAAGTAAGCAACGACAGTGGTGTTGTCGGTGACCACTTGTAGGTGTCTGCCCTTGAGTATGGATTCGAGGGACTTCATGGAGTTCCATACAGCTTTGAGTTCGAGGACGTTGATGTGTTTTCCTCGGTCGTGTGGGCCCCACTGACCCTGTGCTGTGTGGTCCCCACAATGAGCTCCCCAGCCCAGAAGAGAGGCGTCCGTCGTCAACGTGATCGAGGGTACGACGGGTTGGAATGGTAGGCCTTTTGTCAAGTTGTGACAAGTCGTCCACCAAAGAAGCGACTGCCTTACTGTAGACGGGATCGACAGACGGGTTCGATGGGCATTCGTCTCGGAATCGAACGACCTTATGAACCAGTTTTGGAGCTGGCGCATGCGAAGCCGAGCGAGAGGGACGACCGATATAGTCGAGGCCATGAGACCGAGGAGTCGCTGGATCGAGACGGCTGTGCTCGAGGTCGCCTTGTGTATTTTCAGGGCGAGGGTAAGTAACTTCAGAGTTCTGTCCTCTGGTAGAAAGGCGCGACCGACAGTAGCATCTAGCAATGCTCCGATGAACTGGATCCTTTGAGTGGGGAATAGTGTGGATTTCTTTGTATTGAGGCAGAGTCCGAGGGTGTCCAAAGTGTTGGTAGTTAAGTGCAGAGCATTCTGAAGCTCCTGCGCAGAGGGTGCTACGATGAGCCAATCGTCCAGATAGGGGTAGAGCGTCACCCCTTGAGTCCGAAGGGAGGCACACACTACCGCCATACACTTGGTAAACACCCTCGGTGCCGTCGAGAGTTCGAATGGAAGTACCTTGAACTGGAAGGTATTGGGTCCGACCTTGAACCTCAGGTATTTTTGGCTGTCCGGATGGATCGGTATATGGAAGTATGCGTCCTGGAGGTCGATGGATGCAAACCAGTCGGTCTTGCGAAGGAGAGGCAGGATCGACTGGAGCGTGACCATCCTGAACTTCTTGGGTGGAATGTAGAAGTTCACTGAGCGAAGATCCAGGATCGGTCGGAGTCCACCATCCTTCTTCGACACCGTGAAATACCTGGAGTAGAGGCCGTCCTGAGCGAGGTGTGGAGGAACCGTCTCGATGGCTCCCTTGAGCAATAGGGAGTGGACCTCTTCTCGCAGCGCTTGAGATGGTTGTGTTGCGCGGGTGCCAAGGAAGGGTGGGAGGGAGGCGAACTCGATCTTGTAGCTGTGCTGGACAATGTTCAGAACCCAACGATCGGTGGTAATTTTCTTCCATGATGGTAGGAAGAGGGATAGTCGAGTTCCAAACTGAGGTCGAGCCGGAGGGATCGGAGTCAAAAGGATCAAATTGGAGTCGTCGGTCATGCCTTGGGTCCCGTCAAACCCGTCGCCTTTGGGAGTCACCTCCTTTACGGGAGCCCCGGTACCGTTGCTGCTGGAAATGATGGCTCGGTGCCCGGGGCTGCTGTGGACGAGCGCGGCTATCCTGCCACTGCTGGTGCTGTTGTCCTTGTTGAGCTGGAGCTATAGGTGGTAAGTATGGGGCCCATCTACGGCGCCTGAATGATTGAGTTGGCTGCATCGGAAGGAGCCCCATCTTCCTAGCGTTCACCCGGGCCTTTTGGACCGCATCGAGGGAGTCGTCTGTTTTGTCGTTAAAGAGACCAACTCCATTGAAGGGTAGGTTCTCGATCTTGGCTTTAGCCTCAGTTGTTAAAGTTGAGGACCGTAGCCAGGCGTGTCGGCGGAGGGCGACTGCACTCACCAGGGATCTCCCATGGCAGTCCCCCTGATGTCTGGCAGTGTGGATCTGCTGCCTGGAAGTGTTCATCGCCTCGGCCTGGAAGACTCTAGCCAAGTCTCTCTTCTCATCCGGAAGATAGTCTATCAATCCGCTCATTTTCTCCCAAAGGAAAAGTTGGTACCTGGCCATTGTAGCTTGGTACCTGGCGACCCGGATCCCCAGGGCGCTCGAAGTGTAGACTCTTCGTCCGAAGTTGTCTAACTTTTTTCCTTCAGGGTCCGATGGAGTGGAGTGCTGCTTGCCCGACTTGGACTGCGCCGACTCAACTATCATCGAATTTGGAGTAGGATGAGAGAAGAGAAACTTGGCTGTGTCTGGCCTAACCTTATAGAGTGCATCAAGGCGTTTAGCCGCGGGAGGAGCTGTGGACGGAGAGCTCCAAGAACCTTGCACCGTCTCCAGCATGGTAGGAGTAATTGGAAGCAGTGTGGGGCCCGAAGAGGATTTTGAGACGGCATCAAACAGAGGGTCCACCGCTTTCTTCTCCTCAACCACCGTCTCTAGGCCGAGGGCTTGGGCCATCCGGAAGATTTGTTCCTGGAAGGTGCCCATATCCTCGGAGGGGGACACTGCCGACTGGGTGGTCACCTGTTGGTCTGGAGATGTGGAGGATGGAGAGAGAGAGATAATCGAATCTGAGTTCGAGATAGGTGAGCCCGGGGTCGACGATCTACGGGACCGTGAGACGGCCTCCAGCGAGAAGGTTGTAGGCTGATCCTCTCTCCCTTCACTGCATGCCGGCAGAACTAGGAGACGCGTCGTTGGAGACCTCCTAGGGCTCCCAGGTGATCTCTCCCGCCTTGGTGGGGAACGTCTCCTAGGTGGGGATCTATCTCGGGATCGGTAGGTTCTCTGGTATCTATAATGAGACACCGGAGAACGTCCTCGGTGGTAGGTGTCCCGTGATCTCGAAGAGTATCTCGAATCCCTGGAGTCGCGGGATCTATCCCTGTAGCGTTGGGGATCCCGTGACCTTGAAGCCGAGGATCTGGATGAAGCCCGATCCCGGGTGATCAGAACCTCCTCGATCTCGAGTGATCTGGATCGAGTTCGTGGGGTACGAGCCCGAACCCCACGAGCCGGGGAGGCGAATGACGGCGTGGCAGAGGTTTGCGCCAAGGGTCTTGGGTCCGACGGCGAGTCCACGATCTCCCCATCCGAACACAAGACGGCCTGTGCAGCTTCCTTCGAGCCCGAAGGAGCTTTTGGAGCGGAGCAAGGAGGAGGGTCCCTCGAGTCCGAGGGGACCGAAGCGGTAGGAGATTTATGCCCAGCCGGGCGTTCAGAGGCCACGACGTCCGTCGGGTCCATAGCTAGCATCGATCTCGATCCCAAGAGGGACGAAGCCAGTTTTTTTGCCCATCTCCTCGCTTTTTCCTTCCGTTCCTTGCTTTTCCTTTTCGCCTCCTCCTTCTCTCTGCGTGCCTTCTTGGCCTTACTCTTAGATATCATAGTGGCCATATAGGCCTCCTGAGCGTCCGCTGAGGAGACCGTGTGGGAAGGCAGCGTACTAGGCCTTGACAAAGGGGAAGGCTTTTCCGCGGGCGGTTGGAGGGCTTTTTTGTAAAGGATCGCCGTCAATTTATCCGCCCTATGCTTCCTCGCTTGCTTGGTGAACGCTTGGCAGTGATGGCAAGCGTCCACGTTGTGGCCTTCTCCAAGGCATGCGAGGCAAAGCGAGTGCCCGTCCGTCGGGGGAAGCTTGGTCCCGCACCTCACGTACTTGCGGAAGGGGGCTTTCGGAGCCATAATTTCTTCAAGTGATCCCACGAAGAACGGGGGGAAGAAAGCAAGTAGAAGTAATTCTTAGCTTTGATGAAAGTATCTCAGTATTTCTTGTTGGATTCTGTGAAGAATCAACGAACCTCTCGAAGTAACAGCCACACGCGATGGCGGTCGAAGAGGAACTGAGGGAGAGGGCGGGAACCCGCGCAGTAGAGACGCAGGGGTGAGGGGTTCCCGCCCAAAATTTGCCTCAGCTATGGAATCTTCCCGAAGCGGCCTCCGCGCAGGCGCAGAGCCCATGTGTGTGATGCACAGAGACCACGAAGAAGAACAACTTTTCATCTGGATTTTCTCAACCCAGGAATCCCTGGGGAAGGGAAAACATTGTCTCAGGCACTGTTCCCCCCTCCTTTTCCAGTAGCCTTGCTCTACTGTCAGTGGAATCACTGTCCATATAAGGCTTGTGCTCATGTTGCTCAGCACCCTGGGAGAGGAGAAAGGAATGGCTGAGAAGAAATGGAACAGATTGCTTATGCAAGTATTTTCTGGTCTCTGCCCTCCTCCTCCTCCTGGTTCATCCAAGGTTCATACTGCTACCTTCAGAAAACTACATCAGCAAAACCCCAAGGAGAGTAAAGTAGCAACAAAGGATAGTGAACAACCAAGACCAATTCACGTTTTCTAGCCATATCAGACTCTCTGCCAGGCCTGGTTGCAGCTCAAGAACATAAGAACAGCCTACTGTCTCAGGCCAAGGGGGCACCTAATTCAGCATTCTGGTTGCAACAGTTGCTTATCATATGGAAAGCTTAATTTTTCAGGGCAGAGGGCCCTATCATGATAAGAGGAGGTGGTAGAGGGATTCCCCCCCCTTCTTTTCCTCTTAACAAGAAAGCTTTCCCACCTCTTCAAGTGGCAGCAGAGTTGCAATTAGTAGCGTTCCTATTTCCCACACAATGGCCCAATTAGAACAATGATACATTATGATGTACCATAATTCCCAGGGGCATCACTGGGAAAATGTTAGCTCGCCACTAGCCATTGTATGGGAAATTGATACACTGCTAGGTCTTCATTGCAACACTGCAAAAAATGGCAGGGAAACTTTTTTTGTAAAAAAAAAAAAAAAAAAAGAGGGATAGAATCTCTGCTATCTCCTCATCCTCCAAAAATTAATCATGCCCCCCATCCTCTTCCCCGCACTATTTTTTTGTCAGAAAAATGTTGAGCCAGCACTAATTCAGAGTTTATTTCTGTGCTGTTGTTTTTTTTAAAAAAAGCGATGTCAGTGTTAAGTACAACTAAAATAATAATATTAAAATTGGTGGCAGACACTACTGTTTCAAAAATATGAACATATGACTTCATATGAAACCTCTAGGAAGTACTGAAATATATAATTTCTGAGCTTGTTAGCAATAGCTAAGTGTAGCATGCACACTCCCTGAACTAGACAGGGTTTTGGTCTGATCCAGCATAGCTCCTCTTATGTTCCTATGATGTTGTGAGCAATCAAATAAGCCCATAAAAGCAAGCAGCCCATTTCTGTATTCATAAGTAGATGCAAATCAAGCAGCATCTGCTCAACCTGTATCCCAAGTGCCTATGCTTCTCCAAAGACTCACCAATTTTACATAGAACATGAGAAGGGGAAGACAGAAGTGGGTGGGAGGACTCACCAACTAGGTGGAGCATCCTTCCCTGTTGAAGAAATGACTGGGACTACTTTTGCAAGTCCAACTAAAAGAATAATTTTAAAAAATGTTCAAAAGCATTTGTGCAAATTTCTTGCACAAAAAAGGGGGGTGATGAACCAGTGACAGCCCCCCTAATGTTCCTCTTGAGCATTTGGAAAGGGCTGTCACTAGCTGTCAACCTAGAGATTGTGAAAAGCGATCTCTGGGATAAAAGGGGGGAAGAGTGGAAAAAAGCTGTGATCATGGCGGGGGCCACCAACCCAGTCATGGTACTCCACCATGGGGCGTGGGCATCGGTGGGGCAGCTGGCACTAGCGGTGACCCAGGCAAGCTCAGCAAGAGGTTTTTGCTGCTCTTGCCAAGTGGCTCGCTAGCCACTTCCTGCAACCCATGATGGGGTCAGTCACCTGGGTTCCGATGACATGACAAGCCATCACAGGTCCAACCACCCCAACAACAAGCCATGGGTTGTCGGGGTGCCTTGTTGCCCACAAACAAGCCACCCTGTGGGAATCGGTCTGGGTGGCTTGTCACCCAAGATGGGTTTGTCATGTTGTGCAAACGCAGTCATTAGATTATTTGAGGGTTGTTTCCCCTTCAAACAAGCCACGCTGCCCAGATTCGGATGATATCACAAGCTGCGCCCAAGCGGGAGATGGGGCAAATGGTGCCTGGCATGTGCCGCAGCTCAAATAAGCCACCATGGCTTGCTGAAACCGTGGTGATCATATGAACTGGGTCAGCTTTTCCATCATGACCAACCTCCTCTTACAATGTTCAGCCATAAATAGTACTGGAACACTTTGGCAAGTGCAGTATCTCAATTAAAAAAATGAACATTGGGTCCCTTTGAAATACAAACTGAGTAAATAATAATAATAAAAAAAATCCTAGGCTTGAGTGGCACTTAGACAAGGTGAAAGTCACCACTGTATGAGAACATAGGGACTTTTTTTTGGTAATCTATTTAAATTACTTTCATTCTAATCCTCCTTTTGAAGGACCAAGTACTAGAACTCTAGGCAAGAGGAAGCAGTTTGTAATAATGACAAGATGCACTTAGGCAATCAGATGATTACCTACTGCATCCTTTAACAGAAAATGCTATCAGCAGGAAGTTAGATATTGTGTGGTAGATGACTGCTAAGAGGCAACCCCCATCCTCACAGAAAAACACACACAAAACTTTCCACTAGTGCTGCAGATTTAAGCATTTAATTTATTTATTTATTTATTTATTTCTCATATTTATTAATCGCCCATCTGGCCAGTCATCCGGCCACCCTGGGCGATGTACAATTAAAATACAATAAAACAATACAATAAAATATAATAATAATTAAAACAATATAAAAAGTTCTTTTAAAAACCTAACCCACCCCATATTCCCGCCTGAACAGCCATGTTTTTAATGCACGGCGGAAGCTCATCACGGAGGGGGCATGGCGAAGGTCACTAGGGACTATTTAAATAGTTTCCAGAACACATGTATCAATCCATTTTGGGAATTTGGTGAAAGTGCAGTTTAAATGGAATCCTTGGGATAATATTGCTTTTCCAGTTATGGTACTTTGCTTTAAACCCTCCCCTGCCCAGTCCACACACACACACACACACACACACACAACTCAGAAAATCTTGGAGACTTGGTAGGAACAGCTTCAAAACAGGAAAATACAAAAAATGTGGGTACTCCAGCTGAATGTTCATGTGTGCTATTTTGAATCATGTACCATTAAGTAATTATTTTCTGAATTATTAAAGTATTTATTTTGATTTTGAATGATTGTACTGCATCTCCAAATATATCCAGACATAAAAATCTACATCATCCACCAATATCAGTATAAATGACTGAGATTGGATATAGCTTGTTCATGGAGGTATGGCACTCAGTTCCACAATTGGGTTGGAATCTAAGTTAGCCTTTAAGTGAACAGAAGGTCTCCTTCCATGTGCAGAAGGCTTTTGACTCAGCAGAGGATTCTACTGGCAGAAGGCCTGAATGATTTTTGCCCATTCCCCCTCCCTATATAGCCCACACATTCTGGAAGGCTCCCCAACTTTTCAGAGGGTGTAAAGTGAAAGGAGAATTGGCAAACATCAAAGAAGAAACAGTTACAGTCAGCCTTTGGATCCCTTAACTGTATTGTTTTGTTATGTCAAGTCAATAATTCAATCAGTTGATTGAAAAATGGTTATTCATCTTCTTACCACGGCATGAATGAGTATAAATTATAACTAGAGAAAGAAAAACATTCCATCAATATTGGACCAATTATTAAGGATCTGGGACAATATCTATGTGATCAAACACATAGGGTGGGAGAAGGTAGGCAAAAAGATACATTTCTTGGAAAATGAAGTATTTTCACAATGTATTGGAATGTAAAAGTGGGATTGATCAGCTCTGCCCACCTGGGTACACGGTGCAGCACCAACATACCGTAGGCTGGAGAGCTATGTTGGGGGTGGAGGATTCACAATAGTTTACAGAACTTCCATCTTTCTCACCAGGAAACCACTCCACCTTGGAGGAGGCACCTGGTGTTGGGCCATAGAGACAGATTGGGGATGATACTGAGCTGGGCGGGGGACTATCCTTATGAAAATTGGATGCCCCAATACATTTGTGAATATCTAGCGACTTCTCCATGACATGACGGCAACGGTTTTGGACAACAACGGCTCTCATGGTGCTCCATTTAAAGTGGGATCAGGTGTTAAACAGGGATGTGTTATCGCCCCAACATTATTTGCTATTTTCATCGCCATGATTTTACATCTTGTCGAGGGGAAACTTCCCACTGATGTGGGAATTATATATCGAACAGATGGAAAGCTTTTTAATCTCAGCAGGCTGAAAGCAAAAAGTAAGGTAATTACAACCTCCGTTGTGGAACTTCAGTTTGCTGATGATAATGTGGTCTCCACACATTCAGAGGATGATCTCCAAACTATCCTAAATGCTTTTGCAGAAGCATACGAAAAACTTGGCCTCTCACTTACCATCAAAAAAACCAAAGTGCTTCATCAGCAAGTGAAAGCTAACCCCTTGGTGATGCCATCTATCCAGCTTGGCGGGGCAATACTGGAAAATGCCAATCATTTTCTCTATCTTGGCAGCTATCTTTCTGTTACAGCTAAAAAGCGGAATATCGGTGGTCAGCATAAGAGGTTTAAAGATGTTCTTAAGGCTAATCTAAAAAAAATGCAACATAAACATCGAAAACTGGGAAGCTCTGGCCCATGAATGATCTAACTGGAGGTTGGCCTTTCACAAAGGTTCCATGGACTGTGAAGAAGCCCGAGTGCAAGGTGAAAGGGAGAAACGTGCTAAGCGAAAAGCACGTCAAACAAATTCTTTACAGGACCATCTTCCATCTGGTAACCTGCGTCCTCACTGTGGGAAGCTGTGTGGATCTAGAATTGGCCTCCACAGTCACTTATGGACCCATCGCTAGAGTCTACACAATTTTTTAGAATTTCCTCCTTTTAAAAATTTTCTTTTTGTAATTTTTATCCTGGAAGACAATCTTACTCGGTCACGAGTGATCACCTACTACTACTGCTACTGAGCTGGCAGAGTTGGTCTCAGGTGTGGTATTGGAGGAACCCAGGACAGTGGTGACTTCAATTCCCATGCTGAAGCTGTCCCTGGAGCTTCAGCTTGGAATTTCATGGCCTCAATGACAACCATGGGGCTGTCTCAGTTTGACATCAGCCCAACACACAAAACAGGGCAACAGGACATACCCTTGATTTGGTCTTTGCCCTGAGCTGTGAGATGAGTAGCCTGGAAATGTGTGTGTGTGTGGGGGGGGGGCAGTTCCAAGTAACCCATTGTCATGTTGAGACTATTTGTCAGGAGCTGCTCCTTTTCAGCATGTAACTCCTTTGCTGAGGGAATTGCACTGGTTGCCTATTTGCTACTGGGACAAGTATAAGGTTTTGGTACTGGTGTATAAAGCCCTAAACAACTTGGGACCAGGATACTTGAGAGAGTGCCTTCTGCCTTACCAACCTGCAAGTCTGAGGCACCCTGGTGGTTCCACATGGACCTACAGCCCAGTTTGAATCCACCTGGACCAGAGCCTTCAGTGTTGTAGTGCCCTCTCTGTGGAATTCCCTGCCTCTGGATGCCAGGCAGGCACCAACGTTGTTTTGTTTCCGGCACCTGCTGAAGACATTTTTATTACAACAAGCCTTCCCCCACTAAACGGTTGTGGGGTTTATTGGTATTCTGTTTTCTTTTTAAAAATATTGTGCTTTATTCCTTTTCTCTTTTATTGTTAACCATTCCAGAATCTGTTTAGAGGTTGAGCAGTATATAAATGTTGCAAATGAATGAATTAATGACTTTTCTTAGTGGGTGGATATATACTGCATTTATATTGGATTTCTGTTGATTGATGATTTGGTGATTGATGTGAATTAAATGAACCATGATAAATTTCCCCCTTTGATTATGAGATTATGGAAAAATGATTCGGTATATATTCTAATATTTGAATAATTTAAAAAGATGGAGATTAAGTACTGTCCAAGTTTTCACAATAGTTATCTCAAACTACAGTTATACTGGCAAAGCTACATTGTATGTCCTTTCTGTACAATATGCTCCATACTCTTTAATTCAAAAAGTGAGTCTGACTGGGAATTTTAGTTAGTGTGCTTCACTTTATATCCCTGGGCAATTTTAGGTGGTTCAACTACCATTAAAAAAAAAAGAAAAAAGAATGTTTAAGAAGATGAAGCAAAGCAAATGGGTTGGATCCAGAGTTGTGTGAAGCAAATCTCCACTAACTGGATGATCCCACTTGAGGAAGGCGCAGGGCAGTAAGTTTTACCAATTCCCGCTCTCCCCTGCAGCCCCATATGCCCTCTGCATGGTTGGAGGATCCTTCAGAACTATGTATGAGCACTGAGGTGGTGCTGGAAGCTGCAAGGGTAAGGTGGAATCATAAAAAAAAATATTGCCTCACCTCCTTCCTTCAGGGAGGAGCCTCTGCTGCATCCCAGTTCCCTCTGCCCATGGAAAGAGTCCTTCCATTGGGGAGGGGCAACTCTGGACTCAACCCTACATCTGGATTTCATTTCAGTTATCAGAGAGAGAGAGAGAGAGAGAGAGAGAGAAACCCACTGTAAACTACATTTCAAACCTCTTTACAATACCTATTCATGCTTGACAAACCAACTATATGCCCACTTAAGTTCAGTTTAGTATGTAATTCCACTGCTTTAAATTCAAAAAAATAATAATGCAGCCTTATTCTGATTAAGAAACAACACTTAAACAGTCGAGATTAACCAATGCCTGGGATTCCATATTTGATTTTAAAATGTGTCATTATTCTCTGGATCCAACCCATTTGCTATGCTTCATCTTCATAGCTCAAATGAAGCTATGACCGGCCAGATGGGCTATTAACAAATATAATAAATAAATAAATAAATAAAATAAAATAAAATAAAATAAATGTGGAAATGAATCCATCACTACACTACAAGATGTACTGATGGCCACCAATTTGGATGGCTTTAAAAGGAGATTCGACAAATTCAGGGAGGAGAAGGCTATCATTGGCTACTAGTCCAAATGGCTATATGCTTCCTCCAGTATCAGAGGCAGTCTGCCTATGTACCCCAGTTGCTGGGGAACACAGGCGGGAGGGTGCTGTTGCACTCATGTCTTGCTTGTGTGCTTCCCATATGCATCTGGTATTCTGTGTGAACAGAATTATGAACTAGATGGACTCTTAGTCCATGGCTTTTCTTATTTTCTAATATTGGTCAGAGGAAAACCAACATGAATAGGAATTAAATGTTCACTGCTCAAAGTACAACCAAAGTACAACCATTTTGCATCCTGAACATTTTCAGATTCTTTATTATATGGCTTTTCATGCAGCATCCGGAAAATACAGGTTTTAAGTTGTAACTTTTAAGCACTGGTGGCTAAATACAATATGCACATGCAGCATTACAAAGACAATTAAGCATACTTACATATGCTATATGTATTTGTGTATTGTGAAGAGAAAGCCATAGCCCCCCCCCACACACACACACGTATATGTACACATACCGCAAGATAGCATCAGACACCCAAGAATCACAATAGGAGTCATTAACATGCCCCCTGGCAAGTCCCTGGTCTGGCAGCCAAAGGAGCTGTGGAATATTCATTCTCAGGTGTTGGATAGAAGAAAGGAACAGCCAAAGGTGCGGGGCAAACAAGAAAAACAAGTCGTGCCAGGAGGGGGCACGACAAGAAGGAGGGGGCCCAACAGAGTGTATAAAGCCCAGTCAGTGGTGGGAAAAGGGTTGTTGGTCGTGAGGCAGCAAGCTGCAAGGTCCATGGCTCAGGTCAAACCACCTTCAACCCTGGGGGAGCTCCCAGTGAACAACGCTAACATAGAACAGCCCTTTTAGAGTTAAGCGGCTTTCTAGGAACAAGGCATTTCCAGGTACGACTGTCTGTATTGCTTTTGCGGCTCGCTACCAGCTCAATTGTAGATGTGTGCTTAGCGTGGTGCTTTGTATATGTTCTGTTACGCTCCATTAAACTCTGTTTACCCATAACAGTGTAGTAGCGTCCATTCAAAACTCGGTCTCCTCGCTTGGCCTGCGTTATAATTGGTCGTGGCTTCTGCCAGAGAGCTGCGTACCGCTGATAGAGGGCTACCCGAGTCCGGGTTAACCCCCGAGTGGCCGAACCCGCCAAGAAGGACAGTTGCAGTCTTTCTCCACATGGTTGTAGCGGTGGGATTATAACGCAGGATCAGTGACGAGACCTACGTAGAAAGGGACGTGGAGCCTAGTGAATTGGTGTGGAGCGAGCCGTAATAAATACAGACAGAATGCATGTGGGAAATGGACACCGGGGGACTGAGTTCAGGAGGAGATTTCCGGATGCCGCAGACCCCGGCGGAGGGGGACTGGCAGTCCCTTTCTAGGGGGAAGACCAAGGTGGTCTGGACCCCAGGGAATGCCTCAGTGCAGACGGCTAGAGCCGCGTCCACCCTCACCACCCTAAAGAGTGGGGGTAGCGGACGACGATCGCTAGCCAACCGCATCCGCCTGATCAACTTCTCGGATGATGAGAGTGAGGGCGAGGGAGAGGAGGATGACCCTGAGGAAGAAGAGGAGGGAGCCTCAGGCCAGTCCGACGACCTGGACCTTCCCCAAGTCCCAAGAGGGGGGCTGGGGACCGAGGACCGCGTGCCCAGGGGGCAAGGGACACAGCCCCGGCTGGTCAGCCCTGGCCAGGAGGAGTGGCGGAGGACCGAAAAGGTGATGAAGCACAAGCGCGAGATGATGGAGCATCAGCGTGAGGTGCTGCGCATGAAGCTGGAGTTGGCTCGCCTGGGGCCCCCGACGACCGTCGCCGACTCGTCCCCCCAACCCCGACCCTCCTCCTGAGACCGCAAGTTGTTTCCTGTATACCAACTCGACCAGGACCCAATGACCTTCTTCACCCTGTTCAAAACCACCTGCCGGGATGAGATAGTGCCTGAATCCCGCTGGATGGCGATCCTGCGCACCCAGGTGAGAGGGGAATTGGCAGAGCTTATGAGACGTTTAAAAGGGCTGTCCGGCAGAAGTTTGCACTCACGGCTGAGCGCTGCCGGCTGAAGTTCCGCCAGGGGCAGCCTCAGCAGGGGAAGACCTACGGAACTTGGTGGGCGAGACTGGGGCAGGCCTGGGACGCCTGGCTAGATGCCACCGGGCGGCAGGGCTGGGAGGAGTTGCAGGAGTTGATGATCCTAGAACAGTTCTACGCAATCCTCCCTGAAGACCTTGCCACCGCCATCCGGGAACGGGAGCCCGCCACTGGCTTGGAAGCCTCCCGGTTAGCAGATGAGGTGGGGCTCTACCGACAGTCCAAAACCAACCAGGCAGGGGTCCCTAACTGTCCCAGCAGCAAAGGGAGTGGAGATAAAGCCTCCACGAGGACCCAGAAGGAGGCGGGACTGAAGCTGAAAGGGGGCCCTTTCCCCAATACTGCCCCGAGGTCCAGTGGGTGCTTTAACTGCAACGAGCTGGGGCACATCAGGAAGTATTGCCCCAAGCTGCAGGGCAAGAAGACGGAACCGCGGGGACTGCCGAGCAAGATGGGGCGGGTCGTTGCCCCCACCCCGACTCCTCAGGAGGAAGAGGGAGAGGATTCCCCCACCCATTCTCAAGGGGAGGACTCCGACGACCCGGCGCAAGATCACCGCCGCCCGGGAGACAACCCCTCGGAGGTCGCTGCCCAAGCCTCGCTTCTACGGATTGTGTCCCCGGAGCAGATGCGCTGGAACCAGAGCCAATTCTGTGAGTCAATTTGGGTTAATGATGTTCCCTATATGGGTTACCGAGACACAGAGGCAAATGTGACAGCTCTGCCCTGGGGCAGTGTGCAAGCAACCCAGTTCTTGCCAAGGCGCACCTGTGCCATTAAGCCCTACAATTCCCCAGACATTGAAGTACCCTTGGCCCGAGTTCTAGTTAAATACCACAGGTGAGAAGGGGAGCTGGACGTGATCGTCCATGGACAAAAAGAGTGGGGGATTATCACTGGCAATAACTTAAGCTACCAGGTGGCTAAAATGGGGGTGGTGACACGCAGTCAGGCTAAGCGGCAGGCACAAGCAAGAGCGGAACCTCCATCGCCCCTGATTCTGGAGCCGGAACGGCCACCGCCACCACCGGGGCCAAGGGCGGGGGAGTTGACCCAAAACCCCAACGAGGGTACCCTGCTGATACCCATCACCCTGGACGCCACTCCCGCCTTCCAGCAAGCCCAACGAGACGATCCCTCTCTGCAGGGCTGTCGCGCGGGGGTTGTCCCTCGCCTGGTCACTAGATCGGCCCCTCCCCCAGAAATATTCTACTGGAACAACGGGACTCTCTACCGCGAGTTCACCCCCAGGCAGGGGATGGGGCAGGGGCAACCTAGGCGGCAACTAGTGGTTCCCCAAGCGTATCGGGCTGCCGTCCTTCAACTTGCTCACGATGCGGCATGGGGGGGCACCTGGGGCAAAAGCGGACCCTGTCCCGGGTGATTGCTGGCTTCTACTGGCCAATGGTGGCCAATGAAGTGAGAGAATATTGCCAGACCTGCGACATATGCCAGCAGGTGGGACATAACCGAGACCACTCCAAAGCCTTATTGCAACCACTGCCCGCGGTGAGCACCCCGTTCGAGCGGGTGGGGATGGACATCGTGGGGCCCCTGAACCCCCCCATGAAAACTGGAAAGAAATTCATTTTGACCGTCATGACTTTGCGACACACTACGCGGAAGCGTTTGCCTTGTCCTCCATCTCCGCCAGCCATCTCGCTAAGACTTTACTCTCTCTCTTTGCCTGCCTAGGAATGCCCCAGACTATTGTCTCAAGACTGTGGGACTGGGTTTGTGTCCAAGCTGTTCCAAAAAATGTGAGAGTTGGGCGGCGTTGCACACCTAACCTCAGTGCCTTATCACCACGAAATCAATGGACTCATTGAGCGGTTCAACCAAACTCTGGGGAAGATGATCCGTGCCTATGCCTCTCAGCATCCGAGAGATTGGGACCAGGCACTGCCTTACTTACTGTTTGCCTACCGAGATGCCCCCCAAGAAAGTTTAGGGTACTCCCCAAATGAGCTAATGTTTGGACGGGAGCTGCGGGGACCCCTGGCATTACTACGAGCGGAGTGGGAGGGGGGCATAGCAGCTACACCCATGCCCGTACACGCCTTCATGCAGCGGCTGCAAAACACCCTTCGTGAGGTCTGGCAGACCACACAGCAGCACCTGAGGGCAGCCCAAGCACAACAGAGTGAGTGGTACAACAAGACAGCGGTACCCCGGTCCTTTGAAGTTGGGGGAAAGGTGCTGGTTCTGAGGCCCCTCAAGACTGACAAGCTGTGCCTAAAATGGGATGGGCCAGCCGTGGTGACTGAGCGGGTGGGGGAGGTCAACTATCAAGTCGTTTTTCCAGTTTGTGCATTTTCCCCCACAATGCACAAACTGTACCATGTAAATTCGTTGAAATGGTATCATGCTAGAAATGCCAGTGTGATGAGTATGCATGCATGTACGGAAGAAGGTCTGTTGAATGGGGATCTGCTGGGAAAATGGGAACAAGAGGGAGGGGGGCTAGAAGCACTCGAATTGTCCCTCTCACTGTCTGAAACCCAACAAGCCGAGGTACGGGCAATGTTAGAAGACTTCGCCCCCATGTTCTCAGACCATCCGGGTCGGACCCCCCTCGTACAACATTCCATCCACACGGGGGACAGTCCGCCCATCCAGCCCCCCCGTACCACGCTGTGGGTCCCCATGCTGAAGCCATTGCCAAAAAAGTGCAAGCAATGTTAGAGCTAGGCGTCATTGAACCTAGCTCCAGTCCCTGGTCGTCCCCAATCGTGTTAGTAGCTAAGAAGGATGGGGGGGGGTGCGCTTCTGCGTAGACTATAGGAAAGTGAACCAGGTGACTGTCCCCGACCCCGACCCCATCCCGAACATAGATGTTCTGCTAGAACGGCTAGGGCAGGCCAAATATATCACCACCCTGGATCTGACCAAGGGCTACTAGCAAGTTCCCTTGGATCCCGATGCGGTGTTGAAGTCAGCTTTTGTCACCCACCTAGGGCTGTTCCAGTTCACTGCCCTCCCTTTTGGGGTCCGAAATGGACCCGCGACCTTCCAGAGACTGGTTAACGGGCTCCTAAATGGGTTAGGGGAGTTCGCCTGTGCCTACTTAGATGACATTGCCATCTTTAGCTCCACTTGGGAGCAACACTTAGAACATGTCCGCACCGTTTTCCATAAGATCCGTCAAGCCGGATTAACGGTGAAGGCAAAAAAATGCCAGGTCGAGTTAGGAGAGGTCGAGTACCTCGGACATAGAGTGGGGGGGGCAACATCAAACCCCTAGAAGCCAAGATCGAATCAGTAAAAAACTGGCCCCAACCGCAGACGAAAAAGCAGGTCCAAGCCTTCCTCGGGCTAGCTGGCTATTACAAGAAGTTTGTGCCTCATTTCAGCCAGCTGGCTGCCCCCCTCACGGATCTGTGTAAAAAGCAGTACCCGACCAAGGTCCAGTGGTCGGAAGCCTGCCAACGTGTGTTCGATGGGCTGAAAGCCTGCCTGGTGGCAGCCCCCATCTTACGAGCACCCGATTTCGATGCCCCCTTTATCCTACAAACTGATGCCTCCGAGGCAGGGATGGGGGCTGTCCTGCTACAAGAAAGGGTCAAGGGTCAAGAGTTGTGCCCAGTTGCCTACCTCAATAAGAAACTCCTGCCCCGGGAACACAGTTTGGCCACCGTAGAGAAAGAATGCCTTGCAGTGGTATAGGCAATTACCAAACTCCGGCCCTACTTGTGGGGGCGGCCCTTCAAACTGCAAACCGATCACTCCCCCCTGTGCTGGCTCGACCGGGTGAAGGGCTCCAACCAGAAACTTCTCAGATGGAGCTTGGCACTGCAAGACTTTGATTTCTCAGTCGAGCATATCAAGGGCAGCGCCAACATCTTGGCCGACGGGTTGTCCCAGGCTTTCTCTCAAGAAGAAGGTAGATGGAGATTGGGGTGGGCAGAAACCCCAATCCCATCTTCCCCAAAAGGGGGGATGTGAAGAGAAAGCCATAGCCCCCCCCACACACGTATATGCACACATACCGCAAGATAGCATCAGACACCCAAGAATCACAATAGGAGTCATTAACATGCCCCCTGGCAAGTCCCTGGTCTGGCAGCCAAAGGAGTTGTGGAATATTCATTCTCAGGTGTTGGATAGAAGAAAGGAACAGCCAAAGGTGCCGGGCAAACAAGAAAAACAAGTCGTGCCAGGAGGGGGCACGACAAGAAGGAGGGGGCCCAACAGAGTGTATAAAGCCCAGTCAGTGGTGGGAAAAGGGTTGTTGGTCGTGAGGCAGCATCTGCAAGGTCCATGGCTCAGGTCAAACCACCTTCAACCCTGGGGGAGCTCCCAGTGAACAACGCTAACATAGAACAGCCCTTTTAGAGTTAAGCGGCTTTCTAGGAACAAGGCATTTCCAGGTACGACTGTCTGTATTGCTTTTGCGGCTCGCTACCAGCTCAATTGTAGGTGTGTGCTTAGCGTGGTGCTTTGTATATGTTCTGTTACGCTCCATTAAACTCTGTTTACCCATAACAGTGTAGTAGCGTCCATTCAAAACTCGGTCTCCTCGCTTGGCCTGCATTATAATTGGTCGTGGCTTCTGCCAGAGAGCTGCGTACCGCTGATAGAGGGCTACCCAAGTCCGGGTTAACCCCTGAGTGGCCGAGCCCGCCAAGAAGGACAGTTGCAGTCTTTCTCCACATGTATATTATACACAAATCTGAATTTAGAATTTGGGCACAGAATGCTCTTTTTTGCCACAATAAAAAATAAAATATCCCTGTACTTCTCCTGTAAAAACTATGTTGCATAACCATGATTTTAATTCTCTTCATATCAGTATAATATTCCACACCAGCGGTTGGCATCCCAGTGCCTGCCAGGACTCCCATTGTCCCAACCCCCACTCACCCCACACTTCTGCCTCCCACCGCACTCAGCAGCTATGAAGCAGGAAGTTGGCAAATGGGGAGACTTATCTCCAGATCGGCTGACTTCCTGCTTCCTTGCTGCTGAGGTGAGCATGTTGGGACGCAGAAGCAGCAGTAGTGGTAAATGTGGTAGAATGACTGGAGTGAGAAGGGAGGTAATGGGGGAAGGAAACCACAAACAAGAAGGAGTGGGAGGAGAAAGAAGCGGGGTCAAGAAAAGTGGGAATCCTGTGTGGGGGGGAGAGGAAAGGGACAATTGTGCCCTTGGCCCTGAAAAAAATGACAAACGAGCCTACGGGTCCAAAAAGATTGCCTACCTATTTTATACCAATCAAACATGATTTATGAATTCTCATCACAATCCATTTAAATGTAAGCATTTTGAAGCCCCATTGGTTTTAAATGGGAGAGTGTTAAGCATGTGCAATGCTTAACATTGACTCAATTGTGAAGTTACCATTCTACTGTTGTACATGTAATGTTCTACGTGTTCTAAAACCTTATTTAAATGCACCGCTCAGCATCTGGAAGCCCATTAGAGGTAAGTTTAACCTGGACACTTTTAAAGAAAGCACTGCTAATCAATAGCCCTGTAAAGCTGAGCCAATAATATTGTCCCCATATTGCATGGGGAGACATTGAGGCAGCAATAATAGCAGCTTGCTCAAGACCTACTTCATGTGCTTGTGTGTCACAGGTGAAATTTGAACCATGTTGTTAGTCATTACTCACATATAGTGCTGGTTCGCACGACCTAGGCTGCGGGCGGGGGAGGCACCACGGGGCGATCCACGGGGTCTGGCGGGGTGCCGCAGACCACCTGTGCCCCCCACGCATTGGCGGACCCTGGTGGAGCCGGCAGTCCCTGCACTGCAGTGCAGGCCTCCCTGCGCTAGCGGGCGGGGCCCGGGATGCCCAGAGGGGCTGTTTGCCCCTACAGGCTGGAGTGGTGGCAGCTCTGGCCGCTCTGGGCTGCCGCCTCTGTGTGGCCCCCGCGGGACGGCCGCCCACTGTTCGCACGACAGGGTGGCCACATGCGGTAGGGGCTTACCCCTCGACCGCCCATGGTCACTTTGCATGCGTCCCCAGTGCAGCTGTCCCGCGGGGGCACCCCCGGTCGGCGTTCACACGACACGGGAACCACGAGGGACTTCTGCTCCCCCGCGGTTCCTGTGTCGTGCGAACACACCCATAACAACAATTCATGGGTAGTTTAACCCATGAATTGGCAGGGCAATGAGCAAGGGAGTGGGTGTGCTGCCTCCCATACACTCATCGCTTCTGCTTTTAATCAGCTTTAATCAACAACGCAGGAACACCCTGTGGCGTAACCCCACAATTCAATCCCCTGGTGTATGTCTGCATTAGCATGTTTAGTGAGTATAGAATGTTGAACTGAGTGGGTGTGGTTTGTGATGTCTTGGAAAGGGTGAGGGGAGGAGTATATAAAGAGTGTTTGAGTGATGTCAGAGGCAGTTAGTGTGTTATGGGAGTGTCGAGTAGTGAGAGTGTTGGTGTATTGGGAGTGAGGGAGTTAGGTTAGTTGGGTTATTCGTGTCTTGTCTGTCAGAAGTTTTGAGAGAAATCAGTGCTTGTCTGAGGAGTGAAAGTATTTAGAGTTATAGGGACTTAGGTTAATTACAAAGTGTTTGGTGTAGGCAGGTTTAAAGTTATTTTCTGGAACTAATTTTTTGAGAATTAAAATAAACTTATTTCCAAATCCAACATGTCAGCATGGCATTATTAACCTGCATTACTGATAAACCTACACACACACACCTTTGTACCCACAGTATCATAAATTTAAAATAGATCCTTAAGAGACCTGTATTAATCTTTTCCCTCATTGGTAGGGGAAAGGTTTCATTTGACCCTCCACTCAGGTTTGTAAGTGTTGGTGCTTAGCCTGAGAAGGTTTATGCGTTGGGTCCTAAAGTGTAAGGGCGGTGTCATTGCACACCCCATTCCAGGATTTTTTTGATGTGACATCCAAACCCAAATCCCTTGCCATTAGCCATGCTGGCTGGGTATGCTGGGAGCTGTAGACCAGCAACATCTGGGGACCCAAGGTTGGAGAGTCCTGGTTTAGACAACCCATGGGTTGCCATTGTGTGCAAATTGAGCCTCTTAGTCATTACACTAAACCATTTCTCAAGATTAAGTATACAAATAAAAGCAACTCAGTTATAGAGACAACAACAATGGGTTGGATCCAGATTTAGGTGTGTGCAGCTGGGCTGGCAGAAGCAGACTTCCCTTCCATCCCTCTGAAAATGCTACATAAAAGGCCATAGGACACTGCTGAATGGGGTGAGGTATGAAGCAAGGGGGAGGAGAACCCTAAAAATTGGGTGGCGGCACCTTTCATGAGTGGAGCCCTTGCATCTACGGAAGGCAACTCCTGGATCCAACCCAATAAAATCAATTATCAAAAGGCAAAAAAGAGAAATCTTTTTAAAATGGAGAGGAGGAAGAGAACTATGTAAGCTACCTTGGGTTTCTTTCAGGAAAAAAAGGCAGGATATAAATACAATACAATAAATAAATCAAATTAAAATAGCTACTTGTGATCCGCAAAGGCCTCTCTGCTTTGCTTGTACGCTGCAATGATGATGTGCCTTGCTGACTTGATAGCCTTGTAGGCTCCTTCCAACTCTATGATCTATGAATCTATGAACTAATTCCATTATCTTGAAGCTCAACAGAGAAGACTCTGCTATGCCATGCCCTCCAACATTTGCTGAAGAATCAGTACCTAATGACTCCCCTCCCCATTTTCATTGCTGAAGGATCTCTTTGCCTCCTGTCGATTGAATTCATTTATTCTGCAATAGTTTGTCCCATATTGGATTCTGAAGCAGGATGTGCAAGCAAAGCAAACCGATAATAGGAATTTTACTTTTTAACAAATAAAAACAAAAAGTTACAAAACTGCTTAATATCACAAATAGAGCTAGATGTACTTATAGGTCCTGCAGCTCAAACCCATTCAGCGACATTTACCATCTCAATAATAAGTTACTGGGGTAGTGCGGGCAGGGTAGATGGAAGGGAAGGGACCTCACAAATAGATTTCTCCTGAAGCTCTTAAAGGATGTGCATATGCATATAGAGAAAGGTGTAGCCAAAGTTAATAGTAATAAAGCAGAAAATAAGCAGCTGAGCTGCTTATTCTCAATTGAGGTTTGGGAACAGGAAGACCAAATAAAAAGAGAGAGTCTTACAGCTTGAGGTTGCCATTTGGTCTCAGCTGGCACTGAATGAATGTCTGCCCACAGTAGGATAATATAACAATACTATACTGTCTGAGTGGATTCAGTGACATGACTCCTTTATGATTCAGGCAGGGCAGCCTCTGCTGAGAAAAGAAAGCACACATGGATGATAATATTGTCTCACTCCAGCATGCCACCAGCAAAATAGATGGAGGTCAGTGTAATGTCCAGGGCATTGGCAGTAAGGGACTTTGGCTGGAATGCCAGGGCCAGGGGATAATGGAGGCTGGAGCAAGTCAGGAGAGTGTGGAGTCCAGGAGCTGGGCCGAGGTCAGTATATATAGTAAGCAAGGTAGGGCCAGAGGCAAAGGGCAGGTCTGGTAGGCAAGCAGTGGTCAAGCACAGGTCAAGAGCAAGCGGAGTCCGAGCAAGGGCCAGATGTAAGAAGGCAGATCCAGAAGCAGACCAGGTTCAGACAAGGGCCAGAGGCAAGAAGGCAAATCCAGTAGCAGACCAGGTTCAGACAAGGGCCGGGGGGGGGGGGGGTTGAGATCCAGGCTAGATTCAATCACATACCAGGCAGAGCAGGGCCAGAGACATAGGTCAAGTACAGTCAGGCAAGAGCTGGAGCTAGTCACAGAGGGTCAAGAGCCAGCTGCAACAGCACAAGGAATCATGTTGCTGTGGCAAAAGCTGAAGTGCTGAGGCAGCCCTCAAATAGCCTTCCCAGCAGCTCCCAGCTGGTCTGCATTAGCAGGCCTGAGAGCAGCTGGAGGTAAAGGGCCAAGTCTTGAGAAGATGGGTGCTGGCCAGGTTGCTAACTGGACAGCAGCCACCAGGTGGAGTTGTGCTGGCAAAGCAGATCCTGACAGACAGCAATCAAATGAATGCTGTTCGGACATCTACTGGTTGTTGACTTGTTAGTTCTTTTGAGATACATACAGTCTGAAGAGGACCCCACTGTGTAGTTTATTTTGGCTATAACCATGATCTTCACCTGAGCTGAGCTAGAGAAGAGTAACATTGCAGTTGATAAGATGTCATTATTTATTTATTATATTTATACCCCGCCTTTTTTCCTGCAAGGAACCCAAGGCGGCTTACATAATCTTCCTCCTCCTCCTCCTCTCCATTTTATCCTCACAACAACCCTATGAGGTAGGTTAGGCTGAGAGTCAGTGACTGGCCCAAGGTCACCCAGTGAGTTTCATGGCCGAGCGGGGACTAGAACCCGGATCTCCAGAGTCCCAGTCCAACACTCTCACCACTACGCCACACATGGAAGGAAAAACATATAAAGATGGGGAAGCAACATTGTATCTTCCCACATATTATTCCTTGATCATGTTTATCCTCCTGTAAACAATCAACCCCACCACAAAGACCAAAAGGTTATCTATTCCATCTCCTGGCTGAAAAATCAGACCATCCACACCTCCAGCCCAGCATAGGCCAATTTTAGTAATACAGACTGCAAGGTGTAAGAAGGAGAGAGTGGGGGGAATAATGAATTGTACCTCCAGAACAAACACTTCCAGAGGTTAAAGGCAGTGATCCCAATCTTGGTAGAAGCTGGATTGTAATAGAAGGAATACATTATATTTGGAATGGGAGCTGCCCCCCTCAAAACACCCTTGTCTGTCAAAACTGGCAGGAGTTTAGCTAGTAATAATTAATTCCCAGGAACCTGAATGTCTATGAATATCTATTCTATCTATGATTAAATAAGTAACTTTACAAATAAAACTGTTTAAAAAGACAATTATATGATTGAGATATATGTACATCATGAGCTCTGATATATTCACAGGTGGCTTGCTTTTATTTTTAAAATAAATATTCCCCAACATGGCTTAAGTCCAATGTATCCCATTAACTTAGCTGATGTATTCATATGCAGATGTGTGTATGTATGTATGTATGTATGTATGTATTTATAATTTAAATTAATTTATGTCTCGCCAACATGGCTTAAAAACCAATGTGGCTGATTAGCTTAGCAAAATGTTTTTTAAAACCCTTGTAAGAAGAGAGGTGTTGCTTTTGCACATAATAGTAGAGCCAGAATCTGGTCAAAAAAACCTGGAACATCTATACCAGGGCTCTCCAACCTTGGGTCACCAGATGTTGCTGGACTATAGCTCCCAGAATCCCTTGCCATTAGCCATGCTGGCTGTATGCTGGGAGCTGTAGGCCAGCAACATCTGGGGACCCAAGGTTGGAGAGCCCTGATCTATACAGTACTTTATACTGTAGAAGGCACAGAAATAGTAGATTAGTACTGCAACAAAAAGCGTGAATAACTCAGATGTAAGTAAAGAAAGCATGTGAAGAAACAAGAAACCATTCAGTTAATAATTGAGGAAAACAGCAATTAAACAATTTATGATTTGATAGTGATATGAGAAGGGTACCAAGATAAAATTAAGATATCTAAGAATCCTATCTGCTCAGAAGTGCCATTAATTCAAGGGCACTTACTTCCAGGGAAGTTTGTATTGGATTGTGTCTTAAAACAGGGCTAGGCAACTTGTGACCCTCCAGATATTTTGGCCTACAACTCCTATCAGCCGTAGTCAGCACAGCCAATGGTGAGGGATGCTGGGAGTTGTAGGCCGAAACATCTGGAGGGCACAAGTTGCCCGACCCTGCCCTAAAGAGCTATGGTATATTTGTTTTGTGCCCTAAAAGATTATGGTATATAAAAAAGTTGTAGCTGAATCTATCAGCATTGGATACATCCATCAAGTCTGAGTGGGAAAGATAAACACAATGCTGCACATTTGATTGGCCCAACATGAGCATCATGATGTGGCTCATGCTGGCTCAGCTTGTCTGACTGTGGGAAGCTAAGCAGGGTCAGGCCTGGTTATTACTTGGATGGGAGACCCCTCCTCTAGTTTCCTGCATTGAGCAGGGGGTTGGACTTGATGGCCTTGTAGGCCCCTTCTAGCTCTATGATCTATGAATCTATGTGCGCTAGTAGTCCGAGATGAGAATATGCATTCTCATCACCATTAGGTGCATCCATCGGAGAACAGGCAAGCATATGCACATATACAGATGGATTGGGATATAAATATATTGCAGAATGATGTCAGAGATAAATTAAACCCATTTGTCACAATACTGGTTCTGTTTTATTACCTCCAATGATTACAAATATACGTAGTACTGTAATACCAAATTTCATTTACTTTTATTATTTTTTTTGGTCAAGGTTGCTTTATTCAGTAAATTTGCTATATTTGCTATATTTGCAGTGCAGTGCTATGTGTGTCTACTTAGAAGTAAGCTCTTAGAGGTAAGTGTTTACAGGATTAGAGATTAGGTGACTTTCTGAAGAATACCGATAAATGAAGCACAGTTAGGAGGAACTCATTCACACCTTTTGCTTATGTTAGCTATGACCTGCATAAAGTGACATTAATAATCACTAAGAAGATTATGATTCTTTCAAGATGCCTTTTAAAGTCAATAAACATTAAAAGAATGGTGTGAAATGGGTGGGGAAAGCATCATAAAGATAATAAGGTAGGAATAAAATTATTAAGTCAATAAAGAATATCTAGAATGTCTAAGGAGATAAATCACATTGCATCCAGTATGTGTTCCACTATATTGTCAGTCTCTATCTTTAGACCAGATACAGCTCTTGTGAAATATTAATGATGCTGAAAATATTCCTCCTAGCAAATCATTATATTATTCAGTCCATTTTTCAAAATGGATATATTTTACATGCCAAATTCTTTTCTTCACCCAGACAGTTTGAATTCGATTCACTACTCTTTTGCTAAGGGGGAAAACAATCCCCCGCCCACAAAGTTCATGTCCTAAGGGATTGAGATTGATTGCTTCACACAATACACAGTGACAAAAAGATTTACCGTTTTTGATCAGAGCTACTGGTACAGGCACAGGCGTCCTATGCTATTACTTCAAAGCCAGTGCACATTTTAAGATGAATTGGTCCTGAGGAGGACCTCTGCTGAGCTACCAAGCTCAACTGTAAAGTCACAATTTGTTCTGACATTTTATTTCATTGCCTCAGCCTGTCTTTCCATTTCATACATTTAATAACACGCTGATAGATATGTTTTTACATTAGACACGTCAGTATATTATGGAGAAAAAGTATTCTAGTGTGGCCCACAAATATACAGCATATTGAATAATATCTTGCATGATATATAAATGTATGTATACATTAAACATCTAAAATAGATGCAAAACAATTGCAGTTGCTTTCTTACGATTTTCATAGGAACTCAAAGCTTTAAATGAGGGGGGGAAATAAAGCTGAAGTTAGTTGTATAAGATGCTGAAATATTTAAAAGTATTCAAAGATTTGGTTGCAAAAATTGGCTAAAGAGCATTTCATGTTTTCTTCAGAAAGGCATACATATTTTGAGCTGACTTGAACCATATAAGTGCAGTTTTTCTTTCTCTTGTCCAGTAGGAAATAACATGTGTTTTATCTAGCCAGTTTTACCACAACTTTGATATCTGGGGTATGCACGAAGGAACATTCCTGTATCTGTATATTACCAGATAAATAATCACTTTTGTCTTCTACAGTCACATGATGTGGGCAGAACCAAGACATCTTCTTTTATCCTTCTAAACACTAACAGTACTGATCATCTATTGGGTATGTGTGCAGAGAGCAGTGAATGAAAATTCTCCAATGCAACAGCAGCAGACATGATCTGATCTCTGGATTATGTACCATTGCGTGTCATGCACATCACTAAACTGTCATAGTCCTTATTCATGGTAGCAAATATGAATGTTAAATATGTTTTTTTCCCCTAATGAAAACTGACCTCTACATCATTAAAGGTTATATAAAGCTTACTTGTTTTTTTTAATCAGCAGCAGCATCATTATTATTTATAGTATACATTTTTGTTATGAATAACTTGCACCAAGGAACTCTGGCAGGATATCTGTACAGGTATTTAACTGCCATTTATTTAATAGGACTAAATTGGATTAAAGAAATGTCTCTGCTTTAATGGGTTCATGAATCAAGCATGAAAGGCATGACCCAGCAAAAATTAGGCATGCATAAATCCCCATGGAATAGTTTAGATTAGTTGTGTCATGCCCCCGCTGAAAGAGTCCTTCTCAGAGGAAGAGCTGGAGGACCAGGAACCACCCATCACCAGCAATGTCCAGGATCTGCCTGTAGACCAGGAGGAGCCTGGGCCCTCAGGGGTGACTACCATGAGGGCATCACCAGTGGAGGACAAGGACTCTGCCTCAGAGGTGGAGGCAGAGAAACCTCCAAGCTCTTAGGAGAGGTGCTTCCTGAAAAGACAGGAACTCAGAAGGAGTGCTAGACTGAGCCACAGGCCTCCTTGTGAGAAAAGGCCTACTTGAGCATAGGAGGCTTGCTCACAAGGAGGATCTTTTCAGTTGCAGTCACTCATAGCTAAGGCTAGGATGTGACTCTGACAGTCTCTGCATAAAAGCAGCAGTATAAGACAGAGAACCACTGGAATTAATGTTGATCAGACCTTTCTGATTTCAGCTTCCCTTGCATTCAGATTGCTGCCCTGGCTGATGTATTATTATTATTATTATTATTATTATTATTATTATTATTATTATTATTATTTTATTTATTTATTTTCATTTCTATAACCGCCCAAGAGCCGAAGCTCTCTGGGCGGTTTACAACATTGATTCCCAATCCTTAGGGAAGGCTATTAAGGGCATTTTCTGAGAATTCTAAAAAAAAATATCTCACAATTAATTACGATAAAATGAAAGTAATGGTTTTCTCCAGGCGATATAAACCCCATAAATGTTACTTAAATAAGCATTCAATTGAGCAAGTTAAAGTATTCAAATATTTAGATACCATTTTTCAATATTCTGGGAATTGGACAGCCCAGAGAGATTACGTGATAGAAAAAGCCACAAAGAGCACTAGAATTTTGTTGCATTTTTATCGAACGAGGGGGCGCAACTTCATTCCTGCAGCTCTTGAAGTCTTCAAGGCAAAGCCTATAGCCCAACTACTTTTTGGGATTCCAATTTGGACTGATACTAACTTAAAATCATTAAAGACAGTGCAGTCCAAATTTCTCAGACTAACCTTTGCAGTACCCAACTGTGTTCCTAATTCTGCTTTGACTCTCAAGGCTGGTGAAATCTCTATCCAAACACAGGTCTGGTTAAGAACACTTACCTATTGGCTACGGCTGCATTTACCGTAACTGCTACTGGCTTACTCCCACTGATAACGAAAGATTCCCATAAAAGTAGCTGGTTACAAGTTGCCAATAAGAGGCTTAATTTAGTTGACTTTTCAGCCCAATACCTATTAGGCTTGGGTTTTTTCAAAGCCAAAGAAATCTTGAAATTGCGTTTACTGGATATTGAAAGACAAAACAGCTTGTCTACAATGAGGAAATTAAGTCCTCACCTTAAATTAATCTAATGCAGTTCTAAAGAAAAGACAGCAGGATATTTACAGCAACTTACATACCCCAAACACAGAATAGCTTTTTCAAAAGCACACTTTAATGTGCTACCCTCTGCAGTTTTAGAAGGCCGCTTTAGGAGAACTCCATACCAAAACTGAGTCTGTATCTGTGGAGATGGTAACATCGAAACAATTGAACATGTGTTGTTATTCTGTTCCCTGTACAGAAGTTCTCGAGAAGAGTTAATTACTCCTTTATTATCGCCCTATCCAGGGCATGTAACTGAATCTTATGTGAATTTTCTTCTAGAGGATTGTAATAAGATGGTTACAGCAAATACGGCAAACTTTTTAGCAACTGCAATAAAAATGAGGGCCACAACTCTATCTTGAGTTTTAAAACTATATAATTTTAGCTTATCCATTGTTTTATCTGTGATACTGAGCTATATGTTGCTCTGTTAATTGTTTTAATTGTTTTAATTGCAATGGCCATTGGCTTGGTACGAATAAAAATTTGACTGATTGAATAAATGATTCCTGGTGTGAGTACTTTTGGACTGGAGTACTTTTCTGACCCTCCTCCTGCCTGTCCCTTGTCTGTTATATTGCATTGGAACCTGTTTGCCTGGGTCCTGGACTGTTGAGGTAGGTTAGGCTGAGAGTCAGTGACTGGCCCAAAGTCACCCAGTGAGTTTCATGGCTGAGCAGGGACTAGAACCCGGATCTCCCGAGTCCCAGTCCAACACTCTCACCACTCCACCACAGTGGCTTGGCTGAAGGCAAAGGGGGCTAGGCCCAAACCACAAAAAAGCCACAAACCACAAAAAAGCATATTGTAGCGTAAAGGTCTTACTGCCAGTAATTAAGACTTAGGAGAGGCACTTCAACCTTTAGAGTTTTATAACGTTTTTATTGTTTATATTTTTAACTGTATTTTATTGTATTTTTTTAACTGATTGTTGTACACCACCGAGAGAGCTTCGGCTATTGGGTGGTATAGAAAATGAATGAATGACTGAATGAATAAATAAATAAATAGAGGGGGAATGCAAAAAGCTGGGAAACCACCAAACAAATATATAATTCACCCCCATTCCCCCTCTATTTATTTATTTATTCATTCAGTCATATATATATATATGAATATATAATGTGAATCCACCTAAGTTTTAGCTTTGTTAGGTTGCTGAGCTTCCCAGAGCTTGGATGAACACATTTAGGATAGCACAGCTGCCTTATCTCCATGCTTGGGAGTTTCCCTGAGTTTTTCCCTCTTGGCTAGCACAATTCCCTGGGTCACAAAAAACAAACAAACAAACAAAAACCCTGCTGTTGGGAGCTTTAGCACACTTCTTTCTAGTGTCCAAAAACTGGCCAAAAAGAATTTAATAGACAAAAACAGACAAAAACCATACACACAACCTGAGAAAATGTTGGTGGAACAGCTGAAACCATATGTATCTGTACCTCTGTGCATATACACACACAAGATTTTGAGAATAACAAAAAAGCAAACTCAAAAGACTATTATGGATCAGCTGTAGCTAATATATATAAGGATGCCATGTGCAAACAGAAATAAGAAACAATGTAGGTTGGCATAGGTAGTATGTATAGCAGACAGATACTTCCCATACATCACAAATTGTGGTCATGTATGTTCATTGTTTCCTTTTAACAACAGGGTCGGTTGAAGTAAAAGTAGACCTTTTAATAACGGGGTCGGTTGTGTGTTGAAGACTTCCTATGTTTCTGTAGTTTTGCTAAGAGAAGAAACTTTCTTCCCCTGGGAAATGCTGTAGCCATATGCTTCAAGACATTCTAATCTCACATATTTCCCTATGTTCTGTCATCTGTCCCAACTGTCATCTTATAGTGTAGATGTTACAGATGCATGCATTTTCATGTATACCAGATGTCTTAACAACTCTCAGTACCACAAAGCAAGTCTTCATATTTGTATATTCAAATACAACTTGTATTAGATATAAATCTTGTATTAGATATAAATCTTGTAATTATTGATATTGTTTATTATGAATTTTGAGCCACCTTTTTCAGAGCATTCTCATACCTTTAATTTGGTTTCTGCACTGCTAGAAAATCTATAATTTATATATTTATTAATTTATAATTGCATTTCCTATAATGTATTATTTTCTAAGTTGTTTTCTATTTTGCTGCATATTATAGTGAATATGTATCAGTAGCATATGAATTACATGAAGACCCTTTTACCTTAACTTTCAAAGGCATTACCAGCCTGATGCAGCTTTCCTTAAGACAGAACTCTGAAACAGGAGTTTATGAAAAAGATTTGAAGGTATGTCCATTTTTAAAAATATGAGTTTTGAGTGGTGATTTTCTCAGATGAGCAAGCCTCCTAGTAGAGATGTCTCACACAGACTGGATAGACTGCAGTGTGCTATCAACTATAGTAGTTCAGTCTACTCAAGTTAGTATCTAAGAAGAACAAGGTAGAGCAAACTCCCAGTTTGGGCTTTAGCAAATAAACCTCAGTTTACAGACTTCTTTAGACAGTTAGGAGGGTTCAAGGAGAATCTTCCTTTTGTTTTTTGTTTTGATAGCCACACTGTGTATGGCTCAAGGAGACCTAACAAGGTATAACTACCTTCAATCTCCCATCACAGCCTTTTCTGCAGAGGAATGAAAACAACGTGCTGATAATTTTCATAGAAACACGGTAGTTTATTCACGAACAATTATTCCAATAGCCCTGGTAACTGGTCCACCTGATGAGCTTCCAGATCATTTTCAGCTGTTGTGAAAGAACCCTTTAAAATACTTAATCTAATGGGTTTTTCCATTATTTTTTCCGAATTTCTCTCTATCATTTCTCCATTCTATTCCTCACGTTGCCTAACCTTATATTATTTACATCTTGAGTTTGCCTCGTTTGTCTAGGCCTCAAGCACAGCCCACCATATCCCTAGCACCTATGCCATTTCCTTATTTGGCTTCAGTAATTCTGCTACTTCCATCTCTCTCTCTCTCTCTCTTTCCCTTTGCTTCCTTGTTCTAGAGATCTAATAGAGTAGCTGCTTCTTCGAGCTTAACTGTTTTCTTCTAACCCATTTTTTCATTCTGTATGAAAGTCACATATTAATTAATCTCCTATATTCTGTAACAAAATACATATTTCAATTTAAGTCTTGGCCTGTATTCAATTAATAATTCCCCCTAGGTATAAATGTAAAATGTAACCTCCCCATGGTGCATCTCTACTGTAAGCCCAAAATCTAAGATTTCATATGTTGATTGATTACACATGTACACTTGTGGATAGGAGCATATGTGATTGAGGACATGCAGTAAAGCCACCAATTATGTAGGACAAATAATATATTCTAACCACAGAATAAAACAAATGCATCATTGGTCGGGGGACTGAGAAGTCAAGCACTAGATAACCATAACACGCGCTCAACACACACACACCTAGTAGGTTGAAAGTAAGAAGAGATATACACAAATGAATATGAAGAAAATAAATTAACTCTCACCGTGACTATAAATAGCTGCAATTTGTCCAGTGCCATGATTGTGTTATGGATGTATTTTTATATTCCATCTTTCTACTAAAAATAGTGCTAGATACATAAACACATTTGGCCAACCCCTGAGTTAACTTAAATATCTGGATGATTAATAACGTGTAAAAAGTAATGTTCTAGCACTGTGATCTATTGTACTATAGTTCTGGTAAAGTCAACAGAACTGCTTCAGCATACATGGACTACAGCTACAGAGAAAAAGAAAATGGGCATATCTAGCTGTTATAAGGTAATGTCGGAGCTTAAACACTTTTTGGAAAGGATGCGTGATTTTTATTCTAGGTTGCTTGACTCTGTTTTGTTGATATTCCCTTTTCTACCCATTCCAATCCTTCACAGCAGATTTCATACATTATAAATCTAACAATCACATGAATATTTCAGAATAGTCTACCTTAGATACCTAAAAGCAAGCATTATTTAAAAATAATACTAATAATAATAATAATACTAATAATAATAATAATAATAATAATGTATTATTTGAATATAATGTGGATACTTTATGAATGTTCTGTTTAAAAATCCCAAAATTTCTAAGTGTCTTTCCAAAGTTAAGAACAAGCTAAAGTGGCAATGAAACTTTAAAGGGAAAAAGGAGACACTGAGCCTTCTCAAAAAAAAAAAAAAAAAAGCCACTAAGCAGCTGATCTGTTATTTCTCACTGCCCATGGTTAAACTGCCATATCTCTTCTGTGTACACAACTGACACTTATTCCCTTGCAGTGGCTAAAGCAACTCGCAGTACAGCCGCTGGTAGCAGACAATCTATTCAGTCCTTGTTTACTTCCATCCACATTTCTAAATGCAACTGATGGTCTCAGCTGCAGCTGATGACACAATTAGAATTCTTCCTGCTCATTTTCATGCATGGATTCCATTGGTATGAAGGATTCAGTATAAAACTTTAGCCTACAATGAAAAATATCACTAAGGAAATACAGATGCAAAATTTGCTGATAAAAATAAAATGGCTCTGTTGTACCATAATAGTTTAATTAATTTCAATCAGCTAAATTAGTTTACCTGAGTGCTTGTCTATGTGTAACAAATCTAAATATTAGAATATCACCCATGAATTTAAACCACAAAGCTCATCAACTTCTGTTGGCAAGGTGAAAGATAAAAATTACATAAAGGTCCTTTCCAGCCTCTGTCACTAATGATAAACAGCATTAACTGCTTTTGCAGACACTAATGCTGCTATCTAGGGAACACAGGCAGTCACCAGGAGAACTTTACAGCTGCACTAATCATATTCTTGTTTGTCATAGAACATCAAACAAAATCTCAACAAGAAAAACAATAAATATTAACATTTATTAACAAAGGAAGGTCATATAAACATGTAGATCTGAAAATACAAGATGCTTTCTTCCTTCAACAAATACTTTGTTCATTACTAACAGTAGCTTGGGATAAGACTGCTTCCCCATTTTGCATTTAGAGAACAAATTTATTTCCTTTAAAAAAGCTGAGATTATAAACTTGACAGGGCACTGTCAACTTTACAATAATGCAAACATTGAAGAGCTTGCCTAGCTAATTACTGCAGGCATTTTGGCTAGTGTAACTTAATATCTTGGTGAACTATGAGGGACACAACCTTTTTTAATATATCTGTTGCTTTTCTTATGTCAATAGGAAGACTATGAACGCAAGCAACTTTTTCTACTTATATTGGCTAACGTTGGGCAGTACCCTATGCTATCCACATGCCAGCAGGACTCCCCACTAGCACAATGGTAGTGGTTCGAAAAGCAACTGGAAACAAATGAAAACACTAATTTCCGGAATGGGGCAAGTCAGCAGAGCTCGCAGAAGGAAGTTCCGCTGATCTGTCTTGATCCAGAAATAAGAATTTCCAGTGGTTTCCAGAGTTGCTTTAGGGAGTGCTAACTACTCTTCATTGTGCTAGCAGTGGGTCCTACTGGTTCAATGGAATGAGCAGGAGTGCCATGGCGGTATTGAATACTGCCCATTGTCATATTACATGAATGGAAATTAAAATGCTCAGATTAATTAATGCTTAATTATAATCATTATATATATCTGGGGAAGGCCACAAATCAGAATAGTCAGAAAAGCAGCTGTATGAGAAGAAGGGAACTATGGCAACCAGAGTTATAATTTCTGTCAGACTCTACACTAAGTAGCCAGTTACAGTTTGGCGTCATACAAAATGAGGATATACAACAGGAGATAACAGTGGTGCTTGTGGTGTTGGTTTTGTTTTATTTTTAGTGCACGTATACTATTCAATGGCATTTATATGAGAACATTTAGAAATCAAAATGCAATGAAACGCAAACTCTTTCATTTTTCTCGTCAGCTGCCATCACAATAGTCTTAACTCTTGTTGTATTTTCACCTTAAGAGAAGAGAGGTCTCTATAGTGATACACCTATTAACGTTTAAGATCCACTGAGTAGAATAAACCCATTGTTTAAAGGCATTTAAAAAAAATTCTTTCTACCAAACAAGCTTTGTATTAAGACTTTCAGATACATTTGCTGAGGTCAGGATTACTCAGGGTCACATTTATTTGGCATAACTGCACATCATTTAAATTTGATTTTGCCATTGAGTACACACGCACATAGGGTATATCCTCTCCTATTAAGGGTTTTGTGAGCTGGTAGCACAGCGCATCATATAATATGTTATTGTTTAGTGCTCTGCTTTCTTGTGTTCAGAAAAAAGCTTTCACTTTATTAAACAGGTACACTTGGTTTGGATTGAGGTCTTATTCTGTCCTACTTCCGAGCCCTTATTCCACCATTATCTTTACTATTTGATTTCCTTTTATGAACCCATGAGGCCATGAGTCTATATGCATATAAATCTTGCTGTTATTTATGCTAAGAGTTATTTCTTTTTGAGGAATCACCCGAACTACTTCACAGTCCCAAGACTTCACGAATCTATCGTGAAGTTTCCATGGATGCAAGCCAGATCTATACATATGCAATTTACCCTGCTTCTTCATACTTCTTTCTTGGTTGTTACTCTGCTTCTTTCACCTTTTAATTTTTATTATGTTTTCCTAGAAATTAATAGGTAAGCTTTTTAAAAAAACAAAAAAAAACAACAACAATCTTATTCTTCATGGATTAAAAATATTCAGATATGCTTATTATCAGGTAGATGTCCTGCATACTATTTAGAAAGTAAAAAATGTGACAAGTACTTTTATAGTAAGTAAAAAAAGGAATTTGGACTTCGTAAATCTGTGTTCAGCAAATGGCAGGGTCTAACTTCCTCAATGCTGTGTTATAGTGAGCTAATAATGAGGTCTGGCAGCTTCAGTGCTAGGACTGGCAGAATATAGCTGTTTCTAACTTTGAGGCAAGGAGGAAAATAGAGTATTCAGGGATGTAAACTAAGCTAGCATTCAGAAACAGAAACCAAGAAGGAATATTCTCAGAATTCACCTCTAAAGCCCCTTTACAGTCAATGTACTGTGGTAGGATTTCATTTCGGTTGCAAAACCATTGTCCTTTTCTTCATTGCTACTGGTAAACCAGTATTCATTACATAATTAATATCATTACTTTGTTACTAATTGTGTGCTATTTAAAAATAGTTAATAACTTACCCTCATATACTATATGTAATAAATTACAACAAATCAATACCCTAACACACACTTTAAACCATATTGTCATATTTGTTATACAAAACATGCAGTTCACTGTATTTTTGGCATTTTGTACAACTGATACTGACAGTGATTAACATGGTTTGAGATTCCAGTTCTTCACCCAAGAGAAATAAAACACCAAAATCTCAGCAGGTGTGTAATGGGCCAGAGATTCACAATCTGTTCTGCAAAGTCAGACTTCAAAGACTTCAGAAACAAAAATACTAAAGTTGGCACTGCTTCTACAGTCACTGTTATTTCTCATGTGCCACATTTACAGAAATTCTAATTTTCATATTTCCCATCAGCCATATTCTGCTTTCAAAATAAACGTTTTCCAAGATATAGATATAATGATAAGTATCTTGCATTTGAGAAAATTACTTGAAAAAAAGTAATATATTCTGAAGCAGCAGCAGCAACGCATTTTCTGCATGACACACTACACTATGAATCTGGAGAAGTCCCATATTTGAAATGCATTGTGCTGCAATCCTACACACATTTACCAGGTAGTAAGTCCAACTAAACTCAGTGGGACTTACTTGTCTGTAGGCATGCATGGGATTGTGCTGGCTCAAAAAAAGGAAAATACAAGTGTTACCATAATTTGAAAACAGTAGTTACATCAGGCATAAGCAAGTGTTCATTATAAAATAGCAAAATGTCCAACTAGGAGGCTCTGTTAAGTACAACACCTGCGAACTAGTATCTCTTACAACATATGCCAAAATTTTATGCCAGTCTTGTGCCACAAATCCCAAGTTTTGTGCTGCCACCCACAAGTGTTTATTGATACATCAAATGCAGGTTCATAGTAAACACACACAAAAACAAACATTGTCATATCACCTCCAAGCCCATGACAAAGTTCTATGCTACAAATCCTGTTTTATGTCACCACCAAAAGCATGAAAATTACATATCCTTAGGTGGGGCTTGATGAATGCTAAAAAATCCACATTCACATATCACCTCCAAATCTGTGCCAACATTTTGAGCCACAAATCCTGAATTTTGTGCTGCCATACACTAGCATGTACTGATACATCAAATTTCTGCACAAAACTAGCACAAACTTTGGCATAGGTTTGAAGGTGATATGAGAATGTGGAATTTTTTTAGCATTTGCCAGGCACCACCTGAGAGTATGTCATTTTCATGCTTTTGTTCGTGGCACAAAACTTTGGCACAGGTCTGGAGGAGATACTAGTTTGAGGGGTGGGTGGGTTCATAGTTAACAGAGCCCAACTAGGACTGTCTGGAGAGATCTGGGATCAAATCCCGACTCAGTCATGAAGCTCTCTGGATAACCTTTCGACAGTCAACAACTCTCAGTCTAAACCACCTCACAGGGTTTTTGTGAGCATAAAATTGTGAGAACCATGTACGCCACCATGAGCTCCTTAGAGGAAAGTCAGGATATAAATTAAACAAATGCATAATAAAGGAGAGGTGCTACGTATCTCTTTGCTCTCTGCACACACAAGTTCAGCAAGCACACATCGCATAAAGCCTGTGCAAACACCACAGGTGTGGTGCAGATTTTGGCACCACCCCAACATCACTCTGAGAGACATGCTTTAGCTTCTGTCATTTATGTATTATATTTATGAATCGCCCATCTGGCCAGACATCCGGCCACTCTGAGCGATTTACAATCCAATAAAATACAAGAGGGGGGGAACACACACACACACACACACACCCACACACACACACACAGAGTATAAGACACAATTAAAAACAGAACAAAACTTTAAAATCCTAACCCACCCCATATTCCCGCCTGAAAAGCCACATTTTTAATGCACGGCGGAAGCTAATCAAGGAAGGGGCATGGCGGAGGTCACTGGGGAGGGACTTCCATAAATTGGGGGCTGCCACAGAAAAGGCCCTCCTCCTAGTCCCCACCAGCCTGGTTTCTCTGGCTGATGGGACAGGGAGAAGGCCGTCTGTGGCAGATCTTGTTGAGCGGCCTACTTGATGTTGCTGGAGGCGCTCCTTGAGATATTTTTTAGTAGCCATTCACTTCTACAACAGGCATTAACGTATATGGATGCTGCCAAAAGGCATTTCCACTTGCACAAAATGCCCATCAAATTTTGCCACTTTCCTCTTGGTGCAGCTCCCACACCCCATTCCACAGTATTCTGGAGGGTCTCCTGACCGTCAAGGAGACCCTCCAGGGGGCTGCAGTGTGTAGGTGGGACTGCAGGGGGCTGCAGTGTGTAGGTGGGACAATAAAGTCCCGTTGCTTGAGTGGCACCCAAGTACAATCAGAACCAATAGGTTTCGCTTATCCCTAGTAAAGTGGCAATGTGTTTTAATCTGTCAGGATAAACTGCAATTCAGATCAGGAGCTTCCTAATCAGTCCACTGGTACCCCTTCATGTTAGCAATGTGGAGCAAGGTAGAACAGGATTTTGTCCAGGGTGCCAGCACTGCACTAACCCATTGGTTCCTCTTCACCCTGCCTGCCCCCAATACATCCAGATTACACTTAGGCAATGATGTGGCCTCCTACCTATGTGGTGCTCCAGGTATCTCTGTCAACCTGCTTGTTCCTCCAATGTCTGCATCTGACAGATTTCTCTACAAGTCAGGCTGGCATACGTGTACCCACCACACATGTGCAAGTAAGGATGACTCCCAAGAAAGATAATTTCATAGCAAAGGAGTGATGCAACTGCCCATTCCCCTAATTCTTTGAGCAAGTTCAATTAACTTGGAGTACACAGATACATTTGCTTTAGTTCTCCTACCTGACTTTTCCTGCTGGCATCTCTATTTTGCCAAAGTCCACCTCCCTGGCCCTGTTAGTACTCCTACTGTTACTTCTTATCCTTAGTCACTGCTTTACAATGGTTTCTTCTTGTCTAGTCATCTGCCATAGAGAAGCAACCATGGCAGAAGAGAGATAGCCATGCTGAGAAGAGTAAGCTTTGAGGTGAGGCAGCACAAAATCTCTATGTGTAGATGAAGTCTACATCAAAAAGCACTGGGGGCAACTGAAATATGGTTAGTACTTAATGTCTGTTGAACTTTCTTCTTGGATAGGTTTTTGTTACTACTGTCAATAAAATTCAAAATATCCAGAAATTGAGTTCAGTTCTCCAAATATTAATTTGAAAAATACGGCTACCCTTTTCAAAAGTCAGTGTTTCACTGGATTCTCTCAGCACAATCATCCTGTAAGTTGTGTGTGTGTGGGGGGTTGTTGTTGTTATGGTACTGCAACTTTCAGTCTGCATACTGATCCCTTCCATAAAATCCTGTTGACTCCAAAATATTACTGTTTCTAATAGCAAACTCAGCTGCTGAGTGCCAAGAGGATTGTTACCAACATGGGGCCACTCAGAAACAAGAGGGAGATATAGCATATCAGTGGAACCCCATGGTTTCCTGAAGTGCAAAAAGTGTGGAGGAAAAAAATCTAAGGGGGCAATAAAGTAAAACAAACTCCGAAACAGCCCAATGAGGACTGAGCATGTTCATTGGCCACAGAATTATGGAATGTCTGCTGGGGGTGGGGTGGGGGAGGAATGTTAAACTGGGAGGTAGATGGATTGGAATATCCTGGAAGAGGATGTGGGAGGTTGGATGAAAACCTGAACAGGAGCACTCCACATTGCATTTTGCTGCGGGTCCTGCTCGTCACACAGCAGTACGCATGCACAATAATATGCATGCACAACAGTGTTTTTCAAACTACAAATCCCATGCTCCAGACATTACAAACTCCATGCTGCACTGCAAGTAAATATGTAGAGCAAGTAACTAAATGCACCTGGAATCTGCATGCAAGAGTTATTTAATATACCCAGTTCTGAACTACACAATTTCTTGGGCCAGGTTAAACAAAATTACAGAACAAGAACTTCAGGAGAAAATCAAACTCATACCAGTTTCAGTGTTCACTATAGAAATTGTATATACTATAAAATGTGCAGCACTATCAGATGTTTGATATTACCAGTAAATCATGATATACCTATAGTTTTACCCAATAATGTGAAAATGCCATTCTGTCATCCACCAAATTTCAGAAATATTTCCAAATATAATTTTGCCAGCAAGTGACTTAAACACACATATGCATAAAAATTCAAATTGTATATGAACGAAACTGTCAAATCAACAAGTAATTTGTAGTGTTGTATGTTAATTTAAATTATCTTTAGCCTGACTGAAGTTAATGAAGCTAGATTACTCAAATTCTTGGATTAACCTAAATCACAGCTGTACAACTGATATACGACACTCTGCTTCCCCCTCCCCCTGCAGCCTCTCAAAACATATTGTCTGCATGATTGCAGAAATGTACATGCATTGTACATTGTTTAATTTTGTGTAAACATCCCACTTTGGATAAGATTAAAATTCAAACTGTTATTCAGTCTTGTTTACCCCAAAGAGAATGATGCCAATAACAATGCCTTGATTGTGATCAAAATTAAACCTACAAGGACAGGACTCATCAGTGTATCATTCTGATCACCTTCAGATAAGCTTCATATTTTCAAATGTCAGTTTCATGTGTGTTTATTCATAAATCTGAATATTTTAGAGACTGGGCTAGGCAATAACCAGGGATGTATGGATTTTGTTAAATCCCTTCCGGCTGTGTTTCACGGATTGCCAAGCATCTTTCATTCCGTCATCCACTCTGACAGAATACGACTTTTAAAACCAGAATTTCATCCTAATTATGTTAATTTGCATTAGCGCTAATGTGCATTTGCACTAATGTGCTACTGTGCATTAACTAATGCATATTAGCACATTTGTGCAAGGGTGCATTAGCACTAATGCATACTTGCACTAATGCTAATTAGCACAAATTCCCCACAGAAGTGAAAAACTGATCTGCAAGTCTACAGAATCCATGTCACTCCAGAAAAAGCTAGTCTGCTGCAGAATCTGGAGGTCAGATTCATAGAAATCTGAACTTATTTGAATCTGTTCCAGATTTCTCCAGCATCCCTAGCTATAACCTTTCTCTCTGTTGCACTAATTTTCAATATTCAGGAACTTTTATATGTGGGAGAATTAAAATTACATCCCCACCCCACATAACCTGGCATCACAGTGGCATCTGGGATTGGCATTCTTTCTGTTCCTCTGTAGATGGCCCACTGCCAAAACCTGGAGCCTCCTGGTTCTGTTGCTCCTCCTTGTTGCTGTTACCACCTGTTTACTTGATCATCCTACTAAGTGAGCAATGAGAGAAATAAGGAGAAGAACAGTAACACCCATACATCTCCCCCTACCTCTGAGAGATTGGGTTGTATTCAGTGCTAATCTAATTTAAGTCACATTCATTTCAATGAGTCTACTACTCTAAGGAGGACTAACACTGGATACAACCCATAGTGCTGATTAGGCCCAGAGGGAGTGGCAAGTGAATGGGCAGTGGCAATAGTGGCAAAATGGAGGAGATGGGGGTCTCAGCGAGTGTCACTAAGTTCATTTTGCCTATGGGCTCCCAAAGAACATGGAATTGGCAAAGGAACATACCCTAAAATTGAAGGCACAAAGTAGTCTTTTTAAAATGACATTAAATTAATATACTAGCATCAGTGGCATGCTAAGCTTTACAGAAGGTCTTCCAATCTCTGTTGTGATCTGTTTTTAAAAGATAATCCAGAGATATGTGCTCATGCTAGCTAATTAACAAAGCCACCAAGTGCTGCTGTACTACTACACAGTCTGGGAAAAGTCTCCAGTTATTTGCACTGGATGTTAGCCCTGAAACCAACCCCCAAATATAACATTACATGATATTTGCATATTAGGAGACTTACACAATATCTGGAAAGTGAAACAAAAAAGCCACTTTGGGGCTTGGTGGTTTGTTGTTGTTGTTGTTGTTGTTGTTCTTGTTTTTACATAGTCTTTCCCTTCTGATGCCACATCACAAACTGTTTTTCAAACTTTCCTCAGTTTCAAAAGAAGTTTGCCATGCATTCATGCCAAATCTCCCTTGGTTGCATGGAACTAGCTGCGCAGTTCCAGGCCTATATTCTTGTTTAAATAATACTGTTAACGTGTGTAACAACTTCCGGAGAGTAGTATAAACAACAAAATCATGCGGCACCTTAAAGACTAGCAAATTGATTATGGAATGTGTTTTTTTGGATTAGAGTCCACTGTGCATGTCGAGTATATATAGGTTTTGTGAATTTACTTTAGAAGATACATAGAAGTTGAATGTAGATGTCAAGGTCATTCAGTCCAATATTTTCCTCCCCTTCCAAAAAGCAGCATGGATACCAGTGGCCCATGTGGGAACGTAAGTTAAGAATTTATTTTAATAAATAGTACAGCTCCTGGCTAACATGCACTAAAATCTGAATGCATCTTATTATGGCTGCCTAATGCTGGAAAAGAAGCCTTAGAAGTTGAACCAATTTTAAACTGATGGGCTTGGGTCAAACGTAACAGTCCTGGAACTAGACAGGCTTTCATGTGGGCATATATTCCCTCTTCCCTTCTCTCACATGCCTTAAATACTATATAGGGTTGGAACCAGACATAGTCATACTTGGAACAGACCCAAGTAACACTGATGTCAATGGGTCTAAGTATAAGTAAGCCTGGATCTGACCCATACAAATTGTAAAGTGTGGTTTCAGCATACCTACAAACCAGAATATCAAACCATGTTTCGAAGCTGCTTTTATAGGGAGCAGTGATTTAATAAACCCAGTGATTTAGCAAACCCCAGAAATATTGAATGAAGGAACCCAAGAGAAGGGAGAAAGGAAAGGGATGAGGAAGCCTTGGGCACACAAAGCTCATTCCTCGTAATTTTGTTGAATTGGGATTGGTACATCTGAACCAAGCCATGGAGTTGCAGCAATAAAAGGGTTTGGTTTTTTTACCTTGTCTGACCACACAACCAGCACCTTAGCATACACTGGATTCATGTCCTTCCAGTTGCATTCATGTCCTTCCAACTGTATTGTTGCTCTTTTCCATACTACTTCAAAAAAAACCCCAAAACCTCATGAGCAATATGTGACAAGAAACAAACAGTGTAATACTTCCAATGTAGAGGAAAAGTGGGAGGCACATTTGGTTTTTAAAGAAAACTCTCAGCATTCTTGTGCTGGGAACCTCTGAGGTACATACTCCTGGGGAATGATGCTCAGAACAATTATCCACAATCATGAGAACAAATCAGCCATTCCAAGCCTGAAACTACTGCAGAAATGACTGTCTTGGGCTGCATCATCAGCATTACTGGTGTACCATGAAGGAGAGAAATGAAGCACAAATATTAGAAATCAAAGGAGAGCAGTGACCAACAAACATGTTAATCTAGTGCAGCAGATTCCCTATTACCTTTGCATGAGAACTTGGCAAATATTTAAATTTATGAATATTGGAGATCATGCCTGCTGCTAAATGCCTTATGTGCACAGAGTTTCCTCTGCGTCAGAGTTTCCTGCACCACACACACACACACACACACACACACCTCCTCACGTGTGCACAGTGTTGTTCCTTATCAACAACAGGCAAATAAATAAATAGTGCATGTATACTCAGAAGTAAGATTTCAACAGGATTTAATCTAGATTTAAGGAGCTTGGAGCTGCTGACCTAAATGGATATATAACGCAAAGCTAGCCAGCACTGCAGTGAAGCAGTGGAGACATGCAGATGTTATAAGCAGTCATGACCTATTGTGATCCCCCTTCTCTTCCAGTTTACACTTGTTTACATTGAACCACATTTGCCATTTTAATGCCCATTCCCCATTTGGAGAGATCCTTTTCAGGCTTTTTACTACACATTACTGAAAAGTAAGTGCTGTGGATCCAATATGGATTGGGCCCCTACTGTTGTGGGGTCTTTAACCATTTTCCACTCATTGCAGTCTTAATCTGGATTGACATCACCACCACCCCAGCACACCTGCAATTTGCATTGCCAAAAAAGGATTCACTTGTCTCAATAGATCCTTTTTTGGCAATGCAAATTGCAGGCACAGAGAGTCCAGTCTGGGTGGGACCACAGTGCTGCCACTGGAGCAAAGGGCTAAAATCTCCTACTCCCAACATTTGGGTTCTCATTCAGTTCGGGTCCCCCAGACTTATTGTGTAAGGGAAAAATAATTGTGTATTGTGTAAGGAAATCAGTTTGGGAGAATGTATGTGTGGAGAAAAAGCGTCAGAGTTTCCTGCACCACACACACACACACACCTCCTCACGTGTAAACAAGTATAATCCCAGCTGGGGGCAGGGAAATGCAAAATGTACATAGTTCCTCTGATGGCTCCTGATGCCGCAGTCTCCCTGGTGCCACAGCTATTTGCATGCAAATGCGGCAAAGAGCCACCCCTGCCTGGCCCAGATGAAGTTCATCCTGATTGGCTAAAGACACCTGGGCTACTGGGGGGGGGGGAGAATCTATACTGCCTGCCCGTGGCTTTTGGGTTTCATTGTGGTCTGCACGTGAAGAAGCGCAGGGTAGGGCTTTTGCTGAGGCAGCCCTGAAGAGGACCAGCCCCCAGGTAAAGAGAGTGCCTGGGTAGTTATATAGTAAAGGAACTAGTTTTGTTGTTTTATAGCTCTACTGTGTATACCAAAGTGTCTCCCCACCTTTCTCCCTCTTCCCTCATTCCCCACCTTTTATTGTGATCTGTTTACCTTGAATAAACTTTCCTGGTTTTACTCCACACGGAGTGTGTGGTTCCTCTGTGGTTCAGTGCTAAATCCAGTGTATAGACCCAGGGCAAGGCCCTGAGAGAATCAGGTCAAGACTGCAGAGCTAAGGCTGGCAGTTTTGCACCTTTGATCTCTGGTCTTGAGTAAAGGACCGGTTGGCAGTCCTTCACAGTATGGAATGTGGTGGAACAGGAATTCATACAAAGTTTGGTTGCATAATAGAGGGCCTGATTGGAACCCATGGATTTTCTTTAACATAGGATACTATTCCGTTACAAATGAGAACTATTGAGAGTAAACATTTTGCTTACTATGCTATACTGCTTACTTTCACCTTTTACACTTTCACCTCTGAAGAAAAAGGGTGTAATTTATGAAAGTACATGCCTTAAAATATTAGTTAATCTAAAAAGGTGCTACTTCTGACATAGAAGTAACACAAATAATTTTATTTCCCCATAATCTGTATGACCAGTATGGTTAATTCAAACAAAAGAGTTGCAGCAAAATGCTACTGTCATCTGTTTTAAACTTATGCTTTTGGTACTCCGGAGAAAAGGGTTTCAATAGTTAGCAAAATATTAACAAATGTATAACATATATATCATGCTTATCTAGTATGACTTCTTAACTTTTAATCATAATTTCTTTGTGTAGCAGTCTTAGAATGAGTTAACTCTAATTTTTCTACACATAATCTTGTGTGTGAAAACTATTAGGTTTGTTTGCACTACTGACTGCACTTTATCACACTGATATTTGGATTTCTAATTACTCTACATTTTAAATATGTTATTGTATCAGGATATACTGAAGAATGCAGCTCTTCCTAAAAACAGAACTAATGTCCAGCATGCTTCACTGATCATTTTCTGAATCATCATTAAGAAAAGAGGTTCTGCTAATGAATAGCTATTATTTAGCAAGGTACAGACACAATCGATAGACACTAGTGCCCATTGGAGAAAAGTAATAAGGGTAGAACAGGCTAAATGCATCAGAGCTCCAACTGGTTCCCCATTAATTTCAGTTTCACATTAGGTTTATAATGTTTTATTGCTTACAGTTATTGTGTTAATTGATCTCAAGGGAATTGTAACCAGCCTTGGACACAATATAAGGGAAAAATTAGGATTTAAAAAAACACCTGTAAGTAAATAAATTGTGGCTAAATGCATGTCTCACAAGAGGATGATCTGAGGATAATTTAAGGGGTTTTTTTTTGTAACTGAAGGTACAGTTCCTAAATACTAAAGAATCAGCTCACATGCCCACTAATTGTGATTTAAAGCCCACAGTTTTCATGGAAAATGTGGAGACTATGGATAAACAGAGTGGGACTTGAATATGTGGATTTCATATACTCAATGGAATAATATCTTTAAGAATATTAATAAACAAGCTGTTGATGGAGGATACAAAGAAAATTAATACTATCTATCTATCTATCTATCTATCTTATGCTTCCTATAGACTACAAAAATGTTTGCTAATATAACTAATTGATAATGGAATTCCTTTCATATTTATTTGTTTAAAAAGCTGAAAAGCAACACGAATATGTTCAGAGAATTCTCAGATATCAGTTACCTTTATCTTCACTTGCTTATTTTACTAAACTATTTGAATCCTTATGTTAGTATTGAATGTAGAATCTTGGTAGCTAATCTATCTATTGTTGCAGGGTTTTATTGTTTTAAGTTGTTGTACTGTCTTGATGGCTTTTTAGCAGATAAAGTGGTATATAAATGTTCAATAAATAAATAAAAACTAATCTAGCTAGAATCCTTTTAACAAAACACTAGACCCAAGGACTGCTGCAAAGAATTTTGCTAAGGAATAACTGTCATATGATGTTAATGTATTATAAGAAACTTTAGGGCAGGAATCCTCCCCCACTATATGATGCCCCCCCCAAAAAAACTGGGGACCATTTCTAGTATATTGGGATTAGATTAGACAAGCAGAAAATGTACATCAAGAAATGTTGGATCTTGTATGTTATTTGTTAGCTAAATTTACTTTTGAATGTGATCTGGATTATAATTATTTATATTTCAATAAAAAATATGGACTTGGACTATACCAAAATTGAACATCTATAATAATAAACGAGGATGCATCTGTCCTTCCATCTGCCAGCGCCATAGCATCAACATCGTGAAACCTAGACACCTAAAACGTGGCATGCATACTAAGGGGACCCTAGAGGTATGCACTTCAGAATTATTTTGTTTTTAAAATTCATTAATTTAAATTAATTTAAATTTAATTAATTTAATTAATTTAAATGTGTCCATGTGGCTAAAATTTGCGGTAATCTTCAACCACTAGGAGATTTCCCTAACTAGCACAAAGCTTTGCAGTCCATACAGTTTGAAGCCAGTAGACATTGGTAGGCTGAAGAACAGAGTTATATATCTGCCCCCTCCCCCTGCTGTGGGGCAGCCCCTCTCAGGGAAATAGAGTGGACAGACCACTCCCTAAGGGTGCTATTGGGGTGCACGATGGCAGGAGCTGTGCCTGGGGGGAGCAGGCAGCCAGCATGGCTTCACTCAGACAGGACAGCACATTATGTCAAATACCGACACCTGCATAAGTTTGCTTGAAGCCTTTGCAAGCCATGTGAAGCTGGGTCCATTCACCAGTATGTAACAAATCCAGCAGGTACAATGTGCTGAATACAAACAACACAGTGGCATGATCCAAACCTGAGATAAATGAGAACTCCCAAATTAAGTATTAATATAATGTCTTCTGTTAGAAGTGATAGTCATGGGTAGAATCACAATCCAGAGCAAAAAAATATATTCAGCTTTAATGTTACTTAGAAGTATTTCAGTGACAGTCCACGATTTTTTGTTTAATTCAATGGAGGGGATAGATGAAAGTACCAGAAATTTTACAGGAAGTGTTAGAGGCACCTATAACCATAGTGTTAGAGGCACTGATAACTATCCCCTGTTAGAATAGTAAATATGACATATTTATCAACATGGTAATTCTCCTACATAAGGCATGTCTGGAATTGGTAATTGAAGATGGGTGAGAAATCCGTTCTGTCAAGTTTTTTTAAAAAATGGATTTACCCATTTAGTACCTCCAAGAATCAAATGCAATTTACGAACAGAAATCCATATGTTTTGGAGCTTGCATTCCATGAAACAAAGTGTTATTTACAATGCACACATTGGAAAACTGTGCAAATAAAACTGTGTACATTTCTAAAATGTACAAAACATGCTTTAATCAATCAGTACCAGTAGGAAAAAATGTATACAACTAAAAAATGCACACCAAAATATGTACAGATTTCTGTCCAAGGGGGAAAACTATGTGGAACTGGATTGGAACAAGCTTGGCGGTGGAAAAACAAGTACCTTGATGAGGTCAAGTTGGACAGGTCTGTCCATCCCTATAAATGGACTGAATGAGGATCAATAAACTTAAATTCAATCCAGGTAAGACTAGGATAGTACTGTTGGCTGATAATATAGTTGACCAGAAAAGGATTTAGCCTCTTTCAGATGCTGTTACACTCCTTCTACAACTCCCATCATCCCTGAAAACTGGGCAAACATCTAGAGGGCCTCAGATTCCCCACCTCTGGTCTACATGACCAGGACATCAGCTTAGGGGTGCGTTTAGATCTGCCTCTGACGAATTTCCTGTCATACCTTAACTGTCATTTCTCAACTGTTATTTTCCACCTCACTAGAATCTCCAACCAATCAAAATTGAATTTCCCTGATCCATCTAAGAATATTCGAAGCAATTGTCACTGCCTGCCCCCTTCAGAATGTCACTCAGCAACTACTACACAGATCTTTATCAGCAACAAAACAAGCCTATTCAGATACATTGTAGTATCACAGAATCCACATAAAGTACACATTACAGAACCACAATAGTAATATACAGTACAGGCATTTCTTCACATCCATGCACTAGTTCTTAGTTACAGTGTTCTTATGATGACCAGCTGAAGTGCATATTTATTTTATTTATTTATTTATTATATTTATACCCCACCTTTTTTCCTGCAAGGAACCCAAGGCGGCTTACATAATCCTCCTCCTCCTCCTCTCTATTTTATCCTCACAACAACCCTGTTGGGTCAGTGACTGGTCCAAAGTCACCCAGTGAGTTTCATGGCCGAGCAGGGACTAGAACCCGGATCTCCCGAGTCCCAGTCCAACACTCTCACCACTACGCCAAAAATAGGAGGAGCCAAACATTGCTGGAGTGGCTCTACCTCTTTTCATTGCCTTTGCTGCTACCTGGTATTACAGCTGTAGCCAAGTGACTGTTGATGGAGGGCAGAACCTGATGGAGGTGGCTTCTCAGCAGAGCTGATGGTTGCCCTGCCTTCCTTCATTACCTCTCCTACAGCCTGATGCAATGGCTGCTGAAATCCTAAATATGCTTACAGAATGCAGTGGAACATACTCCCCAGCAAACTTGCCTAGGATTAGCTTTCATGTATTTTTTCATATTATTATTGTGTTTTAAACACAGTGAAACTTTTATGACATTGTTATTCCACTGGAATAAACCAAACAATATACTGGTACAAAAGCTCATGACTGAACACAAAAGTGTTTTGAGTGGGGAAAAGTATTATTTTCTGATTTCCCTAGGAGTTATTTGTTCATTCAGCCAGCACAGGCAGACTTCCTATTCTAAATGCATGATTTTATATGAAATATAAACAGTAATATAGCATAATTAGGAGAAAACTTTGTCTGAAGTTGCCTTTCAATTATGCTATATTATATGTGGGAGACCACTGACTGTGAAATCCCTGTAGGAAATTATTTGTGAGTTTTGCATTTCAGCTTACTGTGAACTGGAGTTCACATGGAGCAGCATTTCATAGAATTCACACACACACACACACACACACACACACACACACACAAAACAGGAAGAGAGAAATATCAATACCTTATAACTGCTTTTGTTCCATTGAAATAGACAGGTAATTCTAATGTGCCATAATACCCCTGAATGGTAAAGGAGCAAGGTTTCATATCAGTGCTGGTTGAAAGATCTGCATAAAATCATTGCCTTTAAGAAATAAAATTACAAAACACACTCAATTTTATCCTCATACTGTTCTTAATGCCCTCCTGATGAGGAGTGCTTTAGTTTGGAATGTGTCCAGATCCAGTATTTTTTAAAAATATATATAAACTTGATACCCATTTTGTGAATACAAAAAATCTTCACTACTCACACCAGGCTCCAGATCTTTTATGAGTAGATTAAGCAACACAGATCTCAATACAGATACGGCACTTGGAGGACCTCACTATTTACCTCCCTCCATTATGAGTATTTTTCATTTATTCCTACACTTTGCTTCATGTTCTTTAATCAGTTACCAATTTATAAGATAACCTATCCTCTTATCCCAAAAGTGTTGTGTTTATTAGGAACCTTGGTGAGAGAACTTGTCAAAAGCTTTTTGGAAGTTAAAGTATATAATGTGTGCTGGATCATTTTTCCGTATGTTGGTGAACATGTTAAAACAATCTAAAAAGTTTTGTGAGATGTGACCTTCCTTTATAGAAGCCATGCTGTTTTTTCCTTGGCTAGACTTGTTCTTCTGTATTTAAAAAACAAACAAAAACAATTCTGGCTTTTATTATCCTTTCCACCAATTTACCCAGAACAGACATTAGGCTAGCAGGCCTGCAATTTCTTCGCTCCATTTTTAAGGGCAGAGTTAACTTGAAGATCATGAATTTCACATTTGAATTAGTTCAAAATGATTGGGTGTATACTGTACATACCCAATGAATGATCATACTTAATTTATCAATTTGTTCTAGAACTTCAGGTTTCATTAGTTCTTTTTAACCTAATTCTTCCACTGTCCCAGAAGTAAGTGACTTGGATGTCTGTGTAATTGCTGTGAAGACAAATAATTTGTTCATTGTCTCTGTATTCTCCCTATCAACCGTCACTGCCATCCAGTAGCATCTTCCCACTCTCCTCCTCTGGGTGGTTTTTCTGTTATAGCTAAGGTTGTTTTTATTTTATTTTATTTTGTCTTAAAGTTTCTTGCAATATGTCCCTCAGTCTTTTCCTTTTTTATCTGCCTACCTTATTATCAAGTTACACCAGTTTTGCAAAAATTTGTGTTGTTCCAGTGCTTAAGTTCCACAACATGACAGTTGAGGATAGGCAAAAAACCTTGCACCCAAAGCCCTTCTGGGGAGGGGGGCAGGTAAAAAAATCCTCCTGCCCAGCCCTGAAGCAACCAACCATAAGCCTGTACTGACTGTAGGGTGAGTGGGCAGGCACCAATCATAATGGAAAGAGGCCAGGTGCGGGCAGGAACCCACTTATAAGAGGCTGGGAGGGCAGGGCAGAACTCTGCTCCCATGTTGTATTTGTGACATGATGATGCGACATCATACATGCACACCTGGGCCTACTCCTCTCTGGAGCCAACAGAAAGCGTTCCCCCAACCAGCAATCTGCCCATTGGGCACAGCCGGGGGAAATAGCACAACCTTTATATTTCATTTCTCTTTGCAACTCCAACTCCTCTTATTTTCAGTAGTTTCACACTAAGGCCATTTTTCTCTATTTTTCTACTCATTATCCCGCTGAGTTATCCCTTCATATATTTTTAACAAGCTTCTCTTCATTACAGTGAAAATGGTCATGTCATGTTTTGTTTCTCCTTATCTTGCTCCCTTAATCTTAAGCAACCCTCATGTTCATTCCCTTTGTTTTTCAGACTGCCTAACTGCTTCACTTCCCTAACTACAGAGGGCCCTCTGACTCTAAAGAATCACTCCTGGCCTCATCCTTCTCCTATTTTTTGCAAACACTTTACTAACATACAATATGATAAAATTATAGCATTACAACTTTGTGGAGGTACCTTACCCTCATTGTTCCACATACAGAGGCTGTTGTTGCTGCTTAAAAATAAAACTAAATATCCTTTTCATTGTGTCCATAGCACCATAGAGTTGGAAATGCAGATGCAGGAAATCCACTGCTACAGCATGCCTGATAGGTGGCCATCCAGCCTCTGCTTAAAAATGCCCACAGGAGAACCGGGGAGGGGAGGGGGAAGGAGGGGGACCCTACCCACTATGCGCCCGATTGTCTGCCGGATGCATTTTGGATAGGGTGGTTTATAAGCCACACGGTGTAGCTTGCTCCGCAGTGTGACTTATCACATCATCCGAACCCTCTCTATAACTCAGAGTTCCACAAGCTGACTCTTTTCCACAGCCAGCAATTCTGTTAGAATACTTTAAAACATCCTAGTAGCTGGCAGCGACACGAGAGACCAGATGAACTATTTAACAACTTAATTTATTAAAGGGATGTTTTGTACATAAGGGATTAGTAATATTTACTTTAGAGTTTTCACAAGAATAGTAGCTGACACTTCTTAAGGACTCAAGAGACACTGTGGCTAGTACAAGCATCTTAATGACAGGATTCAGACAACACAATAAACCACACTGAAGGGTTGAGTGTGGGTTGTCATTGAACCATGGGTTGCTGTTGAACCATGGCTTACTTTGTTGTCTGAACTCAGCCAAGGTAACAAACTATGGTGAACAACCCGCAATTCATAACCCAATAACAAACCATGGATTCTCTTCATGGGTTGTTCGTGGTTAACAAGCCATGGCTTGTTAGTGCAGCTGGGTTCAGACAAACCGGTAACTCACGTTTCAACAGCAACCCGCAGTTTAATGACAACCCACACTTAATCCATACTCTACCCTTGAGTGTGGGTTATTGTGTTGTCTGACTGAACCCAACCAATGACTTAGGGCTGGTTCGCACAACCCAAGCTGCAGGCGGGGGAGGCACCACGGGGCGGTCTGCGGGGTCTGGCCGCAGACGACCTGTGCCCCGCGTGCATGGGCAAACCCCAGTGGAGCCCGCAGTCCCCGCACCACAGTGCGGGCCTCCCGGTGTTAGGGGGCGGCGGCCCGGGATGCCCAGAGGGGCCGTTTGTCCCTACAGGGTGGAGCGGCCGCAGCTCCGGCCACTCTGGGCTGCCGCCTCTGTGCGGGCCCCGCAGGACGGCCGCCTGCTGTTCGCACGACAGGGTGGCCACACGCGGTAGGGGCTTACCCCTCTACCGCCCATGGTCACTTTGCGTGCATCCCGCACATGGCCATCCCGCGGGGGCACCCCCAGTCGGCGTTCGCACAACACGGGAACCACGGGGGACTTCTGCTCCCCCGCGGTTCCCGTGTCTTGCGAACACACCCTTAGTTTACCTCAGGCCAAATTCCCTAAACCTCCACCCCAGTCAAATATAACCTGGTCCATCTCTTGCATACAGCCTTCCTCTGACTCCCAAAGTTCCTCCTGTTGTATTTCTGGCTGCCTGAACAGTTTACACTAATACTTTGGATTGCGAGTAACCCGGTCTACGAGCTCCTTGCAAGACGAGCAAAAATGTTGCATAAATAACGTCTTGCAACACGAGCCCGGTTTCGCAATACGAGCCGAGCCGCATGTGGAGGGGCGGCGCAGCGCAGCCGCTCGCTCGGCCGGCGCCTCTCACAGGTTCACTGGCTCCTGGGCAGGGAGACAAGTAGAGGCACTGCCTGGGAGCTGGCAAAGCGGTGCGAGGCGCCGGCCGAGTGACCACCCACACGGCGGGCGCCTCCGCTTGTCTCCCTGCCCGGGAGCTGGGAAAGCGGCTCCGGAAAAGCGTGGAGGCACTGGTTGGGAGCCAGCAAAGCATTGCGAGGCGCCAGCCGCGCGATGGGTGCCTCCACTTGTCTCCCTGCCTGGGAGCCGAGACAAGTGGAGGTGCCTGCCGCGTGGCCGCTCGCTCAGCCAGTGCCTCGTCCTGCTGCGCCTGCTCCTGGGCAGGGAGCCCGTGGAGGAGCGGCACAGCGCGGCCGCTCTCTTGGGCGGCGCCTCGCCCTGCTACGCCAGCTCCCAGGCAGGGAGCCCCATGGAGGCAGGTTAATTTTTATTTATTTATTTATTTATTCTATTTATACTCCGCCTTTTTTCATGCAAGGAACCAAAGGCAGCTTACATAATCCTCCTCCTCCTCCTCTCCATTTTATCCTCACAACAACCCTGTGAGGTAGGTTAGGCTGAGAGGCAGTGACTGGCCCAAAGTCACCCACTGAGTTTCATGGCCGAGCGGGGACTAGAACCCGGACCTCCCGAATTCCAGTCCAACACTCTCACCACTACACCACACTGGCATTTGATAATAATTTTAAAAAAGCTCTCTTTTTTCTATTTTCACACATTTATCATCTTCCTTATTTTTTTTCTATTGTCAGTTCATCTTCTTCTTATTCCACAAAACCACAGATAAACAAATCATTGTTTTCTAACCCTTGCAAAAAGTCAATTAGAGGTTTCCACTCTGCAATAAACGTAGATGTTGTCTTTTCTCTAATTAATGAGAATTTGACAGAACTTTTGAAATGTATCTGGGCTGAATGAGCTCCCTAGATCATTTTTGCTGGAATCCTGAGGACCGCTTCTGCAACTTTTCCCACTGCAGCAATATCTGTGTTGGGAACCACATGTAAAAAGTTAAAGTGCAGGTTAATTTGTTTTATTTCTAGTTTATATGTTCTGTATTTTGTATTACAATAATCATTCTTATATGATTAAATGGTTGTGGAACGAATCATCTGAGCTTCCATTATTTCTTATGGGAAAATTCGCTTTGATATAAGAGTGTTTTGGATTACAAGCACGGTTCCGGAATGAATTATGCTTGCAATCCAAGGTATTACTGTATCTGGTTTTTTACTGCCTACTTGTGTAACCTTCTTCTGGCAAGATCTTAGGGGAGCCTGCTGGCATAGCACAACCACTTGCTCCCTACTCCCAGTCTTCACCAGTTACCTAAGGTTATCCTACAGAGAAGGAATACCTTAATATACAGGCCTTAGGTATTCACTTTCCTCAGCTTTCTCCTAGTCCTTCTATAATATCACACACCAACCAGCAGACCTCCTCCATCTCTACCACAGACTAACTTTTTAATTGTCAACTGTCATACTTCAATTATCATTTCCCAACTGCTCTTTTCCACCTAGCTAGAATCCCCAGCCAATCAGAATTGAATTTATCTGATCCAGGCCCCATCTAACAATAATTAAAGCAATTTCCTCTCTCTCCCCTTTCACAATGTCACTACACAACTGCTACACAGGCCTTTGACAGTAACACAAAACAAGGCCTCAGGCCTAATCAGATACATTGTAGCCTCACAGAGGCCACACAAAGTAAACATTACATAACAACAACAGTTATACTACACATGGCATTTCTTCACGCAGCCCTTCAAAGATTTGAAGATGGCTAACATATGACCTCTTAATCATCTTTTCTCCTGCCCCTCACCACCTTTGTCACCGTTGTCTTGACATGTTCCAGAGTGTTGATACCCTTCTTCAAATGTGGTGCCTAGAGATGGACACGATACTACAGATGAGGTCTGAACAAAGCAGAATAGAGTGGTACCATACCTTCTCATGATCTGGACACTAGAATTCTGTTGATACAGTCTAGAATTACATTAGCCTTTTTAGTCACCACATCACATTGCTGACACATGTTTAGCTTGTGTTCTATTTAAACCTCTAGATACTTTTCACTTACTGGTGTCAAGCCAGTCATCCCCCATACTATATTCGAGCATTTGATTTTTCCTAACTAATTGCAGAACTTTACATTTATTTATACTGCCATTCATTTTGTTAATTTTGGTCCAGTTTTTCATCCTATCAAAATCATCTTGAATCCTGCTTTTGCCTTCTACGTTGCTAGCTATCTTTCCCAGCTTGGTGTCAACTGCAAATTTTATGAACATCCTCTCTACTGCTTCATCCAAGTCTTTTATACAGATGTTGAACATTAGGTCCAGGACAGAAACCTGTGGTACTCCACTTATCACTTCTCTCCAGGTTGCCAGTCATTGATGAGCATTCTTTGGGTATGGTCCATTGACCAGCTACAAATCCACTTACAGTAGCACTGCCTAGCCCACATTTCACCTGGTTGTCAACAAGAATATCATGGAGGACCTCATAGAATCACAGAATCATAGAAAAGTAGAGTTGGAAGGGGCCTACAAGGCCATCGAGTCCAACCCCCTGCTTAACGCAGGAATCCAGGTCAAAGCATCCCTGACAGATGATTGTCCAGCTGCACCTTGAATGCCTCCAGACTGGGAGAGCCCACCACCTCCCTAGGTAGTTGATTCTATTGTCTTATTGCTCTGACAGTCAGGAAATTTTTCCTGATGTTTAGGTGGAATCTAGGTTCCTGTAACTTGAGCCCATTATTCCGTGTCCTGCAAACTGGGATGATCGAGAAGAGATCCTGGCCCTCCTCTGTGTGACATCCCTTCAAGTACTGAAAGAGTGCGATCATATCTCCCCTCAGTCTCCTCTTCTGAAGGCTAAACATGCCCAATTCTTTCAGTCTCTCCTCATAGGGCCTTGTTCCCAGTCCCTTTATCATCCTTGTTGCCCTCCTCTGAACCCTCTCCAGTTTGTCTACATCCTTCTTAAAGTGTGGTGCCCAGAACTGGACGCAGTACTCAAGATGAGGCCTAACCAGTGCTGAGTAAAGGGGAATTATCACTTCCCGCGATTTGGAAGCTATACTTCTATTAATGCAGCCCAAAATAGCATTTGCCTTCTTTGCAGCCACATCACATTGCTGGCTCATATTCAGTTTGTGATCTACCACAATTCCAAGATCCTTCTCACTTGTAGTATTATTGAGCCAAGTGTCCCCCATTCTGTAACTCTGCATTTGGTTTCCTCTCCCTAGGTGCAGCACTTGGCATTGATCCCTATTAAATTTCATTCTGTTGTTTTTGGCCCAGCACGCCAGCCTATCGAGGTCACTTTGAATTTTGTTTCTGTCTTCCAGAGTATTAGCTGTTCCACCCAACTTTGTGTCATCTGCAAATTTGATAAGCATTCCCTGTACCTCCTGATCCAAGTCATTAATAAAAATGTTGAAGAGCACCAGGCCCAGGACCGAGCCCTGTGGTACCCCGCTCGTTACCTCTCCCCAGTTTGAGAAGGAACCATTGATAAGCACTCTTTGAGTCCGATTCTGTAGCCAATTGTGGATCCACCTGATAGTTGTTCCATCTAGCGCACTCTTATCTAGCTTACTAATCAGGATATCATGAGGCACTTTGTCGAAAGCTTTGCTGAAGTCCAGGTATATAATGTCCACAGCATTCCCACAGTCCACAAGGGAGGTTACCTGATCAAAAAATGAGATTAGATTAGTCTGACAGGATTTGTTCTTGACAAATCCATGCTGGCTTCTAGTAATCACTGCATTGTTTTCAAGGTGCTTGCAGACTGACTTCTTTATAATCTGCTCAAAAATCTTCCCGGGGATTGATGTCAGACTGACTGGCCTATAGTTCCCAGGTTCCTCCTTCTTGCCCTTTTTGAAGATGGGAACAACATTTGCCCTCCTCCAGTCGTCTGGCACTTCACCTGTCCTCCATGATTTCTCAAAGATAATAGGCAGTGGTTCTGAGAGTTCTTCTGCCAGTTCCTTTATTACTCTAGGATGCAGCTCATCAGGCCCTGGAGATTTAAACTCGTTAGTCTGGCAGGATTTGTTCTTGACCTAGTTGAAAGCCATGCTAAAATCAAGACATACTATGTTCACTGTATTCCCCTGATCTACCCCCATCTAATTACCACCGTCTAATCATTTTACAGGGTTTGCTAAGCGGAAAGCTCATTCAGTTTGCTTTTTGCTCTGCCTATTCCTTTCCTGCTCCTTCCATGAATTTTGTGACTGAGCGGAAAGTGACCTTCATACGCTTTCCTCTTATTGAAACCATTTCCCCCAGTGTCCAGTTGTCATATGAACATGTTATCTTTCACACATTATTATTGGTTTTTTCAAATATGCATGCACAGTCAGAGATATTTTCCCCCTGGTTTTGTAGGAGGGGGTCAGATGTCTTTCTTTAAAAACCAGGGTTTTCCTGCATGCCATTGGGTCCCTCTGACTCTAGGGAACCACTCCTGGCCTCATCATTCTGCTTTTTTTTGCAACCACTTTGCTAACATAGGATATGATAAATTACAGCATTACAACTTTGTGGATAATTGTATCCCACATATGTCCCTCACAACCAGTGTCCACCCTTGTCATTCATCCTACCACTTCTCAATGGCATCCAGATAAAGATAGACAAGAGACTTTGGGCTGGAAAGAAGCTCCCATAGCTTCAGTAGAAAAGTAACCCCTTCCAACCTAGAGCATGTCCAAGTATGGTGAAGGTGGATAGCCTAGCTCCATGACTACAGCAGAGCTAGTTCCCAGTGGGGCTGACACCAGATTCTTCTATCAGTGAAAGATGGATAGACTAAGTAGTCCTTGTCAAGGTTCCACCTGTACCAGGACACCTTGATTAGCTCCTTAAAGATATCTGCCTCTTTAAGAGCCCTCCTGTATCAGGATGCCAATTCTCTGCCTTTTTACCTCCTCTTCTCAGAAACGTGGGATTAGGCCTTAGGCGTGGTGTAAAAGACACTCCAACAACTGAATTTTAACAATAACTGTTTACTTTAGTAATTATTGGTAAAGTAGATTCACATTAACTTAGGGTAATTACACAAATAGAGCTGTAAGTTTACAAAAAGCAAGTATAATGGAAATAAAAGGAAAAATAATGCAAGGTTCTCTAACCTAGCTACACTGTCACTTGTAAGCTTAGTAGAGATTCCTTTCCCCAGCCTTTCTCCTAGCTGTTCTGCAGTTCCTAAGTGAAATCCAGACCCTGCTTCTCTGTCTGCTTCACTCTCTGCAGCTTCTGTCCCTCTGCCACCTACTGAAGCTCCTTATAAACACTCCCACAGAACCAGAAAGTTACAATCATGTGACCTCAAACTGGAGAAATGAAGCTTAACTCTATTGGGTGAAAATGAAACTCACAAATGCCCCTCTCCCATCAGGAGATGTTTGGGCCTACAGGCTTCAACTAACTCAGGCCTATGTAGGCCTCAATCCTTCACAGTCCTCATCACCACTGCTGCTGAGTGAAGGCCAAGAGCCCGTATTCAGAATAGTAATGGTAAGAACAGGGGAAACTGGCAACCTGATGCACAGGTGGGATAAAAGGCACCCCAATAAGTCTCATCACTGACAATGAAGAGTTCCCCACCAAGTGTGAGGCCTTGTGTGGCACCACATGAACATTTCTGTTTTGTCATCCCATTAAAAAGAAGTCTTCTGTCCTCTTAAAAAGATGTTTAAAAGCATGAATTATATGAGTGGCTTGACACCACATCATAATGGAAGAGTTAGGTGAAGTGTTATTTATACTGAAGAAGCCCATTTTTTGTATATAATTTTCCAAGAGCTCATTCTTAAGCATATTCACTCTGACATATGTCCATCTGATTTCAGCGGGACTAACTTTGGAGTAAATGTGTTTAGGTTTGCAGATTTAGTACTATACAACATGGCATCACATAGTTCAATTCATTCTGTGTGTAGTTTACATGGCACTGGGATTGCCATGTATATATGTGTTCTTGGAAATCAAAAACTTTATCTACATTATGTTTTATTTAGCAATTCTTATCCTGATAGTGTTCTGCCCTAGGCTTCATTTCCCCTTATTCCTGAAAGATACATCATTCTTTATGCATGTACAGTAATACCTTGGATTGCAAGTAACTTGGTTTGAGAGCGTTTTGCAAGACAAGCAAATTTTTAAATATTTATTTAATTTTTTTTTACTTGATATACAAGCGATGTCTTGCAATACAAGTACTGTAGTATGGCTTAAATTAAAAATCTCTGTACAAATTTTTTTGGGGGGATTTCGTTTTGATATAAGAGTGTTTTGGATTACAAGCACGTTTCCGGAACGAATTATGCTCTCAATCCAAGGAATGACTGTACTGCCTGATCAAAGGCTTATATTTAGCTCAACTTATATCAGAAAACTGAATTTGGATGGATTTCGTACAGCTAAGAGAGTATGCAACCCATCTCATGGAAAATGTATGAGGTCATGTTGTTTTCATAATCTGTACACTAATTTAGTTAGTTAAACCTACAAGAAATGCAAATGAAACAAATAGCCTTCTCAAACACACAATGGGGCTTAGAAAAGATGGATAATGATATTTGTCAATAAAAAATAAATTGTGATGGTTTGTTCAGAAATAGTAATCAAATGTGAGTCTTTAGGTAACTTGGTCCACTGTGTAAGAAAGTATGTGTACAGGATATAGACAAGGAATAGCACTGTCTTCTAACTGGAGGTATCCTGAAATGGCTATTGGGCACATACAAAAATATCACTATTATAAGGAAGACAAAAAGCGTCCCACCTCTGACCTCAAAATCCATTGAATTTCTAACTAAGACTTCTTTATGGAGTGTATGATATCCAAGTTCACAAATAAGCAGAGTAACTTTAAATTATTCTAGAACCTTCTTTTCATTCACATTTAATGGGAAAATAGGCAACATCAGAGAACTTCACTTTTTAGTGACCTCAAACCCCTTTCCAAACCCCTTGTCAATTTCACCTCTATAGTGAAGGGACATAACTGGGGAAAATCTTACCAGTTTCATGATTCTCTTTTTAGCCTTTTCACAGCAATTAGATAAGACATAATAACCTCTGAACTGTTCAGGACCCCAGATTGGATCTGCAAGCAACTGCACAGCCAAGCAGGAGAATGAAGGAAAACATTTTCAGAAGAATGAATGCACACTTGTGCAAAGGTTATTTGAAAATTCCATGGAATTTGTTGATAACAGACATGAGATAGAGCAGCAGGGAAAAAATGGAAATAAATTTGCAATTTTTCCTCATCTCCTTAAATTTATGTAGATGTATACATCCATGCAGTATAAATTATAAATAGCCTATATCCTCTCCAAGCTCACACACTTTGTCTAAGATAAACACCATTTCATTAACTTTATTTCTAAGTGTCCAGTTTCTCTGCTAACCTCTCTCCTGTTATTCATTGGAATATACTTGACCACACATTTTAGAATCATATGCAAATTTTATTAGCATGCTGTTTATTTCCCTTTCCAAATCATTAATAAGGATGTTAAATAAAAGTGGCTGTAACAGCAATCCCTGTGCTATCTCTCTAGACACTCTCTGTTTATGCTCCTTTAGCCAGATTTTAATCCATGTAACAATGTTCCTATCCAAGCCAATTTGGGTTAATTTTTGATGACTAGGAAAGAAGCAGCAAATGCTTTGTTAAATACCAAATACATCCACTGCATTTTTCTTTATTTTAAAAGACCACACTTTATTATCCTTGTGATATTTATATATGATGGGATATTAATTGGCTCCTGCACTGTTAGCTATCCATTTCTTCCAACTCAGAACTCATAGATTTCATAGATAGAGTTGGAAGGAGCCTACAAGGCCATCGAGTCCAACCCCCTGCTCAATGCAGGAAACTAGAGGAGGGGTCTCCCATCCAAGTAATAACCTGGCCTGACCCTGCTTAACTTTCCACGCTCAGACAAGCTGAGCCAGCATAAGCCACAGGCCTGTCAATGAAACTATGTTCAAATTATAGGCTAGTTCAGACCTTAAGTTTCCTTCAGTAATTAGATTTCATTAGGGCTGGTCTCCTTTCATTTTAGGGACTCATCTGAATTTGGGGGTGTGGCATTTCAAGAGTGTCAGTGACATGGGTCTTAAAATCTGTATTTTATAAAGTACAATTTCAAGCAGCTTTTATTGATTAATATTACTATATATCATGAACAAATTAGTAAATATTTTGAGTTTTCCCTCCCACCTAGCACTATTGTTCCTGCTCGTCTGATTATTCTGTACTAATTATTAGCATACAGAATTCTCAGCTATACCTGGACATGCAGAAGATTGAATCTGGGACCTTCTGTATGCAACACATGTGTACTACCACATGTAATATTATCCCATGGAATACATTGCAGGAATGATCCAGTCCCACTTTGCTAGTTCTCTCTCCCAGAAAGAGGGATGTTAAAAGAGGTTTGGTGGAGTCTGTGGAACCTGAGAGGGTACAGCAGTTGGTCTTTGCTTGGGAAATGCTGGATGATCCAGGCCTTCTGCCTCTGCCACATCCATGATTCACTCCTGTCCTACTGCACTTTCTGTGACTTTGATGCCAATTGAGCAGAAAAGAAAGAAGTCTTAAACTGTTTTTCATTCATCATACCTCCCTAGCACCTAAACGTATCCTTCTGAAATTTTGAAGGTTTCTTGCCTAAAGACACTTCTATGTGGTGTGCCATTTTCATACACATTGCCCCCCAAAAAAAAATCCATGGAGAGAGGAAAGCAGAAACTGATTGCCTCCTCCTGCAAAAAAGTGAAGACTCCCCTTCTGCAAAAACTGGTGTACCTATCTGTGATGAAAGGGTTAATATCTAGCATTGCCAGGCAGAGGGGATGCACCCAGCAACCTATCAGGGCTCGCCTGTAGAAAGTTCTGATGGGAGGGGGAGCTCTGTATATATGTGTGTGTGAGAGAGAGGAGTTAGTTAGAGTGTTAGGGTGTTAGAGTTAGAGAGATGAGATGAGAGAAGTGAGTTAGAGAGAAGTGAGTTGGAGGGAAGTTAGTTAGGGGGATTCTAGTCAGTCAGTCAGATAAAAGTCATAAAGTTAATTCAACATAAACTATTGCCTTTATGGAAAAGAGATTGTTCCTGTTTAAAGAAATGTTTTACTTAAGAAAATAAACAACCATTTGTTGGGTTACTGAAGAGACTGATTTATAACTGCTACTATCCTGAAGCTCACCCCTAATCACTTGGTACAGCTGCTAAGAGCAAGATAAACAATATCTACCCAGCGTAAACACCACAATAACCAGCAATGGTATTTTTACAGAGTTTATCTCCCACAGACAGATTGTCCGCTCGGGTTTGTCTGGGAGTGAGTGAAGACTTGTGACAGAGTTGGAACAGGGATAGTTTAAAATAGGGTGAACTAATCCCTGGAGCTACTATATCTCAGCCACTGGATTAGTGAAAAAAGTGAACTAACAGCCAGGTGGTAGTGAGAGAAATAAAATTAAATAACCGGCCACATTATTGTCACATTATCCTTCTGAAATTTTTCATTTTTGTTTCTTAGATAGGGCCACCACTATGCTGTATGCCATTCTCATAACATTTGCCCACAAAGAACATAGGGGCATAAGCACATCCTTTTTTTAAAAAAAAAAAAACCCAAACTGTAAAGTATGGGTACACAACTCACAGCCTGTGGGCCACATGCAGCCTCCCTGGCCTCTAGGATGGCCCTTGTCCCCCGTCAGTGAAATTTGGTGGTGCAGCAGTAGCAAACATTTTAGTGGTTTGCCACTGAATTTCAATGGCAAAATGTAAAGGAGGCTGAAAACAGACAAATTTGACTTGTAAACAAGTAAAATGTGTCCCTTTTCAGCCTCCATCATGGTTTGTCATCAAAATTCAGTGGCAAACCACTGGGTATTTTGTCACCACTGCCATGCTACCAAATTTCAGTGTCATAGCCAGCAGTGGGAATATGGCCATGGGGTCTGTGTCTGTGTCTGGGGGGTAGAAAGTGAACCTCCTGAAGATGCCCACCCTGCTATAAAGGCTGCTGTGGAACAAAAACCCCTTCACCTATTTAACCGAATCTTGCCAGGCATCATCCCCTTAGAATGGGCAATCATGCCTAAAAGTTTAATTCAGTTTTATCAAGAAATTTTTAAAAAATCTTATTGGCAGTTCCTTTTTAAAAAAAACAAAAACAAACAGTATTTAAAGATGCCTATGACTATGAGGGGAAAAAAACCTAAACCAAATTGTCTGAAATTTGATAGGCTTCATTCCCTTATAACAGACTGCTATTCCTGCACATTTAATCTAATTTTGTCAAACAGAAAAAAAGTTATAGTCATTTGTTGATTTCCAGTGATTGTCAACTGGAAATTTGGATTCAGCTTCCAAGTCAAATTGTGATGTTTTCCGAACCACCAAATCAGGGTCAAAATTAAATCTTGTGGTCAGTGCACAACTTTCCTAAATTGGTCACAAAGTGAAAACCTAAAGAATTGCTGTTGGCTAATCTAACAAAATAGGTTTTCTATTTGACTAGCTCCCAGGGGTGGTGAGAATCAAAGGGCAGGGGTGGGATCCAAACCACTAATTCTTCCCCCTCCCCATAAATCACTTTATCTGCAAATATTTCATATTGGCTACTGATGTGCTGCACCAGAAGGAAGGAATTCCTGGTTGGTACCTTCATTGTGGGAACGACACACGTGCATGCAGCGGAAGGCTTTCTGGAGGGCACACACCCTCAAAGTGTGGGGTGGAGGAAAAGAAAAGAAAAACATCTCAGCTCACGTCCTAGCCTGACTGAGCCAACCAACTAGAGATGACCCTTACTTCTCAAGGGAGGGGGCCATGTACAGCTGTTGTGAGAGGCACCTCCCAGCAGTGGATCAAGTCTGCTTTATTTGCTCCCTCTATGCTGTCCTTCTGCTGGCAGGCAAAGACTGCTTTTTCCAAGTGGGCCTTTGGTATGTAATTGGGCTGTTGGATTGGGTGCTGTTTTTACTCTGTTACTGTTGTGTTCTTAACTGTTTTTAATTGTGTTTAATGTGTTTGTTTTATTACTGTTTTTATCAAGTTTTATTACTGATTGTAAGCTGCCTTGAGTGCCATTTTTGGTAGAAAGATCAGGTAGAAGTGAAATCTACTATATAAATGTGAAAGTTTGTCCGTCCGTCCGTATGTCCGTACGGGCGTTTGCATGCGTTGCATAGGCTCCTACACGGTTGGACGGATCTGCCCCAAACTTGACATGCATACTCTCCATCACCCCAGGACAAAGACTGGTGGGTTCAAATCTCTGAAAATGCCCTTGCTGTGCCTGTATGGCCCAAAATAGATGAGAGCCAATGGCATCACTTGGAATGTTCGAAGGGGCCATTCAGGAGCGGTTATGCAAATCACTCCACCGACATATAGAATGTTGGTATGAACTGCCGCCACAGGGGCCCAATCAGGAGTGGATATGCAAATCTCTCCTACGTCCAAACAGAATGTTCATATGAACTGCAGCCTACATGGGGGGGGTGGGGTGGAGCAGGGATTTCATTGTGTAGTCCCGGGGGAGCTGGTAGTCCCATTACATCCCCTCTTCCTCAACCCCACTTTCCCATCATTTCCTCCTCCAACAGTCACATCATAAGAGTCCTTGGCCAAAACGAGCTTCTTCACTCAACACTGGCTGGTTATGGGGTTTCCCTCATAGCACGTCTTGCAATCCTATGCATTTTCACCTGCTGCAAGTAAGTCATACTTTGTGTAATGGTTCTTGCACTCATGTCATGGTGCATAGAATTGCAGTGTTACAGGGCTAATGATTTTAACATTTGTTCCTAACAGAACTATCAGCTCATGTTGTTCTTATTGTTCTTATTAATATTTTATTTTTTGCCAGGCTCTGCCCACAGCAATCCCTTGGCTCTGGCTCTGCCAGTGGCTCGTTCTCCAACCCCCCACCCAGCCCCAGTAGTCACCAGCTACCACTGCTAGCTCCATTCCACCTAGACAGACCACTTCACACGTTTCCAAATCTCCTTGTCAAAGGAAGTATACGCAAAGAAGCCTTGAACATATGAAACTACATAATACTGAGTAGGATTGTTGGTTCATGTAACCCAGTCAGGGATGTTGAAGAGTCCTTGGTCTCGAGTCACGAGTCGAGTCACGAGTCGAGTCTTTGGACCCGAGTCTCGAGTCCGAGTCCAAGTCCTTGGTCCAAAATGGTGACTCACGAGTCCCGAGTCCCGAGTCACTCCCAAAGCTGACTCCACGAGTCCCTATTAAAATCAATGGGGTTTTTTCCCAACAAAATAAGGCTACTTCAGATGTGTGGCTTAAATAAATTCTAGACACAAGTGTGCCTTTTTATCTCAAAACTCTGCCACTGATTTTGACAAGAACAGACCAGGCAGACAAACCCAAAATAACCAGGCAGGGAACCCCAAAACAGGCAGGCAGAGGCCTTTGTCTTGGACAATTCAAACTGTGGAACTGGTTAAGAGGAGACCAGGCAGGCAGAGGAGGCAGGGAACCCCAAACAGACAGGCAGAGGCAGCCAAACCAACAATTCCTGAAAGGTTACATTAGTAAAATGATTTTAAAAAATAAACTTGGATTGTTACTGCAACTAGGTCCAGACAGCACCTGCAGGTGGCATCAAGCAGGGATGTTGACGAGTCCTTGGTCTCGAGTCCCGAGTCGAGTCTCGAGTCCCATTAAAAATATTGGGACTCGAGTCCGAGTCGAGTCAGAGGGGGGACTCAGTCCGACTCACGAGTCGAGTCCTCGAGTCCGAGTCCCCATCCCTGCACCCAGTGCTATCAAATATGACTGGTAGCAGCTCTCCAAGGCAGAAGTCACTTATAGAATACAAGTCTAAACATGTTTACTCAAGAGTTTACTGAGTTCAATAGACCTTACTCTCAGGTAAGTGTGCAAAGCATTGCAGTTTTAGTCTTGCTAACTGGCTGGAACCTTTTCTTAGGGATGATGTGTTTTCTTTTCTTTCAGGTTTCTAGAATGCTAAATGTTTCTAGAGGATGAATGCAAAATTTATTTCTGTAGTTTCCTCTTTCAGTCTTTTTACTGGACAATTCATACTGCAATCAGCTATACCAACACTTACTACGTATAGTTTATTAATGAAAGCCAATAACATAAGCAAGTCTCTGCTGCATTCCATGCAAGGCCCGGTGCATCTTGAGGTCCATTACACTTGCTGGGGTTTACTTCTGAGCAAACAGGCACTGAATCCGAATAAAAGGCTCTTTAAAAGTGACCTGCCCCCTTAGTAAGATAAAATTAAATTAAACAGCCACTGAACTATGCTTTCATTTTATTTTCATACAGATGAACACATCTGGTAATTGGTTCAGAAATGTTGCTAAAAGATCAGCAGTATTTTCAGTCTTAAAAATTAAATCATCTACAGTTGTAGTACTGAGTACATTTAGAATGTTGCATGCTGAAACTGAGGTTTTGTGGGTTGTTGGTTTTTTTTATTTAAAAAAAAACCAAGTGGTTTCTGTATGTACAAGTTTCTTAAGTGGCCTTTGGGGGTATCAGTCATTTCAAATTCCTCCGTTCTGCTGACTATACTGTAGTGTCCCCTGGTAAAAGTCATGCTGCAATTCTATTAGACAGTAACTGCTTTGCACAGTGTGAAAAAGAGTTCATTTCAGTCTTTATATCCAAAAGCTTCATTAATAGTCTCCACACATACATTACAGCTACCTTACCTTACAACAGCTTTTAGCATGTAAGCCCAATGCATCAGCAAACAATATGCAATTAAAATTAATAACTTGTATAAAATATAACTTATCTGATCAAATATTATCTTAACTATAATTTCATACAAAACAAGAGAAAATGTATGCTTGGTCAGGAAATACTAATATGTTTACTCATTATAAATGAATAATATTAATGAATACTGTTACATGCACCCTTTTCCGAGTGGTAAGAAGTTCCAAGGGTAGCAGTTACTCAGATTTTGTACCCTTTCGAAGGCAGTCACTGGAGGCTTATTGGCATTTTGTAAGATTTGCATTTATTTATTTACAAATATACAGGTTGACCATACATGGGGCGAAGCATAAATACTCTTAACAGTCCACTAATTTTACATCAGATCTTTAAGGAGATAGTTAGCACCCTAAAACACTATTAATTTATGGAGTCTAGAACCTCAGCTCTCTGTGGACCAGTTCACATGATACAACAGCCCACCATGGCTTAATCTGGCTGCACAATGTACATTGTGTACATGCCAAAAAGCAACTTTGTAGCACTTTGCAAAACTCTGTTTTAAAGTTGTTGTTTTTTTTAAAGGGCTGCAGCCTCAAAAGGACCCTTTGCAACAGAATCTTCAGGGGGTTTTGGGGGTACTCATGTGTCCATGGGCTGCCCTCACTTTTGCAAGTGAGGATATCCCATGGACACATAAGCACCTCCCAAAAACCCGAAGATCCTACAGAAAAGGGTGTTTTTCACCCCTCCTTCCCAGCAGGATCCTCAGGGTTTCTTTGGGGTGTTCACATGTCCCAAGGCTCCCACTTAGTTTTGCAAGTGACCCCAAGTTGATAGCTCCTCAGGGAGCTGCAAAAATTGGGGGGATCCCCACTGATGGGAGCTCTGACACCTGTCAAACTCAGAGCTCCTGTCCCATCAGTGGGAATCCCCTCTAGTTTTGAATGTTCCCCCAAAGCTAACATAAGGGAGACACTAGCAAAACTGAGGGAGCACTCGGGACATCTGATTCCCCCCCCCAAAAAATACCTGAGGACCCTGCTGTGAACAGCAGGAACAAGCCCCTTTTTGCAAATAGCAAACTTTTGGGGCTTTGCAGGCATCTGACATGTCAGCATCTGACAGCTGTCAGTTGCTTGCAAAAGGGGAAAATACTTACCTGCAGCCTGGGATAGGTATCACTGGGGCACCTTGGAGGGGCAACTTGTAGCTGCCCAAACAGGGATCGTGAAAGCCAGTTTGATCGCTGGCTTTCGTGATCTTCCCCCCCCCAAAAAAAACTTTTAAAAACAAAAATCAAGCCACAGCAATCCTGAAATGGCTTGCGGCAGGGAATGGGGGAAGCCTTTGCCAGCCACCCCAAAGCACCACTTGGGCAATGGTGGTCACCAGGTAGCCACTTAGCAAGAGCAGCAAGGGTTTTTTGCCACTTTTGCCAAGAGGCTCGCTAGCAGTAGGGCTTAACCGATGATGGATCGTGTCATCTGGGTCTGGACAACATGCCAACCCATTGTGGATCAAAAAAGCCATAGAATAAGCCATGGGTTGTCATGGTGGCTTGTAACCCCAACTTAAGCCACCCTGACAAAACCGTGGTGGGTTCACATGACATACTAACCCATCATGGCTTATAAGCCATGGTGGCTTAGTGTGTTGTGTGAGCCCAGTCACTGAGAGACCTTGCCCCTCTCTCAGGCTGGATGTGTGTGTTCCAGATGCATCATCTCTTCTGACTGGGTGCATCTCTTCTTAGGTTAAGAGTCACCTAACTCTTCTTAGCTCCCATGAAGAAAAATCACCAGAACATGATGGGACATTCTTTTACCAGTCTGAGAAACTGGCCAGGGATTGCCTGGGGCAACTCACACTGATAGCCCTGCTCAGGGAAATCTGATAGGAAACATTACAGTCATGTGCACAAATGACTAGTAAACAGAGGTACGCATTTTACATTGTTACTTGCTCCCATTCCATCAAGCAGTGAGAAGTTCCAGAGGCAGTGCATAAGTACAAACAGCAGCTTAAGCACTCCTGCAAACAACAAATCCATTGCTCCACATCAGATTCTCCAAGAGAGATACCTGCATCCCCAAAAGTGTATTTTGCCTTCAGCTTATTCTCTCTATTTCTCTCTCTGATAGTCTCTGCTAGGATGTGGAAATCTGCAAAACTAGAGCTCATCAAAGCTCTCTGAATTCCATGCCAAAACCCAGTCCGACTCATATCAGATGGTGATCCTAGTCTCTGCCTGTGTGTCTCAAAACATTTCTATTGTTTTTTGCACACACAGGTCTCCATCAGTGCTTTGCATCAGTCAGTGGGCTCCAGAAAAGGTGTGTCATTTTTCTCAAACTTCTGATAGCTCCCTCCACATTAAGAACTTTCCAGAGATATCTTGGTATTAACAAATCAACTTTTAACAATTAGCTCCTACAACAATGCATTCATAGACCATTAAGGAACATCAAATAGCCATTAACACTGATATGCCTGACAAAGGCTTGGCCAGCATTCATAACAATAGTCTTCAACAACAAAAGGAAAACAATGCCTGCTTCTGTCACTGAGATTGTATTAATCAAAAATAAATACGTAAATATTCAAGTGTATGTGTTAGAACCTGTGCACCACAATTTAGGGAGAACAAATAGGCCTCTTCTAATGGCATCTCTTCTGGTATTTGTAGTGGTGAGAATTGGACCAGCAATTTCACTGCTCCTATAGAATATAAAGACGACAGCATTCGGGCTTCCAACCATTTCAGCATGATGGGAAAGCGCAGCATTCCACCCTTGCCAAATCCAGGAAGGAAGGAAGCATGGCTTCTGTTGGTCCTGGAAACATTTCTGAAGTAGATCCACTGCTTCCTGGTATGTTTCAAACTCACTCTGGAAATAAAGGGGACAGTGAGGGAAGGAGTTTTGTCTCCTCTCTGCCTTGGAAATGAGTGCATTGTGTCTAGAATGTTCTCCCTATGGCTCTCAATGACATCAATGGAGTGGTATTTTTTATCTCTCCCAGCAGCTTTGGAGGGCCGGTGAGTACACTGAAGGTAAATTGCAGAATTCCATGATCAAGTTTTGGTAGAATAATCAAGTTTTGATAGAGTGGAATGAGTTCATTTTACTCTGCACTAAAAAAATCATGTAATGGAACTGGTTATTCTGTCCATCTCTAATTTGTCTGCACTTCTGCTTAGATATATCTTAACATACAAATCCTTAGATTTAAAGTACCAAGACTGATGTAAATCAGAGTTTTATCCATTCATTTTATTGTCACAAACAAAATATGACTTTTTCACTTTGTCTCTCAACCATATGTGCTTCAGTTCAACTTCACGACACCCCATTCCTTTTGCTGATTGTCGTGTGTGTGTGTGTGTGTGTGTGTGTGTGTGAATTTTGTTATGCAAGGGAGTCTATAAACTTTCCCATGGAGATTTATGAGATGTTATGAATTATTGCTGAGATTCTGATGCCCTCATAGTTATGCATTTCTGCCTTGGTAAATAGCCTATGATTTGAATCCTTTTCATCAAATCTCATTTCATTACCACTGTTTCTCATTTGGGAAAAGTCCAAGGTAATACGCTTGTCATTAGGTATTTCAATTTTAAAATCTGTAGAAGATGCAGCAAAGTCAAATCAATTCAGTTTCTTTGATGTTGTCATGTTGTGTGTTTGTTTTGTTCTGTTACAGATATTTGCTTGACTAGTACCTAATACGCTGGAAGGAAAGGCTAATCAACACAGAAGATATATACCCTCTTTTATATTCCATTATACTCTTATCACACTAATCAAATGGAGTGGATGTGGAATAGTCAGAGCTGCTCACATGGAGTCATTTTAAACAACTAAAATCCCAATCAGCTGTTTGGCAGGGAAGGAGAAATATCCTTCATGTTCCCTCCCAGCCAGCCATTTGTAATTTATTTATTTATTTTAAAAATGAGCCATGCATGCAGCCACAACTGCTGAACTGGAGAGAACCGTGCACAATAATTAAAGACACTGGTAGAGCATGATGGTTTGAAAGGGGCTGCATTAACACATTTGAATGAATGTGCTTACAGAACTCCCATGATTGGAAACTCTGATAAGGCTTCATATCACAGGAGTTCTGTAAGTGCATTCAACCAACACAGGTACGGAGTTTTTCAAACCTTGGTCCTGAATATGTGAAGGTCCAAATGGGAGACAGGCATGTAGGAATGTTGGGAGCAGGGCTTACATACATGCCCCCTCCCCACTTCAGCCCTATGTTCGGACCAGGTTACCTGAGAGAGCGCCTCCTCCCATATGAACCTGCCCGGTCGCTGAGGTCATCAGGTGGCATGCTCCTGGTGGTTCCTCATGGACCTTTGGCCTGATTGGAGTCCACCAAGAGAATGCCTGCATGGACATTATGACCATGAAATCTTGAGCCACACCAGACAAGCTAGTTTCAGCGTGTGTGTTGAAGATCCTCCAAATAATAAACCATGGAGACTACTTCTGTTAGCTCAAGCCGGGAGAATATTACACTGAATACAGGTTAGCACTGTGTTTTCTGAAAGCTCCCTTAGAGTGGTGAATAAGAAAAACACTGAGGTTGATATATGTCCTTCTGATGGCAGGCAAAGACAACTTTATTCAGACAGGCCTTTGGTATTTAAGCTGAGTTGCAGTTGAAGGGGTTTTAACTGGTTGGGTATTATTACTTTTTATTTATGTGTTTTTAATCTGTTTTTATGTTTCAATAGTTTTTTAATTTTTTTATATTGTTAGCCATATTGTTATTGAGTGGCAGAAAGATGGTATATAAATTTAATAAATAAATAAATACATTTATTTATTTATTTATTATATTTATACCCCGCCTTTTTCCTGAAAGGAACCCAAGGCGGCTTACATAAGCCTCCTCCTCCTCTCCATTTTATCCTCACAACAACCCTGTGAGGTAGGTTAGGCTGAGAGTCAGTGACTAGCCCAAAGTCACCCAGTGAGTTAAGAAATATATACGTTCATTGGGGAAAAGACCACTTTTATACAAAGACATAATTTCTACTAGCAACATTCACAATGCAAACCTATTTGCTGCACAAACACTGGTGTACATGCTACAAAAATATTTGCCACAAAATATTGAGTAGAAACTATCAGCATCTATACTGGTACCATCATCATAACCTACATTAGTTCACTGAATATTTTAGTGATTACCTTGTGCACCAAGTGATAACATTTATTATTTGACCTCCTCTATTCAGTATAAGTTCAGATATAAGCCTGAAGCACAAAGGCAATCAATGCTGATAAATGACTAGAATATTATGTTTGTATTCGAGTTCTCACTGAATAGAAAGTTTCCATTATTTCACTCCACATCTTCACTCTATCAATTTGACAGGGGCATGCGGTTCTACACTTCACTGCCTTCACTCTGGAACGACGTGGCTTATCTTTCTGTTGATAATATGAATGATAAAATGATAGAGTCTGGAGCAAACCGCTTTAACACAAAAATTTCATCCTTCATTTTGTTAATTTATTTGCATTTGTTCTGTATTGCCTTGAACATATGCATCATTTCCAGGATATGCTTCACTCCAAGACCATACGAAATTATTACAGTTCTAAAGAAAAAATATCCATACAATACAATAAAACCATAGAAACACAGCTACTGGTCAAGTGAAAGTAATAGCCCCTCTAAGATCAAGTCTTGACGCTCTCTACATTGTAGGAAAGGTGTGTCAAGTTCAGGTGAAGTATCAGTACAGTACAGCGACCCAAAACCACATTATAAATGGGTTTTCCTGCTGTTTTTCTTCAGATACTCTTGAAGTGGCAACAAACAGTATTTGCAATGTACATACAGCCACTGGCAGTATGTTTTTAATTATCCACCAGCATGCACTGCCATATGCTGGGTGAAACCTCTGCACCACACTCTCCTATGTATTCGATTTCAATTCTGAAGCAGCTACAGCAAAGTGTAGCAATATACATGCAGCCTCACTCGTTCCTTGTTTTATTGTTGCTAGCAACCTTGAGTGCCATTTTTTGGCAAAAAGTTTATGAATAAAAATAAATCCTACCCTACATCATTGTGCCAAATACAGCTTCTTCAGTTTAGTTAGGCATAGGGATCTGGTGGAGTTCTACCACCAAAGTAACAAGACCAGATCCATGGTTTCTGGAGAAAGTGGAAATATTTCTGAGAAGGTCTGAGAGGGGCTTGGGGCCCACTCTGGAAATAAATGGAAATCTCTGATGCAGAGCTGTGAAGTGCTTTTGCCTTCTCCTCCCTGCTTTACATATGATGGTCCTGTAATATAGTGAGGGAATAGTGGATTGGTCATGACTAACTTGTTCCATTGCTTTCAGTGGGACTAAAGTGTGGTTTACTTAGTTTGGATCCAACACTCTGTTTTTGCTATGTTTTTTCATGTAGTTACATAGTCCCTATGCTAAACCATAATTATTGTGACATAAATGCAAAATAGTACTTCTTAAAAAAAAAAAAAAGTGACACAAAAGTTACATTGGTATCCAGAAACTACACAAAAATTGAATATGCTTTCCATGAAAAATATTGTAATTATGATTCATATATCTCTAAATATTGTCCAGGAAAGCTTATGCCAAAATAAATATGTTATTTTTAATGTGTCACAAGGCTCTTTGTTGTGTTTGCTGCAACTGACTAATGCTGCTACCCCACTGGAAACTATTTTGTTTTTGCTTCAGTGCACAACCTCTTCAAACAAACAATACTTCAATCCATGTAGTAGTAAATTTGTCCTATTCTGAAACATCTGATTTTCCTTGAAAATACTTAAATATAGCATCTCTGAAATACATCATGGTGTACTGAGTTCTTTCCATCCAGTCCCACCCACCCTTAAAAAAGAGTGAAGCTTTATCTTATATGAAGAAATCTATAATATTGACTTGTACTAGAAATTATATTTCCCAGGCAACAAAGTAGTGGAAATTTTATTTTATATAAGGTGAGATGGCTCAGGAAGAGTCAAGGCTGAGAATTGTAAGAGCCTTTCTGATGAAATCTATTTTGCTATTGTGGATAGGCAGAAAGAGAGCTTTATAAAAGCTTAACAAAAGCTTGTCTTCATGCAAGTGAAACTCTGCCCTGCAAGTTACCATCTTTTAAGACCAGCAGTCATTAATAACACTAGGAACTATCCCGCATCTTACATATATGGTAGGCACAGAAAGAGTGAGAGATGACAGAGCATAACATATAGTTCTTCTTAAAGGCTTTAACATCAGTTCTAAGAAAAATGTTTTTGACCACCCCCTCCAGATTCTGATGATCAGGAAAATTTAGTTTGTCATTATGAAAGTAACAATGCAATTCAATGCATGTCCACTCTGAAGTGAGCTCTGTTAAGATCAATGGAACTTACTCCCAAGTAAGTTTGTATGGGCTTGCGACCTATGGGTTCCCCCCCGTCTTTTATTCAACATGTGAATTACTACATGTTTCTGCATAGGAAAGGTCTGAGACAAACTGTTAGAAAGAGGAAAAGCAAAGAAAACAGCAACACAATAAAGAAATGTTGCTAACTGGACACTGCAGGGACAATCAAAGCTTCACAAGTGAGACAGCAGGGAAACTGAAGGCCAATAACTGGGAAGTTCACATCTGCAAACTGAAATTCTCAAGTGAAAGCAAGCCTAGGGTAGCAAACAATTTGAGCAAAGGACATGTTTCTGTGTGAAAATAGTTGTAACTGAGTCTGTTTTATTATTGCTACTTGCATTATTAACCCTCAACACAAAGATTGTTCAAAATTGTGCTCTATGAAAATACATACAATTGTCAAGCTTTTATCAATATGAACAAGACACAGCAGCAAGAATATTTAATCAAACATATCACATTCAGTTTCATTTAATGTCCACAATATGTCCAGTTATGCCACAGAACATTCATAGTCAACATAAAAACATTAATTATTCACAAGTCTACTGAAAGATCAATATCCAGTTTTAATATTCTTTCCAGCAGTACTGCTTTGCTACAAAAGAAAGTGTACTTAAATTAATCTTTAATCCTGTGTGATGTTTAAAGCAAAGCCATCTATCTATCTATCTATCTTGCTATGTTTCTACATTGTTTGATTATAGCTCATGTATAGCAACATAAAAATCCATACAATATATTTGCCATGATGAACTAGAAATCAAAATAAAAAAGATACCATTTTAAATAAAAGTACATTTGGTTCAAAATGTGTGTTGCACACATTATCAGGTACTGTAATGACATCACTTGGAAGAGAGCTTAAATAAATATATAACATATGTAGGAACTAAGGCTACAATCCTAAACACACATATTGGGGAGTAAGCCCCATTGAACACATTGGGACTTACTTCTGAGCAAACATAGGTAGGATTCTGCTGTAAGGGTTTTATACTGAAAACTCTGAATTCATAATAATGTAGCACTGAACATGTATTGCTATTTCAGCAGCTACAGCACCTAGTAAGGTCATCTGCACAATGCCATATCACAGTGATAGCTCAATTCATGTGAGATCTTCCTAGTTGGTTAAACAACTTCAGTCTCCAGACCTTTGAGAAATAAGCTCTTTGTTAATATATTCCACAATCCTGTGCATGGTGAGGCTGCTTAAATCCCACTGACATAAATTGGATTTAAGCAACCAATGTGCAGGATTGCAGCCAAAATCAATATAATCTGAAAGACTGCCTATTCTGTTTGCAGGCTGTAAAGGATTAAGTATTAACACTACTAAATTGTTAGAAGTTCTGATTTGTAAATTTCAAGTTATTCCGGTCTCGGTGTGTGTTATAATCATGAATGTCTGCTCACTATATTCAAAAGAGTGATCCATTATCTTATTGATACATTTTGCAGTGACTTGGGCATATGGGATTAGTAGAAGCTATACTAAATAATACTATACTAATATATTAGACTAATAAAATGGAATAATCCATAAATATTGTGACAGTATTTAATTTTATCTCAGCTTGCATGGGCTCACTTCGAGTTCCATTGATAATATTAAATGATCCAAATAAATAATTAACAAAATCAGGGTTAAAGAGACCTCATGCCTTTAAGCTCTTTAAGCTTAAAAAAAATGCTTGGATAACGGGACAAAAAAGCTTTTAAAAGAAAACTAGTACTGAGCTGAATAGGCAGTGAGAATGTCTGTTTATATAGAAATCCATAGGAGCATCCCTAAAAAGCATATGCAGGCATATACTTATATCGTAACCAGGCTCTTCTTGAGATCATTACTTGCAAATGGCAAAATGAACAGGATCATATAGGAGAAAACGGGAAGTCAAATACTGAGCTGGAGAAATGGGCCAGGTTAAATTAAGCCTGGGCTACGTAGCTTAAGATGAATCCCTGGCCTACACCCTTTATTAACACTGAAGAGTAGAGAAGAATCTCCAAAATATATTGCTAAAGTTTACTTCATTACTAAAATGTCATCAAAGTTGCTGGAAGAAGTGGCCCAATGCGCTATACACAGTGAAAAACCTAATTCCCAAGCACAGAAATAATGTATCTACTATCTAGTTTAAACCAAGAAAAAAAGAAGTCTATTTCAAAGTGTCAAGTAAAAACAACAACAACAAAGCCCTAACGGTGCAATCCTATGAATATTTAGATAGAAATAAGTCCTACAACTCCCAGTATTCCCCAGCCAGCATGGGAGAGTTGTAGGACTTATTTCTGTCTAAATGTGTGTAGGGTTGCACCCTAATACACTGAGCCTCAAGACAATTCAGTTTTGTGTTCCTGAAAAATATTTTCAATTGTTATATAGTTTGAGTATTATTTTATACAGGTACTGTTAAATGAAACTTATAAATAGCTTGTAACTGACGAAAACAATTGCATTTTCTATTCACCAAATGATTAATTAATTCTCACCTTAATGATTATAGTTTTATAAACTCAGCTAATAGACTGGGTAATTAGGTACTTGCAATTATGTAACTTATTGCCTCTTGGAGCAGACTATGAATAAGAAATCACAGCAAGATGGCAACAATCCAACAAGACTTGTTTGCTTACAATTTTCTATTTTTAGATGGCATGTTACATGAAAATACTAACTGAGCTAATAAATTGGGAAAACCTATCTTCATTCTAATATGTTTTTGTAAAATTATTTTAAGATTATTTTACAGTGCAATCCTATACGTGGGCCAAACTAAACGTTCTCCTAATCACATATAACGCAAATTCCTGGGCAGGAGGGATGGGGGGGGAGACAGGTGAGGGGGAGCTTAAACCCTCTTCTTCTGAAGTGCCATGGTCCTGATCCAAATTGGGGCTGTGCACACTTGCAGGAGAGTAGGGAAAATCACCATGCATAGCTCCACTATGTGTGATGAGGAGAATGTTTAGTCTGGCCCTCAGAGGTAAGCCCCATTGGGATCAATGCGACTTAGTCCTAGGTAAGTGAGTATAGGATGCAGCTTTAAAGTCCATTACATGTCCCATTTTTAGTAGCAAGTTTAAAAGCCTCTCTTTCTCATTCAAGTCCTCGTAAGATCCACATCCCTCTTTAAAAAACAGAATCAGACTTCTTTAAGGTATTATGCCAAATGAGTATTATCACACTCAGCAATCCAATTAACTTCCCTGTTGTCTCCTGCCCCATTGCTGTCTTATTTTTCCTTGAGGCATGTCTTTTAGCTTTTGAAGGAATGGATTGTTTCTTTAATCATACTTGTCTGCTTCAAGAAACAAAGAGTAAAAATTTTACTTTGACTATCAATTTTTATATGACAAACATAACAAACCTATGAAAGAAAGAAAGAAAAGAAAGAAAGACAAGCTAGAGGTATACAGCCAGACAGGTCAATTTATCAATGGTCAATTCATCAATGGTGAAATTCACTTTCCCCAATCCTGTTTGGACTTGCTGCCCCTTTGGCTTTCTGACTTGAATCTCCAAAGTTCCTAATTAACCCTGACACCTTTATGTGGTTTTTCATAGCCAAACTGACCTTCCCTCAAAGAGGTAGCCAGCTTTGTCAACATTCTATTGCTGAAAGTTTTGTCCTGAATTGTTAAAGTCATAATAGGCCTTCAGCCACTCGACTGAGCAGTAGCAGGTCTGTGATCCCTTACATGCCCGTGGCTGTTTGTGCACTATGTTGACTGGCTTAATGTGCATCTGTGTTGATTGGCACCCTGGCTACATCAATAACACAGCCAATATGAAGCAGGTGACAGGCAGATTTTAGCTTGACAGATATAGATAATGTGTGTGTAACAAAGATAAAACAAAGATAACTAGGCTAGAAGTTCTAACTTTGATTCCAGGCACAATGGTAAGTAAACAATAGATGTGAGTGCTTTTTAAAATTTTGATTGTATGCAAACTTCATGTGTTCTACATGTGAAGTGGGGTCCACATGCAGAAGGCAAAGTAGAGCCACAGTGCCCTCCCTGATGCTGCTACCCTTCCTAGTCTGCCCCCTAGTCTTCCTAGTCAGGGGCAGGAGCACAGCTCCACTTTGCTTTCTAAGTATAAAGAAGGCTCAAAAATCAAACAAACCCTCACTTCACTCTACTAATTTCCAAGTTGGAATGGTGTTATTGACTTACCATTCAAATATGTAGTATAAATACATAACCTTTGCTTTTTCTGGTTTTATTGTGGTTAGAGTACATGTTTTGTATTTCATGATGTTTTGTTTTATTTTAAGACTGTAAGCCACTACGTGAACCACATGACTGGGAACTTGAGTATAAATTCTAGAAATAAATTAATCCAACAGTTAATCCCACTGAATCAGCTACTCTATTTGCTATTTATCTGCTTGCTGGGAGTAAGCAGTAACTGCCCAGCAACTGTATCTGCCCTTAGATGAATCCTTGAACATGTTCTTATATGAATGGTTCACGCTGGCTCAGCTTGTCTGAGTGTGGAAAGTTAAGCAGGATCAGGCCTGGTTATTACTTGGATGGGAGACCCTACTTCTAGTTTCCTGCATTGAGCAGGGGGTTGGACTCGATGGCCTGTAGGCCCCTTCCAACTCTATGAACTATGAATCTATGAATCCTTTAAATAAACAAATAATTATCTGTACAAGGAGTTGTATGTCAAGTCTCCAGAGCACTACACTGTATTAAGGAGAAATTATGGCCAACAGATTGTGTTGTTGTTTACTCTGTGTGACTTCAGCAATAGAATCTGGTGCAAATATCTGTGACTTTACACATGGATGTTCATCACTGGATAACTGCAACATCAAATGATGGCATGCTTATCTGAAAGAGCCATCCCAAATCCAACTCCATTCAAATACTTTATTTCACTTCACATCAAACAATATTTTTCTCTGAATAGCAGAAGTTGTCAACAAATAGACCTTGTTGACAGATTAAAGTTCCTGAACTGACCGAGGGCCAAACCAGATGTGCCTATGTTTGTGAAACACACAATTGCTGATTTTGCTATAAAGTGGGAATGAGGTATACTTTTATCACTACATGCATCATGCAAGGATGGGATTGAAACCTGCCTCACCACCTCTGCCTCACTTTTCTGTGTTCTGCTGCTTTAATTATTCCCTCCAGGCTGGCTGTGATATCAGATGTGAGCCAGCTAGGGAAAGAGTCTTCAAACAGTTGAGTGTAGGGAGCTGGGTTTTCCTCCCATCTCCTGCATGCTCCATCTAGTGATAAAAGTAGATCCCCACCCCAGCTTTATAGTCAAACGGTCGAGTAAATGTTTAGCAAAGACTGCACATCTGGTTTGGCCCTTAGAGTGTATATTTCCATGAAAATACATAAAGACTATAGTGAGAAGCTCTTTAACAACCACATTTTCAGCTTCAACTTGGAGCCCTGATAATGCATCTTTTCATACGTCTAAGAAGATTTGAACTTGCCCATCTGCAAGTATGTATAGCCAGCATACAGTGATAAAAAGCATGCTAACGGTTAGGCATCTAATTTAACAGACATTTTTAAAGCTGGGTTATCCAACTTAGCGTTACAATGCCACCAGTAAGCTGACAAACAGCTTTTTCTCATGCAATAGAAAAACAAACCAATAATTTTCAACTGTATCCACACTATGCAAACACAAGTGAAGAATATACATGAATCAAGAACAAACGCAAGTACTCATATAAGACACAAACATCGATACACAACCATATACAAAACTGATTTAACGAAAGTGGTTCTGTCAGTAATACTGTCCTGAAACAAATTATTTGGATTCCTAGAGTGTACAGTTAGTCAGTCAGCCAAAAGAAATTGTATAGTACAAATGTAAAAGAAAACAAACTGATTTTAAAAAAATCCTTATAGTCCGTACAGCTCACAAAGTCCAATTCTCCAGCCAATCCTGAAACTTTTCAGCTCTAGAAGTGCAACTGGGGGTACAACCAGACTATGATCAACTGGTTAAGTATTCTCAACCTTCCAGTGCACTTAGAATGTTAACATATATTCATCAGGCTTTTTTTTTTTTTATGTGGCCCATGACAATGCTATTGCTACCAAACAGTCCAATGTTGATAAGGCTCAACGTGACTTATGTAACCTACAGATGCCCCCAAGTTTAATTTGTGGACACATGAACATCATAATTGTAGTGGTTTCAGAAAAAGGAAATACATGATTATACAAAAAAGCTAAATATTATTTTATTGCCTTTATAGTACAATCTGTACACAGTAAACCTTTTTCAGTTCAATGGGACTTACTTCCAGGTAAGTGGGTATGCTATTGCAGCCTTAGTTTCACATTGCATAAAACTTCCATGTATTTCTAGAGAATGTCATATTCTTGTTAACACAAAGCTTACCCTCCAAGGGTATCTGCAATCATGACAAATAAATATCTAGTTATCCACCTAATAGGTTCCCCCCCTATATAACAGGGGCACTTTGAAGTTTTTCCTATTATTAGTGGAGAATCCAGCTTTATGGAAAAGCTGCTGTGATGCTAAAGGTCATCATAGTTCTTGATCAAACTATAATACTTCAAAACAAAAATGACAAGAGTTTCTATCTACTCATCATGGTCTATGACAGCCTTCCCCAGCCTGGTGCAGTCCAGATATGTTGGACTACAACTCCCATCATCTCCAGCCAATGGGTATGCTGGCTGAGGATAAGGAAAGTTGTAGTCCAACACATCTGTAGGGCACCAAGTTGTAGAAGGCTGGTCTATGAGATTTTTCTTGTATTTGCCAAAACAACTCACGGTGCTGTAGAACCCCCAAATTAAAAGATAATCCCAACAGTAGATAGAACAGTGGAAGAAGGTACAGCTGTCTTCATTCAATCCACCCCTAAGCAAATTTTGCTGACAGCACACAGAGATTTGAATGTCCCTAGTAATTTAAGCCTACTGCCCTAAGGGTTCCTCTAAAATATGCTATTATGGTGCAAAAGCTGCCTTTTCCCCTAGAGAAAGGATTCTTCATTTTCTGAGGACAAAAGACAGTTGAAGGCCCTCAATATTCAGCTTTTAGCAGCAATAGCTAACTGGTTTTGGTAACAAGGTTTCTAACCTTAAGGCTGAAATCCTATGCACAGTTACTGAGGAGGGTGTTCTATGAAACTCAGTGGGACTTAGAGCAAACATCCATAAGATAAGGCTGTGCTGATTATTTGATTTTAATAGGATTACACCATACTTTCTTCAGAATTCTGTTATGCAAGTTGCTGCAGTGATGATGTCTTGTCAGCTTATATGTCTTTTTAAAAAGAGATTGGAAGAGGATAGATCTATCTACAGCTACTTAGGGATAAATGTTAAATGAAGGCTCTATGTTCAGACATAGTATACATCTTAGTATAAGAGTACTGAGTACCTGAAGATGCAAGTACTATACATGATGTGTGAGTATGGGAGTACTGAGTACCTGAAGATGCAAGTACTATACATGATGTGTGAGTATGGGAGTACTGAGTACCCGAACAAGCAACAGGGGGAGATAATTGATTTCATGATCTGTTTGTGAGTTTCCACAAGCATTTGACTGGATCCGTTTGAAAGCAGATTACTGAAATGAGATGGATTTTTGGTGCACACCTGGAACTCATATCCATATAGTTAACATATGAAGTTAACTATATTGTCACACTGTATTATATTAATCATGTAAATGGGAAATTAGTTGTGTGAGCTACAGGTACAGAACATAGCTTAGGGCACAGTTGTGCTCCCAATAGACAGAGGACTCTGAGTTGGGAGTCCTCTGCCTATCCTATGCCCTGCCAGCAAGAGCCAGACAGGATGAGAGGAGCACTCTCTATTCTTCCGTTTAACATACAAAAAGCAGCTAGACTGGCCTCTGAGCCCATCTAGCTGACTTACCGTCCAGTGGGGGGACAGGACTGGAGAGCCCATAGAATATGGGAATGTCGCAGCCTCTCCTCTCCTCTCCTCTCCTCTCCTCTCCTCTCCTCTCCTGCCCACCAGCACACCCCCTTTTCTCTCTCTCTGACCTCTTATGAGGTCGCAGTTGTGACTTCGTTGGAGAAGCTTTCTGTGGTGGGTGGGCAGGGGGGAGAGGGGGGAAGGGAAGATCCATGAATGGATCTACTCCTCCATACTCACAGCTCTGACTGTGGGTGCAGAGGAGGTGATCTGCACCTTCTTATGGCACCCCAGATGCTGTCTAGGGGCCATAAGATTGCTCTCTTATGGAGCAATCCTATGGAGATGAGCGTAAGCCTTCAAACTCAGAGGCTCATGCTCAGAGCAGGAGGAGTGGCAGAGGCGATCTTGGCCTCCCCACTCTTCCCACTCTGCATTTTTCTAGATGGCCATTTTTGGTTGTCTAGCAATGGCTTTTCACATGGGGAAGGAAGGAAGCTGGACCAGCTTCTGCATACCTTGTATCTTAACCACTCCAGTCTCCTTCCCTCCCCGCTCCCCAAAACATTCCTGCCCTCCCCAACTTCCAAAATGGCCCTCTCCGAGGTTCCTTTTAACCCCTCTCTGAGGTTACTTTCCTGACCTCAGAGAGCAGCTGGTAAGGTTCTTTCCACATGGACTGTGAGGGGTTGGGGAAGGTGGGTTGGAGCTCCGATTCCCAGCTCTAAGGTTGGAGTGCTGTCTCCAGCCTCGGAGCTGGGAATCTGAACTATCCTATGGCCCCTAAGACAATGTCTAGGGGCCATAGGCTTGTTCCATAGTGTCACAATGTTAATTTAATTTTAAGATAGCTACAGAAAGCAAGAAACACATCATTTTTATACATACTCTACTTGCCATATTGCAGAACATTATTTTCTAGTTTGTTTTATAAAACACATGCAAAACAGGTGTTCCTTTTACTTACCAACCACTTTGACCACAGAATACTGTAAAGCATATCAACAATTCTGATTTTAATATCCAGTTACTCACCTGGAGGAGCCAAAAGAAAAAGAAGATGATTATTACTTTTATCCAAGATATTCTAACTGCTAAAACATTTTTCTTCTTAATAACATAATGTGGATCTATTGGTTTAGCGCAGGGGTACAAAACTCTGGCCCTCTCCAGATATTTTGGACTCCCATCAGCCCCAGCCAGCATGGCCAATGGTCAGGGGTTATAGGAGTTGTAGTCCAAAACATCTGGAGGGCACCAGGTTGCCTACCCCTGTTTAGGGTTATACAGTGTAGTGGCACAGCAGAACTAATGGCAGGACACTGGGTCAGCAACAAGTTTAATAATGTCCAGAAGGGTATGAAAATAGCTTAAAGCACACTAGTCTATGACAGAATGACCATTTTTGTGTCCTTATGTACGTATATGCATACACCTGCACAGCTGCACAACACATGCCGTCTTCCTATTTCTATTTAGATCTCACTGTGCAACAAGAAGTAGCAGTTGGTTTAAAGATTTAGGGCATAATCCTATGTATGTTTAAGACAGGAAAAGTCCTACAACTGGCCGCCTGGGGAAAGCTGGGAGTTGTAGGAGGTATTTTCTTCTTTCTAAACATGCATAGGATTGCACCTGTAGCTATTAAAAAGCCTAACCTATTTCCAATAGAGAACAACTTGATATTTGGGGATGTTTTGTCCCAGATTATCCTCTTTTACGAAGCAGAAAAGGCAAACTATAAGAACTTTATAACTGTCATTTGGTCTCTATAGAAACTAGTTATTTTAATCAGACATGTTTACAAGAATGCTACAATAATGGAAATATTGGATCACTGTAAGGTCTAGCATATAAAGCAAACATTTCAGAAGCCTGCCATATAATGAAATGTAAAACAGTGTAACCTGTCCATGATAATTGCAGTTAGTTGTTAACCTGAATGACTGGAATTGTTATAATCAGTTAACAAGAATCATTGTCCCTTCTCAAAGCAAACCACTATCCAATGGTGAGATCCAATGAGAGATAAGCAACATGGGTGGCTTTCACACTGGATGCATGAATTTGTTCTCAGTCTTGCTTCCCAATATGATCAGAGACACAGCTTAAGCCAGTGATGGGGAAACTCTGGCTCATGGGCTGAATTTGGCCCACCAGGCCTCCTTATCTGGCCCATGAAGACCTCAGGCAAGTCTCCTCCCTCTTTCTGACCCCCCCCCCGAAATGATCAGCTCCCCATGGGGGTCAATTCAGTCCTCAGAATGAAAATGATTCCCCACCCTTGGCCTAAACCTTTTTTTATTGCTGATGATGAAACCACAGTAAGGCAGAAATCTATTAAATGTTCCGTAGCACAAAGACTCAAATACCATTACTAAACTTCTCAGAATTACCAATTTACTAGAGTATGAGGCAAACTCTGCTTACATATGTGGGTTAATAGAACAAAGAGACTAGGCATAAAGCTACTTGTCACACCATGGTTGTAAAACAAATCCTATGCCAGCCACATGCCAATCTAGTAGCCAATTTATGTCACAACTGAGTATTTCTAATTTCATAACACATTAGACACTCATGCACAGGGCAAAGTAGCATTTCATCATCTCCTCCTTTGCCAGTCATCCATGTGGCAAGACGTTAACACTTCACTGACTGTGTGCACGTGCACTATTTGCACTTGCAATACTGGACTATGCTAGGAGTATGCTATACAGGAGTATGCTCGAAATACATATTATTGAAGCATTTTGATGTTACTCCCTACTGCATGGATCACTGGCATGGGGAAGAGCTTTTTTGGTGTCAACGACAGAAGGTAATTAATGTCAAACTGGCCTTTCATTCTGTAGTTGCAAGTTAGAGTTAGCCTTCCTTTTGCAAGCATTTCATAGGGAATAAAAGATGCTGCTAATACATCACATGTGCTGCCTCTCATATATCACCAACAGAAAGTATGGCTGGCTGGGGCATGCTGGGAGTTGTAGGCCAAAAACATCTGGGTTGGAGAACACTGATCTAAAGGCTTATATTGGCCACCTGCACCAGTCATCCCGCTCCCAGTCATACTCACCCTTCCCTTACTGAACACTGGCATCAGAGGAACAGCAGTAGTGACAGGAGAGCTGAAAAGGGAGGCTCCTGTCCCTCCATTGCCCTATTAGTGTGACAGGAACAGGAACTATAGGAGCTGTAGTTCCTCCAAGGGGTCTCTCATGCCTCTACCTGTCATGCCACCCATCTCTCTCTCCCTCCCCCTCATCCTACAAAAGAAGACCTTGTAATCCCCCCCTACAACCACTTAGTAACCAACACTTTCTTCACTCCTCCACTGCCACCAACCCCCCCCCCCACTCACTTTGATTTTTAAAAATGAAACAGGTTTTATTGATTACAATTTAGGGCAGGGAAATAGATGAGGTTATGAGATCCTAAACATTGTAAACCCCCTCTCACCCTCTCTGCCTCTCTCTCTCCCTCTCTCTTCAGACTCTCTCCCCTCTAAACGAACAGCACTCCCCTTATATACACTGCCAGTATCCCCATTCCACTCCCTCATCCAATCAGCAGACACCTCAACATTCCACAGTCCTTAGGGGCATGACAAGGTCCTTGCAATGTGTTGGTGTTGGGGATGGGAATGGCTTTGGGGAGTGGAGGAGGGTGGAAGAAAGCAGTGGGGAAACAAGATTTATATCAAACCAGGAGAAGAAATTCAGGCCGGGCTTACAAAAATGAATGTCTAATCTTGCTATGGTCATACATACGATTGCATCAAATTTCTTTTTGCAGTGATTTACCAATGTGCAGAAATGCATTAGTAAGTCACAATAAGAATCTTGATGCAGCTGTATGAATGATTACATCAAGACTGCCTTTACTGCAGTGTTTTATCAATACATACATTGGTAATGCAGAGTGGAAAGAAGATGAAAATGAACCAAAGCAGCCAAAAACTGTGGCAAACCTACATGAATTGAATAGAATATTTATTACGGTATTGACCAGAACCAACAATAACATTAAAAACAAGGAAACAATCAATCAATAAAACACGCATTACTACTATACACCATTACACCAGCATACATATCAAGTTCATAACAAAATTTTATATCAAAATTATAACAGTCAAGCAAGGCCAGAGTCAGAGGTTAAAAAGGTGTGGCATATTATGGCAGTCGCACAAAATTTAGCCACTCTATTAGTAATATGAGGAACCGTGTCAGCACGTAACAGGGAAATATAGAATTTATCAGTTCTACCTGGGCAATTACATAGGATAGGAAGAATAAGCTCTTCACGAAGATCCTGGTAGAAGGGGCAATATAAAAGTACATGCCCCACATATACACTAATCAGTTCTAAAAATTCTCCTGGAATTCAGTGTAATGAACAGAGTGAACAAGATACAATAAAGGAATGCAATGGTGGAAATCATCTCATCCTTAGCAAGAAGCCCTGTACGAACATGCAGGTCCTGAAATTGTGGCCACTAAGCCTTTTAATGGTAGTGTTGTGGGTTCCAACTCTTTCTCCCCACTGTTGGAAAAATATTACAGTAATACCTTGGATGGGAAGTAACTTGGTCTGAGAGAGTTTCGAAAGGCAAGCAAAAAAATTTGAAAAATTTTGACTTGATAAACAAGCAAGGTCTTGCAAGACAAGTAGTGTAGGGATGTAACCGCTCTCCTTGAGCGGGCATAGCGGGCCAAAATCGGCCCTGCTCACGCCCGCCAGAGACTCACTTTGATATAAGAGTGTTTTGGATTACAAGCACGGTTCCGGAACGAATTATGCTTACAATCCAAGGTATTATTGTATTCCTTTTGATACTCATAACATGTAATTTGACATATTGAAATGAATATTGAAAATATATAATAAAATACATTGAAAATACATTACACAATCAAAACTATTTCCTTTCAGATGTTTTAGTATCTTTGAAGTGAACATTTGCAGACACTGAATTAATTCAGAAAGCAGAAGGTGATATTTCTTTCCAACTGGGATTAACAGCATTCCTTTTGTAGAATGACACAAACTGACACCGATGCAGGATATTCTTAAATGCTAGGGATATTGATGTTCCTGCTTTTCCTAGCACCTGGAGAAATCTGCAGCTGAAAAGACTAAACAATTTAAAAATAACTGAATTGCATCTTATTTGTAAGTATTATGATCACCTGCATTTAATATTAGCTATATTTAGACAAACTGCCTATCTCACATCCCAATCATCTTTTTTTCCTCTTGTCATTTCACAGGCTGACATATTTCACTTCTTGGGATGCAGATTTCTTCCATCCCTGACTGTCTTGTCATTAAATCTGTCACCAAGTGTAATTATTTATGTATACCCATTATTAAACTGGCAAAATAGTTACCCCTCACTGGCAACTCCTTTCTTCTGTCAATGTCAGCACAACTGTTTTTCTCTTCACTGATCATTTGCTACTCCTTTGTGTAAACCAAAGCAATCTCTTTTTTTGCTGTATTGTGACTAAGCAGGCCCAGACATGCCAAATGCTCCCCTTTGAATTAAAGAGAACCGGTTTAGAAATCTTTGCCCATTAAAACCAAGCCAAAATGTAACAGCTTGCATCATTTGCTTTCTTGAGTTACTTTAAATCCACAAAACTCGTATTTGTAGATTAGTACTTCTAGCAATGAACTCTCAATAAAGTTTATGAATTAGAGATAGCAACAGGTTTTTCCAAGTGGATTTTAACTTCCATTGATATATAGAGTGAATAGTAGAACCCACCCACTAACCAATGGCACCCAAATATACTGCATATACCTGCTAGAACAAACTTGGTAAGTCTTCAGGTATTTAGACTCTACAGAGATGTAAAGAGACTATGATATTTCCTTCTTATTAAACTTCTGAGTTATCAGAAGATAACATCCTACAGTCCATGCTTACTATATGGATTTGAAGGTACCCTTGATGTATAAAATTGAATAGACATAAGCCCTGTTCAGGTGTTCTAATTTCACTGAACATGTGAGAAGCCCCATCCACCTCTTCGCCCACCCTGATTTTCCAGGGTCCTGGATTACATGGAGAGCCTTCATGGATACAGGAGGCTCTCCTGTTCAGACCATCACCCTCCATGTATACAGGGTGACAGACGAGACAATAGAGAGGGACAGGGCTGGAACACTACCTCTTCTTGCATGTTGACTGAACACAATAGAAGGCCTAAACAGAAGAGCTATTTCACATGCAGTGGAATAAGACCTGTGCTCATGTGGTCCTTCCTTTCATCACATGCTTCATTTTAATTAATTGTTTCATCTATAGCACAAAAAAGCCCATCCTATATTGCTCTTACATCTGAACTGACAAATTTTGGTTCATGCTTGCCCTCCAAGCAGGAGGGCTAGTTAACTTCAAAACATAGTTTTGTAGGTTCAGATGTAACAGCAAGCCATGAATTGTACAAAAGAGGAAATAAGACATGGGTTGGCAAGTGCTGGGCAAATCCATTGCAAATTGAGTCCAAGCTTCAAAGTGGGTTTTGATTCTGTGTGTGTAATGGGCACAAAGTTTTCCAAAGCACCTACAATTCCAATTCTCAGTGCTGCCACTGTGGTTCACCCTTCCATAATTAGAAGGGAAGGAGAGCTGTAGAGACTGGGAGAGAATGCATGATGCAGGGAACTGATTTCACCCACTGGATTTTTGGCGGGAGCTTTGCTTGAACTGAGCACATAGCAGAACAGTTGACTACAGGAATAAGAACTGGGGCCAGCTGCCCATAAAATGTATTGCTGATGAATTCCTAGCTGCAAACATTCTGGCACAATGAGGAGATGGCATTTGTACCGTAAGCATCTTCCCCACCCCCCCCAACCCCTTATGTGTGCATTCCAATTTGTGATTTCAGCAGGAGGGCTGGTATAGCCACAAAACAGGTTGTAACAGGGGAAGTGGCTACCTGAACTGGGCAATTATTAGATGGGGTCCAGGGAAATTAAAAGCTTCCCCTGAGATGATACAATAAAAGGTGATCTTCACTCCATGCCCAGGAACAGTTCTCACTCAGAAAAAGAAGCCACATCAACAGGGCAACCTTGCTCATCCGTGATGCTAAAAAGTAGAAGTTCTTGGGCACATGTTTTTGGCTGAGACAGAGGAATTCTACCAGGCTCCATGCAGAAACCCAGCCGAGACATTCCAAAATTTTAAACATGTATTCCTCACTTGTTCCCCACTCTGGCCACACTAATATATATATTAAATCCATTGCCTGTCACATTATCAATTAAGATGTCAAACTGTATATACTAGTAGGCTATATTTATGATATCTAACACTCTAGAACAAAACATTCCACACTGGTTTGAGTAATATTCATCTGAGTAGCTTGTGTGCAAGAATAATTACTTAACTTTGGAGAGAAAATAAAATATATATTCAAGGCTCAGCAAGTGAAACCAACTTACATAATGATAGTGGCAAATGTTTACCTTTCATTAGCACCACTGCTGCCATTTTAACAAAAATCAAGAATATTAGTTCTGGTTATATCATTAGGAAGCAGGATTTATTGTTTTCATTTGGTAATTTATTATAAAGGACTTTGCCAATTAGTGTATGTAATTGGTTTCCTTTTTAAAGTGCAGCATAGGTTACCTATACTTTTGTTGCTACTAGAGTGCAAGAAGCTATTAATTAGCTTAAAAATCCATGTCTGATAAACGGTAACATCAGCATTTGCACATTTTTAGAACTTAATTTCTCCTAAATACTTGTCAGGACTGGAAATATCCTAGAAACAAACAAATTAAGGAAAAGCAGATGACTACTGATCCTGTTCCACCTTTCTGATATTTCTTGGATACTGCTCTACTTGTCTTCTGGTAGAATTTCCAAATTTCACAGTGTTGATAATGGAATATATGCATGCGTCTCACACTATTTTAAAAAAAGAATGCTAACCTCTCCATAAAAAAATTAAAAGTTCCCTACATGACCATTAAAAATTAAAATCCTACATATCAACATTTTTTAAAAAAATGAACGGGGATTGCAGATGATTTAATCATAAGATAAAATGGCTTCTGAAAGCAGCTGTTGTGTAATTTCAGAATTCTTTTAAAAAAGTAAATGGCAAAGAATGCTTACTGAGGCCATTTAAAGAAAAAATAGAAGTCTTGCCTAAGTGAGGAAATCAAAAGGGAGGACAAGCTTGCACAAAGGTGATGCAAAAAAGCATTTTGAGAAGCATATTGTTATTGTTAACAACATGAAGGCCAACAATAAAGAATTCTTTAAATATATCAGAAGCAGGAAACCAGCTAGGGAGGCAGTTGGACCACTGGCCAATAATGGAGTTAAAGGAGTACTAAAGGAGGATAAGGAGATTGTGGAGATGCTGAACGAATTCTTCACCTGTCTTCACTGCAGAAGATACAGGACAGATGCCTGTGCCTCAATGATCCTTTCAGGAAGGGAGTCTGAGGAACTGAGGCAAATAGTGGTGACAAAAGATGAAGTTCTCAACCTTACTGACGAAGTAAAAGTTAATAGATCACTGGGCCCAGTATCTATCCTAGAGTTCTTAAAGAAATATGAAATTGCTGATTGTCATACCCCTGTCCATGGACAAATCAGTTAGTATGTGAGGGGAGGGGGGAGTGTGAGAGGAGTGTGGAATGTTGTGATGTCTGCTGATTGGCTGGGACACTGAGAAGGGGGGGGTGAAGCCTGTGATATATAAACAGTGGGTGGTGCTGATCAGGAGGGAGTCACAGAGGGCTGTCTGAAGAAAGTGGGAGAGAGAGAAAGAGAGAGGGGGAGAGAGTGCTGTTTGAGAGAGCTGTGGAAGTGTTCTGAGTGGAGTTGGGAGTTAGAGTCTTGTCTGAGAGAGAGAGAGAGAGAGAGAGAGAGAGTTTTTAAACATTTAGAATCCATTAACATCTATTTCCCTACCCTTGATTGCAAATAAATAAACTTGTTTCCTTTCTTAAAATGTAAAAGGAGTGGTCTGAGTTGGTTACCCTGAAGGGGGTTGGTGGCAGTGGAGGAGATTAAGAGAGTGTGGAGGTGGGGTCTGACAGGTGGTGGTGAGCGGTAGTGGTGAGGGGCTTCACACTGATCCTCTAACAAAAAATACGTAACATGTCCCTAAGATCAGCCTCTGTACAAGAGGACTGGAGATTGGCCAATGTAACTCCAATTTTTAAAAAGGGATCTAGAGGAGGTCTGGAAAATTACAGGCTGGTTAGCTTACCGTCTGTTCTGCGTAAACTGGTTGAAGGTGGTATTAAAGATAAAATCAGTAAGCATACAGAAGGACAAGCCCTGCTGAGAAAGAAGCAACATGGCTTCCACAAAAGTAAGTCCTGTCTCACTAAACTTTCAGAGTTCTTTGAGAGTGTCAATAAGCATGTGGACAGTGGTGATCTGGTAGACATTGCTTACTAGGACTTCCAAAAGGGTTTTGATAAAATCCTTCACCAAAGACTCCTGAGCAAACTTAGCAGTCATGGAATAAGAGGGGAGGTCCTCTTACGGATCAGTAACTGGTTAAAGAACAGAAAGCAGAGGGTAGGAGTAAATGGTAAATTCTCCCAATCCAGGGATGTAAACAGTGGGGTCCCACAAGGATCTGTATTGGGACCAATGCTTTTCAACTTATTCATAAATTATCTGGAATTAGGAGTGAGCAGTGAAGTGGTCAGGTTTGCTGACAACACCAAATTATTTCAGGTGGTTAAAACAAAAAGGGATTGCGAAGAGCTCCAAAGGGATTTCTCCAAAGCGGGAGGATAGGCATCAAAATGGCAAATGTGCATCAGTGTCAAGTGTAAACTGATGCACGTTGGGCCAAAAAATTCCAACTTCAAGTATAATCTGATGGGATCTGAGCTAGCAGTGACTGACCAAGAAAGAATTAGGGTTGTGGTGGACAGCTCAATGAAAATGTCAACCCAGTGTGCGGCTGCTGTGAAAAAGGCAAACTCCATGTTAGGCATAATTAGGAAAGGAACTGAAAACTGCCACGGTCATACTGCCCTTATACAAATCTATAGTGTGCCCGCACTTAGAATACCATGTAAAGTTCTGGTCACTGCACCTAAAAAAGGATATTGTAGAGTGGGGAAAACTGCAGAAAAGGGCAATAAAAATTATCAAGGAGCTGGAGCAACTCCCCTATGAGTAAAGGTTAAAGCAACTGGGATTGTGATAGAGGTGTACAAAATTATGCATGGTGTGGAGAAAGTGGATAGGGAGACATTTTTTTCCCTCCCTCATAATAATAATACCTGGGGTCATCCCATGAAGTAGATTGGTGGGAGGGTCAGGACAGTTAAAAGGAAGGACTTCTTCACACAGCACATAGTTAAACTATGGAATTCACTTCCACAAGATGTAGTGATGGTTACCAATTTGGACAGCTTTAAAAGGGGATTGGACAAATTCATGGAGAAGAAGGCTATCAATGGCTACTAGTCCCGATTGGCTATGTGCTATCTCCAGTATCAGAGGGAGTATGCCTATGTACTCCAGTTGCTGGGGAACATGGGTGGGAGGGTGCTGTTGCACTTATATCCTGCTTGTGGGATTCCATGGGTTGGGGACAAGCAATCCTATACAACAACAGTGGGAGGAGAGATACACCATCACTATGCCTGCAGAATGGCCACCATATCCTATACATGCTCAGCCTGGGAAGAGAAGAGAAAACCCACAACACAGAAAATCAAAAAATAGTATAACAATGGCAGGCATGTCTGCAGCGTCCCTGGCAAAACTGCCCGAAGCCCATCAATCAGGAACTGTGCCAGTGATGCTGCCCACATGCTGCCCATACACAGAGGAAGCCTATGAACTCATAATGACAACCCCACATCACAGCAATCACAACATGCAAAACAATGCCATAGCACCCCCAATCCATTCAGTTGACTTAGATTCCTGCATTGAGCAGGGGGTTGGACTCGATGGCCTTATAGGCCCCTTCCAACTCTAGTATTCTATGATTCTAAGATTCTATCCCTCACAATCCCCTCAAAGACCCATCCTGAGGCCAGCTGAAGACAGATCATGCTAGGACATGGAAAAGTGATTCCTATCTACCACTTGTTAGTTCTAATCTTACCACAGAAGGCTGTCAATGGTTAATAGTCCCAATGGTCATCACTTGTTTTTCTGCCTCCAAAATTAGTACATTTTACTATGATAACTTTAAGATAATGGCTACTTAAAACATTTCCCAGAAGCTTGGAAGTAAAGTCAGTGTTCAATCAGTGGTTGGATTATAATAACTCAGTTCAGCAAATTAATTTTCGCCATAGCATCACTACACAATGCTACACACAATCACTACAAATCACTACACATTTTTATTAACCACCATAGTAGTTTTGCAATTCTCTTATCTGGCTGTTTACAGAGCACAAGTATAAAAGAACAGGAATAGGGCCACAGATAACTGTAAGTTTTGGTAAGATAGACATTCCACTACTGCCAGAGCTCCTTACTCCATCCACCTCTCCAAGGTATGGCTGAAGTGTCCAAGACTTACTCTCCTGTACAGCCAGTGAGACAAAAGGCTTCCCTTCACTTAGCCCACTGAAGCAAATTATGCCTTGCTGGGATGTGCAAGAACGACATATCCAGCACAGGAGAGGTGGGACATATGGACATGAAGACTGAGCAGATCTATATCATAGATGGACCCTTGTAGAGAAAACTCACTCTTGCCTTAGTTACCTGGGAGTAAGCTCCATTGAACCCTGTGAAGCTTACTTCTTAGTAAGCTTGTATTGGATTGTACTGTAAAAGGACTTTGGATACAAAATAAATTATGGAAAACCAGTGTTGAACATATAGTTCTCTTGACTCCTGCTAAGAACTTTAATTGCTGAAGCCTTGGACATTGACCTTCTCTCATCAGGGAAGCCATGCATTATCTCTGAAAATTCTTTAGCATAAAACCAAGTCAATCAACTCAGTGATTAATGGTCATTTAAGTACAGTTCAAAGAGAAACTATCATTATGAGATTAACCACATACATTTATTTATTATTATTTATATTTATTTATTTCATTTCTATACCGCTTAATAGCCGAAGCTCTCTGGGCGGTTCACAACCATTCACAAAAACACTGGCTTCTCCTTGGCCCTGCATCCCCTCTCATCTCCCAGGGTCGGGGGGGGCAGTCCAGCTGGAGCAGACCCTGATGTTCCCTCTGCCTGCTCCTGCCTCCTTCGCTCCTTCCTCTTTCCCACAGGGCTGTTGATGTCAGTTAGCCCTGTGGGGGGGCAGTCCAACTGGAGCAGACCCTGATGTTCTCTCTGCCTCCTCCTGCCTCCTTCGCATTCTACATGATCCACCAGAACCTAAGAAATCCCTTTATCAAAGAGATTAAAAACGAAGTTTTTAATCTTATCTGAATGTTTTCCCCACAAGAGCACTTCCACATAGCTATTTCCTGGTGGTGCTCACATACTTTTTTTAAAAAAATCTTAGCTCAACAATTAACATTCAGATGAGATTAGGCCGTACCCCCCATTAAGTACTGGGCTCTCATGTTGTCCTATGCATCTCTGGCTTGTCGGCTTGCCTTGCTTCCTTTCCTCCAGAAGAGGGTCTTATGAGGTTTGGGACTCAATAACCTCAGTGATCTTTTAAGAGAACAGCCTAGCTAATCTTAGTCACAGTGCAGCATGAGACTGCATCACGACATAATTATAACTAAACTACAAAAGACTTTATTCTTCTAAGATTAGACGGTAGGAACTCCCTTATTCTTGTATTAATTATACTGTGGAATGCTGAATATTGTTGGCTTTGCTGATATAACATCAAGTAGGGATTTTGCTTACACTTTGAATGGCTATTCTGCTTATTATTCTACCACCAGTTCCAATTTTTAGATTGCAGCCTGAAACTTCACTTCCAAATTTTTGACCACAGTTGGAGCTGTTTCAGTATTTTTATAACTCAAACTGTTTTTGTTTTATCAATTCATGACTATTATGTCTCTCTTCATGTACATCTCTCAGTACAAATTTACATGTTGGCACGGTTGATGGAACACAGGCTTGAGATTTGGAATAGGGATGACTCTCCCTTTTCATGGATGAATGTGTTCATGGGCATCCACAGCAATTTTTCAGCGTGAGAGCAAAGCTGCAGTGCACAGCAGTTTGTGGCTATAATTCACATGCTATAACACATCTATGCACTTTCTTCTGTGTGTGCTTTCTTGCTTGGTGTCACTTTCCATGACATTTAGAAGTTTACACAGAGGAGCAGAAGATCCTGGGAATTGAACAGCAGTAATACAGAAGAGTGTTATATTCAAGAAATGTCATGAACTCCAAAAAAAAAACTTTATTTGGAATGAGGGATAAAAACACACACACATAGGAACAAAAGAACCCTCCCACCCCTCAAATGCACAAACACAGTACAGCTATCTTAACACTGTCATATTGGATATTTTACGGCATCACTGCCCTTATCATAACATTGACAACTTCACATGACTTGCCTGGAACTATTTCCTTCATCATGGAAACACTGGTGAACAGGAACAGTCTTCCCCAACCTGGTGCCCTCCAGATATTTTGGAATACAACTCACATCATTCCTGACCATTGACCATTCTGCCTGGGGCTGATGGGAATTGAAGTCAAAAACATCTGGAGGGCAGCAGGTTGCGGAAGGCAGCTAGAGTAGCACTGGAGTCTATGAGGAGTGTCTTTAGCAGTGGAAAGAGAAATTGGTATGCTTGATCAGGTTTTAGGGTTCTAGAGGATCCTGGACTACTCACTTTACTTTTCACAATGTTTCCTACCACTGTTTACACTAGCTAACAATACAACTTTTGTGTGGCTTGAATTCTGAAATGCAGAAATGTTCTTTTGGAATTGCATATTTTTCCTGGAACTGCATATTTTGTGTACGGTTGCACATTTAAAAAAACAAAACCCTGATAGTATGAGAGAACAGGTCCACCATTTCTGATAGATCTGGTGACTGAGAAGTTACTAAGCCAGGGCACCTTGTCTACTAAGATAGGTAGACCTGGCCTCTGAGAAATTTGTGTACCAGTTCTTCTTTTTTTAAAATGTTTTATTAATTTTTTTCCAATCTTACAACTACTAATGAATACAACAAAAATACAACATAAACATTGCGCACCCCCTCACCTCTTGGGACCAAGTTATATTTCTCCCCCCAATATATATATATATATATATATATATATATATATAAATCAGATATTATTCTATATTCCAAAAATGTAACAAATCTTGACAAGGTTCGTTCCTCTTCCCCTTCACCAACACATAATCCAAAAATTTACCCCAAATGTTCACAAAAGTGTCTTTCTCCAATTGTCCTTTTTGACACTTAATATTACAAGTTTTTATCATTTAGCGCAATATCCCATACCTCTTTATAACATTCAGTAATTGAAAAGACATGTTGAACCTTCCATTTCCTAGCTATCATTAATTTAGCTGCTGTTAACAAATTCAAAATCAATGCTTTTGTATTTTTTAAACAAACTAACTTTTCTGTTATTGTTAACAATGCTAATTTGGGGCAGACTTCTAATTCCATTCCAATTATTTCTGATATTTCTGCAAACACTTTCTGCCAAAATTCCAGAACATTTTTACACCTCCACCACATGTGGGCATATGTACCTTTTTCATTACACCCTCTCCAACACAATGCAGAGTAATTGTTATCTATCTGATTTAATCTTACTGGAGTTAAAATACCATCTCCATACCACTTTAAAAAAGTTCACTTTTATCCTAGTTGACATAACTCTTACAATACGTCTATCCCAAATATTTTTCCAACTTTGTTTCGATATTTCCTCATCAAATTCATTATCCCATAACAATTTAAGAGAATCTTTATGTTCTTCTTTTTGTAACATCGTATATAAAACCTTTGTTGTACCTCTTGTTGAAACATTACCTTCTATAGCTTCTCTAGTCAAAACTGTCTTTTCAAAATTGGTTAATTCTCTTTCGCTGTCCATTCTTGTCCTTCACTTCTTTAACCACAGTTCCAGTTGCATTGAATTTAACCATGAAATTCTCCCTCTTCCTACTATTTCTATTATATGTTCTCTAGTCTTCAATTTTTCCACCCAATCCATTAATTTAATCACCTTTTCTCTCCTTAGTATAGCTTCTATATGTCTTACATTTTCTGGAAAGTCCTCCATGACCACTACCGGGGTTAATGGGGATACCTCTGGTATAAAAATTTTCCTCGTGCTATTCCAACTCTCTAACATACTCCTCAAAAAGGGATTTTCTAGTCCTTTTATAATATTATTTATATTTTTCTTAAATAATATATTCACCATCATGTTTCCTAATTCTTGTGATTCTAATTCCAACCACATTTTGTCTTTCCCTGCTATAATGTCCAAAATATGTCTTACTTGGTTGGCTAAATAATACCACTTTATATTAGGAAGACCTAAACCACCTATTTTTTTGAGCTTTATACCAACTGAATTTATTAATCCTTGATCTTTTCCTTCCATTACAATATTCATTAATAGTTAATTGCCAATTTTTAATTTCTTTTTCTGTAATCTTTACTGGTAACATCCTAAACAAAAAGTTTATCTTAGGCAATATCTTCATTTTTACCAACGCTATTCTACCAAACCATGAAAGTCCATTTTTTTATACTCCTCTATTTTATTTTTAACCTCCATCTTTAACTTTCTAAAATTTTGTTCTCCTACTTTATCAATATCTTGTGTAATTTCTTTCCTAAATATTTAATTACATTTGTAATTTTAATGTTATATTTTTTCTTTAACATTTCATTCTCCTCTTTTTTACTACAATTAAACAATAAAATCTTGGATTTACCCCAATTCATCTGAAGCCCCGTTATTTCTCCAAATTCTTTCAAGTGGTTCTCCAACCTATCAATTGTTTCAATAGGATTTTTAATTGTTAATAAAGTATCATCTGCAAAAAGGTTTATTTTAGTGTACCAGTTCTACCCCTTTGTCTACCTTTTGTCAGTGGGTAGACTTGGTGTCCACCCACAGCTGAAACCCTCAATTATTTCCCTGACTCCTTTCACTCCCATAATGGCCCTTGAGCCAACAGCCATTACAGTGGTGAAGGGTGTGTGTGTAACCTGTTCAGCTTGCATTCCACTCCTAGGTTCTGCTCTGTAGCCAACACACAATAGATTCAGATTCGCACAATAACTTTCACAATGGTTATTTATTACTACAATATATCAGAAAACACTCACTTCTTAGGAGCTACGTGGCACACAGCCTTAGCACCAAGGCCTGCGCTAAGAAAGAGCTGAGGAGAGGCTCCAGTTGGGCCTGCTGCAAGAGCTAAAAATGGCAGATTCTCTTAAAGCTACAAACAAACAACCCCCTCTATGGCTCATCTGGGGGGATGACTGCATGTCATTGCCCCTTCCTGTAGATGCCCATGAATGTGTTTCTCATATAATTCTTTAATTTTAAACTAAAATTTCATTTTAGCCTGTTGTGATGCCTTGTTCCTTCCCAGAGAAGTTTACTTCTTAGCATTGTGTGAGTGAGGGATATATTTGGTGGTTTCACCTAGTCTGAGTTTGCTGGCATCACATATTTCAAACACAGCATAATAAAATGTTGCCCACCAAGGAGTCAGGCCAGAAGTTAGACCTCTTGTACCCCAGCTGAAACAAGAACAGAATTACAGGAACGCCTGAGTTTCAGTCATGGTAATCATGCTTCTCATACCTTCTCATCTGAGTGTCAGGAGCAGATAGCAACCCTATCACCACCAAAAAATGAAGCATAATGGCCTTCTGGCTCATATAGGAACCAAATAAATCATAAGTTAGTAAGACCAGGAAGAACAATTGCATTTTGCACTTGAGTATCAGTTTTTCACTATTAATAGTTTTTCTGACCTAAATCTTTTAATGTATTGTCTTAATCAGGAACGGCGCAGGGCTGTTTGGCGCCCTAGGCCAAATTATATTTAGCGCCCTCCCCTCTCGTGCCGTGGGGGGGCTCCGGAGCAAAGCAGCCCTGCTCTGCAACCCCCCGCGCCGCCGCCACCACCACCTACCTTCCCCCCGCCCCCGCTGCTGGCTGCTGCTGGTGCCGCCGCCTCCTCCGACGCGACCCCCGCGCTTTTTTTTTTTGCCGGGGAAACCAGGGCAACAGGGCTGTTTAAGCCCTGTTGCCCTGGTTCTTCCCGCCAAAACAACGCCGGCGGGGCTCCGGAAACGACGGGAAGGTAGGTAGGTGGTGGGCACGCGGGCGTGCGCGCCGGGGGGGAGGTGCAGCAGCGGCGGCGGCGGCGGCAGTGGCCGGCAGGCGGGCGGGGAGGCGCGGCGGAGGTGGCAGGCGGGGCTGGAGCGCGCCGGAGGCGAGGAAGGGGCGCAGAAACACTGCGCCCTCTTCCGCCACGCGCCCTAGGCAGCCGCCTGGGTCTGCCTAGCGGTAGCGCCGGCCCTGGTCTTAATTCTATGAGGTGAGATACCAACCCAAGGACTTTATGCTTCTCTTGGATAATGCTGGGTTGCAAATTCTTTTGACAAGTTAAATATTAGTCGAAAATTTATTTCAATTACTGCAGAAATATTTTTTAAAAGATGTTGCTAAGTGGCAGTAACACAAACATAGTCTCACAAAAATATGCACCAATGTAGCAATGGAAGAATTTTGCCAATAGTTAACCCCCAGCAGACATACCAACATCATAATAAAGGGGATTAGTCATGTGTATCCTTTATCTGACACCATGAATCCTGTACATATCTACTCAGTGAGTTCAACAGGACTTACTTCTGAGTAGACATGCACAGGAATGTGCTGTTAGGCCTTTAAATTGATATGAAAAATAAATTATACTTCAAGAGCACTAATGGTTTGTAATAATGAGGCATTGTGTTTAAAACATAGTATATTTGAGGGGGGGGGGAAGGGCATCTAATTAGCTAAATTAGTTAATCAGGTTTATGCACACCCCTGACAGAGCCATAGGCTCATTCATTCCCAGTTCAGCTAGTCCCATAACACTTTATTAAGAACAAATAGAGTTTTCTTGACAGTCTTTACTTTCCTACTCTTTGCCTTACTATCAGCCATGCCAATTATCACTATTCTCTGGGAATTCCTATTTGGTTTAATTTGACCCACCATGATCACATTCTGGAAAGGAACCTCTCCCTCCACTTTCTCCCTGCTCCAAAAGCTACTTCGTAGCTGTGGTACAAAGTCATATTTTATAAGGCCCATATAAAGAGCAATTGTGGCAATAAGGAGTAAGGTTGCCAGCTCTAAATCCAAAATCTATGCCTATAGTTTTAAATCCCCAAACACAGTACTTTTGAAAAAGAGCTTTGTAACTGGAGTTTGCTTTTAAGTTCCAGCAGGATGATAATTTGAGCGCCTATTTATATTTTAATATGACTGCTTCATGATAAGCATTTGTGTTAATAATATTATACAGTTGGTTCAGAAATGAACAAATATTATTTTATTCTCATAAACCAAATATCTAATCACAGACATTTTTAGTAGTTCTTGAATATTAACAGCTTGCCACACAAATTAACAAAGTATATAAATTTTATTCTTATAAAAACCTTTAAAAAGGGTTTCAAGTAGTGTTCTGAGGTGGTGCAGCAAGGGGCTTATTCATTGTACACAATGAATGCTGCTATACAATAAATAACTGGAATACATCCAATTGTCTACTTTAAGATGCAGTCCTAAACCCACTTAGCTGGGAGTAAACTTCATTGAAATCAATAGGACTTACTTCTGAGTAGATATGTATAGGTTTGTACTGTTAATGGAGTACACATGTTCTACACAGTGCATTGTTCTTTCAAGAAAAGCCCATCATAGGAAACTGTGGAGTTGTTCTTGATACAGTCAGCCAATTTGGGAATGTATCCATCCTGCACCTTTACACAATTCACCTGTGAAATATTACTACCAACTTAGGAGCTGGTCAAAGTTCAGGAAGGTCCTCCCATTTTCTTTATGCATTTATTTTACACTTTATTATAACTTTTCTAAATATATATACATGTATCAAGCAGGGATGGGGACTCGGACTCCAGGACTCAACTCGTGAGTCGGACTGAGTCCCCCCTCTGACTCGAGTCCCAATATTTTTAATGGGACTCGAGACTCGACTCGGGACTCGAGACCAAGGACTCGTGTTACAAAATCGTGTTCCTCAAATGCAACATGGATAGGTTTTAGGAAGTACAGCTGTTTATTTTTTAAAATCATTTTCCTAAAATGCAACCTTTCAGACATTTTGGGTTTGGCTGCCTCTGCCTGCCTGTTTGGGGTTCCCAGCCTCCTCTGCCTGTCTGGTCTCTTCTTAACCAGTTCCACAGTTTGAATTGTCCAAGACAAAGGTCTCTGCCTGCCTGCTTTGGGGTTCCCTGCCTCCTCTGCCGGTCTGGTTATTTTGGGTTTGTCTGCCTGGTATGTTCTTGCCAAAACCAGTTGCAGAGTTTTGAAATAAAAAGGCACACTTTTGCCTAGAATTTATTTAAGCCACACATCTGGAACAGCCTTATTTTGTTGGGGAAAAAACCCATTGATTTTAATAGGGACTCGTGGAGTCAGCTTTGGGAGTGACTCGTGACTCGCGACTCGTGAGTCACCATTTTGGACCTCGGACTCGAGACTCGGGTCCAAAGACTCGTGACTCGAAACCAAGGACTCTTCAATATCCCTGGTATCAAGGCAGCTTAAACACAACAAAACTGTAAAATAACTAAACAATATAAAAATAATTACCATGAAATTAAAAAGCAACAAACACAACTGAAAAAAGCCCACTGAAAACTTCACAGTCTGTCTAAAAGCATACAATGATGGGGCCAGGCATACCCCTTGTGGGAGGCTATTCCAAATCCGGGATACCACAACCAAAAAGGCCCTCTCTCTGGTACCTATCTGTCATACAGCCAACAGCAGAAAACCGAGGGAAGTGCCTCAGATCAGAAGTAAAACAAAGTACATTGGCAGGCTCATTTGGGGAGAGGAGATTCTTGAGAGATTTTGGTCCCATGTCATTTAGGGCTTTAAAGGTCAACTGGTACATTGAATTGAGCCCAGAAACAAACTGATAATCATTGTAGTTGGTAGAGGATCATGGTAATATGTCTCAATCGTCTGGCTATGAAAAACACTGGATAGCAAGGATATAATTCGTACATATACAAAATCATATAGTATCAATTGAAGAAAGTTGACTCTACACTTAATATTTTACCTGTTTGCAGAAATATTCTAAAATAATTTTATTCATGTATTTATAAAACACCTATAAAGCAGATTCTCTAGGTGCTGGACAATTATTTAAAAATAGAACAATAATACAATAAGATACAAGCAAACATCTAAAAACACAACAGTACAAAACTAACATAACAAAAATACAGATGCAAATATAAAAGCCAACATTATAAAAATACAATACAAAAACCAACATGATAAAACACTGTAAAAAATGAGGAGCTAAAACTAGCCAAGAAATAAAACAAGACTTTCCTTCCACATGTAATAGGGATTTAAGTAGCAAAGATTTAAAAGACTTGGGAGAACAACAACAAAAAGGCAACACATGTGAAATGCATAAGGCTTTTTTAAAAACTAAAACTAAAATCTTTATGACCAAGATTAAATGAAATAATCAGTGGTTTGTTTTTTTTAACCAAACTATGTTCCAACATGGGATTTCTGGTTTGAATTGGGGCTACCAACTGACTAGGATTTTAAAAATTCATTTTCCAACCTCGATTTAGACTCTGTGGCATTTTGACACTTTACCAGACACTTTTGACACTTTACTAGAAAAGTGTACCACTAATCCCCCATATGGTTCTCCTATTATTGCTTATGTGTACATAGTGCATGCATATGCAGTGTGCAGGGAGGGAGGCCCAGAAGCAGCTGGCAGTGTGCACAACTTCAGTTTGTACCTGCACTATTTAATTTGGCTATTGTACCTGACTCTGATTACCTGGGCTTCTCCACTGGTGCAGGTATACAGAAGTAAAGAAGTGCCTGGCATGGTCAGCAGTACTACAATGCTCTCTCACACTTGTTCCCACAACACTGGTGGTGAGCGGCCAGAGCCCAGAACCCATCTGTATGCACTGCATGCCCGCCTCACATGCTCATCTTCCAGGGAACATGAGCTATAAGAGATACGGTAGCAGATGTCTGAAGAAGCACCCTGCAACTAGTAAGTATTTATTTTATTTATTATTTATTTGTTTAATACATTTTTATACCGCTCAATAGCCGAAGCTCTCTGGGCAGTTCACAACAGTTAAAACCATAAAATACAATAAAATATAAATATAAGATTTAAAACTACAAATTAAAAACAACAACAAAGCTAGTAGCAGTTCAAATTACAATAAGAGTTAAAACAAATACAAGATTAAAATGATTAAAATGCCTGGGAGAATACCAGGGATGTTGAAGAGTCCTTGGTCTCGAGTCACGAGTCGAGTCACGAGTCTTTGGACCCGAGTCTCGAGTCCGAGTCTGAGTCCTTGGTCCAAAATGGTGACTCACGAGTCATGAGTCCTGAGTCACTCCCAAAACTGACTCCACGAGTCCCTATTAAAATCAATGGGGTTTCCCCCCAACAAAATAAGGCTACTTCAGATGTGTGGCTTAAATAAATTCTAGGCACAAGTGTGCCTTTTTATTTCAAAACTCTGCAACTGATTTTGGCAAGAACAGACCAGGCAGACAAACCCAAAATAACCAGACCGGCAGAGGAGGCAGGGAACCCCAAAGCAGGCAGGCAGAGGCCTTTGTCTTGGACAATTCAAACTGTGGAACTGGTTAAGAAGAGACCAGGCAGGCAGAGGAGGCTGGGAACCCCAGACAGGCAGGCAGAGGCAGCCAAACCCAAAATGTCTGACCCTAACCCAAACCCCCCACAACAACACATCAATCAAAATAAATCTCAACACATCGTTGGGGCTGCACTCCTGGTAGCTGTCCATAGTGGCTGAGCAGCGGCGCGCCTCGCTTCCATGCGCTCTTCACCGGTGATCGCGCTCCTTCTGGCACAGCCAGAAGACTCGTCAACAGCCCAGGGATGTTGACGAGTCCTTGGTCTCGAGTCCCGAGTCGAGTCTCGAGTCCCATTAAAAATATTGGGACTCGAGTCCGAGTCGAGTCAGAGGGGGGACTCAGTCCGACTCACGAGTCGAGTCCTCGAGTCCGAGTCCCCATCCCTGGAGAATACACAGGTCTTCACCTGGCGCCGGAAAAAGTACAATGTAGGCGCCAGGCGAGCCTCTTTGGGGAGCTCATTCCACAACTGTGATTCCACAACAGAAAAGTACATCACAAGTGTAGCCATAGGCTTGGCAATGCTGTGTGTGTGAGTGTGTGTGTGAGAGAGAGAGAGACAGAGACAGAGACACAGAGAGAATATAGATGGCTGGTAAAAAATAATTCCACTAAGCTTTCTTTTATTTTAGAAGGTTCCCGTTTTATTAAAATGTACATATTTTATCAGTTTAGTTTTAGTTTAGTCTTGCTTGGAATGGTTGCATGGGTGTGTGTGCTGGTTTTATTGTAAATTGCCATGAACATTCATTGAGTAGAGGGGATGATTCAGAAATATATGAAATCAATGTGTGTCAGCGTGTGTGTGTATGTGTGTGTGTGTGTGTGTGTGTGTAGAGAGAGAGCGAGAGGGAGAGGGAAGCATGTAAGGGAACTTATGACTCAGTCTATTTTTGAGATCCTATTTGTCTGCGGTATGTGTGCATGAATTGAATGTTTTCATATTGGTGTGCTTCTGTGTTGTACATGTTTGACTCCTTGACCAAATAATTCATGTATGTGATTTGACCTGACACCAGTTGGCTAGGCTCACTTGCATTATATGCAGAGCACAAGTTATTTCCTACTTTCTGACTGTGGCTAAAGCTGTATTCTGGACTGTGCTTACCATATTACTTGGTAGTAGGGGGCTGTGCTTCACATCTTGACCTAATATTGTATGCCTCTGGGACCCATTACCTCGATTACCGGGATTAAAAAATATATATTTCAAGAGATGTATTCAAACAAAGGCTACTATCTCAATGCTACAAACTGAGTAAAACTGTTCAAGTGAAATTTTATAACCACCAGATGGACAGAACAACTTCACTCCATGTACATTTGGCCTTTATGGACACCTGTGATAGTGACTGATTGACTGTGACATCTTTACAAAGCTTTTCTTGAAATATTTCCATTTTAATCCCCATTAGAGTGATCTGGTGACCAGCCAGATGGGCGAGTAACAAATGTAATAAAATAAATAAATAAATAAATAAAGCTAATCAGAAAGCTACCTTTAGCCATTTGAGAAGGTTAACTATAAGATCATAATTTAACTAAACTGTTAGTGAGCAACTGTGCTACCAATATCATATTTTTGGAATAAGTACAAGAACCTCCCAGTGCACTACTAAGGCTTCAAACCTATGCACACCCAGGAATAAGTCCCACTGAACTCCATGGGACTTACTTCCCAATAGACATGCATAGGATTGCACTTTAAGCATACTAACTCACTATTCCATGTCCTTATTTGACACTGAGTCACATAACAAGTACATAATCACAGAAGCATAATGAACGAACACACACACACACATACTGACCACTTCAACTTTACGTATCTGTCTGTGTCAGAAAACTTATTTAACATTTATAATTTAATTTCTGTACTACATATAGCCATCTATAACCATTTTACCCAAATCCCTTTTGCCTCCCTGTACACATCACTAACATATGCATTACAAAGATAAGTACTATCAAATCTCTCTTTACACCTGTAGATGCCATTGCGAAACTACAGATCTGTGGTTCAATAATTTTTGGGGGTATAAGTATAAAAGTGTTCCAAATAAAAAATAAGAAGCCAGAAGTTTCAAATAAGATAGGTATACCGTATTTTTCCATCTATAAGATGCCCCCATGTATAAGACGCCCCCACTGGACAGTTTCGCAACGACGTGGTTCTCTCCTCTGCTTACTTCTGTGTATAAGACGACCCTCAATTTTTAGTCTAACGATTTTAGGAAAAAGTATAGTCTTATACATGGAAAAATGTAATACAGAAAAGGCTATTCACTCTACAGGAGTCTTTGCCAAGCTCCCCTATAAAAAATCATAAAAATAATGCCAATATATTGGAACAGGTTGGTTTTCAGATATCCAGCTGTCCCTAGTACAGTAATTGCTTTGCATTTACTCCAAGTCTTAAAATGCATAAAAGGGGAGATTAACTTCAGTGTTAATGCTGTTTAGGTATGTGCAAACCCAAAGAAAAGTAATGAAATAATCTATCCACTAGATTCTTGGGTTATTTTATGTAACTTTGGGGAGGAGGAAGATTCTGAATTGGGATACTTAAAAGTTTATTCAGTTCTGCTAATACATCAAGTTGAAACAGCCCAGAGTTTCAAATGCCCAGAGGCCTCTAACCAATACAACACAGAGATACTGCCAATAGCATCTGGCAAAGTCCAGATATGCCCATGCTGCTGGCTTAGAATCCCTCTTCACCACACAGGCCTGTGGCTTACACTGGCTCAGCTTGTCTGAGCGTGGAAAGCTAAGCAGGGTCAAGCCTGGTTGTTACTTGGATGGGAGACCCCTCCTCTAGTTCCCTGCATTGAGCAGGGGGTTGGACTCGATAGCCTTGTAGGCTCCTTCCAGCTCTATGATCTAAGAAATCTATGACATATGCAGTATTATCCAGAGAAGCTCCAGTTAATGTCATACCAGCTGCATTTCTCTTCCTGCCATCATGCAATCCACTTTCTTTAAGTTCTGAGTATACTACACAACTGGATTCCCAAAACCTTCTTTGAAATTAATGCAAAGTACACAAAAAGTCCTCTGCACTGCATGTGCCTAATGTATTAGATTATTGCACTATCAAATCTCTCATTACACCTCTAGATGTCACAGGCATGTGTTCAGTCAAATGAGCTTACAAGCCCCTTTTCAGATCTTTGTGTTGCATTCACAAAGATATATGACATAGTTGGGGGTGCTGGGGCACTTGGAGGTGGGATGTGCATGTTCATACATGTCCCACCCCCACTTTAGCCCTACTCACATTACAGACGAACACTAGCATAGGGCTATGGTGAAACTACAGATGTATATTACCCAAGAAAATTGCTGAGTTAGGCAGTTGACCTCTTGAATAAAACCAAGATTTTTATTTACAGATTATTGCCACTTCACCTCCCATATCTCATGTTTATCCAACATGGTATCTAGCTATTGATGCTGTGAGGATTAAAGACCTGAGGGCCCCTATACACAGCAGTGCCCTTTGGCAAGTTCACTAACAACCATAATAGACCAGGCTTACCTGCTTATATGGCATATCTTCCACCAGTATCTTGTTTCTTCTCTGCCTTGCTTGCATATCTACCTCTTCTAGGGGGGACATTCATGGCCAGAGTACCTGTTGTGTTACCTTGCAGCCCTCAACATTGCCTGCTGTATTGATGTCCACATCATGCCACATAGGATAAGATCATGCCACTCACACCAGAAGACTTTTCTTGTACACCAGAAGAGCCCAATACTAAACTGAGAAGTCCCTATCAGTGTACTGAATTACAGAATACATTCCAAGCCTGAAATCCCAAGATACAACAACATCCTTACAGTGCTCTGGGCAACAATAGGTGAGGTTCTTCATATGGATGCACAAATCAAAACTGGAGCTCATCAAGTTTCTTTGAATTCTACCTCAAAACTCATGTCCGTATCACATTACTACTAACTTTGTTTTTGCACAAAATTCATGTGTATTTCAGTGCACACAAAAAGTATGCATTTTTCTCCCATTGGCTAATGCATGTTTGTGCATATTTTTCAAAAGCACACATTTTTTTCATGAGTATTTTTCAAATTTATACATTTTAACACATTTTCTTTGGTCCGCAAGCCATATCACAAGCTCAGAAATGTATGGATTCCAACTGCAGATTGCATTTCATAGATTTCATAGATCATAGAGTTGGAAGGGGCCTACAAGGCCATTGAGTCCAACCCCCTGGTCAATGCAGGAGGAAACTAGAGGAGGGGTCTCCCATCCAAGTAATAACCAGGCCTGACCTTGCTTTAGTTTTCCACGCTCAGACAAGCTGAGCCAGCGTAAGCATCCATGTTTGAGTTTGGGAGGTGCAAACTGGGTAAATTCAGGTCTAAATGAACTGAAATTAATTTTTCATAGATCTTAGATCTTAGGTAGTCCACCCCTGCCACAGTAGCAGCTGGATCCAGAATTACTTGGCTTCAGAAATGACCAGAAGGGTCCTTAAGGATAAAGGGTCATGAATTTACTTCCACATTTCTCTTTCTCCCATCCTGATTCCATCTTCTAGTCAAGCCCCAAACATGCCTAGTTTCATGAAGGCACAATGAACTGGTCTCCCGAATGAATCAGGAAACCCAATAGTCTGACAGCACACTGCTATTTTTCAGCAAGTAAATTCATTTGTTCATCAATATTATGAAAAGCATACTATAAATATTAGAACTAAGCATTGGAACACTGGTTTCATTTTAAATTATCATTAGCATTTAAAGCTGTTGAATATCTTTTTTAAAAACTTTTTTATTACAAATTCTGAATGATTCCTTGTAGCATCCTTGTAAAGGTGTTTTTGAACAGCCACTGAGTGACTACAACAGGTCCATATTAATTATGCTATCATGTTAGCTGTCAAAAATAGAACAGTGGGATAGAAATTGTTCAATACATATATTGAAATGGAAACTCATTGTAAACTACAATCTGATAGGGATCAGACTAGTCCTAAGGAAAGACTACAACAGAAACACACATTCCTGAAAATCACTGACCCTATTGTGGACATTTCTTCATGCAATCCAGGTTTATCCATGTCAGAAATGGCTTTCCTGTGTCATGTACCTTGCACAGAGCTGGTGCCGTATCAGAGTATTGTTTGTGGGGGACCATAGGGCAGCATCCAGCTGTGCAATTCTGCTAGCACAAATGGCATTGTACTAGTGCAAACTAGGTTCTGAACTATGTGAAAGAGGAGAATCCAATAAAGTTACGTTTGTGCAAGCATGGTTGAGCAAGTGGTTGCACCACCTGTTGTGCAGGTGGTGCACTGGTCACAACCTGTTCCAACTGGTTGCAACCTGTTGTGCAACTAGTTGCGCATTACACATGCACAACCTGTTGTGCAACCAGTTGCACATTACACATGGGCAACCCGTTGTGCAAGTGGTTGTGCAAGTGGTTGCACAACAGGTTGCACAAGTGTAATGAGCAACTGCTTGTACAATGGAAAGGTTCAGTGGAGCTCCTCTAGTGCTATTTAAGCTTGCAGAATGACACCATGGGATACTATGGGTACTATGAGATACCCATAGTATCTCAACTGGCCCAAGGATCTCCTTGGAGGCATTAAGAGCAAAAACAACCTGAATATAATCCCATCCTGGTTATTTTTTTTCATATCTCACACAATAATCCAACAGACACCAATTTCAAGACACTTGAAACTACCTTCAGCCTACAAGAACATGTTTGTCTATATGCACATACCACACAAATATACTTTTAGAAGGTACAATCCCTTTATATATGAAATCATGAGCTACCAAATGAAGAACAGCTGCTGAACTAATATAGAGGCTTCGAAAAAATAAGGATCTTTTCAACATTTTCATATATCTGGCTCTGTTCAAAAAAAAATTAAGTCAATTTAATACATCATAGGATCCACAATACATAGACAAAAAGTGTTTAAATATGAGAATGTATTTTGTGGCAGCAATCATCTCTATTCATCCATAATATCTAACAATTTAAATATGTTCATGAATGAATTAGAGAGTATAAATGTGAAGAAGTGTATTAAATACTGTCCCATTCACACTTTACACAAGTGTGAATGTTAAAATAAATAAATAAGGATCACTGGGCTGTCAACAAAGCAAGCTTTATTCCAGCTAAAGAGTTAACAGGAGCTGCAGTTTAAGAAATGCAGATCAGCAGTATAGAGAAAACCAGCTGTGCTTCACAACATCTGCTAATCATAGAAATGGGGCAATTATGTCTTCAACATTTCAAATGCTCTCCTTATGAGACTACTTATTTTATATAGTAAATAAAATCCACATTTACAAGTTTTAAAAAATGCTCAATAAGGCAAAAGTTCATCATTTACAACCTCTAGCCTGAAAGGGCACACCCAAGTGGCCATTTATATTTATAAAATAATCCAGTAGCATGGTTACTAAAATAGCATTTTAAAATTGTTTATAAATTTCTGTTAGAGGCTACATGCTTCGTGGAGATTATTCATTTACTAACTGAATGAGAGCATTGGTTGCATTATAAGAAGCTGCTTTCCTGGAATGTTACCTATCAGCAGTTGCTTGAATATCTAGGGAATAACCTTTCCTGACCTGGAAGCAACTGAGGTGATGCATTGTGAACGAAAAGAGTTTAGCAACTACTGGGTATGATAAACTCCAAAACCAGCAGGAAGTGTTGTGTGAACCCTAGTCCATGCACAGTGTTTAGAGCCCAGGATGCCAGTGTTACCACTCATTTGGAAGACGCTGTCTCACCACATAAAATAAGAAAATCCAGGTCATTCATTCTGAACAAATGCCAGGATCAAAGAATTAGGGCCAAAACAGACGTTACTTTAAATCTGTATCTAGCAGCTATATCTTTTTTTAAAATTATTTTTACTCTAGAGTAGGTACAGGGGCCCCAATCCAGATCAGGACCCTAGTGTGTGTGTGGGGGGGGATTTAACCCTTTCTGCCCCACTATGGGCCCAATCAGGATTGGTTCCCTGTGCCTAGTAAAAATGAAAAAAAAAAAAAAAAAAGGACAGAGGTCAAGATTTAAAGTAATGTCTGTTTTGGCCCTTGGATGCAGCTGCTTTGTTCATCTGCACCTATATATCCAAATACCTGCAACAAACAATAGTAAGCATTTTACTGATCTCGCTCACTTGGTTCATAGTTTTGTCCATGATAGTAATAGCTCAACTGACATTTTTCATAGAGTTTCCAGTGATAAGGCATAACCCCTATCATAGGATCGTAGGATCATGGAGCTGAAAGGGGTCTACAAGGCCATCAAGTCCAACCCCCTGCTCAGTGCAGGAAAATAGAGGTGGGGTCTCCCATCCAAATAATAATCAGGCCTGACCCTGCTTAGCTTTCCACGCTCAGACAAGCCATTTTAAAAAAATTGTTTACACATTTAAATCCTGTCTCTCCTACAATTAAGATGGCTCATGGGAGTGGTTCTGATTCAAAATAGAAGACAGGAACCATTCGACAGTACACTTCATAAGAAAACCAAAGCTTCTGCATTGCTCATAAAAGCTTCTCTGTGTGGGCACAAACTCCATACTTTCTTCTATCATCTTCACTTAATCAGTCCGGACCAAAATGGTTTTTAGTTAATTAAGTCAAGTGATTCCTATCCAATTAGCTTGTGAACAACTCAACAATATAATATCACACTGAGGAAAGATGATGGTTGTATTATTTTGTAGCACTGCAAAGGTTACCTGATTTACTTTTCCTATTGTAGACTTCCTATCAAGGTGATCCGCTAAGACTGAGTATTGAGCTAGAGAGGGTCACAGAGCTGCTGCAGAAGTTCTTAGTACTGATGCCAATAAAGAGATGGAATTATAGAAAGTTTTGAGATGGATGCATATCAAGCTGTAGTGTGGTCTTGGAACAGTACCAGAAATGCATTTGTTGTGATAACAGATTTGTTGTTTTTGAGATCTTCATTGTCAAGACTGGTAATCAGTTGTTTCTCTCTAAGGTGACTTATAAGAGATTAACAGAACAATCTGATATATGACTATCAGGAATTAAGCTCCATTGAGTTCAATGGGACTTACTCCCAGGTAAGTGTAAATACATTTTAAAAAATTGATGGAGTGAATTTCTCATGTATCCCTAAAATACATACATTTCCAGGGGGGGGAATGATGGAGTGTTTAATAAGGCATGGGTTGTAGGTCAGTTTCCACTAAGCTATTACTCAGAAGAGTTGTACAGTCTTCCATGACAGTAGAGTTGGGAAGGAAGCTTCATAGGTGTAGGCATCTTTGTCCTGTGAATGAGTTTTCATGCTTCAGTTTTCAGGCCTTAATTTAAGAACAGTCTTCAGAATACAAAGGGTTTCCCCCAAAAAATGTCACCAGTTCTTATCTGCTTTCTAACCTTTGGTTTCAAGTGCCAATCTATTAGGTATTGTGCCATATGTATTTGTGACAGAATAGCAGGATTTGAAGAACCTGTTGTGGTTTTTGGAGAATAGCAAGACTGCTGTAGTATGAAGAAACTGTTCAAGTGAAATTGTATAATCACCAGATAGACAGAACAAGGGCAGTAGATTTAAAAATATCTGTTATTCTAAAAGCACAGTAATATATGAAGCATATTAGATATGTTTTAATTTATACCAGAGTACCTTGTATTGCATGTTTCTGTCAAAATAAGCATTAAATGTAGTTTCTTTAAATCCTCTTGATCACACTTTCAAAAAGACGAAGGGGGGGGTGTATTTGAAAACGGCTGACACAGGAAAACCATCTTCACCAGTTAACATGCTTTGCAAGCTAACAAAACAGAATTCACCTAAAGCAACTTCAAGGAGAACTGCTGCCTATGCAAAATCATTGATATTCACATCATAGCAAAAATCCAGATAATGTCAGCAAGAGAGCAAAAGGAGACAGAAAGCCACAGATTTTAAAAATGTATGATTGGATAAAATGTATGAAAAGGAATCTGGCAAAAATGTATTTGTTCAATTACTTTAAAAACAACCTTACATTCAGTCATAACTGACAAGGAATGATGGTTCTATGAAGAGTCTTCTGAGGAGTATATGCCTAATGGTGAACAGCAAAAGATTTTCTCATCCTTTCTTTTACCACTATCACATCCATTTGCTCAGGGCCACAAACCTTGCTTTGTTTTTGAACTTTGCGTCAAATTGTTTCAATTTTACCTATTAAAATTGCTGCCATCTCACCTTTGGTACCAATATTATGCTGCATCGTGACATCCAAGAGTTCTTAAAGAATTCAAATTAGAAATTCCTTATTTTCTAACAAAAATACATAGCATGTCCCGAAGATCACCCTCTGTACCAGATGGAAACTGGCCAATGTAACACTAATTTTTTTTAAAAAAATGTATCCAGGAAGAATTCCAGAAATTACAGGCCAGTTAGCTTAATGTCTGTTCTGATTAAATAGGTGGAAAGCATTATTATCGAACCACAGTTGTAGCCCTAAGTTAAGGGTGAGTCAGATGAATCACATTCCACCATTATAACCAGTGTGACGTAGTGGTGAAAGTGTTGGACTGGGACTCGGGAGATCCGGGTTCTAGTCCCCGCTCGGCCATGAAACTCACTGGGTGACTTTGGGCCAGTCACTGCCTCTCAGCCTAACCTATCTCACAGGATTGTTGTGAGGATAAAATGGAGAGGAGGAGGAAGACTATGTAAGCCGCCTTGGGTTCTTTGCAGGAAAAAAGGTGGGGTATAAATATAATAAATAAATAAATAGAATAACCAGAAATCAAGGTCGGGGGCAGTAGGTTCTATGGCTTATACTCGGAAAACTAATCAACAGATTGATGTCAAACTTTGAAATGTAGGAGAGGTCAGTTTGAGGATGGTGCTGATGTTGAAAGATTTTTATAAATGGCTTATTTAAAGGAGTTTAAAATCTAATAAGTGACCTCCAGCAGTTTGACAGGTATTGAGACAGTTTGCACAATACGATAGCCCACTGTGGATTAACTCATGGTGACGCTGTGGTGCAGGGTGCGTGTGGCTGCCATTTTGCATATTCAACCCCCATTTGGAGGTTGTTGGGTCATGCAAACCCAGTGAGCATGGGTTATGCAAGAGTTAAACAACCCTTGCATAACCCTAGAACAGACAATGGGTTATGTGAGGCTTGTTTAACCCTCGCATAACCCATGCTTACCAGGTTTGCACAACACAACAACTCCTGAGAGGTGCCTACAGGTGCCACTGCTCATTGTGGCTTAAGCCATGCCATGTCATTGACTGTTTTAGTTTTCATATAGTAATCATTTCTAAATTTGTATCAATACATATAAATTAGCATATGCAAATTTTAGGCAAAGCTGTGCCCCCTGTTGTCCCCTTTTGTTAGTAATGCATTTCCTCTTATTTGGTGATGTGCAAGTGGCTACCTATGCCAGTCTGTCCCCACATACTTAGAATTAAGGAAAAACACTTTATGGGTAGATGGTAGGGCTTCCCCTACAAGCTTCAGCCTAGGCAACTTCTCTTTTTAAAAACCATTTATTTATGTATGCATTTATTTATTCATTTACTAGCTAGCTAGTTTGCTTACTGCATTTTTGTTCTGCACAATAGCTTAATTCTCTGGGTGATTCATAAAGCAAAGGTTAAAACAATAAAATATATAAATATATACATAAACAATCTAAAATTTAATACAAATTGAAACAGAATAAAACCAAGGAATCAGAAGGCTCGGGAAAACCCCAAGGTTTGCAGAAGTGCAACAAAACCATTAGGAAAAGAAAAAAACAAAGCAGGAAAAGAAAAAAGAAAAAACACACACACTCACACTCCCTTCTCTCTTTCCTTCTTTCTTTTCCATTTTTCAAATTGTTTCATTTGCTGGTTTGGCTCAGCCAATAAGCCAGCCAGCAATGTGTCCTAGGCAACCATCCCACTGCACAGTAGACCCCCTCCCTTGTGCAAGGAAGGGGTCTACTCTGATTGGCCAGCTCAGGTTAAGCATCTGAGCTGAGCCATTTTTTTTAAATGACCACTGATTCAGGGTTCGTGCCCCAGCCTGGTGGGCTCATAAAACCTTTCCCCAGGGGAAAGGCTCCTGCATGTTTGCACGCAGTTTAAAAAAGGAAGCTGCCATGCTGGGAAAGGAAGCTCCCAGAGCATCTACGGTGGCACCAACAGGAAGAGGAGGAGAAGGAGAGCAGCTGGTCACCGCAAAGGGGGGCATGGTGGCGGGTCGGCGCATCCCAAGCCCCATTAAAGGAACCACCCCTGCACAATTGCTACCTGATTTTTATCTTTCTAGTCTCTTTTGGTGCACTGCCAGTGAAGGGTAATTGTTAAAGAGCTTGAATGATGAGTTAGGAAGTGGACTGCGACTACCGGCTTATTTCATGTAGGCCATGGAACAGATGGTCACAACCTTCAATCATTACCATACTCCTGCAGACTCAGACTTATGATCAAGAGGGGAAAAGCCTTGTATCTCATTAGCAATCCCCTGAGCCATCTGGTCTTCCTAAATTCAAATACTGTAAGGACAATGCTAATCATTTCAAATATTTACTAAAATCTTGGAGAAACGATCATTTTCAAGCTTCTATAATTGATTTCTCATCTATTTAGCAGATCACATTTCTTACTCAGAGGCCATTTGTTGCCACAATAAATACCGACAATGTATTTATCAGCTTTATCTGCCTTTTTAAAAACAATACTTTTAATGCACTGGAACAATTCATTTATAGTGAAAATGCTGATTAATTGCTGTTTAACTTTTCTTACTCTACATAGATGTACACTTTTGGAGAGCTCTGTGCTCAGTTATTTGTGAAATAATGTAGAAGCTAATTCAGAAATGAATCCATAACAACAATAAAAATCTGGTTTACCTGAAAGCAGACATTGAAAAACCAGGGAATTTTATTTTATAAAACCTTAAAGCTGCAATCCTATACACAGTTACCTAGGAGTTAAGTCCCATTGAACTGAGTGGGATTTACTTCTAAATAGATATGCACAGGATTATACTGTAAGTAACTAGAACATTTGTTCTGAATATTTATTGCGCGCGTAGAGGAGAAATAACAACTCGTCTGCAGAGTGCTGCCCCAGGAGGCTGTTCCAAGTGGTCCGGAGTCTGGTCGGTCCAGTCACTCCGGACCCACTGGAACAGTCAAAAGCCTCCTGTGAGGCTTTAGCGAAGCATTTCGCAGATAAAATCGATCGGATTAGGAGTGGGATATCGTACGTCGTGGACACAGGGAGTGAGCAGGAGGCGGCCAATGGCAGACCGGTTTTGTGGGATCGGTTTCGGCTTCTTCCTTCTGATGAAGTGGACAAGGTGCTTTCATCTGTGAGGCCGACCACCTGCTTGTGTGATCCTTGCCTGTCCTGGCTCATCATGAGCTGTAGGGAGAGACTGGGTGAGGGGATCAAGGCGGTGGTGAATGCCTCCCTCGAGGAGGGAGTGATGCCATCAGCCCTCAAGGAAGCAGTAATAAGACCGCTTCTAAAGAAGCTCTCCTTGGATCCCCAGGATTTAAACAACTTTCGCCCAGTCTCCAATTTACCATTTCTGGGCAAGGTGATCAAGCGGGTGGTGGGTGCTCAGTTGAAGGCACACTTGGATGAAGCCGATTATTTAGATCCGTGCCAGTCAGGCTTCAGGTCTGGACATGGGACGGAGACGGCCTTGGTCGCCTTGGTGGATGATATGAGGAGGGCTTTGGATAGGGGCAAATGCTCCTAGTCCTCCTCGATCTCTCAGCGGCTTTTGATACCGTTGACCACGGTATCCTCCTGGACCGTCTGGAGGGCTTGGGCTTGGGAGGCACTGTATTGCAGTGGTTCTGGTCCTTCCTCTCTGGAAGGTATCAGAGGGTAGTTCTCGGGGAGGAGGCTTCGGACCCTCGGCTTCGGACTTGTGGAGTGCCACAGGGTTCCATCCTCTCCCCAATGCTATTCAACAGCTACTTCAAGCCGCTGGGAGCTATCATCAGGAGCTTTGGGGTGCGGTGTCATCAGTATGCGGATGACACGCAGCTCTACCTCTGTTTTAAGTCCTCACCGAGGTTGGCCGTTGAGACCCTGTCCAATTGCCTGGAGTCCGTGGCTGGCTGGATGGGAAGGAACATGCTGAAACTGAACCCCGACAAGACCGAGGTACTTCTGGTGGGGGACAAGGGAAGGTTAGGGGATGTTGACTTGGTGCTGAATGGGGTACATCTACCCCTGAAGGACCAGGTCCGCAGCTTGGGGGTCATTCTAGACTCCCAGCTGTCCATGGAGGCTCAGGTGGCAGCTGTGAGCCGGGCGGCGCTGTATCAACTCCATCTGATACGGCAGCTGCGCCCCTACCTTCCTAATCACCTGCTCCCATCAGTGGTTCATGCCTTGGTCTCCTCTCGCCTAGACTACTGTAATGCGCTCTACGTGGGGTTACCCTTGAAGACGGTCCGGAAGCTTCAGCTGGTACAGAACACGGCGGCTCGCCTGATTAAGGGCAGCCGCCGGCGTGATCACATCACGCCAGTGCTTAATGAGTTGCACTGGCTACCAGTTGCTTGCCGAGCCGAATTCAAGGTGTTGGTTTTGACCTTTAAAACCCTACACGGCTCCGGCCCAGCTTATCTCAAGGAGCGCCTCCAGCAACATCAAGTAGGCCGCTCAACAAGGTCTGCCACGGACGGCCTTCTCCTTATCCCATCAATCAGAGCAGCCAGGCTGGTGGGGACTAGGAAGAGGGCCTTCTCTGTGGCGGCCCCCACATTATGGAACTCCCTCCCTAGTGACCTTCGCCATGCCCCCTCCATGATGAGCTTCCGCATTAAAAACATGGCTGTTCAGGCGGAAATATGGGGTGGGTTAGGTTTTTAATAAGAATTTTTTATACTGTTTTAATCATTATATTTTATTGTGTTGTTTTACTGTATTTTAATTGTACATCGCCCAGGGTGGCCGGGTGACCGGCCAGATGGGCGATTAATAAATAAAATGAATAAATAAATAAATAAATAAAACTCAGACACACTTGTAGGGTACAAATTGTGGTAAAAGTAATGGGCCACATTTATTGAATCATCAGTTGGAGATTTATAAAGGGAAAAAAAGTGCAGGCACTAATTACACTGGCTATCAGCCGGTCGCCATTGCTATAGGGCAAAACATCCAGCAAAGGAGGGTGACGGCATCCAAGTCATCCCCTCCTTGCTTAACACCACACGGTGCTGGAAGGTCTTTCCTGCAGTCAGCCTCGTATGGACCATGAGGTACCGGCAGGTGAGGTAGGAAGACCTCAGGGACATGCCTTATCTCCCCAAAACCGAGCCATGAGGCATCGGCGGCAGGAGCCTCGGGCACACCTCTCACCTGAAAGGTGCCATAGGATGATCACCGAGCCCCTAAAACTGCCTAATCCCGCACTTAACCGCCAATGTGACCGAATTGAAAATGCCACTAAGCACCCAAATCTTGAAATACAGTGTAGAGTAGGCGAAACACAAACATTGCCCCCGGCCAATTAGGACAATGAACCAAAATTCCTACTCGGCCCCTGGAAACAGGCGACCAGTAAAACCTACACTGCAAACAGGGATGGGAGGGAGCCGCTTCAGAAAGGAGGTAGGAGGAGAGGCGTGCAAGCCTAATATAACAGCTCTACTGCCCCTCCCACTCTGCCTCCTGATTGATGGGTAATGAATCAGGCCATTGCGGTCTGATCCGTTATTCCCCCACATGCAAATTATTCCCCCCCTGCCACAGCTACACGTGGCTGGGAGGGACATTTTAAAGGCAGCCAATTTACCCTAACAGCACAGATGACTTGACTATCATGTTCAGTATTAAAAGTCATTCATACACAAATGATTAACCACCAATATGATTCTATAATGAACTGACACAACACTTAAAATATAATTTCAATTTAACACAAACCATGTTTTGGACACTGTCCCAAAAAGCACTTCAAGCGAGTCAATTTCATATGGACAATTGAACAGTGTATTCTTAGGCATATTCACTCACAACTCACAAGTCCCACTGTGTCATTAGGGTTTACTCTTAGGAAAGTATCCATAGAATTGCAACTGGCAGAGCAATCCTGTTCTTTAGTTCATCATAGTTTCTGCCATAATACATGATCAAGAACACATGATCATGCCTGCCATGTGGCAGTGAGGGCAGCAAAGAAGGGTGTCTTCTCTGCCTCCATTGCATCCTCAAGTAGCCAGCCAGCAGAGTTATTCCATTTGGTCAGGGTCCTTTAACTTCTATCCTAGTAAATGGAATGTTGAAGCCCATGGACTATGTGACATATTTGCAAGGCACTTTGCAAATAAAACTGCTTACCTTCATGCCAACTTTGGATGCCACAGGTGATGCAAGTCCAAATGAGGTGTCCAGCCATCCATCTGGTCCAGTTTTGGGGGATTAGTTTCAGCTTTTGAAGCCCAATGATGTGGACAAAACATCACAGTGGAGGCAGTGTGTCCAACAACTTGACCTGTTAACCCTTGCCCTCATGGGTATTTCAAACTAGATGGAGGGGACTAACCAGGTGGGGCCAGTGCATGTACTGGAGCAGGGGCAGGTGCCCGATGTCTTGAAGAAGGCGGTGTTGCGGCCACTTCCAAGAAACCCGCACTGGTCCCAGAGGTGTTTAATAACCACTTGATCACTAATATCACCTTCTTAGGAAAAGTGCTTGAGGGGGTGGTGGCCACACAGTTTCAGATACTCTTGGAAGAAACAGATTATCTGGAACCTTTCCAGTCTGAGTTCAAGCCTGGTTTAGGGACTCAATCAGTTTTGGTTGCCCTGACAGATGACCTTTATTAGGAGACAGACTTGAGGAGTGCAATCCTGTTGATTCTCCTTGATCTCTCAGAGGCTTTTGATACCTCTGAAGGATCACTGGATCCTTCTGGACCAGCTCCACAGGTTGGGAGTCAGGAGCATGTTGCTACAGCGGTTCCACTCCTATCTGTGGGTCATGTCCAGAGGATGGGGCCATAGCTCAGTGGAAGCACACATGCTTTGCATGCAGAGGGTCCCAGGTTCAATCCCCAGCCAGTCCAGGAAGGGCACGAAATACTCTTTGTCATAAATCCATCCAATTCCAAGATAAGCCGTAGTCGTTATCACAGTCCGAGGGCCGAAGCCAAAATATATCATTCCTCAATAGAGCAAACGTAAACCAGTTCGGGATCAGGCAAAGTCATGGTCAAGGTCGTTCCAAGGATCAAAGGTACAGAAGTCTGTGGTTGGGAGCGTCTGGCTTTAGCTGTATTGGCAAACAATTGCTTCCAGCCTCTGAGTGTGTTTGGGACATGCCTTTTAAGCAGGCTCTGATTAGTAAGGCTGCCCAACTGGGTCAGGCTGCACGTAGCCTGGCCCCACCCCAAACACACTCCAGCACAGCTGGTCTCTGTCTGACCTACTGGAGGCACAACACTCTTGTGTTGCTCTTGTGGAGAGTCGCTGCCAGTCAGTATCAGCAATACTGGTCTAAATGGGCCAATGGTCTGACAGTATAAGGCAGTGCTATGAGGATAGCACTGGATGACTATACCTCAGGCCCATGGTAGTCAAGCTGTGGGGTTCTGCAGGGTTCTAATCTGTATATGTTCTGTCAACATCTGGATGAAACTGTTGGGAGCAGTCATTAGGAGATTTGGAGTAAAGGGTCATCTATATGCTGATGATACCCAGCTCTGTTTCTCTGTATCATCTAAGACAGGAGAGGCTGTGCATGCCCCGGACCAATGTTTGGATACAGTGGTGGACTGGATGAGGGCCAGTGTCTGGATGCAACAGTGGACTGGATGAGAGCCAATCAGCTGAAGTTGAATCCTGACAAAACAGCGGCACTGTGGTTTCCTTATCCAGGAATTAGGGAAGTTGCCTGTTCTTGACAGGGTTGTGCTCCCTTTGAAGGAGCAGGTGCATAGGTTGGGGGCACTCCTAGATCCATCTCTGTCAATGGAGGCACAAATGACCTCCATGGCAAGGAGTACCTTCTTCCAACTTCAGTTGTTTTGTCAGCTACAGCCATTCCTGGACAGGGAAAGCCTCGCCACAGTGATCCATGCACTGGTAATCTCACAACTGGAGTATTGCAATGTGCTTTATGTGGGGGGTTCCTTTGAGGCTGGCCCAGAAGCTGCAGCTAGTGCAAAATGCCACAGGTAGATGCTGAGTGGGACAGCCAGGAATGTACACCAGTACTTTAGGAGTAGCACTGGCTGCCAATAAACTACTGAGCCAAATTCAAGGTGTCCATGCTATTATATAAAGTCCTACACTGCTTAGGACCAGGATACCCGACAGAGCTACTCCTCTATATACCTGCGTGGATGTTAAGATCTAGTGGGAATGCCCTCTTGACAGTGGTGTATTTGCCTGGGGTTCGATATGTGGCAACGCGAGACAGGGCATTCTTGATACAAACACCCCAATTGTGGAACTCCCTCCCCCTCTCATATACAGTTGGTGCTGAGTCTTATAGATCTCATAGATCATAGAGTTGGAAGGAGCCTACAAGGCTATCAAGTCCAACCCCCTGCTCAATGCAGGAAACTAGAGGAGGGGTCTCCCATCCAAGTAATAACCAGGCCTGACCCTGCTTAGCTTTCCATGCTCAGACAAGCTGATCCAGCGTGAACCACAGGCCTGTCTTAAAAGCTTTCAGCAACAACTAAAGACTTCTTTGTTCACTTAGGCTTTTGACTAAATCTGTGTTGTGGCATCTTTTAATATTACTTATTTTTTTCTGTCTGCCCCTGTGTAACTGTTTTATTGTTTGATGTTGTATGATTTTATTATGTTCCCCACTTTGGAATGATTTTATAATGAAAAGCAGGAAATCCATTTTTTAATAATAATAATAATAATAATAACAACAACAACAACAACAACAGACTAGCAACTAAGGATGTCGCAAGACTGTTGTTTTGCTTGGCATATCAAACTGAAAATGCTCATATGGGAAAAAATGATCCTTTAGATACCCGGGTCACAGATAATTTAGGATTTTAGATTTGAGAGCCAGTGACTGAGGAGATCCAGGTTCAAATACCAGTCAGGGTTGTAGTGGGGAGAAGAACCTTGTAAGCCATCCTGAACTCCTTGGAGGAAGTACAGGATAAAAATGCATTAACTAAATACAAATAAAAACAGCACTTTGGACTGTGCCTGGAAATAAACTAAAAGCCAGAAAATATCTTCAAGAACTGGGGAAATAAATTCCTCACAACAAATGCCATGGGGCATAGGAATATTCCCCAGTCATATACCAGTCACATAATCAAATAACACCCCTACTGCATCTACCTGTTATATAGGACTAGCTGTTGCTCGCAGCTTCGCTCGCGTGAGGAAGAGTGACCGTGCCAAATTTGGGGTAGATCTGTCAAAACGTGATGGAGCCTATGGACAACGCCCCCCACACAACAGTCATTCAGTCAGTCATTTAAAAAGTTTCCATCCCTTTTCACCCCCTTAGAGAACATTCTCAATGGCCTAGGGGAGATTTGCATACCCACCCCTATTGGCCCCTGCAGGAATTCATACAAACATTCTAAGTGTCGTATGGGCTATTTGCATAACTGCTCCTATTGGCTCCTGCAGTAATTCTGAGGTGAGGCCGATTTGCATAACTGCTCCCCTGTTGTTTTGCCCATAGGAGATATGAGAGTGGGGAGATTTTGCCCCCCTTTTTCACCCCCTTAGGGACGGAATGTCCAAAAATCCTTCCTTAGTGGGTGTCTACGTCATAAAAGCAATGTTCCTTCAAAATTTCACGTTCCTAGATTAAATGGTTTCAGTTGGGCGTTGATGAGTCAGTCAGTCAGTCAGTCAGTCCTTCTTCTTTTATATACATAGAGTGGAAGTACCACAGTGTGGTGGACTACTTATTTCAGACACATTTAAAAAAATAGTATGATCAACTCTGTCATCTACTCGGTTTGTTTAGGTAGCTTTATGGTTCCTGATCAATTACTTTCTAACAATTAATTCTCTAGTAGGCAAAAAAAAATCAGCTATCTTAAAGTCATGATTGCAGATGAGCAGCAAAAATGATAATTTCAATCAGCGGTGTTCAGTTCAGTAGCAACTTTTAACTTTTTTCAGTAGCATTTTAACACACATGCCCCAAAAGGTTTGTGTATGGCAATAATGGCCCAACTTCAAGTAAATCTAATATTAAACATGATTATGACTTCCTGTATGAGGAGGTGATGCTGGAAGTGCACAAAGACCATCCTGCGGAAAGATGCTGCAAAGCAGATCTGGTTTTATGTAGAATGGAAGCAACACATCATCACTGTCATTTCTATCAGCATTCAAACAGCAACGGCTTCTATCAGAATATTTTGAAAGTTGGTAAATTGGTTTGTGTACAGATATTGTTCTATGATCAAGGCAGCTAACCAAGTTAAAGCAAGCACATAAAATTCCATTTTAAAATTCAGCTTCAAATTCAGCTACACACATGCCCATTCCCAGCTTCTCTATCAGCCAACACATATAATAAGGCACAATCCTATGCATGTTTGGACAGAAAAAAAGTCCTACAACTCCCATCATTCTCCAGTTAGCCATGCTGGCCAGGGAATGCTCCAAGTTGTAGGACTTTTTTCTGTCTAAACATGAAAAGGATGGCAACTTTAAACACTTTTGATATTATTCTGTCAGCATCTCTTAAGAAGTCCAGAGCTGTATATTTAAAAGACTGCAATTGGTGACAGTCAGCCCTAGGCACTTGCTTAACTGTGATTTCTTTTAAAATATATACAAAAAAACTTGCAATGTTAATTTACACAAACACCACCTAGATTTTTTTCCTTCTTTTTTGGTATAAACTGCTTCCACATTTGCAAGCCTTTTTCAAATCTGATATTTTAGATGGACCATGTATAGAAAAGATTAAAATTCTGTTGACAGAACGTATTTCCCAACCCTGTGGGGAGCTGAACTAAAATGGGGAATCAGTCTCTCCCCACTCCACTGATGGAAGCCATTCCATTGGCAGGAGAGGCTAACTGAATACAAGCAAGAGGCAGGTGGCTACCAAGAGGAGGGCCTTTTCTGTTATGGCACCCCGGTTATGGAATGAGCTCCCCAAAGAGGTTCGCCTGGCGCCTACTTTGTATTATTTCTGGTGCCAGAACCTTTTTGTTCTCCCAGGCATTTTAATCATTTTAATCATCTTAATCATTTTAATCTTGTAGTTGTTTTTAATTCCATTATTGTAACTGCTGCTGCTAGCTCTGCTGTTTGTTTTTAATCTGTGGTTTTAAATTTTATATTTTATATTGTATTTTATGATTTTAACTGTTGTAAACTGCCCAGAGAGCTTTGGCTATTGGGCGGTATAAAAATGTATTAAATAAATAAACTCCAGGATTTTCTCAGACATTAACCATATTGAGTTCTGTTTATTCTTAAACCAAGAAGAGCTTTAAAGAAATGTAAGAAGGAAGACAGCTATTTCTATTCTTTGGGCTGAATGGGACCCAAAGAATAGAAATATTATTTTGTAAAAAACATAATATTTTAATAGATTATATGTTCCATCTCTATATCTTTCATCATAGTACTTTTAACAACAGTATCTTGAAAAATGGTTATAGATGGACTTTCCTACAACCACAGAATAAAATGTGAGGTATACATTTATTTATTTATTTATTTTATTATATTTATACCCCGCCTTTTTTCCTGGCAAGGAACCCAAGGCGGCTTACATAATCCTCCTCCTTCTCCTCTCCATTTTATCCTCATAACAACCCTGTGAGTTAGGTTAGGCTGAGAGTCAGTGACTGGCCCAAAGTCACCTAGTGAGTTTCATGGCCGAGTGGGGACTAGAACCCGGATCTCCTGAGTCCCAGTCCATCATTCCCCTAACATCACACTCCTGAGTTAGTTCTGCCCCTGACCTCCCATGCTGAGCACAGAGGTCATGAGCAGATGCTTGTGCATTGGGGATCCATGTGGTCTGGATACCTGCCCTGCTCTTGCAGCTCCACATGAGTGCCCTTCATGTGAATAACACAGGTCTGTTGATTGCAAAGAATGTGTGACAATCCTTACATTAAAAGCTCATGTCACTCACCCACAAAAAACAATGACTCTGTGTGATTTTTTATTATAGTACACACAGGTGAAATGCATTTAACAGTTTCAATCAGAGCCATCATCAAGGGTAGGTGTGGTTGGGCACCAGCTGATGGCCCACACCCCAGCAGGGGGCCACTAACAAGAGCCCTTGGAGTTGCCCTTCCTCTTCACCATTGCAACCTATTTGTTCACCCATCTCTAGCTCCAGCCCAGACAATAGTGGTGGTGGTGGTGGTAAGAAGTAGCTGCCACTGCCTACTTGCTCACTGGCTTTCTGCCTTCCAAGCAAGCAAGTGGTAGCAATGATGAGAAAGAGGAGCCATAGCAGCTGGTGAAAATACTGGTGTAAAGTAGACTCACTGAAGGAGGGGGCCCACTGAGGGTGGCTTGCCCAAGTGCCCTCAAAAACCTGGAGCCAGCACTGGTTTCAATATTTAAGTTTAAAGGATGACAAGGGATTACAAAAGCAGAAATGTTTGGTTTAAAAAACAGTAAGCAGCAAAAGTGTTATTTGATTTCTGCTTCATGCTGGTAACTGAATGGTAACAATTTCTACAAATTACCTTAAGGCAGCAGACACAAAGGCAAAAAGGTTGAACTTATGCCAAAGAAAAACAAAGGAGTGGAAACATATAACCTATTCTAGCATCTGATTTCTTCAAATAGCAAGATATTTGAAGAAAGGTGTAATTTCAAGTATTGAGAGCTATTTAGATAGAGCCAAAGAGACCTCAAGGAGAGATTCACTGTCCACTTCCACTAGAATAATCTCATTTATTACAAATATGGTGAACTCCTAGTATATATAATTATATAATTAACTAGGAAGTAGTCCACCAAACAGTATGGTTTGCATGTCATACAGATGATGATAGCTGAGTGGGCTGCTAAGCACCAGATCAAACTTCCCTCCCTGTGTTGCAGCACCTTCTTTTCTTTTAGCCCTGGCTTACTCCAGTTTGTCAGCCCCCCCCCCCGCCCCACATCTTCCGCCCTGTTGTGGAATGAAAATGAATGGCTGGCAGGTTCACATCCATTTAAAATTCACCTTTGCTATTTCTTTCTTCATTTAGTTTAGGATCAATTTAAAAAATGACATATTTGACAGCAGCTCATGATCCTCTGGGAGGTTAACACACTAGTTATGATCCAGCCAATACTCAATTTTCATAACATATATATACATATAATTTAGCAATTTAATGCCCCACTCCAGTCCAGAAAGGATACCCAGAGCAGCTTACATGGCTATTAAAATCACATAAACAATAAAAACAATACAAACTAGGCAGCACAGCCCAATGAAGTACCAGCAGAAGGCAAATCTGAAATCAATGGATCTATAAAGTAAAGAGAAAATAAAAAGGTTTTCATCAGGCCACCCAAAAAATATCAGACTTGGTGCCAGATTAAATCCTCCTCAGTTGGTCGTTTTGAAGCTGTGGTGCCATTACCCAGAACACCTTATCTCCAATCACCATTAATCTCACCTCTGATGGCAGAAGACTTGGAGAAGGACTTCTGAAGCAGCTCTTACCTGGACAGATTCATGTGGGAAGAGGCAGTCCTTAATGATTCCAGGTCCCAGGCTGTTTAGAGCATTAACTATTAAAGTCAGCAATTTGAATTATGCTCAGAAACAGAACAACAGCCAATGCAGTTGTTTTAAGACTGGTGAAATAAGTTGCCCTTGCCCAGTCCCAGTCAGTAATCTAGCTGCTGCCGTATGAACCAACCACAGTGTCCCAACAGTTTTGAAAGGCAATTAGTGGTGTAGCCAGGGCTCAGAGGGGTTGAAGTGCCAGGACTTTTTGATTAGCAAGGATGATGGAATTATCTGCCATCCCTCTCAGACTTCTCTGTTACCTCTGATCTTTGCTGTCATCTTCACAGTAGTTGCGGGGGAGAATGGATTTACTGAGCAACAATATATTGTTGTGAACTATCTCATGCTCACATACGTAAAACACATGCACATATAGATGTGGATCAACACAATTACCTGCAGTGTTGGACTCTCCTGGGGGCGTGGCCATGGGGACTGTCGGGATGAGCGACTGCACTTCAAAATTTACCACTACACCACTGATTGCAATAATCAACACCCCATCAGCTTCACTGAATTTGATGAAAATGAGAAGTAGATTTAGATGTCATCAGTGTCTAATGGTGCTTTACTCCAAATCCCAAGATTACCTCAATCACTGGCTTCAAATGCTGAATAGCATGTGGGACAGAATAGGCCTCTGTAGAATGTCATAGCATAACTGGCATGGGATAGAACAGAAGTCCCATAGCAATAATTTCTCCAACCAACCATCCAGGCATGAATGGAACTACTACAGCACAGTGCCCCCAATCCCCGCTTTAGATTGCTGATCCAGACAGATACCATAGTTAAAAGTATGTTATGGTCAATCTTTTTAAGATATTTATTGTTTTATACTGGTTTATATTGGTTTTTATATTGTCTCATATGTGTTTTTATGTAAACTGCTTGGAAATCCTGGAATGTCCAGCAGTACAGAAGTAGCTTAAATAAATAAACAGTACTGAAAGTCCACATGTATTCCAAGATACAATGGTTACCAGACAGGTCTGAACATGGAAGACCAGAAATAAAGGTGAGAGTCAATTGCTGGGATTTAAATGAACAACAAATTTTATTTATTTTACAAAGCAGGATTTACATAATTCAATCACCTGGCTAGGTACTTAATTCCCTCCCTCCAGTCTGAGCAAAACAGGGAAACAGGGCTTCTCAGGGATGTAGCAAGACCTAAAACATCCTACTCTGCCTACTCTCTGCACACGGCCCTTGGCTTTGCAGCCTTCCTTTCTCCTCCCTCAGGGCCTGGTGCAAAAAAGTGCCACCACTCCCACCAGCAAAACGAGGGCTGAGGGAAGGTGATGGGATTCCAATTAGAACCTTCCGTGTGACTCAACACAACTGCCCCCCCATAGGTATCATTTTATGTAAAGCCTATTAATCTGGCTTTGGGGGTCATTTTGGCTCCAACTGCAAGACCCCTTCCACAATGCTTCATATGATCAATGAAAGTTACAACTGATGAACAATTAGTATCATTCAGTGGAATAAACTGCCCAAAAGGCAGCGTACACTATCCAAACTCGCAAAGTATGGGATAAAATTCTAGCTGTGTTGTGATTCCAAATCATTATATCTTTATGATGCTGACATAAATGGTAGCCCAGCAGCTCCAAATCTAGGCCAGACAGTAGTTGATAAACTAACACCACATTTATAGTGTTCCAGATTAAAACTCATTTTTCATCAGTGTGCCGCTAGCCAGGGAACTAGGTAAGAAACACTGGTCTCCAATTAGCATATCAAAAGAAACAAACAAAATCCTTCCTGGCATTCCTTGCCCCAAAATCCAGTTGTGTGAACAGCTGCTTTTTTTTTGTTTTCAAAAAGATTTGACACTTATTAGTGACATACTAAAGAAAGGACAGTGATTCTCCTTTCTTCAATACATAAAGCTGTAGCAGACAATAATTCCAAGCTTGATATCATTCATTAGTATAAGACCAAAGGTGGTGTAGACACATATGACCAAATGGTCTCCATACAGACTTACAAACACATTTATTTATTATTTACTAACTACATCTCTATATACCAGTGTGTGGCGTGGAGCCAGTGTGGCATAGTGGTGAGAGTGTTGGACTGGGACTCTGGAGATCCTGGTTCTAGTCCCCGCTTGGCCATGAAACTCACTGTCTTTGGGCCAGTCACTGACTCTCAGCCTAACCTTCCTCACAGGGTTGTTGTGAGGATAAAATGGAGAGGAGGAGGAGGAGGAGGATTATGTAAGCCGCCTTGGGTTCCTTGCAGGAAAAAAGGCAGGGTATAAATATAAATAAATAAATAAATAAATAATACCCCATGTTAGAAACATCTTTGAGACCTACAGTAAATATAAAAACAAACGGTTTGCAGGGTTGTTCTGAAGATTTTACCAAAGGTATTTTTTTTTATTTAGAATGAAACCAATGTGCTTAATGGCAAGTAATAATTAATAATTTTTGTAATGGGGGGGAAAAGGCGAGGTTTACAAAGAGTAAATGGTATAAATCCCAAAAAGGAGGTGGGCTTGGCCTTCCTAATATTAAGTGGTATTATATAGCTAATCAATTAAGATATATAATGGATATTATAGTTAAGAAGGATATTATGTGGTTAGAGTTAGAAGCGCAGGAAACAGGAATTGGGATGGAAAAAATTTTATTTTTTAAAAAAACCCTAACAGTATGGTAAAAAGAATAGAAAATCCCTTTTTGAAAAATATGTTAGGGATTTGGAACAGTAATAGACAGATTTTTATACCAGGGATATCCCCGTTAACCCCAGTGGTAGCAATGGAGGACTTTCAAGAAAATGCACAGCATTTAGAAGGCTTATTTAGGAAAAAAAAGGTTATCAAATTAATGGATTGGATGGGAAAAACAAAACAGACAACAAATAATTGAAATGTTTGGGCCAGGCAGAATTTTGTGGTTAAATTTAATGCAATTAGATCAGTGGACTAAGAAATGGAAGAAGAGAAATGAGCATGAGAGGGAACTCACTGGATTTGAAAAGGAAGTGCTGTCTAGTGAACTTATAGAAGGGAATGTTTCTTCCAGAGGGTTAACAAAGGAGATATATAAAATGTTTCAAAAAATTGAAGTGCAAAAAGATAATCTTAAAATGGTATGGGATATAGAATTTGAGGAGGAGATTTTGAACACAGGGTGGAAAAATATTTGGGGCAGACGTATATTAAGAAACATGTAAGTAAGGATAAAAGAGAATTTTTTAAAAACTATTCGGAGATGGTATCTGACTCCAGTAAGTTTAAATAAAATGATCAGTAATTGTGCTCCATTGTGTTGGAGAGGATATCAGGAACTTGGTACTTATGGTATGCTCATATGTGGTGGAGTTGTAAAAGTGTATTGGATTTTTGGAATAATTTTTTTGTAGAAATTTCAGAAATTATTGGCATTAATTTGGAGGTCTGTCCAAAATTAGCATTGTTATCAATAACGGAGAAACTTCTGTGCTCTCAAGAGATAAAGGAATTAATTGTAAGTTGTTAATGGCGGGGAGATTATTGATAGCAAGGAAATGGAAAGTTCAACATCAGTACTTAATTATTGATTGGTATAAAGAGGTGTGGGATGTTGCTTTAAATGATAAATTAACATGTAATATTAAATGTAAAAAGGGACAATTAAAGAAAAATATTTTTAAGGATATATGGGGACCATTTCTAGACTATGTTTTAGTAAAACCATGTCAAGATATGATGTATTTTTGGAATATAGATTAATAATGGATTATGTGGATAGAATTATTTCTTGGCCCCATGGTGACAGGTGCACTTTGGAGTTATATGGATTTGTGGGTTTATTTTCTTTTTGTATGTGTTTATTTGGGGGGGGGGAACCGGTGGCCAATGTCCATTCCCATATACACACACACACACACACACACACATGAATATGAGAAAGAGATTGCCTGTTTGATTGCCTGGCTGGGGCATGCTGGGAGTTATAGGCCAAAAGCATCTGGGGACCCAAGGTTGGAGAACACTGGCCTATATTGTTTGAAGCTGAACAACCCATGGTGGTGTGAATATCCAAAAGATGTCGCTTCCTACTCCAATCTGGGTCTACAGTTGATCAAACCCTGGGTTGAGTCTATGGGCATAGCTGGCTTGCCAGGAACATCAAGAGAGACAGCATCAGAACTAGTAGGGCCAACTATTGCTAACAACAAGGAGAAAGGCAGGTGTCATCTCTGCAGCTGGCAGAAAAATTCAGGATCAGCTTTCAAGTAAAACAGATGGTTAAACTATGGTAACCCCGTTAGTAAAATCTGTATCCATTTCCAAAACATTTTTTTGTTTTAAGATTAAGGTTTGTCTCTTAACAATTCTCCATAGGCAGTTTGGAAGTCCAGTATGAACTGTCAACATGATAAAGACAAATAAAGCCAAAAGGCTTGGTATCAGTCTAAAGATTGTGTGGTTGTGGGCAGGGCTCGATTATCCATTAAGCACAATAGGCACAGTGGCTAGGGTCTACAAAACTGCAAGGGCTTATGAAAAATTTGGGACCTACAAAAAGATTCAATTCAGTTAAAACAAATTATTGTTTGATTTAGTCGTTTACTTATACAGGTATATGTCTTAAATAAAAGTAAACTAAACATTAACTTTGTGGATCTGTTTATTTGCAAGATCACAGGTGATATCTTCACATTTGCGAAAGTTCATTCTCAATTGAGAGTAGTGCAAGTGAAGATAGTCATTTCCGTCCTGAACCTAAGTCTGTTCTTTATACATTTCAGCTTTGAAAAAGAGCACTCCCCTTCACAACTTGTTCCAAAAAGCAATGTCAACATTTGGAAAACATGTCACCAACTTGTCCGTTATTTGTGCAATGATAATTTGTGCTACAGTTTTCCTGTCTGCATACATATGTAAAATGCATGCAAGTTCTGATAGGTATTAATGTCCTTGTTCTAGAGGCCACTTCATCAGTGGACATAGACCTATCCACAAGAAAACTAAACCTTTCATTTGGTGTAACATATGCTGCTTGCTGTCTGCTCAATGCAATGATAGGTTAGAAGGACTATGTGCAGAATTTGTCACTGGCACTCAAACCCATGTCAGTATTATATTATCCATGCCAACTTTGTATACTAAAAACAAACAAACACCAGGTTCTCAGTCATCTGAGTTGTGCAGTGTCCTTGTAGTTGGATGGTGTGAGTTCTTTCGTAGCAGCATTCTCAATATTGGCTAACGGCTTGGCAAGGCTTTCAGAGCTTACTCAAATTGTGTTAAGGGTGGGTGTAGCAGTATGTCTTGTGCGAATTGGTCAGTATTCCATTATTATTTTTTTTAAAAACTGATTAGTGGGGAAAGGAAAACCACCTGGCATTTCCCCCCTTCCTGGAAACAAGGGATAGAACCTCTCTGGGCCACTGTAGTAATGTTTCTGATTAGCTCTGCTATGTAGGAACACTAGGTGGCAAGGGCACAGGTCAGGAGAAGGACAGAAAAGTCCTGGTATGTTTAAATGAAAAGATATGAATGTGGGGGAGTATCTGGGGACTCTGGACTATTGTTTTGGGGTTCCCTGTGGATATTTTGAAGGTTGAAATCTTCCCAGAGCAGTGCCGCACTAGCCCAAGGTAACACACACCACCCCTGTGTACAGATCTATGATTATGGGATATGTACAATGTAAATATTCATCTACAGATCTATCTTGGGGGCCTATGATTATGAGAGTGCCTAAGGCCTGTAAAGATGTTAATCTGATCCTGGCTTGCGGTGTGTGTTTTGCTGGGTTTGCCTTGCTCCCTTCATAATCATAGCTCTTATTTCAGAAAAGCAAGTAAAGTAGAGTAAGTCACTGTAGGTTGATGCTGGCTAGTGGCAATTACTTTTAAATATTTGGACTGAAATTTAGCTCAATTAAGAAAGTGTTTAAGAGGACATATGCACATTTTTAAAGCAAGAAGCTTATAGCTTACAATTAAGGTATTTAAGGGCACAATCCTATGGGGTAACCCTCCGAATTCAGATAATGGGCATCCTATGGAGAGCGGGAGGCACACGGAGGCGAAGGTCACCTCAGTACTCCTCTCACTCTGCAAAGCACTTAGATGGCTTATTTCAGCCGTCCAAGTGTGGCACTTTGGAACAGGAGGGAAGGAGGCTGAGGCGCCACCAGGATACATCTTATCTTGGTGATGCAAGTCTCCTCCCCTCCCTGCCCTACCCCCAGAACACCCCCAAAAGCCCTTCTCTGAGGTCATTCTTATGGCCTTGGAGAAGTAACCGGCGAAGTTCTTTCCATGCCAACTGTGAGGGGGGAGGGTGATCCAAGTGCGGATCCCCAGCTACAAAGTCGGAGCTCTTTTCCAACCTCGTAGCTGGGAATCCAAAAATCCTATGGCTGTCTAGATGCTGTCTAGTGGCTATAGGATTGTGCTGCCCCTAGTTTTCTCCAACCAGAAATTGTATGAACAACTCCCAAGTTACTAGATGGCCTGCTTCACCACAGCAGCTTTGGATTTTCATTTAGCTTTTAAAAACATACATCTGACATTCCTTTCTGTTAATAGAAGAAAGAAGAAAAGTGCTCGTCAAATCATTTTATTTTTGCTCAGTTTCATCTTTCACATTTATATTCACTCTTCATTCAATATGAATAGACCTTTGCAGAGGGCTGGGATTCAAATCAATATCAAAACCATTGCTTTTATTAATAAGTAAATAAGGCTTCTGAGTGGTTTCTCGAGATTTACCACTTCATTCTCATCCATGGTTAATTATAGGGCTTGATTTCAATAAATAAAGTACTGAATTTGAATATTTGTCTCTTGATATTAAGTGGCCTCAATTCATTGCTGAATTAGGTTTTTTTTTTGGCAGAGTTGAGAAAAACTGTTTTAAGCTATTCAGTAATTCTAAAATAAGCTGGAAAATGTTTCACCATTTATAATGCTGCACAAATTCATTTTTCATGTCTGGAAAAATGTAATTATATGGTTTTGTAATATAAAAGACATTACTGAATACACTTAACATACATTTTGCAAGTTCAACCTAATTAAAACATGTGTTAAGTAGTGAAATGGTGACATTACATAAATTAAATGTCGAGAACAAGACAATTTTTATCTTCACTTATTTTATCAGTTTTGTTTGTAAACAGTCTCTACTCTGTCAGACACTCTTCAAAATATCAGAACAAAATGTAATGTACTCAAAACAATATGCTATGAAATAGAAGCATTACAATAAATTATCAATTCATTGTAATTATCAATTACAATACAATTAAGAGAGCAGCTGTAATAACTGAAGCCTATTTGGTGTTCTGTCTACATGATTGTAGTCACTGGGAGGGGAAGAGCAAGGCCATGACCATTGGCCCTGCAATTGCATTACACTAGCCCTGCTCCCCACACACTGGGGGGAATGTCTGTAAAGGAGAGCCTGCTATATGTTGGTTCCCCCAGCCAAGGAACACGGGGAGAGCCAACATGTGTACAGCAGGTATCCCTTTATGAACATCCCCCCCCACAATATGTGGACAGCAGTGATGGAGTCAGTGGGTGCTGCCTCACTATCCTTTCTCCATATGATTACATTTAGGGATGGGGGAGTAATTCATTCATCTTGCATTTCAATGCAAAATTACATAAGTTCACACTTTCGAGCCACTACGCAAACTGAAACTCACTTATCTTTCAAAATTCGCACATCTCAGAATTTTGCAATGGACTTCTACAGTCAAAAAAATACATACAGATACAGCACATTGCTATCTGTGAAGACTATCTGTACAGGAAAATCTTTCTTGTTGCATCTCAGGCAGTGCAATCCTATGGCCCTCTAGACAGTATCTAGAGGGCCATAGGATTTTTTGGAGTCATAGTTCTGATGTACAGGCCTGTGGCTTATGCTGGTTCAGCTTGTCTGAGCATGGAAAGCTAAGCAGGGTCAAGCCTGGTTATTACTTGGATGGGAGACCCCTCCTCTCGTTTCCTGCATTGAGCAGAGGGTTGGACTCGATAGCCTTGTAGGCTCCTTCCAACGTTATGATCTATGAAATCTATGTCAGAAAACAGCTTTGATGTTGGAGCTGGGACTCTGCACTAGGAGCGCCTTTGCCCCCTTCACAGCCAACGTGGAAAGAACTGCACTGGCTGTTCCTCCAAGGTCATAAGAGCAACCTCAAAGAAGGGGTTTAGGGGATGGGGAGGGAGTCAGGGAGGGGAAGAGACCGATATCACAAAAGGTATGACGTATCTTGGCAGCACCTCAGCCTCCTTTTCTCCCCCTCCGAAGCACCGCAGTTAGACAGCTGAAATCGGCTGTCTAGCTGCTTTGCAGGGTAGGAGGAATACGGAGGCAACCTTTGCCTCCGCGCTCCTCCTGCCTTGCATAGGATGCCTGTTATCCTACCCATTCAGATGATTATGGGCATCCCCATAGGACTGCACCCTTAAGTGATAAACACTCTTTCCATATGATGCATAGTTTTTGTATGTTGTTTGCTATCAATACTCTGCAGTGTATACTGTCAAATAATGAGTCTTTACACAACAAATACCTTTCTATCATTGAATTAAAAAGGGACATGGAGGAAGAGGATGGGGGAGGTCAATTTTTATCTTTCCCTGGAGGAAAGGAAGGATAAAAATGAATCAATTGTGATGTCTAACATAGTCTTTCTATTGTATTTCTTATATTTATTTATTAATTGTACACTTGGCCATACAACTCAAGCTTAAAAATCTGAAGCCAAATACTTGCCTCTGAAGAGAATACAAAGGCAAGCCAATGATAGTACAGCCTGGTTATATGTTGTGCAGCTGGATTTTATGCAGGTTTTCTTAGAAGTAAATTCTACTAAGTTCGATGGGGCTTACTCCCAAGTAAATCTGCACAGCATTGTAGCCTTAAAAGTCTTTAAACTTTCCCCCCCTTGCAATATGCTACATCAAGAGCAGAAACCACACTGTTATATATTGTATACAGGCAGTCCCTGGGTTACGAATGTCCCGACTTACGGACAACTCATACTTAAGAACGGACTGCCATATATGTAAAAATCTGAGTTATATACAATGGTCCGTACTCACGAACGCACGCACTATACTTTGCAACACTTTGAAAACATTGTGCAGCTTCTGTTCTGACTTACGTACACATTTTACTTAAAGACAGACTTACGAACAGATCTCAGCAAGGAAGGTCATATTCAGTTTACCCAGATTTTTTCCTATTCCTATTCACTAAAGGGGAATAGTGACATCCTGAGAAGGCATGGAGAGAGCATTTCTGTGGCAATAATACTATCTTTAAATGGTTCATGAGTAAGCCAGTGTGCTCCTCTTTTGAAATGTTTACTCAGTGTAAATAAGCTGGTACTTCAAGTACCGTTTGTGTGGTGTGGTATCCTGCAAGTTCTGAAACCACTACTTGATCATTTACACAGGAGTCAAAACATTTAGTGCCACATTTCTGTTATTTTTATCTTTTAGGAAACATATTTTTCAACTGAAGGAAGAAATATCTTACGAAATTAGAAAGTTTCAAAGATCATAACAATCCTGGCATAAGAATATAGTTGTAAACATCCAGAAGTACAAACTCCTTTTAAGTAAAACCAAAACCAAATGACAATAACATTTTATTGGGGATACCTCAATAGGCCAAAGAGTGAATAATCCAGAAGTCCTACAGAACCTGCTTTCAAGAGTTAATATACATTTTTAACATTGCCACTTAGTCTGGTTCAGATGAAACAGAACTGCTTTCCTGGCAAATCTCCAATACAGCAGTATCCAACTCGCATCTCCAGGCTGAGTCCCTTCTAAAGTTTGAGTCCTGCCTAGGCAACATGGAGATAAGATTTTCTTTCTCACATGCTTCTCCAGCATATGAATCACAATTCCCATTTGATTGTCTTTATTATCTTTGTTAATTTTTGTATGAGTGCAATTGAACATAGTGTTTACATTTGAGGGAAAACACATAGGATTGCACTGTAAGATACCAAGGCAAAAATCCTGCACGCTTGCTGCTGCCAAAATCCCTGTGAAGCCAAAAGGACTCCAGCACAAGCTGATTGGCATGATAATGTTCAACATGTGCATGGGTACACAACTGTCCACATGAGGATGACAGTATGATATAATTTTCCTAATTATTCTACGAATAGCCAATGTACAAAATTGAAGGAAGGCTCCCCTGGAACTGTAAATGTTAGCATTGTAAGAAAGGAAAATTTGAACTACTCTTCTTATTTTAGTGATGCACTGTGTAATATAACCCTGGCTGAATGCCTAGATATGGATAGACCAGAAATCTAGTCACAGCTAATGCTAATTAAAAGTTCAAAATGCCAAGTAAAAACAATAAAGGATTTAGCTATTCTAGAGAGTGAACACAACCCAAATAATTGATGTATCCTACAATAGTTAAAGGATGAATTCAATTTTGCTCAACAGCACTGATAGATCAAATCGTATCAGTTAAGTGCATCAGTATAAAATCATCTGTTCTAGTCCTTGCCTTATATATGCAATTGTGTTTTAGATTTTAGTACTGGCTGGTCTGGATGTTTATTATTATTGCTGGTCTTTATTGATTTTATAGATTTTTCCTGTTTTATTATTGTATAAGAGTTTACTGTGTAAGCTGGCTGGAGAGGGGGTTTGCCCTTAAAGGTGTCTTAGAAATAGTTTAAATAAATAAATAAATAAATAAATAAATAAATAATAAAATATATAAATGAAATAACTCACTAATAATAATACATACGAAGTAGTAGCACACATTCATCTGCAGTGAAACCATTAACTGCAGCTAGTGATGATGGAGAATCTTGAATGCTTAATGATAATACACAGTAGAATTGTACATGGAATAAGGGAGGAGCTAAGCAGCAGATCTCATGATGGGCATGATAGTGGGTTTTGCTAGGCTTTTCAGCCCAGTGGATCTTCTTCGTTTAAATTCCCTTTCCCTATTAGAAGCAATGGGGATGAATTAGCTATAGGCTGGCAGGATCAAGAAGCTTGATCTAGGCCCTTCTTGGGGGAAATAAAGTGGCTTTGGATCCAGTGAATTCAAAGCTGGCTGGCTCCACCCCAACCCTGTCCCAGGGTTGCCCTCAAAAGGATACTTGCTACCATGAGTGAGAACGCTGCCAGTAGTAACTTTCTGCTCACAGAACTTTCCACAGGCGCAACTGGGCCACTGGGGTGGATGGACCCGCCGTGCTACTGATGGAGTCCTTCTCCAGAAGCAGTAGGGCACCTCCATCCCATCCTAACCCCACTCACCGCCCAGCTAGGAGATCTGGGGGTTAGTTAGGACACTCTTACAATCATGTTTTTAATGGATAATGTTTCAAGTTTACCACAGCAATACAGAATCAGAAGAAATCAAACAAGATACAGAGAATCAAAACTCTTTGCTAGGTCTTCAAACAATAGCTGAATTCAGGAAAATGTATATAAATCCAGGGAATGCTGCTCTTGGACACTGAAAAAGTGGTCAGTTCAATTTAGCTCTTGTTTACAAGGCTGTCATTTAATCAGTCCTTTCTTTAATTGTCCTCTCCAGCCATTATCAAAATTTTGCACATCAAAACAGTAAATTCCATAAACTGTATGACCAGGTACAAATTCTATAGAGCACTTACTTCAACAAGGTTTACCCTGAACATTTCATTAAAACTTATGGATTCTCGTTTGTCCATTTTATTGGCATTAAACCTGAAGTAGTAAAGTCCAATTTAAAGAAAGATTGGAAGATGTATTTATACAATCTGATTTTGCTAAATGTACTGGTGTTAAGAATGGTCCATAGTATTATATGTGCAAAATTTACAAATAAGTCTGAAAGTTATCAGACACTTTTTTGTATACTTAGTCAGAAGAGTCCTGACACTTCATAAGTTTCAGCAAATGCTGATTGTAGTTCTGAGTAAATATAGGAAAACACATTCTAACTTAAGACACCACGGTTGAGTTCAGATACAATAATTTCAGTCTAATGAACCATGGCATATTACACTGAGAACAAGCTTTGTAAATGCACTCCCTCCTCCTTTTCCCTTCTCCATTGTCTTACACACTCTAATGCCAAAAGTTCAGGGATGGGGCGGTGGTTAATTGCATACTCTCCAATTGCCCTGAATTTGCTGGGACAGTTCCACAAACACTTACGGTAAGCCATCACAGCTTCTTACTTTCTTATGCAGAGTCCCAATTTGTTATGCAGAGCCATGAATCCCCCTGCCTCCTCCCACAAGCTATTTAGCTTATCTTCGATTTTGCCCATGGACCCTTTAAGCAGGAAGGGAACAAACAGAGGATGCGTGTGTGTGTGTGCGCGCGCGCGTGCGTGCGTGCGCACACTCTACCTGCTGCCTCTGACCAGGCCCCCTGATAAGTAAATAAGACCCATTGAAGACATTTGTACTTACACCTGAGTAACTGCGTAGGATTGCACTGTTTGTTTTAACTTAATTCAAGTTAGTTAAATTCTGTAAGATCATTCTAGTTTAAGTGTTTCTTTAAATCTAAATTGTGTGAATAGAACACAAACAGTGCTTTAAACTGGGGCCTTTCCACAATACAAAGAAAAACAAAGCTGTTCAGCCCCTCAAAGTTACTCTTTGTGCTTAAAAGCCAGAGCTGTAGAAGTGTTGGAGCAAAACGCTGAAGGGGCTCAAAACCACAAAGTGTCTTTTTGTATTTCCCCCCACCCAAAAGCTCCCCCTCCTCCGCATCTCCTTCTTTTCTTCTCCTTCTCCAACTGCCCTGAAAATGCGGGACCAATCCTGACAATTTTAAAACAAAAAGAAAGAGATTGCCTTGCAAGTACTGACCCCCCCCCCTTGAAAAACACCAGATATCAACAATTAAGGGTTTAACTTAAGTAAGGTTAAAAAAATACAAAAGCCACTAATAAAATATTATAAAATAATATATAATATAATAATGTAAGAATTATAATATATAAGATTTTGTGTGTTTCCTCTAATAACTGTTGTACTTGACCATGCCCTCTGGTTGCCTGGCCATACCCTTGGCCACACCCTCACGTTGCCTGGCCACGTCCTCTTGATCACACCTTCATGTTGCTTAACCATACCTCTTACAAATTCACGTGTATCCCTATTTTCATCTGTGAAATGTTAGAGGGTATGTAATTGTGGGGTTAAACCACAATTTTTACCATTACATTCGAACTGTAAAACAGCCATGGATAACTTGTCATACTACTCATTGCAGTAAAGTTTTGCAGTCTAAACCAGGGGTGGGAAACTTGCAGCCCTCCAAATATTTTGGCCTACAACTCCCATCAGCCCTAGCCAGCATAACCAATGATGAGGCATGATGGGAGTTGTAGGCTAAAGCATCTGAACTCTGGAGGGCCATAAGTTGCCCACCCTGATCTAAACACTTGGATCTTCAACTTTGCCCCAGCTAACTCTTGTTCTTTTAAACTTTTGTTTATGTCAGTCTAACAGGATCAAAGTGTGTACGTATATCTCATTAGGATTAAAAATAAGAACAATGCCTTAGATATGATGTGTCAGTAGAGCATATTGATAGTAATGATATTTCAGGAAGAAGAAAAAGAACTAGTCCTATTTATGCTGAAATGAATATGGATGATGTAAGTTGATTAGGAACTCTATACACTAAAGTTTTAAATGTATCACCTTGGGGTCATGACTCATTTATAAAATAATTTATAATTATCTATTGTTTAAATTGTTGTAGAAACATTTCCTTAGATTTATTATTTTTGTTTTGTTATGAAAAATTATAGTATTTGAGAGCCCAAAGCTGAAATTGGATGCATTAAGCACCTCACCTGACTCTGGACAGGTTTTAGCACCTGTGGTAAAATGCTAACATTAAGAATACTTCTTGTTTGTTTTGTTTGCTTTTCATGCTACTACTCTGCTTGTTTTTATGTCTAAAGGAAGTACAATACCTGGTAACGAATTTGTCTCGAGGTTTTTGTATAAACTGTCAACACATAATACCTTTGTGCATTCTCCTTATAGGTTAGCCACACGTCTTAGTTTACTGAACAACTTAGGGTGCAATCCTATGCATATTTAGACAGAAAATAGTCCTAAAACTTCCAGCTGGCTGGGGAATATTGGGAGTTGTAAAACTATTTTTTGTCTAAACATGCATAGGATTGCACCCATAGTAGCCGTTTCTCGTGGTATTATTTGTGTATTTTTAATATTTTGTTAGAAGAGCCATTAAGAAAAAAGTAATACAGATATTCTGCCACTGTGTAAATATGCAATAGCGGTGTCTACCACTCTATCATCTGTCAAAAACAACTGTTCTCAAGAGGATAAAGCCCACTCTGGGGATAAAAGCTATAGGTCTATCAAATTTATCTTAAAACTCCTCAGAGACGGAATGCCAATTATGCATGAAATGCCACTGTAGTCCTTGGCAAGGACTGAATATATTTCCTTGGGAAGGATACAAAGAGTTGGCATATAAAATCTAAATAAACTGCACCTCAATAATGCATGACAAAAAATTATCTCACACACAAAAAAAAACCTTTTACCAATCAGCTCAATCTGTACATTAGTTTTAGTTGCAGCAGGAAAACTGGATCCAGTACATCATAAGGTGGGGACCATGATCAGTTGTATCAAATGCAATCCAAGCTGTTCAACTGGCCCTTAGGAAATTATGTGTGGAACCAGTTGTCCCATTGCAACAGGTATGGACCCTTAATACCCAATACAACAGACCAGTTTATACAAATGAAATAGTAAAGCATATCTTGGTCTGTACCATTTCTGGTTGCAGGAGGACAGCTATAGATTTTGAGTACTTCCCCACATTTTAAAAAAATCTTCCTGTGAAATGAAAATTAGTTATCTGTGACAAAAAGTCAGCCTAGCCATTTTCTGAGGCAGGCATCTTTTTCCATGTGGGGGTCATTCAAACATAAGCTCACCCTCAACTGAAATCTGAAGTGAGGGAATTCAAGAAAAAGCTTACTACTTGATTCTATAAACAGTCCCTACATTCCTTGGCATTCAGATACAGTATAGAACACACGTGGATATTTTGCATTCCATAGGAAAAAAATTGGTGAGCGACAGTTCTTGAATTACTTTTGCCATTTAGAAAACTGTGTACATAAATTTCTATATAAAAAACCATTAGAGATTTTGTTCCTGATACGCTTGCTGGAAAGCCAGTATTCCGCTCATTTCTCTCATTAGCATATCTAGGAAAAATAATCTATCACTTATAATATAGAAAATTCCAGTATACATTTTAATTTTTTCAAAAGCATGACTCTGTGTACTAGAAAATAACATGGGGATCAGTCCTAGCACAAAATTGAAAGAGAGATAAATGGATTCTATCCAATATTAGTTCTACTTAGAATAGATATATTGAAACGAATATGACTTAAGTTAGACTAACATAGGATACAACCCAATGTTGTTATTTTTTAATTTAGAGGTAAGTATAAGGGAGAGAAAACAACTTTAAAGCAGTTTCTGAAATAGTACAAGTTCAAAATACAGTTATTTATTATTAAGAGAGTTACAATAAAAGTCCATTGACTGGAATGATTACTAAAACACACTGATTAAGCAAGTTTGAAGAAAGACAATGAATACAAACTAGCCATATTAGTGGCCAGTGTTCATTGCCATATCTAGTCCTGTTATAATCTATTCTCGAATTTTGCCCCATCATGGTAATTTTAGCTTTTGAAACATTATTCTTTTCAAACCTCCCATATATCAAACCAGATATATATTAGGTTGTATTAGAACACAACCCTATGCTGCACTTACCAAAAACAAAAGGTATGCATATGGTCATCAAAGTGTACTGTCTATGTTAAGTTTCAGTCCCGAAAGCCTACCTCACTATAGAATAGCATCAGATGCTTCTTTTTATTTTGTTCCTATTTTTATGACAAGTAATAATACAAAAAGAAAATACAATAATATAATAATAATAAATAATAATAAACAAACATATAAAATATAATAATATAAACATATAATAAACAAGAATCTGTACAGTATGTACAGCATGTATTATCTTATGAAATCTTTATAATATAAACCTTTTTTTAAAATCCTCCAATTCTTCAATATGTTGACCATAGTGTGAATTATCTTCTTCCTGGGAGCAGGGAATGGAGAGCCTTAAAGGACACAGCTTGACCTTCTGGATACAGCTAGTCAGACCCTCTGAGCTCCCCTAGTCAATGGAGATTTGTACTGTATTGAGATTTGTATTGAGGGAAAGTCCACCACTTTATGGACTTCTTCCAGTGTTCTGTGCTTGCCTATTCCCTCAGGAGGACGGTGCCTCCTCCCAGACTCCATGCAGGTGTTACTCTTTTGGGGGTTCCTTGCAGGGTACAGTGTAGGAGAGCCTGGCCTGTCTGTCCCTTACTTATCAGCTTCCACTGTCTCTCCTCTGGCTGCAGGTGTCTTCCCTTTCCTCCCTCACTGGTTATCATTTCCCCCTAGTCTCTCTCCTTGTTGGCACAAGGGGCCTTTTAACATTTTCCATGGGCATCAGGCATCTTGTACACATAACTGGCTGAGTAGGTTGGCCTGCAGAACTGTCAGAGGAGCCAATATGGTGCAGCTTCCAACACATGGCATTAAACCTGCCGGATTGCACCAATGGCCCAGATCACACAACACATCTCCTTCAATCCAGCCAAACATGTAGAAGGCAGTGAATGCACACAAGTTCTCCCTATCAACCTAATGCAGTGGGGTCCCACCTGTTCCCACACAGGGACAGAACACTGGAATGCCACCTATAGTTCAACATGCAAAGGTGAAATCAGTAAGATTGATTTTCTTATTAAAAGTAGGAAATCAACCATGCCATTTCTGCCCATGTGCAGTGAAGTGCAGGGCCGGTGCTACCATTAGGCCAACTAGGCGGCTGCCTAGGGCGCTGGGCTAAAGGAGGCGCCAGAAATGCCTTGGGGGGAAAAAAATACATCACGTATTTTACCAAGTTTGTTTTACCAATCATGTCCTGTGGCGGGGAAGGGAAGGCGAAAGAAGCGCACCCCTCCCTCTCTCTCCTCCAGCTCGTTACCAGGAACAGCAGCAGGCAGGCTCCTCCTCACAACCAGCATCAAAAGAGGCAGAGAAGGCTACAGACTGGAGGAGGGGAGGCGGGCAGGGGCCAATGATGGGAGGCTGGTGGGAGGCTGGAAGGATGCACCTCCTTCGCCTTCCCTCTCAAGGATGCACCAGCAAACACCTCCTTCGCCTTCCCTCCCTAGCGTGAGCCTCAGGTTCCTCAGCTCAAGGTCCCCTGAAAGCAGTTATTTCCAGCAACCAGGGAGGGAGGGAAAGGTATTTTAAGCTAGCTGGGGCTCCAATGTTTTAATTATTTACCATGCTTTTCTGTGTTTTGGTTTTAAATGGTTTTAGGATGCAATCCTATGCGTGTTTGGAGGGGGGAGGGAATCCTACAACTCCCAGCATTCCCCAGCCAGCCATGTGCAATCCTATGCACGTTGAGGTAGAAAAAAGCCCCACAACTCCCAGCGTTCCAACAGCCAGCCATGCTGGCTGGTGAATGCTGGGAGTTGCGGGGCTTTTTTCTGCCTCAACGTGTTTAGGATTGTGCCCTGAGCTGTTGATGTTTTCTTTACTGTACTTTGAATATTGTTGTCTGCCTTGAGCACTAGGCTGGTAAAGGGAAAGACAGGATAATATACATTATTCTGATAAAGAAATATTGCAACAAAGTGATAGAGGAGGGGAAGTAGCAAGTTTCGTAAATCCCCTCCTAAATTTGAACCAGATGATCCACGGGCTCTCTCTTTGCTATGTTTCTACTACATGCATCCCCCCCCCTGCAACCCAGAAGGTGTACGAGTCAAACCGGTGTCTCTGCACCTCCACCCTGCGAGGTAGGACAGGCTGCAAGACGCCCTTTTGTCTCTATTCCTCACAGGTAGCGCCACCACACCTCTCTCACATCCTTTTTTCATATCCCTTGTGCTGCCTGCAGGAGGAGACAGGCTTTTACATATATATGGAGTAGGAGAAGGCCCTTGGGAGTTCCTGGCATAGCTGGGCTGATGTTGCCTCTTTGCTTTCCTCGTGAACACAAAGGAAAAGTCTCAAAGTCCACAAAGTTTTTCTATGGGGCTCGGCAGTTCCCAGGGAGGGAAATTTATTTCATAATGGGCATAGGGCTGGAGGGAGGGAGGGCTCAAGTGGGAAGGGGGGGCGCTAAATATCTGATCTTGCCTAGGGCACCAAATTGCCTTGCACCGGGCCTGGTGAAGTGTATATGCATAGGCAACCCTTGGTTGTTTTATTGCTATGTGTACATGCAAAGAACAGCTGAAGCAGGGACAGCATGCCAAGGAGGAACTCACTCCCCTCCACATGTTTGGCTGGATCAGAGGAGATTATTATCCTATCTGGCCCAATCTTAACTATCCCAAAATTCCATTTTTTAATCAATGGTGTTTTAGGATTTATCCAGGTCTTTGTCAACATTCCTTTAGCACCTGCTAACAAGTTTAATGACAATTCCTATTGTTTTTAAAGCTGGGTTGAAGGATTTGGCCCAGGATTTTTCATTTGTTTCAGGGTGGGGAGAGTATTGTTATACTCATGCACCCCACTTCCAGCACTTACACAGGGGTTCCAGCACTTACTCAGACTTCAGTTTCCTAAGAAGTACACTGGACACTTGAGGTATCCTGACAGATAAGATTTAATCACACTGAGCTTAAAATGAGGATCCACAGCATTACCACTCCAAACGACGCCTGTTCCAGCTGACTAGGAGTTTCTAGTAGAGTGTCAAAATCAGCTCTCTTCTCCATCTTAGATCCACTCCCAGCACAGCCTGACTTCCTTCTACAGTCACAGGTCTCACTCGCACACTCCCCTTGGCCTAGTACACTGTTCTCCAACCCTGGGTCCCCAGATGTTTTTGGCCTACAACTCCCAGCATGCCCCAGCCAGCTGGCTGGGGCATGCTGGGAGTTGGGTCCCCAGATGTTTTTGGCCTACAAGGTTGGAGAACACTGGCCTAGTAGAATAAAAGGTTACCAGCTCAAGGGGTTACAGAGTTGAGGGGAAGGCAGGGATCCTGAATCCAAGAAGCACTGAGTTGTAAGGGATGCCTGGAAGGTAATTTAGGCTGACCCCAAACATGTAACAGTATTTTTTGTGTAAAAAAATATTGGCCACCTCATCAGTATTGGTAAGCCCCCTCACTGAAAAGTATTACAGTTCTGCAAGGTCCCCCGGAGGCTCATTTCTCACATTAGCATATCTAGGAAAAATAATCTATCACTTATAATATAGAAAATTCCAGTATACATTTTAATTTTTTCAAAAGCATGACTCTGTGTACTAGAAAATAACATGGGGATCAGTCCTAGCACAACATGGGGGTTCTGTGAAAAGTGTGTGTGTGGGGAGGGATTCAGCCCTCCTTTAATTTTAATGCAGTTCCTGAAGTCATTTAGAATTACCACTTGTGTGAAACACAGGGCCAAACTAAACATTCATCCAGTCATTCATCCATGTCTGGATTATGTACTTTATTGTAAATGCGTGCAGTCCCGATTCAGACCATGATGCTCCAGGAGGGGGTAATTTAAGCTTTCCCCCTTCCCGAATTCATCCCAAAATTCCACCTCCCTGGGGGAGTGGAATTTTAGGATGAAAATGTGAGGGGGGAAGCATAAATCCCCCCTCCTGGAGCACCATGGTCCTGATCTGAATCAGGATCATGTGCACTTACACTAAAGTAAATAATTCAATCACGCATAGCTCTGTTATGCATGATTGGATGAAAGTTTAGCTTGGTCCACAGTAGGAATCCTATTAATCATTAATGATATGCAGTACCTATATCTAGATATTCTGTATATTTTATGCATCCACCAAATATGTATAAATCCAGGATATTGTTTGTTCTATGTCACACATCTCTCAAAAGCAGTGATATCTATATAGGTATATAAAAGAAAGTGTCCTGACTGACTGACTTATTTTGACTGACTCATCAATGCCCAGCTCAAACCGTTTAATCTAGGAACGTGACATTATGAAGGGACATTGCTTTTATGACGTAGACACCCACTAAGGAAGGATTTTTGGAAATTCCATCCCTAAGGGGGTGAAAAAAGGGGGCAAAATCTCCCCACTCTCATATCTCCTATGGGCAAAACAACAGGGGAGCAGTTATGCAAATCGGCCTCACCTCAGAATTGCTGCAGGAGCCAATAGGAGCAGTTATGCAAATAGCCCATACGACACTTAGAATGTTTGTATGAATTCCTACAGGGGCTAATAGGGGTGGGTATGCAAATCTCCCCTCGGCAGTTTAGATTTAGAATGTTCTCTGAGGGGGTGAAAAGGGAGGGAAACTTTTTAAATGACTGACTGTTGTGTGTGTGGCGTCGTCGCATAGGCTCCATCATGTTTTGACGAATCTACTCCAAACTTGGCACAGTCACTCTTCATCACCTGTAGACTCTCAGGATTAACCTGATTTTTCTTTAAGATCAGATATTTCTGTCAGATATTTATGAACTGCCACAGGCGCCCAATCAAGAGTGGATATGCAAATCTCTCCTATGTCAAAACAGAATGTTCATATGAACTGCAGCCGGGGCCTACACGGGGTGGGGGTGGGGAGCTGGGATTTCATTGTTGTGTAGTCCCGGGGGGGGAGCAGGGATTTCATTGTGTAGTCTCACGGGGGGGGAAGCAGGGCTTTCATTGTTGTGTAGTCCCGGGGGGGGGGGAGCAGGGATTTCATTGTGAAGTCCCAGGGGGGAAGCAGGGATTTCATTGTGTAGTCCCGGGGGGGAGCTGGGATTTCATTGTGTAGTCCCCGGGGGGAGCAGGGATTTTATTCTGTAGTCCCGGGGTGCGGAGGACACAGAGAATTGATTGTGTAGTCCCAGGGGGGGGGAGCTGGGATTTCATTGTTGTGTAGTCCTGGGGGGGAAGCTGGGATTTCATTGTGTAGTCCAGGGAGGGAAGCAGGGATTTCATTGTGTAGTCCTGGGGGGGAGCAGGGATTTCATTGTGCAGTCCCGGGGGAGCTGGTAGTCCCGGGGGAGCTGGGATTCCATTATGTAGTCCCGGGGGACCTTTCCTATGGAGCGATTCACAACAGCGGTCAGCTACCTTAAGGAATGGTACTGTTAAGGACAGGAACGGTGCAGGGCTGTTTGGCGCCCTAGGCCAAATTATATTTAGCGCCCCCCCTCTCGTGCCATGGGGGGGGCTCCGGAGCAAAGCAGCCCTGCTCTGCAACCCCCCCCTGCGCCGCCGCCGCCCCACCACCACCACCTACCTTCCCCCCGCCCCCGCTGCTGGCTGCTGCTGCTGCTGCTGCAGCCGCTGCCGCCTCCTCCTCCTCCGACGCAACCCCCACACTTTTTTTTTTTTTTGCCGGGGAAACCAGGGCAACAGGGCTGTTTAAGCCCTGTTGCCCTGGTTCCTCCTCCCGCCAAAACAACGCAGGCGGGGCTCCAGAAACGATGGGAAGCAGGAACGGGAAGCAGGAACCGTAGGTAGGTGGCTGGTGGGCGGGTGCGCGCGCGCGCGGGGGGGAGGTGCAGCGGCGGCGGCGGCAGCAGCTGGCAGGCAGGCGGGGAGGCGCGGCGGAGGCGGCAGGCGGGGCAGGAGCGCGCCGGAGGCGAGGAAGGGGCGCAGAAACGCTGCGCCCTCTTCCGCCACGCGCCCTAGGCAGCCTCCTGGGTCTGTCTAGCGGTAGCGCCGGCCCTGGTTAAGGACAATGTTATGCCATGCCCCTATCACTGTGTCCTTGAAACCACTGACAACGGGTAGTTTTACAAAGTACTTCACACACATTGGACAGTATCCTATACTGTTACTGCACCGCTGCTAATTCTGTTGCACCAGTGGAATGGATTGCTAGCACAACAGGAACTAGAGGTACTGAAATAACCCCAGAAACAAGTGGAAATGCTCATTTTTAAATGGGACAGGTCAGCAGAGCTCCCTCCTGAGAGTTCTGCTGACCTGTTCCATTTCAGAAATGAGTGTTGCACTCATTTCCGGTTGTTTCGGTAACCACTAGTTCCTGCTGCACTAGCAGTCCTTCTGCTAGCATGGGGGCAGTGTAGGATACTGCCCATTATCTATAATGACCCTGTAAGGTAGGCTAGTATTATCATCCCATATTGCAGATGGGGCGGGCAGACTAAGGCTTGAAAGAGGAGTTTGTCTAAGGCCACTAAATGATTTCATGGTAGACAAAAGATTCCAACTGTGGGCTTTTTTAAATCTATAGCTCAACTTCAGTCATATTGCTATACCAGTTCACTAGGGATACAAACCTATATTTTTTCTTGGGCACAGGCCCCACTCACTTCAATGGGACTTCTATGTAAACATGGTTAGGTTCATGCTATAAATTTCTACATTTCTCCCCTCTAGTCTATGGTAGCCCACTTATCAAATTTCATCAGCCTTTACTTTCATCTTCTGTTTGTCTTAGTGAGGTATAACTTCCACTTATTGTAGATGTTACTATAAATATTAATGTCATCATGAAGCAAATGATTTTGGGAAACAAAAGGGGGGGAAACCACCTTGCCTTCTGCATGGGAAACACACAAAAATAAAGATGTAAGAAACTGATTTATATACAAAACATCAAAGGCTGCTGCAAAATAAAACACTCTTTATTTAGTGTTTTATCTATTGAATTACTGAACATGTATTGGGGGAAAAATACCCAAAGATAGCAAACGAGACACATAGAAATCAATAAAACTAAAGGAAGTGCTGAAATACAGCATTGCATTCAACCTGTAAAAAGTCCAATGAAGCTCAGTTACAGAGAAGAAATCATCAACAAGCATCGAACTTGTCTTTCAAGATAAGCAGATAAGCAAATAATTAAACATAAAAAGTCAGATCCTTAGTCCATCTTATATAGCAAGTCAGACCCTTAGTCCATCTATCTCAGTATTGTCTATACTGACTGGCAGGGGCTTGCCAAGGTTTCAGACAGGAGTCCCTCCCAGTCCTATCTTGAAGATGCTAGGGACTGAACCTGGAATCTTTTCCATGCAAAGCATATGCTCTACCATTGAACTATAGCCCTCGCAAATCCACAGTGAACTATGATTTACTTATTCAGTAATAAAAATAAACAATTATGTTAAAGAAAGTCATAACCTCTTTTCATTAATATGCAGTACTGACAAACCAGACTGGCCTAGGGACAAGCATGCTGTGCACTACTAGCAAGAAGGAGACAGGAAAGGGAGAACTAGGATATACAGGCTGCAGGCTAATGAGAACAGAGTTGCTAAGTCTTGTGTAATGTTACCAGTGGAAAGGGTGGGCTAAGGAAAGTAGTAGAAGCATTACATTAGTAACAATCTAGATCCCGACACAACTACCATATCTTTATGAGATATACAGAAGGTAAACTAGAGGCACTTCACCATTGTCTCCTGGCAACTCTTAGTAGGCAGTAAGTACTAATAAGTAGGGGTTGAAGGGTGGTTAAATTTCACAGTTTGAACTAGCCAGCCAGTTCTTTGTTTGCAGACTTCTATTCCTATTTGTAAGATGGCATAGTTACCTCTTACACCATTTACCTAGGAATTCAGGGCCTTACCAATTTCTACTTTCAAAGCGAAATGAAATTCCCAAATCTGGATTCAAATTCCCAAATCTCAACTAAAAACAACTGTATGTTTGCAAGTGTGTCTCATGCTGTTGGGTCAAAAAAGATTTACTCAAGCTATTCCAGGCCTAGTAGAAACTATCCTTTACTGATGCAGCACCTTTACCAGCAGGTAGCATATATATATTAGAAATACAAACTTTATCTGCAGGAAGCCCATTGCTATGAAGAGATTGATTTCCAACCAATATAATGTTCCTACAACATATGTAGGAAAACAAGTTGATGTACAGCTTGCCATTATGTATATAGATGAAAAGATTTCATAGATGGGGGAAGGGAATGATACTGATTATAGTGGGAAAGATTAATAATCAAATTTGTAAAGTTGTATTAATTGTGTTCTGTATTCTTAATGTACAGAAGCATTTAAAATGTTAGATCAGGTATACTTGGGGGTTTGAGCCCAGCTCTTTTTTTTTCTTTTCTTTTTTAAAATGAATTTATTCCCTTAGTGAAAAAGGTTCTTCTGCTTTGACTTAATTCCTATGATTCTGTGCACTGTGCAGCTTCTGAACTAATTCATATTTCCAGATCTAAAACCAGATTTTAAATCTCCAGACTTCTCCAATTTTTGCACTTGCCCCATCATTGCAAAGAAAAGCATCAAATGAAAGTCAGGGTAGGACAATTGAGAGCTGCAACTAAATACTGCAGTGTGGCATGCTTCTGTCCCAGCCTGCTAGCCAGCCATGCCCTTTTCCAGAACACTTCATTCCTTTCCCCGTTCAGGTTTTTCATTCCCTCTGCCCCGCCACTAGTCAGTAAGTCTGTCTAGTGAGCATGTTCAGTCCTTATTGGGCTGTTTTAGGGCTTCTTTCTCCCCACTTTGGGTTTTTTTTCTTGAAAGATTTTTTTTTTGTATATTTGCAAAACTGGGGGTTCTTTCAAGACTGCTGATAACTCCGTCTTGTGCAAAATGGTGCCATTTTGCCTACTTAAGGATTCACAGTCCTATCACTGTTAGTATAGGATGAAGATGTGCATTTATTTATCTATTAGCCCAACATTTTTCCCATTCCCCTCTCCAAACATTCTATGTTCCTCTCTTTACTTACCATACATTTTGTTTCCTCATGGGAGCAGGCATTTCTCTATCCATGCCTACATTTATGTTAGATCCCGAACCAAGAGACACTAAGTCTCTTTAACCTTTTGGTAAGCCCAATTACAAAAAAAAATGTAGCTGTGATAGAAATGCCAGCTAGGCACTACATAATTCCATACAGTGAACAGAATTCCCTTCCCCCAGCAGCCTCGTGTTGCTGGGAAGAAGTTTGCGCGTGGGGAGGGGGGAGAGTCAGACCACAATCAGGCCACTGCCTCAGGGCCAATTAGGCCAGCAGTGGGCGGAGAGTCGAGGTCTCTATTTAGGGGCCGGCATCTCCACCCCGAGGCAGTGTTTTCTTTTTCCAGCTCCCTCCCTCCCTCCCTGCATAGCAGTGTGGGTTTTGCTGGTTGTCCTTTTGGGGGCCGAGTAGGAATTTTGACCTGCTGTCCTAATTGGCCTCAGGCAGTGGGTGTGTTTCGCCTACTCCACACTGTGAAGCAGGGTTGGGTTAGTGCTTTGACTTTTGGTCACATTTTTGCAGGAAGTGCAGAAATAGGCAGGCATTTTAGGCTTTGGTGATCATCCAATGGCACCTTTCAGGTGACTGGTGATAACCTGATGCTCTCCTGGCTGTTGTCCCACATGGCACAGCTTGTGGGAGGTTGGGCCGCCTTTGGGGTCTCCCCTTCTCACTCGCTGGTTGTCCTGCGGTGCCAGGTGGAGCTGACACAGGGAAGGCCCTCCAGCACCACGTGGTGTAAAGCTTTGGGGCGGCGAGTAATCATGCCACCCTTTTGGCTTGGATGCTTTCGCCCGATTATTATTATTATTATTATTATTATTATTATTATTATTATTATTAATCGCCCATCTGGCCGGCCACCGGCCACCCTGGGCGATGTACACAGAATAAAAGCAATAAAATACATTTAAAACAATATAAAAATTTTAAAATCTTAACCCACCCCATATTCCCGCCTGAACAACCAGGTTTTTAATGAGCGACGGAAGCTCAGCAGAGATGGGGCATGGCAGAGGTCACTCGAGAGAGAGTTCCACAGTACGGGGGCCGCCACAGAAAAGGCCCTCTTCCTCGTCCCCACCAGTCTAGCTGCTCTGGCTGAAGGGACAAGGAGAAGGCCATCCGTGGCAGATCTTGTTGAGCAGCCCACTTGGTGTTGCTGGAGACGCTCCTTGAGATAGACTGGACCGGAGCGGTATAGGGTTTTAAAGGTCAAAACCAACACCTTGAATTCGGCTCAGCAAGCAACTGGTAGCCAGTGCAAATCCTTCAGCACTGGCGTGATGTGATCCCGCCGGCGGCTGCCTTTAACCAGGCGAGCCGCCGCATTCTGTACCAGCTGTAGCTTCCGAACCGTCTTCAAGGGTAACCCCACGTAGAGCGCATTACAGTAGTCTAGGCGAGAGGAGACCAAGGCATGAACCACTGATGGGAGCAGGTGATTAGGAAGGTAGGGGCGCAGCTGCCGTATCAGATGGAGTTGATACAGCGCCGCCCGGCTCACAGCTGCCACCTGAGCCTCCATGGACAGCTGGGAGTCTAGAATGACCCCCAAGCTGCGGACCTGGTCCTTCAGGGGTAGATGTACCCCATTCAGCACCAGGTCAACATTCCCTAACCTCCCCTTGTCCCCCACCAGCAGTACCTCGGTCTTGTCGGGGTTCAGATTATGATTTAAATACTGGCCGAGGGCCGGTTTAGTTAGAACCGCACTCCTCCCTTCGCAGATTTTTGATTGATTAATAAATGTGGCCCTGATTTTATCCCATACTCTTGAGTCTGGTCTCCTCATTTACTCCCTTACACGCGCAAATTGCTGTTACCATAGTAAACTGGTATGGACTGGCCACATTATGTATCTGTGTAACACAGATTTAATATTTTATTATACAAGAAGATACTGGCACCTGCTTCATCACTGTTTCTCATGAAGTAAATATTTAAGAGGAGTTGCATAGAAAATGCCACCCCCTTAACTGTCCCAGCAACAGCTTGTAAGACTGGCAGTTTTGGAGATGCCACAACTTTTGTAAGATACCAGATCTTCTGATCTTTATGAGATAGTTATCTTGGCATGGGTTCTTGGACTATTTACACAACTGAAATCAGAATTTCTGCAGCAACTGGAATGAACTCGATAGATTGAGCTACAGATGTTTGGGAAATGAATGAAATTGCAGTTTGCATAACAAGGTACACCTGCTGAAATTCCCTTTTCTACATAACTATTAAAGGTGCTATAGCCCCGTCCTCTTTTGCATTTGGTCATCCTATTTGAGGACCAATGTCACAATATTGCTAAAACACAAACAGGAGTACTACTTTTCTTTTAAAACAACTAGGAATAAGAATGTTAATGGTACCTGTTAAAAAATAAACTCCTTTAATGGCTAAGTTCAATGGACATCTTGTGCTTTTCTAGACAGACTGTCCTAACCAATCAATTATGAATGATGTTTCCCCAAAATAATACAAGGAGTACAGGCAAAACTGTACCTTTACATTGGCTAAGTCTCTACATTGGCAAAGAGAACTGGCAGACATCATGGTGTATCCCCCCTCCACTTTAAGATTCTTTATCAGTTAAGATACTTCTAAAAGCCCAAATTACATGACAAGCTCTTGACAGTCTTTGATTTTCCAAGCAGAGTTATTCATACACTGATCATAGATAATTCTATGAATTAGACAGCACAGTGGTGATCCTTTCACACCAACAAAATCCTTGCTTCTAACCTTTGATAACATGTACGGTATATAGATTTGTAGTGAAAATTACTCTCAAGAATTGCAACATATAGAAAAGGTTCATTCTGACAGTTTCAAATCATTATTCCACTTCCCTTTCATAGCAGAGAATGAATGAGTTTCCATACCTTTCAAATTTCTCTCACACTCACATCAAAAAGCAAATTAAAGAGTCCAATGGCATAATGAACTAGCAGGTTTATTGGCCTTTCCTGAAAAATAATCTTCAATTACCAGACCCAAATATTGTATCAGACTTTATCTTGGAGACTGCAACTTTTTTTTTTAAGCCATACACAAATAAACTTTAAGGATACTATTGGGGGTTTTCCCCCTGGGAAAATCCAAACATGTTACATGGAGATTCAAGAACAGAATTAATGAGCACAGAACTCATTTTTGAAATAAATAGGAGATACCACTTGTCATCATCATTAGCTTTTAATCCTTGTTGTTCAACTTAATTAAAACTGATGATCCAGTTTAAAAATGAACCCTGGAAAGGTTACAGCTTTCTATTGTCATGGGGGAAAGTGAAGTTAACTTCAGCTTTGATTCCATATCAGTGTACGAGTACTTTAAAATCAAAAGGACTCCTAAGTGGATCATCAAAATGTAATTTGGCAGTAAACAAGTTATTTTTTTTACTCATGTTATGGTCTGAAGCAACAGTCAGCTATTATAATAGGGCTTCTCTGGATGATTTTATTGTAAGGAACTGTAGGCAGTGGCTATCATGGATAATTTGACAGAAGTTAAAGGACACCAGAGTTATATGTGCAGAATCCTCTTATACAGGACAAGATTCATAATATGTATTTATTTTACTTCGTAAGTTTAGGTACTGATTTCCATTGGGCTATCAAAGGTGTTTACAGAAATGATAAAAATATATAATATACCGTAATAATAAAAACACAGTATAATAATCAATGGTCAACTATAGTCATACTGACTGGGTCACCCTTCAGGGAAAAGCTGCATGAAGAGATGGGTCTTGAGCAGATGTCTAAAGATCAAGACTGAATACACCTGCCTAATGTCAAAGGGAAGCGTGTTCCATGTATACAGAACAATCAATGTGTTCAGAACCATCAATGCACATGGCACTTTATTGGCAGCATAACCAAGGTTCCTACCTCAAGGAACTTGCAGTCTAAATATAAACCATAACATTAAGCTTTTTAAAAAAACTAGAGTACTGGTATTCTCTTGACATACACCCCATCTCTTTATCCTTCAGTAATCTGTCTAGGTTGTGTTGCATACCTGAAGTCATTAATGCAATATTAGGATTGCTTTCAATATTGATTAAAATTATGAGAATCAAGTAAAAGTAGAGCCCTGATGAAACAGGCCTTTACAATTTGTCTCCTCTGATGATATTTGCTTTGGAACCACTTGCGGCTCTCCAATAGCTCCTTGCCTCAGCCAGGTGTTTCTCAAGGAATGGAAGATTGCAGGGGCTCTATTTCATAGAAGACAGAGTGACGTGCTACTCTTTCATGCTCCTCTTAGTGTCACCAGCACCAATAGGATTAAAAAGGAGTTATGATTCATTCTCTCCTCCAACCCTGATAGGAGTGAGTGCATAGGGAGGCTTTGACGGGGAGGTAAGGAATGTCATGAGGAAGAGAATGGGTTGTGATCAAATAAATCTATCCTGCAAACCATAACCCAACATGGGAGAGTAAAATGGTAAACTACTGGTCATTAGCTGATTTAAATTATGCCACAGAACTTCCATATAATCAATTTACAACTGCAAATTCCTTATACCTGCTTTTTCATGATACTGGTTGAAAATTAGAGCTTGATAGATCTTCAGTCTATTTAAGTTATATTGCTACTAGACTCTGTTTATTATTTAAGGCATTTCTAAATATTGGTTTTATGCATTTGAAAGTTTAATACATTAATTGAAAAAGATTTATTGACACCCCCAGTAATAATAGGACTAAGCACAACTAACTAATGTCAGGAATCTTTCAAGGTGTAGAATATGCAATTCCAGGTTTCTTTCAACTTCCTTTAACAGTGAGATACTTCACCCAAGTTTGCATTTAACATCTTAAAAAGCTTGACACCCTCAGTCAGATTCTTATTCCTTCCCTGGAATGATGTATACACCCCCCCCATCTCCTCTTAGCTGAAGCAACAACTGCATTTTTCTCCATGCCAGATGATAGAATGGTGTCTATAAAAGACAGCTGAAATAGAACAATTGCTGCAAAATACTAATCCTTTATGCTTAACAACAACAAGAAAGACAGTATAAGCAAATTCCTAGTTAGAAAGGAAAGCCATGTTCAGAAATAAGGCTGAAGAACTCAGCTAAGATACAAAGATGAAAGAACAGCACCACCTAGTTCCCTATCTAAAAGTTTCCAAACATGTTACAGTGGCAGGCTTTTACTTCTTCAAACTAGTTTCAAGAGCATAAATGCCGCTTGTTATGCAGTGTCCAAATGATATACAATAGCCAGTTTGCCAACAGTTAGAAAACAGCTTTCTTTAAAGTAAATCCACAGACCACCATAGGTCATAGTGGGAGTTTGTTTGTTCAGCACTACTAGTGCTGGGATTGCAAGGGGTGTAATGTGTAGTGAAGGAAAAATATGTCTGAACGAAGCAGCAGTGAATAGGATGAGGAGGATCCTCAAAAAAAGCAAAAAAAAGCAACTATCGTTAATATTAGAATTTTAATACAAACCAAAATGCAGGTACAAATATTCCAATGTACAGGTCTTCAGCTGGTACAGCTGTTGCAGTGTGATCCTGCATCACCTTATACCCAGTGAAATGGGTATGTGTGCACCTGTCTATATATTTGTGAGAGAGGACTGTAACAAAGACAACAAATCCTGTTGAGTCCTGAGGCCATTCAGAACAAACAACAACATTTGTTCATTCAAAAATGTATATCCATTTGTTAGCCCACACTGAGCTCTCAAGCAGCTCACATTAAGATTAATAGGTAGCAATCCTATATACACTTACTTGGGAGTAGGCATCATTGACCTTAATGAGACTTATATCTAAGTAGACATGCATAGGATAGCACTGTTAATCAATCAGTCAAACAGCAGTAACAACACAACTGTGGAAACATTGGCTCTCTCTCCTCCCCAAGCACAGAAAGCTTTAAAAAAAACCCCAAAAAGACAGAAGGATTTTAAACCAACTTTTTAAAGACCAGGCAGAATTCAGTCAGGTGAGCTTCCCTAGAATGATGTGGTGACTTTAATATGAAAGTGGTTAAGTATGCAAAGGTAAAGAGGATTTCAGTGTAGTGCAGCATTTCTAAACAAAAATTATTTCAAATGGAAGGATACACATTTCTACCGAATATTTTATTTAGCCTCTACAGGGCATACAATCTCCCTTTGCAAGTTCAGGTCAGTCTCCCCCCCCCCCCATTATTACGATCCCCACATAATGTGTTAGGCTGAAAGCACAAGGACCATCCACCACTTCCCAACTGGAGTGAGGTGTCACTAGGGATGCTTGAGGGATGAAAACATGACAGATTTTTTTGGTTCAGCCTTGCAGATTTCTTTCCATTTCCCGGCATTGACTTGATCTCTAGTGAGTTGAGCCTATACACAGATTCCTTTTGGAAATTATTTTTTGGAGGGGGGGGTATCTTGACATTTACACAAATGGTTGGGGGGGTTATTGGTGATTCCCCCCCCCTTCGCTCAGGAAGTGCCAAAGTGGAAGATGAAATTGGCAAGTTCTTTGACAAGTAGAATATGGTTCTGCTGGGCTAAACAAAGTGGTGTGTGGAGAAAGGATGAAACTGGCAAGGATACTGAAAAGAGGAGAATACATCTCTGTGGGGCTACATAGCAGACTTGCTATTGTGAGAACTTGTGCAAGATCACCAATAAAAAAATATTTTTTACAAAATGTTACGACACCATCTGTGCAAATTTCAAGATCCAAAAAATAAAATTCACAAATTACAATTTGCACAAATGGTGAAAAAAAGAACCCAAACATGCAAAATATTTCCAGAATTGGGGGGGGGGGGGATCCACTATAGTCTGCTGCCTCCTACTGGAATGGAAATGCGGTGGAATCCCATCAGGATTAAATGGAACAGAGTTCCCAGCATCACACATTCCTAGGTGTCACCAGAGGAGCGCACCTATTAATAATGCATGGCCCATACTACTTTGAGAAAAATAGGATGCGGTTAACATTAAAAGGACAAGAGACTTCTGATGTTGCAATGTGGGAAGAGCAACTGCCCAACTCCCTTATAAAAAGGACCTACTGGATTAAAGGAAAAGGGACTGGCTACAATTCCTTGAAACTTGCAGGGATTAAGGCCAAGCTGACCTGCTTTAATCTTCTGCTCTTTCCTGTTGCTCCTACATGTAGGATGCCCAGCTTCAACCAACCAAGAAATAGAATATATATATATATATAGATAAAATTGAATCCTTTCATTTACTACAAGTAAGACCTGCAACAAATTGTTTCAGTGTACCCTCCCTCATAACAGGAGTGCTCTTATTCTGGGTTCCAGCTAGGCATTACCTCTGTGCAGGGCTCTCCTCTCCTCTCCACACACACCCCAGCACAGTTTTCCATTTTTCCAGATGGGACACTCAATATTCCATTGCTACTGAACATGCTCGGTTCATTTTGAGCTATTTGGGAGTGGGGAACAGGGGTTTGCCACTTTAGAATTTTTTTAAATTCTTTAAAAAAAATAATAATTCTGCAAACCTTAGATTCCCCAGAGTATAGCAATACCTTCATCTTTGTTCTCAGTGGTCCTGTTCTGGCTGCATAACTATCAGCACTCACTGCCTATTTGTTAATATTCTTTTCTGTTATTTTAACTTTGCTCTTATAGCCTGTAACGGGAAGTACAATAGGATTTCTTTGGCTCAGAGGACCTGCATTTGTGGCTCTGGGGAAGTTGAGGACATAGTACATTATCTTCTTCATTGCCTGTTGTATGAAGGACCTAGGATCCGCTTTTCGGGGGATCTCTTAGAGCTGGCAGGCCTCCTGTGCAAATTATTTGTGATTTCCTGGCAGACTATAGCAAATTTATTACAATGAGGGTCGCATCCTTTGTAGTAACAGCTCAAAATATCCGCCAAAACCTTTTAATGACATCTGCTATGAATTGCCAAGGAGATCATTTACTATAATATAAAGTTGCATAAGCTTGTTGAGCTTGCTCGTTTTGGTATATTTTTGTTATATAACTGCTTTTATTCCTCGTGCCAGTCTTTAATTAATTCACTCGTTTTAACGTTTGTATGGTTACTCTGTTCTATTGATGCCTAGATTTTGCATTCTTCTTGTATAGCCCCCCAGATTCTGTTTTTAGGTATTCATTATTTGATGCTTTTGCTTTAGTTTTATGTTATATAGAGCCCGTATTGTAACTTGCATTTGTAATGGCCTTTGTACTACGGACAAATAATAAACAAACAAGCAAACTTATAGCCTGTAAAAACTGCATTCCAATGGCTAGGACAGACTAATATTTATCATTTAGTTCTAGTTGCCATAATATTACAGAAACCCAATACTATGTACAAAAATGTTTGTTGTGCAACATGAGAGGAATCTTTAAATAAATTTACATCTAATTCAGGCACTGATTTCTTATACACCTAACTAATTAGTTTGGATTTTTTTTTTCTAGTTAGGAAATAGTGAGTGCAGTCTCTTTCCATATTGCATAGCAGGAATAGAAACAGGTCCACTAACACGCTGATAATCCAGCAGATGTAGGTCAGTTGGTATTTTCCATTTGTTCAGATATTTATCCCTAAGCATCTACTGCAACTGACATTGTGAGGTAATTTGTCCTTAAAATTTCTCAGAGCTGTCAGACATTTTTAAGCTACTGGGACAGAGAGCTTTACTAAGTAGAAGTAGACTTAAGGCTCACAAATATTGTTGGATAAAACAGGGCAATTCATTGCAGACAGAGAGATGTATATGAAATTGAGAGAAAAGGAATGAGAAAAATTACTAAAATGGCTGATGAGATGACACACTAGACATGCCACACAGTACATTCATGTTTTAATTAGAAGTCACAGAAACTGCTCCATCATCATCCAGGCATTAGTTATCTGAATTTACTCTGAATCTCCTTTCTCATGGTCCCATAACAGTGTAAAGTATGTAGAGTGCCCACTTGTATATTCAGATTTCTGCTTTTCCTGTTCTTGATAATATTATCTAGGCAATTATACCCATCAAGTAGCCATACTTCTTTATTTGATTTATATTTATCACGGTAAATCATATATCATTGAAAATAATAGTTTATTTCTGTAATCAGTGTTTGAAACAAACATAGCTTCAGACACTGAACTTTCACTTTGAGCTTTGTGGATTTCAAAAAAACAGCAGATTTACATGAACTGAAAGAACCTTCTTAACTCTTTCCACTTGTTTGTTTTCCTTGATGGACAAGATGGAAGGAATCGGAGGCAAATGAGAAGGAAGAGGCATCATAGGTTATGTTTTACAAGGGCCTTTCCACTGTTACAGGAATAATATGCTCAGCAGACACCAAATTTGAACCAAATATCTGAAGATAGTCTGTTGTATACAACATTTGAAAACACTTTTTCCAGTATTAAGTCCTAGGAATATTGCTGAATTACTAATCCAGGCAAGCACAGTAATAGTACTATCATAAGTAATATTGCTACCTTTGAATCAAAGTTATTTGCAGCAGTATATTGGCTATGGGTTTTATCCAACTGTGTCTATCCACCACCAAACCAACACAGATGGCAAATGGTTTCCCCCTCCCCACTGCATACAATCTGCTCTGGAGGGTGACATGCTGGATCTGGAAGGCACAGAAACGTGCAGAGGAAGGGAGGTGAAGGGTGGAAGGGCAAATCCTGTTATGTGAGAGAAAGTCCACTTGCGTGATGGTGGATGTCACCTATCATTTTAAAGAGTGAGTCCAAACAGTTTTTTTTAACAAATCTTGAAAAGAACCTTTAGTTTTGTGTATCCTTACAACTGCCCACAAAAAATATATATTTTCCATCTATATCCTAAACAATAGAAGGAAGTCTAGAAAAGACCTCACAGGAGGACTAGGTTAATGCACTAAACTTAATTGAGCTGAAGACAGACTCCCTTTGTTCATTTAATGTATAGGCCACATTTCTGCCCCAAGGGGCTTACAACCAAATGATTTATGGATTCAAATGGCTTCCTGATGTCTCTTGTGGATTTTCCAGTTGTGGCCAATGGTCCTGTCAACACTTTCTCATTTCTGGACATAGTCCGATAAGCTAAGGGGTTGCATAGATCCCTTGCCACCAACACTCAGGAGTGCCCATGAGCTCTTGACTTGTGGGCTAGCTTAGGGACTGCACCACTCCTTGGAGCCTTAAAAAAATCAATTGCAGGATGACTTTGGTATGGTTTTGCCTAAACTGGCATTTGTATACATGATTTGGATAAAAAGCAATGCTTCTGATTTTGGTAAAATCTGCTTAGATATTCAACAAAAGGTTCTTAGCAATGAGGAGGGGTCATAGCTCAGTAGTGGTGTGCATGCTTTGCAGGCAGAAGGTTCCATGATCTGGCGTCCCCAGTTAAAAGTGTCAGGTAGCAGGTGTTGAGAAAAATGTCAGCCTGTGAGAGCAGCTGCCAATCAGTGCAGACAATGCAGCAGATAGCACACAATTCAAGGTTACTAATGTACAGATCAAAGTATGGAATACCGCCATCATATGTTATATTATTATTGCACAACCATTTTATACCATGTGAAGAGGATTCTTGGCCAGGCAAATATGTGAACCAGCCACAAGGTGTACATATTAAGACTTGGTCATGCTACTTAATGAACTACATCTCTTCCACATTACAATTTACTTATGTTTTCCATTCAGACGTATGTGTAGAAAGAAATCCACCTGCCTCCTTACCGTTGATTCAAAGCTCCTACAAATTTAGGCCAAGCTTGCTTTTGTCCATCATTCTCATTTTGTGGTGGCCACAGATGCCATGTAAAATAGTTTGGCTCAACAATACTTTTCAGGGGACGTGAAGGCACAAGACACAAGCAGTATCTTTGCTCCCACTGCTCTGTTCTGTGTCCATTACAAGTGTTGTTGATAGAGAAAGGATGCTAAAGAGAGAGAGATAATACCTAGAATGTGAATGAATATGCAGACATCCACAGCCCTCTTCAGGCATTACAAAATCCTAAGTGTGCAGGACAGACAGGAATGTGTACTTTGGCCCCATGTTGATGGGAGAGATCTGAAGCAGAAATATAACCATGTTCAGTTGGATGCAGTTACAGAGCTCCATGTTAACTGGAACCCTGATAAGGCAGGGTTCCTTATTCAACAGAACTCAGTAGCCCTGTTCAGGTCAGCACAACAACATATCCACTTCATACCTTCTCATCAACACATGGAAGTCATGGGTAGAAGGGCTGGAGATTGAATGCATGTCCCCATAAGGTCTCTACACTTAGAATTTTGTAGTTCCTGAAAAATACTCAGGAACTGAGTATTGTGCCATGCATACACAAAAATAGAGAATATGTATGAACAAGGAACATGTTTTGGTGCAATTCAAGAGTTTAACCAGTCAATGTGGCTACCCAGTCACATAACCCATGGGTTTGATTCTTCAGTGACCATAATTTTTAAGGATTCCAGGAGGGAATAAATGCCCCAGATGTCTCCCAGTTACAAGGAAGGCTATTCCAACCAGACCTGTTCAGGCTGCTTGTGGAATGTCAGGCTTTCAGGCATAGCCCTCCCAGAGTGCAGGACACAGAATAATGGGCTCAAGTTACAGGAAGCCAGATTCCAGCTGAACATCAGGAAAAACTTCCTGACTGTTCGAGCAATATGACAATGGAGCCAATGACCTAGGGAGATTGTGGGCTCTCCTACACTGGAAGCATTCAAGATGCAGCTGGACAGCCATCTGTCAGGGATGCTTTGACTCCTGCATTGAGCAGGAGGTTAGACTCAATGGCCTCATAGGCCTCTTCCAGCTCTACCATTCTATGATTCTATGATCAGTAGTTTCTATAATAGGACCACGGTTATCTATGAGAGCCAACTAGAAACTAATGTAATCGACAGTCTAGCCCCAATGAAAGGACAACATCCACCTCAGCTCTTGTCACAAAGCACTATTAAAACCAGCATCTGCAGGTCCTCAAAGGGATGCAACATGACAAGACCCTTTAGCCAATTCCTGTCTTTGCCAGCTACAAACTCATTTCCCCAAAGGCTTTATGGATAAGTTAACTGGGGCTGATGAGAGTTGTAGAACAAAATATCTGAAGGGCACTATGTTGGTGAAGGCTTGTTTAGAGGGTCAGCAATGGATGAGGAAGCAATGGGATCAACTTCTTATCATACTTTCCTTCCATCAGGGAAATCAGAAAGAGGTGATCTAGATCATGGGGCTAGGCAAGGTCACACAAATTGTTGATTCTCAAATTGCTCATTAGCTGTGGTTGTAGGTACAGATCATGCATAGTTGGTAAAGGTATTACCATAGTACAGCCACAGCCTATACAAGTCAACAAAGTGACCCAGTGACCCAGTGACAATAGTCACATTATGCCATAGACTATATGGTTCTGCAGAGGCTCCTATCAGCCAGAAGCTATCCTTGCAAATGGGAAATACTCTAACAATCTTATCTGAATAAATTACCTCTCCCAGAAATGCCAGCCAACTCCATGGACCCAATCCCACTGTTGCACTCATAGAACATAAAAAATGAGAGGTCACATATGAGTAACATTTACCACATTTAACTACAAAAATACCACAAGTGACACATATGCTTAGAACATCTTTTTCACACCATGTCACACTGTAGTGATTTAGAACTTATTTACACTACATTTTCAATCGGAACAACACTTAAAAACGTAAGGCCTTGTTATTTTTTTATTAGTCGAACAAACTCAATTACAGCCAATTTCCAATTTATCACTATGATCTTCAAAACAGTATGGTGAGAAATGTATTTCTTTATTTACAGCATTTTTACCCCACTCTTCAGCCAAAAAAGGCTCCCAGAGTGGCTTACAAAGATTAATATAAGAAATGCTTTATCTTTTTCTAAATTACGGTACTTACTAAAAATCCCAGAATAAGTAGGACAATTGATGAAATGTTTGCATTTCACACACACACACACTTTGGCCAATAAAATTTCATCTGAGCTCATAAGGTCAGGGCTGGAAAAGCATGTAATTTAGCAGACTTTCAAAAACAGTAACTGCAAACATCAAGAAATGTAACCATAAAAACAACAACAGGAAAAGAAACCCACAGAGGAAAAAGAAGTTATTTAATGACCAGCTATAGTAATCACAAATCTCCAATAGAAAAACTATTACATATGTACATCCCTCAAAGACTTGATAATGGGTACAACCCACATCCTAGATTTTATTTATTTATTTATTATATTTATACCCCACCTTTTTCCCTGCAAGGAACCCAAGGCAGCTTACATAATCCTCCTCCTCCTCTTCATTTTATCCCCACAACAACCCTGTGAGGTAGGTTAGGCTGAGAGTCAGTGACTGGCCCAAAGTCACCCAGTGAGTTTCATGGCCAAGCGGGGACTAGAACCCGGATCTCCCATCCCAGTCCAACACTCTCACCTCTCCGCCACACTGGCTAATATGCACCTATGAATTTGCTTCAATTTTACACTAACATCAATGGTAGTACTGTACCATCTGCACTATACATATATTTGATTCTAATTAACATTCTTCAAGTTAACTAATTTTATATGTAATTATACTAAGGCCACAATCCTAACCACATTTCCACTGAAGTTCCCTGTGAAATTAGTAGAACTTACTTCCAAATAAATATGCAGAGATGTGGCTGCAAGGTGTGTGTGTGTCTGTTCATTTATTACCATTTTGTAAAATAATTTTCAATTTTAAAAAAATCTTGACATTTCTGGAGCTGCTGATTTAAATTTGCAAATGCTTTTTAATTTTTTCTTGATATCGAATAGACAGAGCAGTTAACAGGAAGGACAGAACTACTAGAAACAGGTTAAAATATTCCTATATAGTTTAAATTTTGCCTAGGTCAGATAATCATGATGACCACAATACTGTGGTTTTATGGCACAACATTAAGTCTGGAATGCCTTCAAGCCAACTTATTGTCTCTACTTATTTTTAAGGGAAAAAATGCTTCTGATTCATACGCTTACCAGTAAGATGTTTTGAAAGGACATATCACAATCAAACTCAAACCCAGTATTAGCCAGTCATCTACTGACAATCATTCACTGAAATTTTCACTTCAATCACACTTTTTCTCAAGGAGCTGAATTGCTCTATGAAATATTTACTCAGTGCTTGTGAAGTGCTGAGTAACAGTTTCTGCATGTAATACAGTGCTACCCAGTATTTTCACAAAAGCACAGCACATTAAAGCATTAGATGCCATTTGCATTATCACACAGCAGGGGGCTACAGCAGCTACAATTCTGGGACAATTCTAACACCTTTATACTCATGAAGTACAGTAAAATATATTTACTGCTGCAATTTCAGCAATACATTGCTTTTGAAAGTATATTACTCACTTAATGACTGGCTTTAGATTGTTCAAGTAAGCTTATACCGTAATTGATTTTGTAGAACTGATAATATCTATCAATTCCAAATGTTTAGCTTTCTAAATTTATAAATTAAAAATAATATAATTAAGCATAATTGTGAATAAACATAACAAAATCTTGGGTCAGGATGTGTGGGTGGGGCAACATAGTACATAATCAGGAAGCCCTATTTTTACTGCAGCCTGCAGTAGCTGCAACTATTCATATTCAAACCCAAGAGACAAAAACTGTTTCCAGCCTCACTAAGCAAAATCTTACACATACTTTTTTTTTGTCCTCCATACCAATGTCATTAACTGACATGGAAGACCTTTAAGTAGATACTTTTCTACTTTGTACAAAGGCCCAGTCTTTGTAGAAGCAGAAGATCCATTATCTCCTCATACTGGTTAACTGGTTGTTGTTGTTGTTGTTGTTGTTTTTGCAGCTGGCCTCATGGTTAACTGAAGCCATTCCAATAAAACCAAATTCCCATATAGGCCTCCTTGATTACACAGTCTCAAGCCTAAATACAAATCTGGATTTCACCTGGCCACTTCATATTTCTTAAAATAAATTAAAAAATCTAATGCAAGAAGCCCACTGAAATTAATGTGGCTACCTCCACTTAAGTTATTTGAGAGCCAGATGGCCATACATTTCAAAAGATTTACATTTCCTTCAGGGAAAAAAAGGAGAAACTTTTTAGTAGGCATCTGCTGTAAAACATGATTTTGGATGGATTTAAGCAATGTAGTTCTTTGTCTAGAGGATACATCATGCAGAATAGACTCTGAGGTTGGGATGCATGAAGGAGAGGCTAAGGAACTTTGAACTGATCAGCAGAAAAGTTTGGAATGAAAATTAAGCTGGCAAAACTAACTATATTTTCCAGACAAGAGTAATGATGCCCATGGTATATTCACTCAATATACAAAACCTACTATTAATGCCAAACTAGTGACAAAGTAAAGATAATATATGGAGTTAATGGGAAGTTAAGAAGTATCTAAACAATATGCACCTACTAGGTATACTATACTTTTCTTATCAATATGCATGTACTTCCTGTGCCATCATTTTTTTATCCCCATCATACAAAGAAAGGCTCACAACAGGGCACTACTCAGTCTTCTACGTATCCAGAGGTATCCACTCACTTAATTTTTAATTATAAGGGAGGAGATCAGGCAAACTGTTTCATGAAACAGCCTTCTCAGCCAGAATGACTGAATTGTAAAAATGAATGCTTGAGCTGTTATTTTTGTCAACTGCTGCTGAAAACAAAACTGACAGGTTTGCCACCCCACCCCCCATAAAAATACCCCACATTTTGAAGTGTAAGGGAAGCACTAGGTAGGTGATATAACAAGGAATGGGTTGTTCTTTATCCCATTTGGAAAGGCCCATTTTGATTACCTCCATGCAGGCAATACCAAAAAGCAACCTCTTGCATGGCATTTTTCTTTTACCTGATGCTGACTGCAGTGGTGCAATTTTTTCCTGGCACAATCTGCTGAACTGCTGTGTTTAAAAATACACATATCTAGACAGACGGAGAGATACAATTTTAAAATACCAGTTTAGTGCTAAACACAATATGCACTGAATGCAGCTGGCTCCATCCTAAAAATATCAGGTTTTCCTTCACCAGAAACAACCACAATTATACTGATGAGAAAAATCAATAAAGAGAGCTTCCCCCTCCTTTTGCAGCAAAGAGAATTGACAGTTATCATGTAAATGTAATGAAAAGAGAGGCAACCCCATACATGTGCCACCTGCCAGAGTCCCCAATAAATAATCCCATACAACAGCACCACAGCAGCTCCTTATGCTATGACATCCCAGCAGCTAACACAGATTGGTAAGGAAAGCAAATATAAAATCATTGCAGTCACCAAACATAATCGTTCCACCTCCTTTGAGCACTGCTTTTAAAAACCCTACTACTTCCTCAGAAGATGAAGCAGGGGCTGCATGCAGGTTTCCAAATAAAGCCAAGTCACAGCCTCACTTAAACAGTTACTTCTGCTTTTGGGGATGTCAGGTGGGGGAAAAGCTGCCACTGCCTTCTCTGGAGACTCATCGCATGATACTGCAAGTGCATGTAAGCATGAAATACAATAAACTTTATAATGCTGCTGCTGAAGAGGGGGGTGGGGGTGGGGAGAAATACCACAAGGTCACTTAGCTCTTTATGAATTCCCTAAACACAGAGAGACTGAGACAATTCTTTGCCCTCAGTGATCCTGGTAGGGGAAAACGCCAACCATCCTGAGGAAAACATGGAGAAGTTGCTGGTGCTCACTGACCTCATTTAGAGCCTCCAAAAGCTAGCTAGATGATTGTTAACACTCAAGAGTCCTTCATCCCGACAGGTTTGGGTACCTAGCCACCTCATTCTCCCCTAGCCTGTGGGAAAGGGAAGGAGAAAGGGGCAGCGAAAGCATCTCTCAACCACATACTCAAACACTGCAGCCATAAAGACACACACTCACACTCTCTCACACACACATCCATTACCCTCATTGTACATTCCAGCACCACTGCTACATTCTCTCATGAACGACAGAGCATCTCTGTCGGCTCCTTAATACACATCACCATTTAATTCAATTTTCAAGGGGTGAAGGAGATAGTGCTGGAAGCTGAAAATGTGCTGCTTGCTTTCCGTTCCTTACTTCCATCCACATATTTCACAACCATCCATTTACATAAGGACAGTAGTTTCTACATTTTTCCTCCACTGCAATGGTTACATTTCAATTGAGAGGTCAGTATTAGTGCCACTGGTGCATAAATAAGGAAGAGAAACAAGGGGACAAATAATACATTGACTCTGGGAAGGGGCTGTGAACGCATTCCATATTGTAGGCTCTGTCAGGGTGGTGGGTGGTGGGGGAGAGGTTTCAGAAACCTAGCTTTGCTCATCTTTAAGTCTTCCTTCTCCAGTAAGCCACACATGTATAGTGTCTCTCTCCTCTTCACCAGTGCTCAGGGTTAAAGCATTTTAGCCCCCTAGGATGGGGTAGCAGTGCACACGTTGTTCTTCTCCCTGCATTCCCCTTCTCACTTTTATGGACATATTCGATGGGGTGAAAGAGTGGATGAGGGGGAAGGTTATAAGGAGTTGAAAGGGGGGGGATGCAACTAAGACTCTCGGGGGAGGGAAGGCACTACGGAAGGACTATTAAGGGCGGGCAGGGAAGGATTAATGTTTGTGCAGCACTTTGAGGATGGAAAGCGCTGTACAAGTGGCGCTGGAGGAGGAGAGGAGGACGCCAAAGGGTGATGGATAGAACGAATTAGGGAAAGGGAACGGGGAGCCAGGCGAAGGAAAAAGATAAAGAAAGAAGGAAGCCGAGGATTAGAGAAGCCAGACATGAGGCAAAGGGGCGGCGGGCGGTAGGAAGGGAGGGAGGGGAGAGAAGAGAGATTCAAGATGCGAAGACAAACGCGGGGCAGGTTGGGGGCAAGTCTCTAGAGAGGGAGGAGGCGACACGAGTGGGAATAAGGTCAACAGAGGAGTCTCTCCAAGGCAGTGGGGATGGGGGGGGGAGGAGGAGGGTGCCTCTTCGGCCCTACAGCTACCCCACCTCAGCCTTCGCACGCACGCACATCACAGCCCAAAGTTGGGAGCGAGCGGGGGGCGAGGAGGAGGAGGAGGAGGGGAAAGGGGGGACGGGCGGGGGTGTTACCTTGTATGAGGATCCCGCAGAGGCTGTATAAGCGCAAGACGACGCTCGGTTTCAGCCGCATCCTGGGGGTTTCCCTCGGGCTGGCGAGGCGCGAGGTAGAGAATCCTGCAGCCGCTGCTGCTACCGCTGCTTCTTCCTCCTCCTTTCCCTCTTCTTCTTCTTCTTCTTCTTCTTCTTCCTCTTCCTCCTCCTCCTCTTCTCGCCGGGCTCGTCCTCCCCCCAGCAAGAGCCGCCTCCGCCGCCGCCGCCGCCGCAGTGTCTCCCTCAGCCTATCCAGCGGGGTGAAGAGGAGCACCAGGGTCGCGCGGGTATGCAATGGGGGCGAGCGGCTGCCGGCTCCCCCTCCCCTTCCCAAGCAATTCGCCCCCCAAGCCTGTCTTTCTTCGGGTGGGCACGGCGGTACCCCCGCTCCCTCCTTCCGAGGAGTCGGCTGCCCCTTCCTTGAAACACGAGAGAGCTCTTCTCCCCGCTCCCCCCCTTCTCGGGTCGGTCTGGGTACTGAGGAGACGGACGGGCAGCTGCAGCCCTCGCCTTCCTGCTGCTTCGCACGCGCGCTCTCTCACCTCAGCTCGCAGGGAGACTGCTCCGCTATACAAGCCGCTTTTCCCAGCTCTAGACACAAGGGCAATCTCAGCGCGCGCACCTCCTCCTCGCTCCCCCCACCCACGCTCCGTTCCCCCCTCCTTTCTCCTACAAGGCTCCGCCTCCTTCCAAGCCACGCTTCCCTTTCTGATTAGCCACGCCTCCAATTTACCTAGACCACGTCCCTCCCTGGGATTTAGACGTCCCCCCTCCCCTTTGCACAGCCACGCTCTCTTTAGCGTCCTCCCCCTTTCGTGGCTAGAGCATGACAGACAGCTGCAGCTTTCCAATGGAAGAGGGTGTATCCTGGACTTTCATCCTGTCAGCGGGCAGCACCGATGCAAGAGGAAAGATGTTCAGTGAGTTATGGGAGGGAGGGACTCAGTGTTTGAAGGGGACTTATTGCTTACAGTTCCCGCCCTCTCTGCCTCAACTTTGGACTGGCATTTACTTGAGCCTATGAGAAATACAACCAGGCGTTTCTTACCGGCCAATGGAAGATCTGGAAAAAGAATAAAAGGTGTGGAAGGGCGGAAGGAGTGAAGTCGCTGTCCAAAGGTGGTTCTGAAAGTGGCTGGGTTTGGTTTTTTTGTTGCTGTTTTACTTGAAGATCGGGAGCGAGGCGAACACCCAGCGGCCTGAAACTGCGCCCCACTTGGAAGCTATTGAGAAGCAGAGAGCGAGCGAGCGCTTAGGAAAATGGGTCACAGCGCAGCCAACAGCAGCGAGAGATTCTTAAAAGGATAATTTGCTACGTACGTCGTCTGAGAGCGGGGACGGAAAGACTACAGAGCACGGTTGATGAGAAGACGCGCCGGGGGATACGCGGGCAGAGGAGGTGGATGATGGATGACCAAACTATGATGACAAGTAATAGGCACGTCGCACGTGTGGAATAACCATGGAAAGCGGGAATGCAAATAAGTGGCAACGCGTGTGAATGGACATTAACAGGAGGCAGGAACCCATCGGGAAGCGTAGGATAAGAACTAAGCTGACCTCCCCTCCTCTGCTCACACCAAGATAGTTATGAAAGTGTGGTCCTGTTTCCAGTTACATTATTGTAACTGTTGTTACTACTGTGTTGTAACTTCATTCTGCTGGCATTATTTGGATTTACACAGGTATAAGGGATTTAGCTGCAATCCTTTCTCCAGCCATCCATTTCTTTATCTTATTTTCTTGTTTAAATTTGTATCCTTCCTTTTCACCTAATGGTTCTCAGCATGGCTGACAGTAAGATACAAAGTAAAACACAATACAACAATAAAAACATAAACAGGTAGGTAAATTATCAATAAAGTCCTCAATAAAATCAGTGAAATGATTGCACTGTTTGTCTCAAAAACAACTATCCAAATGGTCATAGGAAGCCACATGATTATTATACAGTGATATTTAGCAAATATGCACAGTGTCAAAGGATGGCTTTGAAGTTTACACCATTCCAGCACTGACCTTTCCCATGGCCCAAGAAATGCTTTGAAATTGATTAGAGCCTGAAAACAGTATCGAGACAGGAGTGTGCAATACCATTGTCTGTCATTGCATTTCCCTGTCATCCTAATGTACAAAGTTGAACCTCTATTATACTGAAATGACAGTAGGCATGCATTAGCCACAGGAATGGGGCCATGCTCTTGGTACTGGGGAGTGGGGCCATGCTCCCTGGCCCTGCCCGTGATATTGCCCTCCTGGGCTAGCTTCACTCCCAACTCAAATAGAATGTCCTATATATAAGCATCTGTTTGTTCATTGAGGTTCCACATGATCTGGACACTCTCACTACCAGGTGACCAGATTGCATGGAGCCCCAATCCTATTCAGACGTCTGCACTCAGTACAGGAGGTTGGGAATGGACCTCACCCAGGAGCATGACATGGGGTGGGGGGCAGAAGCACAGCCTCACTCCTGTGACTATGCATGAGTGCCCTGTGCCAGGGGTAGGAAGAAAGCAGATCTAGAGCTATTGGTAGATCCCTGATGTGCAATAGATAAGCAAGTGTTTCTGACATCCAACAGTTTAACAGTAGCAACAAAGAAATTTCCCTTCCAACCCAAAAATACACCGCTAAAATGAAGAACGCGTGGGTTGTTCATGCTTAATAAACCATGGGTTGTTAGCGCAACTGGGTTCAGACAACACGATAACCCATGTTTCAACAACCATGGTTCAATGACAACCCACACTTAACCCTTACTCAACCCTTGAGTGCGGGTTATTATGTTGTCTGAACCCAGTCTATGACTACAACTGGAGATAGCAGGACAATTTCTTTTAAATGCCATTTATAATGGGAAGGGGTGCAGCTCAGTGGTAGAGCACATGCTTTATGTGCAAAAGGTCCCAGGTTCAATCCCCAGTTTCTCCAGGTAGGGCTAGAAAAGAATCCTGCCTGAAACCCTAGAGCAGGGGTCCTCAAACTAAGGCCTGAGGGCCACATCCGGCCCGCCTTGCCTTTTAATCCAGCCCTCCGCCCTGTGTCTCCTGGGGGGGGGAGAGGAGGAGTGGCGGCTGAGGCCGGGCACCCGCCCACCTCCCTGCGTCTCCTGTGGGGTAAGGGGAGGCTGGGCGGTGGGGCGCGGGCCGCCCGCCCGCTGTCTCCTGTGGAAGAAGGGGAGGAGGGGTGGCTGAACCCAGCAGCGGCGGAGGCAGCAGCAAGGTGGCGGGGGAAGAAGGGATGGGAGGGAGGAGAAGGAGGAGGAGGGGGAGGGGGACAAGAAGGGGTCACTGTGAGTGCATCCCTCAGTCAGTTGCTCGCTCGCTCTCTTGGTGTCCGCAGAGGCGCCTTGAATCCCTTCACTGAGGCGGTGGCGGCAGCAGCTCCTCGCTGCCTGGCTTGAGCTCTCGGTTCAACTAACCAAGCTGCCTCGCGACCTAGAAACAGGTGCGGAAGAGAGCCAAGCTGAATTGCGGGGAACGCACACACAGAAGCTTCCCTGTTGAAATCACTGCAGGTGAAGTACCTCCCTTCTACCTCCGCAATGGAATGTGAGGGAATAAGCCTCCAGCAGTAAGCCTCATTGAAATTAGTGGGACTTACTTCTGAGTAGACTTGACTAAGATTATGCTGTTGAACACCTTTATTGGCCCTCAAATCCCACAAGCACATGAGAATCTGAGTATCTACCAATGACCTGGAATCAAGGGTTGTTGTTTTTATATTCAGAAGGCAGTGGTTATCATATTAAAACAATAATATATTGGCTTTCTTATTATAAAAAGAGAGAGGAAAAGTACTTGTCAGGATTATTGCCAAAATTTTAAAATAGCACCAAACTTTAAGGGTGCAGCTTATAATTTGGAGCAGCCTATACTCGGAACAATACGGTACTTCCAAGCAAGCATGTTTACTAAACATGCTTGCTTGGAAGTACCGTATTGTTTAGGATTGCTGGGCCTGGCTGAAACACAAACCACTTACAATAATTCCCATTTAAATCAGTAAGGCTTACTTCTGAGTAAAAATCCTTAGGATCAGGCTACAAAACATCTAGAAGACAATCTGGTGCCATTGAGGTGACTGAAATGACAATCATTTGAGTTGTACTCACTATTTATTTATTTGTTTGTTATATTTATATCCTGTCTTTTTTCCTGCAAGGAACCCTAGGTGGCTTACATAAAATTCCTCCTCTCCATTTTATCCTCACAATAACCCTGTGAGGTAGGTTAAACTGAGAGTCTGACGGGCCCAAACTCACCCAGTGAGCTTCATGGCTGACTCACCCAGTGAGCTTCATAGGGACTAGAACCCGGATCTCCCGAGTCCCAGTCAAACACTCTAACTAACCACTATGCCACACTGGCTTTCACTATGTTCTCTGGGTACCAGGTCTTCCTGACCTACCCCAGGGAATGGGTTTGTACTTTTAAGGCTGTGATCCTTTGTAAACTTACCTGGGGAGAAAGTCTCCTTGAATTCAGTGAAACTTACTTCCAAGTAGACATTGCATAAGATGAGGCTGTAAGGCTGCAATCTTATGCACATTTATGTGAAAAGACGCATTCAAGTCAAGCAGCCTTACTAATTTCTATGCATCTCTCCCCTCTGAGACATATCTTAATCGCAGGAACCATGCACTCAAAATGGCAACCATCTTTGGCAGCACCTATGTCTGTGAACAGACTTTTTCCCAAATAAAACATCTGAAATCTCCAACCAGATCCAGTCTAACTGATGCACACTTGCATCACTTCTTACGATGCACTTCTTGCATCACGACTAGCAGTGACAAATATGGAACTGGACATTGACCATCTCATTAGCCAAAAGCAGGCCCATACTTCCCATTGAAATACTAATAAGCTTATGTTGATTAAAATTGTTCTTCATTTTAAATATTGTATTGTTTTCTCCTGTTTTTTTGCACTACAAATAAGTTATGTGCAGTGTGCAAATCAAGCCTTTCTATACCTTTTTAAAATTTAATGTATCTCAATTTTAGACAGCAAATTAATTTATAATTAATTTATAATTAATTTATAATAACTTTCCATTTAATCAAGTAAAAAAAAAGGACCCAGGTCCTTTTTTTTTACTTGATCCATTCGTTCATATTTTTTTCAAACTATAGTCCAGCCCCCCAACAGGCTGAGGGACAATGAACTGGCCCCCTGTTTAAAAAGTTTGAAGACCCCTGCCCTAGAGAGCCGCTACCAGTCAGTGTTGACAATACTGGGCTAGATGGACCAATGGTCTGACTCAGTATAAGGCCTATATTCCTAGATAGGGATGTATCCACGAATATTCGCGAGTCTCGGGCTGAAGTGAGGCTGAAATCGGCCCCACTCGGGCATCCTGAGACTCACATGCCTTACCTTCCCGCCGCTCGTCCCACTGCTCCATGCCGCGCCGGCAGCTTAGGGTCCTGTTGCGTCATTTCCGGCTGCCAGGAAGTAACGCGACAGGACCCTGCGCTACGTTTTTAGCACAAAAACCAGGGCAACCTAGCTTAAAACAGCCACAATTTGCTATCCACAGCCGTTTTAAACTGGGTTGCCCTGGTTTTTGCGCTAAAAACATAGTGTGGGGTCCCGTCCCAGCAGCCAGAAGTGACGCGATAGGACCCCATGCTGCCGGCGCGCTGGATTGAGTGTCGCGGGGATTGAGGCCTTCGGGGGGGTGCTCGCCGAGAAAAGGCGAGCCCTCCCCCAACGTAGGATGCAAACCCCTATGAGCAAGGCATGCTTCATTGTTCAGAAAGCCAGAGGGTGCATAGGGAATCACTGTTATAGTAACTGCATAGAACACTTTCCAAAATAGTTGGGGAGGGAACAGCAATTCCTCTTCCCTCTATATATCAACCCTCTTCATTGTGGACATGCAGCTTCCATTCTGAAGATATGTGTTGATTTGAATCATATTTCCTCAGCAGCTAAAGAGTTCTGGATTAACAGGAGCTGATGCAGGTGTCACATATTGCACTTGAACTTGTTCTGGAAGTGTAGGAGCCATTTCTCATAGCTTGCTGTGCCAAGTCAGAGTCTGTGATGCCAGATGCTCTTATTACTTGCCAACGAGACTCACTGACACAAAGTCACTTAAGTCACATTTATAGATGTTCTTATATTGGGACTTTGAGTGACCTCTGGGTCTCTTAACATACAGGGTTTTACCATAAAATATTTTTTTTCTATTAATACATCTTGCATTCTATCAGGGCCAGTGCAAGGCAGTTTGGTGCCCTAGGCAAGATCAGATATTTAGCCTTCCCACTTGAGCCCTCCCTCCCTCCAGCCCTATGCCCATTATGAAATAAATTTCCCTCCCTGGGAACTGCCGAGCCCCATAGAAAAACTTTGTGGATTTTGAGACTTTTCCTTTGTGTTCATGCGGAAAGGAAAGAGGCAACATCAGCCCAGCTATGCCAGGAACTCCCAAGGTCCTATGAAAAAAGGATGTGATAGAGGTGTGGTGGTGCTACCTGTGAGGAATAGAGACAAAAGGGCGTCTTGCAGCCTGTCTTACCTCGCAGGGTGGAGGTGCAGAGACACCGGTTTGACTCATACACCTTCAGGGTTGCAGGGGGGGGCATGCATGTAGTAGAAACATAGCAAAGAGAGAGCCCATGGATCATCTGGTTCAAATTTACGAAACTTGCTGCTTCCCCTCCTCTCTCTATCACTTTGTTGCAATATTTCTTTATCAGAATAATGTATATTATCCTGTCTTTCCCTTTACCAGCCTAGTGCTCAAGGCAGACAACAATATTCAAAGTACAGTAAAGCAAACATCAACAGCTCAGGACACAATCCTAAACACGTTGAGGCAGAAAAAAGCCCCGCAACTCCCAGCATTCACCAGCCAGCATTGCTGGCTGTTGGAATGCTGGAAGTTGCGGGGCTTTTTTCTGCTTCAACGTGCGTAGGATTGCGCATGGCTGGCTGGGGAATGCTGGGAGTTGTAGGACTCCCCCCCCCCCGTCCAAACACACGTAGGATTGCATCCTAAAAGCATTTAAAACCAAAACACAGAAACAGCATGGTAAATAATTAAAACATTGGAGCCCCAGCTAGCTTAAAATACCTTTCCCTCCCTCCCTGGTTGCTGGAAATAACTGCTTTCAGGGGACGTTGAGCTGAGGAACCTGAGGCACGCGCTGGAGGGAGGGAAGGCAAAGGAGGTGTTTGCAGGTGCATCCTTCCCGCTGCCCACCAGCCTCCCATCATTGGCCCCTGCCCGCCTCCTCCGCCTCCAACCTGTAGCCTTCTCTGCCTCTTTTGATCCTGTAATCCTGTAATTTGTTGTTCCTGTAAATTGTTCCTGTAATCAAGTTACAGGAACCTAGATTCCACCTAAACATCAGGAAAAATTTCCTGACTGTCAGAGCAATAAGACAATGGAATCAACTACCTAGGGAGGTGGTGGGCTCTCCCAATCTGGAGGCATTCAAGGTGTAGCTGGACAGCCATCTGTCAGGGATGCTTTGACCTGGATTCCTGCATTGAGCAGGGGGTTGGACTCGATGGCCTTGTAGGCCCCTTCCAACTCTACTTTTCTATGATTCTATGATTCTATGATGCTGGTTGTGAGGAGGAGCCTGCCTGGAAGCTTCAGCGGCGCCAGCTTGGAGACCGAGCCCTGAGGTGGAGGAGAGGGAGGGAGGGAGGGGCGTGCCTCTTTCGCCTCTTTCGCCTCCCCTTCCCCGCCACAGGACATGATTGGTAAAACAAACTTGGTAAAATACGCGCTGTATCTGGCGCTACCTTTAGCCCGCGTATCTGGTGCCACCTTTAGCCCGGCGCCCTAGGCAGCTGCCTAGTTCGCCTAATGGTATCACCGGCCCTGCATTCTATGCACATGCTCAAACCAAAACAGTAACTCCTGTTTGAGAATAATCAAGAAATGCTTGTAGGTTGGCCTGGACTAGGACAAATGTATCAGTGATCTTTACCTGCCAGATAATGTCAAGAATTTGGTGTACACACTTAAGATGGAATCTGTTTTTTTTCCCCTTGACAAAGAGAAGTGATCCATGTCTCATTGCCATACAGTAAGGTTCTGAGAACACAGGCCTTACCGCTCAGAAATTTTGTCTTTATGGTTTGCATGGCATTATTCCAAGCACACTAACAAAAGAGGTAGCTGTTCTCTTGATGACACAAGTCAAGTGTTTATTTCCTTTCCAGTTGACAAACTGCCAATCACAATGGATTAGTGCTCCTACTTGTGCATATTTTAAGGCAGGGGGCAATGAAAAATACACATCCTTCACACTTTATTTGTACTCAGTTGTGAATATAAAGTAACATGAGAAGCAGCCCAAAACTGCACTGTGTCTCACAATATACAACACACTGCAGCATTCAGGGTTTTACCATAACGTCTTTCCCCCCTATAAATAAATCTTGCATCATATGCACATGCTGAAATCAAAACAGTACTGCCCAATATGACAGCTGTGTTTGTTCCCCCATTTCTTGTAGCAGTAGATTTTCTGCATTTGCAGAGGGCTGGATGAGATGGTCTTTGATGTACCTGCCAACTCCTATGATTCTATGATCCTTCTCATCTAGTACCTTCTATGATGACTTAGTGGTAGTGGTACCAGGGTCTGTTTTAATCCTATCCTACATGATGCCTATTAGATTCTCAAAGTAGGTAATAGGCAGTTTGACTTGCTCAACATCTAGCTGCCTTCTGAATTGTGTGCTTTGCTGATTCAAGTTCCACAACCATTTATGGAATTGGATTGATCTTGCATTTCAAATAGACTGCATTCTTTGTCTCAGTAACCTAGCATAATTTAATTTTAGTAGGCTTCAGGCCAGTAATTCTTGCAAGTCATCTTCTTGCTAGGGGTAACTGTGGATCCTCATAGATGAATCTTTTGAAAATGCCCACGCATTATCTTGCGGGTTTGCTTTGAATATTCTGTGTTCAGTAGTCTTTGAGTATTTCAGTTTGGTTTTTCATGTTCATGGCAGACCATCAGGTTTAGTTCTTTATATCTTCTAAAGGTTGCCTTTTGACCTTATTGAAGGCAAGGATATGGGAAATGTTCAGTGTAGCAATCAGCACTTGGTTGAAGTAGGTGTGAAATATATTATTCATTATTATTTATTATTTGTGTGTGCAATTTATTGCCCACTTTTCATTATAAAATAATCCCAAGCAGGGTACAAAACTAATAAAACACAGTAAAGTCATACAAGCATCAACCAATAAAACCGTCAAATGGGACAACAGCAACACACATAAATAACAGTTTGCAAGACACAGCAACACAAATTCAATCAAAAGCCTAGGTGAACAAATAGGTCTTTAGTTGGCACTGATTCAGCACCAACCATATATGAGGGAGGAGAGAGTTCCACAATTGATACTTGTATTCAGAATGCTTTCTTTTGGGTTACTGAGTATGGAACCCCAGGCAAATGTGGCACCATCAAGAAGGCATCCCCACTATATCTTAATATTTGGACAGGTTGCATAAGGGAAAAGGCGCTCCATCAGGTACTCAAGTCCTAAGCAATGTAGGGCTTTATATGACAGCACAAACACTATGAACTTGGCTTGGTAGCTTATTGGCAGCCAGTGCAACTCCATCAGAACTGGTGTAATGTGTTCCCAGTAGGCTGTCCCACTCAGCAGCCTAACTGATGCATTTTGCACTAGCTACAGCTTCTGGGTCAACCTCATCTCCTGCTAATAATTGATGTCACTGTTCCTGCCTTGAACATTGCCATGAAATCCCGTGATGGTGTTTGCCTTCAAATAATCCTTTGATTATACCAAACTGTTTCCGCATCTACAAGTCAAGTAGCCACTTTTATAGGCCTTGGACTTGCTTATACCATGATGATTCCATATTGGCCATAGGTTCTCATCTAATTTAACTCATGCTTTAAAGGCATTAACGACTTTCGCTTTGATGGGATATACACTCAATTATGACTATCTGGCCATCCTAAAACTGATCTTTTGCCTCCAGTTTTGCTCAAAAGTGTTTAATCAATAGGCTGTGAAGCTGCCATGTAGACATATTGTAAAACCTATGCAATAGGTATGGGTTTTACAGTACAACAAAGTAACATAAAAATCAACCAAAGTCTGCCCATGCCACTAATTCCCATAGGCAATATTTAAGAAGTCACCTTATGTTTTTCATTATATAGTTTCCCATCTCTAGTCCAGCTAAATTACTAGTTCACCAAAAGAATGGCAGGGCCAATAATCTATCAGGAACATTTTCTGATTTTAGAAATGGTGAGCCAAGGCCCCATATTTCATTTTTACTGTTTTTTAATCTGATAATGTCCTATCAGATGGCATATATTTCAACTGTCTCATCACATTGGATGTGTTTATTAATGTTGGCTGTTTCCTGAGGATGTGTGCACAGCACAGAAAAACATAAATAGAAGGGCAAGATGGTATACTAATATAACATACCATCTTGCCATTCTATTTATGTTTTCCTGTTTTCAGATTCCCCCAAATTAATGGAATGCAGATGTGCTATACATTGGCAATAACACATTTCAAGTCTCAGTTGAAAGGAGATTGGTTTAGAGATGGAGGTCTTTGCTCAATGGACTCCAACCTCATCAATTCTAGCCTGTTACCTGAGCATTCGTATCAAAAGACAATGCTCCTCCCACTTTCTGAGAGAAACTGTTCAACACTGCTCTCTAAGATTTCTAGAAAGTTTTGCCCAGTCCTCTTGGCCTCCTCCTCTCTGTCACCTCCATCCTCACCTGGGTGTGCGTTCTTCCTAGTGAAGTAGTGGTAGTTCTGCATTTTCAACCCTGTTAGCCAATCACCATCATTCCTCCCTGTACCAAGAGAAGTGTCAAAGCACAGAGCTCACCCCCTTCCCATCATCACATATCAGTTGTTTTAAATTGATAGAAGGTTCAGAAAATGAGATGTGTTCTCTTTATAGCCTCACCACACTAGAACAAAGAAGTCATCCAATTTTGAGTGGAGAAGATGTAAGGCCCACGAATCTGGAAGATGTAAGGCCCATAAATCAGGTAAGTGGAGACAATGATGGAGGAAAATGAGCTTCCTAGATGCATGCCTGCTTATGTACATACCTACCTACCCAGTTATGGCTAAACATGTAAACCTGAAAAAAGTAGCCCTGGGGAGCAATGAACAATCCTGGGGAGTAGCTGTTGAATGGAATAATAGTCAAAACCATCAGCAAAAGCTCAACATCAAAAGTGAGCCAGTGTGGCGTAGTGGTGAGAGTGTTAGACTGGGACTAGGGAGATCCGGGTTCTAGTCCCCGCTCGTCCATGAAACGCACTGAGTGACTTTGGGCCAGTCACTGACTCTCAGCCTAACCTACCTCACAGGGTTGTTGTGAGGATAAAATGGAGAGAAGGAGGATTGTGTAAGCCGCCGTGGGTTCCTTGCAGGAAAAAAGATGGGGTATAAATTTAATAAATAAATATAAATAAAAGTAAGGTAAAGATGCAATTAATTATAGATAAGTGGATACCCTTCTTTTCTCTATTTCTAGGCCTTTCTTTTCATTCTGGACGATGCTTGTAAATAATTTGTAATGCTGAAGACAGGGGTAAAAAAACAGCCAACTTTTTTCTCTCTCAGCACTCACCAAGTATCTCCAGGACAGCATAAGTTTCTGAGACATTTGCAGTTTCAACAGACAGCTTCCTTGAACAATAGTAGTCAGCTTTTCCTGAAAGCTACTCCTCCTGTTGACATCACTGTTAATTTTTATCCACTGGCAAAGAATAAATTATGTATCTGAAAATCCTACCTGGGTAAATAACTTCTCTTTCCCTTACTGTTGCTCCTTTGGCTTCAGAGAAGTTCAAAGGATATGCCAAAAAGTTCATACAATGTCAACTATTAACAAATGTGGAATTTGACTTCTTTTTTTCTTGCAAGTTACCCACACAGATTTCCCCAGAAACAATTGATTCAGCATTGGCAGTGATCTAGAAATTCTATACCTGCTAACATGCAATGCAAGCCAATACATGTTCACTCAGGAGTAAGCTGGCACTGTCTTCAATGCAGTTTACTCCTAGGAAAGTGTGCATAGGATTGCAGCCTTAGTTAAATGTAGCTATTTGTGATATATTGATCCATATGTTGGAAAGATGAAATCTATAGCATCCACAGTTTGGGCTCACTTAGTTGCAAAAAATAGGTATAGCCCAAGGAAGAAGAAATTGGGATTTTAAAATATATGTTACATCTAATCCCAAGACAACACCATTATTATAAAGGTATCACATTTCAATTACTTTTGTAAGAACAAAAGATAACAAATAGAGAAGTCAACACATTATCTACCGTACTTCTGCAATTTCATATCCCAGTGCAGCCATTGAAGACTGCTAGCATTACTGTTTGCATTTTGTGCCCTAAACAGAAATCAAAATTCACGTGCCAGTGCTGTTACACAGCAGGCCAAACCTACTTCTCACAAGAAAGCCCTCCACAAAGTGGGACATCCTTATAATTCTTCCATGATGTTTTCCCCTCATAAATTGGTGTGTGTGTGTGTGTGTGTGTGTGTGTAGGACAGGGGCAGTGGGGCTTTGGGACCATGGTGTATGGGGTGGGGATCAACCCTTTCCTTCCCTGTTATTGTTCTAATGAAAAGTGTGTCTATTCAACCTGGGAACGAAGCTCCGATTGGCATCAATGGGAGTGTCTCTTCTGGCGAGGATAGCAGCTTTGTGGGGTGACGTGAGGTAGTTTTTGTTCAGAGTGGGATGTTGGCTAGGGATACACAGCACTTGAAGTAATGCATTAGCATGAAAAAACTATCTGCATGTACTTAGTCTATTACAGCCCCTTGCACATTTTCATTTAAGTAACTTCAGCTGAGTTTAATAGACTTGGTGCCAGATAAATGTGCATAGGATTGTGGCCTTCTTGCTTTTACACATTATATCTGGGAGCCAGGAATACAATCAAACTATCCCCTCTCCATCTCTCTCTGTGGTCATTCCTTGCTTCCCAAGTGAGTGACATTCATATCTTTGCACATTTGACTTTTCCTTTGCCGCTTGGTAAAATGGTGCACACATCCCGGTGATTCATTAAAAATACATTTTGATGTGCCTTCGGGAAGAAAACTGTCATTGTTTATCGTTGGCCCAGTGACCAAGGCACTCATCTGCCACAGCTCTTGAATGTAATAAATAGGGGGAGTATAACAAGAATCAAGAGCAGTGGCTGCATATGCAAAGGTTAGCATAGGGACTGAGAAGGGGTAACGTGCACTTCCTCAACTTTAAGGTTAATGGAGACTAATGACTTGAACATTTCCTGAAGGTGATTAGACCTAGTTGTCACTAAGGCAGCAATCCTAAGCATGCTTACATTGGAGTGAGACTCAAATGAATTCAATGGGACTTACTTCTGAGCAAATTTGCATACGATTGGGGTGCAGTCCTACTAATATTGACATGACAGTGACTTGTACCAGTGTAATTTGGCAACTGCGACATTTGAGTATTAATATTAAAAAAAACTTTTTTAAAAAAAACACACCTCCTGAATACAGGCCCATATCCAGACAAACATCATGCTGACTAGCACTAAGATACATGAGCGAGCTAGCCAGCATCTGTCCAACTTGACAGTCACATAGGATTGGTAGCCTACCTGACTTGAAGTAATTTCTGTACTTGGCTGTTTGATCCGTGAAGATTAAACATATGACCATTTCAGTGCTTATTCAGTCGGCAAGAGCATACAAATAAGATGATAGACATTCTCTCTGCCACATCTATAACAAAGAAGGCCATTGGTGATGAGCAACAGCAGCATTAAACAATAGCAGTAGTGCTGCTACCACCAGACCACGGGGTGCAAGTCAGAGAAACCACAGGCCCGGGCAGCCCAGAGCTCCCCCTTCCCCAACAATACCAGAGAGGTGGTGGCACTCCAGCAGCAGTGGAGAGCCATGGCATGCAAGGAAGGGAAGTGAGTGCAGCAGCGAGCTTGCCACTCTAGTGCCCTCATTGGTCCTGTGCCCCCAAAGTTCACATCTGATTGTTTGAGCCCAATGCCATTCTCGCTCGGGAGGAGTGGTACTGATTTAAATTAAAATGGCACAGGGCTGCAGCCTAGGAGTCATCTGGCGCAGCCCTTGACATTGCAGTGCACACTGGCAGGCAGTAGCCTTGCCCTGCTCAGTCAGACAGGGAAGAAAAGAAGGAAACAGAATGCCACCACATCTGCTGCCCAAAGGTAGAAAGAAAGAAAAAAGTGGGGCATCGCCAGCAAGCATGCAGGGAGCAAGAAGCAGGGATGGGGACTCTGACTCGGGGACTCGACTCGTGAGTCGGACTGAGTCCCCCCTCTGACTCAAGTCAGACTCGAGTCCCAATATTTTTTATGGGACTCAAGACTCGACTCGGGACTCGAGCCTGCCTACTCCGCCACCGCCGCCCGCCGAGGTGAAGTGAGGGCGGCGGCGGCGTGTGGGCAGCGGCGAGGTGAGGCGGCAGCGGCGTGAGGCAGCGTGCGGTGGAGGTGAGCAGCGGCGGTGTGCGGTGGGTGGCGGCGGCGACTCGAGCGGCGCGGAGAACACTCTGTGCCGCTCAGAAGAGCAGCGGCAGCGGCAGCGGTGGCGGTAGGAGCGGCCGCGGCAGCAGCGGCGGCCCATGGAGGGAGCGGGAGGGTCTCCGCGGGAGGAAGGACAGCTCTTCTTCCTCTTGCGGAGACCCTCCCGCTCCCTCCATGGGCCACCGCTTTGGGAGTGACTCGGGACTCGAGTCACCATTTTGGGCCTTGGACTCGAGACTCGACTCGAGATTCGGGTCCAAAGACTCGTGACCAAGGACTCTTCAACATCCCTGGCAAGAAGAGTGGTTCCACCACCACTGGTGTAGTGGAGCCAAGGCTGGCAGGGATGCAGTGCCAGCACTTTTTGAGCAGCAGCTATGCTGACGTCATCCGCCACCCCCCTTGGAATACCCCGTTCCCTTTGAGCTTACCTGCAATCCTCACAGTAGCTAGAGGGAGGGGGGGGGATGAATATTCCCAGCAACAATATATAGTTGTGCGCTATCTCTGTTGTAATGCAAAGTATTTGGGGGTGGCGGCATGGTCTTGAATGGGCAATTAAGACCCAATAATTTTATTAAGGACCTGCTCCTCATGCACATGAACATTGCTTGAACTGCTTTGTTGATATGGATCAGACACCTGCCTGCATTTTTGGCAGTGGAGGCTGGTGGTAACTCCATTGTCAGTGGGGCTGCATATCTGCTCCAGATTTTACTCTGAACTTTAAAGGAGTGATCCATGGTGCTGGACCCTATCCCCAAAATAGGTTCGGCACCATGGAAAGCTCCTTAAAAGTTCAGAATAAAATACAGAGCGGACAGGCAGCCCCGCTCAGATTGGAGTTACCAGCCTCCACTGAATTGTGGCCTCTCCTTGGGGGTGTGGCTATGGGGACTGTCATGATGAGCACCTGCACTTCAGAAATAATAATAATAATAATAATAATAATAATAATAATAATAATAATAATAAGGGAGGAGCTTCGCCAGCTATGGAACAGTAGCTTTCTACAGAGCTCCCGGAATGATTTGATAACATCTGCAAAATACACAGGAAAGACAAATCGTGAGTTAAAATTCCTTTGCTGTTTGCTTTCTGGAAGGTATACGCAGATGCAGAGTTAAAAAGGAAATAAAAAGAACAGTTTTCTTTTGCTGTGCTTTGCCCTGGATTGTTTATGAGCTCCAGACGGGTGAAAAAGTCCCTACCCCCTCTTTGGAAACGTGATCGGGCGCATCCCTCGGATAACAGTTTGAAAAGGCTAATTAGGATTCTTGACACGAGAGGTACTGAACTTTCTTATCAATCTGAGCAACAGGGTCCTGAAAAGAAGCTACGAGGTAGTGAAAGTTCCGAGACAGTGAGGGGGAAGGGCGGAAAAATGGCGGATTCAGCTGGCAAAGTCCCTGCTGGTGCCAAGCCAAAGACAATATCTCCAGTTAAGCTTAAAGGGGCAGCACCAGACTGGGAGAAGATCTTATTACAGTTTCAAAACTCTATCGAATCAGGGCAGCAGAAACATACAGAAGCAATTGAGAAATTTCAAAAAGAGCATCATGAGGATATGAAACAAATGAGAGAAACCATGGATCAGATGGGGGTTCAAATTAAAGAGCTGCAAGTTAGAGTTGATAAGGTGGAAAAACTCCAGGCGAAGGATGAAAAAAGTTTTGAAAAGTATGAAACGAAATTTAATGAGATGGAAATACAGATGATCAACATGCAAGACAGGCAACGCCGTTCCAACATTCGGATCAGAGGCTTCCCCATGGAGATGGGGGAGACTGGATATAAGTTAAGAGGCAGTATTTTGGAATGGATGAATGAAGCTGTCTCTGGAGAAACAAATCTTTGGGATGATATGGACATTGAGATAGTGCATAGAGTGGGAACATTAAGGCGTGGCATGACATCCAGAGATGTTGTAATGAAATTTGCAAATTTATACAAGAAGGATGTCTTCATGAAAGCGATTACAAAGCAAGGTCAAGTAGCTTTTAAGGGAGCTACTTTGCAAATCTACAATGATCTCTGTCAGCAAACAATTAATTGGAGGCGAAGTGTTAAACCGTGTACAGCAGTCTTGATCAGAAAGGGAGTACAATACAACTGGGGTTATCCAGTCTTTCTTACTTTTTTGTGGAACAGTAAGAGATACAGGATCTCATCATGTGTCCAAGGCATGGGTCTGCTGGGAGAGTTGGGGCTTCATGATGATGCGGAGGGTCCAGAATCGATGGGTCAACTGGAAGAAGAAGGAGCAAGCGGAGGAATTGTATAAGAGGTTGTTTCAGCACAAGAAGAAAAAAGAAAGAGAAAATGTTTTATAAAGAAGTTATCCGGGAGGGAATGAGGGGCTGCTGTTCGGGCGGGTGATGGTTCCTTCCCCCCCCCCCTGGGATAGGTGGGTAGGTTTAGGGTGGGGCAAGATGCCCTGGCTTAGCAGGGGGGATAGTTTAGATGAATGTGGGGGTGGGTTAATGGGTTTGTTATTGTTTAGTATATTCACTTTAAGGGACCAAAAAAGAAAAAATGATGTTAATAGATGGATTATAAGTTAAGAATTTCAACTTTAAATGTTAAGGGGCTAGGTTCAGTTACTAAGAGGAGGCGAATAGAAGCACTTCTTAAGAAGGATAAGGCAGATATTATATTCTTGCAAGAAACGCACCAGGCAAGGAAAGGAGTCAATGAATTGAAACTGAGGTGGTCTAGAATATATGAGATAGCATGTGGATCATCTAAATCAAGAGGAGTAGCAATCATAATTTCAAAGAATTGTGGTTTTAATGTTTTAAAGGTGAAAAAGGATGGTACAGGTAGATATATTATAATGTATGGGACCTTGGGAGGAGAAGAATATGTTATAGTTAATGTTTATGCTCCCAATCAAAATCAAGGAGAATTTTATCAACATGTGTTTAAAGAAATGGGTAATTTTCAAAATCAAAGGGTTATTATGGCTGGGGACTTTAACATGGTGTTGGATAGAAGAAAAGACAGATCCAATCCGACGAGAGAAGATCAGAGAAATAATTTAACGATTTTGAATAAGTTAATTAGTAAGGAAGGGTTGCTAGATGTTTGGAGAGGGGTTAAGGGGAACGAGGAAAGATATACATTTTACTCAACAGCAACTAAGAACTATTCTAGGATAGATTTTATATTTGTGTCCAGGACACTGTTTTCAAGGGTCTTGGGCACAGAGATAGGAGTGATAAAAGTTACAGATCATGCTTTGGTTAATATGGATTTGAAGATACATAAGGATTATAGAGAAGCGAAAAGATGGAGATTGAATTGTAATATTTTTCGTTTTAAACATTTAACAGAAAAAATAGAGAAGGAATTGAGGGAAATTTGGGAATTTAATCAAACAGAAGAATGTACTGAAGCGATAATATGGGATACAATGAAGAGTGTAATGAGAGGAATAGGATTGAGAGAGGCAATACATTTGAGGAAACAACAAGAAGTTTTTTATCAAAAGCTAGAGGGGGAGATTAGGGATTTGGAAAAGAAGTATTTAGAGAAGAGGGATAAAAAGATTTTTGCAGAATTACAGGGTAAAAGGAAAGAATTGGAGAATAAAGAATTGGACAGGGTACAAAGGAATTTGATTTATACAAAAAGGGAGTATTTTGAGAATAGTAATAAAAATTCTAAAATGTTGGCTAGATTAGCACAAAAAAGAAAAAGAAAAAAGCTTAGTGGGGGGTGATTAAAGATAAGAGGGGCAAAGAATATAATCTATTAAAGGATAAACTAAAAAAATTTCATGAATATTACACGGAGTTATATAAGGCAGGAAAATGGTCGGAAGCTGAGAGTAGAAAATATATCGAAAAAAATTTAAAAATAAAAATCCAGGATGAAGATAGAGAGAAAATGGAGCAACCATTCACGGAAATTGAAATAGAAAATGCTATAAATAAATTGAAACAGGGGAAAACGCCAGGATTGGATGGTCTGGGGGCGGAATATTATAAAGTTTTTAAAAAAATGTTAATTCCAAAGTTAAAACGGTTGTTTAATGATATTTTACAGGGGGGAGAGATCCCCCCGTCGTGGAAACAGTCCTTGACTATTTTAATCCCAAAACCAAGGAAGGATTTAGCAGAACCAGGTTCTTATAGACCAATATCATTAATTAATCAAGATGCTAAATTATTGACAGCAATCTTAGCTAGAAGAATGAATAGTTTTCTAAATAAGTATATAGGGATAGATCAATGTGGTTTCATTCAAGGAAGACAAATGGCAGACTTAACAAGAAGGTTTCTGAATATAATATATTTAATAAAGAAAAATAATTTGAAAGCGGGCGTTCTTGCATTGGATATTTTTAAAGCCTTTGATTGTGTGGAATGGCCTGCATTAAAGATGTTAATAAAAACTATGGGGTTTGGAGAAAAAATTATAGGTATTACTAATCAATTATATACTCATAATGTTACGTCGGTAATTGTAAATGATGGAATAACAGAAACTATTAGCCTAGGCCGGGGAACTAGACAGGGTTGTCCCCTTTCCCCAGTATTATTTGTGTTAGTTATGGAATTGTTAGCGAATGCGATAAGACAGGAGAGGAAATTACTGGGGATAGGGATAGAGGCTAAATGTAAGATAAACCTTTTTGCAGATGATATATTGTTAACATTAGAAAGGCCTATGGAAAATTATGGATTGGATAGAGAAACATTTAGATGAATTTAGAGAAGTAACAGGGTTAAAAGTTAATTGGGATAAATCGGAGATAATGACATTTAATTATAGTAAACTGGAGGAAAGGGGATTTAAACAAAGGAAAGTTGATATAAAGATAAAAAATATAATTAAATATTTAGGTATTGATATATTAAAAGATATGGATAAAATAGGGGAATGGAATTTCAAAAAATTAAAAGATGAAGTTAAAAATAAAATAGAGGATTATAAAAAATTGGGATTATCGTGGTTTGGTAGGATAGCTTTGATTAAAATGAAGATTTTACCGAAGTTTAATTTTTTATTTAGAATGATACCATATAAGATATCAGAGAAAGAAATCAAAGATTGGCAAGTAATGTTAAATAGCTATTGCAATGGGGGGGAAAGATCAAGGATTACTAAGAATAGATGGTATAAAGCTCAAAAAATAGGGGGACTTGGTCTCCCTAATTTAAAATGGTATTATATAGCTAATCAACTTAGATATATTATGGATATTATTGTTAGAAAAGATTTTATGTGGTGGGAAATAGAAGCATTTGAATTGGGTAATAAGGTGGAGAAATTTTTATTTACAAAACAAGGACATATTATGACAAAAAGATTAGAAAATCCCTTTTTAAAAAATATGTTAGAAATTTGGGGTAGAAATAAGGAAATATTTTTACCAGGTATATCCCCGCTTACTCCAGTGGTGGTTATGGAAGACTTTCCCGAGAATGTTAGACATTTAGAACGAATTTTTAGAGAGAAAAAGGTGATAAGTTTAATGGATTGGCTGGAAAAAATGGAGACAAGACAGCAAATAATTATAGGGTTGGGGCAGGAAGAATTTCTTGGTTAAATTTAATTCAATTAGTACAATGGGGTAAGAAATGGAAGAGGAGACATGAGCATGAAAGGGATTTCACCGCATTTGAGCAGTTGGTTATGTCCAGAGAACTTGTAGAAGGAAATGCATCAGCTAGGGGTCTTACAAAGATGTTATATAAAATGTTGCAGAAATCAGAAGAGCAAGCAGAAAATCTTAAATAGTTTGGGATACAGAGTTTGAAGAGGAAATATCAAAGGACGAGTGGAACAAGATTTGGGATAGGCGAATATTGAAAAATATGTCTATAAGAATTAAAGAGAATTTTTATAAGCTAATTTGGAGATGGTATTTGACTCCGGTGAGATTAAATAGAATAGATAATAAATGTTCTCCAATGTGTTGGCGAGGATGTCAGGAGTTGGGTACATATGCTCATATGTGGTGGAGTTGTAAAAATGTAATGGATTTTTGGAAAATGATTTTTGAGGAAATATCAGAAATTGTTGGAGCTGATTTAGAGGTTTGTCCTAAATTAGCTTTGCTATCAATAACGGAAAAGGTGATTGGTCCTCAAAATGTTAAAGAATTAATTATAAACTTGTTAACGGCAGGTAGACTAATGATAGCAAGGAAATGGAAAATTCAGCAAGTTTTCACTATTACTGATTGGTATAAAGAAGTATGGGATATGGCATTGAATGATATGTTGACTTGTAATATTAAATGCAAAAGGGGTCAATTAAAGAAAAATATTTTCAAGGATATTTGGGGTTTATTTCTGGAATATGTGTTAAAAAAGGGGAAAGGGAGTTTACCCTGTCAAGATATGTTGTATTTTTGGAATAATGAACAATTATAGAGTCATTGTATTATTTGGTCCCATGGTGATGGGAGCACTATATTAGTTATATGTGTGTGTTATTTTCTTTGTATTGTTTAAAAATTTAAATAAAAAATATTTAAAAATAAATAATAATAATAATAATAATAATAATAATAATTTCCATTTTTATACCACCCAATAGCCAAAGCTCTCTGGGCAGTTTACACAATTATAAAATTACATAATAAAATACAATTATACAATAAAAATACAATTCTACAATAAAATACAGTATTAAAAAAATTACAAACAATAAAAACATCAAAAAAATTACTCAAGCATTTAAACAACACTTTTAAAATTACTTAAATAGCTAATACAGATGTAAAAAATAGACTGGATACAAAGATGACATCATCACCACCCCATGTGTTATTTGCAACTATGAAATGCCTTAGCATAGAGGGCAGTTTTAACCTGGTGCCAAAAGGATAGTAAAGTTGGTTCCAGGTGGGCATCAGTGGGAGGCTGTTCCACAGTTGTGGGGCTACCACAGAAAAGGCCCTCCCCCCTTGTTGCTGCCTTCCGAGCATCCCTTGGGGGCAGCAGTCAGAGGAAGGCCTCAGATGCTGAGTGTAGTGTCTGGGTACATTGTGGTTGGGAGAGGCATTCCAAATTTACCAATATGCCACTGCCCACCCAACAAAAAGTAAAACAAAACACCACAAGTATAGTAGGTAGTGGGGCCTCACGGAAAACACCTCACTTGGGGGACCCTTACTCGTGGTAGTACCTCTGGCAACAACCCCTGTGAAATAAGCAAGCATTAGTTGAGTCCTATGCATTGCAGGTTTATGCTTATGCCAAGGACACTTGATACTGGTATACATGCAAACATGCTAAATTCTTTTAAGATTCCATTTCCCCAATGAATATTGCTGTTTTGGGAGTCCAGTAAACAGATGGAAAGCATAAATCTGCCTAGATGGTGTTACCCTCCACCTTATCCAACTTTCCAATGGTCAGTTTCAGTGCTTAAGCTTCTGAAACAGGGTCAGTGTCTAGAATAGACATGGTTGGGCACCTGCCACACCCTCGCAGGCGCCCACTGACCAGGACCGGTGCAGGGCAGTTTGGCGCCCCAGGCGAAAAAATAGTTAGCGCCCCCCCCTCTCCAAAGCAAAAAAAAAACAAACCCCTGTGCCGCCACCACCAACCTACCTTCCCCCCCCCCGCCCTGGCTGCTGCTGCGGCGGCGGCTGCTGCTGCGGCTGCTGCGACGAAGGTAGGTGACAGGGGGTGACGGGGGGGTTGGGGGGGTGGCGATGGCGGTGGGAGGGCAGCGGCGGGTGAGCGATCGAGCAAGTGGGTGGGCGGAGGCGCGGCGGCGGCGGCAGGCAGGAGGGTGGGGAGACGGAGGCCTGGCGGGGACGGCGCAGCGGCAGCGAAGAGCGCAGCGTTTCGCGCCCTCTTCAGCCGCGCACCCTCTTCAGCCGCGCGCCCTAGGCAACCGCCTAGTTGGCCTAGCGGTAGCGCCGGCCCTGCCACTGACAAGACTCCCTTGGAGTTGTTCCTCCTCTTCACTATTGCAACCTGCTTATTCACCTGCTTCTTGCTCTGTTCCAGTCAATGTTGGTGGAGAGAAAGAGAAGTACTAGATGCCACTATCTATTTGCTCACTGCCTCTCTGCCTGTCAAGCAAGCAAGTGGTAGCAATGATAAGAAAGAGGATGAGAAACAATAGCAGTTGGTGATAATTGTGGTGAGACCGTAGACTCACTGAGGGTGGGAGCCAATTGAAGGTGCCTTGCCCAAGGGACCTCAAAAAGCTCGAGTTGGCACTTTCCCGGGACAACTAGTTGCTTTGCAGATTCTGGATACTGTGAATGGGTGAGCCCCATTGTTTTCCATCCACCTTTCAAACCTCACTCTTATCTGAAAGTACAACAGAGGGGAATGCAAGCCACTGTCCCTGAAGCCTCCAGGCCACTGTCCATCACAAAGCCTGCACCTGGGAGGCCTTCTGGGTGCCGGCCAGCAGAGCGGAAATCTTGTGCTGGCTGGCAATCCTGGTCATTGTGAGATTTTCCAGAATGAAGTCTTGCCAGATGAAATATTAGATAATCTCACAGGACAGGGTGGCGGGAGAGATCTGGTGAAGCCTATAAAAGGTCTCACTCCATATGAGGACCAGAAAGGAACTACCGTATTTCATGTCCTCCAGATTGGCCTAGTATGGGCATGGTTTTCACCTTCCCTGGGCTAGCATCATGGGGATATGTACATATAGAGCATAATTGTCATTTAGTGGGCAGGTAGAAAGTAAGGGGGGGGATTAAAGCCCAGAGAAACAGCCATGTGTGTAAGTCTGTGTGTAAGGCCCAGGTGCTGTGTGGGAACTACTGAGCAGATTTTGAGCAACTGCTGGACATGAGAACTACACTGAAGAGCCAAATGCAGCAAGGACAGCCAGGACAGCTCTTTGACCAAGCTAATGGCCCTGGGTGCCCTCCTTTCTTTGATATGGTAATTAAACCTGTGTATGCATGTAGATAAAGTTGTGACCAAGTTAAAATACAGCGACTGGTGTTGGCCTCTTTATTTGTGGTCGCAAACACTAGTTGCTATGCACAATCCTACTGTATACTTCATTGCAATGAAACAAGAAGAAAGAATGCTTGGGATGTTAGTCTAAAGTAATTAGGGGAAGTGCCGTGGCTCAGTGGTAGAGCCCCTGCTTTGCATGCAGAAGGTTCCCAGTTCAATCCTTGGCATCTCCAGGTAGGGGTAGGAAAGAATCCTGCAAGAACCTCTGGAGAGCCACTGCCAGTCAGTGTCGACAACACTGAACTAGATGGATCAACAGTCTGACCTCGGTATAAGGCAGCTTTCTATGTTCCATGTTCCAATTTTGTTTTGAGCATGCTGGTTGTAATATGTAACCTCTAATCTTGAATGATGGTAAAGAAAGGGTTTCTGGGTAGCGCTTATACCAGACCATAGCTTAATGCAGAAGGCACTCAGCCAGCCATGAGCAAGCAGATCAATAGCTGACATCCGACACTTTCTTTTGCCTATTAGCCAGCTTTTCTTTTTGAATTCTTTTATTTATGACACAATTCAGATTCAATAAGACTGCAATTTTTTTCTTTCATTGTGACAAGTAGCAGAAAACAAATATAGCATGGCTACAAATACACCTTTTTTCTTTCTGCAGTTATATGTGAGAAACACAGAAGTCACTGTATTGTGCCTGAATGTTCATCCTCAGAAGTGTGCTCTCTTGATCTTGCTTCCTGTACTGGCCAAGTCTGATCTGCCTCTTGTATTTATAGTTATCACATTTCAAAGAGAGTGAAAGAGGTTAATTAAATAATTATAAATCTTCACAATAGCTGTTTATTATGAGCAAGGTAATACGAGCAGAACAAAGACATTAGAATCTCTTCTTTTGCGCAGTCTCACACAAGTTCAGCTGATACCTGACGTGGATGAATTGTCAATAATACATGCTTTGCAATGGAATTCTGAGCTCTTCTATGCATCTTAAATGGCATCGAGATACATGAAATGGTGCCCACTACCATTGTGATGTTCAAAAATGCCATACTTGTATCCTTCAAGATTTCTACATTTTAATCAACTGTGTTATGTCAGCACCACCTGCCTTGTTTGTTTATTTAAAATATTTTATATCCTGCCTTTTGAACTAGAAAAGTTCTCTCAGATTTAAAATCCAAACACATAGTAAAACAACAAAGAAAGTGTAGAAACTAATAGCTCATTCATTAGATAACAGAAATAAAAGAATACAAGCGGAGTACTCCCGAAGACTCTCAGGAAAGGCATGACTTTTGTGTGCCACCCAAATGTCATCTGAGAGGGGTAGGGGAGACCTCCTCCAGGGATGGAGTTTCCCAGTTATTGTTATTATTTAGCATTAACATATTTATTTATTTATTTATTTATTATATTTATGAATCGCCCATCTGGCCAGACATCTGGCCACTCTGAGCGATGTACAATGCAATAAAATACAGTGGGGGGGGAGCACACACACACACATACACACACAGTATAAAACACAATTAAAAATCCTAACCCACCCCATATTCCTGCCTGAAAAGCCACGTTTTTAATGCACGGTGGAAGTACAACAATTTAAAACAAGAAAACCTCAATGCAATAAAAAAACCCACCCCAAGTACATTAAAAACTGTAAAACATTAAAATATTAAAACTATTACATAATTTAAAAAGCTAAATTGAAAAGACATGTCTTCACACTCTTTCTAAAAGGCAAGAGAATGGGACCCAACTGTAGCTCTCGACTGAGCGTATTCCATAGTTTGGGAGTGACACAAGAGAAAGCCCTTTCACTCGAGCGTGACAAATGGAGTTCTGCGGGTAATAGTGTCCTCAAGAGGGTCTTGTCTGCAGATATTAATAAACAGGCAGATTCATACTGAGACAGGCAGTCCCATAGATAGCTAGTTGTGGTGCTATTGTTTAAAATACCCTAACCAAGATAACCCTTCACTCTACTGTAGATCTTGGAAGAAAGTGGAACAGGCCCTGAAGGAAGTTCTCAGCTGGCTCCATTCTTGAGCCCAGACCATTCAGAGCAGGGGTTCTCAACCAGGGGGGAATTCCCCCCGGGGGGATTTAGGGTTTCAGGAGGGGGAATTGGGACCAAGGACTCAAACTGTTGGAATACTGATCTTTCTACAAATTACAATTCTACCGATTGTACATAATCTACAGGACATCACATGTGATTGTATGGCACAGCCACAGATTAAGTCAGACAATCTTGGAAAGGGGGGAATGACATTCTGACATATAGTGAAAAGGGTGCATGGGGCAAAAAAGGTTGAGAACCACTGATTTAGAGGCTTAAAGCTCCATCACACTGAATTCAGCCCAGAAACTACTGTAATTGCAAGCCAATTAAGTTATTTCAAAATTGTAGTGATATTTTTATTTTATCTATAAAATAATACTTTTGACTGCTTGCCTAAATGCCATCAGGGATGGAGCTAGTCTCATCTCCTTTGGGAGGAAATTTCATAGTCAGGGTGCTGCCACAGAAAAGGCTTTATCTAGTATTCCCACCAAATGAAGCTCTTTTTATTTATTTATTTATTTATTTGATACATTTTTATACCGCCCAATAGCCGAAGCTCTCTGGGCGGTTTACAACAGTTAAAATCATAAAATACAATATAAAATATAAAATTTAAAACCACAGATTAAAATCAAACAGCAGAGCTAGCAGCAGCAGTTACAATAATGGAATTAAAAACAACTACAAGATTAAAATGATTAAGATGATTAAAATGATTAAAATGCCTGGGAGAACAAAAAGGTCTTCACCTGGCGCCAGAAAGAATACAAAGTAGGTGCCAGGCGAACCTCTTTGGGGAGCTCATTCCATAACCGGGGTGCCACAGCAGTAAGGCCCTCCTCCTGGTAGCCACCTGCCTCACTTCCTTTGGCAGGGGCTCTCGGAGAAGGACCGCTTTTGATTGTGGGACATATAATTAGGCCTCTGTAGATGATCTCAGTCTACACGCAGCTTTGTATGGGAGGAGCCAGAGCTTCAGATATCCTGGCCCAAAGCAATTTAAAGCCTTATAGCAGGGTTGGGCAATACGCAGCCTGTGGGCCACATGGGGCCCACCTGGCCTTTTTTTGCAGACCCCTACTGTCTCCACTGCTGCTGCACTGCCAAATTCCCCCCCCCCCCGGGAAAATTGGCAGTGTTGTGGCGGTGGGAGGAAATTAGACTACTTTAAAAGCCAAAAGTGTGTTTTGCTCCTGAAACAAGTTTGAAGCAAAATACACTGCGCCGCAGAAATTCAGCAGCAACGTGCTGTTGGCTTTTAAAAAGTGGGCTATTTTCCTTGCAGCTACCACTGCACCACTGAATTTCACTGATGCAGTGGTGATGGGGCCAGGGGGCCAACCCCCAGGGGGTTTGGCAGGGCAATGTATCCCACCCCCAACCACTGGAAGTTGCCCACCCTTGCTTTACAGAAAAGCACCAGCACCTTGAATTGGTCCTGGAAATGAATCAGAAGCTAGTGCAGTTGACAGAAGATCGGTGTAACAGTTTTAAAAGCATACACCAGAGAGCAATCTGGCTGCCACATTTTGCACCAGCTGCAGTTTCTGAACACCTTTCAAGGGCAGCCACACCTAGAGTGTGTTGCAATAATCTGAATGGGAGGTGACCAAGACATGTATCACTGTGGCCAAATCTGTCTTTTCCAGGAAGGGGTGCAGTTGGTACACCAGCCAAAGCTGGGCAAAGGCATCTCCTGACCACCTGAGTCTCCAGGAGCAGTGTCAGATACAGGAGTGCTCCCAACCTGTGAACTTGACCCTTCAGAGGGAATGCAATCCCATCCAGAACAGGCTGTTGTGGTATGTTTTGTAGGGTTTGTTTGTGTGTGTGTGTTTTGTTTCTTTTTTTTAAATATAAATAAATAAAATTTAAAGACAGAACAGGCTGTTGTCTCAATTCCAGATTGGAATTTGTCTTATCTGGACTGAGCTTCAACTTGTTAACCTACATCCAATCTATCACTGCATCCAGGCAACGGTTCAGAACTTCCACGGCCTCATGGGCATTTGTTGAAAGGAAGACCCCCGTTGACCCCTCTGAACGGCTCAGGCAGGCAGCAGCAGTTGGAGATCAGAGCTGTGTGTGCCATACAATGTGCCCTGTGCCCCCTAAGGCAGCCGACTGCTACATTCAAGTGCAGTGGAGGACACTGTCCTATTGCTATTGTTGAAGTAAGATTCAAAGGCTACATTGGACAGTCTTGTTGTTGGGCTGTTGTATACTGAATGGTATGGAAGGAAAGGTGCCATCTAATCTTGTCCTTCCTTTCCAGCAGCAAAATCTCTTGGGCTGCCTCTGCAGTGGCTTCATGTAGATCTTAAAGATCATAGTGGATAAAATAGAGCCTTGAGGCACCCCATAGAATAAAGGCAACAACAATAATCCTCTAGCACCACTTTCTGAAACTGTTCAGCTAGATTAAACTGAGACCAGAGCTCAGTAGCATTGTTTGCAGATGATTTCAGCGTGCTACACGCACACAAACCTAAGCTAGTAATAGCTTGATATGCCAGCAAAAAATGTTTACTGTTTTGATGCAAGTGAGGTTTGTTTGGAGTTTTTTTGGGGTCTTGTTAAAAATGCGATTAATTTCTTTTCTCTTTCTTTATTGTTTTTCTTTTTAAAGAATAATATTTGTGATTAAAATTTCTCCCTGGGTATAAAATGCTATTAAGAATACAGCTCACACATTTTATGGCATTATCCTAAAATAAAACCCTTTTGGACTAAAATAATCAAACTAATTAGGAAGAAGTATAGGAAAAATAGATATTGAGATTGCTGTACCAATAATACTTCAGTCAAATAAAGCATAAATTAAAGATGAACAAAGTAATGTTGTGTTACTTGGAAAATATTTGATATTAATATTGGGCAGTATCCAACAGTGTCATTCTGCATACTCAAATAGTGCTAGCAGAGCTCTGCCAAATCTTTCCATTGCACAAGTGGTTGCATATTATAGCTGCACATAATATTATGTAATATTGCATATTACAGCAAGCATGATGTGCAACCAGTTGCACAACTGGTTGTGCAAGAGTAATGCACAACTGGTTGCGTAAGAATAATGCGAAATCGGTTGTGCAGCCATAACTTTAGTTGAATTCTCCTCTTGCACATAGTTTGGAACCTAGTTTCCGTTAGTTCAGCAGTACTTGCGCTAGCGGAATAACACAGTTGGATACTGCCCATTGATTTCATTTTTAATCCTCCTTTCCTCCAAAGAGCTCAGAGGGGTGTATATGGTCCCCCCTGTTTTATCCTCACAACAACCTTGCGAGGTAGATTAGGCTGGGAAGTCATTACTGGCCTAGGATCATTCAGTGATCTTCATGGCTGAATGAGGATTTGATTATACTTATAGATCTTCCCAGTCCTTGTCTGACACTCAGTCTAACCCATACACCACACTGGCTCTTAAGGGGGGGAATGCTAGTGGTTAGGGAATGATATAGAGAAGTTAATGGGCAGTATCCAATGGGGCACTGTCCCTGCCGATTCCATTCCACCACTGAGACCCATTGCTTGAGCAACTGAGATTTAGAGCTTCTGGGAGCAACTGGAAATGAGTGGAAATGCCCATTTCTGGAACAGGGCAGGTCAGCAGATCCTGCATAAGGGAGTCCCACTTACCTGTTCCTACAGGAAATGTTAAATAAATCTCCATTGCATAAGTGGTGGGTCCTGCTTGTGCAATGGAATTGACAGGAGGGGCCACTTGTGCAATGGCCCTGTTGGATACTGCCCAATGTACAGTTTTAAAAACAAGACTCAACATTACATGGAAATTTTGTCTCGATTCTATAAACATACACATGTTTAAAATTTTAGTCTGCTATTGTTAACTTTTGCTGGAAAGCTATTTGCTTATGGTTATAATTAAATTACAAGATCTTTATTTTAGACCAAGTAATCTAGTAGTAATTTAATTTAGACCTAGTAACAGCTCAATTGAAAACATGCTATTGTGAAATAAATCAATTATTTGCAATTACTTCCAAATGTCAGTGCCTGGGTTGGTCTTGAAAAAATAGGGCCATAGAATGGGTGGGCTATTTTATTGGATCAGGGGCCCTCAAACTTTTTAAACGGGGCCAGTTCATTGTCCCTCAGACTGTTGGGAGGGGGCGGACTATAGTTTGAAAAAAATATGAATGAATGGATCAAGTAAAAAAAAAAGGACCCGGGTCCTTTTTTTTTTACTTGATAAAATGGAAAGTTATTATAAATTAATAATAAATTAATTATACATTAATTTGCTGTCTAAAATTGAAATACATAAAATTTTAAAAAGGTATAGAAAGGCTTGATTTGCACACTGCACATATCTTATTCAAACTCAAAAAACGAAAGCCTCATTGCATTCCTATGGCCACTAGGATTCCTTCCTCTTCATTTGTGTCCCCAGAAAGCAGACGCAGGTTGCAGCAAGAATCTTGAAGGACCCCCTGGCAATAGTTATATATCTATACCAGCCTTCCCCAACCTGGGGGCCCTCCAGATGTGTTGTCCTGCAACTCCCATAATCCCCCAGCAAGCTATACCACAATTCCCATAGTCCCCAGCCAGCATGTGATGAACTACAACCTGGCACCCTCCAGATGTGTTGGACTACAATTCCCATAGTCCCCAAGCCAGCATGTGTAGAACAACCTGACGCCCTCCAGATGTTGAACTACAACTGGCTGGGGGTTATGGGAGTTGTGGTCCAACACACCTGGAGCATGCCAGGCTGGGGGGTCCAACACAATTCCTATAATTTGGAGGGTGTAAAGTTGGGGAAAGCGGATCTCTACGCACAAACCGTGCACAAACCGCCCTTCCCAAGAGAATTAGAAGAGACTCGAACCTGCCCGCTCCCTCCCTGAGGGACACCCCCCCATGGCCTGGCCCTCTTCTCACTCGCAACGGGGGTCCAATGCCTTCCTCACTCCCTCAGCCACGCCCCCTCAGCAAAGTACCTGAGCCGCGTCTCTGGGTAAGCAACAGGGGCGCGCTGCCTTTCTCCAATTGCTTGCTTGGGTTTCCTTCCTCCCTGTATGGAGAGGGGCCCAGGAAAGTGGCGCCAGCAGCCAGTACTCCTCCTTTCTCCCCTCCAGCTCGGAGAAACCTCAGGGCTTGCTCTGCCACCCCCGCCCGAGGGAAGTTTCATAAGTTACCTCCGCCCCGCCGCTCGCCTAATTGCAGCCTCTCAACCTGCCGTGCGCCTCTGGTCGCTTCGAGCGCCGCGCTCAGAAGAAGGCAGGAAAGGTGCAGCCCCCGCCCCCTGCCGGGCAATGTGCTCTGCACCATGTGCGCCGCCACCAGAGCCGCGTCATCCTGCTGCGCTCCATCACGCTGGACCCCCCACGCTCTGTTTTTGGCCCCGCAGCCCTGGTTTCCCCCGCCAAAAACATAGCACGGGGGTCCAGTGCGATGGAGCAGGGTCCCGTCGTGTCACTTCCACCGCCGGAAGTGACGCGACGGGACCAGCGCGGGCGGCTGGCTCTCCCCGGAGAGCGAAGAAAAATTGGCAAGCCCGCACGGGCGGTGGAGAGCCCACGCGGACACTGGCTGGCCCAGTTTGGGCACGGATCGGCCACCGGGCTGGATGAAAGGGCACGCCGGGCCGGATTCGGCCCGTGGGCCATAGTTTGAAGACCCCTGTATTGGATCAATAGTTTAAAGTTGTTAGTTCATTAAAGTAATATAAAGGTAGTTTTAAAAATTTTGTATAAAAAGTTGGTTGGCCCAATAATATCATCTCACTGATTAGATATCTCTATGGCAATTACTTGGAATTTAAAACAATGGGATCTAATGTCAAATAATTCCAAATACTGGGATCTAAGATTGCAGGAAGTGTAAATTACATGTAAAATGCTAATCTGAATAAATCAGACTGTATTGTTTGAAACCAATATATTTCTGAAAGTGCTGCTTCATTCTCTAATAAAAATGTTTAAAACAAAGGGATAGAGCTACAGTTCTTCATGAGTTTTATGGGAGTTTAACATATTTTTACGGTGATAATATGACAGTTTGCAATGCTATATTGTCAAAACTCAAATTTTATGGTTTCATTATGCTTTAGACCTTTTGTGAATATTTGGCCTTCCTTAGCCTGAAGCCTTCCTCAACCTCAACCTGATGCCCTCCAGCTTTCACAGTATTGCTGTAACTTGTAAACAGTACCCCCACCATACGGCTGGTGCAGAAAACTAGGTGACACTGGACTTGTGGCAAGATGCTAGAAGGACTTCAGACAGTGCTAAATTGGAAGGAATTGCAAGTTATGTTTAATCCAAAAGAAATTATGGTTCAAAATCAAATTATTACATATAGTTCACAGAATCTCTAAAAATTAGATTTGATGGTCAAATATGAATTACTTTGTTATATGTATACCGTATTGTTCCGAGTACAGGCTGCTCCTGATTATAAACCGCACCCTTGAAGTTTGTTGCCATTTTTTAAAAATTAAATTTTTAATGAGCGGTACGGAAAAAGCAACATCCTGCTGGAGGAAGCTGAAATAGGAGAAAGAGAATGGAAGTGTGTGTGGGGGACACACACACACACATTTTGTACCGGCCTTCCTTTCTTTTTTGCCTCAGTTTCCCTCAGGGAAACTGGGCAAACTTTGAGGGAAATTGAGGCAAAAAGTGAAGGAGACGTTAAGGGAAGAAACACCTTCGCTGTGCCTGCCCTCTGGCCTCAGTTTCCCAGGGGAACTGGGTAAACTTGGAGGGAAACTGAGGCCGGCAGTCCGGCTGGAGCGGGTGAGGCCCATCCCTGCAGTCCGGCCAGACGTCTGTTTCGGTGGCGGCTGTTGCTGCTGCCAGCGAGAAAGGCTCCGGGGCGAGGCAGCTCCAGGGAACATGCTGTTCCCCCCCCGCCTAGATGGTGGTGGCGGCTGCGGGAGAAAGAGGAGGTGGGGCAGGAGAGCAGCCGGCTGTGGCCCGGCACCAGACCCGGAGATGCCGCCACCGCCCGGAGGAGCTGCCACCTGCATCCAAGCAGAAGAGGAGGAGGGTGACACTGCGGCAGTGAGGGCGCGCCGGGGCGCAGCCTGCGAGCAACACGGCCTCGGTGCGCACCTCTCCAGGGGCGCCGCGGGTCTCGGCCAGGCACAGAGGTGCCACTGCCTGCGCTGCTGCCGCCGAGGCCAAGGAGGAAGAAGGGCCCGGCTGCGCACCTCGCTCGAGGTGCTCAAGCTCAGCCTGCAGCAGCTGCGCTGGAAGGAGGTGTGGGGCAGGGGGTGCGCATGGGGCGCGCAGGGCGGAGGAAGCATCTGGCCTGGGAGCAGCCCGCTGCAGGGGCTGGACTATGAGTCCCATCGGCCCTGGCCAGCACGGTGCCCCCTCAGCTGGGCTGGACTACAAGTCCCATCAGCCTCAGCCAGCGTGGTTTCCCCCCTCAGTTTGGTTGCCCTGGTTTTGGCCCGCTACACCCGCCTCGAGGCGAGCGGGCACACTCCTCCAGCAGGATGTTGTGTTTTTTTTCAACATCCTGATTGTAGGCCACACCCCTAGTTTAGAGACTCAAATTAGGGGGGGAAAGTGCGGCCTATACTCGGAACAATACGGTATATACCATACCCTTCTCCAAAGGGTTCAGAGCAGCATCTTACTTATTTATTACATTTATATTCTGCTTTCCCTATAAACAGCTCAAAGTGGCACACAGTTTTGCTTCATAACAACCCAGTGAAGTTTGCTAGCCTAAGTTTCCTACGCTATGAGCTTCATAGGGTAGTATCCAACTGGGCACCAGTGCCAGTGCTAATGATGTTGCACTAGTATAAACCTACTGTATGCTTTGGTACTTGCTAGGGCATGGGTCTGCAACCTTTAAGACAAAAAGAGCCACTTGGACCCGTTTCCGAAGAAAAAAAAAACCTGGGAGCCGCAAAACCATTGTGACATTTAAAACAAATATAACACTGCATATATTGTTTCTTACCTTAATGCTATATATACAGGATCATGTATTCATGTACAAATTATTGGAAAACTAATAGCAATAGAACAAAATTATATCTCCATAAATTTATTTATTTATTAACTGCTTTTTTAACCCTGCATTTCTTAAAAACAATCCAAAACAGGTTATAAAGAAGAATAAAACACAAATTACAATATCGCTGCGGGGATGGGAGGGGGAACATTATAAAATGGGAGGGGGAACATTATAAGAGTCCCTGACTCTCAGCATAACCTACCTCACAGGGTTGTTGTGAGGATAAAATGGAGATGGAGGAGGAGGAGGAGGACTATGTAAGTTGCCTTGGGTTCCTTGCAAGAAGTAAAGTGCAATGCATGTTAGGGTGCAATGCATGTTAAGACAGGGGAAAAGTCCTACATCTCCCGGGATGCCCCAGCTATCATGCTGGGAGTTGTAGGATTTTTTTCATGTCTAAACATGGAGAATATCCTGGCAAGCCTAACTGGAGGCAAGGCACGAAGAGGTGGCTGGCAAGGAAGGAGTGGATTTCAATTCAAATGCTGCCCAGAACTGGCCCCTGCTTTATATATGAGCAAAAGGGATTTGTGGCGGAGGGGGATGCGGGCAGCTGCCGCCGAAGGCCTCGGCCTCGGCCTCGGCCTCCTCCCTTCGTTCTCCGCCGGGGAGGCGCTTTCTGCAGAAGCGCTACAGCTTGCCGAAGACCGAAAGCGCCTCCCCGGCGGAGAACGAAGGGAGGAGGCCGAGGCCTTCGGCGGCAGCTGCCCGCATCCCCCTCCGCCGCCTGCCCGTCGCTCACCCGGGGCCGGTCCTTGGAAATGGGGAAGAAGCGGCGGTTGGAGGCCTCGGCCTCCTCCCTTCGTTCTCCGCCGGGGAGGCGCTTTCGGTCTTCGGCGAGCTGTAGCGCTTCTGCAGGAAGCGCCTCCCCGGCGGAGAACGAAGGGAGGAGGCCGAGGCCTTCGGCGGCAGCTGCCCGCATCCCCCTCCGCCGCCTGCCCGTCGCTCACCCGGGGCCGGTCCTTGGAAATGGGGAAGAAGCGGCGGTTGGAGGCCTCGGCCTCCTCCCTTCGTTCTCCGCCGGGGAGGCGCTTTTTGCAGAAGCGCTACAGCTCGCCGAAGACCGAAAGCGCCTCCCCGGCGGAGAACGAAGGGAGGAGGCCGAGGCCTTCGGCGGCAGCTGCCCGCATCCCCCTCCGCCGCCTGCCCGTCGCTCACCCGGGGCCGGTCCTTGGAAATGGGGAAGAAGCGGCGGTTGGAGGCCTCGGCCTCCTCCCTTCGTTCTCCGCCGGGGAGGCGCTTTCTGCAGAAGCGCTACAGCTCGCCGAAGACCGAAAGCGCCTCCCCGGCGGAGAACGAAGGGAGGAGGCCGAGGCCTTCGGCGGCAGCTGCCCGCATCCCCCTCCGCCGCCTGCCCGTCACTCACCCGGGGCCGGTCCTTGGAAATGGGGAAGAAGCGGCGGTTGAAGCTGTCGGCGACCAGCACGGCCTGGAGCGGTGGAGGCGGCTCCTCTTGGGGCTCGGACCCCCGAGAGCCCCCGGACCCAGCTCCACGCTTCGCAGAGGCGCCGCGGGCCGCCATCTTCTCTCACGCTCGTGTCCCTGCTGCTGGAGCGGAGCCGCGGCAAAGGCTTGAAAGAGCCGCATGCGGCTCCGGAGCCGCGGGTTGCAGACCCCTGTGCTAGGGCAATGGGGAAAAACAGTGACTTGCCACCAAAATTGAGTGCTGCCGCCACATTTTGGTAGATCTCTGCCTTTCCCTATTGTCCTAGCAAGTGCTAGTTACATTGTACACACATTGGTTTATGCTAGTGCAATTTCATTAGCACAAGGGCTGGGGCACTGTTGGATACTACCCATAGCAAGTGGAAATTTGTGCAAGTCCAACACTGTCGCCATTGTACCACATTAGCTCTTACCTTGTATATGCTCCTGTTAATAATCAGAGCACGAATACATTTTAAAATTCCTTTTACTTATTAACAAACACATAAAAATGGTGTCCACTAATCAGCAGGATGGGAGCCTGTTCCAGCTTCAGTTGTCCTCTGGAAATAATTCAGTGGATTCAAATGGATGTACACATGGTTACATACTGCCTTTGCCACTTTGTTGAACCGGAACCATACTCAGGAAAGAATTCTACAAGGAACACTTCTAATCAATTAAACTGACCTAAGATGATTGAAAGATAAAGGTATTTTAGCACTTTATGGAAACTGAGCAAATAGAATATTGAATTAATGGCAATTTCTGTGGAATCAGAGCAATGTTGTTGCTCCCCTGCAAGCTGGACTTCTTGCTTCAAAGGATTACTTTCAGTTGAATGAAAAACGTTTTAAGAACAAAAGCATCTGCATTCAGTGTGGAACTTTGTCAATGAGCCCAGCTTCCCTCTGCTGTTGTTTGCTATTTTGAGTGCAAAAATGCCTTGTTTTTAACCTCCTGGCACCCCACTCCGCTGAATGCTAATAAGGAAACAAAAACACATGCTTTTATGTGGTGTACTTAACTCAAAATTGTCAATGGAATCAACAAAGTTGTGAGCAAGGTTGCTCTGTAAATAACGTGATCTTGTTACATTTGTCTGTACTATTACATCTTCACACTGTTAGAGATGGGGTGATATGATTAGCATGCAAAGTCAATTGGAACTCGGTAATTAGTGCTATGACTATAGTTAACATTGTTTAATGCTTCCCATTCACAGCATCCTGATTATAATGTCACCTAACTTCAACCACAAACACTGAAATTTCTGATGCCTCAGCTAGAACTTTGTCAGGCTGATTTTTTTAAAACATTAAAATATTCACCTATTTATGTGAACTGGCTTAGTAGAAAATGTGTTGTCCACTATATAAATAAACTGTAGCCCCACTACATGAAATAATTGCATCTTGGCAGCTAATGATTGTTATTCCTAAGAAGTCTCATTGGCATTTATATCATAAGCTTCTGATTCACAGTTAGATGCGCTTGTTAGAGGCCACAGCTCAGCAACATGGTTTTCTGATGATTTCAGCATGCTGAACACACACAAACTGGAGGAATGACTAGAATTTATCTTGCATTTGATCTTCTTAATAATCAGAAACTGTCTCCTTGACACCAAGGCCAGGAAGTGGGTCCAAAGGTAATTGAGGCCAAGATCCTTACCCCAGATATGATCCACATTAGCTCCCATCACTAACATACATAATCTAGACCCAAGGTGACGCACACACAGAGATGGAGATATATGCTCCTGAATATTAAGTACCTCGATACAAAGACTTGCATAGCAATCCTACCGGTGGGAGTGTGGAGATGCAAAGCCAGGGGAACCATCTTATCTAAAGCCCTGCTGGGGTCGTGCAGCAAGGTAGAAAAGTGGGGTGGAGTGGCATTTTTCTTTTTTCCTTTTCCATTCTTTTTCCAGTTTCCCTCCTATTGATTCCAATGAACTATACCAGCTCCAGGGTAGTCACAGCTCTGCCCCCATTCCTGGGATGTGTCAGGGACTTAGGAGGGCTTTGGTTCCTGCGGATCCTAGGCCTCTCCTGGCACACCCAGGGAATGCCCCCCGAACACCTCCTTTTTGTGTTCTCCAACATAGGAGTTCTGATGTCAGAGAGTAACTGGCTGCATACTTTCCCACAACCTCATGAAGGATACACGTGTGGCTGGGTCTCTGTCTCCAAGGGTGGACCTTGCTTTTTGTCCTCAGAGGGGAAGATCCAAAAAATCCCATGGCCCCTGGGACACCCTCCCAGGGGCCATAAGATTGCAACCTAAGTAAACTATGGGATACGATGGATGACAAAACCTTCCAGGGATTACTGATTTGTATCACCTGTTGGAAGACTCTTACCTAGCTCCAATATGATAATTAGTGAGACCCTGACTATTAAGGAACTATCCCCCCTTTTTAGTTCTTATCAGGAATATCTGTTATAACTAATGGCATGTTTAAAATGAATGTGCCTTTCTAATCAAGTTCCCTATTTCTAATGTATACTACTACTTTTCCTCTTCTATAGACCCCAACAGAATATGGCTGCAAACCTATATGCACTTACCTGAGAATGTCCCATTGAACTCAATGGAGTTTACTTGTGAATAGTCATAGATAGGATTGCACTGTGGATCTGACTTATGTTGCAATCCTTTACCCATCCACCCGGGAGTAAGTCCCATTCAACTCAGTGGGACTGACTTGTGAGTAAACATGTATAGGATTGTGCCTTTACTATATTAGACAGGCAACTGTACAATATTATGAAAAGATTGCATTGTATTTATTTATTTATTTATTTATTTATTGTATTTCTAAATCGCCCATCTAGCTGGTACCCGGCCACTCTGGGCAATGTACAACAACATACTATGAAACAAAACAGATTAAAATACACTTAAAACAGTATAAAATGTTAAAATCCTAACCCACCCCATATTCCCGCCTGAAAAGCCATGTTTTTAATGAACAGCGGAATTTTAATTAAGGCTGTTCCATGGAAATCTAACTACTAGTAAACTGTGTTCTGGTGGTGGTGGTGGGAAATAGCATTTGATAAAACCTATATTTCCAATATAAATGAAGCTCTCAAGAGAAACAGAAAAGATTAAAGAATGGTTGTTTTAATAAGATACAATTTTTATATATTTGGTGGGAATTTATACACTGTGTAAATCATCTAGAGTTGATTTTATAAGAAGGAGTGCTGATTGTTCACTGTCTTACACCTACTAAGATCTTTTATAATTCTCTAACATGGTTGTAAAATCCTACTGTTCTGATTAGATAACACTTTCCAACCAGTATGCACACACTTAGAGATGGGGTAATTGAGGACAAAAGGGATAAAACACTGGAGAATTGGACCCGAAGCATTTTAGGATTAGTACATTGATTGCTTTAAAATGAATGTTTGTATCTTACCTGCATGTTTTCTCTGCGCTTTTTTTTTGTTGGTATGGATAGACACAAACACCCAGAAATAGCATAATTAACATATGAATGAAATACGATTCAAATTTGACAGATCAGCCCTATAGAGGAGAAATGATGCTTCAGAACATCAAGGAGCTTTGTATGAATAAATTAGCTATTTGATAAAGCTAATTATGATATCCCATATTGCCTGATGATCCAAGAAAGTTTTAGAACTGCATAAACGTATCAGTATAGAGTGATGATTGTAGTGTGTCTTCGCAAATGTATCAGGTGAAATACAGACACAAATCATTCAGGAACATTCCACTACCACCAACACCACCTTCTATTAATTACAACAGAAACCACAAATTCAATCTGTCTCTTCCACTCAAATCTAGGAACCAAAAAATAGAATAAATTATGAGAAATAACCCATATTGTCATCTCTACAACTCATAATCTATTATTATTGTTGTTGTTGTTGTTGTTGTTGTTGTTATTATGTGGTGAGAGTGTTGGACTGGGACTCGGGAGATCTGGGTTCTAGTCCCCGCTCAGCCATGAAACTCACTGGGTGACTTTTGTCCAGTCACTGACTCTCAGCCTAACCTACCTCACAGGGTTGTTGTGAGGATAAAATGGAGAGGAGGAAGAGGATTATGTAAGCCACCTTGGGTTCCTTGCAGGAAAAAAGGCGGGGTATAAATATAATAAATAATAATAATAATAATAATTATTATTATTATTAATCCAAAGAAGGCTTTTCCTACAGTCCTTCTGCCTATTGCAGCCTTTTGCTCAATAGCATCCCCCCAATCCGCAGGAGCAGCTTTTAGAGGCCATAGGGGGCTGCAGTGGGTAGGGGGGATCAGCAAAAACTGGACAACCTGTCTTGCTGTCCACTGGTGCAAGGTAACCATTTGATATAAGTTGTTGTTAAGTATGTGTACTGTGCCATCAGTGTGCATGGTGTTTTCTAGTATACAAGAGGGCAAGTTTCAATTACAGTAGCCTGGCCTTCTTTACAGGCTAAGTTTAATACATCATGGGAATTAGGGGGTTGAGCCAAAGCCTTCCTGGAAAAGGACTTTGGAAAAAGTAAGAGAGGTGACTGTGAGGGATTGAGGCCTACACAGGATTGGGTTTGTTGAGGCCTACACAGGCTTGAGTTTGTTGAAGCCTGAAGGCCCAAACACTTCCCTCGAGTAGTGAAGCCTGAAGGCCCAAACACTTGGATGGGAGGGGGAGTTTGAGAGTTTTAAGTTACCCAATAGAAGTTAAGAATTAGATATCCTATTCAAGGTCACATGATTATAACCTTCCATTCCTGGGAAGGCTATATATGTGGGGTGTGGTCAGCTAGCAGTTAGTTAGTGCTGGGAGAGAGCTAGAAGCAGCAGCAGAGAAACAGCAGAGAGAAGGAGAGAAAGAGAAAGAGAAACTGGCTGCATAGGAAATAGATAGTCTGAAGTTATACTAGAGAATATTGAATTGTTTGTTTGTTTGTTTTATTTTATCATACTTGTTTTTGGATTATAACGACTCTATTAAGTAAAAACCCTAATATTATAAGTAAAGTGCTGTTGTTTACTCTGGAGTTTGGAGTGACTTATTCACCACGTCTACAGGGCCTACACCCATGCTATTAGAAGCTGTAAAAGGACTTGATCTCCTGGAACGGGAGGGGCTTTGAGGAGAGGCATAGATCTCCCAAAGGAAGGTTAAGGGGTCCCTGCAGTAGCGGAACCTTGACAGATGGTGGCAGCGGAGCGATCCTGAACAGTGAGATTAAGCACTCCAAACGGCGATTGGTTTTTTTTTACTAATAGAGCTGGCAAAAAGCAGTGTATGTTTGAACTTCAGGACTGCAGAATAGGGACCCAGTGAGGCAATTAGGATGAGCCAGTATCTCTCCATGAATAAAACTGCCCTGATAGAGCAGTGTAAAAAGGACAATTTGCCATGGGAGGAGAAAACAGCAGAGGAACTGAAAGTTATGCTGATCTCCCAGGTGGCAATAGAAGGAGCTGCACCTTCTAGCCCTAGGGTAGCAGGACCCCAAACAAAAGAATGGGAGCTCCGTGAACAGGAACTGCAGCTAGGGGCAAAGCAGAAGGAAGAAGAGACCAGGTTAGAGTGGGAAAGGCTTCGTCAGCAGGAAGAACAACGCAGACACGAGGAAAAGATGCAACAGGAGCAATGCAGACATGAGGAAAAGATGCACCAGGAGCAACTGCAAGCCCAGAAGGAGCAACTGCAAGCCCAGAAAGAGCAACTGCAAGCCCAGGAAGAACAACGCAGACACGAGGAAAGGATGATGCAATTGAAACAGGAGCAGCCTGTCAGAGTTACCCCGAAGGACTTCACAGCATACACCCCAGGAGAAGACCCACAAGTGTTCCTGACCACTTTTGAAAGGGCAGCACAGAAGTGGGGATTGCAGGAGGGTGATTACATGAAGTTTGTGCCTAATTTAATCAAAGGGGAGCTGGCAGAGATTTATAATAGCATGCCAGAGGGGGAGGCTGTTTCCTATGCTCAATTCAAAGAAATTGTGTATAAAAGGTTCAGGTTAGGCCCTGAGCACTTTAGGAAAAAGTTCAGAGGGTTAACACCTCAACCTGGTAAATCTATGGTAGAGTTTGCAAAAAAATTAAAAAACCTGCTATTAAAATGGGTGGATGAAGCAAAAGCTGACAACAGGGGAAAGGTGCTAGAGCTTATGGCCCGGGATCAGTTTTATTTTCGGTTGCCCAGAGAAATAAAACTGAAGGTTAAGGATAAAGATCCAGAAACTGTAAACCAAGCTGCAGAAATGGCTGACAAATTGATTGAAAACCGGGAAGGGTTAGGCCCCAGGATTGAGTCTGAGAAGAAGGGGGGGAAATGGGAAGCCCCAAGTAAAAAGGAGTTCAAAAAACCTCCTTTTGATCCTTCTCACCCCAGAGACTGTGCCTGTTATTTGTGTGGTCAGACAGGCCACATCAAGAGTAGCTGTCCCGAGTTACAAGCAATAACACCAGCTAACCCAAGTAGTCCTAAACCCGAACAAACCAAGCCACAAGGTGTAGCAAGCATAAAAAAACCTTATAATTGTGGATTTGTGATCACCAACAGGGAAGAGGTTAATAATCAGTTTAAAGAACCTGTTTATGTAAAGGATAAGACCATTATGGCAATGTTGGATTCTGGAGCTGATGTTTCTCTGATCCGACCAGATTTGGTGACACCTGAAGATTTGGTACCAGGAATGTCTATTGAGATTCAGGGAGTGAATGGTCCGTCCTTTGAAGTCCCAGTAGCAAGGTTATCCATAGAATGGAGGGGATGGAGAGGTCTGTATGAAATTGGGGTGATGGAACCTCCAACACAATTTGCCCCTATCATTGTGGGAAGGGATATAATGGGACCAGAAGCTCAAATATGTGTGGTAACCCGCAAGCAAAAGGAAAGGGAGGAACTTTCAAGACAGGACCAGGTAAAAGCTGATGGGATAAAAGAAAAGGTACTAGAGGTACAACCCACAGTGATTCCGGAAGGTCCAAAACCAACCCCAGACCCTCCCCAAACCAAAACAACAGAACAAGCCTCCATGCAACCGGTAGACCTGAAAGCCAGTGAAACAACCGAGGCAGGTGCTTCTGTAGAGGAGAATGTGCTAGAGACCCCTTTTCCTGATTTAAGAGGAGTAGAGGAATTCAAGCAGGGAGTCCTCAGTGATCCTAGTTTGGAGCCTCTGAAAAGAGTAGCTCTCCCTCAAGAGAAGCCCTTCTCTGAGGAAAGAAGGGAGCAGATTATTTGGGAGAAAGGATTGTTGTATAGGCTGTGGTTACCAAAAACCCAAGAGTTAACCTGGCAACCACTAAAGCAAATGGTAGTACCTAACCAATTCCGGCTAAGGTTGCTAGAACTAGCCCATGATGTGCCATGTGCAGGACACTTGGGGAAAAACAAGACTAAACAAAGGCTCATGGCAAACTTCTTTTGGCCTGGAATTGCTAAGCAAGTAGCAGAGTACTGCAGGTCTTGTGAAACCTGTCAGCGTGTGGGGAAGGCAGGGCATCACAGTAAAGCCCCTTTGCAGCCTCTGCCTATTATAGGAGAAGCTTTCTTTAGGGTGGGCATGGATATTGTAGGGCCTTTCGCTAAACCCACCCGCAAGGGAAAAAAGTACATCCTCACAGTGGTGGATTTTGCCACAAGATACCCGGAAGCTGTAGCACTAGCCTCTATAGATGCTCCATCTGTAGCTGAGGCTTTGCTAACTATATTTTGTAGAACTGGATTTCCCTCTGAAATCTTAACAGATTGTGGGTCAAATTTCCTCTCCGAGATAATGGAGTGCCTGTGGAAGTGTTGTGGGGTAAAACATTTGAAAACCACTCCTTATCACCCTCAATGCAATGGAATGGTGGAAAGATTTAACGCCACACTCAAAGGAATGATTAGAGCTTACGTAAACACACACCCAAATGACTGGGATGACAAACTGCAACACCTACTTTTTGCCTACAGGGAAGTTCCACAGGAATCAACTGGATTCTCACTTTTTGAGCTGTTGTATGGCAGAAGAGTGAGGGGCCCTCTTGATCTCCTGAGGGAAAACTGGGAAGGTAAACTCGTAGAAAACAAAACCTCAGTGGTGGATTATGTGTTAAAACTTAGACAACTCTAGATACACTCTGTAAACTAGTTCAAGCCAATGTAACCAAAGCCCAAGAGGTGCAAAAGTTCTGGTATGATCAAAAGGCACGCTCTAGAGTATTTGAGGTAGGGGATCAGGTAATGATATTTCTTCCCCTGCGCAAAGACAAGCTTAAGGCTGCTTGGGAAGGCCCCTACACAGTCAGAGAGAAAATGGATCATTTAACTTATGTGGTGGTTAAAGAAAAATCTGAAAAAAGACCCAAGGTAGTACATGTAAATATGATGAAGCCACACTATGAGAGGAGTGGAGTAGTTTTACAGGTGCAGAAGGTACCAGAAGAAAACCTAGAGACAGGGGGAGAAGAGATAGTAGACATCTTAGACCACTGGTTAGAAGAGTGCAATCCAGACCAGCTAAGATGGTCAGAACAACTCAACCGTGAGGACAGGAGGAGAATACTGTCTGTGGTAACAGAATTTTCTGATGTCTTTCAGAACAGACCAGGGAAAACGGATTTGGCTGTACACAGCATTGATACAGGAGACAATCACCCCATAAGGTCACTCCCGTATTAGGTAAATGGAAAGGTGCTGGGAGACATACGCAGGGAGGTAGAAGAGATGTTAAGGTTAGGAGTAATCAGACCATCTTTGAGCCCCTGGTCTGCCCCAGTGGTCCTGGTGAAAAAACCAGATAACACCATCAGGTTCTGCAATGATTTCAGGAAATTAAATAAGATAACCAAGCCCGATGCATATCCCATGCCAAGAACTGATGCCCTTTTAGATCAGTTGGGAGCTGCTAAAATAATTTCCACTCTTGATTTGTGCAAGGGGTTTTGGCAGATGAGCCTGGATGAAGCTGCCAAACCCAAAACAGTGTTTGTCACACCTGATGGGTTATTTGAATTTAATGTGTTGCCTTTTGGATTGAGGAACAGTCCTGCCTCCTTCCAGAGGCTAATCAATCGATTGCTAAATGGATTGAGTGCATTTGCAGTGGCCTTTATCGACGATATAGCCATATTTAGTGAAAATGTGGAGGATCACTTAGTACACCTAAGAACGGTATTGCAGGCTATATGTGAGGCGGGTCTAACAGTAAAACTAAGCAAATGTCAGTTTGGAATGCCAGAAGTAGTATACCTAGGGCACAGGGTTGGAAATGGTCATATCACACCATTATGGGACAAGGTTGAAGCTATCAGAACCTGGGACATACCTACAACCAAGAAACAGGTCAGGTCATTCTTGGGATTTGCTGGGTAATATAGGAGATTTGTTCCCCATTTTGGTGAAATTGCTGGACCTTTGACTGATCTAACCAAGAAATGTAAACCTGACAAAATTGTATGAATGTCAGAGAGCTTTTGATAGACTAAAGGACATTTTAAGCTCAAAGCCTGTGTTAAGAGCACCTGACTTTGAAAAAACCTTTATTGTAGCTACCGATGCCTCTGAGACTGGCATAGGTGCAGTATTGTTACAAGACTATGACTCTGTTAAACACCCAGTAGCCTACCTGAGTAGGAAGCTTCTACCCAGGGAGAGAAACCTGTCTACGATCCAAAAAGAATGTCTGGCAGTAGTGTGGGCTCTGGACAAGCTCAAGCCTTATGTTTTTGGACAAGAATTTACTTTATGGACTGACCATCATGCCTTGCAATGGATACAAACAATGCAAAATACCAACTCCAAGCTTCAGAGATGGTCTTGGAAATTGCAGGAATTTCAAATGAACATTGAACATGTGCCTGGGAAGGAGAATCTGATAGCTGATGCTTTGTCTAGGAAATAACCAAAAAACAGTTGCCTTTTTGTGTAGGTTAACGTTTCACAATTCTCTTCTGTAAAAGGGAAATTGTTCCACTTGAGGAGAAGGAGGGGAAGATGTGAGGGATTGAGGCCTACACAGGATTGGATTTGTTGAGGCCTACACAGGATTGGATTTGTTGAAGCCTGAAGGCCCAAACACTTCCCTCGAGTAGTGAAGCCTGAAGGCCCAAACACTTGGATGGGAGGGGGAGTTTGAGAGTTTTAAGTTACCCAATAGAAGTTAAGAATTAGATATCCTATTCAAGGTCACATGATTATAACCTTCCATTCCTGGGAAGGCTATATATGTGGGGTGTGGTCAGCTAGCAGTTAGTTAGTGCTGGGAGAGAGCTAGAAGCAGCAGCAGAGAAACAGCAGAGAGAAGGAGAGAAAGAGAAAGAGAAACTGGCTGCATAGGAAATAGGTAGTCTGAAGTTATACTAGAGAATATTGAATTGTTTGTTTGTTTTATTTTATCATACTTGCTTTTGGATTATAACCACTCTATTAAGTAAAAACCCTAATATTATAAGTAAAGTGCTGTTGTTTACCCTGGAGTTTGGAGTGACTTATTCACCACGTCTACAGGGCCTACACCCATGCTATTAGAAGCTGTAAAAGGACTTGATCTCCTGGAACGGGAGGGGCTTTGAGGAGAGGCATAGACATCATGCAGCTGCTCTGTAAGGCAATTCCAAGCAAGCATCCTGGGAAGGCTGCCACAGTGGAGTGGAATGGAACCATGGGAATGACAGCCATGACACTTTCATAATGTAATTACATTCGCTAAAAAAGCCCATGCTAATTCCTGTGACAGAATATCAGGATCAGACTATTGTTATTGACACTCTTATTTAACACCTAGGGCCAATTCAGACAATAAGCCACAGAGATGTACAGCTCTCTTATTACTGTACCACCTCAATGTTACGTGAGCTTCAGTTGTCTGAATGTATCTCTTCCAAAATAAAAATCATGTACATCATTAAAAGCATTACATTTTGATGTGGGGTGCAATTTTCATGTGAAGTCCCCCCCCCCCGCGCATGCAACACACGTGCACATTGAGCTGGTATAGTTATGTGCGCAATAATTGTATAAGCTCAATGACTGAATGTTTAAATCAGCTTACAGAGTTCCTGAGGCAACATATTGGACATGTGCATGCATCATAAGATTGTGCTAAAGCAGTTCCTGTTGTATGAATTGACCAATAGCTACACAGAGAGTTCATAGATTACCGGAGCTCCAGCATTATTCACCACAATCTATTACCCTTCAGCAATGCAGTTCCTGAAGGAAATGAATGCATAAGAACTGATCTTTTCTACATTTCATCCAGTTTCTATTTCTTTCATATGTGGAAAATCACTGACTCTCCCTATTATGTTGATTAATTCCTAAATCCTTATTCACATTTTTCTCTGTGCAATAAGTTGTTCTGTGTACAGTTGCGCACTATGTTACAAATGTACCCTCTCCATTTTGCTTGGATATTGCAGTGGAGAACATTCACTCATTCTGCTGATACAATTATCACTCACATAACTATATCATCTCAATTTTCACCAGAATTTGGTGTGCATTTTCCTACTTCTGAAAAGCTGTGTGCTGAAAGGTTTTTAAAAATTATATACCATTGCCCTGGAACCTTCTTTTGATTAGTATTTTGAAACACATTACTGTTGAGGTTACAATATATTCACCTTTCATATTTCCATTATTTATTTACTTATTTTTTCATTTATTTATTTATTATCACTGGGCATATAAGTTATTACTTTATGGTTTCTACACTGAATTGCATAAACTGGTTACCTGCCCTTGCTCATACACTTTCCTAAGCTTTCTAAATTATATTGTATCCTCTCTTTATGTTGACTGACCCTTCCCATACCCCCTTTTGTATATTGTGCCATCAGCAAATTTCATCAGCGTCCCTCACGATACTATATCAATTGAACAAAATTGGCTGTAGTACCCTTGTGGCAAGCCTGTAGTCACCTCTCTTCAATCTGAACAGCTTCCTCAATATATATTCATTCAAATTCAGCACACCTCCAACAATACAATCTCTTGAAGCAAAACAAAGTCTGAGATATATTCTGCACTTAGGAGGGGGGAAATGCTTGAACTTTGTCAGGAAAAAAAAATACTCTGCCATTTCCTTCCAAATTGCTTCTTCTCGTAAGCAATTTAGGCTGCAGTTGCGATCCACACATCACTTGAGCTGGCATATTTGTATTTAAGCTGATATAGTGCTGTTAAAATCCATGGCACAAAGCCAATATAGGTAGAAACAGGAAATTTATTCTCCAACCAGCCCATGGAGCCACTTTGGATCTCCCCCTGGAGGATTCCCCACTCTTATCTCCAACCTCAGATTCCCCTGTGTGCCATTCCCCTTCCCAACTGGGAGACCTAAGTGATGAGTTTTGAGTTAAGTCCACCTTTTTCAGTTCAGGTATAACCTAACCATTGTTCAGGCTAATATGCTCTGAGCACATGTTACAGTCATAACAACTGTGGCAGTCACTGATGTTCCTTTAGGGTTTGTTTGCATAGGAGCTTCTCCTAAGTCCTTTTCATTATGTGGAAGGGGCAAAATGGGATTGTGCACATTGTCCCTGCTCCTAACCTTCACACATTCATCTGAATTTATCAACTATATGTGCTCATTCTATAGACATGCAATTAGGAATCCAGGCTTCTGGACCATGAACCCAATGGGTTGAAAACAGGGGTTCAGGGGCTTGAACGGACTGTGCGCAGACAGACCTAGCCCCCTTCGATCATTAGCTTTCCATGATGAGAAGGAAATGGCCACACCTCCAACACTGTGCACCTGTCTGGCTCCACTTCTGTGCATTGGACAAATGTTTGAAGGGGGGAGATGGCTATACTCATAGAGGCTCTTCAAATAACAGGGAACCCGGCATCATCGGGACTCCCAGTCATGTGGAGGAACCTCCATAAGTACAACAGGATCGCTCTTCAGACCTTTGATGAATGGATGGAGGTCATGGGGAAGAACTGGATAGGTGTGATGTCAGTGGCAGGGTGAACAGCCCTGTTCCATCTTATTCACATATTAGCCCTTCACAAGGCTAACGGCTAGACCTGAGCAGCACCATTAAAAAAATTCCAAACAAACATGCTGCTAAGAGATAGTAATCATGATAGTACTGAAAGTCATAAAACAAAAACAAAACATTAAGTATAATTACAAACGTGGCACATCTACATGACATTTTCATTGCAATAATTTTTCCTCCTAATATTTTCAAAATATAGCAAAAAAGCTGCCAGGAAACAGCAAGCTCTCATCATACCTGTGTACAATTTTCCTTTCGACAAACAGTTTGTTATTGGGTGAAAAACTGTTTAGAACTGATTTCATTAACCTCCTTCAATTGTTGTTGTTGTTATTATTATTATTGTTATTCAGGTTTATGTAATAGGATTAAATGGGCAGAAATTCAGCTGACACAAGGAGGTATCACCCAGAATAAGAACATGAGGGCCATTGTGTAATTCTATCACCATCTTCCTCCTCATCACCATAATCAATAAAGTGCCTAAAGTTTTTTACACAGTGTTTAGAGATTTAAAAACAACACAGTTCTTGCCTGCAAGGCTTACAATCTACAGTAATACCTTGGATTGCAAGTAACTTGGTCTGAGAGCGTTTTGCAAGACAAGACATTTTTCTAAATAAATTTTGACTTGATAAACAAGCAACGTCTTGCAATACAAGGTAGGGATGTAACCGCTTGCCTCGAGTGGGCGTAGCGGGCCGAAATCGGCCCCGCTCACGCCCGCCAAAGACTCACTTTGATATGAGAGTGTTTTGGATCACAAGCACGGTTCCGGAATGAATTATGCTTGCAATCCAAGGTATTACTGTATTTTAAAAAAGAATGGGGAAAGAACAGAAAAACAAGCACATTCAGGCATTAATTCTTCATAATTACATCCATATTTAATGTCCAGGTAGAATGGTGACAGAGGGAGAAAGTGCTGAGAGATGAGGAGCCAATGGTGGATGGACCCAGCTGAGCCAATGGAGTGGTTCATGCTGTCTCACCTTTCCCTCTCTTGTAGCCAGATTGCCTGCCGATTATAAGGTGAGAAATATGTGAAATAGAATCTAGAGGAACAGGGAGAGGATAGGGAAATGAACACAACTAATATTCTGGAGTACCAGAGCTGACTGTATGGATACACTTGCAAGTGTGAAAAGTTCACAAAACTTCATTCCAATGTGGTTTCTCAGTTTAGCATGAATGATTGTGATGCCAGCCAAGAACCACAGCGAAGTGATCCGTGGATGGACTTGGGATTTTCTGTAGTTTTCTTTAGCAGCAGCTCCCAGCTGGCTTGCTCACATTTTGACTGTTTCTCATCCTGTGAATATGAGACAGCTGAGAGCTGCTACCAAGAGGGTGGGGGAAAACCATTGCAGAAAATCCATCATGGGTGGCTTTATTCTGCATGGTCCCCATTATTTCTTTTTGTCTTTGTGTTCAAGAGGTTAGTGTCCTTGAACATGTGCAGGTAATGGACTAAATATATAGGGAAACCGTCTGGTGTGGAAAGAGGTGTCTAGACAAATGCCATAAGAATATTAAGCAAGATTATAGTATTTGCTGTGGTAGCATTTAGTGTACATCCACAGTAGATTGATCCTTTCCACCATTATCAGCTGTCTTCTTGATGTCTCAGGAAGTATGGCAGTATTGCAGGTATGTGCTGAGTGGTGAATACTTTAAATATTAATGTATGATGCTCTTTAAAACAAACATTCCACCATTAATGGAAACATAACACAGACCATTTTAGCTTCAATGGAGGCTCCAGCCAGCCTATATACTATTAGCTCAGCTGCTAGTGGACAGGATGCTTGTATGTACACTCTGACATAAATATTTTAATGGCTAATCAGTCAACAGTCACCTAGTATTTAGACAACAAGCTGCATCAATGGTGAAAGAAAAAGGTGATTTGGAGGGGAAGACTTTTCCTGAAAGTTGCTGAACAGGAATAGGTGGAGAAATGATGTGATGATGTTTTTCATTTCAGACAAAATGAAAAACAAAGCAGAACAGGTTGATTCAAAAAAGAGTTAAGACAAGCTGATTAGATTTCACAAAAGAGTTAAGACAAACTTGTGTGAGGGCAGATCTATATGTGCTCTCTGAAGTGGTATAGTGCTTATGTGAAGACTTTACCACACATGGGACAATTTCACTTTTATATGGGGAGCCCTTTTCTGCTTTACCATTTTCCAAGGGACAAAGAAAGATGTAAAATACACTGTAACTTGATATCTTCCTTGAATATTTAGATATCACAATGAAATTGGTATATAGGAAAAATTGGTTCTTGCCTGCAAGGCTTACAATCTACAGTAATACCTTGGATTGCAAGTAACTTGGTCTGAGAGCGTTTTGCAAGACAAGACATTTTTCTAAATAAATTTTGACTTGATAAACAAGCAACGTCTTGCAATACAAGGTAGGGATGTAACCGCTTGCCTCGAGTGGGCGTAGCGGGCCGAAATCGGCCCCGCTCACGCCCGCCAAAGACTCACTTTGATATGAGAGTGTTTTGGATTACAAGCACGGTTACGGAATGAATTATGCTTGCAATCCAAGGTATTACTGTATTTTAAAAAAATGGGGAAAGAACAGAAAAACAAGCACATTCAGGCATTAATTCTTCATAATTACATCCATATTTAATGTCCAGGTAGAATGGTGACAGAGGGAGAAAGTGCTGAGAGATGAGGAGCCAATGGTGGTAACCAATTATAACATACTTCACTGTTTGAAACTTGAACACTAACTCAAGCCATACAACAATTTTCAAGGTGGGGGGCAGGAAAGATATAAATTACGTAAACTGCAGCAGTTGAAGGGAGTCCCTTCAAATATCATGCTATATAGCATTGTGTTATACTTGTGATCCTGACAGTAGGTACATCTCTACACAGACTGTTTTCCTTCTTTAAAAATATATATATACATTGATAGCAAGGATTGTGAGATACAATGTTTGTGTGTGGCAGGGCATAGTTGGTCCCGCTGTGGAAGGGCATGGAAAAGGGGGAACATCAAGACAGAGAATTGGTTGGGTTAAATAACTGGCCACAACTGTATTGGCTTCAGCTTGTAATAGAATTTTGGTGGGGGCATAGGGCATGGATCCATTAATCGAGCAGCCCACCTGCTGTCCGATACCCACACCCTGGCCTGTATGCCAGGTCTCAGTGGGGAGTCAGGAGTCAGATGCCCACATCATGGTGCAGACTGTTAAAGTGAGCCCCTCTCCCGGTGGCATGACAGGATTGTCAGGCCCTTATGGGGACCCCCTCGTGGGAGCATGGGGAGTCCCACCCTGCTTCCCCTTACCAATGGATCCAGCCCAATGCCTTCCATGCCTACAAAGCTGTGATGAAGAATTGCAAGCTTTTGTAGCTGACCTATCCTTGATAGTTGTCTTGCCATGCAGATCCATTATATACACCTGGATTAGTGTTCTTGCCATGGGGAAGGCAAAAACCCTACATCACAGTGCCAAATCATGTGCAGGTAAAATTCCTTCCCAGCCTCATTAACTGGTGACTGACCTCAGGCCACAGAAAGAGCTATGCTACCTTTGAATGGGAGTGTGGGTGGGGAAGTCAGTGATGGCAATGCCAAAGCCATGCAGGGAGCCCAGTTTATACAAGCCACAGGTGGGCCAGAGGGAGATAGTCTTTGCTGCAGTCTGCTGGTTCTCTGCTGCTCCCTTCCTTCCTGCTGGGAACACATCCCCCCCCAACATGGCTTCCAGGTAAGCAGGGAGCTTTATATCCTCTTGAATAATTTCAACATTTTCATTTCCCCACAAAAGCAACCCAATTTACACTATAGATGTATTCTGGAATATGAGACATACATGAAACTGTCACAAAGATCTCAGTGATTATCTCACAGGTACAGCCAACAGTATGGTGTTTTGTGATAACTGATGCCAAACTTTGTCCTTTACTTTCAATCTATTGAACTTTTTGAATGTATGAAACCCGTCATTAATGCAATTCCATTTTGAAAAACAAAGTATACAATATTCACAGGTTATCTAGATGCTTGATAACCATCTAGATTGTCAAGGAATTCAGACAAGTTGGTGAAGCAAGATGTTCATTTACAAAAGCCATACTGATTCTTATTCAAAAGGCTTGTTCTGTATGTCTAAGAGGTCTAGCCTCAAAATTTTCCTCAGTTTTCTCACGACAGAAGTTAGATTGACAGATTGGCATTTCTTGGACATTTCTTCTTCTTTTTAATTGGGATATATTGGTAATATATTGAAACTTGTGGTAAGGAGGCTGCTTTTAGTGAACATTTTTAATTTAGCAAGTTTGGATTGTATAAGGACTTTCAGACAAATGCCATCTGGCAGAATGTGAAGACTTGTTCAATTTACCAGTTAATTCTAAATCTTTTTCCTTTATTGCCATTATGCAAAACAAACTTTTAAGATGCACTTCTTGAAAAAAAAAAAGATTGCTTATGTATTAGCATTATAGTCTGGTTTATCAGTTGGTTTTGGGATGGAATTGGCTTTGGTCACTGTCAGGCCTCCCCCTCACAGTGATTCGAACCCAAAGCTTTACTACAGTCAAATCCACCACCTGTAAGACCTCCCTCTGCCTCTTCCTTTTCCTTCCCACCACCTCCTGTCACCACCTCTGCCAGCACTTCAAAAATCACACTTTCTTTGCTCCTCCACTGCCACCAACCCCTTCTGGGTAATTTATTCAGACCTCTCCTTTTAAGTTTTAAAAAGGAAACAAGTTTATTTAATTACAATTAAGGATAGGGAAATAGATAATGTTAATAGATTCGAAACATTGAAAACCTTCTCACTCTCCCTCTCTCCCTCTCTCCCTCTCTCCCTCTCTCTCAGACTTCTTAACCCTCTCTCCCCCTCTCTCTTCCCCCAACTCCTGGTGGCGGCCCAGCGTTGGGATGTATAATGCATATACCCACTGATCGTGGGGTGCTCGGTGAACCCCCCGCCTGCTCGGTCCGCGCTTGCCGAAAATTCCAGGGAACCAGAAGTGACGCGACGGGGGCCTGTCGCGTCACTTCCGGGTCCCTGGTGCTGCATTTTTAACGTAAATACCAGGGTAAACTACCTTAAAACAGCTGTGAATAGCAAATTGCAGCTGGTTTTAGGTGTGAGGGGGAGGCCTGCCCTGGTAAACGCTTCTAAAATTAACACTTTCTTTGCTCCTCCACTGCCACCAACCCCTTCAGGGTAATTTATTCGACCACTCCTTTAAAAAGGAAACAAGTTTAATTACAATTAAGGGTAGGGAAATAGATAATGTTAATAGATTTGAAACGTTGAAACCCTCCCTCTCTCCCTCTCAGACTCCCCTCCTCCTCCTCAGACTCTCTTCAGAACTTCTCTCTCCCCCTCTTTCCCCCTCTCTCTTCAGACTTCCCTCAGACTCCTCTTGAACAGCACTGCCCACTGTTTATATAACACAGGCTTCACCCCCTTCCCACTCTCTCAGCCAATCAGCAGACATCTCAACATTCCACACTCCTCTCACACTCCCCCTCCCCTCACATACTTACTGCTTTGCCCATGGGCAGGGGCATGACAGTCACCTTGGTGAATGATCTACCCTAGGCAGGAACTACACAGGGAGAATGCATTTTTGTTGTTTCTTGAAACCTCTCTGCAGCTTTTGCTACTATCAACTCTGGTATATTTCTGAGCCATCTGGAAGGGATGAGTATTGGAGGCACCATTTATGTTGTTTCAAATCATTCCTGAAGGGTAGTACTAAGAAAGTGTGTTCCATCTTGTCTGCCATTTTATAAAACATCACATGAACCTGCTGGAAGAAGTCATACAGATTTTTTGAGCATGCTTGCAACAGCCTTTCCTGCAGAAGGAAGATCTTACCAGTTTCACATGTTCCACTTACTTCCAGATACTGTAACACACATGAGGCTCTCCTCGAAAAGTGTCCAGAAAATGCAGTTGATATAAAATGTAGCAGCTAGACAGCTGATGGAACCCAGTTGCTGGAAGTCTGTCAAGGTTCCGCTACTGCAGGGACCCCTTGATCTGCCTTTGGGAGATCTCTGCCTCTTCCCAAAGCCTCTCCCTCTCTAGGTTATCAAGTCCTTTGCCTGCTTCCAGTAACGTGGGTGTAGGCTCTAGACGTGGTGAATAAGTCACTCCAAACTCTCAGGGCAAACAACAGCACTTTACTTATAATGTTAGGGTTTTTACTTAATAGAGTGGTTATAATTCAAAAGCAAGTATAATAAAATAAAACAAACAAACAAACAAACAATCCAATGTTGTCTAGTATAACTTCAGACTACCTATTTGCTATGCAGCCAGTTTCTCTTTCTCTCTCTCTGCTTCTCTCTGCTGTTTCTGTGCTTCTGCTTCTAGCTCTCTCCCAGCACACACACTGACTGCTAGCTGACCACACCCCACATATATAGCCTTCCCAGGAATGGAAGGTTATAATCATGTGACTTTGAATAGGAGATCTAATTCTTAACTTCTATTGGGTAACTTAAAACTCTCAAACTCCCCCTCCCATCCAAGTGTTTGGGCCTTCAGGCTTCACTACTCAAGGGAAGTGTTTGGGCCTTCAGGCTTCAACAAACTCAAGCCTGTGTAGGCCTCAATCCCTCACATCTTCCCCTCCTTCTCCACAAGTGGAACAATTTCCCTTTTACAGAAGAGAATTGTGAAACATTAACCTACACAAAAAGGCAACTGTTTTTTGGTTATTTCCTAGACAAAGCATCAGCTATCACATTCTCCTTCCCAGGCACATGTTCAATGTTCATTTGAAATTCCTGCAATTTCCAAGACCATCTCTGAAGCTTGGAGTTGGTATTCTGCATTGTTTGTATCCATTGTAAGGCATGATGATCAGTCCATAAAGTAAATTCTTGTCCAAAAACATAAGGCTTGAGCTTGTCCAGAGCCCACACTACTGCCAAACATTCTTTTTGGATCGTAGACAGGTTTCTCTCCCTGGGTAGAAGCTTCCTACTCAGGTAGGCTACTGGGTGTTTAACAGAGTCATAGTCTTGTAACAATACTGCACCTATGCCAGTCTCAGAGGCATCGGTAGCTACAATAAAGGTTTTTTCAAAGTCAGGTGCTCTTAACACAGACTTTGAACTTAAAATGTCCTTTAATCTATCAAAAGCTCTCTGACATTCATCAGTCCATGCAATTTTGTCAGGTTTACATTTCTTGGTTAAATCAGTCAAAGGTCCAGCAATTTCACCAAAATGGGGAACAAATCTCCTGTAATACCCAGCAAATCCCAAGAATGACCTGACCTGTTTCTTGGTTGTAGGTATGTCCCAGGTTATGATAGCTTCAACCTTGTCCCATAAAGGTGTGATATGACCATTTCCAACCCTGTGCCCTAAGTATACTACCTCTGGCACCTTCTGCACCTGTAAAACTACTCCACTCCTCTCATAGTGTGGCTTCATCATATTTACATGTACTACCTTGGGTCTTTTTTCAGATTTTTCTTTAACCACCACATAGGTTAAATAATCCATTTTCTCTCTGACTGTGTAGGGGCCTTCCCAAGCAGCCTTAAGCTTGTCTTTGCGCAGAGGAAGAAATATCATTACCTGATCCCCTACCTCAAATACTCTAGAACGTGCCTTTCGATCATACCAGAACTTTTGCACCTCTTGGGCTTTGGTTACATTGACTTGAACTAGTTTACAGAGTGTATCTAGGGTTTGTCTAAGTTTTAACACATAATCCACCACTGAGGTTTTGTTTTCTACGAGTTTACCTTCCCAGTTTTCCCTCAGGAGATCAAGAGGGCCCCTCACTCTTCTGCCATACAACAGCTCAAAAAGTGAGAATCCAGTTGATTCCTGTGGAACTTCCCTGTAGGCAAAAAGTAGGTGTTGCAGTTTGTCATCCCAGTCATTTGGGTGTGTGTTTACGTAAGCTCTAATCATTCCTTTGAGTGTGGCGTTAAATCTTTCCACCATTCCATTGCATTGAGGGTGATAAGGAGTGGTTTTCAAATGTTTTACCCCACAACACTTCCACAGGCACTCCATTATCTCGGAGAGGAAATTTGACCCACAATCTGTTAAGATTTCAGAGGGAAATCCAGTTCTACAAAATATAGTTAGCAAAGCCTCAGCTACAGATGGAGCATCTATAGAGGCTAGTGCTACAGCTTCCGGGTATCTTGTGGCAAAATCCACCACTGTGAGGATGTACTTTTTTCCCTTGCGGGTGGGTTTAGCGAAAGGCCCTACAATATCCATGCCCACTCTAAAGAAAGCTTCTCCTATAATAGGCAGAGGCTGCAAAGGGGCTTTACTGTGATGCCCTGCCTTCCCCACACGCTGACAGGTTTCACAAGACCTGCAGTACTCTGCTACTTGCTTAGCAATTCCAGGCCAAAAGAAGTTTGCCATGAGCCTTTGTTTAGTCTTGTTTTTCCCCAAGTGCCCTGCACATGGCACATCATGGGCTAGTTCTAGCAACCTTAGCCGGAATTGGTTAGGTACTACCAGTTGCTTTAGTGGTTCCCAGGTTAACTCTTGGGTTTTTGGTAACCACAGCCTATACAACAATCCTTTCTCCCAAATAATCTGCTCCTTTCTTTCCTCAGAGAAGGGCTTCTCTTGAGGGAGAGTTACTCTTTTCAGAGGCTCCAAACTAGGATCACTGAGGACTCCCTGCTTGAATTCCTCTACTCCTCTTAAATCAGGAAAAGGGGTCTCTAGTGCCTTTTCCTCTACAGAAGCACCTGCCTCGGTTGTTTCACTGGCTTTCAGGTCTACAGGTTGCAAGGAGGCTTGTTCTGTTGTTTTGGTTTGGGGAGGGTCTGGGGTTGGTTTTGGACCTTCCGGAATCACTGTGGGTTGTACCTCTAGTACTTTTTCTTTTACCCCATCAGCTTTTACCTGGTCCTGTCTTGAAAGTTCCTCCCTTTCCGTTTGCTTGCGGGTTACCACACATATTTGAGCTTCTGGTCCCATTATATCCCTTCCCACAATGATAGGGGCAAATTGGGTTGGAGGTTCCATCACCCCAACTTCATACAGACCCCTCCATCCCCTCCATTCTATGGATAACCTTGCTACTGGGACTTCAAAGGAGGGACCATTCACTCCCTGAATCTCAATAGACATTCCTGGTACCAAATCTTCAGGTGTCACCAAATCTGGTCGGATCAGAGAAACATCAGCTCCAGAATCCAACATTGCCATAATGGTCTTATCCTTTACATAAACAGGTTCTTTAAACTGATTATTAACCTCTTCCCTGTTGGTGATCACAAATCCACAATTATAAGGTTTTTTAATGCTTGCTACACCTTGTGGCTTGGTTTGTTCGGGTTTAGGACTACCTGGGTTAGCTGGTGTTATTGCTTGTAACTTGGGACAGCTACTCTTGAGGTGGCCTGTATGACCACACGAATAGCAGGCACGGTCTCTGGGGTGAGAAGGATCAAAAGGAGGTTTTTTGAACTCCTTTTTACTTGGGGCTTCCCATTTCCCCCCCTTCTTCTCAGACTCAATCCTGGGGCCTAACCCTTCCCGGTTTTCAATCAATTTGTCAGCCATTTCTGCAGCTTGGTTTACAGTTCCAGGATCTTTATCCTTAACCTTCAGTTTTATTTCTCTGGGCAACCGAAAATAAAACTGATCCAGGGCCATAAGCTCTAGCACCTTTTCCCTGTTGTCAGCTTTTGCTCCATCCACCCATTTTAATAGCAGGTTTTTTAATTTTGTTGCAAACTCTACCATAGATTTACCAGGTTGAGGTGTTAACCCTCTGAACTTTTTTCCTAAAGTGCTCAGGGCCTAACCTGAACCTTTTAAACACAGTTTCTTTGAATTGAGCATAGGAAACAGCCTCCCCCTCTGGCATGCTATTATAAATCTCTGCCAGCTCCCCTTTGATTAAATTAGGCACAAACTTCATATAATCACCCTCCTGCAATCCCCACTTCTGTGCTGCCCTCTCAAAAGTGGTCAGGAACACTTGTGGGTCTTCTCCTGGGGTGTATGCTGTGAAGTCCTTCGGGGTAACTCTGACAGGCTGCTCCTGTTTCAATTGCATCATCCTTTCCTTGTGTCTGCGTTGTTCCTCTTGGGCTTGCAGTTTCTCCTGGTGCAGCTTTTCCTCATGTCTGCGTTGTTCCTCTTGAGCTTTAAGTTGCTCCTGCCGCGCCTTTTCCTCGTGTTTGCGTTGTTCTTCCTGCTGACGGAGCCTTTCCCACTCTAACCTGGTCTCTTCTTCCTTCTGCTTTGCCACTAGCCACAGTTCTTGTTCACGGAGCTCCCATTCTTTTGTTTGGGGTCCTGTTACACTAGGGCTAGAGGATGCAGCTCCTTCTATTGCCGCCTGGGAGATCAGCATAACTTTTAGTTCCTCTGCTGTTTTCTACTCCCATGCCAACTTGTCCTTTTTACACTGCTCAATCAGGGCAGTTTTATTCATGGAGAGATACTGGCTCATTTTACTAGCCTCACTGGGTCTCTATTCCGCAGTCCTGAAGTTAAAACATACACTGCTTTTGCCAACTCTATTAGTAAAAAACCCACTTTCTGTTTGGAGTGCTTAATCTCACTGTTCAGGATCGCTCCGCTGCCACCATCTGTCAAGGTTCCGCTACTTCAGGGACCCCTTGATCTGCCTTTGGGAGATCTCTGCCTCTTCCCAAAGCCTCTCCCTCTCTAGGTTATCAAGTTCTTTGCCTGCTTCCAGTAACGTGGTTGTAGGCTCTAGACGTGGTGAATAAGTCACTCCAAACTCTCAGGGTAAACAACAGCACTTTACTTATAATGTTAGGGTTTTTACTTAATAGAGTGGTTATAATTCAAAAGCAAGTATAATAAAATAAAACAAACAAACAAACAATCCAATGTTCTCTAGTATAACTTCAGACTACCTATTTGCTATGCAGCCAGTTTCTCTTTCTCTCTCTCTGCTTCTCTCTGCTGTTTCTGTGCTTCTGCTTCTAGCTCTCTCCCAGCACACACACTGACTGCTAGCTGACCACACCCCACATATATAGCCTTCCCAGGAATGGAAGGTTATAATCATGTGACCTTGAATAGGATATCTAATTCTTAACTTCTATTGGGTAACTTAAAACTCTCAAACTCCCCCTCCCATCCAAGTGTTTGGGCCTTCAGGCTTCACTACTCGAGGGAAGTGTTTGGGCCTTCAGGCTTCAACAAACTCAAGCCTGTGTAGGCCTCAATCCCTCACAAAGTCATTTTGCACTGGCTCCCAATTAGCTTCTGGGCCCAATTCAAGGTTCTGGTTTTTACCTTTAAAGAATTAAATGATTTTGAACCAGGATGTCTGAAGGGTTGTCTCCTAGATCAGATGTGGGGGCAGAGGGGGAGGGAGAGAGAGAGCGAGAGAGAGAGAGAGAGAGAGGGAGGAGATGAGTGGCACAAAAAGGAGACAGGATCACACACACGGGGGGGGGGAAGATAGGGTGGCACAAAGTGGGAGAGTGATAAGGTCACACACACACACACACACAGTGAGAGAGCAAGCGTGTGCAGTATAAATCTGCAGTGTTGCAAACCCCACCTACTATTGGCTCTGGCTTGGCCTGCAGCTAGTATAACCTCTGAGGGAAAGCAGACTTCAGTTGAAAAAGTTTCCCCATACAGTCATGCCTTGGATTGAGAGCATAATTAATTCTGGAAACATGCTTGTAATCCAAAACACTCTTATATCAAAACGAAATCCCCCCAAAAAAATTTGTACAGAGATTTTTAATTTAATCCGTACTACAGTACTTGTATTGCAAGACGTCGCTTGTATATCAAGTAAAAAAAAAATTAAATAAATATTAAAAAATTTGCTTGTCTTGCAAAACGCTCTCAAACCAAGTTACTTGTAATCCAAGGTATTACTGTACTTGTTCTACACAAAGTCACAGACCATCTTGCACACTGTGATCATTGACGAAGGTCCTGTCCTGTGAGGTAAGGAGAAGGAGATATGGGATAGGGTCTTCTAATCAGTGATGCCTAGATTATAGAACTATATCTCAGACATGACTTAACTCTGAAGCAAAAAAATGATGTGCAGAATGTCAATTTCCCACTTGCTATTCTGGGATTTTTATGTAATCCCATCTCTGTTCCCAGATCCTCATGGGAAAAGATGCTCTACTGGGACCTGGAAACACACACTTCTGCTGTTGTTTCCCCCTGTCTGAAGGTATGCTACGGGGCCTTGGGGCACAGGAAAAGGGAGACAGTGGTAGCCACTTTGCAAACACTTCAGGAGAGCTTTGCAACAAGCACTTGCACTGAACACTCGCAAAGCCCTTGAGCCTTTGTGAGTGTTTGACAGGAATGCTGGCAAAGGCTTGACTCCCTTTTGCAGGCAACAGTTTTGTTCTTCATTAGCAGTTTGCTCTTTTCCCCCCTCTTGGGAATATTGTCAATTTTACCTTTGGTGTGCTTGAGTTTGTGCTTTCTTTCAGCTGGGCAATGTTGTGTTCAAAAAGAAGATGTCTTCTTGCCATTTATTGTCTCCTTATCTCTGCTGAATAGGTTGATATCCTTTTCAGAGATATGCACCAACTACAAGGTTCAGACCCCCAATTTGTCAATTCAGAAAACAGCCTGACATCTGCTTCATCTTGAGTACCGAACCGGAGCTGAGATTTGGAAAACTGGGGCTTCGTGCTCAAAAAGGGAACTGTCAATAACATTTTGATTTCCTGGCAGAATTAAATGATATTTTCTGGACTAGTTGCCCCTTTTGAGGCAATCATGCCAGGTTTCTCCTTAACAGGTGAAGGTATATTTAAGCAAGAACAACCTTTATATCTGAGGGTATCCAAAAAAGGATGCTCTTATCCCCCTATGTCCTAGTGGAGCATTCTTCAGAAAAAGACAGGAAGCATTTCTATGGCCCTACCTAAGAACACTTCAAAGTCTCAAAAGGATGGGTGCATTGGTTTATGTGGAAGGAGAGTCCTCAAACTGGGAGGAATAAGTAAAGCTTCCCATGGGTTTTTTGTTTTTGTGTGTGTGTTGGTTTTGTTGTTGTTGTTGTTGTTGTTTGGCAATCTGTATGAAAATTGCACACATCATAGAGGTTTCTCCAGGCAAGAAATATGACAGGTTTCAGAAGGATTGGTGCAGGACTAGGGAGTTATGAATGAAAACTAATTTAAGGCTTTTTTCATAGTGAACCCTGGTAGCACTGGAAGAATGTACATTTCATGGTCCCATCCTTGTCCTCCCTTGAAGCACAGTGATTGGAGAGCACATAGTAAAATGTGTCCTATGATTAAAAGGTGGACCTGTCAGTCACTCCACCCCCCTCCCTGCTCAATCAGTGTTTTTAGAGAAATGAAAGCAAAAGACACTCATTTTGGAGACATACTGCCTGACTTTCAGAAGCTGGTTTGCAAGGGAAGCCTCTCAGGCCAGATCAAGCATCAGTTCTGGCCACTTTGGAGGGAAGCCTGCTTCACCTCAGGAAACAATAGAAACAATAGAAATTCAAAGGAGCCCACTTTGGCTTGGGCTTCAGGCTTCAGACAAATCCTATGCACATCCCTAGCAAGGATTTCAATGCTAGATGAGTTTCTGAAATCTGATCTGCTTTTTGATATAAGTGTGAGTGACTCAAGGAAATCGTCTCCCTGAATATCTGTACCAGTTAGCAAGGCTTGCCTTGAGCATGTGTCTTCCAGAATGAATGAACCAGATAGACTGATGTGAGATATCATTGTATTGTCAGCTTTCTAAAGACCAAACCACATGTAACATGGGAGGTCAGCATGATGATCTCCTGATATCTTTCTTTTTAAATTTAAAAGCAGCTGCAGGAGAAGTTGCTTAGATTGGCACTGCTGAGGAGAGGTGAACCCTTTCCCCTATGTGGTATCCTCAATTGATATCACCTTCCTGCAAGTTGTTATTTGTCCCGCTGGGGGGGAAAACCCAGGCACAATATGTATGGATACCTGCCTTTTGTTTCTCTGCACGGCTAAGATGTGGATACCTCCCTCTTGTGTGTGGAATGGTGCCTTCTCTTAGCTTTATAAGGGCAGATACTTGGAGAATTGAGATTGCTATTAGTATATACTGTACAATTTATTTATTTATTTCATTTTTATACCGCCCAATAGCTGAAGCTGTCTGGGTGGTTCACAGCAATTAAAAAGACAGTCCCTGCCCGCAGGCTTAGAATCTAAAAAGACACGACACACAAGGAAAAAAGAATGGGGAGGGAAGAAGGGGGAATATTAATTAATACTCCTGGCAGGGCTGGTGGAATGGCCCTGCGCTCCCTCTCTTCTCCCTCTGCACAGCCTGCTGGAATGGCTGCTGCTGGTGGCAGTTGAGGGAGGAGGAGCTGTCATGAGGGAGGCCTTTCAGCAGGGCTGGTGGAATGGCCCTGCGCTCCCTCTCATCTCCCTCCTCTCAGCCAGTACAAGTGGGAACTATAACAAAATGTTGCAGTGTGGAATGTTGCTGTTCAGGAATAGTGATGTGCTGAACATTTATTCTGCATATTTTTGACCATTCTCATTCAATTTGATAGAAAAGAAATTGCTTTCATTTTTTTTTCAAAGGTGAAGAACATTTCAGCTAAATCTTTGTGTGTGGGGCATGGGCTTTTTGCCTTAACCTTATTTATGAGGTTGCTGAGTGTGTGTGAATGCCCTGTCTTGCATTGTACAAACATCTTTCTGGTGGTCTAGAACCTCCTCAGCATCCTGTGCTTCAATTCAAGCCCATGGGAAGATGTCATGAGGTTGTGGCGGAGTGACAGGCAGAAGCCCAGGGAGGGCCAACGTGAACATTCCAGAGGCTCTGATTGGTTGAAGCAGAGAGCATAGAACCCCAGGGAGTTGGCAGTTAAGGGTTGTTGGTTGTCAGTTGGGTAAGAGAGTGGGTTGGAGTGAGAGAGGGGGTGGAAGGTTAGTAGAGTAGGCAGGGAAAGGTGTTACTGAAGAGAAGAGTTCAGACAGGAAATCTAGTAACTAAGTTGTGAGAAAGCAAACGTGAAGGTGTTAGTAGAGAACAGTTCACAGGAGTTTCCGCTTAGGGAGTGAAGGACCTTCTGTCTGAGGAAGAAGGAGAAGCTCTGGAACAGGGATGGGGACTCGGACTCCAGGACTCGACTCGTGAGTCGGACTGAGTCCCCCCTCTGACTCGAGTCAGACTCGAGTCCCAATATTTTTAATGGGACTTGAGACTTGACTCAGACTCGAGTCCCAATATTTTTAATGGGACTTGAGACTCGACTTGGGACTCGAGACCAAGGACTCATGTGTTCCTCAAATGCAACATGGATAGGTTTTAGGAAGTACAGCAAGTTTATTTTTTAAAATCATTTTCCTAAAATGCAACCTTTCAGACATTTTGGGTTTGGCTGCCTGTGCCTGTCTGTTTGGGGTTCCCAGCCTCCTCTGCCTGCCTGGTCTCTTCTTAACCAGTTCCACAGTTTGAATTGTCCAAGACAAAGGCCTCTGCCTGCCTGTTTTGGGGTTCCCTGCCTCCTCTGCCTGTCTGGTTATTTCGGGTTTGTCTGCCTGGTCTGTTCTTGCCAAAACCAGTTGCAGAGTTTTGAAATAAAAAGGCACACTTGTGCCTAGAATTTATTTAAGCCACATATCTGAAATAGCCTTATTTTTTGGGGGGAAAACCCCATTGATTTTAATAGGGACTCGTGGAATCAGCTTTAGGAGTGACTCGTGACTCGTGAGTCACCATTTTGGACCAAGGACTCAGACTCGAACTCGAGACTCGGGTCCAAAGACTTGTGACTCGACTCGTGACTCGAAACCAAGGACTCTTCAACATCCCTGCTCTGGACTAGTGAGAGCGACAGTTAAGTTCACTGGTCTGATAGTGTAACTTCAAGTAACCAAGCCAAGTTGATACAAAGAGCACTGTATAACATCTGCCTGCCTTTAACCTGAATCTAAGCAAAGAACAAGTTTGAATGTAACTGTTGAAAATCCAAGTTATCTTTGCCTGAGTTGAATATCAGTTTAGAGACTTTGTTAGAACAATAAATCAATCTTTTTATTCAAAGTTCTAAGTGTCCAGAGTCTGACTGGTAGATAGGAAAGTTAGAAGTGAATTAATGGAGGGGCACCCTACTTCAAGTAATCAAATAAAACAAACTGCTCTTAATAAAGACAAACAAACGTGGGTGAACAGCTACATATAAGACCTAAGACACATAATTGACTAACGCAGTTTAAGAAGACAGCTTCAAGTCTGAAGTGACCAATACAAGGTGGCACTTGGTGAGAGCGAAGTACACATTGAGGGTGTGAGGTTTGGAGGAGGGGTCTCGTCCGCTACAGAGGTCTTCCAGATAAAGTAGTGCAGGCAGCCAAGGAGCTTGCAGAGATGTATAAAAGAAAGAAAAACACATACTGCACCGTCGGGCACCCAAATAATTTTTTAAAAAAATAAATACATCTATAGCACCCTGAAAATGAGGCAGAAAATTGAAGCCTTTTTCACTGGCGAAGAAAACTTTCAGGAAATAGGAGGACAGGTTTAGGTACAGCATTAAGAACCACTCCATCACATTCTCCTCCATCCAGCCCATCCAGTAGGCTTGGTCCTCATTGGGTTTTTAGGTTTCCTCTAAGGGTTTTTCCCCCCCTGAATGGTTTTCTCTTTTGGTACCCTTGCAAACCTTCTAGCTCCCTGATACCTCCCTTTGCGCATGCATAGTGGCATTATGGCTACATAAGCAAGAGCACCCCACAGCCTCAACATTGGATATAGAAGGAATGATGATAAAGGAACCCCCATGTTCAGAGGCCATGTATCTCTGAATACCAGATGCTGGGGAAAAGGGCTGTCTTCATGCCCAGGACAAACACGGGGAAGGAGGACACCATGCCTTCCCATTCTGGCTGTGGGTTTCCGAGAGGCACCTGGCTGGCAGTGAAACAGAATACTGGACTAGACTGACCTTAGTCTGACCCAGCCGGGCTGTTCTTATGTTCTAAAAATGGAAAAGAGAATTTTTAAATGACAGTACTTTATATGAACAGTTGAGTAATTCAAAAGTAATTCAAAAAGTTAAATCCCATTTCCTCCCAAACACATTGATGATCGTTTTTGCCATGATCAAACCCTCCAGTATTACTTTTCTTTCTCTTTTTATCTCAGTTGTCTTAGCCCCTCTATTTTTCCTTGACCACATGTAGCCTAGCTGGTTTTCTAGATTATTGATGAATTTCCTGGGAATTCTAGGCCAACCTACTGGAGAAGTTCAGACTGGCTTTGCATTAAGATTTCAAGCTTAATCTGGAATGATACTGATTGTCTGGTTCTTGATTCTTGGTATCCTCAGGAGCGACTGAATTTCAAATATAAATTTGAAATAATCAGCCTGAAATGCTGATTTACTTTATGAAATGCAAATATATTCAGACTGCTATAACCTAGCCTTTGAAATGACTCCTGCAAAAATGCATGTTTTCAGCTTTGTAGATGAATGCAGTTTAAGAGCACTGCAGTGTTTTCAGTCACTGTAGCTTAGAGGTTTCCTATCCATTCTGCACAATGAAAAATTTTGTGAAACTTTAAAAAGCATGCACACTCTTATATCATCCTATAATAGTCCAAAGTATTATTTTACTTCTTTTTTTTTAACCTTCTTTGACTTTTTGGTAACTCAGTTGTCTCAAATGACAATTGTTAACTTCTTGCCAACTAAAATTATTTGATGAGAAACTCCCCCTCTCCAATTCCAAGCCAATTTCTAAACTGAAAATGAAGTAATTAAGAAGGAATAACTCAGGCTAAAGTTGTAAGAAAATAGCAGAGATAAATCAGAGAAACCAAGCATCAGGTGCTCATTATTTTACAGTTGTATATATTCTTGCAGTTCTTAATTAAAAGCCCATTCCTCCAATATACTGGGAATTCTAGGGAACGCTAACAGTAAGAATGAACTTTTAAATAAAATATTGAATAGTCAGGACATTCTGCGCAAGAATAGCTGATGTTTTCAAGAATAACCTGCAGATGAATGTGGAGAAAGGCAAGTTGACTTTTTTTCCCTGTGAGTTTTTCCTTTCCAATTTTTCCTTCATTAAAATTTAGTAAGTAGATTTTAGCTTCCACCTGAGAGTTTCACTGCTAGTGTAGCTGAAATAAAGAGTCATGCTGCTTGACAGTCTGACCCAGGCAGCAGTGTCACAACATGAACCTGAGCAGAGAGCAATAAAGGTTCTAAATAGCTAACACACATTCTGGTGAACAAATATACCTGTGGTGACATTTATAAGTAGACTATATTCAGTGTGAACGACTTCCAACTAAGTTAATCATAGGGCTAGCAAAACTTGAAAAATAGTTTTAAGCGTGTGTGTGTGTGTGTGTGTGAATAACATACATAATGCTTTAATTTCATGAGACCTAAATCATGTAGGATCCCCCCCCCATTCTGTAGACTATTATTAGAAAATACTGTAATTATTCTTACACACAAATGTTTTCCTTTTCTTTTTCTTTTACCATGCCTATGTCACCACAGTGTACTTGTTGTTACTAGATAATAAAAGCTTAATGTTAATATTAATCAATAGATCATTAATTCTGGCATTCAGTTTTTAACTAAGATTTATCTCACAATGACTGCTAATATGATACTTAGCTCTATCTAATTATGCACAGTATATTAATTTAAGTTAAGAATGTCATTCATCTGTTAAGTACTCATGACCACCAAACACATGAAGGTGCTATCTAGAACATCCTGGCTAGCCCTGCACCTAAATGCCAACTTGTCATGACTCCTTGGCTGACACATGACTGGCATAAATAAATATAAATAAATAAACATTTATTTCTAACACCCTTTACACCAAAGGGCGGGACATATGAAACATATACAATAAATACAACAATACAATACAACAATGCGATACAACAATACAATACACTTGCTGGAGAAGTGCCCTTGCCCTTGTCACTCCCCGAAGAGCGACCCAAAGGGGCGCACCCCCTTTGGTGTCACCCCCTTTGGCAGCGACCCCACCAGTGGCAAGCCTGTCCCCACAAGCACCCAGTCTATATGTCCCTTCCAGGTAAGTGGCAGGTGAAAGTGGTCAGCAAACACCAGTTCAATACCTGGGGGCCTGGTCCTGCATGGAGTGGTAGTCTGCCAGGTAGGAGTCCAGAGGTATCTCTGTCAGGCAGAAGTCCACAAAAAGAGAGAAGAAAGCATTGTTGATGGTGGTGATGGCGGCAGCAAGCAAGCAAGCAGCAGCAGCAGCAGCAAACACTCCCTCTTTCTAGGTGTTGGTTCTCCTCCGTCCCGCTACAGATACTGGCATCATTGTGAAAGGGGCCTATGAATGTATGGATGTACTTGCAAAGGGCTCCCTCCATAGGGATGGGAGCCACATGGCCACCCAAATGTCGGAATAGGTCTCTAAATAGGTTCTGCCTATATCTTTACTAAATAAATTCCTTCTAAGGTTGTTTTTCTCCCCCCCCCCTTTTTTTTTTTGCTAGCTTCTGCTTCTTATGCTGAGATAATGGGTTGTTTCTGTGGTGTCAAGAATTCTCTGAGTAATGCAAATGAGGAAAAAAATGTTGTTCAAGGCAGGTCATTCAGGGCTTCCAGAGAACTCCCATATAATGGAGATTTTCAGACAAAATATGCCTGGGTCAATAGCTATACAATGAAAAAGCCCCACAAAATAAAATGGGCAAGGAGTCCGACATCAGGCCTAACTTCTGGAACAAACTGAGCATGCTGTCAGTTTCAATGCGAGCCCAATGATTTGATAGCAAAAAGTAAATACAGTCTCACACATACAGTCAAAGAGGGGGAAAATGGCTTCTGAAGAGAAATGTACAGAAACGGGACCATCTCCAAGGGAAAGAGGCTTCCTAGGATGATTGGTGGCTTCTCTTCCAGCCTGGTGCTCCTCAAAGCAGGCCTGGCAGATTCCTCAAGAAAGTATTATGAAAAAGTTGTGTACCCTACCAGCTAAGCAACAAACCAATGGCTTCCTCATCCATCAGTTGTGAGGTGTGTGAGATATATATGTGAAAGAGAGAGAGAGAGAATGCTTCATATATACCTGTGCTTGTGTGAATGTGAAGGTCTGGGGGGGGGGGAGCCTGAGCAGCCTTGGAACCATGAAGAGTGCCAGGAATAGGAAGTTTCATTCTTTCTCTTTGCAACCAGTGGGAACATGGCTTGAAATAAAAACAACTGCTTCAGAAAATATATTTTTTCAGAACAGTGGCAGGAGTAAAGGAGGCTTCCCTTTGGCTTCTGTTTACATGACACCCCCCCCCCATGCCCGTTAACTGCATTCATGCAATTAATGAGATGTCTCAGTCCAATGGCAGGCAAATGGAAGAATCCGTGACATAGCTACCACCTCTGCCTGCTCATTGTGGTCATGATGAGTGTTGGGGTGGCAGGTTTTTAGGGTCTGTTTTTCCAGCACTGTGGTCCTTTAAAAAATATATATCCCCTCCCCTTGACACCAATGGGGGGATATTAACTATGCTAACTCCTGGTGGTTCTTGTGCTGTTTGGGGGGCATGCCTAAGACTGAGGGGTCTTAGGATCCTATTGATACTCAGCCTCCCTTTTCATTGCCCTGTCACACCCCATTCCAGGCCACACTGCTGTGGAGTCACCATCACAATGTGGAGACCTCCACCAGGGGGTCTCTTTCTCCACCTGTGGTGAGAAAAAGGTCTGCTCATGGAGAAGGGAATCCTATGGTCCATAGGATGCCTCCTAGGGGACTATAGGATTGCAGCCTGTCTTCTGCTTTTCTAATATTTTTTCTTTTCATGCTTTTTTCAAGTATCCCTCTGCACAACTTTGGTAAATGTCAAATGTGTAGGATCTCAAAATACCCAGCAAGTCTCTTGGAAAGAGGAGGAGACTCATGCTGTAAAGAAGAAATTAGGGACCCTAATCAGCTCCCTGCTGAGTTGTCATATGAACAGAGGTTCAAAGCTTCAGTGCTCCTCTGTTTGATATCTTACATTTCAATCATCAGAAGCATGAAGAATCTTGCTTGTCAAGCAGCAGGTTTAACATTTTTATTTCTGAAAGTTTAATGAATGATTTTCTGTTGTCACTGCAGAGCAGTTTGGAACACAGATGTTTTCTATTGATTGTGTTATTTTTTGTAAATAAAAATTGTGTTCTAAAGCAATCAAGATGTGGTTTCAATGAGTTTGGATGGCGTGGGGGGGTGGGGGTGGCAAAAAAAGCAAAAATAGCCTAATTAAAGTGATTGGAAAATTGCAGAAACAATTATTCTATTCCTTTTTATATTTTAAAAGGTCTCTGGTATAACTTTTCATAATAAAATTATGAAGAGCTTTACTGGATATTGAATGATATTTTTGTTCCCCAAATCATTTAGGCATTCTCGACACAAGATTCTTACGCTGCTTATATGTGCTGCTGATGGCACAGCTCCAATAAGCCTGTTTCTGCTTGTGGCCTGTTTAGAAAAAGCAGATTAATTAATAGTTAGTGTTTATGCAGCATTATGAACACATGACTCATTAGCTATATTCTAAGGGTGAAATCCCATTCCCATTAAAATCAATGAAAGCTGGTCATTTACTTCCCTAGAGCCAAGACTGCATCCAATGTATTTTTATTAAGATGATAATGATGCAGTGACATGTGCCATGCCTGGGAACTGCTTGGCTATGTTTTTTCCTCCAATAATCTTTGGCTTTTTCTGAGGCAAAGAATGCTGAATTGTTATACAGTTTTTTCCCGTTTGATCTATCTTGATACAAATTCCTTTTCAAAGTGCCCAATTTGATCTACCCCTAATTGATTTTCCCCCTCAATTCATCTCCATGCTGTACTTACAGCATCTCTCCTAATCATATTTTTGTCATGCTGGTTTTTTATAGCACTATAAATTGGAATATCTTCAGTTATGACACCCACTCTGTGCGAGCCTTCTAGCACCTCATGTGCTTTCTTTGGAAAAACTCTTGTGCAAATGAGATCCCAAAAGGCATTTGCAAGAACCACCATCTGCCAAATGACATGTTGAAAGCGGGCAAGTTGTTCCTTTCTTCACCCAGTTTCATTTTCCAGTGCCTTAACTGGGCATGTATACAGCCTGAATAAACACAGAAGCAAACACTCACATGTATGTATATAATCTTATGTTTGAAGGCTGTATTTTTCATACTTTATTTCCTTGATTGGTCTTATTGGAGCTATACTAACTAAGGATATGATCCAGTCCAAGTTAATAATTGCCCTTAAAAAAATATAATCTAATCTTATGCTGATCCATAGTGATAGTTTTTACTGATATCCTAAAAATATTTTTTTGGTGGAAAATAGATTCTGGACATTTAACAATGGATGGTTATTAGTTTGTTAACTGATATTAAGCCAAAGTTCCTTGGTTCAGAGATAATGGGACAAATCTGGCTTAATGCAAGCCAAGATATCCATTATTATTTATTTATTATTTATATTTATTTATCGCCCATCTGGCCGGCAACCGGCCAAGATATCCATGAAGTTGGCACATAACAGGAAGAAGGGAGGGGCGAGGGATGAGTGTGTGCCTAAGGCACTCATCTATGGCTTCATATACCACGGTTTATGAAGCCATGGATCAATTTCTGAATGGGGCTATAGGGTCTGGCTTTCCTGCTGTCATGTTCTTTTGAGGATCATAGAATCATACAGTTGGAACAGATCGTAAACTTCATCTAGTCCAATGCTCTGCCGATGCAGGAAATCCCCTGGTACAGAATCCCTGATAGTGGCCATTCAACTTCTGCTTAAAAACATCTACCACCTTCCAGTTCTGTTTCATTGTCAAGCAGCTTGTACCATCATTCTTTCTAATGTTTAGTTGATATCACCTTTCTTTTAATTTGAACCTGTTTTGTATGGGTACTTCCCTCTGGAGCAACAGAAAACAAATTTGCTCCATCATTTATGTGACAGATTTTCTGATATTTGAAGATGGCTATCACATTGCATCTGAATAATCTTTTCTCCAGGCTAAACATAACCAACTCCTTCAAAGCTTTCTCATTGGGCTTGGTCTCTAGATCCTCACTATTTTGTCATCCACCTCTGGATACATTCCAATTTGTCAATATCATTTTTAAACTGCAGTGCCCAGAACTGGGCACAATACTCCAGGTGAGATCTGAACAAAGTAGAACATGTAATGATGGTACCACTCTGCTTCTCAAGATCTGGGCACTCTATGTCTGTTGACTCAGCCTAGAATTGCATTACTCTTTTTAGCCACTGCCTCACACTTCTGACGCATGCTTCCTTTGATTTATTAAAGTCTCTACATCTTTTTCATATGCACTGTTGTCAAGCCAGGTGTCAGCCTTCCTAAATTTGTGCATCTGATTTTTCCCATATGCAGAACATTATATTTATCTCTGTTGAAATTCATTTTGTGAGTTTTGGCCCAGTTCTCCATCTTGTCAAGAACATCTTAAATCCTCTTTCTGTCTTCTAAGGTGGCTTGGTTATGTTGTACATGATAGAAACAACTGTGAATGTAGACTATTCATGTCAGGTCAAGATCAGGAGGAGGACATGGGTTCTTGAGAGAGAAACCAGATCAATATAGTTTAATATGTGGATATTAGGTATTTTCTTCTGGAAATACTATTTGGCATATTTCCCCCCACATTTGGTGCACATTTGTCCTCCTTCCCAACTTGGCCCATTTTGGCATTGCTCTTATGACAATTCTTCTCTTTCCTCTGATCCTGGCACTTCTTCTGTTTGGCTGTGAACTGGGTCTGAACTGAGTGTATTGCCAGCTGCTGCTAAGTATTCTCCTTTGTTTCTTGAACATTTTGTCTGCCTAAATTGTTCTTAGGATTTTTAGAAATATGAGCTTATTCTTACACTAGGTGTTTCCTGGCACTTTCAGGAATATCTAATGAATTCTGGTGTCTATAATTATAGCATTGTGGGAATGGGTCTATCATTAAGACATGAAACATTGTTGGTTATATAACCAGAACAATTCTATTCCTCATTTAAAAAAAAAGATGTTTTGTCCTATCACTATAAAAGGTTGTAGGGAGATCTCATCAGTGAGGGGTACAAGTTGTCCAAATATTAGAGAAACCAGATGAAAGATGGCTGAGATGTGGACACTAAAAATTTTTAGCCAGGAGTTCACTCACACACACACACACACACACACTGTTTCCTATCCACAGTGGTGTAGTGGTAAATTTGTAAGTGCAAGCACTCATCATGACATTTCCCCATGCCATTCCTCCAAGTAAAGTCCAAAAATGCAAGCAGTTTTGTTGATCCATCTCTCTCTCCCCCCCATATGCAACAACACTGCACATTTATAGAGAGCCAGTGTAGCATAGTGGTTAGAGTGTTGGACTGGGACTCAGGAGATCCATGTTCTAGTCCCCGCTCGGCCATGAAACTCACTGGGTGACTTGGGCCAGTCACTGACTCTCAGCCTAACCTACCTCACAGGGTTGTTGTGAGGATAAAATGGAGAGGAGGAAGAGGATTATGTAAGCTGCCTTGGGTTCCTTGCAGGAAAAATGGCGGGGTATAAATATAATAAATAAATAAATAAATATTTCTAGAAACCATTTCCCCTCAGCTACTGTAAGGATTGCATGTAAGCTAAGCAGGAACAGGGAGGTCTGGATGGGGTGGCAGATGAGATCATCCCTGCTAATCGAACAGTCCTGTTGAATTGACCCCGTAAGCCTTGGCTCCACAACACTACATACCTACCATTGTTGTTGAATGGGAGCACACAGAAAGGGAAGTGGACTTGGTTAGAGAGTCTATACCATCTACTCTCCCTGGAGCATCTTCCATTATTCCACATCGTCTTTCCCTCCCGCCCCCACACACTATATTCATTCACAGGTACTTGATGAGGTCTACAATTGACAATGGGATTATTTTAACCCCAAATTTCTATTGTGACTGCATCTATTCCTTCCAATGAGCAATCTGTATCATTAATTTCAACATGTCAACACTTTGTTATTAAATATTTAAATAATATTATTTGAAGCAATGATGCTATGTCTTGGTTGTACTGAATTAGTAATCAGACATGGGGGAACCACGGATGAGTTGAAGGATATCCGTTTGCTACGAAGAAGCAAATTAACTTCAGGTTTAAAGAGAGAGCTGTTCAGAAAGAGTGGGACTATGATAAGAAAATGAGATTCTTTCAGTGGCATTGTCAAAATTGGAGATTATGTGATATATGTTCAAACTTACCAGTTTTCCATTGGGGAAGTCATTTACATCTCTCTGCTTCCAGTTAATTCTATCTGCTTATCTGGAGGGAAGGTATGTAAAGACCTCTATAAATAGTCATATTTGTACCTAATCGCCTCCATTGTTTGTTTCATATATATACTGTATATGATAGATAGACTGAAAACAGTAATTTCAAAATATATTTAGAGCTAAACATTTAGCTCCCACCCTCATCAGTAGCTATGATGTGAAATGGATACCAGGAGTGGCAGTTTGGAATGCTGGGAGATTGAAATTCCCAAGAAGGGTATGACTAATATAAAGCTCATGAATTGTCCTCCAGATTAAGGCTATATGGACTAAGAGTTCTGAGTCTGTCGATCCAGAAGTTTTCCTTTCTGTCAAGCATGTCAGTGTCCTTTGTTTGTTCAATTGGAAGCAATTGGAAGTGTGGGTGAGTTAAAATGTCTTGCAACAGGCATGCTCTAATTTTTTTTGGTAAGAATCACAGCTTTGGGGTTACAGAATCTTGTTCTTAGGTCCGCTGTAGTGCTTCCTACATGCTGCATACAACATCCACTTTTTTTACATTCAATTAAATAAATCACATTTATGGAACTGCATATTACCAATTGCCGAATGCAATATGTTTTTTTTTAGTAACTGTGCTATAAGTAGTAGTTTCTTGGAGGTAACTGCAGGTAATGCAACACTCTGATTTACCTTGGCGTGATCCTGGGTTACAAATAGCTTGTTTAAGTGCTGCTATAACTAACAATTTATGCAAACTGGGTGGTTTTCTGAATGCAATACATGGTGGAGAATTAACGGCTTCTGTTAAAGGAGGACGATAGGATATAATAGGGTAAGGCAGCAATCCTTAGACAGCATCTGTGGGGCCATAGGATATTTAGGATTTCCAGAGCCAAGGTCAGAGATAGCGATCCAACCTTAGAGCTGGGAATTGGAGCACCGCCCCCTCTCCCCCCTTGCAGCTGACATGGAAAGAACTGTTAGGTTTTGCATAGGCAGAACGAGATTACCACCTGACATCGGGATTATCACCTGACCTGGTGGGTGTTACTTGAGTTCAAGTACAGAAGGTCTTTGGTCAGGAGACATAGTCTCGAGGTGATATGACTCAGCAGCCTTGAACAGGTTTGGATAAACATGTTGATGAATAAGTTATACTACTGGGTGAGTAATATCCTATTCATAGATGCAGGGTCTGGGGTATATAAGCTAGCACACTTGCTTGCTTCCGTTCATTCCTCTTCATCTCTCTCTGCTGCTTGTTCGTCTCGACACGACATGTCTCTTGGACTTCACTTCATCTAGCCTTACCACTGGGGTATAGGACTTGAGTCTGCTATGATGTAGTGAGTAGAGATGCATTGATTGCCTTAATCCCATGTAATTGGGTCTTACAAATAAACTCTTTAATCTTTATTAACTGCTGTTATCTCCTCCTTCCGCTTGCGTGACTGGGACTGAGGGTCATTGGCTAGGGGAGCTTTTGAACCCGGGTCAGTCCAACTCTCACATCGGTTATGGGCCCAGATAAGGACCAGATTACGATCTGATGGTTATCTGATAAGCAGATAAGCCACAGAGACGCAGTTTGGAAAAATTCAGCAGTTATAGAGTTAAAGAATTTGTTTACTATTTGTAAGAACGGTTTGTAAACAAACCGGAAAGGCGAAGGTTTGTTGCTAAAGCTGAGAGCTGATAACAGCGGCTTGGAATGCAGCACAACTGAAGTATGCAGAAACAGAGAGACGGGAGGATTTTTCGTTTTGGAAGCAGTTGGAACGGAGGTGCCAGGCTTGGCAAAATCCGAGGCTACAGACTGTGAACGTGGGTGCCGGTTTGGGCAGCTACTAGGCTGAACAGTGAACAACGCTGGACACAAGGATTCGTTTTCCACAGCTTGCTGGAGTGATTGTCAAGGAGCTGTATAAGGCAAAGAAATAATCTTCAGGAGGCTCTGTGTGTCTACTCATCAAGGCTACAGCAGGAGGATCATATTTCATTTGCAGTTTGCTTCTTCACACAGCAGCGGACCAGCTATCTTTTGCATTGTATCAACAAGTGGCTTGGATTACAAATGCGTGGATTACGTCTGACGTGGGTAAAGCGTCTGGAGCGTCATGTCGCAGCAAAGCAAGGTCACGTGTGACAAACGTATCTGGGAAACCTGATACTACAGCGGGAGGCTGTATCAAACCAGCGGAGGCGTGGTTTTAACACAACAGAGAAAAACAGCGCGTCAGTTTTGAACAGAGAAAGCTGTGCTTAAAATGAGAAGCTGTTCTTCATTTTCTTCATGTGGGATCACAGAAGAAGGAGCTTGAAATCAGCAGGGGTGCTGCTGAAGGGAAAAAACTTTGTGTTTTAACCCAGGACATAACAAAATGCACATTATTTTGTTTGGACAGAAAACAGTGGATTGTTTAAACGAAGCTTTCTGTGTTGGACATAAATAAACAGGAAGAGGACTATGCAAATGGTCAGGGGTTTAACAGTCATGTTTTTTTTGAAATGTATTTCTTGAAAGTTTGGATAACTTGGACTCAAGAAAGTGTAATATATGCTTTGAAATGTCAGGAAATGTACTGAATGTATATATGACTTGAGTATATTGTGGATTTTTTTTGTAGCAAAATGTAAAATACTGAATAATTAGTAAGTATGTTTATATGGCAAAGCTAAGAGATGGATTATTTCTTTCATACTGTAATGGTGTAAATAAAGAAATGGAAAGTTGTACTGTTGCAACTATAAAAAGGTTAAATGCTTATATGTATGACATGTACATGCATGCATATCACATGATTGTTTGATCATTTAGATTCACAGGCTTGTGAAAGAAAATGCAAACTGTGTTGGTGGGGAAAGCATTGGGAAATTGTAATTTTCACATGAAAGGTATTTTGTGCACATAAACAAGGGATGCTAGCTTCAACAGGTAAACTGGAAGGCAAGCTGAAAAAAACAGTTCATTTCATTCAATTTGTTCTTGGTGATCTTGTGGATATTCTGATAGTCTTTAGAGAAAAGGCACGTTATTTCATGATGTTAATTGATCAATACACGAGGTACAGGTTGTGTACATGTTAGATAGAAAGCTGGAGTATTGAACAAAGTCAAGGTGTTTTGTGCTTGGGTGGGAAACAAGCATATTACCCATGTTACCTATTTCTTTTCAGATATGGGGAAGTTCAATTCAGTGCATGTTTTTGATGACATTTCTAACAGGATGTGATATTGAACACATGGATTGTGTGGAAGAGTAAACAAACACTCAGAAGAAGTGATACTAATTTGGATAATGAGGTTTGGGTAGAAGCTCTTAAATGTTTTGATTATGTACATGATAGAAGTTTTAGTTCTGTGTGATGAACTGTACATCTTATGGAAAGTAGTGTAGAAGGAAGAATCTTCTGGAAAAACATTTCAGGATCTTGGATCTGATATGTAGGTACATACACCTCAAAGTTAGAAGAAATCTGTAAGGGAGCTTACATGAGATTTTTCTAAAAATGAGAATATTGTGTTTTACATGAACAACACTTGGATAGTGAGATTATCTAGAAGTGTTAAGTATAATGCTAAATGAAAAGGTGAGATCATTTTTCAAAATTAATTCTGTTAATGCAGGGGATGCATCAAGGGCAGAGTCAGAATAGAAAAGCATTTGCTGAAAGACAGTCAGGTAAATTTGACAAACTGATACACATTTGGTTTAGTGGAGACTAAACAAATGATTGTTCATCATTGGTGCAAATTTTATTGGAACAGGAACCTGATAACTGATGAGGTAAGGAACAGGTGAGTCAAACAACCTGTGAGATATCAGGAAGAATTTGCAGGAAAAGCCATTTGAAACTTCAAAATTTCAAAGAGGTGAAAAAATTGTCTGTTAAGGAAGCTGAACCATAGCTTCAGGCTATGCAAGCTGAGTTGAATTCTTTGGATAAAGAACAAAACATGGAAGCTGGTGGAACAAACAGCAGTCCATGGAACTCATTGTTACCAGATAGATTTTTTAAGTGAAAACTAACCAGATTGGAAAAGGTTATATGAAAAATAGCAAGATTGGTTGCTTGTGATTTTTGCTTTAGTTAAAAGGAGCTGGATAATCATGAGATGAGTGCAACAACAATTTGCTTTTGAAACAGTTAGACTGATGTTTAAGAATGTGGATAGATGTATGAATATTTCACAAGTTGAAATATTGGAACATAAGCATTTTAAATGAGGAAGTCTTTGGAAAACTGTCTGTGAGATTTTCTGTAGAAAAGCTAGAAATCAGCTGGAGGCTGGAATTCTGTTTTGAACTCAAACATTGTTGACTTGAGGTTTGCACAGAGAGGCAGATCAATGTTTGTTTGTTAAACAGGAGGAACAGGGACATAGACTGTATGTATTTTGTTTAAATGGATGATCTATTGTTTTTTTTCTGGACAGATAAAAGCAATATGATATAATTGATCCAGGGTTTGGAATTTCATTGAATTGAAACTGCTTGGTGGTGGATCAACTGTTTATTTGTAAATAGAAGTTGAGGGAGAACCAAGAGGGCAGTACTTACTGCAACAAACCAGAGAAATATCATGGATGTGATTGAGAATTTGGAGATAGTTAACTCAGTGAGAGACTCCAAATAGTTGAGGATTTTCAAGCACATGCTGATGGAAAAGCAGTTTGAATGCTACACAGAAGCATTGGGCTGTTGAGCTTTACTGTACAAGCAACAAGGCCAGGTATTGCTGTCAGTGTGATAGACAGACTGTTAGACCAGCAGGACATGCTTGGAGAGCTCTGAAAAGGAGTTGAGTGTTATCTGGAAGGAACATCACACTTCAGACTAAGATTTACAAGTCAGAGCACAGGTGGCTTACAGATTCACAGAAATGCCAGTTGTGGTTGTAATAGTAAGAACAACAAGAACACACCTGAAGTTTGTTATTTTTATAATCATACTTTGTTTGATTGATTTTGTAGAAACAATCATTTAAAAGTTAGAGTTCAACTGAAGCTGAACTGAATGCATTTGTTTAAATAGTTTAAATTGTAAAAAATGTTTAAATGATGCTGAGATTGATGTGAAAAACCTATTACAGTTTTTTCAGGAAACCAAGGCCAGGATTGCTATGCTGCAGGCAGATAGCAATACACAACGTTTTGGGTTTGCAAATAAAACTGTGTCATAAGGAGGGATACATCAGAAGTGATTTGATGGTGGTTCAAATTTCTGACAGGTAAAGTAATTCCTGCAGAAGTTTTTTTTTATCAAAGTCCATAGATGAAGGAACAGCATCAGATGTCAACAAAGCTGTTGCTGTTGTATGAGGTAAATAACCACGTTCTACGCAAATGCAAAAGCAGGGGGATGTTAGGTTTTGCATAGGCAGAACGAGATTACCACCTGACATCGGGATTATCACCTGACCTGGTGGGTGTTACTTGAGTTCAAGTACAGAAGGTCTTTGGTCAGGAGACATAGTCTCGAGGTGATATGACTCAGCAGCCTTGAACAGGTTTGGATAAACATGTTGATGAATAAGTTATACTACTGGGTGAGTAATATCCTATTCATAGATGCAGGGTCTGGGGTATATAAGCTAGCACACTTGCTTGCTTCCGTTCATTCCTCTTCATCTCTCTCTGCTGCTTGTTCGTCTCGACACGACATGTCTCTTGGACTTCACTTCATCTAGCCTTACCACTGGGGTATAGGACTTGAGTCTGCTATGATGTAGTGAGTAGAGATGCATTGATTGCCTTAATCCCATGTAATTGGGTCTTACAAATAAACTCTTTAATCTTTATTAACTGCTGTTATCTCCTCCTTCCGCTTGCGTGACTGGGACTGAGGGTCATTGGCTAGGGGAGCTTTTGAACCCGGGTCAGTCCAACTCTCACAAGAACCACTCTGGTTGCTCTCCAAGGTTGGGAAAGATACCTTGGAGAGGGGGAAAGAGGGCATTCCAGTGGGCAGGGAGGAGAGGAGCCTGGAGAGGCCAGGATATGAGTTATCTAGAGGCCTCCCCAGCCTCCCTCCCTTCTCCTCTGACAGGCCTTTGCTAGATGGGCAAAAATGCCCATCTAGTGAAAATGCAGGGTGGGAGGATGGGGAGGCAAAGATCACCTCTGCTCCTCTTCCTGCCCTGCATAGGATGACCATAAGCCTCCTGAGTTTGGGGTCTTACATCCATTGCAATAGGCCTGGGCCCTAACTACCTTTAATTTTCTGGTGGTAATTAGAGGCAGCAGGATGGTAGTCCACAACAAATGGAATGTGATTTTATTTCAAAAAGTTAGCCTTTGCTTTGTAAAGGAGGGTATCCCCGGATATTACTGATGCGTGATTGATATTGTAGTCAGTAACGTGACTAAGGTATCCACATTGTTGGAGATGTTCCTTAAGTTCATTACATCTTTTTGAGAAGTTTTCTTCATTATTGCAAATGTGTTTTTATCCTTTGAGCCAAGCTATACCTAATGTTCTTCTTTAGATGGTTTGGAGGATGACATGACCTGTAGTTAAGGTACAGGTGGGAATCTGTAGGATTACAATGTAAATCTGTGACAATGTGATGGTTTTCAATGGTTAAGACGACATCCAGGAAGGGTAATTTGGGATTTTCAGTTGTGGTGTTACTGGTAAACTTTATCGTTGGGTGGATAGTGTGGATAAACTTTGCAAAATTCTTCAAGCAATCCCTTCCATAGTCCCAGATGACAAAGATGTCATCTATGTAATGCCACCATATGCCTGGCTTGTAGGTGGAAGTTCTGCCAATAGTTCATTGTTTTTGTCCCATAAATAGATTGGCATATGATGAGGCCATACATGTTCCCATTGCTGTACATTGGAGTTGTAAATACTGATTATTACTGAACATGGAATTGTTGCAAGTGAGTACCAACTTGGCCAGGGAGGTTAAGACTCCACTACTGGGTTCATTAGAGGTTCTGCTGTTTAAGATGTATGGTAAGGCTGAGGGGCCTATTTTTGTGGGCTATGCTAGTGTATAAAAAATTAACATCGAAGGTTGCAATGGTGGTATAATTGTTAAATTGACATTCCTGATTTAGTCTTTCAATCTTCATAAGGAAATCTGTAGTATCCTCAATATATGAAGGAAGTTTATGGACTAGTGGTTGAATTTATTTATTTATTTATTACATTTATCAATCGCCCATCTGGCCGGTCACCCGGCCACCCTGGGCGATGTACAATTAAAATACAATAAAACACAATAAAATATAATAATTAAAACAATATAAAAAATTCTCATTAAAAACCTAACCCACCCCATATTCCCGCCTGAACAGCCATGTTTTTAATGCACGGTGGAAGCTCATCACGGAGGGGGCATGGCGAAGGTCACTAGGGAGGGAGTTCCATAATGTGGGGGCCGCCACAGAGAAGGCCCTCTTCCTAGTCCCCACCAGCCTGGCTGCTCTGGCTGATGGGATAAGGAGAAGGCCGTCCGTGGCAGACCTTGTTGAGCAGCCTACTTGATGTTGCTGGAGGCGCTCCTTGAGATAAGCTGGGCCGGAGCCGTGTAGGGTTTTAAAGGTCAAAACCAACACCTTGAATTCGGCTCGGCAAGCAACTGGTAGCCAGTGCAACTCTTTAAGCACTGGCGTGATGTGATCACGCCGGCGGCTGCCCTTAATCAGGTGAGCCGCCGCGTTCTGTACCAGCTGAAGCTTCCGGACCGTCTTCAAGGGTAACCCCACGTAGAGCGCATTACAGTAGTCTAGGCGAGAGGAGACCAAGGCATGAACCACTGATGGGAGCAGGTGATTAGGAAGGTAGGGGCACAGCTGCCGTATCAGATGGAGTTGATACAGCGCCGCCCGGCTCACAGCTGACACCTGAGCCTCCATGGACAGCTGGGAGTCTAGAATGACCCCCAAGCTGCGGACCTGGTCCTTCAGGGGCAGATGTACCCCATTCAGCACCAGGTCAACATCCCCTAACCTTCCCTTGTCCCCCACCAGAAGTACCTCAGTCTTGTCGGGGTTCAGTTTCAGCATGTTCCTTCCCATCCATCCAGCCACTGACTCCAGGCACTTGGACAGGGTTTCAACGGCCAACCTCGGTGAGGACTTAAAACAGAGGTAGAGCTGCGTGTCATCCGCATACTGATGACACTGCACCCCAAACCTCCTGATGATAGCTCCCAGCGGCTTGAGGTAGATGTTGAATAACATCGGGGAGAGGATGGAACCCTGCGGCACTCCACAAGTGAGCAGCCGAGGGTCCGAAGCCTCCTCCCCGAGAACTACCCTCTGATACCTTCCAGAGAGGAAGGACCGGAACCACTGCAATACAGTGCCTCCTAAGCCCAACCCCTCCAGACGGTCCAGGAGGATACCGTGGTCAACGGTATCAAAAGCCGCTGAGAGATCGAGGAGGACTAGAAAGGAGCATTCGCCCCTATCCAAAGCCCTCCTCATATCATCCACCAAGGCGACCAAGGCCGTCTCCGTCCCATGTCCAGACCTGAAGCCCGACTGGCACGGATCCAAATAATCGGCTTCATCCAAGTGTGCCTTCAACTGAGCACCCACCACCCGCTCGATCACCTTGCCCAGAAATGGTAAATTGGAGACTGGGCGAAAGTTGTTTAAATCCTGGGGATCCAAGGAGGGCTTCTTTAGAAGCGGTCTTATTACTGCCTCCTTGAGGGCTGATGGCATCACTCCCTCCTCGAGGGAGGCATTCACCACCGCCTTGATCCCCTCACCCAGTCTCTCCCTGCAGCTCATGATGAGCCAGGATGGGCAAGGGTCAAGCAAGCAGGTGGTCGGCCTCACAGATGAAAGCACCTTGTCCACTTATTATATTATAGAGACAATATATAGTTAAATTCATTCAGTGACTATATTGTTGCATATATATAATGAGTTTCTAAATGGAATGGGAGGCTGTCATAATGGATTAGTTTCTTGCTGTTAGGGGCAAATATGTGACTCATAGGAAGCTCTCTTTGCGTTGTCATTGTCAGTACAAAAGATTAGAAATAGATTCACTGCACAAAATGTAGTTAGGTGGTATGAGGATCATATTATCCAATGGTATATTGGGCAGCCCATCATGATTTCATTATTAGTTTGCTCATTTTAGCTGTATAACAATCAAAGTATAGCTGATTTTATCTTGGAATTTGCATATCATTTGCTGTATTGTTGCTGTATTGCCTATGCTGTAACACAGCATGTGTTACTGTACAATGTCTTTACTGTTTACATGATACACAAGTTAATATAGGCGCCTTAGGTTGCAATCTTATACCCAGTTTCCTGGGAGCAAGCCTCACTGAACACTGACTTGTTTTTGAGTAGACATGTAGAGGATTATGCTGTTAACAACTTACGGTACATACTTTTTGAAGCATGGTGAATTTGCTTTAATTAACCTTTTCCTTCTTAAACCAATGTTTTGTGATTCCAGAACGTTACTGAAATGTATTAATATAGGTTTCAAATAACTAATGTCATGCTGTTCCCATATTTATTGTTATCTATTTATTTTAGCCATTTCTTTAAACCATTTTTACCCTGCCTTTCAACTGAAAAAGGCTTTCAGAATGGTTTTAAAATATCAGTCTCTGCCCAAATTTTTCAATCTAAAAGACACAACATGAAAAAAAGGCAATTGGGAGGGAGGAGGAAAAAGGCAAACTCAAGCACTGGTTCTTAATCACAAATTTCAGCAGATAGTAATTCAGCAGTCATCAAACTGGATCTAAGCACAACAGAAGGGCTGCTGCTTCCTCCCCCTCTGATGGACTCAGCAGCAAATAGGTCAATAGCTGGAGGAACAGGGACTCTAATCTAGGGCTGTATATATGCACTATCCCCTCGCCGGATCGTCACCTTGAAGTGGTGAGTGGGCTTGCGTGTTCCGATGAATCCTGTGAGCAATGCCGTCGGGAGCTATGTACTCCCAGTAGGGTCACCCATGGCGGTAAGGTCCGGGGAGAGGAACCAGACAAAGAACGATCCAAAACATAAAGTCCTCAACGGCAGAACAGGCGGAAGATAATTAAACCTAAATTACAACGGCTGTGAAGGCGGATGAAGGCTGCAGCAGAGAATGGTTTTCCAATCGTCAGGGTAACCGTGCCATTGGATCTCTGCCGTACTCTGTCAAGTTTGTGTGGTGATTCGTTGTGCACCGATCTCCCCACATAAAACAGTTTCACGCACAGGCGTCTTCCAACCCAACCCATCCAACCCAACCCAACCCAACCCAAACAAACAAACAAAAAAAGTCCCATGGCGACTGGCAAATGGCAACGGGGGCAGGACTGTGAATCTGGAAGCCCCTAGTCATGGACCAGCACATGGGCGGTGGATGCAGACTCAGTCGCCCTGTTCAAGGAACGAGGTAGTCGAGCAGCTCGGCAGCTGTATCCATGACTGAGCAGCCCTATTTAGGATCCACTCTGCTCACCCCGTATGGGGAGGGGGCTAGAAAAGGTGCCCTAAACATAGTCTACCTCTTTCTCCCCTGACTGGATTACCGCGTCCAGTGGGGTCACCATTTTAGCGGTCGAAAAAGACATTTGAATTTTGGAACATGGAATATACGGACATTGCTGGATAACATAGATAGTGAACGCCCTGAGCGTAGGACTGCTATTATTGCAAGGGAGCTGAGACGGTTTAAAATTGACATAGCAGCACTTCAAGAAACTCGAAGGGCAGGAGAGGGACAGCTGAAAGAAGAAAAAGGAGGTTATACCTTCTTCTGGAAAGGACTACCTGAGCAGGACCGACGAATACATGGTGTAGGCTTTGCCATCAAAAATGAACTAGTGAACTCTTTGTCAGAAGTTCCTACTGGCATTAACGAACGCCTGATAACTCTTCGATTAAAGCTCGCCAATAACCAACAGGTAACTATTTTGAGCGCTTATGCACCAACATTAGATGCTGATGATGACATCAAGGAAAGTTTTTACAGCCAGTTGGACACTCTCCTGTCAGAGATACCTAAGGAGGATAAAATTATCCTCCTGGGCGATTTTAACGCAAGAGTCGGGCGTGACTTTGATTTATGGCCAGAAATTATTGGAAAAGACGGAGTTGGTAATAGCAACCCGAACGGACTCTTACTTTTGTCTATATGTGCAGAGCATAATCTCACTATCACAAACACGCTCTTTCGACAAAAGAATAAGTTTAAAACATCATGGCAGCACCCACGGTCAAAGCACTGGCATCTTCTGGATTATGTAATTGTCCGTGTTAGAGATCGCCGCGATGTACTTCTTACCAGGGCCATGGTGAGTGCCGACGACTGCTGGACAGACCACCGACTAATCCGGTCCACAATGGTTATCAACATTGCTCCCCAACGTAGGCTTCAAGGAAGGAAACCAAGGCGTAAAATGAACATCCAAGTCCTTCAAGATCCTATTAAGCAAACTCGTCTTCAATCACTTCTTAAGGAACATCTACCTACGGAACCTCCTGACAACATTGAGGACCATTGGTCTAAGCTGAAAACCTCCATTACTGCAGCTTGTGAACAAACTATTGGATATGAAACTAAGAAACATCAGGATTGGTTTGATGAAAATGACAATGAGATTAAATATATAATTGACCAAAAAAGGAAAGCCTTCCAAATATGGCAAAATGATATTAACTGCGCTGCCAAGAAAAAAACCTACGCTAGCGCAAAGGCTGAGGTCCAAAGAAGAACAAGAGAACTTAAGAACGCTTGGTGGAAAAAGAAAGCTGAAGAAATTCAACAACTTGCAGAATCTCATGATGCACGGGGCTTTTTTAAGGCCACAAGGGCCATTTATGGACCAAAAACCTATGGTACAAACCCTTTACAATCAAAAGATGGCACCAAACTCTTAAAAGACAAAGAGTCTATTGCACTGCGTTGGAAAGAGCATTATTATGACCTTTTAAATCGTAAATCTAAGGTGGATAATGAGATTTTTTCGCAAATCCCGCAAAAACAAATTAAAGAGGAACTTGCAATACTCCCCACTTTGGATGAAGTAAAAAAAGCCATTAATCAAATGAAGAACAACAAAGCTAGTGGACCAGATGGGATTCCTGCTGAAATCTTTAAAGAAGGGCCCCCCGAACTTGTACAACATCTTCATAAACTCATCGAAAAAATCTGGATAAGAGAAGAGATCCCAGAAGACTTCAGGGATACCATAATTATCACCCTCTTTAAGAAGGGTGATAGAACAGACTGTGGAAACTATCGGGGTATTTCTCTCTTAGCAACCGCAGGTAAAATATTTGCTAGGATTCTCGCAAACCGTCTTCTATCTATTTCAGAAGAGATCCTCCCTGAAACTCAATATGGTTTCCGCCCCTCTAGAGGGACAGTAGACATGATTTTTACTGCACGTCAGCTCCAAGAAAAATGCCGGGAGCAAAATCAACCCCTTTATATGGCATTTATTGATCTGGCTAAGGCCTTTGATACTGTAGACCGTACAGCTCTCTGGACTATCCTTATGAAAATTGGATGCCCCAATAAATTTGTGAATATCTTGCGACTTCTCCATGACAACATGACGGCAACGGTTTTGGACAACAATGGCTCTCAAGGTGCTCCATTTAAAGTGGGATCAGGTGTTAAACAGGGATGTGTTATCGCCCCAACATTATTTGCCATTTTCATCGCCATGGTTTTACATCTTGTCAAGGGGAAACTTCCCACCGGTGTGGGAATTATATATCGAACAGATGGAAAGCTTTTTAATCTCAGCAGGCTGAAAGCAAAAAGTAAGGTAATTACAACCTCCGTTGTGGAACTTCAGTATGCTGATGATAATGTGGTCTCCGCACATTCAGAGGACGATCTCCAAACTATCCTAAATGCTTTTGCAGAAGCATACGAAAAACTTGGTCTCTCACTTAACATCAAAAAAACCAAAGTGCTTCATCAGCAAGTGCAAGCCAACCCTTTGGTGATGCCATCTATCCAGCTTGGCGGGACAATACTGGAAAATGTCGATCATTTTCTCTATCTTGGCAGCTATCTTTCTGTTACAGCTAACATTGACAGTGAAATCCAGCATCGTCTGAGCTCCGCAAGTGCCGCATTTTCTCGAATGAAACATAGAGTGTTCGAGGATCGGGATATTTGTAAGAAGACCAAAACACTGGTTTATGAAGCCATTGTATTACCAACTTTATTGTATGCCTGCGAAACATGGACTATCTATAAACGTCACTTCCACCTCCTTGAAAGGTTTCATCAACGTTGCCTCCGGAAAATCCTGCAAATTACTTGGGAAGATAGGCGAACAAATGTCAGTGTACTGGAAGAAGCAAAGACTACTAGCATTGAAAAAATGATCCTTCAACGCCAACTTCAGTGGACCGGTCATGTTGTTCGAATGCCTGACTGCCGTCTCCCAAAGCAGTTACTTTACTCCCAACTCAAGGATGGAAAGCGGAATATCGGTGGTCAATATAAGAGGTTTAAAGATGTTCATAAGGCTAATCTAAAAAAATGCAATATAAACATCGAAAACTGGGAAGCTCTGGCCCATGAACGATCTAAATGGAGGTTGGCCTTTCACAAAGGTTCCATGGACTTTGAAGAAGCCCGAGTGCAAGGTGAAAGGGAGAAACGTGCTAAGCAAAAAGCACGTCAAATGAATCCTTTACAGGACCATCTTCTATCTGGTAACCTGTGTCCTCACTGTGGGAAGCTGTGTGGATCTAGAATTGGCCTCCACAGTCACTTACGGACCCATCGCTAGAGTCTACACAATCTTCTTTAGAATTTCCTCCTTTTATCCCGGAAGACAATCTTACTCGGTCACGAGTGATCGCCTGATGATGATGATGATATGCACTATGGAAGTATGCCTAAGTGCTGCTTCCTCTCCTTTTAACACTATCAAATACCACATTTTCAAATTTAAAGCTACATTTCTTTCATTCCAAGCATTTCCCTATGATTTTGGATATTACAGGTAGAAAACAAATTTGTAAGTAAACTTTTCTTTTGTCTATTGAGGATCAACACTCCTACGGCTGGATACAAATTTGCCAGATCTTAATGTTTAACCTCTTATACCTTTCATTTATTTATCTAGTTATTTACGTATTCTTTTCTCCTGCCTTGCCACTTTGAAAAGTGCCCAAGACAGCTAACATGAACAACAGCAGTCAATGATACAATCTTATACACAAAGGACTAAAAAGTAAACAGAGTGGATGGCAGTTTAAAAACCTAATACAGATTAACCACATACATCAATATTTGGCAGAATAAAACCATTTTAAGGAGACAATGAAAGATAACAGAGAAAGAGTCTGACGGCTCATCCAGAGAGGGAGTTCTGCAACCTGGGTACAGTCCAGGTTTCTTCCCCCCTTCCTTCATTTCTTTTGTGTGATTAGTAGGATTAGACCTACTAATCCAGAGGTCTTTTACTTCTGGTCATAAAACATCACACAAACCATGTTCTATGGTTCTGTTTTGTTTGCTTGCTTCATGGCATATGGCTTTTGCGTACCATCCCACCAGTGCCTTATTTCATTTCTTCTAATAAATAACATGAATTCATGTTGATGTTCCCAAAGGCATAGTTCTTTTTCCAAACTTTTTTTGATCTTCATGCTCCCAAATTCTTTCGTCTTTCCTCTGTCACAGCCAGATAACATTTCTGCCTTCAGTGTCCTCTGTTTTCCCCCTTGTATCTTTTACTTTCTCTTATTTTACAGCATTTTTGGAACCTGAGCATCAGTTCTTACAAGACTGTATAAAACTGTTGCACAGAATCTCAAATATGTTTAGCCCTGATTCACTTAAAATATACATAATCAGACCTGACTCCACCTACTTATTTATTTTTAAGTGAAACAGGTTCACTTACACACACACACACACACACACACACCCTCTTCGCACTTCATATATGTATTTTGTACTCAGATACTCTTTATACTAAATATATCCTTTAAGAACTTGCCCCAGTTGTCTTCTATTACTATTTAAACTGCCTAGGGAAAACCTGACTGGTTTATAAGCTTTGTTGAAATTCCCATTGGTAATAATTATGGATACTGCGGTAATCTCATTAACAGTGCAATCCAATGCATTTTACTCAGAGACGAATCCCATCTCTCTCACTAAGTGTATAGGATTGCAGCCTAAATTATCCAGCTGCTTTTCAGATTCATTGTTTGTACTTTTTCAGAGGCTGTGAACAATGATGCCTCCTACTGTGCTGGAGGCTTTTTGTCCTTTGCTTCAAAACTCTATTTTTCTCTCATTTTGCTAGGACTGGGTGATTTACGTATATTGTTGTTTCTTCTTTCCATGCTCCTGCTGTCATCTTCACCCTTAATGGTATGGTTATGAGGATGGATGCTATTATTAGTCTCACATCCTTAGATAGCAGGGAGCCATTATAATCTCAGTGGAAGAAAGGGAGCCGAATGGTTCAATTACAACGGGTTTTAGAGGAAGAAGCTTATGAGCCACATACTTCTAAACTTCTTTTTTATTTTTATTTTTCATTTTTAACCTTTATTTTTAGTTGTGTGTTTTTTTTTAAAAAATTGAACTTTCACTTTAAATGCTGCTTCATCTAATGAAGGTTCGATTCTGCCTTCCATATGGAGTACTGCAATACACTGCTACTGCTTGAATTCTATATGCCAAAGGGTTTGTTCTTAAATAACTCACCAACAAGACCCTCCAGTTTAGTTGTATAAAAATCCAAAACTAAGGCAAGTGCCCCTTTGTAAGTGCAGAGCTGCTATTTGGTGTGCATCCTTGTACATTACTCAGGAATAGCCAATCCGTTCCATGTTTATTGCACAGTTAGCAAAATCTTATCATAACCTCTCAATGCCATTTGAAGCCCCACAGAGAGACCCGGTTTGCACAATCACTGCAACCCACCATGGCTTATTTAATCCATGGTGGATTGTGGCAAGCACTGGAACGTGCCAGGCAATTTTGGAATATTCAAGCTGTGACTTGTCGTGTCATGCAAACCCGGTGGAGGTGGGTTGTTAAGAAACAACCCATAACCCTAAAACAGCCCATGGGTTGTGGGTGATTTGTTAAGCAGCAGTTGTGGCGTGCATGAATAATCAAAATGGCTGCCTGCCTGCACCACTAAGCCCTGTGGGTTAATTAACCCATGGTGGCTTAGCATCATGTGTGAATTGGCCCAATGTGGCAAAATTTCCCAAATACCAGCATTTTCAGTTGAAAATTCTCTTTGGATTCCTTAAGTTTGCAGTTCAATTTATTTCTCTTCTTGCATCATTCTTTTGTAACATCTTTCTCCTTTGTTTCCCCCCCCCCTTGATATCCTTTTTTGCTTTTCCAAGTGTTGGGGCCTAACAGAGAAATTTGGTTAGTTTGTACAAAATACCTGTCCAGACATGATTTATCAGTTCCTAACAGAAGCCACCAGACAACACTCTGATCCAGTACATAAAAATGTAGTAATGTTAAAACAAAACACAAACAAAAGTATTTCAGCAAGATTTCACAAATGGAGGTTACAAATAGGGATTTACCAAAAACAACCCTATAGAGTGGAGAAAGGAGGGTAAGGTGAAAAGGCCATTCTCTGTTCCTTTATCCCCCTTTCCACACCTCACTTACATGTCCAGCTGACTCATGTTTTGCTTGTACTCTACTAAAATGCCTAGATCCTTTTCACAAGAACTGCTGTCAAGCCAGGTGTCAACCATCCTGTATTTATGCATAGATTTCATAGATCATAGAGCTGGAAGGAGCCTACAAGGCTATCAAGTCCAACTCCCTGCTCAATGCAGGAAACTAGAGGAGGGGTCTCCCATCCAAGTAATAACCAGGCCTGACCCTGCTTAGCTTTCCACGCTCAGACAAGCTGAGCCAGCGTAAGACACATTTGCACAACTGATTTTTCCTACCTAAATGCAGAACTTTACATTTATCTCTGTTGAAATTCATTTTGTTAGTTTTGGCCCAGTTCTCCATCCTGTCAAGGTTATCTTGACTCCTGTTTCTGTCTGCTAAGGTATTAGTTACCCCTGCCCAGGCATCTGGGTGTCATCTGCAGACCTGATGAAAACCCTCTGTTCCTTCATCTAAGTCATAGCCTTCCCCCAGCCCCGCCTTTTGGGGGCGGGGAGAAGTTTGCGCGTGGGGAAGGGATGGGGAGTCAGACACACCTGGGCAGGTTGGCTGAGCCAATGGGCGGCAGCAGGGCGGGGAGATGGGAACTGCTTTTAAGGCCCTGTCTCCCTGCCCACGGACTAGATATTGAACCACACTGGGCCCAGGACAGAAGCCTGCAGCATACCATTTGTCAACTCTCTCTCAGCTGATGAGGATCCATTGATGAGTATTCTTTGCATATGGGTCCATCAACCAGCTACACACCCACCTAACACAAGCATAGTCTAGCCCACAATTTTTTCCAGCTTGCCAACAAAAATATCAGAGGGTCTTGTTGAAAGCCATGCTGAAATCAAGATTGACTACACATCCACATGATTGTTGGCCAGGCATCTAAAATATGAGCTTTGCTTTAATTCAACATTTCCCTATTTTCCACCAATACATGAGAACATAGGAAGAACCATACTGGATCAGACCAAGGGTCCATCTAGTCAGTATTCTGTCCACACAGTTGGCCAAGCAGCTGCAATAGCACCATCCCTCATGGGCTTGTTTCCTCCTGTGGATGTGCAGTCGCAGTAGCTTTCAGTGCTGCTTGTCTTTGTCTCTCCATTCCACTTCTGACAGCTCACAGGAACTTGCAGAACTTGAACCCTGCTCATGGGAGGGTTCTCCATGCATGTTTTCTTCCAAATGAGCTGTGGAGCTGGCTGGGTGCAATGATGCCGGTATATCTATCTTCCTTCCTATCTTATGTTTCTCTGTGTAAAAGGAGTTGTTGTTTGCTGGTTGTGTGTATTTGTGGTATTATTAATTAATAATTAGATAATGACATGTATGTATTTGTGGTATTATTACTTACTTACTTACCTAATTAATGACATCTATATCCCACCTTTCCTTCAAGGAGCTGAAGGTGGTATTCATGGTTCTCCCCCCTCCCCACTTTATTCTCACAACAATCCTGTGAGGTAGATTATGCTGAGAGATAGTGACTGGCACCAGGTCACCCACTGAGTTTTGTGGATGAGCAGGAATTTGAATCTGGGTTTACCCCCTTCTAGTCCAGCACTGCAAGCACTACACCTTACATTTGTGTTATAAGGGAACTCGAGTGTTCCAGTTTAAATAGATTCGTAGATCATAGAGTTGGAAGGGGCCTGCAAGGCCATCAAGTCCAACCCCCTGCTCAATGCAGGAAAATAGAGGAGGGGTCTCCCATCCAAGTAACAACCAGGCCTGACCCTGCTTAGCTTTCCATGCGCAGACAAGCTGGGCCAACATGAGCTACAGGCCTCATGTTGCTGGGCTGCTGCTGTCTGCACTACAGTGGTTCATGCCAGAGAGAGTGCTGTGGAGCTTTTGTGTCTGGCCAATTTTGTAAGTAAAGTGGAGTATTTGTGACCTCATGGAGATGTTTCATATTGTTACCATGCATAGACTGGTTCCTTCTATGCCAGACTAAAGTGAAGTATAGAAGGTGAGCCGCATAGACATTGGTGTGTGTTGGTTGTGTTCCATGGATGCAGGGAGGTGTCTTGTCAGTGTTCCTATGTTCTGTGTGGCATACCATGACGTGATATAGTTCTTCTTTCAACTTTTCTTCTTGGGAGTGAATACAATCCCAACTACATCACTCTGATGCTATTGGCTGCTGGCATCAGGGGAACCATCAGGCCACCAGGTTAGACACGTTTGAACTTATCAGGACAGCATGTAATATCTAGTCAGCAGCACTAGCAGCACTAGCAGTTACATCCATGATCCATCAGTTTACACATTTCTCCACTTAATGTTGTGAGTACAGAGACAATGACTGCATTCACATGAGCACTGCTGCCCACTGTGGTTTGCTTAAGCCATGGTGGGCTGCAGTGTACGCCAGTGCATGCCGAGCGGTGTTTGAATATTCAAGTCACAGCCGCGACTTGTCATATCATCTGAACCCAGGTGGCAGGGGTTGTGTGAAGGTTAAACAACCCTTGTATATCTCTAGTACAGACAATGTTTAACCCTCACAAAACCCCTGCTGCCCGGGTTTGGACAACATGACAAGGCATGGCTTCAATATTCAAAAAGGCCTTCCACAAGCACCAGCATGCCTCAGCTGTTTGATAAGTGTGAACTTGCCCAATATGTACTGTTTAAACTGGCTCCAAGTATTAAATCAAAATAGTTCTTTTACCTCCCTTTCACCTCTTTTCTTTTTTCATACCTTTCTTCAGTTTCCTTTTTACAAGGTTTATCCATGTCTATATTTGTATAAAAACAAACAAGATTGGACACATGAAAATTGGACTTTATTATTAAAAAATGGTTTTTTTATTAGGGGTATCATTTGTGTAACAACTGACATAGAAAACGACTCCAGTTTTTGTCTGTACTCTCATAATATTATAATTACCCTATATTCTTATATTGTGGTTGAACATTTTAATATATTTTCAAAAATATAGTGTGCCTTCCTCGGGCAGGAAAATGAAGTGTGCTCTCATGAATGGAAGTAGAAGATAGCTATATACACACATTCATGTTCTAGGTAATTGTTTTGCAATAGGCATATAATGGTCTGAGGACACTTGGGCTGTAAACATTTGTCAGGTGCCCAGTGAAGATTTCAGTATGTCAAATTGAAAGATATTTTCATAACTCTTGACCCAGCATTCCAGCTGAGCGGGGGGGGGGGGGGGAACACACTTTGAATGTGGGCAGCCCTGTCAGAAAATAAAAGGAACTACACATAATGTCAGGTTCATGTCTAGACCATGCTAAATTGTACATCTTGCAAGGCCAAGATCCTTTGGAGCCGAGTGTTAAATTCTCAGCTGTTCCTGAGGGACAAGCTGATTAACCTTTTAGAGAAAAATTTAGCCATAGTTTATACAAAAAAGAATAATGTAAATGCCAAAGTCTAGTTTAATAATCACTCAGTTGCTTCACTTGACCTTGGCCACTTCACTATATTCAGTTTCTTATTGCCTGGCTATATCAAAGATATTCTGCCGCCCGCTACAGTAGGACTTGGATATAGCTTGTGACCTTAGAATTTTCTAGATGGCCAAGTAAAGTGTTTTTAACTACTGCAGTTTCCATCCTGGAAAGCTGTACATGCAGTATATAAGTAGATACACTCCAAATAATGCAGAAGGACAAAGTGGTGACAGAATCTACAAATTTCAGTAGTCAAGTAAGCAAACGTGGAGGCCATTTCATGATACTAGCCCTGAGTAATAATCACTGGCCTGAGATATCAGTGACCATACATAGTTTTTCTGTCAGTGTTATTCTTCACTTCTCTCTCTCTCTCTCTCTCTCTCTAATCTCTATTTATACTAGAAACTATTCAGCATACAAAATAACTCTTACTTCAGAAAGGCATATAATTAATTACAAAGATGTGCTAGTATTGGGGGAATGACTGTATTTAATAATGTTGAGTATTAGAAATAGGGTTTATGTTGTGATTGCTGTGTGTACGGAAACTTATATGTTTTTGGTTTGGCTTTCATTCTTGTTATTTGTTGTAGTAATGATCCTATTTTAGTATTAAGTTTCCTCAGAAATGAAATGACTGCTGCAGAAATCAGCACAGCTGAGGGACTGAAGTTCACCTTTTTGCCCAGGGTCTTGTGTCTTTCCCATAAAACAATCCAGTTTTGGGTGGATTGACCCTGGAGTTGTGCATGCTACCACTAGCCTTCTACATACATTTCTAGTTCCTTCAAAAGGAAAAGGCATTGTTGCAGGGGGTTTCCCAGAGTAGTTTAAGACCTCCAGTCTCTTTAGGCACTGGGTCTTTCCAGCCCTTCCTCTTCCCACTATTATTAGGTTTAGTAAGATTACCAAACAGCTAGGCACATGGGTGGCTTTTGGAATGTGCACATTTATATCAGTCAGCAATACTTAGATACAGAGAAGCAATTTTATTGATAATGCAGAGAGATATATGAAAATCAAACACCCAAAGGACAGTGAAAAGCAACCAAACAATAAAGTAAGACTAATTTTAATATATAGGCTTGCCTAACTGTTAGTACAAGATAGACATCTTAACTATTTACTATGGTGCAATCCTATGCATGTTCAGACAGAAAAAAGTGCCACATTTCCCTGTATTTCCCAGCTATCATGTTTTGATCTCAGTTTTATGGCTGGCTGGGGAATGCTGGAAGCTGTGGGACTTTTTTCTGCCTAAGCATGCGTAGGATTGTGCCCTAAATCATTCTCACATTTTCAGATGGACATAATTTTTTCAGGAATGGGCAGGAATTTGACTTTCCATAGGTAGAAGCCATGATAAGGTGACATGGGTGTATTACTTATGAAACTGCCTTCACTTAATATGTATTTTATTTATTTAAAAATATTTCTATTCTGCTTTTTAACTCTAAAAGAGCTTCCAGTGTAGCTAACAATTAAACACTCAAAATTTTAAAAAAATCACAATAATAAACAAAAGAGTGAATATGCTAAAATGATCTCTCAATTGTAGATCCTTATAAGATGAAAAAGAGTCAATACTTGCAGAGTTTTTTACTTGAAAAGAATGGAAGGACCCTTAAGATAAGGTAGTGGCAATTATTTGGGATAAGGGAAAGTCATTTTGCAATTGATTAGTACTTTACTTACAGTGCAAGCCTATGCATGTCTACTCAGAAATAACTCCCACTGAATGCAATGGGACTTATTCCCATGTGAGTGTGCGTAGGAATGCAGGCTAAGTAATTTCTATACCAAAGGACACACACATTTCCTAGGGTTTAGTATTTAATTGAAAAAAGAAATGTATGGAATGGGAATATCTCAAGTTGTTACCCTCCATAGGACATGTTGATGGCAACAGTATAATCTGGTGAAGTGTTGGTTTCAAATTGCCAATATGGTATTGACTCCAACGTATGATTGTATCTGGCTCTCCTGGTGGTTGTAAGAAAACAAAAATGGCAATAAAGAACTTCCTAAGCAGATATCCACAATCTTCAGAGGATAGATATCCACCTTTGAGAAAACAACCTCAACTGCATTACACAAATATTTTGCTTCCTTAACCCACCTTGTTTATTTTGAACACTTTACTGCCCATGTCTTCAAAAACAATGCTGGTGGTTACTGTTGCTTGCAGAACCCAAAGAAATATAATATTTTCTCAGTGGATTGACCTCATCCAGTTCTATCTGTTCTCCCTATTTTGGTGTTGTCTTTCATGTAACAGAAGCAAAACATCATGTTACAGAAGCAAAACAAAGCAAAAGCATTGTTATCAATAACCGAAAAGGTGGCTGGTCCTCAAAATGTTAAAGAATTAATTGTAAATTTGTTAATGGCGGATAGATTAATGACAGCAAGAAAATGGAAAGTTCATCAAGTTTTCTCTATTACTGACTGGTATAAGGATATGGCTTTAAATGATATGTTAACTTGTAATATCAAATGCCATCAGCTCCTGAAACAACCATCACAGGCCTGAGAGGGCTGTTGGGGCAGCCCCTCCCCCACCTTCCCTGGGTCTATTTAAGACCTGTGTGCCCTGAGGGAAGGCAGAAGTGAAGCCCGGGCTGGGGAGCAACTACCATCAGCTCCTGAAATGAGCATCACTGGCCTGAGAGGGCTGTTGGGGCAGCCCCTCTCCTGCCTTCCCTGGGGCTACACTGGGAAGGCTGAAGAAAAGCCCAGGCCAGGGAGATTGTCCCAACAGCTCCAGAAGAAACCTTCAGTTGTCCTGAGAGGACTGGTGTTTGTTTGGTTTTTTTGGGGGGGTAATGTTTGTTTGTTTGAGTATTTAAACATTGTAAACTGCTTTGGGTGCCTTAGCAGAAAGGCGGTATAGAAATGTAAGAAATAAATAAATAAATGTAAAAGGGGACAATTAAAGAAAAACAATTTCAAGGATATATGGGGATTATTTTGAGATTGTTTTAATTGAGGGAAAGGGGGCTACACCATGTCAAGATTTGATGCATTGTTGGAATGTAGGATTAATGGTATAGATAAGTAGTACTTGTTTATCATATTGGTCCCAAGGTCCCAAGGAGCATGTTTTTGATTATATTTGATTTGTTTATGTCAGGGGTCTGCAACCCGCGGCTCCGGAGCCGCATGCGGCTCTTTCAAGCCTTTGCCGCGGCTCCGCTCCGGCAGCAGGGACACGAGCGTGAGAGAAGATGGCGGCCCGCGGCGCCTCTGCGAAGCGTGGAGCTGGGTCCGGGGGCTCTCGGGGGTCCGAGCCCCAAGAGGAGCCGCCTCCACCGCTCCAGGCCGTGCTGGTCGCCGACAGCTTCAACCGCCGCTTCTTCCCCATTTCCAAGGACCGGCCCCGGGTGAGTGACGGGCAGGCGGCAGGCGGCGGAGGGGGATGCGGGCAGCTGCCGCCGAAGGCCTCGGCCTCCTCCCTTCGTTCTCCGCCGGGGAGGCGCTTTCGGTCTTCGGCGAGCTGTAGCGCTTCTGCAGAAAGCGCCTCCCCGGCGGAGAACGAAGGGAGGAGGCCGAGGCCTCCAACCGCCGCTTCTTCCCCATTTCCAAGGACCGGCCCCGGGTGAGCGACGGGCAGGCGGCGGAGGGGGATGCGGGCAGCTGCCGCCGAAGGCCTCGGCCTCCTCCCTTCGTTCTCCGCCGGGGAGGCGCTTCCTGCAGAAGCGCTACAGCTCGCCGAAGACCGAAAGCGCCTCCCCGGCGGAGAACGAAGGGAGGAGGCCGAGGCCTCCAACCGCCGCTTCTTCCCCATTTCCAAGGACCGGCCCCGGGTGAGCTGTAGCGCTTCTGCAGAAAGCGCCTCCCCGGCGGAGAACGAAGGGAGGAGGCCGAGGCCTTCGGCGGCAGCTGCCCGCATCCCCCTCCGCCACAAATCCCTTTTGCTCATATATAAAGCAGGGGCCAGTTCTGAGCAGCATTTGAATTGAAATCCACTCCTTCCTTGCCAGCCACCTCTTCGTGCCTTGCCTCCAGTTAGGCTTGCCAGGATATTCTCCATGTTTAGACATGAAAAAAATCCTACAACTCCCAGCATGATAGCTGGGGCATCCCGGGAGATGTAGGACTTTTCCCCTGTCTTAACATGCATTGCACCCTAACATGCATTGCACTTTACTTCTTGCAAGGAACCCAAGGCAACTTACATAGTCCTCCTCCTCCTCCTCCATCTCCATTTTATCCTCACAACAACCCTGTGAGGTAGGTTATGCTGAGAGTCAGGGACTCTTATAATGTTCCCCCTCCCATTTTATAATGTTCCCCCTCCCATCCCCGCAGCGATATTGTAATTTGTGTTTTATTCTTCTTTATAACCTGTTTTGGATTGTTTTTAAGAAATGCAGGGTTAAAAAAGCAGTTAATAAATAAATAAATTTATGGAGATATAATTTTGTTCTATTGCTATTAGTTTTCCAATAATTTGTACATGAATACATGATCCTGTATATATAGCATTAAGGTAAGAAACAATATATGCAGTGTTATATTTGTTTTAAATGTCACAATGGTTTTGCGGCTCCCAGGTTTTTTTTTTCTTCGGAAACGGGTCCAAGTGGCTCTTTTTGTCTTAAAGGTTGCAGACCCATGGTTTATGTTTATAAATAATTTAAAAAAAGAAGCAAAACATCAGTGTAACTAATGACCAAGCAAAATTAAAGGAGACATTACCAACCTGTGCCTGTTTCAGCCCATTGAACTAGAAAGCAGAAGTTCTATGGTGTATGAACAGTCTGTAACAGTTTTTGCCTAAGAAAGAGGTTCCTTACATCACATCCCCCATGGCCATATGTTCCCTCTTCCTTTCAATTTCAATGGGGCAGTGTGAAAGGTATACTTTACACAAGTATTGCTTTACATAAGACTGAATGGTTTTCCAGTAGGGATGCACAAGCATCCTGCTGCTTGTGCTGGGAGGGGTCAGACCTTTGCAAATATTCTGACTGAATGGTCACGAAGGCTCAAGCTTCTTGCAACTGTTTGATTCAAATGCTTTTAAAAAGCTTGGAGGGCTCTAATAATGCAACCTCTGCTGCCAAGGCCCAAATTTACCTTGGGCAGGGCAAGGCAAGGCAATGGAAGAGGGTGGTTCCCATACACAGTGGGAAAAGATGTGCATAGAATCAGTTCCCTGCCAAAGACTACCAATCTCATTACCTGGCGGGAAAAGATGTTCTTCCAGAGCCTCTGGACTGCCCACTACTGCACTCACTTGGCCTGCCCCAAGGTAGGTAAGTACCGTAAGTTTGGGAGTTGGTGCAGAGAAAAGTGACAGAAGCCTGCATGATTGAGGTCTTGCTTTCTTCAAGCCTGCTTTCAAATACTCAGGGAGAGGCACTTTTGCAAGTGCCCATATTCAAAAGCTTGCAATAACACTAAGTTCTAGTGTCAAACCCAATGCACCATAACTTAGTTTGAAGAGACAAGCCAAGGGACTATTCTCACCACTGACAACCACCCCAGATTTTCTAAGGGTGACTGGAATGGCTTCCAGCATTCATTATGGATAAGGAACGAAGAAAAGGGAATCAAGTTCTGACAAATTTAGAGAATAGTGTAGAGTTTACAGAGGATCCAATTCAGTTGAACTTAGCAGAGCATTAAATACATAATCAAACACCCCAAACATTTTGCTTCATAAAGGTTGTTTGGGGTTAAAAGGTACAACTCAGTAATAATGGCTCAGAGAGGCTCTACATTTGGAGTGCCAGATTTCCAGAAACAGAAGGCTGAACTGAGATTGTACACAATGCAGACACACACATGCATTTGCATCTGTGCATACAAATCTGGTATTTGCATATGAAATCACCCCATATGTACAATTTTTAAAGGAAGAAGTTGGCCTCCAGTTCTGATATATATAAACCCTTTCCCCCCCTTGTAACCTAGCACTATTTTTCAAACCTGTCACTTTTATAACTTGCAGTTTTAAAAAATATATTTTCAGGTTAACAGTTTGTTCAACTTTTTTTTAAAAATCTAAGATAAACAAGTTGTGTGTGTGTGTATTGTGGTACTGTGATGAGGCTCAGTAGAAACAAAACAAAACACTGATGAACAATGTCATAAAATATTCTCTGTAAAGATATTTGCAGAGGTAGATACCTTTTATTAGTACTCAAAAGATGAAAAATTGAGCTCCATGGTTGTAATTCTATACACATTTACTTGGGAGCAAGCCCCACTGAACACAGTGATGCTTACTTCTAAGTAGATATGCACAGGATTGTGCTGCAGTATATTCAAGTAAAAAAATGAAATTTGTTTCAAGCTTTAAGTTTTATATATATATATATATATATATATATATATTGGGGGCAAGATCTTTCCCTGCATAGATGGGAACTGTTCCTATTAACAGAGAGAGATCTCCACAGGGCACAACAGAACTTGGGATCCCCCTCATACTTTTGATGCTAGCCCGTGTTCACTAGAGCTCTGCCCATTCACCTTGGCTGATATGAGTTCTTTCACCCCAAACTGGTCTGTTTGTGTATGGGGGAGAGAGACTCAGATAATCCTCCTGAGACTTAGAAAATAACCCCCCTGCCACTGCCAGACCCCACTTCCCCAAACTGTCCTCCATGCCAGCTCCTTCCAGGGATGGCATTACTCTTAGGCAGAGCAAGGCAGCTGCCTCAGGCAGCATGTGCCAGGGATCAAGGAGATGCAGTGAGGAGGTGCTGGTGGACAGAGCCATGTGTGCCAGGTGGCCTGTCCTGCGCCCCCTAAGTCTAGCCTGCTGTGCTTGGGTGTGGTGAAGGGCATGCTTCTGTTGCCAGTGTTGCAGTAAGATTCACCTGCCAGTCTGGCAAGCTTCTGGAATTGGGGGAAGGGGCATCTTCTCCTTTGCCTCAGAGAGAAAATGTCTTGGGCCACCTCTGCCTCCTTCCCTTTTATTTCTTGGCAAGAGGTGATGGCTAAAACACTATTCTATTGTTTAAAACAGTGTTCTCCAACCTTGGGTCCCCAGATGTCTTTGGCCTACAACTTGTAGGCCAAAGACATCTGGGGACCCAAGGTTGGAGAACACTGGTTTAAAACATCTAACAACTTTTGAACATTCATAGTAAGATATAAGTATCTTTACATGCTCCCCTTTTGTCCTGGCTGTATGCAGCATTTGTTTTATTAGTTACCTACCCTTTTCTTCTTCCCCACAACTGTTGCAATATAGCAACAGTTGTGCACCTGCAATATAGCCAGGTGCAATATAAATGTATCTTAATTCAGTCATCCGCAGCAGGGAAGTCACTATTTGCTATGGATAGAAGTTAGACTCATGCAAAGGACAGCAGAATGTGATCCATGTTTAAAAGTGCTTCTTTTCTTGTCATCCCTCAGGTTCCTGGAACCTATTCTGTAGCATCTGTGCCTTACACTACAAAACCTTGTTTACTTTCAATATGCTTTTGAGAAACTGAACTGATGGTCACACTTGCTGTTATGTGCTATTGAAAGTCTTTCCCCAAGCCTGTTAAATGGTTCTCTACACCAGTAGTCTGCTTTTTAAATTGTTTATCCTTGAAAGTACTTGATCCAATTTTATGCCCATACCAGCAACTGCTGCTTTAGTCTCAACTCATCATACTACAGTATTTTTTTCTCCCAAGGTTATAAAATAGTTTAGCCCTGGCTGAGACAAGCAGATATTTGAAATATCAGCATTTTTATCTTCCATGACCAATCTCTCCAGTTTTCCCCAGTACCAAGCATTCAAATAGAATAATCAGCTTTATTTATTTATTTATTTTCAAATGATCATCCTTGCAAGCATTATAATGTGAGGTTCCAGCATTTAGCCCCAAATTGTAGCAAAATGATTCACAGTTTTAAATGATTCTGTGTAGAAAACGGAGCATGAAGTTCAGTCAAAACATGCCTCTGTGCTTCCCTGTGGGTTTGCTTTTTTGATACCAACTGTTCAAGAGTCACTTTATTATCTGACATTGTACAGACAAAAGGAAGGTGTTATTATAATAAGAGAAAGATGAGTGTTCTATCTTTGTGAATGAAGATTCCAAATAGATTCACATACTTTTTTTGTGAAATTCTTCTATAGCAATGATTCTATGCTATCCTATACTCAGAAGTAAGTCCCACCACATTCAGTGGGACTTAATAAGTGTGCAAATGTGGATACGATTGCAGCCTTAGTCTGGCTAAAACTATTTCTCTCATATATGTTAATGTCTCCAATGGCAATCTCTGCACCCAACTGCATCCCAGACAGTAGAGATCAGGTTAAGGCCCTTCCCCAGATGTCATTCACTCCAGCGGGAAAAAAGAACTATACTTGGGGACACTGTTATGGTAACAGCAAAACCTGTCCTCCAGCTCTCACACTGAATAACCCACTAATAGGGATTCTGCAGCGAAATGCAGTGTGTCTGCATACAGAACATACAGAGATGTAGTGTAATCAGAGATGAAGTGTAACTTGTAAAGTGCAAGGGATCCATGGAGTATTACACCAAATACTGCAAAAATATTTCTCAGTAACAATCCTCTGATATTCTGCTACAGGATGCAGTAGTTCTTTTCAGATCCTTTCACTCACCAACCCAAACATGCAGGGACTGCAAAAACAGGAGAGATTGCTGTGTTACCTGGAAGACCACAATAGCTGGTGAGCTCTGTATGGCTTGGTAGGTCACAAGTTCCACAGGTCTTGCATGCAGACACACACTCAAATGCAAACACATTTGGCTGTTACAAGAAAGGATGCATAGAATGAAAATGCACGAACATTGAGTTAGGTTAGATCATGTTTATAATGGGACCATGAGCTAGCTAAATTCTGCCCCCCCCCCATGAGATGATCGAATAGCTTCAGAACCAACCAACAGATATAGAAAGAAGATGTGGTTGGAGTAGAAGATATAGAACAGGGGTGGGCAACTTGTGGCCCTCCAGATGTTTTGGCCCACACTTCACATCATCCACCACCATTGGTTAGGCTGGTTAGGGCTGATGGGCACTGTAGGCCCAAACATCTGGAGGACCACAAGTTACTCATCCCTGGTGTAGAAGAACCAGGGCAGTTGAGATAATCTTTGGGAGACCAGAAGACATTCTATATCTTTCCTCACCTTCATCTCCTACTAATGAAGATGAAGCGGTTTTGGTCTATGACCGTAAATAAACAATCTATCTACCATGGAGCAAAGAACTACCGAAGTATCCTTCCTTCCGGCTTGTGCCAGAATTGGCTGGCAGAAGCTAACAGAGGTTTCCTCCCCTCCCCTTATTTGTTTGAGTGTGTACTTTTCCTCTCTGCAAGGTTTAAGGTGATTCACAATAAAGGCACTGATAAAATGCAACTATTTCAGAAAATGTCATCAATCAATATTCTGGGTATCCAACATGATGCCCACGGACCCGGTGTGCCCACAGACACCTCCTTTGGTACCAACCAGGCTCCCTGCCCCTCCTGATTTTAATTTTATTTCTTACGCTTTAAAAAAAATCATTTTGCTTTTAACTAGGAGGGTGGCATGCTGCAAAATAAAGTGCTGCCCTCCAGTACCATCTTTATCTGGGTTCAAAAGGGTCTTTTTGTGCCTCAGAGCTCCGGCCCCACCTTTGCCTTGTTCTTAGGCTCTTGGGGAAGTTACATTCTTGTAGTCTCAGCAATTGGACTTCTGAGAAATGAGTATTTTGTGACTGGCCATGCCTATCATGGCAGCCATTTTATGAGAGTGCCTGCAACACTGTCCCTAAATTCCAAATGTGTGCCCACTGACCCAAAAAGGTTTGGGAACCCTAACCAGACAGGTGCAATCATAATTGAATTTAGTGGTGGTAGATAGTCCATTGTGCTAGCGTACTTACTATGACCCTTCTTTTGGACTTCAGAAGAACTAAACATTACAGTTCCATAAACTGGAGGACTGAGACCTCAAAGGGCCTTAGACCTAAAAGAACATGTTAAAAGAAGAAAGAGTGAATGGAAGTTCAGCAATACAGTGACCAAGAGCATATACCATTTGAAAGGCACAAGCGATGCAGTGCAACTAATCAGGAAGAGACAAGACTAGGGAAAACTGAAGCCCTGTAGCGATGATGACATTTATTTTATTATTAGGTGTTCTAACCTTTGCAATAAATAAAACATTAAATCTAAGTAATATCTATTATAGACATTAAATTGACTGATGCTAGATGTCTTTTGTCCTTTTACTCTCTCTGTCCTTCAGCTCTGGTTTGATCCTTCCATTCTTATCATCTTTAATATTGTTATGATACTCATGATATTCTCTCTCGTTGTTAAATGTTTAATGAATCTCTTTAACAATAAATATGTTAGAGCTTCCGTATGTGGAAACTATACTAAGTGGCTCATCACCCAAGCACCTGCCTCAGCAAGAAATCAACCACCCATGGATGCCTTTTCATTTGTTTGTCGTCTTTCACAGTTCCAGTCCATTCAGAAGTACTGAACAACCTGGGATTTTAAAAGCTCATTACATGATTTCTTTGCAACAGGCTGCTTAGTAGCACTGATGAATCTGAATATTTAAGTTTGCCGCTGTAAATGCTCCACCATTGTTCTAGCTCAGAAACACAGCATGCCTTTACAAACTCCCTCTGAATGTAGCATGTACACCAGGATAGACCCGGGTCAGTGGCTGATATGGGCAAACACCATGCTCACATTCTAGAAGAGATCTGGGTTTTCATGTATTGCATTGTCACCCAGGGACAACTTGCTCTGGAAGAGGGGCAGGCAAAAGGTAGATAAGATCTTTTGGTAGATCTCCAGGTGATTTGCAGTAGATCAGCAAGGGCAGACTCCCAATGCTTTAATAATAGTAACAACAACAAAAAGCTTTCACCTCCTCTTAAATTAGGCTGCTGAAATCAAGAAAGTTTGGGGAGAAACAGAAGTAGATTTATGTATGAAAGGATTTGTGTGCAAGCCCCAGTTCCAGTACTGAAAATAAATCCCTGGGCTGAGCACTTTGTTCCACAATTCTGTGTCTGCTTTCCTGAGCCAATATTTTGCACCTGGCTCTGGTTGATGGACTTTGGGATTCTAGTGAAAAACAAGGAAGATCCCCCAAGCCTGAGGTCTCCCCACCCACACTCTGGAACGATGATTAATGAATTGTTGTTGTTGTTGTTGTTGTGATTTATATCCCATCTCTTTCCCAGCACTGGGACTCAAGGCAGCTTTACAACATTAAACCTTGTATAATTAAAACATATAAATAGAAATATATAAAAGTTAATAATATAATCAAATCATCTATAATATTAAAATTCTATAAAATATCAAAATTAAAACAGCGATAACAATATAAACAACAGTGCTAATCCATCATATTCTCACAGGTCCAAAGGCCTGCCAGAACAAAAAAGTTTTTGCCTGCCGCCAGAAACATAACAAAGAAAGTGCCACTCTAGCCTCCCTGGGAAGGGAATTCCAGAGCATTGGGGCAGCCATCAAGTAGGCCGTCTGCTGTGTTCTTGCCAGGCATGCCTGTGATGATGGTGGAACCACCCTGAAGATCTCAGTGTACAAGCAGGCTCATAAGGGAGAATACGGTCTTTCAGATAACCTGGACCCGAGCCATATAGGACTTTATAGGTCATAACTAGCACTTTGAACTGTGCCCAGAAACAGACTGGGAGCCAGTGAAGCTGTTGTAACAGAGGAGTTGTGTGCCAGCCCCAGTCAGCAGTCTGGCAGCAGCTGAAGTTTCCGAACACTCTTCAGAGGCAGCCCCACGTACAACTTGTTACAGTAATCCAAATGTGATGTAACTAAGGCATGTGTCACTGTGGCCAACTCAGACAGCTCCAGGAATGAGCGCAACTAGCACACTAGTTTTAACTGTGCAAATGCGCCCCTGGCCACTGCTGAAACCTGGGCATCCAGGCTCAGGGCTGAATCCAGAAGTACACCCAAGCTGCGGACCGGTGTCTTCAGGGAGAGTGTAACCCGATCCAACACAAGCTGACTCCCTATTCCCTGATCTGCCTTCCGACTGACCAGGAGCACCTCTGTCTTGTCTGGATTAAGCTTCAATTTGTTGTTTGCCCTCATCCAGTCCATTACTGCTGACAGGCATTGGGTTACTAGCGATGTAATCGAACTGGGGGGGGGGGTCCCGGCTCTCCGCCGCCTCGACTCTCCGTGGCGGCGCCCCCCGCCTCAATCTTCAGAGCAGCGCGGAGCAGCGCGGAGCAGTTCTTCGTGCCACTCGAGGCGCCGGCGCTGCTCCCGTCGCGTCACATCCACCCCCGGATGTGACGCGATGGGAGCAGTGCAGGCGGTGCGGGCAGCTCGCCGCGGAGAACAGGTAAGGCCACGTGAGCGGGGTCGATTTCAGCCCGCTATGCCCGTGTGAGGTGAATCGGTACATCCATAGGGTTAGCACAGCAACAGCTTCCTTGGAATTAGAGTAAGGGTGTTTTTGCACACAGCTGGTGTTCTAACTTATTCAAGTTAAAAGGTGGATCTTCCAATATTATTAAAGTGGTTTAAAATGTATTGAATATATATTGTAAAGCAACCTCAAAAACAACAACAACTCCAGTGTAAACCATCTGGAACATTCAGTCCAGCCCTTGATTCTTTTTTAGTGCATGCCACTTAGACCTTTTCCTTTCAGAACACTTGTGATATGTTTGGGCCTGGGTGTCAGGAGCTGCTGGGCCTACAACTATGAACATTCAGAGGTGTGTGTATGTGTGTGTGTGTGTGTGTGACTGGCTGCCCGAGGTGCTGAACTATGGCTGCAGATTAAGAACATCTTCCAGGCAGTAATGTACAGTTTCAGGCTCTGTACTGGCTCTTGGTCCCTCTTGAATAGGAAGGGCTATAAAAGGCTTCCTATTTGGGCTAGAACCCTCTCTGAGCAGCAAGGTATTCCCAGCTTGGACTGGCTTTATTCCTTGGTTTTGACCCTGGCCCACCTCTGACAGCTATCTTTAGCTCAGCCTTGACAAGGGAAAGAGTAGTTTATTTGTTTGTTAAATAACAAGTGATGGCACTTCAGCATAATGAGAATCAAAATGCTTTGGGACCTAAGATGCACTTCATTTGTTATGTATCCAAGGAAATTTGCTTCTGCTTCCATGTGTTGACTAGAAAGAACCTGATATAGGCCTTACTTGCTTACCCTCAGTATAATCTGACACAAAGAACCAGAAGGAAAAGGGAGGGAAGGCATGTAAACAAAATAATCAGTAAGCCCGCTGACTGAAGGTTCTGATGCTTGAGGGCTTTGGCTCTACTGTTTAGGTCAGCTGAAGGCAAGTACTTCTAACAGAAAAGTTGCCAACTTCTCTTGCTTCCCTCTCCCCTGCTTTCATTGAAGCCCTCAAGAATGTCAGTTTGTCTTTCAAAATCCTTTCTTTAGCTCTGAGTGGTTTCATATAATCCTTGCCCTTTGCTGTAAAACAGATATGAGCTTGTCATATGCTGTATGTAGAAACAATTATTGCAAATATCCACCCCTTTTTTCCTGCGTGTTTTACTTAGCAGAACCTGTTACTATTCATATACTGTGAAAACATACAATGAAATCCTACTTTTCAAAATTTCTATTCCAGAAGAGTAGCCACATCTGGCCCATTTCAAATACTACTTTGGTAGTATAGCTGAAATAACTCTGGTCACCCTCCACATTGTTTCAGTAACATCTGAGATTCTGCATTGTATTGGTAGCATGAATCATGTGATATTTTCCAAGCCAGCATCAGCTGCCCTGGTTTGCAATTCTGGTGTTTGAAGTACCCATGTGGACTGAGTGTGGGGTGTGATCTGGAATGTGAGATTCTTCTGATGCAGTATGGGATCTAACCATGGAAGCAACAGCCACAGACAGAGCAAAGGTAATGTTTGAACAAGGCTCATTCTGAAGCACCTGAAAGATAACCACGGCATGAGCTTTTTTAGGCTACAGTCTACTTCATCAGATGTATACATATATTTCAGATGCCCCAGGATTTGTTGTCATTTAAAACTCCAATTTTATTTTATTTTATTTCTAATTTGGTTATTCGTCTGCTGTTTCTATGAATATTTTGTAAACTTTTTCTCCTCTCCTCAGGTGTTTTCCTGAATCACTTCCCTCTAGGATAGAAACTGATGAATCACCCCCAAAAGAGGATTGATTTGCATAACATTGGCATACTTTTTCTCCTTTGCACAAGTTTCTCATAGGGTGGCCACATGTGAATTGCCCAAAAAGAGGAAATGCATCATTAAAAAAGAGGACAAAAGAGGGTGGTGATTTGCATAAAATTGGCATATGCTAATTTATCCAGTAGACATTGTTTACTTGGATTTCCAAAAGGCTTTTGACAAAGTCCCTCACCAAAGACTCTTGACTGAGCAAACTTAGCAGTCATGGAATAAGAGGGGAGGTCCTCTTATGGATCAGTAACTGGTTAAAGAACAGGAAACAGAGGGTAGGAATAAATGGTAAATTCTCCCAATGGAGGGATGTAAACAGTGGGGTCCTGCAGGGATCTGTATTGGGACCAATGTTTTTCAACTAATTCATAAATGATCTGGAATTAGGAGTGAGAAGTGAAGTGGCCAAGTTTGCTGATGACACCAAACTATTTAGGGTGATTAAAACAAAAAGGGATTGCGAGGAGCTCCCAAAAGGATCTCTCCAAACTAGTAGAATGGGTATCAAAATGGCAAATGGAGTTCAATGTAAGCAAGTGTACAATGAACAGCTTGATGAAAATTTCGACCCAGTGTGCAGCTGCTGTGAAAAAGGCAAATTTCATGTTAGGCATAATTAGGAAAGGAATTGAAAATAAAACTGCCAAGATCATACTCCCCTTATACAAATTGATGGTGCAACCACACTTAGAATACTGTGTTCAGTTTTGGCCACTGCACCTAAAAAAGGATATTGTAGGGGAAAATGATATTCTTGGAAAAAGTGCAGAAAAGGGCAACTAAAATGATCAAGGGGCTGGAGCAATTCACCTATGAGGAAAGGTTACAACATCTGGGACTGCTGAGCTTACAAAAAAAGGAGAGTCAGGAAGACATGATGGAGGTGTACAGAATCATGCATGGTGTGGAGAAAGTGGATAAGGAGACATTTTTCTCCCTCTCATAATACTAGAACTGAGGGTCATCCCATGAAGCTGATTGGTGGGAGATTCTGGGTGGATAAAACTTCTTCACACAGCACATAATTAAACTATGGAATTCATTTCCACAAGAGTGATGGCCACCAATTGGATGGCTTTAAAAGGGGACTGGGCAAATTCATGAAGGGCAGGGCTCTGAATGGCTACTAGTCCTGATGGCTCTATGCTACCTCCGGTATCACAGGCAGTATGCTTAATGTACACCAGTTGCTGAGGAACTTGGGCAGAAAGGTGCTTTTGCACTCATGTGCTGCTTGTAGGTTTCCCATGGGCAATTGGTTGGCCACTGGGTGAATAGAATGCTGGACTAGATGGACCCTTGCTGTGATCAGCATTGCTCTAAGTTCTGACATGTATAGATGCAAATTTAGAAATGATTCTTATAATTTAAATAGAAATACAGTACGTCTCATCATAGTATGGAAGACTGACCAGGTGACCTGTGTGTCCGTCTTTTCAGCCTGCTATCCAGGCGCTAAGTATGGATGGATAACTGTTCTTATGGCTCATCAAATAGAGGGCTGGCCTCTGTAAAAGAGGACACCTGGCTATCCTACTTCCTCCCCCCCCCCCAACACTAGAGAGGACAATCTTAGAAATGCCCCTAATGATTTGATTCCTTTCCTTACAGATGCTATTATCCATGCTTGCTGTTTTGCACCACTTTGGAGAGCAGCCTTTCTTAATTCTTCCCTGATCTTTGCTTTTCTTCTTTCTATGGAGCCAAACTCAATTTTAGCCATAGCTCCTGCTGCTTATTTGTGTATATGGGTCTTGCACTGTTCTTCAACTTACTATTCTAGCTGAAGGCAGCTTTTGGCATGTTTAGCCTGCCAGGCAACAATCACCCTACTTTATGCTGTGCTGTCTGAGTATTATTATATGTTTTTCGCTAAGCTGAAAAATGTTAAGCATATGATCTAGTTTCTTTAGACAATGGTTAAGGCAAATATAAATAAAACAGTAGCAACCAGGGTCCCCCCCCCCCCGTACAGTTAGTTTCAGTTTAGCATATTCTTGGTTGTTAATATACTGCTTACAACCAGGGATGTTGAAGAGTCCTTGGTCTCGAGTCACGAGTCGAGTCTTTGGACCCGAGTCTCAAGTCCGAGGTCCAAAATGGTGACTCACGAGTCACGAGTCACTCCCAAAGCTGACTCCACGAGTCCCTATTAAAATCAATGGGTTTTTCCCCCAACAAAATGAGGCTACTTCAGATGTGTGGCTTAAATAAATTCTAGGCACAAGTGTGCCTTTTTATTTCAAAACTCAGCAACTGATTTTTTCAAGAACAGACCAGGCAGGCAAACCCAAAATAACCAGGCAGGCAGAGGAGGCAGGGAACCCCAAAGCAGGCAGGCAGGCAGGCAGTGCCCTTTGTCTTGGACAATTTAAACTGTGGAACTGGTTAAGAGGCCAGCCAGGCAGAGGAAGCTGGGAACCTCAAACAGGCAGGCAGAGGCAGCCAAACCCAAAATGTCTGAAAGGTTTCATTTTAGGAAAATGATTTTAAAAAATAAACTTGCTGTACTTCCTAAAACTTATCCATGTTGCATTTGAGGAAGATGATTTTTTCTAAATGTTTGGCCCCCATTCTGGAACGGTGAGGTCTCATCCAAATTCCACCCTCACTGAACACCCGCTCCACTGGTGATGAACTTGCTGCAACCAGAAACACATTCAGAGCAGCCGCACAGAGTATCTCAGGTCCTTCCTCTGCCTCTCCTCAAACTTGAAGACACCCACAGGGCTACCCTCACTGCATCGCGCAAGGCCAGGGCACCATATGACTGTATTTCTGCGCCAAAGTCCAGTAGTGCAGAGTCAGAGACCGAGCTTGTATTGGTGGTGATGGGCTTGCAGTATGCAAAGAGAGAGGCTGAAGCGCAGGCCTTTGTCTGTGGAGTGCCTTGGACTGCCTCAGTGCCGGAAGACCGAGTGGGCGATGATGACAAGAGCCCTGCTTGGGGTTTTTTCAATGTGCTGCAGTACTGCTGGAGTTCAGCTAGGACCTTTTCTTTCACTGCAGCGGTTGCCTCTTTGTTATCGCTGATCTTCTGCAGCCACCAAAAATAAGGGTATACCTCCACAGGGACACTTATTGATGCACATTCTCAACACATGCAATTTTCACACTTCTGCAGCTATAGTCTGCTATTAAACAAAGCCAAAAGTCATAGAATCATAGAAGAGTAGAGTTGGAAGGGGCCTACAAGGCCACCTAGTCCAACCCCCTGCTCAATGCAGGAATCCAGGTCAAAGCTGATGGCGCGTGAGTGACAGCAGAGCCCCGTGTGTGCGAGATGGGAGATTAAAAATCCTGTTCGTGTGTAGAGGCCCATAATTCCACACACAGAAATCCAGATCTTTCTCCCTCTCTCTCTGCGCAGCGTGCAGCGTTTTGGTTGCAATCAGCCAGCCAGCTTTCCAGCCTGTAATCCGACTCCAGCAGCCAGCTCCCCCGTTTGCAGATAGCAAGGAAAAAACTCTGTAACTCCACAGGTCTATTCTACCTGTTTATTTACTTAGTAAAGTAATATTCTACAGAGTATACATTTCCTAGTTACAGTCCATGTGCAGAGTACAATGCATAGCAAGCATTTATTCCAGTGGAGCAAGTTGAGCTTTACCCCACCTCAGCAAAGATGCTACATTGTTGCATAAGTCCAGCAAGCGATAGTGAGAAGAAAAGAGTGAAGAGAGAGAACAGTCCTGCTCCTCTCTAAAATGGCTTCAGACAGAAAAACAAGTCAGTACGTCACCAGAACATACAAACCATGTGACTAGCTCATATTGTTCTCACACACTCTAGTAACCCCTGCGAAAACATGAGATTCTAGAAAGACACAACAAACCTGTTTACCGCCATTCTATTCCTTCCATGTTGTAAACAATGTGCTCCAGCTTGTGAATGTGATACATATCACAACAAAAGCATCCCTGACAGATGGCTGTCCAGCTGCACCTTGAATGGCTCCAGAGTGGGAGAGCCAACAACCTCCCTAGGTAGTTGGTTTCATTGGCGTATTGGTCTAACAGTCAGGAAATTTTTCCTGATGTCCAGGCGAAATCTGGGTTCCTGTAGCTTGAGCCCATTATTTCATGTCCTGCAATCTGGAATGATTGAGAAAAGATCCTGGCCCTCCTCTGTGTGGCAACCTTTCAAGTACTTGAAGAGTGTGATCATATCTCCCCTCAGTCTCCTCTTCTGAAGGCTAAACATGCCCACTTTATCATCCTTGTTGCCCTCCTCTGAACCCTTTTGTTTGTCTACATCCTTCTTAAAGTGTGGTGCCCAGAACTGGACGCAGTACTCAAGATGAGGCCTAACCAGTGCTGAGTAGAGGGGAACTAGTACTTCACATGATTTGGAAGCTATACTTCTATTAATGCAGCCCAAAATAGCATTTGCCTTTTTAGCAGCCACATCACATTGCTGGCTCATATTCAGCTTATGATCGACATTGGCTTCTTCTGTTGCCCTCTACCTTTTTTTCCTTGTGGGAATTGTTTGTATTTGTGCCTTAAGAATTTCCTTTTTAAAAAACTCCCACCCATCTTTGACTCCTTTTCTCATTAGAGTCACTTGCCATGGGACCTTACTTATCATTGTTCTGAGTTTATTAAAATTGGCTTTAAGTCTTAAGAACACTTACTTAGAATTAAGTTCCATTATAATAATTGGGACTTGCTTTTAACTGAGCATGCATAGGACTGGGCTGCATGTCCCTAAACCAGATGTTGGTGATAAATAGGATAGAACTGCCACCTTCATGCCATGTTTGGGGGTTTTCTTGAAAGAGCTGGCTGTCCTCTGTTGGAAATTGGCTTCTGGACTCCATCGATCTTGGTCTCATCCAGCAAGGCAGTTATGTTGATACTCTGGAGTATGTTGGCACATAATATTTTGGGATTTTATTTATTTATTTATTACATTTATACCCCGCCTTTTTTCCTGCAAGGAACTCAAGGTGGCTTACATAATCCTCCTCCTCCTCTCTCCATTTTATCCTCACAACAACCCTGTGAGGTAGGTTAGGCTGAGAGGCAGTGACTGGCCCAAAGTCACCCAGTGAGTTTCATGATTTGCACTTTCTAGTAAGCAAAAGGTAAGACAGGGATTGGCAAAGAAAGGCAAAACATACTCATTTGAGATTTAGCTCCTTTTGCTATTATACATTTATATTTATATAGGTATATGAATGCTGCAGAAGAGCTACATGCTTTATAACGCTGGGGTGCTAATTTTGCCAGTTTAGGGCTGTCGTCCTTTATTTCCTGGCTGGGTTCCTATGACAAGATATGCAGCAATTCCGCAGGTGAATGTTATCTCCCATCACTGCATTTGTGTGCTAGGAAAAGCTCACCTGTTAAATTTCTGACTGTAACACAGCAGAGAATACAAGAGGAACACCCTCCTACCTCTGTACGATTATCTTGAAAATGTAATAAATAAAATAATAAGAAAACAGACAACGGAGCTTCAGTGAGTACAGATATTCCTTCATTTATTATCCTTCGCCCCTTTACAAACCCAGTGAAACTCACTGGGTGACTTTGGGCCAGTCACTGACTCTCAGCCTAACCTACCTCACAGGGTTGTTGTGAGGATAAAATGGAGAGGAGGAGGAGGAGGATTATGTAATGTAGGCCGCCTTGGGTTCCTTGAAGGAAAAAAGGCAGGGTATAAATATAATAAATAAATAAACAAACCACACATCCCGTCACTCTTGCACCTATGTACTTAGCCAGGTGTACTGTGCTGCTATGCCCTGAGAGATAAATCAGTGTGGGGTGTCAAAGGGGATTAAGCTGGGTCCCAAAGTCCCTGTTAATTGTGCAATCCTATGCATGTTTACTCAGAAGTAAGTTCCATTGAGTTTAATGGGCTTACACCTACGCAAGTGTGCATAGGATTGCACCAATTACGGGCGACGAATAACTTCCATTTAACTGCAGTGTTTCTAAGAAAACATGGATACGATCGGCCAGTAAGGCTGCAACCCCGTGTATGCTTACTTGTGAGTAAACCAACTTGAAATCGCTGTTACTCCTGAGAGAACGTGCTTACGAGCATTTTGCATCAGTGAAGGAGTTAAGGAGTTGTCCTTAACAGCATGGGTGAAGTAGCACAACTTTTAGAAACCCTGAAACTCACGTTAGAGCGGACACGGAAGTTTTAAAAGGGCGCGCAGGCAGGCAGGCAGGCAGGCAGGCGCCCACAATACTTCTCACCTGCAGGCGTGTGCACACGCTCTCATCAGCAGCCACCCCCTTCACATGACCATGCTTCCTCCCACGGAACTCCAGTGGCACACCCACGGCTGCTCCTCCGTAACTCCCGCACGCACTCAGCGTTGCACCACTGCGCTTGCTCCGACGAGGCCGGGGGATTCCCATTGAAGCCCCACCCACATAGGGGAGGCTCTGGAAGGAAGTGTCTTCCGCCCGTATGTCACATTTTCCGTGAGTTTCAAATGGAAGCAGGGACAGCCCAGCCTTTCTGTTTTCCTCACAATCTGCTAGCGAGTAGGTCTTGTTTACTCTGAGGTAAACCCTTCTTCTCCGGTTTAAGATTACACAACCTTAGCAGGGATGTTGACGAGTCCTTGGTGAGTCCCGAGTCAAGTCTCAAGTCCCATTGAAAAGATTGGGACTCGAGTGGGACTCGAGTCAGAGGGGGGACTCAGTCCGACTCACGAGCCAAGTCCGAGTCCCCATCCCTGCTTACAACTGGTAGTAGTTAGTGTTGCAACTTAACATGAACAAAGAAAGGATGTTAGCCGTTAGATGAGGGAGCATAAGTTAAGCTCTAAGTCAGTCCCAGAATCTGTTTTAGTGCCTAGGCACAGCCTTTGAATATCATGTACAGCAATAATAAGTAGAAGTGCCTAGGAGCAAATATAGATGGCTGTTCACTTAGCAACAGATCCCTTACACATATAATAAAATATATAGTGTAAGGCCTGCTAGAGATTTGGCTTCCTTTCATCCCTCTTGCTATGTACCTCAAGTAAAAGTTGCATGCTGTCTCTCAAAAATGAATGCCACCCTCCCAGAACAACTCGTGTTTCCTGCAAAATATTCCAAGTTGTTTGACAATACCACCACTGGTCTGTGAGAGAGCTTCCAAATATCCCTATTGAAAAGTGAAATAAATATTTTGTAACTCTTTGGATCTGAATGAAGCAAAATTAAACTAAGTACAGTTGGTAGATAAGATTTCAGAGCAACCAAGTTGGTAGATAAGATTTCAGCCAAAGCAACAAACTAACTGTGATACAGTATCAGCCAAACAGGCATATCAGCCAGGTTAAGAGTTTGGGAAGCCAGAAAGTGCAATGCATCTACATTTAACCATAGAATCAATGTCATGTAATGAGCCAAACTATGTCTGTTGAGTCAAAGCCTGAAAAGTCTTGATCTGCTGACAAAGATCTCCGAAGAGTATGATCTCCTGATTACTGGATATCTGTAACAGTGATCTAGACAGGGTTAGAGAGGGCCATAGCTCTGTGGCATTTTATAATATTTTCATTTAGTTACAAACATACAAGCTGAGCATGAACTGGATATTTACAGCATTAACTCCAACAGATGTTTTCCGAAGTTCTTTGATTCCCCATCAGATTTCTAGGGGGACAAAGCCAGCCCTGAAAATGCTGTTACAGAGCTCAGACTCAGCCTTCTGACTGAATCTCCCCCCCCCCAAAACCCTCCCATCTTCTTCCCAGACTCACAGAAGGGATAGCCCTTGAAGTTGCCCATCAACATTTAGCATCTGGACGGTCACCCAGTCAGTCTCCTCCGCTATGGGGAGATGTATTCTATTTGTATTTAAATGATAGTTATTATTTCTAAATGAGCACCTGTACATATAAATTTGCTTATGCAAATTGGCATCATTTTGTCTCCTATTTTTTGGTGATGTATTTCCTCTTTTTTGAAGATATATAAGTAGCTACCCTACCACACAGCTGCCCTACCACCTGAAGGCCAAATTCCATTTTGGAGGCGCTCTTAGGGGGCTGCATTCCAGTGGTGGCTGAGGCTGAAGGCAGAAAGGGTGGGGCCATAAATACCAAAAACACCAGCATATTTTAGCTTAAAGTTCCTTCTGCCAGTAACAAAGCCTTAGGAGAGGCATTTCAACCATTTAGAATGTGTGTGTGTGTGTGTATACTGCACAAAGCTGGGAAACCACCAAATGATTGTTGGTTGGTTGGGGGGTAATGAGGGTGGGAGTCAGGAGAAGGGAATCCCAGAGGGCCAGATTTTTTCCCCAGGTGGGTCTGGTTTGGCCCCTGGGCCTGAGATTCTGACTGAAGCTAACTCCAGGCATGTCTTGGCTCTTTTTACTCCATTTAGAGTTGGTGTGGGGGAATCCCTGTTTCCCTGCTAGCTTGGAGGAGAGTCACCTTCTGAAGGCTGAATTTTAGGCCATTCTTGGGCAAAATCCCACAGTAATTAAGAAACATTAAGGTTCTTTTACAAAACCCCTGAGTGCCCTGACTTCCATCAGGGAATCACCATCGGCAAAACCATAGTGAGAGACCAATTCAAAGTAACCCAGACAGGGTATGTATCAGGGCTCCTGCAGTTCTTCATACAGGCAGTCCCCGAGTTAAGAACGTCTGACTTACAGACAACCCATACTTAAGAACGGGCTTCTGGGTTGCCCGGCGCTACGTTGTTTACGTAGAGTACATAGCGTAGCATACTTCGCAATTTGCGTCATTTACGCAATGTGCGTAAATGCCGATCTTAACGTATAGAACGCTGTGCTGTTCCGACTTACATACAAATTCGACTTAAATACATTCTTAAGAACGGAACTCATTCGTAACCTGGGGACTGCCTGCCTGCTGTATTTCCTTTAGTTTTGCTTCGTCCTTAAATGCCCTTTCCTGCACTTGACACATTTCTTTACATATGTCCATTAGTCTTTTAGGACTGTGTGCTGCTGATCTTTGGGTCATTATAAAGCAAATCCCGAATATACACATATAACAAGTTCTATGCCCATAGAAATAACTTTGCTGGAGTTAACAAAAAAGAGAAAGGACCCATCAGTGTAGGGTTTGCAAGGAGTGTGAGATAGATAATGTTCTCTAAAACAGTGTTCTCCAACCTTGGGTCCCCAGATGTTTTTGGCCTACAACTCCCAGCATGCCCCAGCAGTGTTCTCCAACCTGGGGACCCAAGGTTGGAGAACACTGCTCTAGAATAAAGCAAGATGCCATTCTAATAGGATGCACTTCTACTGCTGTAGCACTGGAAACAACAGGTTTTGTAAGCTATGCTACTGGACACTACATAGACGGATGTAATATTGATTTATGTGCCAAACTTGAGTTAAGCGTAATGAGGTTCAGACTGCAATCCTATACTCACTTACCTGGGGGTAAGTCCCATTGGTCTCAATGGGATGTACTTCTGAGTAGACATGTATAGGATTGTATTGTCATTCTAATAAATGTTCTCTGTTCTGGGCATATAACCCTGATAGCATTTAGCAATAGTAATAACCATTTATATGGGAAGAGACATCCTTTCATTATTATCATATTAAGTGTCCAGTTGTTGCTTACTCCCAGAAACATCTATTGAGAATTTCTCTAATCTTTTTTCCAGACATCTATCTGAAGCGATGCAGTCACAGAAATCCCAGCATAGCCTTGTTGTTTTCCACAATAACACATTTTCAGTTTGTCCACAGACTGCATCTGTTTTCATTCTGCTGAGCATTTGCTAAGCAAGAGCAGTTGCTTATGCTAGGCATGAGTGGATTGACTAAGATGTGGGGTAAAACACACACACACACACACACACACACACACACACTACTTTGTTACAATCTCAGCAAATTCTCTTCTTGTATGTTCTGCCTGCAGGCTCCTGTCTCTGTATTTGGGATCAATGATGCTATCATAGCCATTATCCAAGATCGTCTTTCCACCTGTGATTTCTTCACCCTGAATTCTCAAAGTGCAATTTCCTATAAGCAGTGTTATTTTATACCTAGTTTAAGATCCACAGGAATACTGTTTTTTGTATTGGCTAGTAACTCAGAATATCTACTGGAATGCCCAGGGCTCTGCTATTTTTGTCACTTCACTATTTTCTGGATACTCAGTTTGATGATCTGCCACCAGGCAGCATTTTATTAGCTTTTTAGAGGCGATTTTTCTCTGTGATATAGGTCTCTGGCTTGTAATCGTAGCTTAAGGTTTCAATTTTCCTAATTATTTTGTCTCTGATTTTCTTTCCCTTGTGACAACTGTGGAAGCTATGATTTCAATTTAATTTTTCACTGAAGTTCTGTAATAAGCTGGGGCAGTTTGTTGCCTTCCATGGAGATTCCCATGCTTGCATCAGCTATGGATTTGGCTCAGTTTCCCTGATGGGACTTGTGTTCATTATCATCTCGTGGTTTGTTACTTGCATTAAGGACTGGGCAGGAAATGGTCTGACTTTTTTATCTGGGGAGAGAGGAAAGAGGCAAGGTTTAAAGAGCTCCGCATGATATTAAAATTGCTAGGAGTTGTTTTATCAATTTCCCCAGCAGTTATTTTCTTTGAAGGAATGAGAACAGTAATTCCAAGTAGCAATGATTCATTTCTGTTTCAGATCAGAGCTTACAAGGGGTGCATCTTTTTCTCTTTGGTATCCCAAGTAATAATTTCATGCGTTATTACTAGACAAATCAAGCCCTCTCCAACTTCTCTGTGTGGAGTGTGTGTGTGTGGGGACGGACGGACAGGGAGCTGTAAGCTGACTTTTTCTTCTCTTCTGATGTCTACAATTTAATTTCCAAAGGGGTACCTGTCACACCACACCCCTCACTAGGCCCTCAAGCTTGCTCTCTCTATTGGGATCGCTGGGTGCACTTACGTAAAGTTGGGGTTGGGGTTTCTTTTCCACTAACCCTTACCCTTACATTTCTCACACTGCCTTTGGGATGTCTAATCCCTACCTTATACCTCTTTGACCAGTACAATAAGAACAGCTTCCACACAGGCTTTCTCCCAGCTGCCAGAAAGAAAGTGTTAATTAACAACAACAACAACAACAACAGCAACAACAACATGCTCAGAGGAGTAGGGCACCTTGGTGGACACAAAAAAAGGTGCCTGGGGTGCATTCTTACCCATGAGCACCATGTTGCCTATCTCCGGCTTAGGCCATGGGTCTGCAACCTTTAAGACAAAAAGAGCCACTTGGACCCGTTTCCGAAGAAAAAAAAAACCTGGGAGCCGCAAAACCATTGTGACATTTAAAACAAATATAACACTGCATATATTGTTTCTTACCTTAATGCTATATATACAGGATCATGTATTCATGTACAAATTATTGGAAAACTAATAGCAATAGAACAAAATTATATCTCCATAAATTTATTTATTTATTAACTGCTTTTTTAACCCTGCATTTCTTAAAAACAATCCAAAACAGGTTATAAAGAAGAATAAAACACAAATTACAATATCGCTGCGGGGATGGGAGGGGGAACATTATAAAATGGGAGGGGGAACATTATAAGAGTCCCTGACTCTCAGCATAACCTACCTCACAGGGTTGTTGTGAGGATAAAATGGAGATGGAGGAGGAGGAGGAGGACTATGTAAGTTGCCTTGGGTTCCTTGCAAGAAGTAAAGTGCAATGCATGTTAGGGTGCAATGCATGTTAAGACAGGGGAAAAGTCCTACATCTCCCGGGATGCCCCAGCTATCATGCTGGGAGTTGTAGGATTTTTTTCATGTCTAAACATGGAGAATATCCTGGCAAGCCTAACTGGAGGCAAGGCACGAAGAGGTGGCTGGCAAGGAAGGAGTGGATTTCAATTCAAATGCTGCCCAGAACTGGCCCCTGCTTTATATATGAGCAAAAGGGATTTGTGGCGGAGGGGGATGCGGGCAGCTGCCGCCGAAGGCCTCGGCCTCGGCCTCGGCCTCCTCCCTTCGTTCTCCGCCGGGGAGGCGCTTTCTGCAGAAGCGCTACAGCTTGCCGAAGACCGAAAGCGCCTCCCCGGCGGAGAACGAAGGGAGGAGGCCGAGGCCTTCGGCGGCAGCTGCCCGCATCCCCCTCCGCCGCCTGCCCGTCGCTCACCCGGGGCCGGTCCTTGGAAATGGGGAAGAAGCGGCGGTTGGAGGCCTCGGCCTCCTCCCTTCGTTCTCCGCCGGGGAGGCGCTTTCGGTCTTCGGCGAGCTGTAGCGCTTCTGCAGGAAGCGCCTCCCCGGCGGAGAACGAAGGGAGGAGGCCGAGGCCTTCGGCGGCAGCTGCCCGCATCCCCCTCCGCCGCCTGCCCGTCGCTCACCCGGGGCCGGTCCTTGGAAATGGGGAAGAAGCGGCGGTTGGAGGCCTCGGCCTCCTCCCTTCGTTCTCCGCCGGGGAGGCGCTTTTTGCAGAAGCGCTACAGCTCGCCGAAGACCGAAAGCGCCTCCCCGGCGGAGAACGAAGGGAGGAGGCCGAGGCCTTCGGCGGCAGCTGCCCGCATCCCCCTCCGCCGCCTGCCCGTCGCTCACCCGGGGCCGGTCCTTGGAAATGGGGAAGAAGCGGCGGTTGGAGGCCTCGGCCTCCTCCCTTCGTTCTCCGCCGGGGAGGCGCTTTCTGCAGAAGCGCTACAGCTCGCCGAAGACCGAAAGCGCCTCCCCGGCGGAGAACGAAGGGAGGAGGCCGAGGCCTTCGGCGGCAGCTGCCCGCATCCCCCTCCGCCGCCTGCCCGTCACTCACCCGGGGCCGGTCCTTGGAAATGGGGAAGAAGCGGCGGTTGAAGCTGTCGGCGACCAGCACGGCCTGGAGCGGTGGAGGCGGCTCCTCTTGGGGCTCGGACCCCCGAGAGCCCCCGGACCCAGCTCCACGCTTCGCAGAGGCGCCGCGGGCCGCCATCTTCTCTCACGCTCGTGTCCCTGCTGCTGGAGCGGAGCCGCGGCAAAGGCTTGAAAGAGCCGCATGCGGCTCCGGAGCCGCGGGTTGCAGACCCCTGGCTTAGGCTCTCATTGGTAAATATGCCACCTGCTGACACCATATAATGATATGGTGCAAATATTTTTATAATTTGATGCTTCCAATGCAGTTATGAATCTGACCATTGATAAATATCCTCTTCATCCCATTCTTCTTAACAGCAGGTCACATTGAAATCAGGGGTGAGTTTTCATGAGGATTCACTACACTGTGGCTGCTCTCTGTGGCACACACATTTTTGTTTGTCATGGGGACACCAAAATCCATGAATGTTCAATGTAGAAAGTTGCTCATCCAGAACAAGATGGATAACACCTGTCAATTAGGGTCACAAAATGCAAGCAGGGATTCATTTATTTGAAATATTTATATACCACCCTTCATTTTCAAATCATGGGATGGTGTACAAAATTCATTAAGGGAATGATCCTATGGCTCCTAGACATTGTCTGAGGGGCCATAGGATAGTTCAGTTTCCCAGATCTGAGGTTGGAGAAAGTGCTCTGACCTCACAGCTGGGAATCAGAGCTCCGCCCCCCCCCTCCCCTGCCCCCTCAAAGGCAGCATGGAAAGAACCACACCAGCTGCTCTCCGAGGTTGGGAAAGCAACCTCGGAGAGGGGCTAAAGGGGGCATAGCCAGGTCCCAAGTTGTTTGTTTGTTTATTTATTTATTATATTTATACCCCGCCTTTTTTCCTCTTGCAAGGAACCCAAGGCGGCTTACATAATCTTCCTCTCCATTTTATCCTCACAACAACCCTGTGAGGTAGGTTAGGCTGAGAGTCAGTGACTGGCCCAAAGTCACCCAGTGAGTTTCATGGCCGAGCGGGGAATAGAACCCGGATCTCCCGAGTCCCAGTCCAACACTCACACCACTACGCCACACTGGCTCTCACTGACTTCTTTACATTTGAGAAGTCCATTAACAGTTGTGCAAAACTACAAGAAAACAAGGAGGATGTGAACATTAACTTAATTTTGCTTAAACTTATCAAAATTAGATTTAATGAAGTGGTCATAACACATTTTTTATTTATACTATGGTTCCATACAGCCACCTTCGCCAAGGGCAAGGAGTCTCACCCATTAGCCTTGATCTCCTTGATAATTCAAACAACAACAACACTCCTGCATAATTTCCTGGGGAAAACACTTGCTGCTCCTCTACAGTTCATCCACTGCTTTGGAACCACATCCTTCCTCCATCTTTGCAGTATACTTGCCGGATCCTTGAACTGCCCACTGACTGAGCGGATGACAGGGAGGGTCTCCTCCAGCTTGGAGGCCATCTGGTCAGCGTTCATGTCTCCCAGGCCAAGCATGTTGCACATCTGCGATATGAAGGGACTGAACTGGTTCTTTATCTGCATCAGGCGGCCCAGAGCTTTATAATTCAATAACACCACCTTGAATCTGGCCCAGTAATATATCTACAGCCAGTGAAGTTCTCTGAGCAAAGGTGTAACATGCTCATGATAGGCTGCCGCACTCAGCAACTTAACTGCCGAATTCTGCACTAGCTGCATTTTCTAGACCAGTTTCAAGGGACACATACTGCAATAATCCCGAGATAGCATTGCAGTAATCCAATCTTGAGGTTACCAATGCATGGGTCACTGTAACCAGACTATCCCTATCCAGGAACAGCCATAGCTGGTGTAGCAACCGAAGCTGGTAAAAGGCACTCCTAGTCACCAAGTCCATCTGAGCATCAGTGACAAAGTTGGTTTGAGGAGTATTCCTAGACTATGAACCTGATCCTTCAGGGGGAGTGTAACCCCACCCAGGTAACCTACTTAATTCCCAGACATGGGAACCATCCACTTACAGTGTCTCCATCTTGTTAGGATTCACCCTCAGCTTCCTGGTCACCACCGCTTCCAGGCATTGATCTAGGACCTGCACAGCCATACCTGACTATATAGAGAGAAAGAGCTTGGTGTCATCAGCATACTGATTGCACCCTGCCCCAAATCACCTAATGACCTCTCTCAGGGGCTTCACATAGATTTTAAACAGCACTGGGGACAAGATAGATTCCTGCGGCACCCTACAGTGCTAATGCCAGGGGCCCAACATACAGTCACCCAATACAATTGGAAGAAGAAATGTGCATGTCCTCAAACTCAAGAGGAAACTCCGTCTACCCATGTCAGACGTGACATCATCAATGGCAAGGGTTCCTGGTACCAAGTGATTACCATTCAAGCTCTTGATGTCACAGACAGGCTCAGACAGACAATTTATAAATCAGAATTGGTCATCAAAAGAAGGGATTCTTATATTCATAACTTTCTTCCATAGCAGGCCTGGCTTGCTTCACCCCTTCGTGACAAGCTATATCTAATGACATTTCCTTTTTTCCAGTCACAAAAGGCCTATCCTCCTGTATAAGAAAAAGGGGCTACAACTCCCAGCATGCCCTAGCCAGGCTGGCTGGGGCATGCTGGGAGTTGTAGGCCTTTTTTTCTGTCTAAACAGGCATAGGATTATGCCCTTAGAGTATTTTGCCTTACAGCCAACACTTTACTTTAATATATACAATGGAGGAGACTGGTGATTGTGATTTTCCTTCTTCTTGTGTGTGTGTGTGTGTGTGTGTGTCGGGTGTGTGTGTTGGTAGTGGGGAATCCTACAGTCATTATTTTTAGATTTATTTTTAAGAAGAGTCAAATAATATCAGTCAGGATATGCTGATTTTTAGCTATTTAGACAATTTTTTTTTTTTTTTTTAAAGTATGAAATTAAAACTATTCCAGGAACAGAGAAAACAAGCCCACACAGAGAGAGAAAAGGACTAGCAAACTGAATAATCACAAAGATGGGGGGAAATATTGTGTCACTGTTTGCATCTGTCTTGTGCAGCGTTGTCTTTCAGTTGATAATAAAATAAAATGTACAATCTAGGCTTGGTTTTTAACAGGTTTTTTATTAGCATGTTAAAATATTTTAACCCTCCTCTGGCAGCATACCGTACATGTTTAATTAAAATACTCCTCTGCCCTAGTGGTGGCCCTGTGTCGACCTGAGGCACTTGCCTTGAGGCTGCCAACAGAGGTGAAATGGCCTCCAATAGGCTGAGATTCAGGCAGCTGTAAAGCCAATGCTAAGCAACTCATTTTAATTTGCAAATGTGCACAAACTAGCACTTTTTCTTATGCACATATTCATGCTTATCTTGAAACAGCAAGTGCAGATTGTTGAATTGTGGCCACTTGGCTTGATCTGGAGACCTGAATGCACAGAAGCTTCCTGTTCTGGTCTGTAAGAGAAATATTCCATGCATGCCAGGTGAAAATCCTGTGTGAGTTTGGAGGTTTCCTTTCAAAGACAAAAGGGGAAGGGGAACAGCTTTGAATCTCTCTGTGTTGTGCTTTTGTGTGTGTGTGTGTGGGGGGGAGTGGATATTGTTCTTCTTCTATGATGTTAATGTACTGCACATACTGCACAAAAGTGTGCCCCAAAGCAGTGTACTTAGAGAAAGTGATGAGGAAATCGACTGTCAAGCAAGGAAATTGCTCGCAATAAGCATCATCAAAACCATTATTAACCAACTTTGTCCTGGCTACAGTATAATGGCAATAATACTGAGCACGGAGGGGAAGGCCACCACCACAAAAATAATGGTGAAGAAAATAATTTTGAAGATACTAAACTTTTGGATAAGGATTGGTAATGTTTGTGAGACAATGAGGCGGAAGCCAAATATGATTTGTTGTTGTTTTTGAAAATTCAATTAAAAAAAAAATTAATAAAAAAAAAAAAGAAAGAAAATTTTGAGAAAACTCTGCAACCCTTTTTTCTCTCGGGGTGATAAGAAAAGGCTCAGACTATTTCTGTGAAGAAACTATTTTTGTGAGGTAAAAGTTTAGTATCTTCAAGTGTTATGCTTTGTTGCAAGAATTGAAGATGAAGGGATTAATAGTACAGGAGAAAAAATGTATGTCTTTTACTTGAAGCTTGAGCTCCAAGTAAAAGAGGAGAGATACAATGTACACCGAATGTGCTGGTGGAGTGCCAGCTAGTGTTACTATTGGGAGGAGAATATGAGGCCAGGTTTCTGTCTGAGGGCCAAACAAAACTTTCTGTCTAGCAGGCATGGTGAGCCATGTGTGCTAGTTTTCTTTACCTCCATGTAAGCGTGTGCAGCCCTGATATATGGTTCAGGACTGCAGCACTACAGGACTTGTGGGTGGATTAAAAAAAGAAAAGAATAAAAATTCCACTGGAATCAATTGGACCATCTGATTGGAGGATAGCTAATCATTCTAAAGATGCCAGTTGGTCTTGAGTTTGAATAGAGGTTCCTTCTCAAACTGGGGAGAGGTAACGAGCGGGGTACCACAGAGCTCAGTCCTGGGCCCAGTGCTATTCAGCATTTTTATTAATGATAATGATTGGATGAGGAGATGCAGGGAATGCTTATCAGATTTGCAGATGACACAAAGTTGGGTGGAACAGCTAATACTCTGGAAGACAGAAACAAAATTCAAAGCAATCTCGATAGGCTGGAGCGCTGGGCAGAAACCAACAAAATGAAATTTAATAGAGATAAATGCCAAGTGCTGCACCTAGGGATAGGAAACCAAATGCACAGTTACAGGATGGGGGACACTTGGCTCAACAATACTACAAGTGAGAAGTACCTTGGAATTGTTGTAGATCACAAACTGAATATGAGCCAGCAATGCGATGTGACTGCAAAGAAGGCAAATGCTATTTTGGGCTGCATTAATAGAAGTATAGCTTCCAAATCATGTGAAGTGATATTTCCCCTTTACTGAGCACTGGTTAGGCCTCATCTTGAGTACTGTGTCCAGTTCTGGGCACCACACTTGAAGAAGGATGTAGACAAACTGGAGAGGGTTCAGAGGAGGGCAACAAAGATGATAAAGGGACTGGAAACAAGGCCCTATGAGGAAAGACTGAAAGAACTGGGCATGTTTAGCCTTCAGAAGAGGAGACTGAGGGGAGATATGATAGCACTCTTCCAGTACTTGAAGGGTTGTCACACAGAGGAGGATGGGTCGATCATCCCAGTTTGCAGGACACAGAATAATGGGCTCAAGTTACAGGAACCCAGATTCCACCTAAACATCAGGAAAAATTTCCTGACTGCCAGAGCAATAAGACAATGGAACCAACTACCTAGGGAGGTGGTGGGCTCTCCCACTCTGGAGGCATTCAAGGTGCAGCTGGACAGCCATCTGTCAGGGATGCTTTGACTTGGATTCCTGCATTGAGCAGGGGGTTGGACTCGATGGCCTTGTAGGCCCCTTCCAACTCTACTTTTCTATGATGGAATATTGTTGGCCACACCAAAGCTGATTGGCTGGAGGGTTCTGCCAGGAGCCATTGAGAGGCATCTAGGGAGTTTTTCTGGAAGAGGTTCATCTAAGAGTGTCACCAGGGAAGAGTGTCTTCAGGAGAAGCTGAGAGCCTCAGGAAGACAGCAGCACAGCAGCAGCTAGACTAGGAAGCCAAGCTGGAAGCAGGCAAGGCATAAGCAGAAGGCCAGCAAGTAGAGAGAAAGACTCCAAAAGCAGACTTCGGGAATTGCTGAGGCCTAAGTACACAGTTGGTGCAGGTCTGAAGACAGAGGGCAGGTTTGGATGTCACGACAAGGCATCGTAGTATGTCACAACGATGCACAATGATGGGCTCAACACTAGCATGAGTTGTTCCGCTCAACACTAGCATGGTCTTGCTTGGAGCATGAGCTTCCTCTCGTTCATGTCATGCATCCCAGCGGCCTTTGTGAGTCAGCCCACATCCCAAGATTCCTCACTACGTCGGCTGCTCCATCCCGATTGGTCTGCTGCACTCATAGGGCAGGCCGTCCCTCTCCCTTCTCCGAAGGCAAACTGTAACACTTCCTTCTAGCATCCTAGGCGATCATTGCAAAAGCATGAAGAAAAAAACACTGTACCTGTCACCCAGCCCCTCTCCTTTCCGTCTCCCAGGCCACCCAGCAGAAAAGATGACCGCTGCCTGTCACCCCAGGCCAGCACCTCTTGCCCATGGCAAGAGTAGCCTCCTCCCTGCTGCTCTTGTTGCTGCCGTGGCAAAGTATCGTCCCTCCATGCTCCCACCTGCACTTCTAGCGCAAGCTGCGGCTTGACATTCCCCTCACCCTCCGGTCCACCACCCCACCTCCTCCCTGCACCGCACACTGGCCAGTTTCGCCTTCTCCCCAAACCATCCCTCCCCTTTCATTGGAACGGCAAAGCGCTACCCCTCTGCTGTGCCTCAGCAGCTGCTACCTCTGTGCGATATCTCCCATCTAGGGAGAAGCCTCGTTTCCACCCTCCCCAACCACCCTTCTTCCCTTTCCCACACCTGCCCCAAGATGCAGGTGATCCTCACTAACAAGCATCCCTTCCGAGACCCTGGCACCGCACCCTGAAGCAGCAGGTTCCAATCAGCACCCCCGACTGTTCCTCACGGAGCCTGGCACAGAGGCTCCGTTCACCCCAGTCATCCCTCCTCCCTACCGCCCATCTTCGATAGGAAACAGGTGATGGTTTCTCTCACCACCCTCCCCAGCCCCCTTCCCCCCTTGCCTGCCCTCGCATCGCTCGGCATGCCCTCTGCTGCCCGTTGAGCCCCATCCGGCCTCACCCTGAAGCTGAAAAGAGGTGTCCCCTCGGCAACACCCTTCCCACTGCCCCGTGTCCAGGGGCACACCTACAAGGAGCTGCATTCACGACCCTTCCCTCCCCAAGACCCTCCATCGCCCACTCTCCGGCCGTGCAGAATGGAGCTTCCCCCTGTTGCCCTCACCGAAGCACCCAGACCACCACCACCACCACCACCACTGCCCCCGCCTGCCACAGCCTCAGCTGCAGCAGAGAAAAAGGCTTTCCTGCTTTCTCTTCAGCCCAATGAGAAACACCTGTTGTTTTCATGAGGCAGATTTTATTGCATTGCCAAAGTAAAAAAAAAAAGGAAAAAAAAAAAAGGAAACATGCTGCACCCTATATTGCTTTCATTGCTAGACAAACATAATCAGTGTAGGAATAAAAATTGTGATAGCGCTATGCTTGCTGGATTATAGCTGCTGTGCTGGATAATCTGTAATCACTCATTGCAGATGGGGGTGCTCCCCTTCCCTCCCCACCCCTCCATAGCCCCCCTCTCCCCCTCCCTCCCCTCATCACTGGGGCCAATGCACCTTCAGGAGTCACAGGTGCACGGATCTATCTGTACGCTCTGCGTCGCAGTGAGCATCCCCTGCTGTGAGGCAGGTGTCCCAGGTCACGATCCACGTGGGGCATCTGCCCCAATGGCTCTCTGCCCCGCCCAGACAGAGCCCATGTCCAGCTGACTTCGAACTCCCTCTTGCTGGGCTCCCACCTTGGAGCTCACGCTGGGGGAATGGAGGTGCAGGCTCTACATGGCGTACCTGCGTGGGTAGTTCTCCCCAATTCACTGATTGTCGCATGGATACCGAGTGCCTCACTGTGGACAGAGGTCTCCGCTGGCGGGTTGAGGGGCCAAGGGGGGGGCTGATTCAGGCGGCAGTCCACCAGCACAGCCTCCTCCTCTGCCCCTGGCCCGGGTTGCTCAGGATTTCCCTCAAGGAGAACAACACCCCTCATCTCGCAGATGTTGTGCAGGATGCAGCATGCGACCATGACATCCAGGACGATGTCTTCCCCAACATCTAGGAAGGTGTAAAGGGACCTCCAGTGTGACTTTTAGCACCTGAAAGTGCATTCCACGGGCAGCCTTGCATGGCTGTGTGGTAGTAGTTGAAATTCTTCTGCTGGGCTGTTATTGCGGCACGGTATGGGACCATGAGCCAGGACTGCAGCGCGAACGCCTAGTCCTGAAGAATGAGTGCCTTTATTGGCTTACCGTTCACCAGGACAGGGGAGCCTTTGAAGAAGACCCCCCCCCCCCCTGTCCAGCTTGCTGGCCAAAGGAGAATTCCAAAAGATGGATGTGTCATGGGATCTACCACTCACGCCTGTGTAAACGTCCAAAACTCTGCCCTTGGCATCCACCGGCGCCTGAATCACCATGCTGTAGTAACACTTTCTATTGTAGAACTCATCTCCCCCTTCCCAGGGATGAGCTAAGATCCGCACATGCATTGAGTCCAGTGTCCCTGTTGCCCAAGGGGACCCAATTTTTCGGAACCCCTGCATGCTTCTTTGCTCGTCCCCTCTATGGGGGCCATTGGGTCGGGTGCCATGACAGGGGGTCTGGAGATGGACTGTGGTGGGAAGGCTGCCTGAGGGTTCCCATATTGCATTGGCGGGTGAGCATAGCTTTCCGCTTGCAGTGAGAGTAAGGATGGGTGCCTATCCATAGGTGGTGAGGTCTGTAGCTGAGGTGGAGGAGGTAGGAACTGTGGCGGCCCACTGTAGGGATAGACTTGAAACTGAGGCTGCACCAGCTGTGCTGCCACGGCGCCCCTCCGTCCGCCTGTCAATCGCAGCTGTTTTGGCATCACCCGCTCATACATGGCATCTGAGTTGGCCATGCCTTGGCATATGATCTCCACTGCAGTCTACATCCCACCACGTATGTTGTTACTTGTCCAGACCGCAATAAGATGGTCCAGGGCACATCTTTGGTTCTCCTGCTAGTTCATGTGCATGAATAGCTCAATGCTGCATTCACCTGATGTCTCCATGGCCTTGACAAGGTCCCTGGCAAGTTGCACTCTATCTGTCAGCCGCTTGTCCTGTAGATGTACCACACATTGAGTGTTTGTGAGTGGAGGTTGCTCTGAGGTGGACTCTTCCCTCACCTCCTCCTCTGGCTGGCCCACCACCGGGCCAGGCTGCTCGGTCTCCAGGGGCCCCTCCCCTCCTCCTCCTGCTCTACTCCCTCCTCAACACTTTCTCCTTCAGGGAAGAGGCTGAAGGCAGCCTCACCTGCTGGACCAAGCAGCCCCTCCATGTCAATGTTGAATTCTGGAGACTGCCCTCCTGGCGGGTGAGAAGTGGGGGATCAGGCTCCTCTGTATGTCACCTGTCATGTCCATGGGTGGCTGCCCAGCACTGGCAATGCTCTGCAGCACCAGCTGGTCCAGGTCAGCGATGCTGTGACACACCCACACTGCTCCTGCTCCTGCTCCTGCTCCTGCTCCTGCTCCTGCTCCTGCTCCTGCTCCTGCTCCTGCTCCTGCTCCTCCTCCTCCAGGGTCAGGTGCCTTGGGGAGACAGGTTGGAGCAGTGCACTCTCTTGAGGTCTGATCTCTATTGCCTCAGGAGGGATGTCCAGCTCCATCTGCATCTCCCTCAGGAAGGTCGTCCACACAGCCCCATGGATGGTGCTTCCCACAGCCGCAGACCTGGAAGGTCCCCCTCTTGCAGTGTGCAGGATTGTCCTGGGCCAGATTGCCCAGGTCACGCCGCAGGGGGCACATTGGTCGGGCTGCTGGTGCTTGAGGAGTAGGTGGCAGGTGAACTGTGCCAGAGGTGGCACGTGAGGCTTGCTCTGGAGGCAGGGATGGCCGAGCCGAGTGGTCTTAGTTGCCAGAGGTGCATCTGGCAGTCTGGAGATGGTGGTGGAGGGGGCACTGCACCTGTGCAGTAGTGCAGTCTTTATAGCAAGGGTCCTCAAACTTTTTAAATGGGGCCAGTTCATTGTCCCTCAGACTGTTGGGAGGGCGGACTATAGTTTGAAAAAAATATGAACGACTGGATCAAGTAAAAAAAAAAAGGACCCGGGTCCTTTTTTTTTTACTTGATAAAATGGAAAGTTATTATAAATTAATAATAAATTAATTATAAATTAATTTGCTGTCTAAAATTGAAATACATAAAATTTTAAAAAGGTATAGAAAGGCTTGATTTGCACACTGCACATATCTTATTTGTAGTGCAAAAAAACAGGAAAAAACAATACAATATTTTTAGTATGAGTGATGAGCAGTATTTACCAGCCACAGAGCTGGTGGTCCACATCCTGCAACTTTGTTCCACATAAATGTGCATAAGATTGCAGCCTTACAGCCTCATCTTATGCATGTCTACTTGGAAGTAAGTTTCACTGAATTCAAGGAGACTTTCTCCCCAGGTAAGTTTACAAAGGATCACAACCTTAAAAGTACAAACCCATTCCCTGGGGTAGGTCAGGAAGACCTGGTACCCAGAGAACATAGTGAGAGCCAGTGTGGCATAGTGGTTAGGCTCGCCGGGCTCCGTGCGGCTCGCACCCCGCCACCGCCGGATCTGCTGCGACTCCCCCACCATTATGTAGGTGGCTTACATAATCTTCCTCCTCTCCATTTTATCTTCACAATAACCCTGTGAGGTAGGTTAAACTGAGAGTCAGTGACTGGCCCAAAGTCACCCAGTGAGTTTCATGGCTGAGTAGGGTCTAGAACCTGGATCTCCCAAGTCCCAGTCAAACACTCTTTTTGATGGGAGTTGTTAGCCAAAACATCTGGAGGGCCACAAATAGCCCTCACCTGCTCTTCTCTCTCTCTCTCTCTCTCTCTCTCTCTGTGTGTGTGTGTGTGTGTGAGAGAGAGAGATAGTCCATGCCTGTCCTCCTGGCCCCACCATCTGTCACCCTGCCCACTGACTGTCACACATGTGGCCGAAGCCCCGCCGCCGAAGCCTTGCCGCCGCCGCAGCCCTGCCACCGCCGCTGCTGCCCCACCGCTGCCGCCGAAGTCCCGCCACCTCCATCAAAGTCCCACCGCCGCCACAGAAGCCCCGCTGCCACCGCCACCGCCAGAGCTGCGTCATCCTGCTGCGCTCCGTTGCGCTGGACCCCTGCGCTCTGTTTTTGGCGGGGGAAACCAGGGCAACAGGGCTGTTTAAGCCCTGTTGCCCTGGTTTCCCCCTCCAAAAACAGAGCGCGGGGGTCCAGCGTGATGGAGCAGGGTCCCGTCGTGTCACTTCCGCCACGCCGGAAGTGACGCAACGGGACCAGTGCGGGCAGTGCGGCCCGTGTGGCCGGCTCTTCGCGGAGAGCGAAGAACTATTGGCAAGCCCGCGCGGGCGGCGGAGAGTCCGCGTGGACACGGCCGGGCCCAGTTCGGGCCTACCGCACGGAGCCTAGATCGGCCGCCGGGCCAGATGGAAGGGCATGCTGGGCCGGATCCGGCCCGTGGGCCGTAGTTTGAAGACCCCTGCATAGGGATGGGCATCGAGCCTGGCACCTGACTTGCAGGGCGCTCGGCGAGTGCTCCCACCACGCGAGCCGAGCACCCCATGAGCGTCACCTGAGGCGCTCGCTGAGGCACTTGCCGGACTTCCGGCTCTACGCTGTTTACGTAAAGTATAGCATAGTAAACAGTAAAAACGGCTGCAATTTACGTAACGATGAGCTTCCCCGTGCAGGATATGGCTCGGCCTGTCTAGAGGCTGCAATGTCGTGGGAGGGTGATTCCATCCTTGGGGACTGGCATTCTTTCATGGGGTGATGATGAACTCTGGGAAGGTGGGACAGATGGATCCCACTCCCTGCAGTGTAGCCAGGGTGGGAACCACATCCCTGCAATCCACTAGGATGGTTGCCAGCTTGTCGAAGAATGGCATGGTCCTCCTGGGCTTGACCCCTGTGCGCCTGTTGTGTGTGGCCACCTCCTTGAACTTCCTCTTGAGGGAATGAAGTTTGACCTTGCACTGCGAGGGGGTACGCGAGTAGCCTCGTTGTGACAGCTCTTCGGAAAACCATGAGAAGAGGTAATCATGCCTGGTGCTTTTCAGATAGCCCTATGCCTCTGGGCTGGTCCATAGGTCAACAAACAGCCCGATTTCTTCTTCAGACCTATACTGTGCCTGCTGCTTCTGCTTGTCAGATGCCTGGCCCTCTGTGGCATCTCCACTTTCAGAGGGAGCCACTTGTTGAGAGGTGCCTTGCCAGGCAACAGTTGTTTGAGTGAGCAGGTATGGGGGGAATCAACATCAGACTCCTCACCAGTGTCCATAGTGAGGTTAGAAGGAAAGCTGTGAGACGGCAGCCATCCGGCATCCAAGTGACTGGCTACAGAAGGCTGGCCCCTGTGGGAACTCAGGACAGTCTATCCTGATATAACTGAGGTGTCACTAAGTGGGAACATGACTCCCACGCTGGAGCAAGGATACTCTCCTAGGTGTCTAGAGCCACGAGCACTGGATTAAACAAAACAGGGCCTTGGGTGACATGGGCCGGGGGACTGATCATGGGTGTGCCTTTAATGTGTGTGTGTGTGTGTGTGTGTGTGTGTGTGTGTGTGGGAACCACCAGTATGTGTGAGTTACAGGTTTGGCTTCCCTGTTTTCAAAAGCTCTGGCTGATCTGAGTGAACCAACACAAAAGCAGAGCAACAGGCTCTCGCACAGGAGCTAGCCACAGCTTGAAATAGTGAGCTCAAGGTCACACTTGAGTGTGCCGGGTAAGATGGGAGAGAAAGGAGTCAACAGGTAGCCGTCTGAGGCTGAGGAACACTTGGAGAGGGCTGGGACGGGACGGCAGCATGTAACAGCGAGGCTGGCGTCGACATGCCTGTTGCTAGGCAGACTTGGGGATAGAGACCTGGGGGATAGAGCAGCTGTGAATTTTCCCTCTCTGGCCATGCAGCTCTGTGGTATTTGTGCAGAAACAATGATGAGAGGGCTCTCCCAGGTTCAGGTGATACAACAAACAATAGTTGTAGGAACAAACCCTAGAACAAACCGTTGTTTCTTATCGTTGTTTCTGAGGACAAAACAGACAATTGTGACTTACAATGACTGGGTTCGGACGACACAACAAGCAACTGTTGTCTGTTATCGTTGTTTGGTTGTCATGTCATCTGAACCCAGTCACTGAAGACTTCAACAGAAGTCTGGGAAACAGTCATTAAAGGTCTCAGGTGGAAGTCAACCCTTAGTAGAATATCAAGCCTGCAGGCTTATGTGTTAACTGTGGTGGAGTCTGAGAGAAATTGGCTTAAGGTTAGGAACTGTAGCTTCTATAACCTGATTGGTAGTAACAGTAACAACATAAAAGCCCTGTTTTAGTTATAAGCTTTCTTGATCTATTCCATTTAAATAAAATGCTATATATCTTTGTTTACTATACTGTACCTGTAGTTCTGATCTGTTTTTCTCACACCTAATTAATTAGGTAGAAAAGGTACATTAAACAAGGGGGTATAGTTTTATGGTGGAAGTGAATGGTAGGGTAACCTTGTGAAGGGGTGATCCTCCACATTCTGGTGGCTATAAAGGTGGAGACTGCCTTAGAGTAGAGGGCAATCCCATTTTTATAGCCTTAGGGTGTTTCTCCACAATTTTTGAGAAAATGTTTTCTGATACATTTTGAATCAGCTCTTGTCATCATTATTCAGAGTACAGAACCTTCTCCAGGGTCTTCCAAACATTAAATTTCTGAGAGGTGATTGTGGATACATATTGTAGATGCTTATTGTAACACAACTTCCTTGAAAGTCCTACAGCAGATCTGAGGGGGCAGTGTTGTGTCCAGCTGCAGGGAACAGGTGGAGCTAGTGCAATCCAAAAATCTGTCCTGCAAATTCCTCAAAATGTTTTTCCCCCATGACAGAAGCTTCCATTTTCCTGCCTGTTCTCAGGGCACTTTATAATTTATTTTTTAATTTATTTTGTTGGTGCCTTTGAGCTTACCTAATCGCTGCAAGGTGGCCAAGGGTGAGTTTTTTCTTTCAATTATACATCTCTCAATTTTTCTGATGCCTCCCTGGCTGCCTGCACTTCCTGATCTAAAAAAGCCCTATGGGAGGAATTACTTCATAATGTCTTACCCCGGACTTTAATTGAAGTGCATGAAGCCAAGGAGGCTACAGGCTGCCAGGGAGATGATTGTAGAATGAAAGACAAGACAATCAAGCATACTCCTCAGCTACCTTATGAGTAAGGTAGCACAAGAACCTCAAACCCAAACCATGAGAATTTCTCTGAAATTTTCTTCTCCTTTAAATTTATTTTCAGAAGCAGTTCCTTTTCTATCAAACTGAATGAAAATGATTGAAGAAATATGCAAGACATTTTTGGCACAACACTAAAATTTGGCTACAGATTTGATTTCTGGGGCTTGTAAAGTTCACAGCACATGCATGGTTTAATTTTGCCATAGTTATCTGTCCATTTACATTCTACTTTTCCTGTAAGCTATGAATGTGAGAGAAAGTATGCAACCTCATGCATTTTTTAGAATATGTTTGTGTACATGGATACATCAATACACACGTTTCCATTTTGCTTCTTTGTGAGTGCTTTATGTGTTTTACATGTTTCTTTTTATAAGATTCTCCATATACAAGAACCACTAGTTTTAAGAAATTGGATGGGAATATCTGAGACCTTTAATGTTGTGAGCCAGTGTGGCGTAGTGGTTAGAGTGTTGTTCTGGCACTTGGGAGATCCAGGTTCTAGTCCCCACTCGGCCATGAATTTCACTGGGTGACTTTGGACCAGTCACTGACTCTCAGCCTAACCTACCTCACAGGGTTGTTGTGAGGATAAAATGGAGAGGAGGAGGATTATGTAAGCCACCTTGGGTTTCTTGCAGGAAAAAGGCGAGGTATAAATATAATAAACTAGCTTTTTTAAACCGGCGTTACACGGGTCGTCATTTTCCTATAGGCACTATTTGTTCGAAATTCCTTAAGGTAGCTGTCCGCTGTTTTGAATCCCTCCATAGGAAAGGTTCCCCGGGACTACAAAATGGAATCCCAGCTCCCCCAGGATTACACAATGAAATCCCGGCTCCCCCAGGACTACCAGCTCCCCTGGCACTGCACAATGAAATCCCAGTTCCCCCGGGACTACCTGCTCCCCCAGAACTACACAATGAAATCCCTGCCCCCCTCCAGGCCTACACAATGAAATCCCTGCTCCCCCCCGGCCTACACAATGAAATCCCTGTTCCCTTTCCCCTGGGACTACACAATGAAATCCCAGCTTCCCCCCGGGACCACACAATGAAATCCCAGCTCCCCCCCGGGACCACACCACAATGAAATCCCTGCTCCCCCGAGACCACACAACATTGAATTCCCTGCTCCTCACCGGGACCACACAATAAAATCCCTGCTCTCCCCCCCCCCCGGGACTACACAACAATGAAATCCCTGTTCCACTCCCTTGGGACTACCCAACAATGTAATTCCAGCTTGTGCCCCCCCTCCCGGGACTACCCAACAATGAAATTCCAGCTCTCTCCCCCCCCCCCCCAGTGTAGGCCCCGGATGCAGTTCATATGAACATTCTGTTTTGATGTAGGAGAGATTTTGCATATCTGCTCTTGATTGGGCCCCTGTGGCGGCAGTTCATATGAACATTCTATATGTCAGTGGAGGGATTTGCATAACCACTCCTGAATGGCCCTGCGAACATTCCAAGTGATGCCATTGACTCTCATCTATTTTGGGCCGTACAGGTGCAGCAAGGGTTTTTCGGAGCTTTGAACCCGCCAGTCTTTGTCCTTGGGCGATGGAGAGTATGTGTGCCAAGTTTGGGGCAGATCCGTCCAACCGTGTAGGAGCCTATGCGATGCACACAAACCGTACACACTTAGGGATGTCCACAAACATTCTGTTTAGACAGAAAAAGTATTACAATTTCCAGCATTCCTCAGCCAGCTATGCTGGCTGAGGAATGCTGGGAGTTGTAGGATTTTTTTCCCTGTCTAACTAGGGATGTGCAACACTGGGAAATCTGTTTCATTTGAGCCCAATGGACTGAGTCCAATCTGGGAATCAGAAGTGGACTATGCCAGATTTTTGTGGGGTGGGTGGGTGTGAGTGGGTGGGTTCTGGAAATGTGTGCTAAATAGTTGCACACCCTGGGAACTGAGATCTGCTTATTTGTAGTGCCATTTGTGCAAATGGTGATTTACACAAATTGGGTCTTTTGCACAAATGGGGTCTGAATCTTTAAAGTTGTGTAAATGGGTTTGTGCTGTTTTTAATATTTTACTGCATTTGCAAGACTGTCATGTAATCCCGGGTGCAGTATGTTCCCTTGGTAAATATCCTTGTCAGTTTCATCCTTTCACTACCTTGTTGTTAGCTTGCCATATTCCCTACTTCACAAAGGATTTGTCAATGTCAATTTTGTCTAGTTCAGCATCATCATTATGGTTTTCTGCTAAGGTTATGTGATTTGCACACAGCAAATAGACACATTTTAAAATTATTATTCTCAGTTATTATTTTTCAACTCCCATGATTTGTGGAAACAGGGTCGTGATTTTTTAGTCTCTTCCCCCCACCCTCTTTCTTCACACCAATATTACTGTATACGTACAATATCTGATTTCTTTCACGATTAAAAGGGACCACAATTTGCACAAGTTTTTTTTTTTTTTTAAAGCTCAGGAAATTTGCACAAATTGTGGGGCCCAAAGTTTGCACACATTTCCTGAGTTGTTTTTTTTTAAATACTCATGTAAATTGAGGCCCATTTTAAAAGCAGAAATCCATGTGCTGGCTTGACTTGTGTCAGATCGAGTCGGTGCCAGTACTGGGGAAATGGAATGGAATGCAGGGAGTTGAGTTGGAAAAATCTGTCAGATTTTCATCCCAAATGGATTCCTCACAAATCCCTAGTCTAAAGTTGCATAGGATTGTTTTGTAGCCGTAGTTTATTTATTTTAGGATCTGAGACTAAGTATGTATCATCTATCTATCTATCTATCTATCAATCATCTTGTTACAATATGCAAAATGTACATGGATTACTTGGAAGAAAATTAGAAATTTTGTTTTGTAAACTGTCCAGGGAGTTCTAGAATTGACAGGTGTGATATAAATACTATGGATGAATGAATGAATGAAATCACAGAGCAGAACATCTTAAGTTGTCTTGTGGCACCTTAAAGATTAACACATTTATTATGGCATAAGCTTTTATGAAAAAGAATCCCCTTCAGCAGATTCATGAAGAGTTACCCTGAGCCTCACGTATGTATACACATGGTTGGGGCTGGGGTGAGGCAGATTAAACAGTGGGGTCAGGGGGAAATGAAATGCAGGAAGTACAGACAGTGAAAATTACATTAACTGTGGCCATTCACAAAACAGTGGCTGTTTATAATACAAACATCCCAGCACTGGTTAAGCTACTTAACATAGTGTGATAAAACGTAGTGTGATTAAAAAGAAAAAGAAAAAACTTTATCCAGCATGAAACCATGAAAGAAAAATGAAACAGAACTGTGGAGATGCACTAATTGCTATTTGGATCTACATGGAGAAGAGAAACAACCCTCTGACAGGGAAAAGAGAAGAACAAGTATGGTAAAGGTAAACCCTAGAAAGTTTCATTAGTTAGAAAATAGTGTGCCCCCATAAATCTTCCCATTCAGTCAGCCCACAATTATATCTAAACTGAGCCAAGAAGACACCTGGGCTCAGTCTATCTTGTTCTCAATTTAACAATAATATTGTGCACACATGAATAGGATTTTTAGCTCATAACTCAATAAGGCTGAAATATAACATAACAACAAAACCAGCTATGTTACTATTATAGGTATACACAGTTATGCATCTACTGCATACTGTACATAGCAAAAGTAACCAGGAATTATGTATACAATTGCATCCATGCTTTGCATGGAACTGCATTGGATGCCTTCTGCAAATATGACCTAGTTCATACAACATGGTGGGTCATTGTGGATTATTTAATCCATGATTAGCTGTGGTGCATGCCAGGCACATGCAGCCACTGTTTTCAATATGCAACCCCTGATTGGGGTGAACCTGGCCATGCAAAACTGGCCATTGTGGGTTATTTGAGGGTTAAAAAACCCTTGCATAACCCTTGATTAATGGTAGGGTTATGTGACTGTTGTTTAACCTTTGAATAACCCATGATGGTCGGGTTCACACAACATGGTGCAATTCCCTATCACCCCAATCATGCCTGGCAGCCACTGCAGTTCATCATGGGTTAAATAATCTACGATAAGCTGGCCATGTTGTGCAAACTGGCTCAGTGTAAAGTTAATATCCTGTTCAACATTGGATGGAAATGCAACCTCCGGGTGACCGGCCAGATGGGCGATTAATAAATATAATAAATAAATAAATAAATAAATAAACCTCATGAATTCACCATGCTTACTTAATTGTGGATTCAGTAGCACTCCTCTGATGTTGGTGTCACTAGTGTTTACAATGTGTAAGAGGAAGAATAAACCCACAGTTCACTTTAGAAATCTACAATATGATGCATGAACTTACAACACTTTTGAATATTTGTTGGATTAACAATATGCCCCAAATAAGCCTTAGTTGTGCATAATGGGGAAGGCATCATCAGTACTTTACTGTAGACATTATTCCAGGGGCTGAACTTCAGTTGTTTTCAGACACCAAAACCATACATATGCTATAAATAATGTAGATGTATAATACCAATGTGGTATAAATAATCCCTCCACACTTCTTCCTTCTGTGCTTTCAGGCCATCTATAAGTAATATCTGGTAGAGGTTAATGACCTGTGCTGTTTCTTCCATAGATGCATCCCACCCCTGTATTTTTTGTATCTCGGGATCACTCTATCTACGAGTATTAAACTGCTTCTTCATTGGTGTATCTTATGCACTGAGTGGTCAGTGCTACTTTACTGAAATGAAACTTGGGCTCACCTCTGGCACTGTTCAAGTAATAACTCCTGCCTTTCCTGTCTTATTTTCATTATTTGCATAAATAATCAAATAAATATACATTTTCAACAAGAGGAAACAAAATAAAGCAAATATTGAACATAAACAATATAGTGTTGCTTCAAAATAAATGGATCTCCATAAATACATCATTTTTCTAGGATTGAAGCAATATAGTGTAGAACTGAATAGTTGTATCTACTAAGAACGAGCAAATCTGTCAGTTTTGTTTCTCCTGCATTTGAATTTTTTAATTCATGGGTTCTTTCTTGAATATGAAGGAAGTTGTGAATTCTGGTAAATTCTTATAAAAAACAAAACAAAATTCTTACTCATCCTCACCTGTCAAATTCATGGAGAGAACCATGTTGTACCTGCCTGCCAGAGAGCTCTTAAAGTTGAGGAGCCTTACAGAAAACATAGGTTGCAACTCTAATCCAGTACTGCAAACATGATTGAATACACAGGGATCCAAACCCAGGCTTTTAAGAGCTAAGCACTCAAAGTCCTGGTTCTGGATGGATGAATCTGTTACTTTTGGTTTCTTCCACATTCATTTTTTTTTTTAAAAAAATCTCAAATTCTTTCCATTCTGGATATGAAGAAGCTCAGTAAAGGTAAAGAGATGGATATGTATCATATTTGGATTTTTCCTGGTCTATATTGTAGCACTGATCTGAGTGGAGCAGTAGACAGCAGTGATATAATAACAAAAAATATGCCAGGCACACATTTATAAACAATAGATGATATGTAGTGTGTGTGTGCGTGTGTGTGTGGGACTGCTGGTGGGGATATAGACAGATGGTGAAAATATATATTTGGGCCTAAGAGCCTAGTGACAAGTGCTGCCTTTGTCCCAGTGTGACCTATGCAGATGCTGTGTGCCTTTCTTTGCAAGTCATGCTGAGTTGTCATGCTCCAAACAGCTGTTCTTCATGTCCTAGTAAAGACTTTAAACTGAAGTTGTTCAGCTTTCAGGCACTCAACAGTTCACAGAGTCATGGAATTATAAACTAGATTTATATGTTACCAGCAGTTTCATGGGAGCTACTATGGTGCAGCTGTTCCTGTGCTATCCTGGAGCATCTGAAGGAAGCAGTCATGTGAGCAGGGGCAGTGACATAATTATTTCCCATGCTGGCAGCAACAGCGCAGATTCAGTCAGACAATCCTATATTACCAATTCTTGTCCAGATGAACTGCTACTTCATTCATTATCAGGTTTTCGTTGGAGCAGTCATGTCTTAGTGGCTTCCATGCATGTATGAATTGGGCCAAAGAGTTGGAAAAGAAAAAAAAACCCCACACACATCTAGTAGAAACTCTATCTTGCCAAAGGCAAAACATTTACTGCACATCCACAAGACTCATTTACCAATCTAGATTACATGTGTAACAAGCAAAGAGCCACTGCAGTGTACAAAGGTGTTTGCAGAACAAATATGTTTAGTTGGTTCATGCAGACAAGTGAAAGGCTTCAGCAGGCTACCAGATCTACAGGGAAATTACAGACCTTTCTCTTTGTTCTTTCTTCCCTTTTAAAATGTCAGTTTCTATACCCCTATTCTTTTTTTCTATTACTCACTTGCGTAGGTTTTTTTGTTTTGTTTTTTTACAGTGAAGTCATTGGTTCTTCTGATTTTATTATTGCAGTGGTTGTTTTCATAGTGAACCTCTATAAGTTAAAAGTTTTTGAGCATTCTTGCATGTAAATAACTAAGATTCAGATGACTTCAGAAACAGAAACTTTATTGTTATACAGCCATTGGCCTTAACAGAGGAAAAAAACATTTTAACAGGACAAACTCCAGAATTAGTCTGAACTCTATAAGTAGGACAGTATAGAACATAGTGTCAAATATACTCTATTTCTCTTGTACCACAAAAACAAAACCATTGATATGTGCAGATTTTATGATATTTTCCTTCCAACCAAGCTGAGGGCATAGTCTGGAATCTCAATGCTGAAAAAGATTGTGGAACACATGTTAATAAATTCTGAAAACACACAGCCAGCCCAGAATTATCCTTAAAGAAGTTAAACCAGAAAGTGCTTCTAGTTTGTCTGTCTCTCTTTTTTTTTTTTGTTAAAAAAAAAAATCCAGTTCTACATCAGCCATGATTATCTGGTTTTGTAATTGAAATCAAGCCCACTTCTGCTCTCAACATAAGAAGCAGAAACACCTATTGGGAGTTTCAGTAACGATCTTATAAAATTGTTTTGAACTGGCTATGATAATTTGTAAATTCCCCGGATTTCTGCCCCATAAGTCATTTGGACTATTGTCTTTGCCCCCAAACCTTTATTGCTGGGGAAGGTGACCACATTCCCTCCTTCTATCCACTGAAATTTAAAAATTGCTTGTGATGACCCAGTAGCATATAATCTTGAAGACAGTTCCCTGGGGCGGCAGACTCTGGCCTCATCCATCGGCCAGAGAACCAAGGGCCACTGTGCGGCTGCCTCCCAGGTTAACATCACAGCAAGGGGGAGACCAGTTTGGCCCCATACATTAGCCAAAGAAGGAACAGCTGCAGAGAGCTTGTTTTCCCTTCCCTGCCAGAAAAAAGAAAAGAAAAAAGAAAGAAAAACCTATAAGAACCTTTTGACTAAGAACTGGTGCCCGAGTTTTGCTTTCTTCCTCCTCCCTCCCAATCCCTTTTCCTTTTGTGTCCTGTCTTTTAGATAGTAAGCCTGAGGGTAGGGAATGTCTTATTATTAATCTTTGTAAGCCACTCTAGGAGCCTTTTCTGGCTGAAGAGCGGGGTATAAATGCTGTAAATATATAAGTAAGACTTACCTGAGATTTCCAGGTAAGTATTTCATAAAACAAACTCTCCAAATATTTGAAACTCTTAACTTGTTCTATGACATGTCCGTCCAATCGCCATATATATCTTCATGGTTTTTGGTTTGTTTCATTTTTTACAAAACACATTACCTTTGTCTTTTGGTAATTAATAGGTACGGTACTTTTTCTGTGTAACAAATTTCTCCAAACTTTTTCAATATCCTCCTCATTCCAGTAAGAGTTGTTGATATAATCTACATATCATCTTCATAATATAAAGCCTTTCACCAATTGCTAGGGCAAAATAAGATGGGGAAAGTAAATCCCCAGCAATATTATTTATATAAAAGCTGAAAAGAAAGGAAGCCGGAAGGCACCCCTGTTATAGTCTCCTATTAGTTTTAATTTCATCAGTCAGAATGGACCAAGCAAGGCATGGTCTGAGATAGCAATTGCTTTATTTAATGTTTAGGCAGTATTTATATTTAATATCTTTGGTTTGTCATTATTTACTTTTGTTGGCTCAATTCAGAATCAGCCCAGTATTTGCAATGTTTTTCAGAGAATTCTCAGAAAGAATCCAGCTCTTTCCCTTGTGTTCTTTTCTGGCTTGTGATATAGACACACACGTGCTGATTCTGCCCTGTGTTTATGCCTTATTGTATTGAACTACAGTATTTTTCCATGTATAAGACTATATTTTTTCCTAAAATTGTTAGACTAAAAATTGAGGGTCGTTTTATACACGGAAGTAAGCCGAGGAGAGAACTGCGCGGTTGCGAAACTGCCCAGTGGGGGTCGTCTTATACATGGGGGTGTCTTATAGACGGAAAAATACGGTATATTTTAGTTTTACCTGCCTCTTTGGTGTCAGGCATAGTGTAGAATTACCTAGAACTCAGCTCTCCCCCTGACTAAACAAATATAACAAGGAACAAGAGAGTGAGATTAAATCTGAATGGGGGATAACAACAATTTATGCAATGTTTGCAAGAAACAATGAAGTTGACTGATACAAATAGGGACGATACCCAAAGATGTTTGGTTAGGTGGTCTGGTTACAGAGTTCACCACAATCGAGAGTTTCACTGAAAGTCAGGGGCTAACATTCAATAATTTTCCCTATGTGCCTATAAAGCTGCCTAGTCATCCTGAATACTAAGCACACCAGGGCAGAATTTCATATTACATCTTGAGCTGGAGAACAACTTCTGGGGGAAATGACAATCTAATTGTAATGCACCTGAGCCTTATGAACTGGACCAATTCATACTCCAAACCAGGTAATTAATTACGTACTTGGTTAACATCCCTAATCTGCTGAAAGGGAATTGAGTCAAGTGACAAAACTCTTCTTTCCTGCATCCATAGACCACACCAAGCCTGGATTTGAACCAGAGAGACAGCCTTTGACTACTTGATAGAAATGAGACATCTGGAGTTCAGAGCTTGTGGCTAAGTGTGAGTGGGATAATCCCAGTTAAGACACAAACTCTCCAGGGGTGCTTCTAGATTAGGATTTCATTGTGCAAGTGCTGTGCCGCATTCTGGGAACTGATGAATTCCATTGGGAATCCTCCTGTGTTTCCCCACCACTTTTCATCTTTCCATAGAAAACCTGTTAAGGAAGGAAAGACAACATAGTGTCTTTTGATTTGTAGTACTAGGAGCCATGCACTGGAAACAGCCCAGGTGGTCTTAAGAAATCCAAAAGATCCATAGTTGCAATATGGGAATAATCCTGGCCCAACTTCAAAATTCTTGTATGGGTTACTAATATAAGGTATGTGAAGTACTTTAGAAATTCCAAAGCTCTATATAAATGCTAGAAGTATTATCATCCTTGTTATGATTATTGTTACAGTTACTATCATCTTTCTGTCTCTTCTCCTGGCTTCACCCTTGGGGAAGGTGATCCCAGGGGGAAAAGTATATAGCCTGTGATTTGTCAAGGGGTCTTCCTGCTATTTTGAGAATGATTTCTAAAATATATATTTAAAAGTGCACTTCCTTACAAGGAACTGCCTTTTCCTTTCCACTGCAACATGGCATGATAGTGCCTCTATAAACTATTTTCTCTGTCTATGTCATACAGACGTAATAACTTACAGGAAGAATAAAAGAATAAAAGTTATTCCTAAGGGGAATAACAGCCTTGATTTAAAAATCAGTTTCTAATACCATTACATGGTATTTAGAGTGAGATGGTAGACAATCACCTGTAATGATATTGCCTTAACCAAATATTATATGCAGGTATAATATCAATGAAGCATTTGCCAAAAAGAAAGAAAGAAAGAAAGAGCAATGTCAATATTCCCAAATCTATATGTTATTGATCATTCATTTGATTTAAGTAGAAAGAAGACAAATATGTTAGTGAAAAGGAAAAAAGAGACAAAGTATTTAAAATGCTTGGCCAAACTCAAATGCATTTACAGAGAAGATCAAGACGATAATTCATTATTCATATTCATTTCTGTAAGATCAAATATCTCTGATTGTACAAGTTATGGTCTCCTCTCAAGATATATAGTATGTGGCTAATAGTATCTTTCAGAATATTCTACAACTTTCCCCAAGCACCTGCAAGTGGTAATAGCTCCTTATGGACATTATAGGACACAAAACCCAGCATTTTCTGCATGGCCCATGATACCAAGGAATTAATATGCCATGTATTCTGTTTCACTAACACTTAAATACCTAAAGAGTAATAAAATCATAACAACTCACATATATCAGAGCAGAATATGAAGTCACACGTAATGTTAAAATGCTAGCTCATGAGAAAATGCTAGCTGATGTGAAACAGTTTTAATTCACAGCACTGGAAAATTATTCAGTTGATTAATTCACTATCTTTACAATCAAAGTCTACTTTGATGGTTGAAGAAAAAGTGTGGTATTTGGGAGTGGAATTCTGAATTTTATTTCAAGATGGGGCTCCATTTTGTCTTTTTAGTTTTTAACAGCAAAATTCCAGCTTGCCTGATCCATTGCCCTCCCACAATAAAATACACACACACACACACACACACACACACACACACACACAAACTGGCAAGTATGTGGAATCGTATTGGTCCTGAATATGAACTAAATACTCATGACATTAACAATACGTTCTTTTCCTGCTCTCAGCTATTGTTGCTCAGTTGTCGATATTATTATTCAGCTACTCATTTGGTGAAACTGAAAACAATCTTCTCCTCACCAGTGGCCCAATCAAGAGTTACCATTTCACTTTTACTTTCACTTTAAAAAAGTGAATGAGAGGCAGAAACCTAGCAGATGAAGGTTTGTCATTTTTCATGGAGGTTTAGCAGTGGGAGAAAACTGCACCTAACAGGAAAAATGTGGCAGCATTTCCCAATGTGGTATTTCACATGGAGTTCCCACTTCCAGAGGATTCTTCAACCTTTTCAATGGAAGGATCCAATTCACATGGGCATGACTGGATTCCTCTGTTAAAAAGAATGGGAGGAACTCTGAGTCTGAGGATAGTCATCAGAGCTCCCATTTTCTGAGCAATGGGTTGGATCCTGACTTGCCCTTCCATCAATGGAAAGCCCTTTCTGTTTGCAGAGGGAACTGGGACTAATACAAAAATTAGCTGATGAAGAGGATGAATTAAAATCATGTTATTAAAAACAATAATAACATTAAAAATATACTTGAGATCAAGAGTGCTACCAATTCCACATCCCTTTCCTAGTAGCTTTGTAGCATGTAGGAAGGAAATGGATAGTTGGGTTTTCTTAGACACTTATGCATGTCATATGTATTTCAACTCGCAAAGGCTAAATAAAAATTAAGACAATTACATACTGTAAGAAGTCTAAGGCTACAATCCTGTCCAACCTTTCCTGACATTAGGTCCCTTTGCATACAGTGGGCCTTCTGAGTAAACATGCTAGGATTGCATGGTTAGTTAGTCTAAGTGACCCTCAACTCATTTGCAAAGGCTGCAGTATCCTGCATAACCCACTTTCTTTTCCTTCTTTTTTTGGTCAGTCTTAACAGTATTTTTAGGTGTCTCTGATTTTGATACCACTCTGGCCTGTACGTCAAATCTGGCCCACAGAGGTTGCCCATCCGGCCCATGGAGGCTTGGGCTTTCTCTGTGGGACCCACTCAGTCTCCTCCCTGAGCCTGAGCCCTGGCTACTAGTGGGTTGCAGGAGGAGGAGGGGAGAGGAATTCAGGTCAAGAATTCAGATAAATCACAGATCAACGATAAGAAGGGGACTCCCCTTAGTGAACCAGTCAGTGCTTTGCCCGCTCCACATCATCCCCAATGGAGGAAGCTACGGGATGGGGGAGCCAGTCCCCAACTGAACCAGCAGCTGCAAAAGCTGAAGATAATGCTTCAGCTGCAGGGGGTGGGCTTTGCTCACCCCACATCATCCCCAATGAGGGAAGGCAAGGGGCAGTTGAAACTAATTTCTGGCTGAAGCGGTGGCTGGAGAAGCTCCTGCTGGTGCTTTGGTCAGGGACTGATGATGTCAGCTGAGTGTCTTGGTGTGTGCAGACTGCACAACGCCAGGAACCTTTTTCACAATGCTGGCCAAGTCCGTTCGGGCAGTGTATGTCACATGAAGCCAGGGACTTGACCAGCACTGGGAGGAGACAGTGCTGAGACAGTCATGGAATGGAGAAAGGCAACGTGGGTAGGTGGGTAGGTGATGACATCAATGGGTGTGGCTACACCCTTTGACATCATCTGGTTTGCGGAGGGCCCAGTGGAGGGCAATTGACCTAACCCCCCCCCCCCGTTTTATGCTGACTTTCCCCTAGCTCTTTTAGGACATGAACTATGCTTTCTTGTGCACTGTACTTTAGGGTTGAGGGTTAGCAGCAGCATGTTGGGATTAGAGTGGGGTTGGGGATTAGGATCATGAGGGAGTAATGGGATCAATCATCTGCCCCAAGCACTGTTGCTACAACAAGCTTCATAAATGCTCACTTGGATTTCTCTAAAAAAATCCAATATGCCAGGAACTATAAACAACACCCAATTTCACTGCAGGTTGCCATACACTACTCTCTCTCCCTCTCCCCTCCCAGCAATATGCGTATAACAACACTGGGCTACTTTTCAGGACTGATGTATCCCATGCTATCTCAGCTCCAGCGTCACTCTAATAGGGGTATAATAATAGTGGATTATATTTGTGTGGGCAGAGCAATTTTTTATATGTTTATAAACTCAGGAAAAAAATCATTTGTGTGTGTGTGTGTGTGTGTGTGTGTGTGCGTGTGCGTGCATGCATGTGTTAGAGCATGAGCTCCTGTCTTTGTTGCTACCTTTTGTTTTGAAAGGAACATGCTACTTCCCAATCACAGCTACACTGAAATTAGAATCCAGATAAAGTTGGACCAGTCAAACAACATTACCATCTTATAGTCCATCCTCATTCACAACAGAGCAATTCAGTTGTCTGAATGGTCCCTCCTTTGGCTTTTTCCACACACCCAGACCTTTCTGAAGGTCCTTCTCTGTTTCCTCCCTTCTTCTGATGAATTGCAGCTTTGTTGTAATGGTGCGACCACAGGGAGCGAACAACACCAGTTGTTGCATTATGCCTTTTTCTGCCAATGTTGGCACTAGTAATTGGGGATGAGGCTGACTGACATTTCAAACAGTCTCTTATCAATCAGAAATGGAGGCTGTGCAATCCACAAATCACTTGGTGTAGTATAACAGTATTGCTAGCCCTTCAGGACTCTATAGGATTATTCCTTGCCTATTCTTCAGCCACATAGTCTCATTTGGGGACTGGAGGCTGAAAGTGACAAAATTAAGTCTGGACTGGAATGTATGTGTCTGATTTGTCTAATTTCTCTTCTTATAATTTCCTTTCATCAAAAAAATAACAATCAAACAGACATTTGTCTTGCAAAAATATTAGATTTTTAAGAGTGAACAGGCATTTAATTATTAGCAGTGTTTAAGTCAATCAAACATGCCCCTTTCCAGTTTGATTGCATGCATCTCAGTTATCCTTTTTTAATGTATTTATTACATTTTATCTTATCTTTCTTTTTTCTGGGGTGATTATGGTGTTTAATAGCAGTGTAGCATAAATTATGTACAATTACACAGCACCCATGGGCTTAATACATGCTGGTAATTTCCCAGCTCTTATTGACACCATGTTGTCTGAAACTCTGAGATGTGTCTTAAGAAATGTTAAGCAACAAAATGTTTAAGGCTCTAATCCTTACACAAATTATTCTAGAGTTGTTTGGAATTACTAGATATATTAATATTTATTGACACAGTACATGAATTATTTTTAAAAAACATATTTCATGGAATGCTTAGTTTTGTTCCTTTTTCTATTCCTACTGCTTTGGTGAGATTTGCCCCTTTTTATGGATCTCATATCCCACAACTTTAAAAGATTTTAGTGCGTAATAAAGTAAGCCTGCAGATTAAAATGGCTCTTGTTTAATATGAAGGATATCTTATCTCCTGTAAAACCAATGGATGGATGTCTGTGGTTAGGGATGTGTGGATAGTGTTTAATCTGGTCTGTCATATTTTGCAGATTGTCAAGTGTTGTCCACTCTGTCATCAACTCATTGACAAATTCGGATTTCCCCCCTCCTTTCAGAAAAATGCGCCAAAAAATTCACCACAATGTATGGAACTTTCGCTAGTCTGTAACATTTTGTGTATATTTCATAGCTCACTGTAAAATCAATCAGTACAGTGTACAAAAAAAAAAGATTACTACACAGCAGTGGCTGAAGATAGATCAGAGATGTATAAAATGTTGTGGTTTTTTATTTTAAAAAATGACATATACACAAGTGTACTTTATAGTTTCAACTTTCATAGTTTTGTACAACCACATTTACGTACAATTGCAGAAAGTTAAGAAAGAAAAATAAAAAGGTCCAGCAGTCTGCTGAATCTGCATAACTTTGAAAAGCCGGTACACTGCAGATTCTACAGGTTGGATTCAAAGAAATCTGGTGTCAATTCTATCCTTGGAAGATTTCTCCGACATCTCTGTGGTTACAAAGAAACAACACAGCAGATAAAACTGACATTTCTCATCGAGGCTAATACATCATGTATTATTATTATTTGCACCATTTTCTGTTAGGGTGACTATTGGGTCAGAAAGGGGAATATTTTGTAAGGCAGGAGAAGATTTTTTTCAAGCATGGGAATTTTTTTTGGGAAACATCTGTCACCCTTTCATGTAACTCCATCAGAACAATATGGCTTTGTGTTTACTCAGAGAATGCTTTAAGGTTAATTGCCAAGATGGCAAAATTGCTGTGGAATGCAAGGGTACAGCAAATTATAACACACAAACAAGTCTTAAGCAGATGTTGTTGTTGCTTCACTTGTTTCTTCTAAACTTTCAACCCTCAAGTTGTAAAACAGATTAGTTCCTCTTCACAGGGTTAAATGTTTGTGTGACGGGCCTCTTTGCTTCAATCAGTTGCTTTATTTCAGTAATTCCTTAACCAGGACTTGATTGCATGATGTGAAGAAGCAAAATAAATTCACATTTAGATTACCCTTTCACTATTCACCCAGTTACTTTAGCTTTCTTTTCCAGATCCATATGTGCAGATACAGTCTTGCCTTGGATTGAGAGCATAATTCGTTCCGGAAACGTGCTTGTAATCCAAAACACTCTTATATCAAAACGAAATCCCCCCAAAAAAAGTGTACAGAGATTTTTAATTTAAGTCGTACTACAGTACTTGTATTGCAAGACGTCGCTTGTATATCAAGTAAAAAAAATAATTAAATATTTAAAAATTTGCTTGTCTTGCAAAACGCTCTCAAACCAAGTTACTTGCAATCCAAGGTATTACTGTATACATATACAGGCACCCAATTCAAGCACATATTCAAATACCTATATGTATGCACATAGGGCCAAAGATGTACATTCACACATAATTGTTTTTTGAAGTTTTTTAATGGATCCTGAGATTTACTGTTGATCATTTAACGGTGTTATATTGAATATATATTATGTTATTATATTGTATTTTTACGGTCTTAATCTTTGTAGGGAGCTTTGGCTCTTGGGTGGTATAAAAATGGAATGAAGGAATGAATAAATTGCAGGTGGAGACATTCATGCACAGATGCTCATTTGTAAGTGCTTTTTACTATCTTTTTCACCTGATACAGTTTAAGTGGAAAAGAAATAATTGAAATCAATATACTCTAAATGAAGCCAGGCAGAGAAGGTCTAGCCTTATTCTTTTTCCTGCAGATCTTCATTTTTTCTTGCTCGTCACATTGGTTTCAATGGGAGGGAAAATATCTAGGTAAGCTCCAGGCTGGCATAGCTGAGGGGTCTGGTCCTGGAGCCTGTCCAGGGGAATACCCCAGTTGAGGGCTTACCACTGGTGGAAACATCATCAGCGCTAGATCTGTGCCTGTAGAGCTTTCTGCAGCCATACTGGGAGCCACCAGGGAGGACATGTCCCGTCCCCCCATTGGTGGAACTCTTGTCCATGGCAGAGGGGCTTATCCACCCCATCCAAACCTCCTCCTGCCAGTGGATCTAGGGGTTGGGATTGTACGCTAAGGCTTCACACGAAGCCACACTATCACTTCTTGCTCCTCTGTCTTGAGTCACCCACAGGTTGTCTCTTCCCATCCTAGAATACACATGAAGATGTTGGGAAGTGGAAAGAACACTTCAGACTAGCACAAGCTAGATAGTTTTGTATTTTGTTCTTCAGTCATGGTTAGATGCCTCTTGGTTCTAATGCTCTGGCTTTATGAAAATCACAGGTTTTTCTACAGCAGTAATTCAGGCATAATAAACTAGTGTGCAAAGCTGTCATGAGACACAGCCAGGGACCACCAATGGCAGAAATTAGGATATTCATCAATGCTAACTTCAAATTCATTTAAAAGAAACTGTACAGCTACTGTGAAAGGGAAGAAGTTTCTGTGCCTGTATATCTATTACAACCTACTATGCTTCATTACAGCCACAGCTGCAGAGTTGATTTTATGTGGTAGCAATATTATCAGTGAAGACCTGTTATTCTCTTCATCTGGCTTGATTATAATCTTATCATACAGAACTCACCATGAAGAATATGTTTGCCAAAGATTTATTCATTTATTTACAACATTTGTATGCCACCTCTTAAAATAAAGTTTTCTGGGCAGCTTACAATAAATAACCATGAAAACAATTTAGATACAAAATAATAAAACCATAAACTCCAAAGCAAAATAAAATACAATATGAAACAAAACTCACACCAACCCCAAAATTTAAACAGATTTTAAAACGGAGAGGCCTAGCCCCAGGATATGTGCATTATTTTTAAAAAATGTTGGAAAACAGAAAGTTGAGAGATGATCTTTAAGTGAGTCAACATTTGAGAGAAGCTGAAAATTGCTAGGCTATCAAATGATAGCTGCAAATAGCTTGTAATTTGCATTAAAGTGAGGATTTCATAGATTTTATAGATAGAGTTGGAAGGAGCCTACAAGGCTATCGAGTCCAACCCCCTGCTCAATGCAGGAAACTAGAGGAGGGGTCTCCCATCCAAGTAATAACCAGGCTTGACCCTGCTTAGCTTTCCACACTCAGACAAGCTGAGCCAGCATAAGCCACAGGCCTGTAGGATAGCACTGAACAAGTGAGAGCAAGAAGCAGTTCCACAAATTGCAAGAACCAAAATGCCCACAAAACCTGAAAATGCAGTCTTCACTTTAGCCCCAACAACCATGTCGCTGAATGAATTTTCCTGAAGTTTGCCTTTGCTTCTAGGAGAAAAAGAAGTAAACACCAGCCCTTATAATGAAATGTTCTTAAGGAGATCAAGGCTTCTCTGGAGAGAAAATGAATGAATTAAATGAGAGATCAGATGACTCTGAAAGTAATAGTCCAAAATCAAAAGGTGAGAAAAAGTGACATCTTTGTCAAACTCTTCCACATTAGGGAGAATAGGTGTGGCACATTTTTATAAGAAGCCTCCAGTGGAAAAAAAAAGGACTTTTTGTAATAGATATTTTAAAAAGCAGTGTAGGGATCAACATGGGGGGGGGGGGGACGGGGACCTGAGTGAGGTTGCCTGCCACTATTAGCAAGGCATGGTTTCAGCTGTCTGGAGCTTAATGCTTAGAGGAGAAATTAATGAAGATACAATAAAGAACAGGGAGCTGATAGATTTAGGGAGTATTTTGGCAGGTGCAGCTGGCATTGCCAGGGGGCTAAAGGGATGAAAAGCTACATCTGCTAAAATGTCCTCTTCTTCACAACTATCAAAGGTACAGAAGCCCTTTTCTCCCTTGCATCTGGTCATTCTAGAATGAACACTGTTGGGTGTACTCTTCCCCAGGGCACTTTGAGCTTTAAAGATGTATTCTGTGAGGTAGTTGGAATATGAATTAGCTAGCACTGCTCTTAACTCACTTGGGGTTTGCTGTTTTCAGAAAGTTTGAGCAGCCCTGAGAGAGGCTCGCTAATGCTCCAGGCCAAGTTATTTACTGGGTAGCCCTATTTAATTTGGTGTGAAGTCTTTAACACCAGTTTTTCTATTATAAATATATCTCAAAGCTGAAAGGAAGCTGTTGTTGTTTTATAGTTATTTAGTATCCTACAGGAAGCAAATTAGTCTGAGCTCAAGTAAATCCTAAGTCGCACCATATGAATGCCACAAAAAAAAAAACTCTCTTGATTTACTTAGAAGACAGAAGAAGGAAAGAAAAGCAGTAGGAAGTGGAAACAGGGCACGTATTCCCTTCCAAAATCTTAGTGAGAAAAATTCCTACAAAATGGATTGCTGCCTGCACCTATTCTTCTCTCCTGATTCTCTTCCCTGCTTCTGTTTGCATGTCTACAACAGCCAATTTCAACATATATATTATTTACAATATTCTGCTTGTGGCTTGCATATGGAATTTGTGTCCTGCTACTGTCACAAATCGTGTTGTGCTTTCATATTTCTAGGACAAAATCAGGACCTCACAAAACAGGTACAAAGTACAAACTTTACCATTATGTCCCATGGTGCTGGCAAAGCAAATGGACAGTGGACTAAAGTTTCAGAAATATCCTGTTCTTTATCCTCCCCCTCTATATTTGTTAGAGGTTCTTTTTTTTAAACCTGATGGTTTGCATATGTGCATATTTAGTCATCTTCACTAAGACACTTCTTTTGAATATCTTTTTTCTCCTATTTTTTTTTTTGTTGGTTGTGAATGTTCCCTGTGAAAGAAGCAGTCCTTTGCAAGAGACACTGTCTATGTTTTTGCCATCCGCTTCCTTTTTATGCTTTTGCATATTTAGTACAAAACTGAGGATGCATATGTAGTGATGAACACATAGGCTTACTGGTATAGTTTTTAAAAGAGCACTAAACCTTAAATAGAAAGAATAGTCCAGTGTGTGTTGCAGGAGTGCAGAGGGTAAGATGCATTCTCAAAGAGTTCATGGGAACATGTTACACATTCAGACACATTAGGATGACAGCAGTGGAGATGCACAGCCTAAGTAACTTAAAATATTAACATTTGAGACTCATAAAAATATGTCAAATATGGAGTGAGTCCAACAACTTGGAAAATGAGTCCTGATATAAGTGTGTGTGTGTGTGTGTGTGGCAGATTAAAAACAAACAAACAGGAGCTTTGACAGAGATTTGATATGTTCAGTTAGAAAAAGTTCATTGTAGACTACAAAGATTGGGGGGGGGCAGTTATACCCAACAGGTACTGTTGTTATAGCCACAGTGATAATAAGACTATCTGAGAAATGGCTTGGCCAACACTATTAGGGGTATCACCTAGAAATGTTATATTTCACCCTTCAGTCATATGTGCTAGACCTGCTCTTTGCAGAAATTGAAAATGTATCTTTCAGTCCTTTAGAAAGATGTAGGATGCAGTCCTATACCCACTTAATGGGACTGATGCATGAGTAGGATTATAGGATTGCACTGTTAAAGTAACTTTAAAATGGCAACTCCCTCAACCTCTCTCTCTCTCTCTCTCTCTCTCTCTCTCTCTCTCTCTCTCTCACACACACACACACACACACACACACACATGAAAAATCTGGTGCATCCCAGCACCCATGTTTTATTCTAAGCATTCTTTTTTCAGCTGCACCAGAAGCCGGTACAGCCCCCCAACCCCAATACATAAGCACCTCCCAAAATGTTTCTAACGGAAAAAAAATTAAAATATGAAAGAGGGAAGAGTAAATGAGTATGAGAATGATTAGAGAAATTAAGAGAAAGGAAGACAGGACGGAAAGAAGGAGAAAGGAAAGATAGGAAAATAAGAGAAAGGAAAATGAAGATGCTTTGCAAAGAATGGGTGAGATTGTCTTCCCTTCCTAAACTACAGTTGAGGACTGAGACTCCCTCCCCACAAAAAGTATAACTGAGGGTCTAAGAACCATCTCCTTTGATTAGAATTGTGGTGACTAGAATTTATCCTTTCACAAGATGGTTGTTGTTCTGCAAAATATGTTGAAGGTTCTGTATGCTATACTAGGGATAAGAAGTTCTAAAGCCATCACAGAATAGAGGCGCCTCACAAAATGGCAGCTCAAAAACTGCATAGCTACCCTTAACCTGCAAATCTGCTGTAAGGGCTTGGGAGCAATTGGTGCAACAGGAAGTTCAGGTCTGGATTTAACACAAAGAGATCTAATTTTCATGTTACATGGTAAAATATTTGGGAATAAATCCATCAGGAATTGGTGGAGAAACTTTCAGAAGCCAGGCACTTTACTATGGGGGGGGGGGAGGACACAGACTCTCAGGGGATGGGGATTCCCTCTATTGGAGGAACAGAACACACAGACTTGCTGCTTGGCAAGGCAGAGCAGCAAGGCAGATTCAGTGTAACAGGAATCTCATGTCTTATTGACAACCTCTGGGAATGCACAAACAAACTCACATCATACACACACACACACACACACCGAACTTGCTCTAATTGTGCCTGGATGTCTTGTGCTCTTTGGCCAAGCTCAATCTGTAATTCCTGGCAGCCTGTTGGGCTGAGATGAGGCCTTGTCTTAGTCTGGGAGTCTCTCTGAAAGATGTTGCCTCCTGCAGAGCCTGTGCTGAACTGAACCTTCTGGAAGTCCTGTCATGCAACATGAGTGTTCTTCAAGGATTCTACAGATCTTTGGAAGGGTGAAAGACTAATACTAACAATCAGGAACAAGACTCCAAAGGACACTGGGAATTGGAGTATGACACAATAGAAACATGCATCCTGTACTGTAGCTACTGTTGTAACTGAGGGAAGATAGAAGAGTAGGATTTGGAGGAAGGGGACAAGGTGCCTACACAAAGAGCTGGAAGTAGAGTTGGCCTGTTCTGTGCTGAGCTGTCTGCTGAAAGGGACTAGAGAGAACTCCGTTACTCAGGCTACATTTTGCTGAAGGGCTGAGAAGGAAGAAGTCAGTTCAAGCCAGGGCTGCTGAGAACTGTAGGTGCTGGAGACAATACTTGGAGCACAGGTTGTTTTGCTAGAGTGCCGCCCAGCCTTCACTAAACCACTTTGGAATGAGTTCCTTGCTATCTAGGACAAACACAAGACCTGTGTCTGTAGGGATACATTTAGAAACAAGGGGAAAAAGCAGTTATTTGGCTTTCTTTTAGCCCATATGATCAGACAGTTGTTAATCCCTTGTATATCCTTCCTAACTAAATCAGTTGTACTGGAATGAAAAAAATGGCAATGCAAGCCTGCTGGTGCAAAACCAAGCTCTCTGAAACACTGACTTGTACCATCTAACAATGCACCACCACCACCACCTACAGTAGCTTTGCTATCTGACATACCTTATGCACCACCTGCAGACATATCATTTACAGCTAAGCTCTCATCTGAGCCTGCTGATGAACCTCTAGTGTTTGCCGATACCAATACAATACCTCCTGCTAAGACAACCAAACCTATTGGAGTGTCAGGTCATAAGGGTGTTATGAAACTAGCTTCCAGATCGATCAAGCACAGCCCAAAAGACAACACCTTTGAACATTTTCATTAAAATAGCTGACACTATGTTAGGTGTAGAGCATGTTTCAAATTTCTTGACATAGTAAAATTGTTTTCAAACAGTACTCAAATGCCCCCCATTGCAAAAGAATGTGGGAGTATTTACAGGAATGAGACAATTCAGAAGCATCTGGAACAATCCGATCACAGGATTAAAGCACTCCAACTGTCAACCTTGACACCTGTGGGGAAAAAACAGGTTTCCTCTATGGGAAAAACAATATCCAAGGCCAATGAAAAATTAGCAGACCAAGTTGGTGCCCTCCTCTTGCACACTTATGGAGATGCAAAGAAACTGACTCTGAGTGTGTACTAATTTCCTGCAAGAGTAGTTGTGAGTAAGTTAGCATCTGTTCCCCCCCATAACAGTGCAGAATTGGTACATAGGACTGAGATGGACTTTCAGTACAGTAATACCTTGGATTGCAAGTAACTTGGTCTGAGAGCGTTTTGCAAGACAAGCAATTTTTTAATATAAATTTTGACTTGATAAACAAGTGACGTCTTGCAAGACAAGTCATGTAGGGATGTAACCGCTCGCCTTGAGTAGGCGTAGCGGGCCAAAATTGGCCCCGCTCATGCCCGCCAGAGAATCGCTTTGATATAAGAGTGTTTTGGATTACAAGCATGGTTCCGGAACGAATTATGCTTGCAATCCAAGGTATTACTGTATTTGACTCCAAATGCCCACAAATAATTTATGCAGTGCAGTGTAGAAAGTGACAGAGACAGTCTCACCAAGAAATTGACTGAAGATACATTGGTGCCGTGCCTGAGGTGTGGTGAACTGACCAAATTTATGCAATGGTGAAAGTTATTACAAAATCTGGGGATGAAAAGCAGTACTTTCTAGGTGCTAATGAACCCTGAAGCCATGGCACAAAAGGAATGCTGGATGCATTTGAAGATGCCTGCAGCAAGGCAGCTGGATCTGCAGCAGCTAGGCACATCTTCATGCGTGTATCCTTGTTGGTCACAGATGGACCATCTGTCAACATAGGAGAGAAGTCTGGTTAGTGGAATCTCTTCCCATCCAAAATGTGGCATAATGATCAAGAATGTTCTGTACCTGACTTCCGGGTGAACATGGAGCTTTGAAAGCCGCACAGAAATTCTGTGGGGCAGCTGGTACAGCGTTTCCTGGCCAGAGAATGTCTCAGGCTGGGGGATCTACTTTTCATTAGAGAAGCGAAGATCTGAGGTTACCCCCAAATTATCTCATAGGGTCATAAATTGCTTTTTGTCTGTCTTATGACGGATAAAGGCGGCGGGTGATCTGAGGTGGGGGGAAACGGCACTGTATTCGGAGACCGGTTTTACCGATCATCAGAAGTATGCATGTTCGCTTCCAAAATAAAGGAGTACATCTGGAGTGGCTAATTTGGAATCTTTCTGCAGCAGAGTGGGATTTATAATTAACTGTAAGCAGGGCTGGTTCTTCCATTAGGCCAACTAGCCGGCTGCCTAGGGCGCAGGGCTAAAGGGGGCGCCAAAATGCCTTGAAAAAAAAAGTCTGTGGTGCGCGTGCACCATATAACCCCTTCCCACCCTAAGCTCTCCCCCTCGCTTCGCGGGCTCGGGGCTGCCACTTCGGCCTGCCCTCCGCGCGGCTCGCCTTGGCTCCTCCCCCTCTCGCTTTGGCACCGCAGCCTCCACCTCCTCCCCACTCCCCAGCTCTGGGAGGTGAAAAAGATAAGAGAGGAAACCTGAAAGGAGGTCTATAAATCTTATATGTTTGGAAGCGTCTTGGAAATATCTATACGCAAGGCAAGATGTTTGCAGTTGCAGCATTCTTAAACCTGTGGAACGAAATGGAGAGAGAAATTCTAAACAGATTGGAAGTAAGAATCCAGACTTTGAACGTAAATCTTAAAGTGGATCAATCAGAAGAACAACGTAAGACAGATTTCTTTACAGGACCGGCAGAGGAGAAGACAGAAGAAGTAAAGAAGGACTTGGGAAACTTACCAGAAATTCACAGAGACTGTGAAGTTATAATTGGATTGAATTGGCACGAGAAGACAGTTCAGCAAGAAGTTGTGACGCACTTTTTAAAATCTAAGATGGTGGAGCTGGAGACCGGTATGCAGGAGCCCACAAAACAACAGAACAAGCTGATTTCATTCTTGGTTCAAAACCTGGAACTTAATGATTATCCCTTTGACAGAGGAAAGCAATGAAAGAGACTATCTTCATGGTCTTTTATTGGCAAAAGATAAAGGGTTGATGTATACTGTATTACGTGTCTAGTTGGAAATATAAATAATCTTTTGATTTTAAATATTAATGGCAAAGGTAAAGGGATTGCTTATATAACCTATTTGAATTTTAAATATTAATGGTGATGTAAGAGAAATTATTATAATTAAGGTATAATTATATTTGGTCTGTTTGGAAATATTTATTTAAAAAAAAATCTTTTGTTGTTGTTGTTGGGGGTGTTGTTTTGTGGAGGCTTTGAAGTATTAAAGGGTAAGGTCTTTTGCTTTTTGTTCTATAAGTAGCATGATGGCTTATGTGCGTCTGCTGTTTTGTCAGAAGTCACTTATTTCTTAATTTTTAGACTTTTTCTTTTCTTTTCTTTAAAAAAAATATCTTGGAGATTAAAAGTGAAGGAATTTCTGTTTAGATAGAAAGAAATAATGAGTAATTGTAATAATACAAATGTGTTGATTAGATGGTTAGGTACTAGAGAGTGCAAGGGGGGGAATACAAAATGCTTTTGTTATGTGGTCACTTGCTAATTAGTTTATAGTTACTTTTTACTTTTGGGATTCTTAATATACTGTATTTTGGAATTGAAAACACTATTTAATGAAACTATAGGCTTTCTTTTTTGGTGTATCTATAAATGTTGAATTTAATAGATTAAATAGTTGATGTATATTGGGGAGGGTGGAGACCTCTGGTGTTTGTTCCTTTTAGGGTTCTTTTTTGCCATAACTGGAAGTGATTTTTTGTTAACAGAAAAGATTTTAAGAATAACTGTGGTTGATTAAGCTGTGGAGAAGATTGGAAGTCCATTATTGTGTTTGTGTTTGTTTGTTTGTTTGTTTTTTATGAATAAAAATTAAAAGTTAAAAAAAAAAAAGAATGTTCTGTACCTCTGTTGAAGTTTTGGTGTGGAGTCCACTAGCCAAATCTTGCATGGAGATCTACAAATAACTTAACTGGTGAAGTTGGACACATGTTCTCACAGATTATAGGGCTGAGCACATATTTCCACACATCAGGGCTCGGATCTAGAGAACTTTGGGACATTGCAAAAGCCAACAACTGCTGTCTCCTTGAACACCCCAAGCTTTTTGAGGCCATGTGGACAGAATTTTCCTTCTCACTACTGCATTAGGTCCTGGCATTCCCTAGTCCTCTTCATGAATAAGTCTGAGGAGAAGATAGCATGTGGGTTTCTTGCATTCCTCCTTGATTAAGATAAACTCTTACTTCTGTCCTTTCTAGCTGATGTACTTACAGTCTTCAGTAGGTACCAGAAGCAGCTCTAAGAATGTAGGTCCTAGGGATGTACCTGAGTAGCCCGGCAGACAGAGCAAGGCCCGAACTGGGCCTGCTCGTGTCTGCTGGGCTACTCGGCCACCCGCGCGGACTTACCTGCAGGCTCTCTGGCTCTGCGGAGAGCCTGTCTCCCCATCTGCTGGTCCCGTCGCGTCACTATCGGCGCGGAGGAAGTGACGCGACGGGACCCTGCTCCGTCGTGCTGACCCCCGCGCTCTGTTTTTGGCGTGGTAAACCAGGGCAACAGGGCTTAAACAGCCCTGATGCCCTGGTTCCTCCTGCCAAAACAGAGCACAGGCAGGGGTCCAGCGCGCCGGAGCAGTGGCTCCGGCAGTGCAGAGGTGGCGGAGGCGGCACGGACAAGGTAGGCTGCGGGGGGGGTGGGGGGTCAGGTGGCAGCGGTGGTGGGGTAGGCTGCGGGGGGAGTCCGGCGACGGTGGTGGGGGCGGGGGGGGGTCGTCCGGCGGCGGCAACGTCTCGAGCGGCACGGAGAATGCTCTGCGCCACTCTGAAGAGCGAGATTGGGCCGCCGCCGCTGCGGAGGGCTGAGCCAGGAGCAAGCCACGAGCCAACTCAAGGCTCGGGCCCACCACTAAGGGTCACCATCCTCAATATAGGGAAGCTGACAATGCTGGTAAAATCAAAGATATTGGCATTGAAAGAACATTATTTACTTGGTGAGTGGGTCAAGGCCTTCAAGGATGTTTTGTTTGTGTCAACAATTATGTAGTCTTCTTCTTTGTGTTTGTGCTGCTATGTGCCACTGTTGTATACCTACATATACAGCTTCGGCTGTTGGGCGGTATATGAATAAAATTTATAATAATAATACATGAGTTAATAAATGCTTTTGGCTAGTCAAGCAGTTGGTCCCAATAATATATGATTAGTATAAGGTTATGAAGATTGAAAGCAAACAGTAATCATCTTAGGGCACAATCCATTGGGCATCCTACCTTGCCTGGGGTGTGTGTGTGTCATAGCATAGGTTGGCCTCACCCCTGCAACCTTGGAAATCCCTTCTGAGGTTGCAGTGGGGAGTCGGTTCGAGGAGTACTCTCCCCCCCCACCTCACAGCCAGAGCAGTTCTTTCCATGCCAGCTGGGAACCAAAGATGGAAGACCATCTTCAGTTCCAGCAGGGGGAATTCCTGGGGGTGGGGAGGGGATGAGCAAGGCACCACTGTCTTCTGCAGAATCCAGAATAAACCTGGCCACCACCCCTCACACTCACATGAAGGAACAGCTAACTGCAGGAACTTATTCCTAGGTCAGAGCCAGCATCTCAGGCTTTTGGAAATGTGGACAACTTTTAGAAGGCAGAGCATTCTCTAGACATTTTCTTCTTCCAGCTGCCCAGTCATAATTCAATAGATTCTCTGCTACACATATAGGAAGGAAATGATGGTGCTGTGGTGGACAAGCTGAAAGCCTGCAGCTCTGGAGACTTGGGTTCAACCTCTTATTCTGATACCAATGTCCTTTGTGATGAAGGGTAAGTTTATGAGTTCCTCCATTCTTAAAACCGACATGAGCACAAAATACCACATCTTGAGATTATGTAGAGCAACAAAACGTGAATGCCTTGTTGGGTGGTACCCACTGCTGTGTTATGTATATGTATAACCAGCAGTCTGCTTTGAGGCTATTTCAAAAAGAAGCCTCCTAAACCACCTTATAAAGCTTACTCCACTTTTCCTGGCTATCATATGTCTAAAATGACCATAAGAGTATTTCCTTTTTCCTCGTCTACTTGAAATGTTTTGAGAAGAAAAATCTTCACAGGTTGCAATCCTCATCTCATTTCATATCATTGGCTTTATTCTTAGCAATATTTATGTAGTCAGGACAGTTCCCAAAAGATTACGGGGTGTCCTGGCATTCTGATAGCCCCAAATGACAGGGGCTGATCAAATATGTGAAGCTACTTTTTTTATCAGCATCCCTTTGCAGTGTCTAAGATGAGATGAGCACTCTCTTGTCCATATTCTCTAGGCAACAAATTTGTACAACCAGGAAACACTAAGCAGTGGTGTTGGTAGATGTCCCTCTTAGACATCTACCAAAGTCTGAACCGGAGTATCTTCTGGAAGACCTGAGTATCTTCTGGCCTAGTCGATAGTGTTAAAATTGTGAGGGGAGAGGGGTGGAGTAGAATAGGGGGTTAAATAGGACTTCTAATAATGTTGGGAGTTCATGACTGGTTATCATGAAATTGTATAGGTTAGATATTTTTTTAATGCTTCTGTTTTCTAGCTATAAAGATTTAAGGCTGGGAGTAAAGCCCTATTTAGGGATTATGCTAGCTCCACCCCTGTCATTGCATAGCTAGCTTCATTGTTAGCTAGCTCCATCCTCTGCATCACATTCTCACCATTGGCCCTACTGCCCTCTACACATTGGAGGGCAAACATCTGCAGCAGGAAGCCTGCTATGCTTGTGTAGGTAGGCTTTCCACACAATATAGAACCCTACAATTCTAAACCACACAGGGAGCCTACATGAATACATGGGGCTCCGAACTGCAGACCCTTGCTTTCCAATACATGGTGGTGGGCAGAGCTAGACACAAGAACATGGCAGAAGGGGTGGAAGAAGCTACATGTCCCCACTCTCCCCTCCTAATAAGAATGCCCGCATAGGGCTTAAGTCTCATTGTATTAAGTGGGAGTAACTTGTGAGTAAACATGCGTACGATGCTGCTGCTAATGGACTTCAGCATATATTTATGTGCTTAATATATTTAGGGTGCAATCCTATGCATGTTTAGACAGAAAAAAGTCCTACAGCTATCAGCATTCTCCAGGAGTTGGCTGGCTGGTGCATGCTGGGAGTCGTAGCACTCCCCCCCCCCCCCCGTCTAACATGCATAGGATTGCACCGTTAGGCACTATATGACTGAATAAATAAATATAATTGGAGATACTGTATACTGCACCATGGACAACTATGATGCATGGATATATCAAGTGTACACATTCATTTGTGTGTGTGTGTGTGTGTGTGTGTATGAACGTTTCTACCCTGCCTTTCCATCCTTGATGGCCAGGAGTCAAATGAAATGAACCATGTCCACTTCTTCATGTTTCTTTCCCTTCATGTTGTAAGATAGTGGATTTCTCCCCTCTTGTGTTTCATACTTTAATTCTAGTTTCAGTGTCTTATGCGGTTATGATTAAAGACTACTGAGCTAGGAGTGCACCCCATTTAACACAATAGAACTTACTTATTGAACTTGCATAGGGTTGGGCTACTCAATGCTAGATCTAGGTTTGAGGAAGCCCCAGAAAGGTGCCAACTGGTGGGCCTTCTTGATCAGTGGGTCCTCTTGGTTGGTGGCTGCCAGTGAGAGGGTTCCACCCTTAAAGGTGGCCTAGAAATAATTTTAGCCAGTATTTTGCAGGATTGACTGGTAGTGGCAGCAGGAACTGGGACTGCGAAGCCACCTGCCATTTTAATTTCCCACAATGGCCTAGAGCCCTGCTACTTTGGGGGCTCCAGGGCACTGTGGAAAATCTACAATGGTGGGCAGCTCCTATACCCAGCCCCTGCCACCAATGGTCCAGGAAAAAAATGGCAGTTTGGAAGGCCAAATCAGACATCATTTCTGGTGGTCTCTGCCATGATCCTTGACCCCGACAGCTTCCCAAGAGTTCAGGGTCTTGATACCTGCCTACTTCCTGTCCCTTGTTGAAGTACCCAGTGAGTGAGCGAGTCCAAAGCATCTTTCTGTATAATTTAAAATGTTCAAAACATTAGCAAGGAAGGACAGCAACATATAGATAGAATATTGAAAGATGAGGGGTCCCCCCTCCGAGAATAAGGGCATAATCCTATGTACTTTAGACAAAAAAAAACAAACCCTACAACTCCCAGCATTGTAGGACTTTTTGCAGGACTTTATAGTGCTTTTTTCTGTCAAATATGCATAGATTGTGACCTAAGAGTCCTATCAGCCATTTCGTTTATGATCAAGTTTAAAGAGGTGGTTCCAGGGCAAGATCCCAAACAAAAGCTATGTTGCTTTAAACTATGAATCTATGATCGATTATTCATAAAAATCTGTGAAGAACTGCTGTGTGTTCTGAAACTTTTTGAGAACATCTTAACATGAGGGGAATTAACATAATTAACGTACACTTTTTATTTATTTATTCCCTGTGTTAAATGCATAGTAGATATGGTGAGCTTTCAGTGTACCAATTTCTGTTGGTGCAGGAGCATACAAGCTTTCAAAGTACAAAGTGGTTCTGTATAATCCTTACATAAGATCAGAGACTCCAACTTGAAGATTATGGTATGATTATTGGTAGTGTATTCAAAATGTAGAAAATAAACAGTGGACCGGTTGTAGATGATAAAATGATGAAACAGTACAGACAATGCTGAAAGTTTGATACCAGTTATAGTTACTTGGTTGCATTTCCTGTGGACACTATATACATTCTTACATGTTTATACTCAAGATGGAATAATACTTGTCAGTTTTTGAGTGCAAATCTATACTTATGCTCTTCTTTAATTCCAAATTGTTGCAGCAGGTGGACTATAACTTCTGTTTACTTTCAGCTCCTTTTCACTCATAGTAAATTGGAAGTGATTGTAATAGACAGTAAACAAAGAGATGCAATTAGATTGGAAGTTCTATCCCATTTTAACTGAGCACCTGTTAAACCCTTATCCAATGTTTTTTATGGGTCAATCACTGTCCATCATCCATCGGAGACAGAATTTTAAGAGGATAAACAATTTAAAGTAAATTTTGTGTGCTGCTTGCTGAAGGTAGCCAGAGATTATAGCATCCATCAAATAGCTGCCTACATCAGTAGAGAATGGTGTGATCTTAAAGTAGCAAAAACTGCAATAGCTTTGCTGATATCAGTATTCTTGGCAGCTTCATGGTCCAAGGCCAACAGCAGGCGATCACTTAAGCATCCATCACACATAGTGATTCTTACAGTATATAATCCCCAACTCACTTCACCACAAAGAAGGATCTTTCATTTGATGCTGCAAAAACTGGTAAATTTAACACAATGTCTATTATTGACACTGCAGATGATAAACTCCTAATATTTTGTTTGGATCCTGCCTCTAAATGCCACTGATGTAAAATACAAAATCCTTGATGTTTAACTCTGCAAACCTATTCACACATACCTGGGAATAAGCCCTATTGAACTCAAAGGGACTTACTCATGAGTAACCATGTACAGGATTGTGCTGTCAATGTGTCAGTTTTTGTTGTTACAAAATGTCTAAAAATAAATATTTAAGAGCCCCAGAGCATGGTATCTATCCTAGAGTTCTTAAAGAACTCAAATATGAAATTGCTGATCTGCTAACAAAAATATGTAACATGCCCCTAAGATCAGCCTCTGTACCAGATGACTGGAGAATGGCCAATATACTGTAAGCCTGCGGGCAGGGACTGTCGTGTTAATTGTTGTAAACTGCACAGAGAGCTTCGGCTATTGGGCGGTATAAAAATGAAATAAATAAATAAATAACACCATTAAAATAAAAAAAGGGATCCAGGGGTGATCAGGGAAATTACAGGCTGGTTAGCTTAATGTCTGTTCTGGGTAAATTGGTTGAATTCATTATTAAAGATACAAATTAATAAGCATTTAGAAGGACAAGCCCTGCTGAGAAAGAATCAACATGGTTTCTGCAAAGGTAAGTCCTGTCTCACTAACCTTTTAGAGTTTTTTTAGAGTGTCAATAAATATGTGAACAGGGGTGATCTGGTAGACATTGTTTTCTTGGACTTCCAAAAGGCTTTTGACAAAGTCCCTCACCAAAGACTCCTGAACAAATTTAGCAGTCGTGGAATAAGTGGAGAGGTCCTCTTATGGACCAGTAACCAGTTAAAGAACAGAAAGCAGAGGGTAGGAATAAATGGTAAATGCTCCCAATGGAGGGATATAAAGAGTGGGGTCCCATAGGATCTGTATTGGGACCAATGTTTTTCAACTTCTTCATAAATAATCTGGAATCATGGGTAAGCAGTGAAGTGGCCAAGTCTGCTGAGGACACCAAAACTTTAGGGTTGTTAAAACAAAAAGGGATTGTGAGGAGCTCCAAAATGATCCATCCAAACTGGGAGAATGGGCATCAAATGGCAAATGTGGTTCAATGTAAGCACTTATAAAGCGATGCATGTTGGGGCAAAAAAATCCCAACTTCAAGTACAAGCTGATGTCCACAAACCTGGGGGGGCGCCCCGCCCCACCTCTTCACGGCGGGGGCCTCCCCGCCGCTGGATCCTCTGCAGCGTGGAGCGATTCTCCGCACCGCTCGAGCCACCCATGACGGGACCAGCACGGCCGCGGAGACGCGAGCGGCCACTGGATCCCGGTAAGGCCCGCTCACCTCATGCGGGCGTGAGCAGGGCCGATTTCGGCTCCGCTATGCCCGCTCGAGGTGAGCAGATACATCCCTATGATGGGATCGTTGCTAGTGAGGTTGTGGTGGACAGCTTGATGAAAATGCCGACCCAGTGTGCAGCTGCTGTGAAAAAGGCAAATTCCATGTTAGGCATAATTAGGAAAGGAATTGAAAATAAAACTGCCAAGATTATACTGCCCTTATACAAATCTATGGTGTGACCGCATTTAGAATTCTGTGAATAGTTCTGGCCACTGCACCTAAAAAGGATATTGTAGTGTTGGAAAAAATGCAGAAAAGGGCAACTAAAATGATCAAGGGGCTGGAGCAACTCACCTATGAGGAAAGGTTACAACATCTGGGATTGTTTAATTTAGAAAAAAGGCAAAAAGGGTAAACATGAAAGAGGTGTACAAAATTATGGATGGTGTGGAGAAAATGGTTAGGGAGACATTTTTCTACCTCTCTCATAATACTGGAACCAGGGTTCACCCCATGAAGCTGATTGGTGGGAGATTGATGATGAATAAAAGGAAGTACTTCTTCACACAATGCATAATTAAACTGTGGAATTCACTTCTACAAGATTTAGTGATGGCCACAACTTTGGATGGCTTTAAAAGGGGATTGGTCATATTCAAGGACGATAAGGCTATCAATGGCTACTGGTCCTGATGGCTATATGCTACCTCCAGTATTAGAGGCAGTATGCCCATGTACGTTAGTTGCTGGGGGACAGCAGTGGGAGGGTGCTATTGCACTCATGTCCTGCTTGTGGGTTTCCCATGGACACCTGGTTGGCCTCTGTGTGAACAGAATGCTGGACCAGGTAGACCATTGGTCTGACCCAGCATGGCTCTTCTTATGTCCTTACATTATGCTCTTATGAGAATTAGAAGAACCAACAATTTCAAAGAAATTGTGCTATAAATTGAGGAAACTGGTATTTTAGATGGGTATGAAACTGTGTAATGTATAAAGTATGGTTACAGCTTCCCAAATCAATTTTTCCCAGAGTAGACCTTTATCCAGGTAAGTACTAACTTTGCTATTCAATCACTTCAGCATATACATTTAGACAAGGAGCTAAATAACTAATAGCTGGTCCACATCCCATCTGAATCAAAGTATTTGGCATTTAGCCAATCCATGAGCTGTAGCTTTGATGGATCTGAATCAGCTTAAATTTGATCACATACCTGAGTTGGGTGGATTTGGCTAAAAGATAGCAAGCAAAATATTTTGCACAAATATGCAGACTCTTATCCTTCTGTCTTAATATTTCAGATAGCTGTTTATCACTGTCATATCTCAGTATCTGCCATATCTAATTGATTAGCATAGCAAGAAGTTACTTTACATCAATCTTTAAAATTTGCTTTTTACGATTCTATGGCTGAGCTGAGATTTGAACCAAGGATATCGCACCTCATAGCTCTCTCTCAACCATCATACTGCATTAGCTCTAATAGATAATTTAATTCTGTCTATAGAACTCTTGATTCTCAAATAAACTTCTCCACAGAGGGCTGTTCTTTGGAGGTGATTATTTTTTTTGTTATTGATTAGTCCAGTTCCAATACAGTACATAGAAGCTGTGTTGCAGAGTCACTCCCGCCCAGTGGCCTGTGCAGAAGACTGAGGGAACTGTAGGAACAGCATGAGCAGTGCAGGGCTGAGAGGGGAAAGGCATTGTCCTATGGAAATAGTTTTGTGGATGCTCAACGCCTTCACAAGACATTTCGCTTCCCAAGGCAAAGAACAAGATGGCACTTCTCTCCCATTCTGTGCACAAAAGCTGACCAGATTGGCATTTGAATCTTACTTGAACATTGTGACAGGCACCCATCATCTATCACTCTGTGGACTGAAGTTCTTTCTGCCCTTGTTTCATTTGAATATATCTCCTACAGCCATCAATTTCATATGGATGCATATTTAGATATATGGACTGCTTATATTAACATATATTTTTGAAATGGAAGTGTTAAATTCTTTGCCCTCTTTCTCTTCCTTCCTTCCTTCCTTTCTATCAAGCATGATGTAAATGATTACTGTGTATAGATATGTATTACGATATGGCCTTTCTCTCCCCCCCTCCCTTTTCATTGCTATTGTTGTTGTTGTATTTACAAAAAAAGAAAATGGTGACAGGACAGTGCCTTCTACCACACCCAAGGGCAGCAGGCAATCATAGGGGCACAGGGCAGGCCACATGGTGCATGTGTGTGCGTACACACACACACACACACACACACACACCTGTCCTTCAAGTAAGACTGCAGTGCTGATTTGGAGCTCATAAGACAAATAAGGAAAAAATAAGAATGACCATTCATTAAGATCTTATTACTAGTTGGTAATCAAAGTGTGACCATATAGGAGTATCCTGTTTCTAGTTTGATATTTTTATGCAAAACTGGAAGTACAAGGCGTACCCACAATGCTGGCCCTACCGTTAGGCAGAGTAAGGTAGCCACCTCATGAAGCAGATGCTGGTTGGCAGAGAATGATGGGAAGTTGTTGTTGTTGCTGTTTTATTTTATTTTACTGGGTTCCCACTCTGTCTACAGCATAAAGCATATGGACTGAAGTCCCTACAGCATAGTGACTGAAAAAAATGGTTGTTTAAAGTGTAATTACATGGAGCTGGGCAGTTCTGTGCTGATGTCATTCCTGTTGCTCCTTGTTGTGCTGAAACTGGACACACTGATTTCTTTTCTACTGCGATATTGGTGGGTTTTAGGTTTTGCCATATTCTACAGTATATTCTAAAAAGTTTGCTATCTTATCTTTTGGTTATTGTTTTCATATGCATTTTAATTGTAAGTCACCTTGAGTAGGAACCTATGGAGATTAAATGAATAAAGGAGCCCATGCAGACATGAAATAAAATACACCCACAATTTGAAGTACAGACACTGTGTACCATTAAAAACAACAAAGAGTCTTGTGGTACCTTAGAGTAACAAATTCATTATGTCATAAGCTTTCGTGGACTAGAGTTGATTGTATTCCATGAAAGTTTATGCCATAATAAATTTGTTACTCTTTAAGGTGCTTCAAGAGTTTTTGCTGTTTGAGCTGCAACAGACTAACATGGCTAACCCTATGGAAATTGTTACATGTGGAATATCAATGTGTGATACAGATTCCACAGGTTATCTGTGCACATCTAGCCTCTAGCAAAGGTCTTGTGCAGACATGGATTTCATATCTTTGTGTACACTAGTGCCCTTCTGATCTCATTAAGCTTCCAGTGTGCCAACATCATGATATTCTGACACAGGAAACTCTATATTTCATTATAGTTTCTCAGAGCATTCCATAATCTAGTCTCAAAATATTTGTCCTCAGCTTTCTACTTTCTTGCAGACATGCTGTCAGTAAATCACATCTGTCTAAATAAAATGATAGCATTTCCCGGTGAGAACTTCCAGGTTAGATGAAATTATAGTTTGGCGCAGGAAATATTTCTGGTGTGTTATGAACACAACAGTGTTTTTATGTATATAGTTTCTATAGCTAGGGAAAAAGAGAACATGCACTCACACACCACTGTTCACCACTTTGCATTTGAAATGATGGAGATGGGAAATAATTTTTGCCTTGCAGGGAATGAGTGCGCCTTTTTTTGTAGATGTCAGGAAAAGCCATTGCAGAGGCACTTTGCTTTGAATGCAAGAGGGAAAAAACCTACACCAGGAGGGAATGTTGATAACTAGGCATCTTTGAAAGTTAGGGGGTAGGAAACTGTAAGGGGATTATTATCCCCAGTGCAGGGGCAGTGCAAACTGTTCATGACCGTTTGGTAAAGAATTTGCAACAGAATTCTGAACTGCAAATAAATACAACAGGGTTGCCATGCTGGGTCAGCCCAATGATCCATCTAGTGTAACATCCTCTCCAGGAAGAATATACAGACAGCAATCTTATGGGGTTGACAAGTAGGAAATGAGAACCATCCCCTTAACTCCAGCACTTGTGGTCAGAGCTCTGTTGTCCCTATTGAGTTGGGTTTTTTGTTTTGTTTTGTTTTTTTGGCTATCATGCCTATCTTCCACTTATTTAGCTAATCCTTTTTAGAAGTATTGTATTTTAGTTGCTGTGGCAAGGAGCTCAGGTGTGGGCTGCTGGGGATTCCTTGGGTACTCAGTGTGCTCAAGTCTCAGATCAGACTCTAGATGAAGCTTCTGGATTGGCCAGGCCTGGTATAAAAGCTTGGGACATAGCAGTTTGCCCTTGCCTAGGAAATGGAGCCATACTTGGGTGTGTGCTGCATGTTGGGGTCCAGCTTCCTCTTGCTTCCAGCTTTTCCACACTCCCCACATCTAAATTCAGATACAGATGTCTATATCCTTGGTCAGGTTCTGACATAGAGTTTGCATGAAAGAATTACTTCCTTGTAGCAGGAATTAAGGTTCATTGTAATGATGCATGTGTATTTGTTTCCTGGTAGAAATTTATATCTTAAATATCAGCTTGTAAGGTTCCGTTTTCCTCTGCCCACCCCATAGTTGTTTTGGTGGGGACAAGGGATTTTTTAAGCAGATACATAAAATATGATATAGATTACAGCATATTTAAAAGGCTTAACATTGAAAGCCAGAGAAGACAGCCAGGTACATTTTCCCTTTCGAATGGTGGCTAGAACAATGCACTGGCCCCTAGAAGACTTTTCTTGATGTGCATTCAAATGATTGCACTGAAGCAGTTCCAGCAGTAATGTAATTTATTCCACTATACCTTGTGTGCTGCTTTGACAGGGAGCCACATCAGCACTGCAAGACCATTGTGCTCCATGAAGTCTATCAGATTCCACTAACTCTAATATCTGTTGGCCCTGGTCTTGCTCTGCTGTTTTGAAGACATTTGTAATTACTGCTGAGAAAAGATGTATAACTCCTTAGACAGGATAAATACTTCCTGCTCTCTGTGTGGCAAGCTGTGCATTAGACTGTTAGACTGACAGGGAACATACTACAAATGGTTGTTTCCTTTCTCTCCTCCTTACTCAAGCAGGCTTTCTGGATCAGAGTCCACTTAATGCAGAAATGCCATAATTATACCAGGCAACAATATACAGGAAGACTATAACTGAGAATACATTTCAGTCACTACAGTTCCTGAATCAAGATTATTTAAAGGGGTTCAGCAGGCTTTCCAGGCAGAAACAATGTAGATCTATTTTCAAGAACCATTCCAATAGTTCACTCACATTTGTTTTTTTTTGTTTTTGTTTTTTGGGGTTGTTGTTTTTTTGGCCACAAGTCACTGGACTGAAAGGAATATTCAGTGATACCCCCCCACCAGCTTGACCAGAGTAAAGGCTATCTCATATTGGCTCAAGCTCCACAAAGCCAGGAAATTGGAAGCTAACACCGATGCCTTAGCAGGAGTGCCCCATGCTCAGTAATGATATTGTGCGATGTCACAAATTGTGCTTGCTTACAACTTACCCTCTGTGCACCCACACTTTTCCTAGGTCTTTCGGGATTAAATCCAGATGGGGAGGATGGAGTGCCTGGGCCCAACAAAGATGCCCCATGTTTTCCTGGTCCTGCATTGCCTCATGAAGCATTTGAACCTTATTGTATTGCAATAAGAATCCCTTTGTGAGTCGACCCGTGCCTGTTTGTTGCTTACATCAATAGTTGGCAGGATGGGTTAAAGTCTACTATCTCCCCACACTGCTAGGCTTCCAATCCAAATAGTACTGTGTAGTTTCACCCTGAGAGTCACATGCCATAGCTAAAGGAATGACATTGCTTATCCAATCCACTAGATTCCTTCTGCAACATAAGCCCTCTTCAGGGATTTGAAAGAATGCATGAAGGCTAAAAGTGGGATGGGGGCAGGGCTATGCACACTAACCCCAACCCTAAATTGTCCCCGTGCATGCTGGGCCCCCGCCCCTTCATTTCCCATCCTTGTCTCATGGAGAGGCCTGAAGCACATTCCACTTGTTTTTAGTTGAACACCACTAGAATGCTCTGTATGATCTACTCACATTCAATGAATGTGAGTAGAATGCTTGACATGCACAGGGATATTGGGAGTGGGGCCCTGCCTCTGTCCCCATGTTTAGCCCTCACACATTCTTTCAAATGCCTGAAGAGGGCTATAGAACCCCCCTGCAAACAGCTTTGGTTGCCCTGTATGATGATCTATGATGGGGCAAAAATAGTGGGAGTGTGACTCTGTCGATTCTCCTTGATCTCTTGGTAACTTCCAATACCATCAACCATGGTGTCCTTCTGGGACAATTATCTGAGTTGGGAGTGGGAGGTACTGCATTGCAGTGGTTTGCTCCTATTTGGATGGTTGGCTCCATGGGGTTGGTTTGGCCCCATGGATTCTCCAGTATGGCGTTCTGTGGGGCTCAGATTTGTCCCATGCTATTTAACATCTACATGAAACTGTTGAGTTGCCTCATCTGGAGTTTTGGAGTGCATTGCCATCAGTTTGCTGATGAAACATGGCCCTATTTCTCCTCCTCGTCTTCATCTGGTGAGGATGTGGCAGTGCTAGACTGGTGCCTGGCTGTGACACTGAACTGGATGAAGGCTAACAACTGAAACTCAATCTAGACAAGACTGAGATGCTGTTAGTGGGTGGCTCTTCTGACCAGATGCAGGGTGTTCATCCTGTTCTGGATGGGATTGCACTCCTCCTGAAAGAGCAGGTTCATAGCTTGGGGATTCTCCTGGAGTCATGATTGTCACTTAAGGCTCAGGTGGCCTCAGTGGCATGGAGTGCCTTCTACCAGTTTTGGCTGGTGGCCCAACTACTGGCTGGCTGGGACATGCTGGGAGTTGTAGGCCCCTTTTCTGTCTAAACTTGTATAGGATTGTGCCTTAAATGTGTCAGTTTTGAGCATAGTTTAACCTGCTGTGCTTGTAGCAATGTTGATTGGATTGCTTAGAAATTCAGCACATTTGTAGTCCTTATCAAGTAGACCATAGATGCCATGTTTTAAGTTATTAGTTCAACAGGTATCATTTTTATAAACAATAGAAATTTGAGGCTTATAACGGCGGGAACATTTTCGTGACTCGCCTTAACTGAAGCGGCACTCTCATGTACCTTTAATTACAAAGAAAGGAAAGGACTTATTTTAGTGATTATACAGAGATGTCCCATTAATGTAAACAGGAATTAATAGTTTAATTAAACCTCTGTTCAAAACTAAGTCGAGGATCACAAAAACCACCAAGACATATTTAGAAAGAATATGTTATAATTTGGCATTTCTGCTAGTTAAACAAACAAACAAACAAACAAATAAATGTATACTACATTAATAGAGTGGAATCCATAGCAAAATATCCCATAATGAAAACTGAAATATCAAGTGGAATGTATCCTACAACTTTTATTTCTGGAAATATTTTGCCAGGGCTTTGCGATTTCCAGCTAACATTTTGGGTGGCTGTTAATCTTTTATGTTCATAAAGCAACATGAATACATTCAAAAAGGTGTGGGAAGAAATTTGAAAAGCATTATTTCAGTTATTAATTATTCATTTTAAGAAGCTTCTGTTAATATATCCAGCGGTACTATTTCACTTTGCAAAATGCAATTACATTATCAGAAGCGTCATGATAAATATGGCATCTTGTAGATACATGAGGGAAGTAGTAACATGAAAAAGATAGCTAGCCAGCTACCCTTCTCCAGCACATACAGGGAAAAATAATCAAGCACAAAGAAAACCTTGTTGCAAAGGTTTTTTTTTATTATTTAAAATTGAAATGTTGCTCTTAATCACCCTTTTTCCTATCCAAGGCTAGACATCAGACATCTGCAAAACTTGCTGAAGGAACTCTGTTTTGCATTTCTATTTCCAGTTCTTTTGCAGCACATTTCCATGGAAATCTGGCAGCAAATTCAAATTTCAGTGGGCTCCAATTACACGTCACTTCATCCAATATCAGCGATTTCTTTCTTTAAGTAAAGGCCTTTGATTTTTTCCCCCTGTGTATGTGTGTTACATGGCTGCATTGCATCATGGGATTTGAAGTTTTAAGACTGCATAAAAATTCTCACATTTATTTATTATTGTATACATTCATATTTTGCCTTTCTGAGTAGAAAGCTCCCTCAAGGCAGTTTACATTTTTTTTCTTTTACAAAAAATAAGCAATTGCAAAGATAAAATACCAGTAATATGCTGCATGCTGCAAAAGGTTTGAAATATGGCTGGTCACAAAAAGCTAGATATCCTTGGTATTTTTCTGTAGTAATAAGAGGCAATGAGAACTGATGTTAGTCAGTTTTATAATCGGATTATAAACTGCAATCACCATGTGATAAATGTTTTGTGTGAAATGATACTCAGTTGCACATCACAGTGGGGGGAAAGGGGCAGCAACACAATGGCAACTCCCGATTTGTATGATATAGTTTAGTATTCCCTCCTATTCATTACAGATAATTTTTCTTCCAAGTGTCTACTGCCCGAAGGGTTTTTGAAAAGCTTAATCACTTTCTGTAATATTTGAAAAATATCAACTTAAAATTGGTTTGCTGATCCACATTTCACACACACAGCTACAAAATGTTGACATTGGGATTTCAGGTTCATAAATCTTCAGTTTTATGTATTCTCAATAACAGCCAATCTCTCCAGAGCAGATATTTGGTCTACTTTTTGAAAAAATACACTGTGACAAATGCTCACATGTTCTGAGGCCCCAGGTTTCCCTTTTGTCATTTTGTATTCTCCTTAGTGAAGAAATTATAGGGGTAAGTAAAAAATTATAGCTTTTAATATTCTCTGCCATTGAGTTCCAAGTACGCATAAAACTTTCAATTCCAAATTAGACAAGTGGCATTAAATGGCATTGCTAGGGGTCCCCTAGAAAGCCCTGGCTGTGGAGGTCAGCTGGTTCACTGAGTCTAGTTGTTTCCTGAATCCTCCCCATATTTTTCTGCTTGAAAAATAGTTGTGTACTTGAAAGCCAGCAGCATAACATCCAGAGCAAGTAGTCATCTGATAAGTAATAATAAGTAATGGTCCCAATAACCTAACCTAATACCTCTGATCTCACTATCATCTCTCCCTGTGTTCTAACCAACTAACCCTGCCAGCTCCTGCTTCTAACTCCACTAACTTTCTCTATCTTCTTACCAACTGTTTCACTAAATGACTTTCCCAATTGACACTAAAAGACTATTCAGGCATTCTGCCACTGGGTTTAATAAGCATGCAAGGAGGGGGAGCATGTTTCACCTGCCCTCCATCATCACATTCATCACCATCTACATCACCCCTACCTCAGAGGCCCTTCTTTGGGTGCCCCCACCAAATGAGGTGACGTGGTTGACTACTATGGAGAGGACCTCTTCAGTGGTGACACCCTGGTTGTGAAAAGACCTCCCTGGAGAGGCTCACCTTGTGCCTACATTGTGGCCTTTTCAGCACCAGGTGAAGACCTTTTTAATTTCCCCAGGCTTCTTAGCCCTTCAGTTTTAAAAATCCATTTTTAGATCTTTGCACTGCTGCTGGCTTTTATCTTGGTACCCACTTTGGTTTTATTCTGTTTTAAACTTATGGTTTTATGTTATGTTTTATGATGTTATTGTATTTTATGGTTTTCAGCTTTGCCTTGTAAACTGCCCACAGATCTTTGGCTAATGGTAGGTATAGAAATGTAATAAATAAATAATAAAAATGTAGAAAGTGATTTTGTGAAGAGGAGAGCCTCCTCTATCCATGGGGACTCTACACATAGTCCAGAATGTTGGGAAATCGTCCTTCTAGATCATGTGGAGAGCTCCATGGATAGAGGTCCTCCTCTTGACAAAGTTTCCCTCCATGTGTAGAGGGTGATGAATCAGAAGGGGCAGGACTAGTGTGCTCTCCCCCTCTTCATGTGTTTACTATTTTTAGTTCTGAATGGGGCTCCATTCTTCCCCTGCTGTCAATCATTCTTCCACTCATTGTTCTGTTACCTATTAGTTAAGCTAACATTATACATAAAGTTAAGCATGTGATGCTACATTAGGCTTCCATGGCCAAGATCATGTACAGACAGGACCGGTGCAAGGCAGTTTGGCGCCCTAGGCAAAATCAGATTTAGCGCCCCCCCTTCCCACTTGAGCCCTTCCTCCGGGGGGGGGGGCTCCGGAGCAAAGCAGCCGGGACTCCTGCCCAACTCCAGAAGGAAAGTTAAGTTTGGGAAAGTTTGCGCGCTGGGCTCTCGCGGGTGGGGGGGAGGCGGGCACGGCCGGGGGCATCTAGCTTAGCCCGGGTGCCCACTCGCTCCTGGGGGATGCGCTGCCAGCGGGGAGGAGCTAGGGGCCAGCTGCCCGCCGTGCTCCTCTTCTGGCTGCTGCTGCTGCTGCTGCTCCTGGCGCGGCTGCCTCTGGGAGAGAGTTGTTGCGAGGCATCACCGTGTTTACGCACCACCTCCTCTCTTCCTTCAGGGTTCACTTCGGTAGCAGAAGCTAGCAAAACTTTTTGCAAGGCGTAAAAGGGTCAAGAAGAGACTTCCAGGCTGGATTGGAACCCCACAAACGCCTTCCCCGCCAATACTCATTCCCCTGTCCCAGAAGTCGCCGCTCATGCCTCACCCTTCCCCGAGGAAGTCCAGTCACTCACCTCATTCCCGGGCAAAGGCGGCTCCAGCTCACCGCCATGAGTCTCACACGGGGTGGGGGTGAGCGTCCCCACCTGTGAAGCTCCCGCCGCATGCTTCTCGCTCGCTCGCTCCCTCCCTCTTTCTCTATCAGACTCGGGCCAGCCAGGAGGCTCAGCACCAGGACACGGGCTTCCAACTTTCCATGCGAAGCTGAAGCGTGCACCCCTCGCCAGTCATGGCGCGCACTGGCCGCCCGGCTCCAACTTGACCTGTTCCTTCACCCCGCGCGCTACCTTGGCATGCCTGCTTGCCTGAGAAGGAAGGAAGGTGCAGGAGCGGAGCGTTTCTGCGCCCACTTTAGCCGTGCGCCCTAGGCAGCCGCCTAGTTTGCCTAGTGGTAGCGCCAGCCCTGTGTACAGCAGGAAGAATATCTAGGAAACACCTCTTTAAACTACAGACACTTGTTTGGAGATATTGGAATTACTATAAATCCAACTATAAATTCCAGCAGGCACATCCAGAGCACAGGAGAAAAGGCTAAACATCACCCCCATTGTCTCTCTTGGAGCCCTAAGAACTGCAGCAGAATGAAAAAGTAGAAGGGAAGGGATCAGTTGCAACATGGAAGAAGTTAGTTGCTTCAGATTCTAAGAAATCTAGTTGCTGTTTCCTGCTCTTGGGGTGGGGGACTGTTTGCTGGTTGTGTTGTTTATTAGCGCCTCAATGCATTGGAAGGGTTTGGTGTATTTGGCTTTGGCTTATGTTTCTCTGATAAATAGTAACACTGAGTGTGGTGTAGTGGTTAGAGTGTTGGACAGGGACTTGGAGACCTGGGTTCTAGTCCCCGCTCAGCCATGAAACTCACTGGGTGACTTTGGGCCAGTCACTGATTCTCAACCTAACCTACCTCACAGGGTTGTTGTGAGGATAAAATGGAGAGGAGGAGGAGGATTATGTAAGCCGCCTTGGGTTCCTTGCAGGAAAAAAGGCGGGGTATAAATATAATAAATAAAATAAATAATTAATTAATATTGTGTTTCAATGGTTGACACTGCCTATTTTGTAATGAATTTAAAATGTTATCATGTTAGTATTACATAAATGAATTGCATGGGTTTTATTCATCATCATCAGGCGATCACTCGTGACCGAGTAAGATTGTCTTCCGGGATAAAAGGAGGAAATTCTAAAGAAGATTGTGTAGACTCTAGCGATGGGTCCGTAAGTGACTGTGGAGGCCAATTCTAGATCCACACAGCTTCCCACAGTGAGGACACAGGTTACCAGATAGAAGATGGTCCTGTAAAGGATTCATTTGATGTGCTTTTCGCCTAGCACGTTTCTCCCTTTCACCTTGCACTCGGGCTTCTTCAAAGTCCATGGAACCTTTGTGAAAGGCCAACCTCCATTTAGATCGTTCATGGGCCAGAGCTTCCCAGTTTTCGATGTTTATATTGCATTTTTTTAGATTTGCCTTATGAACATCTTTAAACCTCTTATATTGACCACCGATATTCCGCTTTCCATCCTTGAGTTGGGAGTAAAGTAACTGCTTTGGGAGACGGCAGTCAGGCATTCGAACAACATGACCGGTCCACTGAAGTTGGCGTTGAAGGATCATTTTTTCAATGCTAGTAGTCTTTGCTTCTTCCAGTACACTGACATTTGTTCGCCTATCTTCCCAAGTAATTTGCAGGATTTTCCGGAGGCAACGTTGATGAAACCTTTCAAGGAGGTGGAAGTGACGTTTATAGATAGTCCATGTTTCGCAGGCATACAATAAAGTTGGTAGTACAATGGCTTCATAAACCAGTGTTTTGGTCTTCTTACAAATATCCCGATCCTCGAACACTCTATGTATCATTGCAATTGATATGATATCCATTCCTCTTTTTGTATTGCTGTTGTGTTGTGAGGTGCTTTGGGCATGTTTGTGGAAGAGCGGCATACAAATTAAGTTGATGAAATATTACTATAAATTAAATTCATTCCACCTTTAAGTCCTTCTTTAAGTCATGATACTTTAAGTCCTTCAGTATCATGATGATGACTTTGCATTACATCACACTCTCCTCTCACCCTCTTCTTTCTGCATGGCAGGGCTGGGCTGGGCAGCCTCTTTTCTGTCAAGGGCCACATTTACTTGCAGGCAATCTGTTGGGGGGGGGGCTCATGTCCATGGTGGGCAGGGCCAAAGGCAGCAGTGGGCAGGGCCAGAACCAAAAGTGGGTATGAGCCACCCCTTCTCTCTCTCTCTCTCTCTCTCTCTCTCTCTCTCTCTCTCTCTCTCTCTCTCCCCCCAATCTTCCTTCCAACCAAACAGGGTGTCAGGAAAGGGACATGGTTGCATGCAGAGGGCTTTTGAAATTAGGCTGACAACCCCAGCTCTATAGTCTAGTATACACACACACACACACACACACACACACACACACACCAGATGAGCTGATAAAACCTGTTTCTGGACTATACCATTTCAAACTGCAAGTGGGGGGGATCACATGCTTGCATGCTTCCCCATGAAAAAGAAGTTCCTATACATGCAAAACTACCACTATTTGAAGGAGGGTAGACTGGAACTCCTCCTCTGACCTTTCATTTTTTATGCACAAGGACAGGAGTATCCTTGTTCAGGACTCCTCCACCACCTGAAGTCTTGAGAGATCCAATCCTGGAACATTTTTACCATCTCATCTCCTGGACTCAGCACTATGAATAGAGGCACAGGTGGCATTGGTGGCCAGGTGTATACCAACTTCAGCTGTTTGCCATCTGCAACCCTATCTGGAGGGAGCAGACCTTGCCTCTGTGACCCATGCTCTTGTTATATCCAGGCTATATTACTGTAATGGGCTCTGTGTGGGGGTGCAGTTAAAGATGGCTCTGCCACTTCAATTGGAACAGAATGTGGCAGCAATAATGTCATGGGACCAAATAGTCACAGCACATTGCACTTATTCTGTACCAGTTAGACTGACTGCCTATTTGTGTCCAAGCCCAACTTAAAGTGCCCTCCTCTGGCCCATCAATAAGAAATGTTAGGTTGACAGCTACCAAGGATAGTGCCTTTTCAAAGGTGGCTCCACATTTAAGGAATGCACTCCTCCTCGAAGAGGTACATATGCCCACTTCAATGGTGACTTTTAAGTGAACTCTTGAGACATTTTTATTTCATTTCATATAGCATTGATGATTATGATGATTATCGTCGACTTACACACACAAATACAGAAATTCATAATAATACATAAAACCCCCAATTCAATATAAATAATAATCGGCACAATAATACAAATAAACACCATAAAAACATAATCTAAAAAACAATATAATATAAAAAAGTGTTTTTTGGGTAATGTTATGTTTTTATGTAATAATTATGTGTACCAGTTTCAGAGGGCCAATTGGCCATTATCTCCAGTCAACAAAATTGGCAAATTGGCTTAGGTCCCTGTATGAAGCCTAGTGCAAAGCCTTTGCTTCTTGGTTGCTGGGTTAATAAATGTTAATAAAAATAAATGTTTTTCAGGTGTTCTTACATAATCTGACTATAGTGTGATTATATAACATTCTCCTGTATCTCACCACCTGACCATAATATCACAAACAAGTATTCTCACAAACCACCTCCATCAAATGAATGACTTAGAGTCAACAGAATACCAATTTCTACTCATTAGTAGGATATGTAACACTCCTATTAATTTGTTTAAGACAACTGATTACCTTCACATGCATCTTAAGAAGACCATTCTATCTGTTATTGATTAGCTTAGCCAGATAGCTGATTGAGTAGTGTGCAGAATGTGCTATTAGTGTTATTGCTGCTAATTAGTTTGTTTTAATGATCAGCTCTTTTCCATTAGGGTAGTCCATACGTTAGTCTGGTCTTACTGTTTCCAGAAGCAAATTTACCCATCAAGTTGTTCTTCCAGTTTCATCAACTCCAGTCTGGTGTTGACAATAGAATAAATTGTCCGATTTCAACCATGTTGAACTTTATGCTTGTCACTGAACTAGAACAGAATATCACTTGTCCTTCACCTTGGACTAATGAAATCCTGTGGAGCAGAGCTATATTTATGGGAAAGAGGAAAAATTATGTTTGTGGCTGGTTAACTTTAAAGAAATGACAGCTGTTTGAAAGCTACCTACAATTTTGGTATTCTGAAAGTAGACCTGACAGATGGATTTGAGCAATGTGAGGTGCTCAAAGATGCATGATAAGTGTAATTTATCATATGTTTTTTTCTGTGTGGCACATGGCTCTAAAGTTTACCAATACCCCATGGAAATATTTTATGCATAGCATTTCCTTATTCGTAGTCATTTTAAGGAAATGGAAGAGGTAGCTCGTAGCTCTCAGTTTTGAGGAGACAATTATGGTGATCAATAAGTGCATTGCATTGGAGTAGAGTAAGAACCTTGATTCACAGTTCCAAACCTGGATACTTAAAGAATGGGCAAGTGTTAAAAAGAATAGAACTGGAAGCAAATGAAATTCATGGAGGCTAATGGTAATGCAACTATTGGATTATCCACCCACCAGCTTCCTCACAGATTGACCTATGAAGTCCTGGCTTCTATGGATAGAACAGGTACTTGAAGAACAAATAGGTCCAGATAAATCAGCAAAAGTTCATCATGTTACAAATATATATATACCCCTAGATTCTCCTCAAGCAACCATTATTTAATATAATGATATTAATTTTCACATGATAGCATGGGCAGTTGGAGCTTCCATTCTAGGTGTTTCTATACAGAACAATCAATGTTTTAGGTATTCTGGTGCCTTGGGCAAGCAAAACATTAAAGCAAGACTCCGCACTAAATGTTTTGTTGGCCATTAGACCCAATTTGAACATTACTCCAGGTATGTAAGTAATACAGGAAGACAGAGAGAAGGAAAGGGGGGAAATGCGCCTTCAGACATATAGTTTGTGCCTCCCCATTGGAGGAAAGGTATTTATTTATATATTTATTAACAGCATTTTTATATTAAGTAAAAATACATTAACAATAAGTTCTCTGCGAAGTGTACAGAAACCCCCCCATAAAACATAAAAATATATAAAATGAACATATAATTAAAAAGAAGTAAAAAACAACATCAAAATAAAAACAATAAATGTAATGCCCAAGGTTTAAAAGCCACTAAAACATGTTTTTTAAATTGACACGCCTGGGAAAATAAAAAGGTCTTTTCCCAGATGGTGAAAAGACCACATCATAGGTGGCAGGTGAACACCTTCAGGGAGGGCATTCCTCCACCAAGGCACCACAACTGAAAAGGCCCTCTCTTTAGTAGCCACCCCCTTATCACATTTGGTGGGGGCACCCAGGGAAAGTCCTCTGAAGATGAACTTAGGATATGGGAAGGTATATGTGGGAGGAGATGATCCTTCAGGTAACCTGGCCCCAAGCTGTTTAGGGCTTTAAAAGTTAATAGTTTGAATTGGTCCTGGAAATGGACTGGAAGCAGATCACAAAACACTGGCATAATACAATTGCCTCAGCTAGTCCCTGTTAACAGTCTCGCTGACCTATTTTGGACCAGCTGAAGTTTCTGGATTTATTTTTGGAGTCAGACCAGCTGAAATTTCTGGTCTGTTTTCAAAGGTAGCCCCAGCATATAACATATAAGGTAGCCTAAAAATATTTTAAATAAAGAAATTAGCAGAGCATGGATAACTGTAGCTAGGCTATCACTGTCCAGATAGTGTAGTTGGTATATGAGACTATACTGACATGTGCTACCAGCAACAATACTTTATCCAAGAGTCATTTATTACTACATTTCTATACTGAATAATAGTCAAAGCTCTCTCGACATCCACAGCATATTTTTTTCACCATTCACATTCAATCTGACAGAGAAGAAATTGCTTTCAAGAACTTCTCATGGGTGAGGTTCAGGATTCTTGAGTTTACCTGACTTAGGAGGTGGCAGAGGTATGTGTGAGAGTGTCCTGCTTTTCCATTGTACAATCAACTTTCCACCATTCTGCAAGTTCCCTGACTTCCCACACTTCAATTAAAGCCCATTGGAAGATGTGAGAAGGTAACATTATGGGGCTTTTTCAGATCAGAAAGTGTGGGCTGCCTGAGTGATGGAGTGATGTGAAGTAGAAAGAAAGCACACACCACACTCGGCCGCTTCACAATGATAAGCTAAGCTCAAAAACGCCCCCAAAAGAAATTCAGAAGAAATTCTAAAGCACCCTGAGAATGAGGCATAAAAATAGATTGCCTTTTGCATGGGAGAAGAAAACATAATGGATATTGGAGGGCAGGTTTTGGCACAACACTAGCTCCACCTCTTCCCTGGAGCTGGATGAGACACGGGGGGGCCAGAGAAGGAGCATCTATTATAATCATCTGCATTAGAGACAAGATGTATCCACAATCAACCCTCAGAAATTCAACATTTCAGATACCCTGGTGACAATGCTGAACCCCTAAAGAATGACAACAAGAGCTAAGTCAAAATTTCTCAGAAGACATTTTTTTTCTGAGAAAAGTTCTGACATTTCTCTTTTTCTTACCCCACAACTTAGAAATAGAAGACCAATTTGCAGGATTTTCTCCAAATTTTCTCCAACATTTTTTTTTCTTGTGGTGGCCACCTTTCACCCACCCCCACAATGCCCTGGAACAATGCTTGGTATGGGGCATTGTGGAGGATACAAAATGGTGGCCCAGCTACCAACACAGTTGCTGCTGTTGCTGCTAGCAGTAGCAGTACAAAAAAGAAAAAAGAAGAAAAAGAAAAAGGAGGAAAGAAAGAAAGAAAGACCTTTAGGAAAAAAGAAAGAAGCTGAGCTACTGTCGCTGTTAAAATGGTGAGCCCCACGCTGAGAAACTGTTGGAGAATTTTTACTCCCCCTGAAAATATTTGGTGAAAAATTGGGTCGAGAATTTGTAGAGCCATTTGCTTTTGAAATCTATAACTCTACATGTACATGTAGAAACCTACTTTACACATACAAATTGTAATGGGAACAATATATGGGATAGATGGATTGTGAAAATGATGTCAATTAGGATAAAGGAAAATTTTTATAAACTAATTTGGAGATGGTATTTAATTCCAGTAAGATTAAATAGAATAGATAATAATTGTTCTGCATTTTGTTGGAGAGGATGTCAGGAAAAAGGGACATATGCTCATATGTGGTGGAGTTGTAAAAATGTATTGGCGTTTTGGCGTGAGGTTTTTACAGAAATATCGAAAATTATTGGTATTAATTTAGAGGTCTGTCCAAAATTAGCATTGTTATCAATAACGGAGAAGCTTATTTGTGACCAAAATATGAAGGAGTTAATTGTAAACTTGTTAACTGCGGCCAGGCTAATGATAGCAAGAAATTGGAAAGTACAATATGTTTTCCTAATAACAGACTGGTATAAGGAAGTCTGGGACATAGCCCTAAACAATAAACTAACTAGTAGTATCAAATGCAAAAAAGGATTGCTAAAGAAGAATAATTTTATGGATATATGGAATCAATTACTAGACTATGTATTAATAAAGGGGAAGGGGAGCATGCCTTGTCAGGATATGTTATGTTTTTGGAATTTGGAATTCATTTGATCAAGAGGATAGAAGTATATTAATTGGTCCCTTGGAGGGTGGGAGTGTGTGCACTTTATGATTTATTGTATGTTGTTTAGGTTATATTTTTGTGACATTTTTGTATTTGGTTATATTTTGTTATATTTTGTTTAGAAAAGTAAATAAAATATTTTTAAAAAAACAAAAAAACCAAATTGTAATGGAGCCATAAAACGACATTTTAAAATGCTGCCATCCTAAGCAGGCTTGCTTGGAAATAGAGCTGTGTGCAAATGGCCTTCCACCCACTCCTTCTGAGCAGCAGAAAAATGTGCACCAGTATGGCACTGGGTTTGAGAAGGAAGGGTCAAACTCCACAAAGTGCCTTGGGCAGCCTGAAAAATATCATGTATAACCCATTCCTTCCAACATTTCACATATGAAAATATGTGAATTTGTAAGAGGTATGGTTAAGCAACATGAAGGTGTGATCAAGAGGGCGTGGCCAGGCAACATGAGGGCATGACCAAGGGTATGGCCAAGCAACCAAAGGGCATGGTCAAGTACAAAAGTTATTAAAGGAAACACACACAATCTTATATGTTATAATTATTACATTATTATGTATTATTTTATAATATTTTATAAGTGTCTTTTGTAATATTTATTTTACCTTGCTTAAACCCTTAATTGTTGATATATGGTGTTTTTCATGGGGGGTGGTATGTCAGTGCTTGCAGGGCAATCTCTTTTTTTGTTTTAAAATTGTCAGGATTGGCACAAATTCAACAGGTGAAGCTTACCCACCCACCCCACACCCCCAAACATGGAGCTTCTGAGAGAAGGGGAAGTTTCTTGCATTTCCTTCTGACAGTGTACCTCACCTGTTAGAGGCACAGAGTCAGCTCTGTTAGGAAATAAAATCTTTGGCAATATAAATACAGGAATCAAGTGATAAATTCCCTCTTTCACCTCTCCGTTGGTCCAGGCTTTCACCCAGCTAATCCCTTTCCTGCAGCAACGTGCAGCAGAGGCAGCAGGTAGAGCAAGCACAGACACATCCTTGCCTGGCCCTCCCAGCTTAGCAGCAGCTGTTCCCTCCCTGCTTACTGTTCGAGCCTAAGCAGAGCTATCTTAAAGGGGCCATGGGCAAAATTGCAGCTAAGCTTAGTTGCAATTTTGCCCATGGCCCCTTTAAGTAGCTTGCAGTTGCTGGAGACAGGGGAATGTGGGTCTCTGCATGATAAAATGAGAAGCCATGATGGCTTAAGGGTTTTCGTACCGGTCCCAGCATTTTCGGGGCAATTGGAAACTATGATAACCAGCCAAGCCTAACAAGGTCCACTAGCCATGTATTGTGGCCTGCTGGGTGTTTGGCAGAACCCATTTCTTGTTTTTGCATTTCCAGTAAGGCAACAATAACAGGAGATGTATCAAGTCTCTGGTGAGCAGCAACAGCCACCTCCCAGAAGTGATCATGCTGGTGTGGGAACGCCAGGGATGTTGAAGAGTCCTTGGTCTCGAGTCACGAGTCGAGTCACGAGTCTTTGGACCCGAGTCTTGAGTCCGAGTCCAAGTCCTTGGTCCAAAATGGTGACTCCCGAGTCCTGAGTCACTCCCAAAACTGACTCCACGAGTCCCTATTAAAATCAGTGGGGTTTTCCCCCAACAAAATAAGGCTACTTCAGATGTGTGGCTTAAATAAATTCTAGGCACAAGTGTGCCATTTTATTTCATAGATTCATAGATTCATAGATCATAGAGTTGGAAGGGGCCTACAAGGCCATCGAGTCCAACCCCCTGCTCAATGCAGGAAACTAGAGGAGGGGTCTCCCATCCTAGTAACAACCAGGCTTGACCCTGCTTAGCTTTCCACGCTCAGTTTCAAAACTCTGCAACTGATTTTGGCAAGAACAGACCAGGCAGACAAACCCAAAATAACCAGGCAGGCAGAGGAGGCAGGGAACCCCAAAGCAGGCAGGCAGGCAGGCAGTGCCCTTTGTCTTGGACAATTTAAACTGTGGAACTGGTTAAGAAGAGACCAGGCAGGCAGAGGAGGTAGGGAACTCCAAACAGGCAGACAGGCAGTGCCCTTTGTCTTGGACAATTCAACTGTTGAGCTGGTCAAGAAGAGACCAGGCAGGCAGAGGAGGCAGGGAACCCCAAACAGGCAGACAGAGGCAGCCAAACCCAAAATGTCTGACCCTAACCCTAAGCCCCCACAACAACACATCAATCAAAATAAATCTCAACACATCATTGGGGCTGCGCTCCTAGTAGCTTTCCATAGTGGCCGAGCAGCGGCGCACCTTGCTTCCATGCGCTCTTTACCGGTGATCGTGCTCCTCTCCACTCCTGGCACAGCCCAGGGATGTTGACGAGTCCTTGGTCTCGAGTCCCGAGTCGAGTCTCGAGTCCCATTAAAAATATTGGGACTCGAGTCAGAGGGGGGACTCAGTCCAACTCACGAGTCGAGTCCTCGAGTCCGAGTCCCCATCCCTGGGGAACGCCGCCACGCAAGGCACCAGAATGATTAGTTTGGTGGCTGGGCCTGCATGGTATGGCTGTGGCATGAGTTGGTTCTCACATGGAGGTCATTTCTACCAGTCTCCATATAGGTGTATGCTCCAGTTCTAAAAGATTGCTCACATTCAAGCCACCCAGTAAACAAAATGGGTAAACAAGGACTTGGCCCTGAGGTTTTTTTTTTACACCACTACCTACTACTCACAACTAGACAGGTGATTTAAAAAGGACACATTTTTTTACATGCCGTGTGAATTTCATGTGGGGGCACCTTTAAATAAGTGATTCCCCACATGAAAGCTGAGATGGTGATGTTCCTCTTTGAGAGCTCTCTTCCATCTCACAACTGCATGCATGAATTAGCTCTCAATCTACTCTGCCAGTGGTGGAAAGCAAGACTTCCTATGATGTTAATGAGTTTCACTAATAGAATTGCGACAAACTGCATCTACATCAAAGCATATCAGATTTACAGAGGAACAAATATACCGAAGTACATGATTCCAGGACATGGTCTGAGGGCATATGATACAGCTTCTTTGCTAAAGCTAAGCAACTCTGCACCTGTTTAGTGTATCGGTGGGAGACCACCTCTGCATCCCGTGTACTCTGCCTTGAGTTCCACCATTGAAGAAAAGCGGAATATATATGGTCTAAATAAGAAAAATACATCCCATGACAGACATGTTTTATGTACGGATAGAATTAAAGCTGTGACAAGCATGATTTTTGCATGCCAATACCATCTCCTGTAATCTCCTGCTAGAGGATTTGTGCTTCCTTGGATAAATAATTATGCTTCTCTAAAACATACTTTTATTTCAGCCTTGACACTTACTCTCTCACCTCTTGATTCGAAGTCATTGTTGAATTCCCCTACCCCTCTCTATGCTCAAATGGCAGATTGTTAAGGCTTGAATGAGAAAAGGCATAGGCAGCACCACCTACTGCAAGGCCCATAGCTTTCCCCAACAGCTGTTGGTCTTTTCACAGTTCATCAGAAGGAAATGAAAAACTGCAGGGCTCCTGATGTCACACAACAATACTGTTGGTCCTCTGCAGTTTAATTGATGACATATTGGTGAATACTTTAGCCCCGGCTTGCAAATTATATTTGTATATACCTGTCCCAGAATGGACGTTCCATTTGTCTCAGCTCATTATTTTATTGCACAGACAACAAATTGCTTGTGTTCTATTTGCTGAAACATATCTATGCTAAAAACATTTCAGCTACGGCTGAGAGAGGGAGAAAATGTCAACAAAGCACAGAACAGAATATGCACACAGCAAGAAAACCCCCCCAACACCTTACATACCCTACCCAAGCTAAAAACTGACATTTTGGGGAGAAATATTGCCACTGCTGTTTGTTTATTATTTAATCTGCTTCTTCAATAGGACTTATTTACATTTTTTTTAACCATCATGCTAATAAAAATGTGCTGAGTTGCTCTTGATGCTGAAGTCTATAAGATTCCCTAGCTGTAAAAGTGATCTGGAACAGGATAGCAGAATGTCTGGATGATCATGCATATTTAGGAATATGTAGCTTCTCCCCACATTCCTGGTGAGTAGTACCTTATTTTACAGGAGGGCCACTTTGAGGAACTAGAACATGGTGTGCCAGAGCCCCATGTGTTGACCTCAAAGTAGAAGGCCAAAAAGTCCAATTGCCTCTCCTACTGTACATTTGATGAATATATTGAAAAGCATCATTGCGTGGTGATGTGATATGAAAGCTTTATCTTCAGTGATGCCCCATTCACACATACAAGTCATCACTTCATGTACAAATGATGAATATGCAGGCAACATGAACCAGACTTTAAAGTCACAGTGATCGTACCTTCAATAACATGGCTGAAAAGAACTGCTTCATATATTATGAATTAGGAGTCCATTCTTTGCATCCAAATGAACATGTACTATTTCATCACACCTGAAGTAGTAGCTACATGTATCTTCTTTACATTGTATACATGTGGCAGGGAGATGCGATTGGCTGTGACTTTCTGTAGTATATACAACTTGTGTAGACAAGATGAAAAAAAAATAATCATGCAGCCACAATAAATATGGCAGTGCACAGTCGGTATGCACTCTTAATATATAATATGTGATGTGACCTGCTGGCTGGAACAAATGGGCATTTCGTAATTGGTTTCAGTAAGAGGAGGATTGCACCCTAATGTTTCTTAGGGTGCAATGCTATGGGGATGCCTGTAACCCTCCGAGCTCAGAGGATTATAGGCATCCTATGGAAGGTGGGAGCAGCACAGAGGTGACCTTCGCCTTCGCTCTTCTTCCACCCTGCAAAGCACTTAGATGACCAATTTCTCTAAGTGCAGTGCTTCAGAGCAGGGGGAAAGGAGGCTGAGATGCCTCATATCCTGGTGGGGCCTGTCTCCTCCCCACCCCTCAAAAGCCCTTCTCTGAGGTCACTCTTACAAGCTCGGAGAAGCAGCCGGCTGCGAGGAGGGGGGGACGGGGATCCAAAGGTGGATCTCCAGCTACTAAGTTGGAGTAATTTTCCAACCTCATAGCTGGGAATCCAAAAAATCCTATGGCCATCTAGATGCTGTCTAGCAGCCCATAGGATTGTGCTGTTATTTGTTTAACCCTTTTCTGGCTCTCTTCCCTGAGTGTTGATAGCCTGTGCTAATTGTACAGTTGAGATCAAACCTTCTTTCTGACTGTTTGGTCCCTTTCTCCATCCAATCCAGACTGTATTGCTGCTACATGTGGACAGGTATACCACAAAATAAAAATTAGAGCTGGACATCAAATGTTTCTTGAAACTGAAATGTCCAAATATAGGTTAAAGGACCTATATTTTAAGATGAGATTATACATAGAACTAACATTTATATAAATTACACAGTAGTGATACAGGAAATAGTAGATATGGCAAAACACCTGCGGTAATAGGAGAATAACTGATACTTCATATATACCTCTAGAAGAGTCCATCCATTTGAAACACAGTGGACAGCATCCTATGCTTCCTGTGCACTAGCAGGAGTCACTGTTAGTTCAATGAGAAGCTAGTGGTTCCTGAAGCATCCAGAAATAATGGAAATGCTAATTTCTAGAAAGGGGGAGGACAGTGGAACTCACAGAATGGAGCTCCACTGTCCTGTCCCAATCTGGAAATTAGTGTTTCTGCTCATTTCCATGGTTACTTTCAGAAGCGCTAGTTCCTGTCATGTTAGCAGTGAGTCCTATGGGCATAACAGGACTAGCAGAGGTGCAACGGCAGTATAGGATACTGCCCATTGGCAAGATAACCACCACTTATCAGGGATGGGGACTCGGATTCGAGGACTCAACTCGTGAGTCGGACTGAGTCCCCCCCGTGACTCGAGTCAGACTCGAGTCCCAATATTTTTAATGGGACTCGAGACTCGACTCGGGACTCGAGACCAAGGACTTGTGTTCCAAAATTGTGTTCCTCAAATGCAACATGGATAGGTTTTAGGAAGTACAGCAAGTTTATTTTTTAAAATCATTTCCCTAAAATGCAACCTTTCAGACATTTTTGGTTTGGCTGCCTCTGCCTGCCTGTTTGGGGTTCCCAGCCTCCTCTGCCTGCCTGGTCTCTTCTTAACCAGTTCCACAGTTTGAATTGTCCAAGACAAAGGCCTCTGCCTGCCTGTTTTGGGGTTCCCTGCCTCCTCTGCCTGTCTGGTTATTTTGGGGTTTCCCAACAAAATAGCCTTATTTTGTTGGGAAAACCCCCCATTGATTTTAATAGGGACTCGTGGAGTCAGCTTTGGGAGTGACTCGTGACTCGTGACTCGGGAGTCACCATTTTGGACCAAGGACTCGGACTCGAGACTCGGGTCCAAAGACTCGTGACTCGACTCGTGACTCGAAACCAAGGACTCTTCAACATCCCTGCCACTTATGTTCAATCAGTGATAATTAGAAGAACTGGTTGTGCATAATATCCCTCACAGGAGATTGCAACCTTACCAGTAATATTTAGTTGTGTCTATGGTGCTATTCTTCCAGCACCAGCAGTATAACCTTCTCATAACCATTGCTAATGACTGCTGTTGTGCATGTGCGCAAAAGGAAACAATAGCGTGAACATTATACACTGCTGAAACAGGAAATTATTTTGCATATGAAGCCTAGAGGAATGGAGGTAAGCAATGTTATCATTAAGTATAGTTCCTGCTATGTATAGCTTCTTTGCTCTTTCATTTTACTTTCACAAAAAGGGATTAGCCCATTTTAAGGCTCTAGGATTATCATACTGATCCTAGAATTTGTCAGATCAATTCTGTTGTATTGAAAATGCTTTTGTAATGCTTAAATGTAGACATGGCAGGGAAACAAGTTATTTTTCTTGTGGAAACTTTTAGAAAGTCAGCATTTGTTTAGTCCATGTCAGGAAAAGATTGTTGAACAGATAGTTGATTAGGATTTCACACCTAAAACATAAACCACTAAAAGATTGCACATTCACCAGTGCCTTTAAATAAATAATCGCACTGTGTCACTTCTATTGTGACTGCAGAAGCTGACCTCATGTCCTAGACCATGGTATTGTACTTTGTCAATCCTTTCTTTATGATTGCAGCATGAAGCTGTGATACCTGTCTGAATTTTTAATGCCTGGCTTTTGCCCTGTTGACTCAAAATGTTAATGTTACTTACTGTAAACATGTTTTCTTTATTTATTTCTGCCATTGCACAAACATTCTCCTGGGGATTGTCCAAACATTGTATTGTTACATACACATGGTAACAGGGTTCAGAAGTCACCTCCTAGATGTTGAGCATAGCGGGGTCAGCAAAAAATGGCATATTTTTACAAAATAATGGGAGCGGCTTGCCTCTACTTGGCTTTACAGCAGCATCCTCAGTGATTATAGTAGCATGAAGCTCATGTGATATATTTCCACGTAAGGCAATTTAATGACATGTGGTTATTAGTGAGCAGAAGGCATGGGAGATATTTCTATCTGCTTTATACAGACAACATGAAATCATGACGGGAGCTTTATAGGATCTATCCATGGTGCTGAACTCCATCTGCAAAATAGATTCACCACCATGGATAGTTCCTATAAAACTCCAAATAAAAGTTGTAAAACCTGCAATGGATAAGAAGCCCCACTGAAATAGGAGTCACCAGCCTCCCCTGACAGCAGTTAATGGGTCTACTAACAATTAATTAGTTTTAGGATGAGAAAAATGCTCAAGACACATGGTTGAGAATTTCTTTACAGATATTCACAGTAGGAATGGCTGAAACTGTTAATATTGGTTTCTTTCTGCTTCTCATTTTTCCAGCCTTAAGTTCAGTTCATCTTGAACACTGAGAATGTTTCCTAGCTTAAGTTTGGTCTATCCTGAACTTTGAGAACATTTAAAGTGTGCACACAAATTTGTGCACATTTTTGTGTGCATTTCGCCCAACACATACATCTGGATACACTTTTTTAAAAAAATTGGAGAACTCCATTACAAAGTTCAGAAAAGTGCAAATTTCAAAGCATAGCTGAGTTTTGGTTCACATACTGATTTGAAAGTTCAAAATTAGATAATTTTGCATTAAAATGAAAACCAAATGTATTTCTTCTCCATCCCTAAACCTTACACAGTACATTTTAGTTAATTAAACTCCAATAATCTGCATCATATCTCCCATATTTCTTTAGAAAGCAATGGCTCCCATCTGTGCCTTTGACACCCCTGGGATATGTATTACACCTGACCTAAGTTAATCCCTTTTCCAATCTAAAATTAGAAAGGAGATGAGAATTTCAAACAGGGTGGGATTTGTGTGCGTAGGGGTTATTTTGAAGAGCCACTTTGGAGAAAACTGTTGCTGGGGTGAAAAAACTGACCTGATGCAGGTAACCTTTATCCCCCAGATTCTTCTCCAGGGTAAGCTATTGGCCCCCTGAAGGAGTCCTTCAAAACAAACTGATGGGTAATACATGTCCATCATAGATTTCATAGATCATAGAGTCGGAAGGGGCCTACAAGGCCATCGAGTCCAAGCCCCTGCTCAATGCAGAAACTAGAGGAGGGGTCTCCCATCCAAGTAATAGCCAGGCTTGACCCTGCTTTTTGCATAGGGGCTGATTTTGAAGCTCTCTCTTGGGTAAACTGTTTTTGGGTGGCAAAAGCCCATCTTCTGACTGCAGGAGAACCTTATTTCCCAGGAGTGCCCTGCAGCAGTGGCTCCCCCAACCCAAGTTTTCCAAGGAGCAGCCCTTCAGTTGCAGGGCTGGGGAGAGGATTGGTTTTCTTTTCCTGAGCATTCTTTTTTAGTACTTGCAAATCCTTTGAGCGTTTGTGTTTACAAGGACTACTGACAAAAAATCCACTGCCAGCAGCAACAACATACCCAAGGACAGGTTTTAAGCCATACATAGGGACATTTATATATCCCTATCTAGAACCATTAACATCTGAGCAGCAACTTCATAGTCCATTACTGAAGTTCTCTAGTTAATTTATTGAACACATTTTAGCATGCTAGGATTTGAATTTCAAATCATTTTAAGCACATCTATGCATCCACTGATAATAAAATCTTGCTTCGGTGACTCAAAATTATCCCATTTGGCTTAAAAAATGGTGGTTGTAATCCTAATATCATTAATAGTAATGGCACAGGGACCACTAGTAATGGCACTAATGGAACAGGGACAATAGTAATAGTCCCTGTGCCATTAGCTTCCGTGGGTCCAGAATTACTGTCCAAAGCTTTGAAATGTCCCTCATTATTGGTGCAGAAGCTTATTAACAGGTAGGGCCAAAATTACATTTCACTTCTGGCTACCAGCTACATATTGCAGGTGGGACCTGTATGCACATTGAAGTTTGCAAATCAGCCAGGAGACACACTCTCACACAGCCTGGATGGTGTATGTGAGACTCACTAAAATGAACTGGACTAGTCATGAGTAAATTTACATATTTGCATCATTATGGTAAAACATCTCAGGATGAACACCGTCCATACATTAGTCTTCAGACTAGTTTTATTGATGTTGAATGGCTTTAAAACTTATATGAAGAGGGGAATACCATGAAAAACTACTGTGTGCATCAACACTCATGATCAGTACAAATATACACAGCCAAGCATTCTTCTAATAATCCTGGGTCTTCATGAGGATAAAATTGGCTGAGTAGTTGTGCACACCTATTTGAAGATAATGTCCACAATGCCGTACTCAATGCTTATGAAAATAATGCTGTTAGTGATGGGATCTGCCTAGCCAATGTAGATAGATTTTTTGGAATGATACGTTTGATGAATAGCACCAATTTGATGGAGTCAGTCAGTCAGCTTATTACGGTCGTAGACCAGTGGAATTTGATGGACTGTTATACCACAATGATGCAAATATGCAAATTTACCCCCAAGTAGTCCCACTGAATTTAGTAAATCTTACTTGCACTATTTGGGCTGTGTGAATGTCTCCTCCTGGCTGATTTGTGAACTTCCATGTACATGCAACTTCCACCTACCATATCTGGTAAGTAGAAGTGGTAAGCTGGTAAGTAGAAGTGAAATATTTTTGCACTATGCTCCTCACACAGTACGATGGCACTAAACATTTGAAAAAGTTTCATTTGGTCCCCAATTCAAGAGATGGTTAACAGATGGTTAATTAAGAGATGGCTAGCATGAACAGCAGAGTCTTGCACAAGAGATGAAAAAAAGGAGGAACAACTTGAAAGAAAAGAAGTTGGAATGAGACTTTTAGTGTGTGTGTGTGTGTATGTGTGTGTGAGATACATGAAAAGCAGTAGTCAACATTTTGTTTGCACAGCAGGCCTTGCTGAAAAATTTAGGATTTGGTGAAGAAAGCCATCCTGATTTCGCAGCCTCTTCTGCAGGATGAAAAGGTGAGCCCCCGGATGAGACTAAATTAGGGTGCACTGCAGTCCTATGGGTTGCATCCTCAATTATCATAAGCCCCCGAACTTGGAGGCTTATGGTCATGCTATGCTCTTTGCTCCCTGTCCTCCTGCCCTGCATTTTTCACTAGACACAGTTTTTTGCCCATCTAGCTGGAGTGCATCGGAGAAGGCGAGAAGGAGGCTGGAGAGGCCTCAGGATAATATGTATCCTGGCCTCTGCAGTCTCCTCCCCCACTGGCCACCGAAAAGCTCCCTTCTCCCCTTCTCCAAGGTTGAGTTCCCGACCTTGGAGAGTAGCAGGCATGGTTTTTTCCATGCCAGCTGTGAGGGGGAGTGGGGCTGGAGCTCCGATTCACCCCTCCAAGGTTGGAGTGCTGTCTCCAACTTTGCATCAGGAATCTGAAATATCGTATGGCCCCTCAGATGCTGTCTAGAAGCCATAGGATTGCTCCCCAAGTCACACTTCGGTCCCACTGAAATCAATGGGACTTAAGATAGCCACGACTAACTTTTCACATGGATTTCAATGCTAAGTGTGTGTGGCTAACTTAATCTGGATCCAACGCTCTGGGAGCCAGATGAAATATGATCGGTACTGCAAAGGAATCTGAAAGATATAGTACTTTTCCCCAGTAGTAATAATTTCTGGATGAATTCTACCCAAGTGATAGCAGCAGTAGCTCAGGAGTAGAGCAGAGCACATTATATGAGAAGCACATCATACTGAGGCGGCTTCACATCGAAAGGTGCTATAAAGATGTTTTAAATTTTTAAAAAATACTGTTGAATTGGTTGGCCATAATTATAGCACTACAATAGTACAAACAGTGGTGTAGTGTAGCAGGAACATGGGGAGAAGACCTCTGTCACTTTTGTTCAGCTCATCCTAATAAAGTGGGTACTAGGGGTGTTCATGTACCTGGGGGAGGGCGCCCAGCCTCGCCTCACCTCTCTGCAGCGCCCCTCCGCCACTCAATTCTCAGTGGTGCGGAGTGATTCTCCACGCTGCTCGAGCCGCCCGCACTGGCCGTCACTTCCAGCTGCTGCTTTTCCGTAGAAACCAGGGCAACAGTTTTAAGCCCTGTTGCCCTAGTTTCTATGGGAAAGCCACAGTGCAGGGACCTGTTGTGCCGGCACAGGGTCCCGTCGCGTCACTTCTGGCCAGCTGGAAGTGACGCGACGGGACAGTTGCGGGCGGTGCAGGTGGCTCACTGCGGAGAGGCGAGTGGGGACCGGGACCCAGTAAGGCCCGCTCGCCTCAGGCGGGCATGAGCGGGGCCGATTTCGGCCCGCTCGAGGCGAGCAGTTACATCCCTAACTAGAGCTATGCAGTTCTGCTCTTTGGGGTTCATCTGTCTACCTATCTATGATCAACACAGCTGTCTGTATCCATCCTAGAGTTCTTAAGGAACTCAAATATGAAATTGCTGATCTTCTAACAAAAATATGTAACATGTCCCTAAGATCAGCCTCTGTACCAGAGGACTGGAGAATGGCCAATGTAACACCAATTTTAAAGAAAGGATCCAGGAAATTACAGGGTGGTTAGCATAACATCTGTTCCGGGTAAATTGGTTGAAAGTAGGGATGTGCGTGGATCTCGATCGGGGGGTGGAAGCGGGGCGAACTCGCAGTGCTCAACCCCCTGAGCTCTGCCTGACTTACCTTTCCCCGGCTTGGCACAAGTCTATGCGAGAGGAGCTGGGGAAAGGCACTTCCGGTAGGGTTGTATAATCGAGCCTCGCCGGGGCAGAACAAGGCCGAAATTGGCCCCGCTCACGCCTGGCGAGGCCTTACCTTTTCTTCGGGGCGGCTCGCCCACTGCAGCGAGCCGCCTGCATAGCCCGTTGTGTCACTTCTGGGACCGGAAATGATGCGATGGAACCCTGTGCAGGCATGCTGGACGCCTGTGGCGCATTCTGCACCTGTGCAGGGTCCCGTCGCGTCTCGGAAGTGACGAACGGGCCGGAGCAGCCCAATCGAGCAGCGTGCCGCGCCACTCAGAAGATAGAGTCGGGTCGGCACCAACCCCAAAAATCGACTCGGAGGCGCCGACCCAGCTTGGACCCACCGCTACTTCCGAATCCCCGGCACTTCACATCTGGGTCCCTGGCGCTGCATTTTTAATGTAAAAACCAAGGTAACCTGACTTAAAATGACCATGATTTGCTATTCACAGCTGTTTTAAGGTAGTTTACCTTAGTTTTTACGTAAAAGGTAAAACGCAGCGCTGGGGACCCAGAAGTCCACCGAGTGCCTTGCTGAGCACCGCGGGACGAATCGCATGGCAGGGGTGCTCGTTGAGTGCCCAGTGAGTTGGGTTGTGGTGAGTTCACCCACCCGTAGAAATCATTATTAAAGATAAAATCAGTAAACATATTGAAGGACAAGCCCTGCTGAGAAAGAAACAACATGGCTTCCACAAAGGTAAGTCCTGTCTCACTAACCTTTTAGAGTTCTTTGTGAGTGTCAATAAACATGTGGACAGGGGTGATCTGGTAGACATTGTTTACTTGGACTTCCAAAAGGCTTTTGACAAAGTCCCTCACCAAAGACTCCTGACTGACCAAACTTAGCAGTCATGGAATAAGAGGGGAGGTCCTCTTATGGATCAGTAACTGGTTAAAGAACAGGAAGCAGAGGGTAGGAATGGTAAATTCTCCCTATGGAGGGATGTAAACAGCGGGGTCCCACAGGGATCTGTATTGGGACCAATGCTTTTCAAGTTGTTTATAAATGATCTGGAATCACCAAATTATTTTGGGTGGTGAAAACAAACAGGGAATGTGAGGAGCTCCAAAAGGATCTCTCCAAACTTGGAGAATGAACTTCAACTCTATGATCTATGAAATCTATGAAAATGGCAAATGTGGTTCAATGTTAACAAGTGTAAAGTAATGCACGTTGGGGTGAAAAATCCCAACTTCAAGTATAATCTGATGGGATCTGCTAGCCGGTGACTGACCAAGAAAGAGATCTTGGGGTTGCGGTGGACAGCTCAATGAAAAGGTCGACCCAGTGTGCAGCTGCTGTGAAAAAGGCAAACTCCATGTTAGGCATAATTAGGAAAGGACTTGAAAACAAAACTGCCAAGATTATACTGCTCTTATACAAATCTATGGTGTGGCCACACTTAGAATACTGTGTACAGTTCTGGTCACCGCACCTAAAAAAGGACATTGTAGAGCTGGGAAAGGTGCAGAAAATGGCAACTAAAATGATCAAGGGGTGGAGCAACTATCCTGTGAGGAAAGGTTACAGCAGCTGGGATGGTTTAGCTTAGAAAAAAGGTGAGTAAGGGGAGACATGGTAGAGGTGTATAAAATTACGTATGGTGTGGAGAAAGTGGACAGGGAGACATTTTTCTCCCTCTCTCATAATACTAGAACCCAGGGATGGCTTTAAAAGGGGGTTGGACAAATTCATGGAGGAGAAGGCCATCGGTGGCTACTAGTCTTGATTGGCTATATGTGCTTCCTCTAGCATCAGAGGCAGTATGCCTATGTACACCAGTTGCTGGGGAACATGGGCAGGAAGGTGCTGTTGCACTCATGTCCTGCTTGTGCGATCCCATGGGCAGCTGGTTGGCCACTGTGTGAGCAGAATGCTGGATTAGATAGACCCCCAATCTGATCCAGCATGGCTCTTCTTATGTGCTTATGTCTGCATGTTTGGACTGTCCTTAGGGACGTGACTATGGGGGCTCTCATGATAAGCTCCTGCACTACAGAGTGTTTCACTGCATCACTGACTACAAAGCATGATATATAGTCTGGGGAGTGAAGCAATGTATTTGTGAAAGGGAGAGGAGGAGGAGGATTATGTAAGCCGTCTTGGGTTCCTTGCAAGCAGGAAAAAGTCAGGATATAAACATAATCATAAAATACTAAATAAAATATTCAGCCACTTCAGCGTGAGCGTACAGCTCGGGGTTGCATTTTTGAATGCTAGACCACATTAAAGCAATAATAAAAATGAAATTCTGTGAGTGTAGTAAAGCTGCACATCAAAGTAACAGGTAGCCTAGAATTTTTCTCTCTGTAGTGTTACATTTTTCCATAAGGGATCATCCATAAATATGATTTCCCCATTTAAAACCTAAAACGGTACAGTCCGCGAAGGACTCTACAATATGAATTGGTTGCACATGTTGATGAGCTTGAGGTCCCTGCAAGGCAGTGTGGAGTGCTGCATATAAAGTTGAGGGAGTGGAATCCGTGCTGATAATCTTTGCAAATTTCCCTGTTTTTATTAAATCTCCCACTGCTTTTTATGAAATCTTTACACTCTTTCTACACAAATATGGCAGTGAATATTGTGCTCCTCCCTCCCTGCACACAAATGCTCTTTCCATTTCTGAAAAGAAGAGTCACTTTAACTCCAGTTCTTTTAATACCTACTCATTTTATATTTTCTTGAATGTGGCTTTTAGATAACAATGGTAAAATCAGTGTGAATACTAATAAAAAAAAAAGTTCAGTATACAATTTCTCACTTCTAAAATGTGTGAACCAGATGATAATGGAAACAGAAGTGCAGGAACCTTTTATAATCTATTTGTGGCATATTGCAGACAAAATGTGCCACTTTATTGTAGCTGAATGTGGCTAATTATTAGGCAGATGGGAATCAAAAACATTACTAAAAATGCATCAAGGTTTTAAAAAAATGTGATGGCAGGATATCAATGATCTCATGAATTTGTGATATTATAAGAACACACACACACAGAGACACACACACATTTTTAAAAAAGAAATGCATGCATCTATATATTTTATTATCGGAAGCATGTTTATTGGAAACCATGGGGTTCAATCCACAGGTCCCATGAGTGGAGTTCTGCTTAATGGACCACCTGCTCATGGAAGGTGATTTCTGCTGATTGCCCTTTCCCCTTGCAGCCCTGGAAATCTGCTCTGGAGGGCTGGAGGACCACCAGAACAGCATGGGAAATGGCGCAGGAGGCCGCAGGGACAAGGGGGAATAAGCAGAAATGCCGTCCGCTCTCCCTTCCATGAGCAGCTGCCGCCGCTGGATTGCTAGTGCTTCTGCGAACAGAAAGAGCCCTTTTGTGAGTGGAAGAGCTAATCGGGATCTTAGCCAAGGTTATTTTTATTCACAGTAACCTTTGTAGCGTTATGGAAAGAAGAGTTCTTGTATGTCTTTTCAACAGATTTTCTACATGTTTTGGCCATTCCAGGTTGTCATATGTATGTGCTATACTGCGTGGAACAGGTACAATTGTTTCTTCCCCTTACACGCAGCGTGAGCAGGTAGACAACATGTAAAAGTAATCCAGCAAAATGTCAAATCCATAGGTCTTTCATGGTGGCAGTCCACTCTATCTGCCTGTATTTAACAGCAGTGCTTGGAGTCTGCTTTCACTCCCTTTTCGTCAGCTCTGAAAGATTTAGGCACTGAGAAGGTGCTTTGTTATAGTACTTGCTGAGCCTCCGGGGGTGAAGAGCAAGGCTTGTTGTACCTCCACATTACTCTCTTGCCAGGTGGTACGGCAGCTTGTTGCAGCAGTTAAAAGACAGAGCCATATGCCCATTTTTCCATTGTAATTGCTATGGAGGAAAGGACATTTGGGAAACAAAAAGAAAAATGAATGGCAAGAGGAATATTTTTTCGAGTCTGGAGAGGATAACAAAGATCGGCTCTAAAAAACAAATAAATGACACTCAGATCTGGAAAAGCCTGTTGATTTTATCATAATCTGCAGGCATCCACACAACTGGAATCCGTTGCTGGAATCCTTTGAAGGCCATACAGAGTGACAGCCTGGTCCACAACCCAATTAAGACAAAATACTCAGAGTTAAGCCGGTTTCATCCTACTAAGTTCAAGGGGAAAGAATCAGCTCAAATCCAAACATTTCAGCTAAATTGGGCAATGCAACTGGTAGTAAAGCAGGAGAGAAAATATAAAGGCACGTTTAGGCATGTACCACTGGGCTGACCGAAGTGGACCTCCTCACCCCCTCCTCCATACAGTAGCCTCTCTAGGCTAAAAGAGAATGCTGCACAGAGGATCAGGGGATGCTGCTGAATGGGGTGAACTGTGGTGTGAGTGGGGAGGGGTATCCCCCAAAACCATGGAAGGCAGAACCTGGATCCAACCCAATGGCTTACATTTCTATTCTTCAATAAAGCCAAGGGAGTTTTGCCAGGAATGCATTTAGATCAGTGAACTCCATTTTAATACACTCCAGTCTATTGACCTGCACTGAGTATCTAAAATAGGTTCCCCAATTTGGTGCCCTCTAAATGTGCAGGACAACAATCCCCATCATCCCCAGCCATGCTGGCTGGGGATGATGAGAGTTTAATCTGACATATCTGGAGGCACCAGGTTGGGGAAGGCTGATTTAGAAGAAGTAGGCACATTTAAAAGAACTGCACTGGCCACCAGTTTCTTTCCAGGCGCAATCCAAAGTGCTGTCAACAACAGTCTCACAATGCAATCCTAAGCATATTTATACAGATGTAAGTCCCATGGAGTTTACCAGGCTTATCATTATCATTCAATAATGGGCTTCAGTATATGGCAAACTGAACATACTGCCTATCCTTACATACCAAAAATTGCACCACCCACATAGAAGTGGGAAGTATCAGTGTGCTTGGGGGAATTAACCCTGCTGAAAGAGAAAGATATATTTATACTTATGTGCTCTGCAGCAGATATAAGAGTGACTCTTCTTCCCCCCCTCTTTTAGAAAAACACCAAAGAAGGACACTTCATGACCTATAAAGGCATTTTATCCCATTGCTGACATGAGTCCATATCTCAAAAATACATTTCCATGACATATCCTAGCCCTTCAGACCACTGGTGGAAGATCAAGGACCCGGCTGTAGATTCAGTGATGGAGACGTGAGCACACATCCCACCCTTCACATAATAAGAACTAAGATTTGGATCCTAAGATAGGTTAACTTACATTGTAGAAGAAAAGTGTCCTATCCCCTCCTCCTCTCACCCAGCAGCCAGTGGTGCTCTTGAAAAGTCTGGGACTCTCCTGACCAATGCGAGATGGAGCATGGTGGGCTTCTGGGGGAAGAGGGGGCAGGAAGCATTCCATGAACATCCTTAGATTAACTTCTTATCTTAGGGTCCAAGTCAATATGTGCAGTACATACACCACACATAGAAGGTAATGTGCTAAAGGCACTCTACATATAGACCTCCCTTTGCCTATGTATATATAAACCTTTTATGGAGCACCTTAATCATATTTTTGTTTGCATATGCAGTAGGAAAGGTGATACCATACCACTCCTCACACATGCAATGAAAAAGATCCACAGCTGAGAGTGCACGAACCAACCCAAAGTGTTTACGTGTACTGGGATTTCGGTCGGCTCAGGACTCCGGAATAAACCCCCCCCCCACTAACTACACAAGTATAACATTTGTACCAGCAGGCGTGCAAATTCCTCTTGTGCTCTGTTTTAAAGCTTAATTTATTTGAGAAGAAGCTCTTGGTATTTAAAGAGTTTTTGTTTTGAATGGTTATCATTCAATAATTCAATTTCCCAGGTAGCTACAAATTCTCAAATGGCCTGCCTTTCTTCCTCTTACCATCAAGAGAAAAACAGAAGCAAAATGCAGGGCTACAGTTTAGATATAACTAAAAATAAGTACATAAAGCCGCCAGCTCCTTTAGAATTTCTGCCTGATGAAAGGTCATTCTTTATCTTTTCTTTTTCTTTTTTTTTTGAAATAGTTAATGGAATGCACTGTTGTGATTAAACTGAAATATGAATGTCTTCAGAAAGTTTGAAAACTAAACAATAGTATTCAAGATAACAGAGAAAAAATAATTTCCGTTGGAGAATGACCTTTCCTAAATGACACATCCACCTCTCTTTGGCAGATGTCAGCTGTGCGCTGTATACAAACATACCCATTTTGCTAGACACAGATTCTCATGGTTAAATAAAACCAGGATGGTTTTTGCTGTATGTTCAGGAAAATTCATAAGCTTTTTAGGAACTCTAAATAAACAAAGAGTGTTCTCTGAGTTAGTGCTGTGCTGTCACATTAGTCAGCTGATTTTGTTTACAAGATATTAGTAGTGGATTCTTGGGAAGGATAATAGATGAGATGTCTTCTGGTGAAGAGAGCAAGACAGTTTGGGTCAGATCTCTGCATACGCCATGAAAGCTGACCTCTTCTTATCATTTCCTACAATGTCTCCAATAAAAAAGATAGCAGCTACCTTCATAATGGCAGAGAAAAGATATGAGAAATGTCAAGACAAATGAGATAATCGTACATACATCCTGCTTCCAGTTTCCAGGAGAATATTATTTTGTACCTCCAATGTCACTTTCTTAAAATATATTAATTATGATGAAATTAGAAGTAGACAAGAAATTGAGGACATCTGAACTCAAGGTCCATCTTTCTTATAGTGAGCAATTGGTGAGAGTTTACAAACTTATTTGGATGACTAATGGCCAAGCTACACTTACTTTGAAGTAGGAGCCAAACGACATATTACTTTCTTTCTTATTCTAAAGTAAGCACAGGGGGCCTGATCTGGAATGGGAACCTAGGAGTGGGGTAGGGTTCTTTTTTTAACCCTTTGCCCCCTGCTGTGGTCCCAATTTGGATCAGGGCTCCCGTTCCAGTAGTTTTCATTCCATGAAAGTGACCCATTTGTTCTAGAGTAAAATAGAAAGAAAGATGCAGCTGCTAGTCTTTCATTCCCAAGCAGTTTGGGTCTAAGCAGATGAGTCCCAGTCTCAACACTGCTCAGAATAAATGTGCATCAAGAACCAAATGCTCACAATTTCCCCCACATTTGTACCCATTGTACTATAGCCACACTGATACAATTTACTTAAGGTTTCTGTTATTTTAAGCTAAAATATAAAGCCTGCCTTTGATGAGAAATCCCACACTGAATCTGCATTTTGAATTTTAGATTACTTAATTTATGTACTTGTTATCTATTGTTATGGGTTTGGACAGGAGGAGGTTAGTAGGCCAGAGTGATTCCCAATGTTAAAGGTCAGCAGCCAAATTTGCCAGGCATATCCTTTGTTACAGAAATTACAGGTAAATGACCCACAATGACTAGCAGATAGCCTGGAGACACCTCTGGAAGATGAGATCCTTTTGGCAAAGGCATAACTTTCACTTTCTCTCCCTCCGCACATACAACCTGCAGCTAAGGATAATGTAAGAGCTGTGTCTGGGAGAGAGAAAAAAGAATGAATCTTTGGAGTGGGACAGAGAAAGAGCGAGAGAGTTAGCTTTTTGCTCTGGAACACATCTTTTGACGGATGCATCTCTTTTGAGATCAGATGCAGGGGAGTGGATTTGCTGGCAGGAGTTGTGGAATGAGCTCCCCAAAGAGGCTTGCCTGGTGCCCACATTGTACTCTTTCCGGCACCAGGCGAAGACCTTTTTATTCTCCCAGGCATTTTAATCATTTTAATCATCTTAATCATTTTTATCTGGTAGTTTTGAACTCTGTTACTGTAATTTGAACTGCTGCTAGCTTTGCTGTTTGTTTTTAATCTGTGGTTTTAAATTTTATAGTTATATTATATTGTATTTTATGGTTTTAACTGTTGTAAACCACCCAAACTGCTTTGGCTATTGGGCGGTATAAAAATGTATTAAATAAATAAATAAAGCTGTGCACCTCCACCTAAGCTCAATTTGTATATTTGTAAATAAATCCAAATATGACAAAACATTGTAAGGTTGCAGTGATCCTCATACCCAGATAAGGGCTGCCCCTGGAATTTCTCACTGCTCAGGGAGTTTTGGCACATGTAACAGTGTTATTTTATTGATGTACTTTCCTCCTGTTACATTTGGGGTTTGCATGATCAGGTTTTGGTCAAGGAAGAAGGGAAGAAGAGGGTGATCCAGAGGATAAAGAGGTAATGACTGAGCATGATATGAATGGGAAGGAACCTCTGTAGTGGGAAGATGATCTCCCTCACTTCCCCAAGCCATATAATGTTTCAGGGCTGCCTTTCCTTTTATTATTATTTGCATTTATTTATCGCCCATCTGGCCGGCAAACCGGCCACCCTGGGCGATATACAGAATTTTGAGAAAGTTTATGATGTTTTTATAATATTTGCTTATTTACAAACATACACATTGAGCAGTCAGGCACCCTGGCATGCAATACTAGTCTTGAAATAGAATCAGTCCCTCCCAAAGCAACAGCATGCCCTTGCAACTTCATCAAATCAACTGCAAAATTGAAGCTTCTTTATCTTTCCACATTCCTTCCAACTCTCTTTTGGGTTCCATCCAAGTGTGATGCACACTCCAGTGGCTTGGGGTAGCCTCCGGACTTCACAGGCCATGATTTAACAACTTCAGCTATGAAGCTTTATCAGGACTGGTGCAGGGCAGTTTGGCGCCCTAGGCGAAATTATATTTAGCGCCCCCCATCGTGCCGTGGGGGGGGGGCTCCGGAGCAAAGCAGCCCTGCTCTGCAAACCACCACCCCCGCAGCTGCCGGACCCCCCCGCCACCCCCCCGCAGCCGCCGGACCCCCGCCACCTACCTTCCCGCCACCTACCTTCCCCCCCGCCACCTACCTTCAGAGTTGCATGCTGAAAAGGGCCAGCTCCTGACAACAGCCAAGCTGCTGCATTCTGCACTAGCTCCAGCTTCTGGACCAGCCTCAAGGGCAGCCCCACATGGAGCACATTTCAGTAATCCAGTTTTGAGGCTACTAGTGCCTTTCCCACTGTGGCCAAGCTATCTCTGTCTAGGAGAGGCCATATCTGGCGAACCAGTTTGAAGCTGTTAAAAGGCAACTCTGAGCTGCCATAGCCATTTGGGGCTCCAGCAACAACAATGGATCTGGAAGTACCCCCAGACTACAAACCTGATCTTTTGAAGGGAGTGCGACCCCATCCAGAACAGGCAATGAGCCTACCTCCCTATCAATGAATACCTATTCACTGAGCATGGATATCTGCAGTGGGATGCCTAAATGCATAGAGCTCTATGCACATTGGCTTCTATGTCTTCTGGAACACTGTGATATCCAGAATGTGTGGAGGCCTACTTGTGTGGAGACTTACACTGTGTAGACCTCCTTGCTGCTGATATCCATGCTCAATGTGTGGACATCAGGAGCGAGGTGCATTGTCACATGATGTTGGGAGAAGGTCTACTGGTGCAGCCCCTTATGTGTAAGTAATGTGTGAAGGAGGCTAATTTCATGTATAATTTAAACCTTTTCAGGCTTTGTACTATGATCAACCTGTGTGATATTCCTGTTGACATTGGTAACAGGGGTCTTTTTTCTTAGCCACACAGATGCTTGCACAGGTTTTATGTATTCCTGTGTAAATGTATTACATTAATTACATGGTATGAGTGCCTCCCTATTTATATTTTATTATTTCAACAATTTTGAAGCACCTAATACAAACCCTGAAGAATACTTGTCATAATATATGGCTTGCTGTGATACCAGTCTCAGTCTCAACCTCTACAGGGACAAAGGTACATCCTAATAATACTCTATAATTGGTCCCTTTGCAGAATTAAGAAGTCAAAGCGTATTAATCAGGTTGTTGTTTGTGCTTCAAGCACAGCTGATCTTGTGGAGACAAAAAAAAAAATGTCTAAGAGAAAGAGAACTTTCAAGGCAAGAGAAAAAGTGGAAGAGTATATGAGCCTCATGATTTGTTCCTTAAATCTAGGTAACATTGTTGCTGATCTATTTCAGCACAGGAATATTCTTCTTTGAAGAGAAAAATCAATGGAAACTATGGTCAGCCAATGAGGTGGGGTGAAAAACTGAAAAGGGACTACCACATCCTAGAAGTGGCCAATTAGGGATGGGCAAATATAAGTTTCGCTTTCTCCCACATCCCATTTTTAAAATGACAGGTTCTTTCTCTCCTAAATATGAAGAAATTTGTGTGTTTTGGCAAATTCTTATAAAAAATACTTACTGAAATGAAATTCTCCCTACCTGCACAAGCTAAATTCAGAAATTACAGCTATTCCCAGCATGGAGAGGACCATGATGTACCTGCCTGTCATATAGCTGTTAAAGATGAGGAAGCCATCAGGAAAAAAAAGTTTTGGCAACCCTAATTAGGTGCTGACATAGTTGAATATACACGGATTCAAACCCAGACCTTTACAAGCAAAGCACTCAAAAGCCTGGGCCGGGATAGATGAATCTGTCTTGGTTTCTCCCACATTTGAATTTTTTTAATATCAAGTTCTTTTCATCCCAAATATGGAGAACTTTGCAAGTTTTGGTAAATTCTGATCAAAACCAACCCGAAATAGTGAAGTCCATTCCCTTCCTGGCATACATCTGTTGGAGATGACTGGAGGGAAATTCACAAAGCATTGTACAAATTTCAACATTCTTCCCCAGTATGTAGTCCATGCCAGGAGAAAACATGGAGAAGGGTTGCAGTTTTGTACTTCGTTCACACAACAGGTTGCATGCAGCCCTTTCTTGCAAGCAGATGTGCTGTTGATGAACAGGTGAGACTAAAATCCTTCTGCATGGGAATTCTCAGAAAACAGATGCACTTTTTTCTCCTGAATGCTTGATGGGAAAGTTCATGTTTACCAAGCCAATTCTGAATTGAGCGGAAGAACATTTGTCTGTCACTAACTGTATATATGGTAATAGGAGCAATGAATGAGTCAAAAGAACTGTGCAAAAGAACTATTTCAGACAGTATAGCATTGAACTATCTCCCAGGTCCTGAAGCTTCTCATGCTACCAGTTAGGTGTTTTAGAATTAAACTGGAAATGTGGATAGCAGTACCCTCAAAGGAAGTTACCAGAATGACGCATGAGGCATCATTCCACAATTACCTATTGAAAACTCTGCCAATTACATTGGTTTCAAGAAATATGCATATTACTTTTGGCTTACTGTGAGGACTAGTGCGACCATCACAATTTCCCCATGAAAGCAGGGATTGGGAGTAGCCAGTCATCCAACTGTCAGGGCTGTCGACTTCAAGGTGAGCCAAGTACTGAACAGGTAAGCACTGGAGATAGAATACAGACAGGCAATCAAGCAGATGAGCCAGTGAGCAGGTAGGTGGGGACTGGTAATTTGGGAGCACTTCAGAATGAGAAGCCAGGGCAGAGCCAGATGCTTTCTGGGACCAGGTAGAAACCCATTGCTCCCTTCTGTCATCTGACCCTGCTGAGCTGGTAGCTGAAATATTATCTGCTGTGATGGCACTGAAGTGCACCAGAGAGCAGGTCAGGTCAGCGGTTTCCCCCATCTAATAAGCTACCACAGGGGTGTAGAAAATTTGGTGCCTGGGTTCTGCTGACAGTGTTCTTAGTTTGAGACTGACAGCACCTTACATGAAGCTGTGTCACAAATCCCAAGCAGACCCAAACCTGTTTCTTAATAAGAGCCAGTGTGGCATAGTGGGAGAGCCAGTGTGGCGTAGTGGTTAGAGTGTTGGACTGGGACTCTGGAGATCTGGGTTCTAGTCCCCGCTCGGCCATGAAACTCACTGGGTGACTTTGGGCCAGTCACTGACTCTCAGCCTAACCTACCTCACAGGGTTGTTGTGAGGATAAAATGGAGAGGAGGAGGATTATGTAAGCCGCCTTGGGTTCCTTGCAGGAAAAAAGGCGGGGTATAAATATAATAAATTAATTAATTAATTAAATAAATAATGGCCTCATAATGTCTTTTCAAGTGTGATCTCTATACTTACAGTCCTGAAAGAGATGCAGCAATCAGTTTATGCAGGTGTTTGCTTGCAAGATGAGTAAACCTGGAGAGGGGATCATGTGGATGTGCAAGCAAGCCCCGCCCCAAACATCCCCATGTGCCCAGCTGCCTTAAAGTAAACACATGGAGATTCAAAAAGGGGTTGTGTAAGCATGTCCAGCAACTCTGCCTTTATCAGGGTTCCTGATCACGGGAACATTTTTATAAGCATGTTCAGCCAAATATGCTTACAAATCCTTTTCAGATCTTCATTCTAAATGTGTGAAAATCTCTAAGGGTGCAATCCTATGGCTGTTTAGACAGGAACAAGTCTTACAACTTGCTGCAGCAGCATTCCCCAGTCAGCAGGAAGGATTGCACCCTGTCAGGCATGCAGGGATGGGGTTTGTGTCCATGCCCACTTACGCTCCCCAGTTTAGGTCTATTCATGTTGCAGGCAAATGCCTGCATAGACCTAATGTGTTCTAATCTAAGCAAAGATGCGTATATAGGCAAGGAAGATCAGTGGTTCCCTCTTCATCACATTGCTTTAAAAACCCTTGCGGTGCCCTATTTTATGGTATGCTAAGACACACTAGTCAATAAATGCAAAACCACAGCATTTCCTATTGGATTTGTCCATTGTAATGTTGACATGTAGAGTGTTTAAAGACAAAGAAAGGAGAAAAAACAAATTTGATTTTCATTTTCCTGTAGACCATGACATTTCTTTGGAACAATGTGGGAAGGAACGATCAATTAAACAGTCAATCAAAATTGAATGAAAGTTGTATCCTATAGTGTTTTGGAAAGCATCGAGAAAACATTTGAGTTATGATGATGTGTGTTACAAAAAAATGAAAATGGCCTGCTTGATCCAGGCTCAAGGATTTTCTTCCTTTCCCATGATACTAGAACCTGGGGTCATCCCATGAAGCTGATTAGTGGGAGATTCAGAACAGATGAAAGGAAGTACTTCTTCACCAGTGCATAGTTAAACTATGGAATTTGCTACCACAAGATGTAGTGATATCCACCAATCTGGATAGCTTTAAAAGAGGATTAGAAAAATTCATGGAAGATAAGGCTATCAATAGCTACTAGACCCGATGCCTGTACTACCTGCAGTATGCCTATGTACACCAGTTGGTGGGGAACATTGCTAGGAGAGTGCCATGGCATTCAAGTCCTACTTTTGGGTTTCCCACAGGCATGCTGGATCCAGCATGACTTTTAAAAATGTTCTTATGTAGTGAAGGGTGAATTTACCCCAACATAAATTGTACTTTGCTCATTAAGTTACAAATCCCTTGTTACAACAAGCTCAAATGAAAGTTCTGTTATTTTGAGATCTGGTATTACACATGAATGTTTACACATGTACACCAACAAAGTACATTTGGGGAATATGTCATGCACTGTACAGTGTCACAACTTCATGCTCTGTATCACATTATGCATTGCTATATTCCCTTCTCCAATTGGCTGTTTTCATGAGTTCTGTGTTTTCAGTCAGTTTAACCTAGAGCCACTGGAGTGGCTGCAGCACAAGCCAAAAGACAGAATGGGCAGCAGCAGCAACACACAAGAGGATACCTAGCAAGACTCATGCAGCTCCTCTTAAGCAGGGGTGGGCAGAAAGTAGATCTACAGATGTTTTGGACTTCAGCACCTGACCACTGACCATGTTGGCAGGGGCTTCTGGGAGTTTGTCCAAAACATCTGGAGATTCACCTTCTGCCTACCCCTGGTCTTAAAGATACTTCATGTTGGCATCCCAGATTTCAGGATCCAGATTCAGGTAAGTGTTGTGGTAGGGGTAGTTAATATTGATTGGGGGTGGTGGGCTTGTTCACTTGCTGTGCGTGTGTGCATGTGTGAGAGAAAGATGTGCACTGGTTGAGAGACTGTGCCATGTCGCCACTGAAGGAATCTTCCTCCTCCAAGGAGCTAGAGTTCCCAGAGACAGATGACACCATAGAACCACCCATATCAGGAGACCTGGGGGAGCCTGGGTCCTTCGGGAAGAGGACCACAGGTGTGTCCCTTCAGGAGGGGAGTTCTGCTTCAGAGGCTGAACCACCACCCAGTCCCAGGGAGCATCATTGCCTTAAGAGGCAAATCAGTTGGGTTCCTGTAAGAAGAAACACCTAGCTCCAAAGATGGACTCCTCAAGAGGAGGGAACTCTTCAGGAGCAAGGCAGTTAGTAAATTAATATAGCAACAATTTTAGAATGAAGAAGATATGTGATTGATTTTGTAAGGCTTCAGATTCAAACTTTTAAACAGATTGGTTTGGGCAAGGAGTAAATAAAAGGTTGAAGTAAAATCTTTCTGTGTCATGTACTGCCTTGGGTGGGGGTTCAGAAGGCTCCGGTAATGTAAGTCTGCATGCTCAATCTAGCCTTGGTGGAAAAAATGCTGTTGCTGCAGCGCCTATATCTTGTACCCTAACCTTGACCTGTGTTTGGACCTCTGTGATAGTGACTTTTGGACTTCTGCCTGACACTGCCTTTTGGAACTCTGATTATACTTGACTGATATCCCATGCATTTGACCTTGGCTACATCTCTGACTCCTCTCTGGAAAATCCATGTTTGCCCAGTAAACTGTGCTTGACTATTGGCTTGCTTTGACTTCTCTGTTGCAATTAGCTTTGTGTTTGCATAACAAAGAGCTGAACTTCATTATGGCAGGACAGAGTGGCATAGATGTGGTTATCATTATTTTATAACAATTCTGTACATACTTACCAGGGAGTAAGTCTCATTGAACTCAATAAAGCTTACTTGGGAGTAAACATGCATAGAATTGCAGTGACAAATAAAAAATAGGTAAAATCCCAAAGTCCCTCAGTTAGTAAATTATTAATGTAGCAATGCCCCTCACCCAGTTAGTAAATTAATATAGCAACAATTTTAGAATGAAGAAGATATGTGATTGATTTTGTAAGGCTTCAGATTCAAACTTTTAAACAGATTGGTTTGGGCAAGGAGTAAATAAAAGGTTGAAGTAAAATCTTTCTGTGTGCACATTTCCCTCAAAAACCAAAGGATTACAGCACCCAATATCTCAGCAGCATGCACAAAATGGACAAGTTTGGATGCTTAGTCCTGCAGACTTTGCAGGTACAGAAAATATAAATTAACTCAATCAATTTTGGTTTGAATTTTGAAAATATTACAATTCCTTAGATCTGGGCACATTACACATTAGGGAATTACGAACCTAACAGATTTGGCCTGTACAAATTTGGCATAATCCCTTTAATTCTTACCTTTGACACTATTTACTATTGGCTTGTTTAAAAGAAAAGAAAGCTTAAATTGTGATTCCAACACCTTGACAATAATAATAGTAATAGTAGTAATACGGTAATAATTATAATAAATAAAATCATCATCATCATCCTATGATCAGCTGTACTAGGAGACAGCTGTGCAGGTTGGGGCCACAATCTGAGATTTTATGTAGGATTACAAAGCTATTTAGGACATTGCTCAATGCAGTGGCATGTTCCAACACTGCTGCTTGAACAACAGCTGCTGCTACTGAATGTGATGTGATATCATGAAAAGCTGTTGCTCCGATCAAATAAAGACATAGAGGGGGCATGGAAAAGTGAAGGCCAAGGGACTGGGAAAGGATATTTTATGGAGCATCAGAAAACATTTTCAAACCTTTACAGAATCAACTCAGTGGCTACAACCCTTCTGTATCTAGTATTTGGTATTATTATTTAAAATAGGTTCAGAACTGATGGACTTGCCATATATGGAATTGCGCAGCTTCAAGCCTATAACAGGACTGATACTAAAATCAACTTTCTGACAGAAGCATTTCCTTCATTATCCAACATGAAATGGGAGGACTGGGAGCTCCAAGAGGCTGAGGGACACTGAGCTAAATGTGCCCTGCCTTTCCTCAGAGATGTAAAATAACTCTCAAGCAAGCAACTACCTTACTCACAGTTTCCCCTCTTCTTTCACACAGATCCACACACACACTCTTTAAGAGCACAAGAACTTGTTTGAAAATTGGGTAAAAACTGTTAATTCCCACCAGAAGTAGGAACCATCCTCAAGTCTGGAAGATTTTTCTTTTCTCATTTGGAGGTGTGTGTGTGTGTGTGTGTCTGTGTCTGTGTGTGAATGCAGGTTACACCATCATCTCCACTTTCAGTCACTTGCCTTTCCTTTCCTTTTCAACATTGGTTTATCACGCTGCCTGTGATTTACTGGGCAGAGTTATGTGACAGCATACAACACACATTCTTACACTCCTTTTGCTATTTACAAGGATGCTGTTTCTACCATAAAGTTCCTTGTATCACTCCTTCAACTGTATCTCCTGAGATGGCACCACTGTGTCATTTGCACTGTGCTCCTTCATTGCCACCTTTGACATGGAGCCCTTTCATACTCCTTTAGATCCAAATACAGCTGTGATACAAGGAAAGCCTCTTCATGTCTGTCTCTTCTACTTGATTGAACCACCTGGCAGAACCACCTAGCACACTTCAAACCTCAAATCCAGCAGAGACAGTAAGAGAATGACAGAGGAGAACGGAAACACCCCAGCTACATCTACCTGATTCAAAGGGAGGTGGAACTTCCCCACCTCAAAGGTGCCCCTTGAGTACACCTTTTACTAGGGATGTGGAAATCAGCAACATTTGAGCTCGTTGAGGTTCTCCGAATTCCATATCCAAGCTTGGTCTGACTCATGTCTGTATCAGATTGTGAACACCTCCCCACCCCAGTTTTTTCATGTGAAAATCACAAAATACCTGGGTGTATACTTGGGTGTGCATTCAAAAGTGTACATTCAAAATACACAATCTTCCATTGATTAAAGCATATCTGTGTGCACTTGATAAAAAGTACAGATTTTTTCATGTGTATATTTCTAATGTATACATTTTCCGGACACATTTCCCTCCCTGCAAACAGCATCACAAGTTTGGGAAATATGTGCTTTGACTACAGATTGCTCTCACATTTGCATTCAGGTTCGGGAGGTGTGAATGGGGTAAATTCTGGTGATAAACAAACTGAAATGAATTTAATTTGGCTTTCTGCAAAATGAGTAAACGACTGCTATTAATTCCCACTGCATGTGGAAGGGGATAGAGGGAAAGAGAGAATGGGTGTCTGGGGAGAGCCAATGAAATATTGGAGGGAGGACGGACAATAAAGACTGGGTTACTCAGTACTGGAACTAGACTGGGTGAGGAGGATGAAAGAAAGAGCCAGAGCAATATTCCTGGAATGGGGATATAAAAGTTGAACTGAAGCAGTGGAGTGGAAAAAGAAGGGAGAAAGAGCTGGAATTCTCCCTTAGCCTGGGCCTCTTCTTCCACTTGTCAAACTTGGCATGTATTTGGCTAATATATATTATAAAAACTTCACACATGCGCCTCACCCAACCACCACCCACAGTAATGTTAGGGTTGGGCCACAGGTAGGAGTCTGGGGTAAACCAGGAGCCACAGGACTAGCCCATCATCAGGACTAAAGAGCAAATCAAAACAGAGGACAAACCAGGAGGCAGGACTGGTGAGCAAGCTAGAAGTCAGGACCAAAGAATTGTCAAAAACACAGAGCTCAAGAAGACCTTGTTGTTCAAGTAAGGTTGAACTGTAACAGGAAGACCTCCTATACTCCTTCCTGTCCAAGAGGAACCAATGGCTAGTCAGGGTGGGCAGAGTCAGTCCAGGGTCTGAAGGCACTTCACTGAGAGTCTGCCACCTGCAGTTCAAAGGTTCACCACATGGCGGAGCTGCATAAAGAACCAGCATTTCCTGCCAAGTAAGGAAGTCCATTTGAAAAGTGTTAGTTGGATTTTGTATATGCTTCCTTTAAAAAAAGTTTTAACATTTTCTAGGAATAAATGCTATGTAGCAGTAGATAATTATTTTCATTAAATGAAAATAAATCACAGTCTTTCAAGGGGAAAATGTGCTGGCTGTTGTTTTTGGGCAGATTTCCCTCTCTGCCAAGGAGTCAGGGAATCTGATTTTCTTAATTTTATCAGAGATCATTGACTTTAATCAATTTAGTTTTAGTGTGCATAATTTCCAAGCTTCCTGCTGATATGATGAACCTTTATCATTTTCTTTATATTGTTACAAATTATCTGGAATCACTTTCTATGACCACATAACAACATGATGAGAGGACTGCCAAAAATTAGGATAATATTATTCACAGCATTTTAAACTTGCTTTAACTCCCTTTAAGGGAAGAGATTATTGATTGTGTCAGCATCCCTCACTTTGCTTCACTCAGAGATTCAAGGTAGGACAACAATCCACCGTGCATAGAAGCACAAAGTACAATTGCCCTGTATCATAATCAGTATCATATCTTATTATTTCTGGTAACTCTGAAATTGACCTTCCCCCGCATCACGCGCAGCTGTGGGCGGGGAGAAATTTTGCGGACGTGGTGGGAGGAGAGGCGAGACTTACCAGTTCTCGCAGGTACGCTCAGGTAGAGGGGGCGGGGTTACAGGAGCCAATATTAGGACCTGCAGCACCGCCCCACACCCTCTTTGTTCTTTGCAGCTCCCTCCCTCCCGCCCTGTATTCAGTATGGGCTCCTCTGGTCGCCGTTAAGGGGCCGAGTAGGAATTTTGGCTTATCCCTTTTAGAGGGGTGGGCGCGTTTCGCCTACTCCATACTACTGCAGGGTTGGGAGAATTTTTAGTTAGTGCACATAGGGGAAAAAATGGTCACAAATAGATAGTTGGCAGGTAAGTGCGGGTTAGGGTATGGATAGGGTGAGGTGAGCATCCCTGGCACCATTCAGGTGACAGGCGGTTTTAGGATGCCTCAGATGGATGGGTCAGTAGGCTCAGACAGCTGGGGGTCAGGAACGCCTGTGAGGCCTTTGTTCTCGCCAAGCTTGTTGTCGTGAGACTCCGAGAGGGTGCGACGCAACAAAGGCTTCCAACACTGGAAAGTGCAAAAGGGGGAGGCGGCGGAATTCCTCGCCACCTCCCGGTTTTGGATGCTCCGCCCAAGTGCATAACAGAGCGGCCTACCAGGCCAGAATAGAATAACCCGCACTCGATCCCTTTGCAGTTCTGTGTATGTAAATATGTAAATAAACGTGGCCCAGTTAAACACCAACTGATTGTCTCGGTTCTTCATTTCCCACCTATACGTCCGCAAATGTTATTCATTTGCCTTGTCACAGAATTCATCCCAGTAGGTTACTATATAAAGTAGACCTGTATATTGTCCCTGTCTTATCTTGCCTTGTGAGAATCACGGATTTCACTTAATGTTTCAAACCAGTGACTGTATTGCTAGAATAAGGTTAATTGAAAGAAATAGAAAAATAATATTCTGCTTCAAAACTGCAAGTTGCAGTGATTTACCTTCTCATTCAAATGACAGTTTTGCAATACAGAAACCAATGACCAAAGTGATTTATTTAACTCTGTACACCCAAGATGTACAATTGAATTTTAAAGTACACTCAATTCAAATATTTCCCCTAAATTTTAGGGATGGGTGAGAAATTCATTTCAGTTCAGTTTTGCCCAAAATTTATCCAGTTCACATGTACCCACATGTAATCTGAAGTCTGTACATTTCTGAGCTTGCGATGCATTTTACGCAACAAAAAATGCATTCAAAACTGTGTATATTTGAAAAATGTGCATGAGAAAATGCATACGTTTGAGTAATGTGCATAAACAAGCTTTAATCAATGAGAGAAAAACATGTACTTTAAAAATGTGCACAAAAATATGCACATTTGGGGAAATATGCACAAAAATACACACACATTTTTATGCAAAATAAACAAAACTTGCAAATAAGCAAATTTATTTATTTATTTATTATATTTTTAAATCACCCATCTGGCCGGCCACCCGGCCACCCTGGGTGATGTACAATCATTAAAATACAATAAAATACAATAAAACACAATTAAAAATATAATTTTAAAAAAACCCTAACCCACCCCATATTCCCACCGGAAAAGCCATGTTTTTAAAGCCCGGTGGAAGTTCATCAAGGAGGGGGCATGACAAAGGTCACTGGGGAGGGAGTTCCATAACTTGGGGGCCGCCACAGAGAAGGCCCTCTTCCTAGTCCCCACCAGCCTGGCTGCTCTGGCTGAAGGGACAAGGAGAAGGCCGTCCGTGGCAGACCTTGTTGAGCGGCCTACTTGGTGTTGCTAGAGGTGCTCCTTGAGATAAGCTGGACCGGAGCCGTATAGCCGTATAGAGTTTTAAAGGTCAAAACCAACATCTTGAATTTGGCCCAGCAAAGCTTGAATTAGACTGGCCTTTGACATGGAAATAGGAGCACCTCGATGAGTTCATGTTTTTCTGATTCACACAGCTTTGCTTACTAGAGCGCTAGGCTAGAGCGCTAGGCTGAAAACAACAGAATGAAATTTAATACGGATAAATGCCAAGTGCTGCACCTAGGAAAAAGAAAGCAACTGCACAGTTACAGGATGGGGGATACTTGACTCAACAATACTACAAGTAAGAAGGATCTTGGAATTGTTGTAGATCACAAGCTGAATATGAGACAGCAATGTGATGTGACTGCAAAAAAGGCAAATGCTATTTTGGGCTGCATTAATAGAAGTATAGCTTCCAAATCGTGGGAAGTACTAATTCCCCTCTACTCAGCACTGGTTAGGCCTCATCTTGAGTACTGTGTCCAGTTCTGGGCACCACACTTTAAGAAGGATGTAGACAAACTGGAAAGGGTTCAGAAGAGAGCAACAAAGATGATTAGGGGACTGGAAACAAAGCCCTCTGAGGAGAGACTGAAAGAACTGGGCATATTTAGCCTTCAGAAGAGAAGACTGAGGGGAGATATGATAGCACTCTTCAAGTACTTGAAAGGCTATCACACAGAGGAGGGCCAGGATCTCTTCTCGACCATCCCAGATTGCAGAACACAAAATAATGGGCTCAAGCTACAGGAAGCCAGATTCCGCCTGGACATCAGGAAAAAATTCCTGACTGGTAGAGAAATACACCAATGGAACCAACTACCTAGGGAGGTGGTGGGCTTTACAACACTGGAGGCATTCAAAGTGTGGCTGGACAGCCATCTGTCAGGGATGCTATGACTTGGGTTCCTGCATTGAGCAGGGGGTTGAACTCGGTGGCCTTGTAGGCCCCTTCCAACTCTACTATTCTATGATTCTACTTCTGAGGAGATCACGTTAAACACACAAGCCCTATTGAAGCATTCCATTTCAGGTTATACTCAACATGTGAGGAGAAGTGCTCCAGCCCCACCCTTCTCCTTCTTCACATTTATCTCCCTCAACCCATGGAGGGTGATTATCCAAAGAGGAGAGCCTCCTGTATCAGTGGAGGCTCTGCATGAGCCACAATGCTGATTTTTCCAGCGTTCTGGCTCGAATGGACAGCCTCCGCAAAAACAGGAGGCTCTCCACTTCAGAAAGTCACACTCCGTGAGATGAGGGTGACATAGAAGCATGAGTAGAGTGGGTGGGGCTAGAGCACTCCCTCTACTTGTGCGTTGTATGTAACCAGAAATGGAACTCCTGAACAGACAGACACACACACACACACACACACACACACACTTTAGAATTTCTTCTGTTCAAAGCTAGTCCAAAAATGTCTTTCACATTTTCATCTTGGGACTATGTTTTGCATCAGCCCAAAACTAAAAAATCCATAAGAGCCCTGGTACCCCCTGGATACTAATAAAACATATATCATCAGGTAGCTTCTGATTTGGATCTAAAGTTTTATTCATATGTACTGCATTACTCTGGTTATCAATTCTACACTTTGTCTCCATGCTGTGGCAGTATCATTTGCAAACGAGAGCCCCATGGGATGGGTGGATCATGTGGTAAGTGGCCTGTGGTGCTGCCACATTGCCTTTGGGGCCAGCAGTAATCCTGTGGAGCTTCCCAGCCATAGCTCCTGCCTGCTGACTTTAGTATACAGCACTGTTCAGATTAATGATGGATGACCTCTCCACTCTGATAAGTCTCATAACTGGGCTTAGCAAACTAAGTCATTTCTCCCAACATCAGGAAATAACTTGCTCCCTCCCTCCGCCAACCAGTTATGAAGCACATCTAACTAGGGATGGACAGATCTGTCAATCTGGGTCTTGTCATACACATGAATGTATGGAAAGCTGAACTTTGTGCAAACCCCCCCCAATGTACACATTAATGTACACACATTCACGCACATTTTTAAATGTATGCATTTTTCCAAGTAATTTACATTGCTGGAATTTTCTCAGATATATACCGGTACATTTTGTGTGCACTTTTTCCAAACATGCACAGTTTTGTGTGCCCCCCCCCCCCCGAGATGAGCTGCATCTCTGTCTTGGCTTGCTAAAGGGCTTGGGAGGTGTGTGAACTACATAAATCCATTTTAAAAAATCTCAACACAATGAATGTTTCTCACCCATCCCTAATCCATGTCCCCTGTGACATCATTAGGGTTGTGTGATGCAGTCCAGTCGCTCCGCCAACCCGTGGTGGCAGTTGCTGCGCTTCTGGCACCTGGACACGTAGGAGGAGAGTCTCTCTTTCCCTCCACCATCTGTCATCTGCAGTGATAATACAGCAGTGACCCAGGCACCAAGTTCTCTGAAAAAGATAGAGGTACATTTCCCAGGGTTCCTGGCATCTGGATTGCTGCCCTTTCAGTGTTCTGGGTGTTGGGGAGAGGAAGAAAAGATAGAGAGAACCCACTCCCAACCACTACTGCTACTGGTACAGTACCAGGTAACGGCACAGAGGGTCAGTGGGGGAAGAGTAAGGAGGGCTTTTTGGCTCAGATTAAAATCCAAGCTGAAGAACTCGCAGATCATAACGTTCATCATATTTGAGGCAAATGTTACAAATTACTAAAGTTCATATTCTGAGCCATGGAACTCTGAACATCCAGGACATTATTAGTTCAGATTAGGGCTGCGCTAAATATTCTCTGATTTCTATATTTGTTTTGAAAGTAGCTCATGTGATGCAGCTGAAAAGCTTACAACAAACACCTTGCTGTGCATTTACATTGACTTGCTGCTGCTCTACACTCTCCTGTTCCTGGCTACTGCTTCTCATTGGCAGTTTTCTCCTTCTTTGCCCTGACTGTCCTCAGCCTCATTTTCCCCTGAGGTTATCTAACCTGTTTCACCATGGTGATTTTGTTTATAGGTATCCATGGATGTCATCACATTAGAGGCTCCATGGTGACATTTCATCCTCATCTTCATCCTCATCAAAACTGCCAATATGTTGGGGTGTCTTGGGGCACAATTCTTGCTCTCTCTTTACTCTCTATTTTTTCTTGGCAATCTGATTTCTTCTTTTAGCTTCCAATATCACTGTTACACTAATGATATCTAGCTCTGTTCCCTTCTTTTCTCCTTCTGTTATTATTAATATTTCCAATTGTCTTTTTTACAGCTATTTCTGCCTGAATGTCAGATCATCATGTCAAACTTAATATGCAGAAGGCAGAATAATTTACTGAGCTTCATTTTCACCTTCTTTTTGTCTTTCATGAGCAACAACGCTGTTCAATCATCTCGGCTAGTTAAGAATTTGTGCTTTGGATTATTTTAAGCATGTCTTTTTGTTTACAAAAGCAGCAGTGGGGATGGGAATTCTCATCTTGATTGGCACTATGGTGCAGAGGAGAGGAGGGCATAATCCTCCCCCCATTGCCACCCCTTGTAATGACAAAGCCAGTGGAGGTTGATGGCTTTAATTGTCAGTAGGGCAGTGTATCCACTCCGGGTTTTAGTCTGAACTTTAAAGGAGCTGTCCATGGTGCTGAACCCTACCCCCATACTCCGAGATAGGTTAATGACTATGGATAGTTCCTTTAAAGTTCAGACTACAACTCGGAGTGGATACACGTTGGAGCCACCAGCCTCCACTGGACAAAGCCTGAGCACATGTCACTGAAATAGTTGCCTCTCTTTATTATCACCATCTAATTTGCATGCTGCTTTCCCGCAAAATGCGCCCAAGGCCGCTGACAACACAACAACAATACAGAAACAAGAAAGTATACCAATGCATCAATTGCAATAGTACATCATTACAACAATAAACAACCCAAATGACTCATTTCACTAATACTAACATTATAATCTTTGAAATTAATTACAAAATAGGCAATATCTCCCCTTATTTATCAGTAATGTGTAAGGCAGAGCCAAATGCACTGAGGCTTGGCATTCACAAACAATATAAACTGCAAACAGCTACCCTAAGAGTACAAAGTGCAGAAAATAGCAACCAAATTTCTTACAGCCTGCAGCAGCTGATCTCTCCCATGCTCTACTCTCCCATTCTGGCACAGTTCTTAAAGCTCAACAGAGACCAGGGTGCTGGTGTTTAGTCCCTTCCCCTATGCTGTGGATTATTCTGCTGCTTCTGGAGAGCCTGTGGTGGCTGCAGATATATGCCCAGCCACCTTGTAAACCAGGTGTTTTCAATTTCCTCAAGGCAGAATTCACCGGGCTCCACTCTCTAATGCTGGTGCAGTTCTCAAGGCTTCAGCAGAGCCAAAGGTGGCGGTGTCTATTCCTACCTCCACTTCCTTTCTCTTCCTCTTTTCCCTATGTTGGACTTTAGGTTGTAAGCTCTTCAGGGCAGGGACTTGTCCTCTTGCATTTTTCATGTAGGTTAATGACAGGAAACAAACAAACAAACAAACAAACAAAATTAAGAATAAACAAAATGTTGTTAGAGTGATATGAGTTTCCACAGTCTAGGTTTATGTGGGCCAAAGCACCACAGCTGTCCAATGTCTACACAGAGTTCTGTACCAGCAGGGAGTGCCCCCATTCAGTTCAATATAAGGAAATGTTTGGTATGTACAGTTTGTGTAGGTGTGGAGTGATATTGCAATAAACAAGACAGCTGCTGCTTGAACACAGATCTGTGTGGTGATCAGAACTCTCACATGTACAGCAGAGGCCCTAGTTTGATGCACACTGCTGTGGGCAACCACTGTACCCCTGAGGACCACATTCCCTTTGGGGCAATCTGTCAGGGGCTACGTAAGTAGAGCCTTCAGTAGGTTGGGCCAGGGTCCTCCTCTTCCTCCCACTCATACGCATTCATCTCCCCCTATTCACTCACACATACTGCCGATCAGCTGAGCAGTATGTGTGGGGGAGGTTTTTGGAAGTGCAGAACTAGTGGGATCTATACTTTCAAAGCAGTCTTCTTTCCCTGCCTTTGTAGGGAGGAGGTGGCTCCCTCATTATCTGGGCCAGGAAGGCTTTTGAAAGTGGAGATCCAGCAGGATCCATGCTTGCAAAAGTGCTCTTCTCTCTCTGCTAGGCTAGGGAAGGGTTTGTCCCCACTCCTTACCTGGGCAGGGAAAGCTTGCTTAGAGCAGGCTTCAATGTGTTAATCAGCGATACATTTTGACATTTTCTCAGCTCAGAAACTGCAACGCCCAATCTCCAAACCATGGTTTGGAAATTGAGAGCATAGTCTAGATTTGGACACTCCTTCCTCTCCTTCCCATTGCCCCTCTTGTATGTGGATTCCCCCTTCCCTTTCATGGTTTGTGATAATCATAGTTATTATTTGTGATGTCAGAACTGGGTAGATTATAGCTAGCGCTGAGCCAGGATTGCCTCCAACTATGGTTTACAAACTCAATGCAAACCACGGTTTAAATCATGATTTATTTATTTATTTATTTAAATCATGGTTTGAAGGTAATACCTAGTTAGCTGTAACCATGGTTTGTGCAATTAAGAAGTCTTCCCAGGAACTGATGGTTATCATGAAAATTTGTGTGTAACAGGAAGGGAGGAGGAAGTGGGTGAGTCCATGGCACATTCTGTATCTCTAAACCATAGTTTACCTATTGAGTTTCACGTCCTCTGATATGCACCATTACGGTGACTGACAATGGCTGCAATTCTGCACATGTTTAGGCTGTTTAAATCTTGTTGAAGTCAGTACTGTTGCAGTCAATGAAATCATTTTAGATGAGCACTATTGTTCTAGCAGAAAACCCCAAAGCTACAGACTAAGCAAAATTTGTTTCTGACACGTCTAAATATTTCCCCTTCAAACTGCTGCCCTCAAGACCTCAGATATTTAGGGATTTACACAGCAGCAGCAGCAGCTTTTTTATTTTTAATAAATGGCCCTTAAGGCACTTTGGAAGGTTATAGCAGAATTAGTAGTTTGGTCACATTTAATGTGCTCCCTTAGAGACGCCATAACACAACCTTGTTATTTCTTGTGTTATTAACTTATAAAATAGCATCTAAGCTCAATGCACTTCTTGTTAGGTGGCAGTGTAAAAACTAATAATAATTGCATGGGGCTGATACCCATTAATGTATACCGACCCTTGCTATTTCAGCATTGGCTTATGAGTATTCCCTTAATGGATCAGCTGAGAAATACGGTAGTTGTTATGAGCAATGTTCTATTTTAAATGAAAATAATTTTTGATAGAACATTATCAAAAACACAAGAGAAACAAATCCTACTTCAATCTAATGTTTGCAGCAGAAAACCAGCAATAATACTTAGTGGACAAAAATATCCTAATTCATTCTTATCATTCTAAATAAAGTATATCCTGCTATTGTCCAAAAATGGCACAATGCCGCTCCCAGCAAAGAAATCAAACAATAAAAATACAAGACAATTAATTAAACATTAAAAACATGCATTGATTGCACAACTGCCACACTAAAATCAAAACAAAACACACACACACACCAAAGGAACAAGGTAAGAGAAATTAAAAACAAGCTAGCAGAAGAAACAAACAACTCGCCCTCTAATCTGGTAAACGTAAAGTCCTCCCTGAAGAGACAGCTCTTAAACTGACACCTAAAGGGACAGAGTGTAGAGGCCTGGTGGGCCTCTTTAGGGAGAAAATTTCATGAAACTGGTACCAAAACCAAAAGGGCTCTGCTCTTGATAGATAGCAAACTTTCACCTTAAATAAGGCCTTAGCTGCTGAACAGATGTTGAGAGGGTACATGCAAAGCATACATTTCATTAATGAACTCTGCTATTCCCAAATTGTCTAATTTGACAGTAACAAAAATTCAGTAGTCTACAAATATGTCATTTGAATAAGTGAACGAATGAAATAATTTGGAAATAAACCAAACAATTACTGTATTCAGTTGTTAAGTAATTTTTTTCAATATGAATAGGCAAAATACTTAATCCTTATCATTAGCTTCCATTCATTATTAAATTCCTTACTAAGGGCTAATGATCTATCCATAAGAATGATGTCGGAGGGGAACCCTAAAGGACATCACATTTTAGGTCAAGCTTAACTCAGTTATAGTTAGCCAATTATGGAGACTATTTAATGTCTTCGCTATATTTAATGTTTAGAGTGGACACTTTCAGTTCTTGATTTTGTAGAAGTTGGTAAAAATTTCAGTGAAGTAGTAGAGCCCAGGGCTTTTCCCCCATACACAAAAAACAACTGATGGCTAGTTTAACTTCATTCTGTGAAATGAAAATGAGGTCAGTTTTGTCCATCATATGCTGGGTGAGCTATTTAGAAATGGGCTCATCAGCTCATCATTGCTCAATAAAGATGTGTCCAGAGTTTTCAATTAACTTTGGAGTGAAATCAGACTTTATTCTAGCAGAGGATGCTCTCCATGTCCAGCAGTGAGGGAGCTGCAGCTCAATGGTAGGCCACATGCTTTGCATGCATAAGAACTTAGGTTCCCCCTTTGGTATCTCCATGGCTCTCGACAAGTAGTAAGACTTGCCCCTTTGCCTGAGACTGTGCTAGCTTTCTAGATGGGCCAGTGATCTAAGTCAATATAAGGTAGCTTCATGGTCCTATGAGCTGCTATGAATATGGGTACCAAAAATGCTGCTCCAGAACCAGGTCATTTCTTGTAATTCTGTGCCACTGCTCTGGGCAAGAACACTCTTGTGGCAAAACAGCAGTGCAAATCAATGCAAGCACTTAACACTCCTACTGCTCACTGTGCTAGGGCAGTGGAGCACAAAATGATTATGCAACCCCAACAATAGGATGAAAGAAGGCTTACATTTATGTGAAGGTAATGGCTTGCAATATTGCCCTTATTCATCAGTGATTCATTTCTGTCAGACCAATACACTGTTCCTGTTATGTAGGGGTTTAAATTTAAGTGCAAGTCTCATTTCATTCTAATCTTCAACACTATTAAAGTGCTTAGAAGTCGATGCATGTTTATCTCAAGGAGCGTCTCCAGCAACACCAAGTAGGCTGCTCAACAAGATCTGCCACAGATGGCCTTCTCCTTGTTCCTTCAGCCAGAGCAGCTAGACTGGTGGGGACGAGGAAGAGGGCCTTTTCTGTGGCGGCCCCCATACTGTGGAACTCTCTCCCTAGTGACCTCTGCCATGCCCCCTCTCTGCTGAGCTTCCACCGCTCACTAAAAACATGGCTATTCAGGCGGGAATATGGTGTGGGTTAAGATTTTAAAATTTTATACTGTTTTAACTGTATTTTATATTTTATCATGTTGTACATTGTCCAGAGTGGCCGGTTTGCTGGCCAGATGGGCAATTCATAAATACAACAAATAAATAAATAGCAGCTTGTCCTCTGAAAGAGCAATCCTATGGTCCTGGGACAGCACAAGATAAAGGGAGATCAGAAAGGGGGCGTGCTGGTAGGTGGGGAGGGTAGGGGCAGGTAATTTCAGTGAAGTAGTAGAGCCCAGGGTTTTTTCCCCCTACACAAAAAACAACTGATGGCTAGTTTAACTTCATTCTGTGAAATGAAAATGAGGTCAGTTTTGTCCATCATATTACTGGGTAAGAGAGGGGAGAGGAGGGGAGAGGCCAGGATATGAAGAATCCTATGGCCTCTCCAGCCCCAGTCCCAGTGCACCGCAGTCTAGAGGTCAATCTAGAGAAAAAAGAAAACACGGAGGACAGGGAGGCAAAAATCGCCTCCATTGTTCCTCCTGCCCTGCTGGCAGCAGCTTGGCAGGGCATTGAATGCATGTCTCATGAGGGCACAACTCATAGGATTGCTTCCTAATTTTTATTTATTTATTTTAAACTTCTCTCCCACTCTGTATTCAAATTTTTCTTAGTGACTTCACCAGGTTTTTAAAAACAACAAAAAACCCACACCAACACAACCAATAAAAAGAATAACTATCACAATTCAAAAATAATTTTAATTATATTAAGATCAATACAACAGTTCTCCAGTTAAAAACAACTTCCTAGTTAATTCATATTATTATTATTGTTATTATTATTATTATCATCATCATCATCATCATCATCATCATCATCATCTCTATACCTCCCAATAGCCAAAGCTCTCTGCAGTTTACAAATGTTGTCTCTGGATTGTAGACCCAAACTAGAATGAAAAAAACTGAAGTCCTCTCATTATATGGAACTGACTACTATCCAACCCTTAAGGTTCAACTCCAGTAATAGGTCAACTGTAAGCCCCATGATTAGAGAACCTTCCATTGCAACAGTAAAATATGGTATTTCTCCCTCCAGACCACATGACCTGCTGAGAATCTTTTCCTAAATCTTGCCTATTTTTACTCTCTGTCTATTAACTTGTTACATCCAATGGCCAGACAGAATGTTCTGATTCATATCCATGCATGAGTCAACATAAGTCTAAGGTTTTACATTTCCCATCATGCATAAGCCTGAAAGTAATGTACGATTTAAAAATTTAAACCTTTTGTTTGGTTAGGAACAAACTGTTGTTTGTTGCTGCATCGTATGTCAGTAAGTGGTGGTGTGTTTAAACCACAGTTTGCTAAAAAAAAGAAAAAAAAGAAAAAGCCAGAATATCAAACAAGGATCAGAACCTGATTTGATATCCTGGTTTGTTGACAAACTGCAATTTGAGCAAACCACCATTGCAAAGTATAGACGCAGCAAGAAGCCATGTTTCCTGGCCAATAATAGAATCTTTAAATCTCCTTTCACACATGAAGGGAACGGGAAAACAAAGGACCCATACATATAACAACAAACCATGGTTTGTTGTTAAATCTGAACTAGGCTAATATATCAGAGCATTCCAGATAAAAAAGAGAGATTGAAGAGGCTGTCATCAGCATACAAGTTGTGCCTTATTTTAAATCTTCTCATGCTTCTGCCCAGCAGCCTTACATACATATTGAACAGCAGGGAGGACAAGATAGAGCCCTGTGGAATAGTTGAACCAGGAAGTTTTTCAAAAGTTTTTTTTAAAAAAAATAATTGACAATGAAATTACTATGGAAGAACCTGCATATTAATGAACCCTTTTTAATAAGTTTCAAGCAGACAGAAATTTAATTTCAATTTGGCGCAACTTTCTTTAAATTCTTTATTTTGTGCTAGGTTCCCTTTAGCAGTTGTGATCATTATTCTGTGATGTGTGACATCGTGTTGTATGTTGTCTGTAATTTAATATGATTTGCATTTTTTCCTTGTAGCACTAAACCTTTTCAGTATTCAGAGGGAAAAAAATATATGGCCCATGGGAACCTGCCAATTAGCATGCAGGAACAAACTGTCAGAGAAAAGATATGCTGAGAACATTGCATTTCATGATTTATGTTTCACAATTCTTTATGAACTACCCCACATGGTGGACATCCTCACTTGAAGAGATGTCATGCATGCTGAAGAAATGATTCCTTTAAAAGGTGGGGGCACTCTTATAATAAACTATCTACAAAGCATCTGAAGTGTAGTTACGATTGTTTAATTGAAAGTGAATAACCAAATGAAATTATTTAAAGTAGATGTCTAACTATACTTTATTTGAGTATGCTAGACCATCTCAAAGTTTAAAGTTAAAACAAATCCCCTACACTATTGGATAGATATTGCTCAGATTGTGATGAACCTATGTCAGTGATGGTGAACCTATGGCACGGGTGCAACAGCTGGCACGCAGAGACCTCTCTGTGGGCACTCGAGCCATTGGTCACCAGATCGCGAAAAGACCGTCCCCTTCTGCAAAACACTAATGATCTTGTTCTTTCTCACAGTGTGGAACAGAATGATTTTATTCTAGAATTCCTGTTACAGAATTCTTTTCTACATTGTTATCACATTTAAAAGATTTTGAAGAATGATGCACAGAGCATGGCTTGGATGTAAAGCCCTAACAGTTGACCTGAGTGCTGCATGTGTTGCTCTCAAACTAACAGAGTATGAGCCAAGGTTTGACAAATTATCAGCATGCATGCAATAGCAAAAATCACATTAATTGTGCAAAAGCATGCCCAATGCAAACTTTTACCTAATGCAGTGTTTGCAGTCCAAGACATAAAGTGTTTAAAATGTGTTAAGCACATTTAGTTTTCTTGTTTATCTTGCTCATCCTAGTACAGGCTGACTTTTACTTTTACTAATCCGACACCTGTAGAAGCAGGGAAAGGACCCGGAGTAAAGCTTGCCCCATACAATTTCGGTCTGGCATATAATCATATTACAAGTTGAGAATCCCTTATCCAAAAATACATGTGCCTAATTATTTTAAAAGTTTGTATAAATTCCCTTCAAGCTATGTGTACAATGTAGTACTATAATAATTTTTTGAGTTGATTTTTTTTCCTACAAAAAACTGTTTGTATAATTGAAAGCTCTGTTATTGTGTTTTTCTTTAAAGACAAAAGATGTTAATTAGTTCGGACAACTGTATGAGTTGTTTTTCTAAAACTAAAACCTCGGTATTCAGGTTTAATTGCAGTGTTGGCACTTTGAAATAAATAAGTTGGTTTTGTGTTGCAGTTTGGGCACTTGGGCTCAAAAAGGTTTGCCATCACTGACCTATGTGGTGCTTCCCGTGCTGTCAGAACTAGGGATGGATGACCAATTCATTTGGTTCAAATGAATATGAGAACTTGCCAAACCTAAACATGAACCAGAATGCAGTTTTCCACTGAAATGTGTACATTTCTGAAGTTGCAATGCAGTTCACAAGAAAAAAAATGTGAGCATTTCAAAAAAATGTGCACAAATATGTGTACATTTGTACAAATGTACATAAAAATACTTTATTCAATGGGGAAGAATGTGTACATTTATCTATCATCTCTCTCTCTCTCTCTCTCTCTCTCTCTCTCTCTCATCTATCTATCTATCTATCTATCTATCTATCTATCATCTATCTATCTTTTAATCATTTATTACATTTGTATACCACCCAATAGCCAAAGCTCTCTGGCACACATTTATTTTATTTATTTATTATATTTATACCCCGCCTTTTTTCCTGCAAGGAACCCAAGGCGGCTTACAGAATCCCACTCCTCCTCTCCATTTTATCCTCACAACAACCCTGTGAGGTAGGTTAGGTTGAGAGTCAGTGACTGGTCCAAAGTCACCCAGTGAGTTTCATGGCCGAGCAGGGACTAGAACCCGGATCTCCCGAGTCCCAGTCCAACACTCTCACCACTACGCCACACTGGCTCTCATGTGCACAAAAATGCATACATTTGGAAAAAATGTGTACAAAAATGTGGAAATATTTTTTTAAAAAATTGCACATAAGAATGGATACAAATTTTCATGTGGAGTAAAAAAAAGAGCAATCTGATGTGGAATCAGGATTGAATGAATTTAGCATTGGAAATATGAGAACCTGAGTGAAACTGAGCTTGGCAGATCCACCCATCTTTAGTTAGAGCCCTGTTATCCTTGCATGTGAACCATAACTTTCTATATTCTAATCATCCAGTAGCTTTCTGGTCCCTCAGGTAGCTGTGCAGAGGTGGTAGTTGTCCCCTCCCCCCCATTTTCCATTCTAAAATATTTCAAAAAGATTGCATGCAGAATATCATAGTGGTATAAAGGACCATAACACAGTCTTTTCAAATTCTTCAGGGTTGGTCTCTGGAGAATGTCATGCTGATCTCCAAGCATAGATAGGAAGCTACATAGCTAGAGCTGTATATCCTCCCAAACATTTTGCTGAGGAAGATGTGTAGATGGCTTTTGCTTAAAGTGAGGCAAAATGCCCTGTTTGGAGATAAGAAGGAATTTGGTATGTGAGCTTGAGTTTCTGCCTTTTCTTTAATGTAGGACTTTTCTCTCTTGATTAAGCTATTTTCTTATGCTGACACTTTCCTGCACTGTGCCTGCTCTTTGCCTTTCATGCATAGCCCCTCTCATGTGGCCACCCATGCATAGTGAACACACATGGGATCCTTGGATCACAGTGACAGGTCCCAGCTCTGGCCTACACACATTCAGGTTTTACATGAACAGACTCTACATGCATGCTAACTCTGCATGTGTAGACTTATCTACTTGACTGGAGACTTTCCTATTTAAAAGGTTTTTCACCATGTGTACTATGTGGTGTGTGTGTGTGTGTGTGTGTGTATGCAGTCTTTTCACATGACCAACTCAGTAGGATCTGCTGCTCCGATCTTCCTCTTCTCCTTTAAATGGTTTTATGGACATTCTACTGTGGCCTTGATTGTGTGTATTAGTTCGTGGGCTAGAGGATAGCTGGTCCTGCAGAGAAGGGCTAAATGGCTTGAGGAACATGGTAGGATGAGAGAAGGAAATGGGAGCTTTGAAGGAAAGGGTGGAATAAGGAATGGGCCATAGGAAGAGGACAAGAGTAGGAGGTATGAAGACGAAGAAGAAGCCTGATGAAAGGGGAAGTCACTGGAAGAGTATGGAGGAAACATACACATGCCTAGAAGCTGCAGTTATAAGAGAGGCTTAAGTTTACATATTGATTTGAAAGTAGAAGCTGAATTTTTGTCTCTAGATTTCTAGTTGTGCTCTATTTCGTTTCATTCTATTTCCTCTAAACTTAAATAGGAAAAAAATAAAGCTGTAGCAGTGTTAGTGGCCTGGTCTATTCTGTGTGCGTGTGTGTGTTTTCCTAATGCCAAAATTCATGACATACACTTTTGATTTGCTTGCCTATCTGTTGAAAAGATGTATTATTAGTAAGAGCAGTTTTTAAAGCTACTTGAACATGATCATGAAATTATTTGCAGAAACCAGGAATTATGCCAATTTGACAGAACATTGATGGGTGAAGGGAGCATTCTTATAGAAAATCAATGGTTGTGCTAAATCAAGGAAACATTATTTAATAACTCTGTATTACTCACACACTGGTGAGTGGTGACCTCAAACATTGGTGTCGAGCTATAGATAGCATTGGTGATACTGAATCAGTAGCCACAATAGCGTTCTTTGATTGTGAACTTATTGGAGAGATTAATTCAGATATCAAAATGGATTGTGCCGAGGCAGCCGAAGCAGCCATCCTATGATTTGAAACTGGACTATAACCATTCCATTAATGCCTGTTAGTAGAATGGAAATCAGGAGCAGGGATAGCAATACTGAGGCTGTTCTAAAAACCCCCAGGATGTGCTTTGTTACAGGCTATAACAATAATTTCCCGCCTCTGCCGTGGCCTCATAGGGACAGCTGCATAGCGATTATGTGTCATACTAGGAGTGAGCAAGGGCTGCTGGTTGCTCCTGATGAACCCCCAGGATTATTGCCAGTACACTGGACCCTTCAGCTCAAACCTATGCAGTGCACTGTAGCAACAGACACTAGTTCACATGGCTGGTCCCTGACAGCGAAATCCTGTACATGTCTACTCAAAAGTAAGCTCCATTGAGATGAATGGGACTTACTCCCAGGTAATTCCTATGCCCACTTACTTGGGAGCAGCCCCACTGAATGGGCTTTACTTTTGAGTAGAGCTGTATATGGTAGCACTGTAAGAAACTTAAGAGAACCCCCCCCCCACCAATTTGAATAGAGATTCTTCACTTAATATCACTTCATCATTTACTTGCAAACACACAGCTGATAGCAAAACAGGCCCATCAGAAATAATTGATATACATAGGTAGTGTAATAATTTTTGCTTAAAGCACTCGGGGTAGTATGCAGTGTTAGTCCTACTAAGTACAGGCCCATTGAAATGAATGGGACTTAAGTTAGTCATGACTGTGGTCATGACTAACTTAAGTCCTGTTCATTTCAATGGGTCTACTCTAAGCAGAACTAACATTGGACACTATCCTTGGAGTGCTACAGAAACAGAATGAAGAATAAAAACAAAAACAGATGAAATGTGATATAAAGATATTTACTGAGAGTATTATTTGCATGTAACATTTAGAATTTATTGTTAATGATGTATTGAATTTTGGTACTCCTCCCCAGCAGCTAGCTGGGGAAGCACATTTGCCCCTCCCCTCTTCAAAGGGGCATGAAGAGCAGAGAGGGGCTTCTCCCCAGAGTGGGAAAACCCAGCCAATGGGAGCCAGCAGTAGGAATTTGATGGGCTGATTATAGGGATGGAAGGACCAGCAACTTTTCAGCCTGTTAAAATTCTCTGAAATGCAGTTTCAAGCTCATTTCACCTCGCTCCTGTTTTAGTTTTCAATCTATTATTGATTTGTTCGAATGGGGAAAGTGCACATTTCAAACAGGAAAAATGTGCATTTCTGCACATGTTTTCTAAAAGTGCACACTTTTCCTCATTGACTAAAAAATATGCACATTTTTTGAACATGATTGCAATTTTCGTTAATTTGTGAATGTTTCTTGAAAAAAAAGATCTACTGCTCATGCTAGCAATGTGAACATGACATTTTTGGATAATTTATGAACATAAACTAAATTCTCATACATCCCTATTTGGCATATTATATCTCCTCAATTACAGTTCAACCCATTTTCTCATGCTAATCGGACTTTATGGGGTAATCTGGATTTAAAAGTTGGTAAGAAAATGTTCCTGTGGCGGACTTGGGCAGACAGCTTGATTTTTATTTCGGATCAATTAGTGAGTGTTGATGATGAGTTTTTGTCATTTTCAGCTTTGCAAACTAAATATAACTTGCCTGCCTCCGCTGAATGGCAATACTTGGAATTGCAACATTTGTTAGAATCTAGGTTTGGTCCAGCTGCTTTTACAGCTTCAGAGCCTCCTTCACTATTGGAGGCATTGATTGAGGCTGAGCAGTTATATCAACCTACGATTCATGTTTATAAATACTTATTATCGGTGAATAAGTATGATACACAAAGTCTTAAAGATGAATGGAATAGGGAATTAGAGGGTCATATGTTGCCTAATCAATGGAACATTGTTTTTGTGTCTGTTTCAGAAAGGTCTATGGATCTTAGGTTACATCTTATTCAGCAAAAACTTTTGTTTCGTGATTATTGGACACCACAGCATCTTTTTAATAAGAGTTTGTCTAAGTCACCTAACTGTTGGAGGTGTAATACTGTGAATGCTTCGTTTACACATATGTTTTGGCAATGCCCAGTGGTTACTTCTTTTTGGGTTGAGGTTATAGTACGGATAAATCTAGTATTAGAATGCTCTTTAATATTTACCGATGCACACGTTCTTTTAAATTATATACCTGCTCTATGGAATTTGTCACAAGGACAATGCATGTGGATTTTCTGTGGCCTCTTGACAGCCAAAAGACTGATATTACAACACTGGAAAGATAAACGTTCACCTCCTATAACACAATGGCTAAGGACCTAATAATGCTTTCATCATTTGAACAGGTGATATTTAGATGCTGCCTGCAGATGGATAAACACATGGATATTTGGTGTGTTTTTTCTGATGTTTATGCATAACCATTTTTTATCAATAATTGCATTACTACATACTTGTGGGAGATGAGAGAAGAGACCACTGTGGGGTGATCCTAGCCACCAATAAGGTTTGAGGAGGGCAGAGTGCCCGGGTCGATAATTAGGCCTGGATGCAACCCAGCCTCAGCCTGTTCCTTTCACAACTGCTTGAAGAAAGACTACTATCGAACCAGTATAGGAGCGACTCCATCCCATATCCTCCAACATTCCCCTCCTCTTCCCACCTTAAGGCCATCTTGGCCTGCATAGTCACCAACCTTGGGTGTGGCTTCTTTGGCGCCCAGAGGCCCGGTCCGCTGCTTCAATCCCCCCCCCCTGTCGTGGGTATAGCCGGTTTAACCAGTTACTGTCTGAGCCTGGCTCCGCCTGTTGACAAGGGCACCCCCTCCTCATTTTGTTTTGAGTTTTGGCACGGCCTAGCCCCATTTTGAGTAGGCCTCGAGGCCTTCTGTTTCTTCATTGGTCTGGGCCTTCCTGGCTGTGTCTGGGTCCATTTAGCTCTGGTGTCCTAATTAGTTAGATTTGAAACTTGTTAGATTCCATCTTCTTTATTCCTTATTTATACTACCCTACTACGTGTGCTACTAGTGCTGGTAGCATTGAATCAAAAGCTTATGCTGTTGTGTCAGAGACTGTGCGGCCTAGTGGTTGGAGTGTTGGTTTGGGACTTGGGAGATTTGGGGTTCCGGCCCCCACTCAGCTGTGGAGTTCCCTGGATGGTTTTGGGTTGGCCACCGGCTCTCGCCCTATCCTACCTTGCAAGGTTGTTGTGGGAATGGAATAGAAGGAGGGTTCTGTGGCCTCCTTGGGTTCCTTGCAGGGAAAAGTGTGGGATACAAATATTATACATGTATATCATAACTTCCTTCCAAAATATGGGGATAATATGCAGGCCTACTTAACAGGGTCGGTTTTGCGATAATGTATGTGGAGCATTTTGTCCACTCAAAGTACTGGAACATGTGATTTCTCTTTCTGGTTTCGTGAGAGGCTATAGTTCAGTGGTGGAGCACCTGCATTGCATGCAGAAGGTCCCATGTTCAATCCCTGGCATTTCCAGGTAGGGCTGGAAAAATTCGGGGATTATCACTGTTTTTCTTCAACCTTCTTGTCATTATTATCTTGAATGGGGGTGTCTCCTGAGAAGGGACAGGACAGTAAGAAGGGGGGAGAGTCGTGCCCCAAGCAGTTGGCTGCGTTTCTGCATTTAAACACTGGCTTACGTCCCCCTCCCCCTGCTTGTTATATATACATGTCCCATCCTGAACTCTTCACAGTTTCACATTTTGTTCTTCATACAAGACTATCATTTATTAGTAGGATTATTGTAATTATTGTTCCTGTTATTCTTACTCTTGTGTTTATTCTTATTTTAGTTGATTTACCTCTGTGCCTGAGAGGTTGGGCACTGCCCATGGTGCTGATGGTCCCAGGTGAATTCTCCAGCATCTCCAAGGAGGAATGAGAAGCTACTGCCTGAAGCACTTGAGGGCTGCTGCCACTCAGCGTCGACGATGCGGGTCCTGCTAGAGCTGGTCTGGCCCTTAAATGGCAGGTTTAAAGTCATTATTTCATACATATTTACTGTAATGGATCCATTTGAAATAATGTAAGAAAAAAATCTTTTTTTCTTTCTTTCATTTTTTCCCCATTTCTATGGAGTTTGTTTTGTTTTGGTGCAATTCACATTTAAAAAAAACTAATAAAAATATTTTTAAAAAATAAAATGAGAGAACTGGTAACAAGGATGTAGAAATTACTCAAAGCCACAATAATAGAAGCTCGGAAAGAGTGTATACCACAGGTTAGGAAAGGTAGCATCAAGTCCAAGAGGTCACCATCATGGTTAATGAGCATTGTCAAGGAAGCTATTAGAGATAAGAAGGCATCCTTCAGAAAATGGAAGTCTTGCCCAAATGAGGAAAACAAAAGGGAGCATAAGCTTGCACAAAGGAGATGCAAGCAGACAATAAGAAATGCAAAAAACAACAACAACAACACATTTTGAGGTGCAAATCACTAACAACATGAAGGCCAACAAAAAACAATTCTTTAAATATATCAGAAGGAAACCAGCTAGGGGGGAAGTTTGGACCAGTTGGATAGTGGAGTTAAAGGAGTGCTAAAGGAGGAGGATGAAATTACAGAGAAGCTGAATGAATTCTTTTCATCTGACTTCACTGCAGAAGATATAGGACAGATAGCTGCACCTGAACTAGCGGTGTAAAGTGAGTGGGAGCTTACCTGCTCTCGGGGGTACTCCCAAGCACCCCCTGCCCACTCTCACTGCACTCTAGGGATGTACCCAAGTAGCCTGGCAGACAGGAGCAAGGCCCGAACTGGGCCTGCTTGTGTCCGCCGAGCTACTCGGAGACCCGCGCAGGCTTACCTGCAGGCTCTCCAGTTCTGCGGAGAGCCTGCCTCCCCGTCCGCAGGTCCCGTCGCATCACTTCCGGCGCAGAGGAAGTGACGCGATGGGACCCTGCTCCGGCACGCTGGACCCCCGCCCGCGCTCTGTTTTTGGCACGGGAAACCAGGGCAACAGGGCTGTTTAAGCCCTGTTGCCCTGGTTCCTCCTGCCAAAACAGAGGGCGGGCGGGGGTCCAGCGCGCTGGAGCAGTGGCTCCGGTGGCGGCAGAGGCAGAGGTGGCGGCCATGGAGGAGGACCGGAGGTGGCAGAGGAGGACCAGGTAGGCAGCGGGGGGGTCCTGGCGGCAGTGGCGTGGGCGGGGTCCGGCGGGGGCGGGGGGTTTTCTTCGGCGGCAGCGCGAGCGGCATGGACAACGCTCCACGCCGCTCTGAAGTGCGGGATCGGGCAGCCACCGCTCATGGAGGGCCGAGCCCAGAGCGAGCCTCCAGCCCACTCTTGGCTCGAGCACATCCCTACGCACCCTCGCAGCTCGTAGTGCCAGGGAACGGGAAGTGACGCGACGGGTTCTCCGTCGCGTCACTGCCAGTCCCCTGGCATTGCATTTTTAGCATAAAAACCAGAGCAACCCAGCTTAAAATGGCAGCGAATAGCAAATCACAGCCATCTCAAGCTGGGCTGCCCTCGTTTTTATGCTGAAAATGCAGTGCCAGGGGAACCGGAACTGAGGCGCCGGGGAACTGAAACTTCTTTCCCTGGTGTGGTGTGGATCGAGCAGTGGGAAGGTAAGGCGCGAGAATCGGGGGGGGGGTGAGCGGGCTGCTTTTGGCCTGCTTTCAGCCCCCTGAGACTCGCAGTTACATCCCTAAGAACCGATGTTATCAGGAAAAGATTCTGAGGAACTGAGGCAAATAGTGCTGGCAAAAGTTTTTAACCTTATTGATGAATTGAAAGTAAATAAATCACCGGGCCCGCCTGCTCGGCGGACTTCCCGGTTCCCGGCAGGCCACTTTTTACATAGAAAATGACGTAAGATAAGTTAAAAGCAGCCGCAATTTGCGCAAGTTATGCAAATTCTGGCTGCTTTTGGAGTATCTTACAGCATTTTCTATGTAAAAAGCAGTCTGCCTGGAACCCAGAAGTCGCTTCCCCCCCAGCTTGACACAGTAGAACACGAGCTGAGCCAGGGTAGGAGGTAAGTGGGATAGAGTTCGGGGGGTCGAGTCCAGCCAGTTCACTAGATTTCCACCCCCCCGAAATCCTCACACACTCCTCGCAGCTGGACCATTGGACAATAATGGAGTTAAAGGAACTCCGAGTACTAAAGGAGGATAAGGAAATTGCAGAGAAGCTGAATGAATTATTTTCATCTGTCTTCACTGCAGAAGATACAGGACAGATGCCTGTGCCTGAACTGATGTTTTCAGGAAAGGAGTCTGAGGAACTGAGGCAAATAGTAGTGACAAAAGATGAAGTTCTCAACCTTATTGAAAAATTGAAAGTCAATAAATCACCGGGCCCATATGGTATCCATCCTAGAGTTCTTAAAGACTCAAATATGAAATTGCTGATCTTCTAACAAAAATATGTAACATGTCCTTAAGATCAGCCTCTGTACCAGAGGACTGGAGAATGGCCAATGTAACACCATTTTTTTTAAAAATGATCTGGGGGGATCCAGGAAATTGGAGACCGGCTAGCTTAACATCTCTTCCAGGTAAATTAGTTGAAAGTGTTATTAAAGATAAAATCAGTAAGTGTTGTGCCTCTTTCACGCTCCTACTCCCCTCCCGCCAGCCAGAACGTCAGGCACAGCTCATGGGTTTCTTTGTAAAGCATTATTGTGTAAAAAGCAGGGCAACTCAGGTGGTTGCAGAAAAGTGTTACACAAAAGTAAAGAAAGTACGTACTTGTTTTTTATCTTGGTGTATTTTATTATGTTTATGTTATTGTTGTTTTTTGTTGTTTTTCTACTGTTTTTGTAAACCGCTCAGGGAGCCTTTTGGCTGATGGGCGGTAAATAAATGTTTTAAATAAATAAATAAATAAATAAAGTAATTCAAGACCCTACATCCCGTCAATAGGAGGTCAGGAATAATTAACAGTTGATTCCGCACTGAGGAATTTTGCACATTCCCAACCTCAAACCAGAGAACCTTCTCCACCCCTAGGGTGGGTCAAAAGTCTTGTTAGCCAATCGAGCAGAGCAACGAAGAGAGGTCAGTTGTTCCTGCCTCTTAGGTGACGTTGCTCGTGAGGATCTGTCATGGAAGCTGGCTCCCCCTCCCATCAGAAGCTCTTCCTCCCCTCCCATCGGGAGCTCTCTTCCCAGGGATTCTTCTTCTACTCCCCCCTCCTCCGGCTGCAACCTTGACGGAGCAGCTGGGTCAGTGTTATCAAATGAGAGTGGCTCTGCTCCTAACTCCTCTTCTAACTCCCTCTCCCCTTCTGTTTCAGAATCCATTCCCACGGAATCTGGCCAGTGCAGTTTTGGAGTTAGGGAGTCAGAGAACTTGAGGGGCTGGGGGAGCTTGCCCCGACAGTAAGCATATAGAAGGACAAGCCCTGCTGAGAAAGAAGCAACATGGCTTCCACAAAGGTAAGTCCTGTCTCACTAACCTTTTAGAGTTCTTTGTGAGTGTCAATAAACATGTGGACAGGGGTGATCCAGTAGATATTGTTTACTTGGACTTCCAAAAGGCTTTTGACAAAGTCCCTCACCAAAGACTCCTGAGCAAACTTTGCAGTCATGGAATAAGAGAAGAGGTCCTTGAAGACTGAAGCAGACTGAAACAAAATTCACACCCTTCTGCACTGGCCAAATTCAATACACCTAATCCCAGCATGGAGAGAACCATGCTGTTAAAGATGAGAGGCCTGTTGGAAAACAGAAGTAGCAACCCTAATTCAGCACTACAAACATGGTTGAATATAGAGGGATTCAAAGCCAGACTTTTAAGAGTTAGGCACTCAAAGCTCTTGAATCTGCAAGTTTTGATTTCTCCTACATTTAATTTTTTTTTAAATGTATCTGAAGTTCTTTCCATCCTGTTTATGAAGAAATTTACAAATTTTAGTAAATCCTCATTGAAAAACAAACCAATTAAAATTCTCACCCATCCCTAGATTCTGCCAAGTTATATAAAGTTGTGCCCTCTTTGAACCAATTTTTTGTCCCACCTTCATTCATGGTGGTGGTGGGGGCAACAATTTCATTCTTTAATTGTGAACTCTGTCTATCTATCTATCTATCTATTGCTGAGTGCCCATCAATAAAACCATTAATTCTAAATTTAGTTTTTGTTTTTAATGTCTGTATATTTATATGTCATAATTTAGGCACCCCTTATTTCATTCCTTCCTTCTTTCCTTTGTTACCACTAAACTCCTAGTTATATTTTCAGTTGGCTAGTGGTGCTGTACAGGGAATTGTTTCTCTGGATCAAGGTTCTTTAGAAGCTCGTCAAAATAAGTTTCACATTTCAGGGCAGCATAATCCACTTCTAAATCAGGCTCATTAAATTTGACATTATGTGGCATGAGAGTTTTACTTCTATGTAATTCCAGAAGCCTGAGCAGCAGTCTCCGTTAGCTACCAAGAAACCCAGACTTAAGTTCTGTGCCCTTATCAACACATTCCTTCAGATACTGATCCCAGTAAAGTCCATTATGAGTGTATTTTCCCTGCCTCCATGTCTTTCAAAAGTTTCAGCAGGTATGTATTACAATGGCTTGCAGTGCATGGAGTTTCAATGAAAGGATTAGCCAGTAACGTTAGGACACAATGCTGTGCCTCTGTAATGCTTTTGCTGCCAAACAGTCATTAGAGATTTTACTCTAATTAGTTCGTTCACAATATAATAATATCCCATTAGGACTCATTATTGACTACCTAATCATCAGCCATTGAATGCAATGTCTTGCTATTTGAGAATGCCTGTCTTAAACGGTTTGTTCATTTGTGTACATATTCTACAGTTGCCTGCTGGTAAGTTGAGAGATAATGTCAGGAGTCACGGGTTGGATGTGTTTGCAATGTGTTTGTCTTCTCTCTGGTTGGGACAGCTGGTATAAGTCACTACTGGTGTTGTTTTGAAACAAGGGTACATATATCCCTTATTTTTGTACATTACATATGGTGTTTCCTTTGCTTCAGTCTGTCTGAATGTGAGCAGCCTTTTGCCTCATATATTTTTCCACCCATATGTTAAACTTATGAACGTTATGGCTCTTGGTTTTGGAAAATTATGCAGCCATAGCCTTGCAACTGCACAATTAATTCAGAATGCCTAGAAGTCTTTCTATAACTGCCAGTTGCACTGCAGAAAATGACTATAACCTTTATCTCAAGATTTCAAGGGTATTGTTTTCTTGTACACTTAAGATAGTTAAGCACATGTCAAAACATTTAATTATATTGCATCTTATTGATTTCAGCTTTTTTGCGTTGGCAGTGAAGGAAAGCTGGATTGGATTGTGCATGCAACCCTTTAAGTTGAATTCTGAACTTGAATGACAATGATGCACTTTGAATTCAGTTAAAGCATTGAGTTTAATGGGAATTAGCTGTTTTGTTTCCTAGTGCTGGTGAAAATAGGACTGTTTGTTAACCCATATAACCCAACACGGGGTGCTTCCAGACAGAGGGCTACAAGTATGAACACTCAAATGGCACAGTGCAGCTATTCCATCTTTTCTTCCTTAACTGCTTTTTAAGGTAAGAAAAAAGGTGGAAGAAGTGGTGGGAAAGCTACAAATTTAAGTCATTAGAATCTTGACCCCCTACAACATTCCATGCATGAGGCAGTGTGATTGCAAAATATAAGCCTAGTCTGGAAACAACCTTGCATGTAAACCAGCACAACATCTTCTCTTTTTATCCTTTCACTTTTACTGTTGTTTGTTGGTATTGTATAGCCTTATCGATTGTTGTATGCTGCTTTGAGGCTACTTGTATGCAAATGTGGAGTATATAAATACTGTAAATAAATCCATACACAAAATCTCATTTAAATCCAGATTAATCTGGTTTAAATCTATTTATTTTAGCTTAATTTAGCTGTTGTTCAAGCTTTAAGTGTCTTGACTACTCTTATTAGGAAGGGTTTTCCAGGCTCTGGTCTCTAGAGTGTATTTCTAAATGAAGAATAAGATTGATTGAGCCTTCCAGAAAAGTAGTGGGAAAGCCAATGCTACCAGCAATTTAGCTGTTTAGTTTCCATGGTTGCTTGAGCCACCACAGTTACTATATCAATCTACCCTAGCAAGAAAGGCAAATTTATGTAGCTCTGCTCTCTTTGAGCATACCCCTTTCTGCTTGGAGAGAGCTCAAAGAGCTGAGATTGGTGTAGGAATGCAACCTCTCCAACCAGCATGAGGTAATGCATGAAGTGTTGGGACGTGGACTAGGGAAGAGCCATTAGGCAATCTTTTTCCCATTGAGGGCTCAGTCATTCCTTCTTTCAGGCGCTACATGCCATAGCCCATCCTTTCATACACACACATACACACACACTTAATTCACAGCCCCTTTCACATACCATTATCCATTCACACACAACACCTCACTCACACACAGACACACACACTTCTCACTTACACTCTTCTCTTAATTATACACACTCCTTATCAATCTTGAACAAAGATTGAATCAGCCTACTCTGTTTTACAGGTTGTTGTGAAGGTACAATAGGATCAACTCCATCTATGCTCCCTTGACTTCCTTGAAAGAAGGATGAAATAAAAAATGTGATACGGTAAGTAACAAATAAGAATAGAGAAGTAACTGCTGAAACTGAAAATTATACAACGAGATTCAGATACCCTTATGCAGTGTTGTGTCTGTAGAAGGATATTGGAAGTATTACTGATGGATTCTGGGACTGCTGCTGGCGTACAGTCCTAGCAGCCCAGTAGTTATGGCCTGGGATCCAAGCATAAAGATGTTACAGCTTGATCCTAGGTGCTTCCCTAGGGGAAGAGCTCAGGATCACACTATTAAAGCAAACCAAAACATGTTTTATTTTTTCCAGGCATTTTAACTTGTGCAAAGCTCACTCTGTTTTTAATAATCTTAGGTGAAGGATCATAGTAGAACTCATGCCTTGCATGCAAAAGGTCCCAGGTCTGGGAAAGTGTTGCTTTTATCATAGTTACTGAATTCACACAATATGGCAACCTACCATGGGTAACCAGCCATGATGGGTTGTCATGCCGTTTAAACCCAGCACGGTTTCTGTGGCTTATTTTTTATGAACAAGCTACCCTGAGAACCCATGGCTTGCTTTAGGGTTGTTGATACCTATGGTGGCTTGTTGTGTTGTCCAAACCAGGCAGGGCAATTTTATCATGGATTGCTGGGAATGGCTAGAGAGCCACCTGGCTACAGCAGCAAAAAAACCCTGCTGCTCCTAGAGATCTTGCTCATGCTCATGCTGCCTCCAGCCTCCCTCACCACAAACTACCAGTGCATGCTCATATTCAGGCCTTGGTTCACCCAGCCCAGCCCCAACCCACCGTGTTGCATACGGCCAGGAAGGATCTCATATCACCGCTAGGAAAATTGCTTGAAGTTACTGAGGAAGGAAGCCTAAACTCACAGTTTGAGAGTTAAAGATGGGGATGTGGCCAGGTGGATCCAGATGCAAGCTAGGCAGACGTTTGCTCTATAAAATTGGCCTTAGTAATAGAAAGTCTGGGTTTTTTTTGCTCCTGAAGAGGTATATGCATTTGAAAAATAAAAATAAAAATCATTTTAGCTGGATGTAGATGTATGGTAAACCTTGTCTTTATTTTTATCTTCCATTTTTTCCCCTTCCCTCCCCTGCTACTGCAATTCTGGTTGACTTGAGAGAAACTGTTTGGTGTGACTGAGGCCTTTCAAGTTCTTTCCCTTTCATTCCCTAAAATGGAGGAAGCCCCGGATCAATGATCTTTTGGCTGAACTGACCTCAGACACACTGTGCTGTCAGCAGTGTCCTGATTCAAATGCAGAGCTTTGTCGAAGAACAATCTTTTGTTTAAAACAATGGCCTCATTTCAAAATGGAAGTTTCTAAAAAAAAGAAAGGAAAGAAAAGTATTTCAATGCATCTTCCAGTACAGCTCTGTCCTCTGCAAAGGTGTGAGTGAGCTAGGACTGGACGATAGTTCCCCCGAGCTGGCACAACCCCCCCAGTCACCACTCTTCAGTTCCATGGAGGGCTGAACCAGATGCCCATATATTTACCTTTGTCTGTAAACCAGAGGCGGAAGGTAGAATAATATTTTATTCTAAAAGAAACAAAACCCATCATCTCTCCCACCTTACTCCTGTGCTTTAAGCTGTTTTACTGAGCCTGGCTCCAGTACTTGCGGTGAGCTGGCAGGGAGAAAATGACTTAACAGCAGTGGAACACAGTCAGATAAAATGTAGAGGGGTGCAGATTTCAATCCCACCCCATACATGCTCTTCCCAGAATAAAAAGATAACCTCTACTCCTGCTTTATAGCTAAATGTGTGTGTGTGTGTGTGTGTGTGTGTGTATTTAATCAACTCACACATGTCTGGTTTCTCCCTTACTGTACTTTACATTGCACCAGTCAGTGCATAACATTTGTACTGTACCACACAAGGCCAGACTTTCACAGAAAAAGGTGCACAGTGGGTAGTCAGGTTAGCGGCATCCTAGCCCACCATCTCAGTATCAGGACCACTATTTCCGTTGGTGCAATGCTGCAGGCGGAAAACATGAGTGCTAACTGAAAACATCTCAGTATAGCTAAGGTACAGTCCCAGGGAACAAGAACAACACCCACCCACCCTCCACTGAAACTCAGTGCAGATAAGAAAGAAGGCAAGCCCAGATGGATTTGTATCTCATATTCTGGGCGATATCCAATCGTGTCATTCCGCAAACTCAGATAGTCCTAGCAGAGCTCTACTGAACCTTTCTGTTATGCAACCACTTGTGCACCCGCACTAGTGCAAATGTAGCTTTAGCTGGGTTCTCCTCTTGTGCATAGTTCGGAACCTAGTTTTTCCACTACTAGTGTGGCACCATTTAAGCTAGCCAATGACACAGGTGGATACTGCCCTCTGAAGCAAACTTTATTTATTTATTTATTTATTTAAAACATTTATTTACCGCCCCACAGCCAAAAGGCTCCCTGGGTGGTTTACAAAAACTTTAAACAAGAAACTCTGGGAATGTCACTTTAGTTCAGACCCCCTGACATTAAGGAAGGCTCAAATAATGTTTATAGTACTATGTACTGGCCTAGGAAGAATGTTATCATGTGGTCACTGAGCTCATTTCTCTGTCCCTATCCAATAACATAACCACTCTTTCTTCCCTACCAATTCCTCACTTCACAACCCCCTTTCTAAACAATATTCTTTCCCACCCTGATCTAATCACTATGCCACCAAACCATTCCATTGGCAGCTATGAGAGTGGCTGCTTGTTATTATTCCTGAATTTACTGTTCTTTTAATTAGTCTATTGTGGAGGTACAACTGAATAAGGATAAGATGCTGAGTGGCACCATTGCAAGCAGCGGTGCAGCCCTGGTAATTTTAGAAAGGCCGTAGGATCAGCTTGCTTAACAAAGTGGCTCTGCAGTGGGTATCAATTGCAGAGTGCTGGATTTTAGAGTTCACACTGATTGAGCAGACACCAATTCCAGCACTTCTATGAAGTGGGTGAAATTTTAATGTACACTGACAAATAATGATTGGCTTGCAAAATTGATCCTGAAATAGACAACATTGTTGGGGCCTTGCTTCATTTGTTTTTATCACCAGCTTCATCTTTCTAGTCTTTTCCAGCTCTTGTTTTCATTGAGCAATCTTGATAATGCATTGATTTTTTGCCAACCATACTCCCATCACTAAAATCACAAGTATTAATACTGCCAGATTTAATACAAATGAGTAAATTTCAAGCTTCTGTTTCAGAATATAAGAAGAACCCTGGTGGATCAGACGAAAGGCCTATCTATGTTCAGACTACTGATTGTACAGTGGCCAACCAGATGTCCACGTGAAACATACAAGCAGGGCATGAATGCAATAGCACCCTCCCATGTATTCCCTGACAACTGGCATACAGAGGCATACTGTCTCTGATCAGGGCCGGTGCTACCATCAGGCCAACTAGGCAGCTGCCTAGGGCGCAGGGCTAAAAGGGGCGCCAGAAACGCCTTGAAAAAAAAATACAGCGCTCTTAAGTGGGAAGGGGGGGCGCTAAATATCTGATCTTGCCTAGGGCACCAAACTGCCTTGCACCGGTCCTGTCTCTGATACTGGTGGTAATATATGGCCATCATGACTTATAGTAGCCACTGATAGCCTTATCCTTTCTTTGAGCATTCCTCAATATTCATTTAAGTGAGAAATGGATTTCCTGCTCCCTGCCATGCTGTCCAAATGCAGGATTTTAATTTTGTCAAAATTAAATTTTGCAACTTAATTTATGAATGCCTTGTGCAGGGTAAATTAAACAAACTCTATAACTGCTCAAAATGAAATGAACACAAATCTAGACTGTGAGGTTTTAAATTTTGAGATCTAAATAGTCTGCAAATGACATGGCTGTGATTATTTTATCTAATCTTGAATTGAAACTGGGAAATTCTCTCTCCTGATGTTCACAAGGAAGACAACTGAATTATGTCCTACGCTGTGAATGTGGGTATGAACTTGGCCACTGGAAGGAAGGGCTAGGGAAAGGAGCTTCTGGCAGGAAGGTGTGGACCTTCTGTCACTTATTAACTTGCTGATGTTTCCCTTTTTGAAAACAAAACATTCCTCTTAAAATTGCTTTTGTTGTTTCCCTTCTATTGTGTCTATTCTCTATTGTATTCTTTTTTGTGTCTATTGTATTCCTGTCCTACCCTGTTGTATGTGACAGTGATGAGACTGAAAAGCCCCAATTTTACCCATTTATTCACCACCCCGCTCCCAAATTGCTTAATTTGATAGTATGGCATCTCCCACCAAGGAGATGAAAGGAAGGGGGAATGCAAGTTACCTGGAGAAATTGACTGTCTTCAATATTTTATTTTCACTCTTTGGCTTTTGTCACCTTCTTAGCAACCACGACAGAACTATGATGAAAGAAACGTACAATTAAAGCTGAAATATTTAGGTGTGAACAGATTTAGTCCCACTTCAGCTAATTGAGTACCATTAGTATGGTAATAAAAGGACAAAAGTGTTTTTAAAAGATCCAGATTGTACTGATAGGCAAATAGTGCAGCCACACATAAGCCAGTAGCTTATGATGAGACAAGTTGCAATATTTATTTATTGCTCATATCTTAATTCCCATACTCAGATGAGAAGTACTTATTCTACAGCTGAAATAGCTTATCTTTTACTTCCATGCCATGCTGAACATGATGTGACCTTTATATTTCCTCTGGATTCAATCTTCTTTCTCAGATCTTCGTCTTCCTCAGCTGCATTGGGATTTGCTGCCTCTTCTGGCTAGGTCTCTCCTCCATTCTCTGACCTGATGACGACCTTTCACTGACATTATTCCTTCATTTCTCTGGATATTCACCCATTCACTCACTGTTCTGTTTATAGCACAGACATGACCACAGTTCTCACTGATAACTGTTGGAACTGATAAAACTTGACTGCCAAGACTAAGCAGCTGCAAAAGGATATGGTCTGTTCTACCTGGGGCTTATGATCAACGTGGGGGCAAACTAGACATTACAAGGAAAACAGAGGCTTCCCAACCCCATGTTCACCTTGTAATGCTAGCGCAGGAGTGGGTGATAGGGAACTTGCAGGTGGAATGAGGGTGCTTGACCCTTCCCCTGGCAGTAGATTCCCCCTTGCAAATACACCCACACCACCCTACATCATTTTAAAAGGTTTTCTCCCATCTGGGTGCTAAAATCAGAAGTGAGCCTTGGAGACAGAAAACTTAGAGGAGGATTGAATGGGTACAAGGACAACAGGTATGGATAGGGTAAAGCTCCCTTCACTGCTACTATTCTTCAAGTGTCGTCTACTTCGCCCCACCCACCCACCCCATTATCTCAGCGAATGCAGGATTGGGACCCTGCATCTGACAACATTATGTCCAGATTTGACCTCAGTCATTGCTGAGTTTCTTTCTCTAGTTTTCTCAGTGTTACCTGTGCATTTCTCAGGGATGTTGAAGAGTCCTTGGTCTCGAGTCATGAGTCGAGTCACAAGTCTTTGGACCCGAGTCTCGAGTCCAAGTCCTTGGTCCAAAATGGTGAACTCACGAGTCACGAGTCACTCCCAAAGCTGACTCCACGAGTCCCTATTAAAATCAATGGGGGGTTTTCCCAACAAAATAAGGCTACTTCAGATGTGTGGTTTAAATAAATTCTAGGCACAAGTGTGCCTTTTTATTCCAAAACTCTGCAACTGATTTTGGCAAGAACAGACCAGGCAGAAAAACCCAAAATAACCAGGCAGGCAGAGGAGGCAGGGAACCCCAAAGCAGGCAGGCAGAGGCCTTTGTCTTGGACAATTCAACTGTTGAACTGGTCAAGAAGAGACAAGGCAGGCAGAGGAGGCTGGAAACCCCAGAGAGGCAGGCAGAGGCAGCCAAACCCAAAATGTCTGAAAGGTTGCATTTTAGAAAAATGATTTTAAAAAATAAACTTGCTGTACTTCCTAAAACTTATCCATGTTGCATTTGAGGAACACGATTTTTTCTAAATGTTTGGCCCCCATTCTGGAACGGTGAGGTCTCATCCAAATTCCACCCTCACTGAACACCCGCTCCACTGGTGATGAACTTGCTGGAACCAGAAACACACTCAGAGCAGCCACACATAGTAATCTCAGGTCCTTCTTTTGCCTCTCCCAAGTATGCAACACATCAATCAAAATAAATCTTGACACACTGTTGGGGCTGCACTCCTGGTAGCCGTCCATAGTGGCCGAGCAGCGGCACACCTCGCTTCCATGCGCTCTTCGCCAGCAATCACGCTCCTCTCCACTCCTTCTGGCACAGCCCAGGGATGTTGAAGTGTCCTTGGTCTCGAGTCCCGAGTCGAGTCTCGAGTCCCATTAAAAATATTGGGACTCGAGTCCGAGGGGGGACTCAGTCCGACTCACGAGTCGAGTCCTCGAGTCCGAGTCCCCATCCCTGGCATTTCTCCCTCCCAATTTTAGGGAATTCCTGATTGCTTTCCCCAACATAGATTTCATAGATCGTAGAGTTGGAAGGAGCCTACAAGGCTATCGAGTCCAACCCCCTGCTCAATGCAGGAAACTAGAGGAGGGGTCTCCCATCCAAGTAATAACCAGGCCTGACCCTGCTTAGCTTTCCACACTCAGACAAGCTGAGCCAGCGTGAGCCACAGGCCTGTATACATATGTTCATGTTTGCATTCTGGCGTGTGAGTGTGTGTGCCACATGAATGGGCTACCAATAGTGTGGGTTGTCTCTTGAGGATATACAGTACATTGACCATAGTATAGAATTTTTAAAAAATTGATTCTTGTTTTTTTAGGGAACAGCCTTTCATTGTCTCAAGGTATACAGTCAGGACCTCGCAACTTGGATATGAAGGAGAATACCATGACAACTTCCACATTCTTTCACCTGCTACACCTTCCTCTGAATCATGCAAGGCCTTACAATGGTACAGCTGTGCCTGGCACCATAGCTCACTCAAGTACCTGACAGTTGAAAAGATCAAGGCCCTCTTATCATTAGCATCCTTGCACTATTTTAAAGCCATTTAGCACACATTTCCTTGCCAGACAATAGGACTGATGCATTCATGTACAAAATATATTATTACATTTCCCTCCCCACTCAGCCATTGTTTTGAGACCTTTGCACTGATTGTGTGTGTGTCTCTCTCTCTCTGTGTGTTTATTAGACAGATTTAGAGATGTGAGTCCATGGCAGAGTTCAGATGTGAAGCTGTCTCCCAGAACCAGCATCTAGCACTGTAGCTACTGGAACAGCACTGAATGCTCCCTGTTGAATAAAAGGCCACTGTGCAGAAAGGAAATCCATGATCTAAAGATTTTAGCGTAGCAAGTTGAAAGAATCATTGCACAGATTACATGGAAGCCTGGAAATACAGCACTAGTTGAGTAAGGGTCAAATACCGGAGCACCATCTGTTCCCAAGGGCCTAAGGAGCTCACAGCTGGTTTAATCAAATCCCCTGCATGCTTGCATTGCCTTTTCTATTCTCACTGAGAAGGCGGCTACCCTTCCACCCTGGTCCTGACATTTGATAGCATGAAACATGAGCCCCACTCCCCCATGATGTCATCAGGTTTCTCCTTGTTTGCTGTTGTCAGCCACATTTAACTTGCTGCTCCTTGCTGTCAAAGACTTTCCCGTCCACCATTTTCAAATCAGCTTTATACACTGGTATACTTGTACCAGATTTCCATGTAAACATTACACATGTAAAAGGGGAAATAATGAGTCAAGACAGCAAATATTGTATAAATTAGGGCCACATTTATTGTATAATCAAAATCTGTGAAGGGAAGAAGTGCAGGTCACTAACTATACATACGAGTGGCTAGAAGAGGGGTGGCGCCTGTAAATCGCCACACCCCAGTTTTACACCATCCTGGGGCTGAGAGGCCTTCCCACTGTCACCACCTCACGGAGCTGCGAAACTCCAAGCAGGTGAGGTGAGTCAGCCTCAAAGGCGATCTGTATTTGCCCAACTGGGCTGCAAAACCCTGAGTGGGGCACCTCAGGTCTCATCAGTCACCTGAAAAGTGCCATCGGATGCTCACCAACCCTAACCCCACTGCCTATTCCCGCACTTACCTGCCATGGTGAGAGTCAAGCCTCTGCTTAGTCTCTCATCCCCCACCTGCCAGGAACAAATTCCAGCAGGCCCCTTCACAGATTGGAAAGAAACAAATCATTCCAGGCCTTGGACAGATGCACACCGTCTGGCCTGTACAGCTTCCTCTGGGCCAAGGATATTGCAGGGTGAGGAACTACCCCATCCTCGGGTCCGAGGCCCCTACACACTTCTCTGTTCACTTTCTTACTCGCCCCGTTCAGAACTTTGGTGTCAGCTCCGCCCCTTCAACAGAAGCGCAGCAAAATACAGGGCCACAGAATGCAGACACCCAGCCACAACTGCTGTATGATTGCAAGGTCTGACAATGCTTGCAAAATCAAGGCCTTGCCTTAGAGGAAGCCTAAGTTATTTCTGCCCAAATGCAATACCAGCACTTGCATGGGCAGGCACACCAGGCCAGACCAGAACAAAGTAGGGATGTGTGAGGATTTCGTTCGGGGAGTGGGAATCTGGCAAACTCACTGGGCTCGACCCCCTGAGCTCCGTCCCTCCTACTTGTTTCCTTGGGTCGACTCGCGTTCTCCCGAGCCAAGCTGGGGAAGCAACTTCTGGGTTCCCAGCGGTACACTTTTTACATAGAAAACCATACTGTGCCCACACATGAGCACCTGCACCAGCCTTGTGCCACTCTGGTGATCTGCGAAGAAAAAAGGGGGTGGCCTGGAGGCTGTCCAACTGCATTCCATGCCAATCTAACCCTGGATGACGACAAATTGCCAGGGCCCCAGCTGGGACCCAACTCTTGACTTGGCCATTCTTCAACCAGCCAAAGACCACGCTGTGCCCATCATGAACACATGTGCCAGCTGCCCACCACTCCAGCAATCTACAGGAGAGAACAAAACATGAGCTCCCTGAATAATCACAGAGACAGCTGCCTCGTAATATTAATAAACTTGGAATGCACTAGGACCATGGCCTGGACCTTTCTGTTGTCCGATTCTGCAGTGTGCTCTGCACCTCTCTGGAAGAGTGCACTTTCAGCAACACCTTGGCCCAAACTATCATGAGCCTGCAAAGCCGCCTCCAGACACAATCTGTTAATCAGGAAAGTAACACGGGCAGTGCCCCATAAGTCAATTTGGACCTCCACAAATGCAGCTGTTCCAGTCTCAGTGCAAAAGCAATTAAATGTGACACGCAACACAGCGTTTAATGCGCTACTAAATGATAGCATTGCTTTCTTCAAAAACATGCAGCACTTTGATTACAAGTTAAGCTCAATCCTTTGCACAGCAGTCCTAAAAATATGTACTTGGAAACAAGTACCATTGGTCCCAGGGCACAGCCTGAACCCTGAAGTTACATGAGGCAGCCACCATGTCGAAGCCAAGCAGGGCTGGGTCCAGCCAGTGCCCAGAGGGGAGACCACCCAGGAACCACCCATAGCCACCCCGAGCACCACGACAGAAGAAAGGTGGGACACCAGTGTGACTAATCATCATCATCATCATCATCATCATCATCATCATCATCATCGAGGCTTTTAATAACTAAATGGTATATGGTGGGGTGGTAAATTGTTTTAGCGGTCATGTTTTATTAACTTGTTTTTAGCTTTTGTGATATTTTTAAAATTTTTATAATGCTTTTATTGTTTATATTTAATTGTATTTTATTGTACTTTTTAATTGATTGTTGTACACCATCCAGAGAGCTTCAGCTATTTGGCAGTATAGAAAAATGAATGAATGAATAAATAAATAAAATAATCTCGCCGGAGTGTATGTGTGTGAGTGTGCGTGCAGGTGCAAGCTGGCTCAGCCGCCCCTCCTCCCCTTCCCCCGCAGGAGACGCAAAAAAAGAAAAAGAAAAGGTATGGGCAGTTTTGCAACCGAGGGTTCTCTCCTCGGCATACTGTACTTCCGTGTATAAGACGACCCTCAATTTTTCGACTATCAATTTAAGGAAAAAGTATCGTCTTATACACGGAAAAATACCTAGGGATGTTACTTTTCGCTCGCGCGGGCAAAAATAAGGACTAGCCACCGCCATTGCTAGGGACAGCCAGGAATCAAGCACCATTAATTCAGGCACCGGCCTGTTCAGTGCCCCTATGAGGGGAGGTACCTCTGACCAAAAGGCCCAACAGCTGTTAAGCCCTGTTGCCCTGGTTTCCCCGCCAAAAACGTAGCGCGGGGGTTCAGCGCGCCGGCGCAGGGTCCTGTTGCATCAATTCCAGCGTGCCGGAAGTGATGCGACAGGACCAGCACGGGCGGCACAGGCGGCTTGCCGCAGAGAGGCGAGCCGCTGCTGGATCCAGGTAGGCTCGTGTGAGCCTCGTGTGGGCGTGAGCAGGCCAATTTCAGCCCGCTACACCCCGTGAGGTGAGACCGTACATCACTACATAGGATTGCACCCTTAATAAGTTTGGTAGAGCTGATTGACTTGTGCTGTACCATGTGATCATTTGTCCCAGCCCATTTCTTAATTAGGATTCTCCCCCACCATTTTTAATTAATTTATTTATTTGCAGTAGGAATGTTTTACTAGTAAGCAAACCCAAAGTCTTCCTCTAGGTATTTCTATCAGTGGTGCTGGATTTCTATCACAATTTCACAGATTTCAAAAGTCTTCCTAGGCAATTCTATCAGTGGTGATGAATTTCTATCAAAGTTTTGTGAGGGTGAAAGAATTATTTTAGCTTTTCAGAATTCCCCTGCCCCCTTACCGTTTCAAAAGGCACCACACACCAAAGTAAAGTAAACCAACTATTTATTTCTTGTCAGTTGAGTGGGTGAATTATGTGCAGCACTTCTGGTGAATATCAAGAAAAGGTATGATCCAGCCTTGTGTATTTCATGGGGTTTTGTTTGTGTTACATTTGAAGTCACTTATATTCAAAATCAGTTTAAGGAAAGAACAGAGAGTAAAAGGAGGCATGGTGATAACAGAATATATTGGATTTTGGTAATGTGATTGGGGTTTCTTTCTCATCCTACAGCTCACATCGCTGCAGGGACTTATAAAACTCTTTATAGATAGGAAAAGAAGTGGATTAAGAACCAGCAAAAAGAAGTAAGAATTTGAATTCCGTAGACTAGAAATGATAAAGATTAGATTGGTTTTGTTCTGTAGGATATACATATATATTTGGGTTTGAAAATTAAATAGTTTTTTGGGGGGGAGGGGAGAGATCAGTAGACTTTTTGTATCAAGCTTCATTTATTTCTCTGAAGGATAGTATATAAAATTTCTTGTCTGTAATATCACTTAAGGTGCACAAAATAAATAAATAAAGATTTTCAAGCTCACTAAAGGATTTAAGGAAGCAATTTTAGCAAGGATATAGGAATTAAAGATAGGTTGTCCAAAACTATGGAATTGGACATTATTCATAGAAACATCGACACCAGTTATTCTATTTCTTTTATATAAAAAGAAAAAAGCTGTTGATTTGCTTGTCATCAACACTGGTGGCAAATGGCTTTGGTTGTTTTTCATTTCTACTGACTTATTGAGTTCAGTGTTGGATTAGTTTTATTGTCATGCTGGATTACAGATTGCCTCTTCTAGATTAGTGTAGGCAGCTGGACTAATTCATTTGAAGCACTGGCAGTTTAATTTCATACTAAAGGGGTGCATTTTTGAAGAAAGATTTCTTCAGAACAAAATTTGAACCTTCCCAGAAGACTCAAAAAAGCTCAATACATGATTCAACCCTATTAAACAATTTAAATCTGTGGGGGCTAAAAATGTGTGAGAACCTGACAAGAAATGGAAGTATAATCACTCAAATATGTTGGTTGGGGATTTGCATTAGAATATTCAAAGCATGGCTTGAACATTCGGGTTGTGAATAGCTAGATCCTTCAGTACTACACAGGTAACTTTTATATTAATTCATGGGGATATACAAAATACTAAGGTGCTATACAATATGGAGAAAACTGGAAACCTTGTACAAATAGAGAAAAGCTCACCTAAACAAAATATGTATAGATTTGTTTTCTATAAATGCCATTATATCTGATGAAAGAAAAACACAATAGCCTTATGTATTCTATGTGACATGGAACCCCACAGACAAGTAGCTTGTCCCCAGTGCTGGCTCCAGGTGTTGAGGACCCTTGGGCAAGTTGCTGTCAGTGGGACCCCTACCTGAATAGGTGGCCCACCTCCTCCTTGCAGCCCACTCACCTGCCTGCTTTATCTGGGACCAATTTGTACCACTGCCAAGCAGAAGAGCAATACTGCCAAGCACTAGGCAAATAAAGGTTGTGCTCTATCCTCTCTCTCTGGTCCCAGCTTGCATACTTGGAGAAGGCAGGTTAACAAGTAGTGACAACAAGGAGAAGGAGCAGGGACAGGAGGATCCACGGGTTAGCCATTGGGTCCCTGCAGGGGGTATCGGCCTCCGCAGATGCCCAACAATGCCTACCCCTGATGCAGGGCTGCTTATTTCCATTCCATTCCCTCAGTGCTAGACACATGCCGTTACAGCATTTTTCATATATGAATTCAACATGGAAAAGCCAAACATGGAGTGCAGAAAAAATGTGGTAAAGCCTCACTATGGATGCATGCACCTACCTGCCTGCCTGTCACTGTCTCAGAGGTGTAACTTAAGAAAGAGATGCTGACTGGGTATACCAGCAGAATCCTTAATCTCTCCTGAGTACCCAGCACAAGGTACAAACAATCAAGATTGGCAGTTGAATGGATAGGAAAGATAGAGAGGGAAACAAAAATCCTATACGGCAGCTTCCCTCCCTGAGCCTCCAGTCTACGTTGGTGCTGCACCGAGTACCAAGGAGGACAGAGCTGAAAGCGACTATCCCCCCAGCCCCGGTTCCCCTACCAGGCCTCAGTAATACACATCAGGTCAGTCCTCTCATCCATGAGGAGATTTTGTTTTGGATTGTTCTGGCACTCTGCAGCATCATCACTAGATTCAAGGGCAAGCCATTAAGGTAGCCAGGAACCATCTGGTTAGAGAGAGAACCAGAAGAGGGGATAGGTGTGATGTGCCTACGCTCTTCTTTTTAACTGACCCATTAAGCTCCCAGTGCCACACTCCCTGTCCCCATCATGACCACACTAATAGGGGCACCACTCCCCCAGGTTATTTCATCAGTTTACCAGGCACATGTTAAAATGACAATATAAAAAATAGAGAGCCCTGGCCCTTGGTGCAACAACTAATCATGAGCAGGCACTAAATGATTTTGAATGTCCCCAATTGCTCCACTGTTTCCCCCTGTGGCTGCTTTCTGTTGCTGTTGTTGGTTGCTGGGATATATTGCACTGAATGGCTGTGAAGTTCCCAGCTCTGCTGGCCTCTGTATCTCTGCTGAAGCAGACAAACAAGGCTGAGGAGGCAGAAGGTGGAAATGCCTCACTAGCAGTAATATTCCTGTTGTACAGCCTACTTTTCCCAGAGATGCCACAGGCTCAGAGTTAAAGGCCAAGAGCCCTCTGGCTTGTGCCTTTCAACTCATACCAAAGGCTCGCACCTTTACCAATGAGCATCCTTTAAATACTGGAAGGGAAGGGGAAAGAGAGACTGACAGGCAGCATCAGCCAGGTGCCTCAAGATGGAATCAGGCCCCCCTCCTCCCAGCAGGCTCCACCCCAAACAGAGTCCCTGCCAAGGAGCTGCCTTTAAATACCTAACCCTGAGGGGAGGGGAAGAGAGAAAGACAAGTTGGAATCAGGCCCTCCTCCCCGGAGGCTCAATCCCAAATACCCCAGGTTATATACTGAACATCCTTGCTCCTTGCAAGTACGTAAGTTGAAGATTCTTCTTTAAGACTGTTTAGCTTAGGTTACTTACTTTTGTTTCTTTTTACTGCTACCAATCTATTTCCCCAACCATTCTTTATATGTCTATTTCTAATCATACTAAAGCTTCTTCATTTGGAATCTGGGCTTTGACTGTATATTTTTGACAACTCGAGGATCTTTGCCCTGCATGACAGAACTCATTTTCATGCTGCATGCTTGGACCAACAGGAGTTAGTAAGACTGGAAGCTGATAGATTTTGATTTTACTGTTGCCTTGGTGCCACTGGATTTCCTTGTGGTGTATGCCAGAAGTGGAATATGATAACGTTCAAACATTGTTTGGAATATTGTTATTCATCGCTATAAATAATAAATTCAGTACATAGATTATTTATATCAATTTCTAGTAATATACGTATATTATTTGGTTATTTCTTATGTCTGAGAAGAGCATGTTGAAATTATGGAAATATTCAATCACACATCTTGTTTAAAAGGAAGATGAAGTTTTAATGACTTTCACTCTAAATAGTTGTCCTTATTATAATCAATTGATCGAACCTAGACTATTATCAATATTATGCTATTAATGACTTGAATGAATTACAGTAATATATGTGTGTATTCCTGTAATCCTGTTCTGCAGAGAATGTTTGACTGCCTCAGGTACTCACCATTCTCTCTAAATGTCAGTAAAAATTAAGAGAAATTGTGAAAAAATGAAAAAAAAACTGGAAAAAGAAAATAGGACAGAGGAGGACTGAGGCAGGTAAGTGCATGCATGGCACTTGAGATTCCAAAGTTGATTTGATTTATTATTTTCATCCTGCTTTTCTATCCATGGACACATAATAAAGAGTGTGGAAACATATTTGTATGAAGGACCGTAGACCCATGGAAAAAAATCCATTGGGGCTGGAACCAAAAGTGGGTGGAATTTGCAGCATGGCAGGATTGCTTGGTTCCAGTTGAGTGAAAGTACAAGCAGGGCCGGCCCAAGATATTTTGCTGCCTAAGACAGGGCAGCAAATCCCCCCCCCCTCACCCAAGTTCAATATTAACCAATGCCAGCCCAGCTATTCTGGCACCTAAGGCAGAAAATCCCACAAGTACCTCTCCCCTGCCTGGCAGTAAAAATATAATAATAAATGAAATAACAATCAATTTGCTGTCTTTTCAAGGCATCCAAATCAGCTCTGCTTGAGACAGCTACCTCCTTCTGCCTAAAGGTAGGGTCTTCCTCCCATAGAAAGGTAGCATATAGCACAATTTAAGGCATATTTACTCTTCCACTATGTTCAGTTGAGATTACTCCTAGGTAAATAAATGTGGAAAGGACTGCATTTAATCATTTAAGTTTTGATTTAGTTTTGATTTATGATTGTATGATTGTAACATTGCTATTTGCCCCAAGCCCTTGGGATAGGCTATATAAAATAAATAAATTTGCCACTTGCAAATTTAATATGAGAAGTGAGATAGGAAGTGTAATAAAAACATTTTAAAAACCAAATATAGACTCTGCACAATGTACTTTTCCAATTCAATTGTACAGATGCAGGCATGCAAAAACAAAACAAAACACCGCAAACAATTTCTCAAAATCTCAAATTCAAGAAGCCAGCAATGTAATTATATAAAGAACAAAAACATCAAGTTCAAAGGAGAGGAAAACAAGAGTCAAGCATTTCATAGCGTAATGGAAAGATAATACAATTGTATGTAGACAAGTGGGCCCTGCAACAAAATTTTGCAGTGTGTAATGCTCCTATTCAGGGTTCCAGGCAGCCATCCCATCTTCCAGGATTCTATTCCCCCTCTTCCTCAGTTTTACATTACATTTTTCATTGTTGTTCTTTTCCTTGTTTCCTTAGGTTGTTTTCCCTAAAGATTCTGTATACTTCTACAAAACATGGAATTCCCTCAAGCTTGCTGATACTTGACTGTTGTTGTAATTTATATCACTTAGAGAGCAATCGTATACATATTTACTCAGAAGTAATTCCATTGAGTTTAATGGGGTTTACTTCCATGTAAGTGTGCATAGTATTGCAGCCTTGGGTTTTTAGGTGGAACTGTGTATATCCAGATATTGACTGGGTTCAGACAACACGATAACCCACACCCAGGGTTGAGTGTGGATTGTCGTTGAACTGTGGGTTGTTGTTGAAACATGGGTTATCGTGTTGTCTGAACCCAGCCAAGATAACAAACCATGGTGAACAACCCACAGTTCACATCCCAACAATGTGAGTTCTCTTTTTTATGGTTAACAAGCCATGACTTGTTACTGCAGCTGGGTTCAGACAACATGATAACCTACAGTTCAACAACAACCCACAGTTCAACAACAACCCACACTCAACCCTTGAGTGTGGGTTATTGTGTTCTCTGAACCCAGTAATTATGTCAAATCAGTGCTAACTTTTGAACGTGCAGCATGAAACAAGGTCCTCTTTGTATGAAGGAAATATATTTCTGTTGAACAACTTTAAACTATTTTTGTGTGTGGAAGTTAATGGAGATTCCACCTAAATGTATAATTCCCAGTGTTGGATTAAGAATTCTGGTAGCTTGTAAGGCTCATAGTTTATTATGAATCCCCAACTTCTATGTAGAGTCCAGTGCCTCCACTCCAACAGTTTAGGTGAGAGGGAACTGAGCCAGATCTTTTAGCTCTATTTATCTATCTTTGCAGGACACAGTACAAAAAATAAAAAATCAAGTGGAAATGTGAGCAAGTTTCCAGATAAGAGCAGGAAGTCTATATTTGCAGGATCAGTGCCATAAGCAAGTTAGCTAACTGGTGTTCACTGAAGGTACCTACCAGCTCTTGAAACACTTATTTATTTATTATATTTATACCCCGCCTTTCTTCCTGCAAGGAACTCAAGGCAGCTTACATAATCTTCCTCCTCCTCTCCATTTTATCCTCACAACACACCACAAGGCTTCCCTTGAACACTTTCCAGTCTTTTCTAATGTCATCATTTATCAGTAATTCGTATATATTGATCAAAGGCATTTGATAGTTCTTGAGATTTTCTTGTAAATGGCCAGGGTTTTGTTCGTTTTGTTTTACATTTCCCACCTGCTTCCCAAATTGTTATGAATTGCAGGTAAATACCAGTGTTCACTTAGGGATCAGCAAATCAGTCTATTTTCAATCTGTGTTACTTTTACATGTTTTTATCTTTAATTCTGTTCTATTCTGTTTCTGCAGAAGAGTACTTGTGGCATGAAAATTCCTTAAAGGACCTTTGCCAATCCCTCTTGGGGAACCTGTGGCAAAACACCCCATTAGTCTGGATCTAAGCCATTTACATATAAATGCATACATATACATATGCATGCACCCTGCTTTAAAACATTCCCTAAATTAAACATATGCAGAAGCAGTCATCTGCAAATTTTAAAAATTCCTCTTAAAGCACAAATGTAATTTTCTTTTGGAATACATATTTCAATGCATATAATTTGATACACATAGAGAGCAATCCTATGGTCCCCGGAGAGCACCCCAGGGTCCATAGGATTCTTCAGAGTCTCCCCTCCAAGGCTGTAGATTTGGGGCAGAATCCAACATGCCCCTGCCATTTTTTTCCCACCCTGCCAATTCCGTTGTGCAAGTGGTGAGTCCTGACAATCGCATTGCACAAATGGGACCCACCACTTACAGAAGGGAGATTTAGCACTTCTGCTAATGCTAATTTCTGGAAGGAAACAGGTCAGTGGACCGCCCTTATGCAAGCTTCACCAACCTGCCTCCTTCCAGAAATGAGCATTTTCACTCATTTTCGATTGCTCTGGAATTGCTAAAGTGTCATTGCTCAAGTGGCGGAGACTGCTTGAACAATGCAGTTGGCAGGACAGAAGAGAATCGACATGGACAGAAGTGCCCTGTTGGATTCTGTCTACTACTACAACCTAAGGAGTGGGACTCCAGAATTTGATCCCTCCCTCTGCCCCATCTCCCACCCCCTTGCATCTGCCATGGAAAGAATCATCCCAGGTACATTACAAGGTCACAAAAGCGGCCATGGAGGACCTCAGAAAGGTCTGAAATGGGACATTGCACTGGGCAGGAAGGAGAGGAGAGAGGAGGGCTCAGGATACGAGAAATCCTATGGCCTCTCCAGCCCCAGCCCTGCCCCCACTAGTGTGCCTCCACTAGATGGGCTCAGAGACCCATCTAGAGGGGAAAAACAAAGGAGAATGGAGAGGTGAAAATTGTCTCTGTCACTCCTCCTGCCTTGTCAGCACACAACCCATAGGACTGCACCCTTAAACTGCTGAGAATTGTGCCACAACAGTCCGAGAAGTCTAAAATCTGGTGGAAAGTAAGTTTCAATCCGCACATTAGTATGAGAGGTGTGGATCAGTTCATTCCATAGAGGAATTCACAAATATCAAATGCCTTAAGCATCTCTACATTCCTTGAGCATATATATTTATCTGTATATGATTCAGACTTAGTTAAACTTTGGTTCCATGGAAATCAGTAGGAAAAGTTAGTCATGACTTAAGTCCCATTGAGTTTAATGAGAACTGTGTTCAGCTTAGGCTGCAAACCTACACTAACCTAAGTAGACATACATAGAATTGCCCCATGTAATGGGAGTCGCGGAAGATGGCAAGGAGTGTAGTGTGTTGCCCAGCAGTGCTGCCTCGATGCTCTGTATGATGCTCTGTATACTTTGTATCTTGCTCTAGCAAGGCACGATGTTGCTTTAATTGCTAGCCTGTGAGTTGCCTGCTGGCCAACAGAATGACACTGCAAAAAAGAAGCACAGCTGTAATCATTCAAGTGCACGATCTGCTGCTCACATAGCTGCCTGCTCTCGTGATATATAAGGTGGAAAGCTTTTTAATCTCAGCAGGCTGAAAGCAAAAAGTAAGGTAATTACAACCTCCGTTGTGGAACTTCAGTATGCTGATGATAATGTGGTCTCGGCACATTCAGAGGATGATCTCCAAACTATCCTAAATGCTTTTGCAGAAGCATACGAAAAACTTGGTCTCTCACTTAACATCAAAAAAACCAAAGTGCTTCATCAGCAAGTGCAAGCCAATCCTTTGGTGATGCCATCTATCCAGCTTGGCGGGACAATACTGGAAAATGTCGATCATTTTCTCTATCTTGGCAGCTATCTTTCTGTTACAGCTAACATCGACAGTGAAATCCAGCATCGTCTGAGCTCCGCAAGTGCCGCATTTTCTCGAATGAAACATAGAGTGTTCGAGGATCGGGATATTTGTAAGAAGACCAAAACACTGGTTTATGAAGCCATTGTATTACCAACTTTATTGTATGCCTGCGAAACATGGACTATCTATAAACGTCACTTCCACCTCCTTGAAAGGTTTCATCAACGTTGCCTCCGGAAAATCCTGCAAATTACTTGGGAAGATAGGCGAACAAATGTCAGTGTACTGGAAGAAGCAAAGACTACTAGCATTGAAAAAATGATCCTTCAACGCCAACTTCAGTGGACCGGTCATGTTGTTCGAATGCCTGACTGCCGTCTCCCAAAGCAGTTACTTTACTCCCAACTCAAGGATGGAAAGCGGAATATCGGTGGTCAATATAAGAGGTTTAAAGATGTTCATAAGGCTAATCTAAAAAAATGCAATATAAACATCGAAAACTGGGAAGCTCTGGCCCATGAACGATCTAAATGGAGGTTGGCCTTTCACAAAGGTTCCATGGACTTTGAAGAAGCCCGAGTGCAAGGTGAAAGGGAGAAACGTGCTAAGCGAAAAGCACGTCAAATGAATCCTTTACAGGACCATCTTCTATCTGGTAACCTGTGTCCTCACTGTGGGAAGCTGTGTGGATCTAGAATTGGCCTCCACAGTCACTTACGGACCCATCGCTAGAGTCTACACAATCTTCTTTAGAATCTCCTCCTTTTATCCCGGAAGACAATCTTACTCGGTCACGAGTGATCGCCTGATGATGATGATGCTGAAGTTGGAAGGAGTGAAAAGGAGCAGAAGAAGCTGTTTGAAGAGCCCTGCTGAAGCCCAGTGCTGGAAGCTGACACCTAGGCGGAGAACTGCTGGATTTTGCATTTCGGTTGGTTAGAAAGAGTACAGTGACTGTGTTGCTAAGGGGTGGGACTTCCACCAGGGAACTTGGGGGAAGGCTGATAGCATTGTTGTATCTCATGCTCAGCTTTACAATAAATATGTTTGGCTTTGACCTCCCAGAAGAGTACTTGTGGCATGAAAATTCCTTAAAGAACCTTTGCCAATCTCTCTTGGGGAACCTGTGGCAAAACACCCCATTAGTCTGGATCTAAGCCATTTACATATAAGTGCATACATATACATATGCATGCACCCTGTTTTAAAGCTCAAACCTATGCATGTTGTTCAGAAGTCAATATGCATATGATAGAGGTGCATGCACACAAGCATTCATTGTATTCAGTTGGCCTTGCTCACAGATAAATATGCATAAAGTTAGAGCCATGCACCACAGTCCTGTGTATATTTATTATGAAGTCGGTCACTCTTGTGTTTACTTGAGCTTATTTCCAGTTACTTGTGCATAGGATTGCAGCCATAAGCACACAACAGCATCTGTTAAAGTTTTGAATATTTTAATGCAAGGGTCTATATTTGGCTTGAACCCAACTGATCTATTAAAACCCCATTGACTTTAGTCAAAAGACTACATCACCTTTTACTACTCACAGCAAAAGAAAAGTCTAGTAGCAAAATGTTTGCAACTGCTGCCTGGTTGATTGGTTTAAAAGGTAAAATAGAACATGAAGGGTAGGTTTTCTGAACTGTGTATAAAAGATTCAGTACAAATCCCATGATTAGTTTACAAGATGTGTGGGTGTTAAGTAATAACAAGATTCCTGTGCATTCTTTTCTAATATGCTGCTGTACAAATTTACACCCATGCATTCATTGAGTTTAGACAGTGAGAAGTAGAATTGGATTTTCAGTTCTGCTGTGCAATTAGAATCAATGTCATTTTCATCCTCCATCTAGAGTACTTAAAACATATTAAAGAAGGGCACAGAGGTTTGATTCTAAGTTAGTTTCTCAACCAGACTTTGCTGTTATATAATATATCATTGACATTCAGACCCCAAATGGGCACCATCTTTTATGCCTGATAACGTTTAAGTATGTGTTAAAGTTTATAGCGATCTACATGCCATGTATGCTCTTCCCTGCCTTGTTGGGGGAATTTTAATTTGGGCTGACCTTTTACTGAATGTGCATGTGCAAACAGCAACAACTTTCCAACCCATCATATCCTCCCCTGCCTGCCCCCGCTCAGCCTATTGCTTGCACCAATGTCTAAATATTTGGCACTCTCCAGCATGAATAAAGCATGCTGTGATGTTTGACCCTTTCAACCAGGATACAGAAGAATTGGAAAGAATACAAAGCACAACCAGAAAATACTTAATGACCTCAAATGTTTTCTAACTGAAAGTGACTAAAAGAAAAAGACTCTCCAGTCTGGGAAGAACATTCCTGAGATGAATATGATAAGGCCAGGAAGAGCAAGCATGTTGTTAGGAAAGCAAATAAAAGTGTTGCATTTTTTTTTCTTTTCAATGTGGCAGCATCCAAGGCACCTCTCAGAACTGACAGGCAGCAATTAAAACAACATGATAAAATACCTTTATGGAGAAGCACATCATTAATCTGTGGCTTTATGAAGTTGAGTCGATTTAAAAATGGCTAGAGAATTTTATGGAAAGTTCAGCCATAATAGGCTATTATTCAGGATCATCAGGGAAACACAATATAATGTACTGTGTACCTGCAAAGCCACTGAACAAATGAAACAGCATGTGAACAGGACATCAGGGTCATTTGTTCCTCTGAACACCCAAAAACTGGTTTCCCTTCCAAGGGTGTTTAATGACAATGAATATTAACTATCATGCTTAGAAAATTCTGGCACAGCCAAGGTAACTGTTCCTTGAGTTTTCACAATGGATTGGTGATTTGTGGAAGGGCTGTGCTTTGAATGTAAAAGTTCCCAGCTTCAGTACTTGGCCTCTGCTGGTAGAACTGGGAAAGACTCCTGTGCAAAACCCTGGAGAGCCACTGCCAGTCAGTGTACGAAGGGAGAAAGAGGAGGCTTCAGGGGAGAAGCCGCACCTTGAATTGCACTACAGTAATACCTTAGATTGAGAGCATAATTCGTTCCGGAACCGTGCTTGTAATCCAAAACACTCATATCAAAGCGAGTCTCTGGCGGGTGTGAGCGGGGCCGATTTCGACCCGCTACTACGCCCGCTCGAGGCGAGCGCGAGCGGTCACATCCCTACACTTGTCTTGTAAGACGTCGCTTGTTTATCAAGTCAAAATTTATTAAAATTTTTTGCTTGTCTTGCAAAACGCTCTCAGACCAAGTTACTTGCAATCCAAGAGGTATTACTGTATTTCACTTCTCTATGCCTGATGACTCCACCTCCTCTGTGCACATTGGTTTCTTTTGCAGCTAGCCCACTCTTGTCTCTCTCCAGGGCCTGGGTGGAAAAATTACCACCCCATCTACCAGCAAAGCTGGAGGCAGGGAAATCATCGCCAGCAGACTCACTATAAGGCAACTTCCTAATTCCATAACTCCTTGCACAAAGTAGCTGAAACAGAAGGAATTTCCTATACAGATGAACATTTTTTAAAAAATTTGTGATACTTCCATACCACTTAATATAATAAAATCCCTAAGTGGTTCACATATAAATATTGAAATCACATTTAAAATACATTATTAAAAACAATTCCAATTACAATAATAGTACAGAGCAATACAAGGAGCAGTAAGATGGAGCTGCATGGTTAATTACAATAAATCACAAGCCAGGGAAAGCCTGGGTGAACAAGTGCATTTTCAAGAGGTGTTTGAAACATGCCACATTTTCTGCCTCCCAAACTACACGGGGGAGGGTTTTCCAAAGGGTGGGTGCTGCTACTGAAAAGGCCTTTTCTTTATGTCCATAGGAGGTATTGAAAACACACAGTCTTGAAGGAAACCATTTATAGGATTGACAAATGTCATGGACATAGAAGTACCTGTATTCTTTTTTTAAGCAGATGTTTGGATGCTCATTATGGACAAAGCCACAGATCACTTTAGATTTCTACCTGAAACTCTTTTTTTCTAAGTGTGCATTGTGGTATTAATTTTAGAGGTGCAAACACTACAGGAAAACTCTGAAGACAAGAGTGTTCATGTATAAGCAATATTTTGTACACCATTGACAGGCTCTTGACAACTACCTACTGTGCTAATTAACACAAGCTAAAGAATTCAGAAGAGCATTCTTTTATTTTTATTTCAATTCTCTGTGATTCCAGACAGTGGACATCTACTGTAGAAAGTCAATTTGGTTTTTCAGGGTTTTTTTTCCAGGAGGAGAATTATTGCTCAATAGGAAACCTAGGGAAATTCAATTAATTAGGAAAAGAAAAGAAAGAGGCTGTGTCTAGAATTAAGAAAATGGCCTGTAACTGTAATGCATTTGACATATTCACCATTAGGCATTTATAATGAATAAAAAAAGCAAGTGTGAACTGCACACCTTGCTGATAACAAATTTTAAACATCAGAAGTTATAAATCTCTCCATCCCCCCCCCCCCCCCCCCGGTATGATAGAAGAGGAGGAGTATATGAACATATATCTTGGTAGTATTCGGAGGCATTTATCGTACGTGCTTAAATGACATCATCGTCAATTTCCAAGCAATTCAGCTTAGTGAGCATTACAGAACACCATACTATCTCTGCAAATTTGTTGGCTTCCTGATCCCTCATAATAAAAAGCATTATTACATAGTTTCTATAAAATAAAATATAGATAAAAAAAGATAATTGACCCTTTTGATGTGACAGATGGAAAGGGTATTCTGCTGTTCACCATGCTTGAATCTTTTTAAAGGAAATTGAGGAATTTTCATAATTGGTGCAAGATACACAGGTTATTATGGTTATTGTGGCTTTTAAATGTTGTTTTTAATGTTTTACTATGCTTTTATTTGGTTGTTTTATGTTCTGAAATTTTTGTAAACTGCCTTGGTTGGTTTCAGAAAAGTGGTATAGAAATACAATAGAGAAATAGATAGATTTATTTATTATATTTATACCCCACCTTTTTTCCTGCAAGGAACCCAAGGCAGCTTACAAATCCTCTCCATTTTATCCTCACAACAACCCTGTGAGGTAGGTTAGGATGAGAGTCAGTGACTGGCCCAAAGTCACCCAGTGAGCTTCATGGCTGAGTGGGGGCTAGAACTCAGATCTCCCAAGTCCCAGTCCAACACTGTAACCATTACACTACACTGGCTTTCAATGTCTTTCCTCCAGTTTCTACTTCTGTTGCTGTTTTCCCAACATCAGGGTTAGAGATTACTGATTGAACCCAATGTTTCCTCTAGCCAGTATCCTTGTTGCTGCTTGAGTGCATGTTGTTGGCACCTGATTGGATACAACCCATGTCATCCCTAATGATGAGCTGCAATCCCCCTTTCCATACGTACACACAGCACGCTGGTACAATTTTTACAATGCCGCTAATGATTTTTTTCACAAAGTGGAATTCAGTTGGATAGAGATATGGTGCTTTTAAGGAGTAAGCATGTGTATGCCAAAACACAGGCCTCTTGTACAAGGCACCCCAACACTTGCAGGTCCCACACTTGTCCCATTCATCCCCGTCCCCAAGATGGCAATCGGTCTTAGAGACAGTCCTTTATTGGTGCAATCCACTTGACCAGTGAATTGCTCCCTTGGAGGCAATCAATGCCCAGCAATACAAAATCACCATCCAGTTGTGTCATACAAAGTCCGCTCAGCAAAATCCCACAAACATGGCAGAAATCCAAGGATGAGGGAAGTAGTTCAGAATGATGGAGCATTGTCACCTACAATGGGCCTGTGGAACTACCTGAGTTTACAGTATATACAGTGAGAGGAGGCACTACTAGGAGTCACTGTCTGAGATTGGATCCTGACATGGAAACCAGCTCCTCAACCTATGACTTCTCCGGACAGGGCATTTCTGTCTGCCCTCTTTTGCTGACACCTTACTAATAGACCCATCTCAGAAACCCCCTTCCCTGGAGAGACTGCCTCCTGTTGCTCAGTTGCCATGGATGAAGTCCCTGACTGATAAGGGTAAGCTCTGTCCAAGGCCAAGTTGCCCAGCTGAGGAGAGTTAACTGACTCGGTCTCTATTGTCTCTCCCTCCCCCTGTTCACTGGGCGGTGGGAGGCCTGGCATGACTGCAGCGCCTCGTCTCGAAAGCCCCACAGCTGGAGCTGACTCTCCCAGCTCTTCGGGGCCCAGATAGTTTTCTCATCCATCCTTCCAGTACTTGGAAGAGGCATAGAAAGGGAAAGAAAAATACTCCGAGTGAATGACTGGCTACGAAGGTGGAGCCGACGTGAGGGATTTGGATTCTGGGACCACGGGCTACGCTTCCTGGAAGATGGACTGCTGGCAAAGGATGGGTTGCACCTCACAAGGACTGGGAAGAATGTGTTTGGCCACAGCATGAGGAACTTAATCAGGAGGGCTTTAAACTGAATCCAACAGGGGAGGGAGACATAAACTCGGGGGTACCAATGGAAGAAGGCCTCTATGCCACAATGGAGAGAACAGCTCCAGCGGTGCCCATTGATAGTCTACCACAAAATGTAGGGGGAAAGTCGGACTATAAAGCACATAGTCTTCAATGTCTCTATACTAATGCCCGGAGTATGGGCAATAAACAAGACGAACTTGAACTCTTGATACATGAGGGCAAGTACGACTTGATAGGGATAACTGAAACCTGGTGGGATGACTCCCATGACTGGAATACAGCAATTGAAGGGTATAACTTGTTCAAAAGGAACAGAAGCAACAGAAAGGGAGGTGGAGTTGCACTGTATGTTAAAAATACGTATCTCTGCACAGAGATACAGGAAGAGGAGCTTGGCAGCCCCATTGAGAGCATCTGGGTTAAAATAAAGGGGGCAAAGAATAAAACGAACATGGCGGTTGGAGTCTACTACCGACCACCCAATCAAGGAGAAGACGAGGATGGAACTTTTGAAAAGCAAACTGCCATTGTTTCAAGGAGGCACGATGTGGTAGTAATGGGGGACTTCAATTTCCCTGATATCTGTTGGGAGACTTATTCAGCCAAACATGGCCCCTCCAAGAAATTCCTGAGCTGTGCTGCTGATAACTTCCTCCTACAGAAAGTGGAGGAAGGAACTAGAGGATCGGCTATCCTTGACCTGATTCTAACCAACAGAGACGAGTTAGTGGATAAAGTGGCAGTTTCGGGAACTCTGGGGGAAAGTGACCATGTTATACTTGAGTTCTTGATTCTAACAGAAGCAAAAGCTGAGTGTAGCCAAACACGTACCCTGGATTTTAGGAAAGCCAATTTTAACAAACTCAGAACAATGATTAGTAAGATCCCATGGCATGTGACTCTCACGAGAAAGGGAGCCCAGGAGGGGTGGGAGTTTTTAAAAAAGGAAATTTTAAAGGCACAATTGCAAACAATTCCCACAAGGAAAAAAGGCAGAGGGCAACAGAAGAAGCCAATGTGGCTTCACAATAAACTCAAAGATGACCTGAAAACAAAAAAGGACACGTATAGGAAGTGGAAGGAAGGACAGGCTACAAGGGAAGAGTACAGGCAGGTAGCACAGAACTGCAGGAATAGTGTCAGGAAGGCTAAAGCTGAGAATGAGCTAAGGTTAGCGAGGAATGCTAAAAGCAACAAAAAAGCTTTCTTCAGATACATGCACAGTAAAAGACAGAAGAAAGAACTGGTGGTTCAACTACGCGATGAGGATGGCAAATTGATAACAGAAGACAAAGAAAAGGCAGAAGTGTTCAATTCCTACTTCGGCTCGGTCTTCTCCCAAAAGAGGGTCTATGACCCCCCTGGCAAACCTGAAGTGCAGACTGAAGGGGCAGAATTGCAGCTTGAGATTGATAGGCAAATGGTCAAGGAGCACCTGATTACTCTGAGCGAGTTTAAATCTCCAGGGCCTGAGGAGCTGCATCCTAGAGTAATAAAGGAACTGGCAGAAGAACTCTCAGAACCACTGTCTATTATCTTTGAGAAATCATGGAGGACAGGTGAAGTGCCAGACGACTGGAGGAGGGCAAATGTTGTTCCCATCTTCAAAAAGGGCAAGAAGGAGGAACCTGGGAACTATAGGCCAGTCAGTCTGACATCAATCCCCGGGAAGATTTTGGAGCAGATTATAAAGAAGTCAGTCTGCAAGCACCTTGAAAACAATGCAGTGATTACTAGAAGCCAGCATGGATTTGTCAAGAACAAATCCTGTCAGACTAATCTGATCTCATTTTTTGATCGGGTAACCTCCCTTGTGGACTGTGGGAATGCTGTGGACATTATATACCTGGACTTCAGCAAAGCTTTCGACAAAGTGCCTCATGATATCCTGATTAGTAAGCTAGCTAAGAGTGGGCTAGATGGAACAACTATCAGGTGGATCCACAATTGGCTAAAGAATCGGACTCAAAGAGTGCTTATCAATGGTTCCTTCTCAAACTGGGGAGAGGTAACGAGCGGGGTACCACAGGGCTCGGTCCTGGGCCCGGTGCTCTTCAACATTTTTATTAATGACTTGGATGAGGAGGTACAGGGAATGCTTATCAAATTTGCAGATGACACAAAGTTGGGTGGAACAGCTAATACTCTGGAAGACAGAAACAAAATCCAAAGTGACCTCGATAGGCTGGAGCGCTGGGCCGAAAACAACAGAATGAAATTTAATAGGGATAAATGCCAAGTGCTGCACCTAGGGAGAGGAAACCAAATGCAGAGTTACAGAATGGGGGACACTTGGCTCAACAATACTACAAGTGAGAAGGATCTTGGAATTGTGGTAGATCACAAACTGAATATGAGCCAGCAATGCGACGTGGCTGCAAAGAAGGCAAATGCAATTTTGGGCTGTATTAATAGAAGTATAGCTTCCAAATCGCGGGAAGTGATAATTCCCCTTTACTCGGCACTGGTTAGGCCTCATCTTGAGTACTGCGTCCAGTTCTGGGCACCTCACTTTAAGAAGGACATAGACAAACTGGAGAGGGTTCAGAGGAGGGCAACAAGGATGATAAAGGGACTGGAAACAAGGCCCTATGAGGAGAGACTGAAAGAACTGGGCATGTTTAGCCTTCAGAAGAGGAGACTGAGGGGAGATATGATCGCACTCTTCCAGTACTTGAAGGGATGTCACACAGAGGAGGGCAAAGATCTCTTCTCCTTCACCCCAGTTTGCAGGACACGGAATAATGGGCTCAAGTTACAGGAACCTAGATTCCACCTAAACATCAGGAAAAATTTCCTGACTGTCAGAGCAATAAGACAATGGAATCAACTACCTAGGGAGGTTGTGGGCTCTCCCACTCTGGAGGCATTCAAGGTGCAGCTGGACAGACATCTGTCAGAGATGCTTTGACCTAGATTCCTGCATTGAGCAGGGGGTTGGACTCGATGGCCGTGTAGGCCCCTTCCAACTCTACTTTTCTATGATTCTATGATTCCCCAGAGGCAGAATCTGTGTCTGACCTTGAATCTCCCTCTGTGCTAAGGCGGGGCCTGACAACACCTGAGCTATGGCCCCATGAAGGGAAGGGCCTGTAGCTCAGTGGTACAGCATCTGCTTTGCATGCAGAAGGTCCCAGATTCAGTCCTTGGCATCTCCTGGTGGGGCTGGGTAAACTCCAGGGATGGGGACTCAGACTCCAGGACTCGACTCGTGAGTCGGACTGAGTCCCCCCTCTGACTCGAGTCCCAATATTTTTAATGGGACTCGAGACTCGACTCGGGACTCGAGACCAAGGACTCGTGTTCCAAAATCGTGTTCCTCAAATGCAACATGGATAGGTTTTAGGAAGTACAGCAAGTTTATTTTTTAAAATCATTTTTCTCAAATGCAACCTTTCAGACATTTTGGGTTTGGCTGCCTCTGCCTGCCTGTCTGGGGTTCCCAGCCTCCTCTGCCTGCCTGGTCTCTTTTTGACCAGTTCCACAGTTTGAATTGTCCAAGACAAAGGCCTCTGCCTGCCTGTTTTGGGGTTCCCTGCCACCTCTGCCTGTCTGGTTATTTTGGGTTTGTCTGCCTGGTCTGTTCTTGCCAAAATCAGTTGCAGAGTTTTTTTTTTGGGGGGGGGGAAGGCACACTTGTGTGGCTTAAATAAGTTCTAGGCACATCTGAAATAGCTTTATTTTGTTGGGAAAACCCCCATTGGTTTTAATAGGGACTTGTGGAGTCAGCTTTGGGAGTGACTCGTGACTCGTGAGTCACCATCTTGGACCAAGGACTCGGACTCGAGACTCGGGTCCAAAGTCTCGTGACTCGACTCGTGACTCGAAACCAAGGACTCTTCAACATCCCTGGTAAACTCCTGCCTGAAACCCCAGAGAGCTGCTGCCAGTCGGTGTCTGCAATACTGGGCTAGATGGACCAATGGTCTTATTCAGTATAAGGCAGCTTCCTGTGTTCCTAAAGGACTGCAGCTCAGAGGCAGAGCACAAATTTCATGCAGAAGGTCCCAGGTTCAACCTCTGGCATCTCCAGGTAGGGTTGGAAAAGCTCCCCATCTGGATCCTGGCAAGCTATTCCCATCCAGTGAAGACAATACTTGCCTAGAGAGATCAATGGTTTGATTCAGTAATTCAGTATAAGGCAGATTGCTATTCTCCTATGCCCTATTGAAAGTTAAAGGCATGTTTCATTTACTGTAGGTTTACCTTTTCCCTAAAATGGCATGACATTCACAGATCTGAGTCCAATTGCAAAGTGAGCTATCTTGATTAAATTGTGGAAATGGCAGGAAAAATTGCAATTGAAGGGAAGCCACCACCAACAAAAAAAAAAAATTAATGTTAGGGTAAATCATGCAAGGTCTTAACAGGGTTATGACAGCAATGTCAAGAGAAATAGTAATATTTTTAAGTGGAGCATGAAATATACCCCTTTAATGAGCAATTATACTCCCATCATTAATAGGAGTAGCAACTGAATTCCCTCACTTAACAGTCTTAAAGTGTGTGGGGGGTAAGCTACTCTTTCATAATGGAGGCAGAAGAAAAGCCATGGCATCATAATCTGCACAAATGCACATCTTTTATTGACTGACTATAGCGAGGCTCTAAATTCCATTGCCTAGCCACCACTAATTGAATTCTATATTGCTGTCACTTATTCTTATGAATGCCACAGAACAGCTTAAGGATCCAAGTGCAAAGAAGAGGTACCTTTGCAGTAGTTCGAGGACCCAGTCACAGCAGCAGCTACTCCACAGGTGCATGTATGGCAGTACTGGGATTAGGGCATGGATATGCAATGCGCTGCTTCACGACATGGTAGCTTAGGGAGTTGAATGGCCCTGTCAGGAGAGCCTTGGAGCAAGATGCACCAAGGTGGTACCTTCCCTTCCAGTTCCACGCTAAGTATTGGGCAAAACCACATTTGCCTTTTGTCACAGCAAAAGTGGATTTATACTAGAATGAGCTATAAATAAACTTCAACATTTTTAGTCAGCCAGCAATGCTGGGGAAATGCCCAGAACTGATTATACCACACTTACCAATAACCATAAAATATTCTCTTTCACAAAAAACATTTTTAAAAAATGCTGAAAGAAGCTCCACCGATTCACAAATAGTTTGATCATTTAAAAGATGCAGAACCTGCTGTTTGTGATTATGGTTGTCTCCTTGAGTCCATTATCTCTATAGCTTTTTGTATTATTTAATTAGATTGCTAAATATGCATTTTGGTACTTCTACCTGTTTCTTAGATCATTTTTCTTCTCTTCGTTGTGATAACTTACTGTGTTTGCAAGAAGATTTTTTTATTTTCTCTGTCTCATAAATTTAAATAGATATGGGACTTATCACCTGCTTCTTTGTTTCCTGAATAAATCACTTCCCATTCCTTTATGATATCACACTATATCTTGTACTAATTATCACTGTTATTAGTTTGAATAATTCAGGCCAGTTAGTCATGTCCTCTTCTGCCTGCATAATTTTCTTCTTTCTGGAATTTCAGTTGGCTTGAATTCTGTTGATTTCCCCTCTTCATTTATTTATTTATTTATTACATTTATACCCTGCCTCTTTTCCTACAAGGAACCCAAGGCGGCTTACATAATCCTCCTCCTCCTCTCCATTTGATCCTCACAACAACCCTGTGAGGTAGGTTAGGCTGAGAGTCAATGACTGGCCCAAAGTCACCCAGTGAGTTTCATGGCCGAGTGGGGACTAGAACCCGGATCTCCCGAGTCCCAGTCCAACACTCTCACCACTACGCCACACTGGCTCTTCATGTCATCCCACTTTGGTTGAGTTACACTTGAGGATTAAAGTACTTTGCTATTCTTGAAAATCCCAGACCCGTGCCGTGGAAGACCTGTTAAAGTTGTTATGCAAACTATTCTCTGAGACCAGTTGTGATATATACCGTAGCTGAGCTAAAAATTAAGAACATACGCCCTGCTGGATCAGACCAAAGGCTTACTGAGTCCAGGTCCAGCATCCTGTTTCCCACAATGGCCAATCAGATGCCTATGGGAAGCTCACAAGCAGGTTAGTAGCCCTCTCCTGCTGTTGTTCCCCAGCAACTGGCATTCAGAGGCATGGTTTTTCTGATCCTGGAGGTAGTATGACTGGTAGCCTTATCCTCTGTGAATTTGTCTATTTGAAAACGCACACCCTCTTTTAAAGCCATCCAAGTTGGTGGGCATCACCATATCTTGTGGTGGCAAATTCCATAGTTTAAATATGTGCTGTGTGAAAGAAGTCTTAGCTTTTGTCTGTCCTGAATTTCCCACCATTCAACTGCATTGGATGACCCCAGCTTCTAGTTTTATGAGATTGGGAGAAAAACTTCTATCCATTTTCTCCACACCGTACATAATATATAAACCTCTGTCATGTCTCCCCCTCCCTTGCCCTCATTTTTCTAAACTAAAAAGTCCCAAACACTGTCACCTTTCATCATAGGAAGGTTGTTCCAGTCCCCTGGTAATTTTGGTTGCCCTTTTCTGCAAGCTCTGAGGGGAAAAAATAAGTTTCAATGTGGGGGAGGGGAGGAAGGCATCCCCAAAGACCAGTGTGTTATCTTTGTTGTTGTTTATGCTGTCACCAATGCTTTGGCAGTGGTGGTCTTCCCACAATGCTTTTCCTCCGAGGTCTTTTCATAACACCTCCACCACATCATCACATGGTGTCATTCTGATATACTTCTGGGGGGAAATGGTGCCTGACAGCTCCTAGAAGGAGCACCACCATGGATAAGTTTGGTTTGCTGACCCCCTACCCAAAACATTGCGTCCACCCAGAAATTGCTACTAGGGTAGCAATTATAAACTATTCCCTAATTCGAATTTCTTCATCATCTGCAAAGTAAGAGGCCTCAGTGAACTGAGCATAGATTCTACCAAGTGCCACAGTTCTTTTTTTTTTTTTTAACTAGGGGCCATGATTCTATGAAATCAATAGCGTAAGCCATGCCAACTATGTATCAGGATGGCAAGCAGTTGCTGATTGCTACTGTATTCGAAGGAGTGCCTGAATAATAATAATAATAATAATAATAATAATAATAATAATATTATATTATTATTATTATTATTATTATTATTATTATTATTATTATTTTAATGGCTTAATAGAAACTTAATTTCATTTTCTTTCTGTGTGGCTGGTTGCTTTAACAGATTTTAGCCGAAGCAGGTAGACCGGTCGTTTATATAATTCAATTCATCATCTCATTTTTGGGCATATTTCCACTTGGTTGTTCAAATATGTCTGGTGAAAGAAATATGATACCAAAAAGCCTGCAATCAAATCCAAACAAATGAGGTCATGGTGTTAATGAAATATTAGAGCAAGAGTTGGCAATTTTAGAAAGAATGAAAGTAGACTAAACCTCTTTTTTCTAGCAAGGTAGGATGTCAAAACAATGTACACATCTATTCCAAATACCTTCAGAGTAAACAATCCTAATGCAGTTGTCATCAATAATCATTCTGTGGAGGTCCCCGTGAAACTGTAGTTCATATATCTGGACTCAAACACTAGCATAAAAATAGAGACCCAAGAGAGTTACAGTGGTGGTAATGTGGTGAAAATACCCCCCAAGACATGCTTGTGAAAAGGCCTTTGCTTTCTGTGTTTGACTACCAATCATTTAGATTGTCAGAACCACTGAATGTGAAAGAGTTTTGATAGTATCTTCTGACATGGAACTGATGAGTTTCTGGCATGCTTACCACTTATTTGTGACAGTATTCGGTTGCCTTGAACTTCATTGAACTTAAATCATGGCTAGTTTAGACAAGTACTTTTCTCCTACAAGAAAACCCATCTTTACCCATCCTCGGCTTCGGATGTGCTTGCAATCTTATAGAAAATGTAATGTAGGGAGCAGTGGTGTAATGGAACTAAGGCTCACAGGATCAAAGCACCAGGACTTTTTGGGTAACAGGGATGATGTCAACTGCCACTCGCCTCAAGCTTCCCTGTTCCCTCTAAGCTTATTTGCAATTGTTATAGTGTTCCTAGCAGCTACGTATTGTGAGATATTCCTGTTGTAATACACAGTATTTGTGGGTGACTTTTTCTTGAATGGACAATTAAGACCCATTAGCTTTACATAAGGCCTGCTTCTGGTGGAGATAGGCTGATGAGAATTGTAGGCCAACACATCTGTGGTGCCAGAAGTCAGGCACCCCTGTTCTCAGGGGTAGTGAACCCCTTTCTGTCTGAGGGCTGAATTCCATTTTGGAGGAAGTCTTAGGGGCAACGTTCCAGTGGTGAGTAGGGCCAAGGGCAAAGGGGATGAGGCCAAGGGCAAAAGGAGTGGAGCCAAAAATACATAAAATACTGTGTTTCCCCGAAAATAAGACCTACCCCGAAAATAAGACCTAGTTGTGATCATTCCCAGGGCTGGTGGCGGCATAAAGGGGAACTTGCAGAGCCGTGGGAGGGTGGTAGAGAAAGAGCCATGGGAGGGCGGTGAGGAGGCGGAGGCGGCCGTGAGGGCCTGCCAGACCGGGACGCAGCCTGCGGGCGAGGCGTCACTAAGAAGAGGCCCAGGCGCGGTGGCCTCAGCTCGCGCCTCTCCGGGCACGCTGCGGGTCTTGGCCAGGCGCAGAGCTGCCACCGCCGTGGGAGCCCCTGCCAAGCCGTCGCCCCTGTTGCTTCCACCAAGCTGAGGAGGAAGAAGGGCCCGGCCGCACTGGTGGTGGCGGCTGCAGGAGAAAGAGGAGGTGGGGCAGCCGTGGTGGCGACTGCAGCAGGAGAGCAGCTGGCCCTGGCCCGGCGCCGGACCCATAGAGCCGCCGCCCCTGCCCGGAGGAGCCGCCGCCCCCTGCATCCAAGCAGAGGAGGAGGAGGGCGGCAAGGAGGAGGCAGCGGCGGTGGCAAGGGTGCACTGGGCCGGGGCGCAGCCAGTGGGTGTGGCGAGGAGGTGGCAGCAGCAGCGATGAGGGCACCCCAGACCGGGGCACAGCTTGTGGGTGAGGTGTCGCCAAGAAGAGGTGTCGCCAAGAAGAGGCGCTGCCGCGGGAGCCCCCGCCAAGCCTCCACCTGTGCTGCTGCCGCCGACGCTGAGGACGAAGAAGGGCCCGGCTGCAGCTGTGGATACCTACCGTAGGTACATTAAAAAATATAAGACCTACCCCGAAAATAAGACCTAGTGTGTTTTTCTGAGCCCCAAAAAAATAAGACAGTGTCTTATTTTCGGGAAAACACGGTACCAGCATATTGTAGCTTAAATCTCTTACTGCTAGTAACTAGCTCTAGGAAAGGTATTTCAACATTTTCAGAATAGGGGGAAGATTGCACAAAAGCCAGGAAACCACCAAATGATTGGTGTTTGGGAGAAACGTGGTGGGGCCCGGAGTGTGGCCATCTGGGGGTCTACTTCATCCCTCTGAACATCATAGGAAACTGCACTAGATGTTCCTTGTATTTTCCTGTACGTACACACACACACTGTTTGATAGTTGTGCCTTTAAGACAAAATAACTAGTTTAAGACACAATAAAGTTCATTGCTAAAGGAATCAATCAAGTGGAGGGTAGCAACAGATTTAATTGTAACATGTATTGAGCCTATCTTTGTGCTAAATTGGGCAACACTGGCATCAAACTTAATCATGGATACCTACATGCTTCATCTTTGTCATGTATGCAATCTAATAAATGGCCACTTTTCACGGTTTGTCATTTCACATGTGATTTGTACAAATTATTTGGTCTATAGTGCCACAGATTCACAGATGGCACAAAGTATTGCTAAATAATTTTGATACATTCTTTCCATGAAACTGCCTTCTATACCAGATGCAATGCATAATTGTTATGGGAACAATCACCCTAGGATAATTCTTGATTTGAAAGTGGTCCCTACTTTAATGTTTTTCTTTTGTTTATCATTGCTCTGTAAAGATGGCAATTATACACCATTAGCTGCAGTAAAAACAAGAACCAATTAAAACCTGGGAGTTTGATTCTGGAACTGGTATGACTTATTTATTTATTTATTTATTTTTTTAACAAAAGACTGCACACATTCAACTTCATAATTCTATGCCTGGTTATTCTTTAAATGTATAAACTTAAACCTGAACATAAATATACAGAAGTATATAGTCTGATAGTCACAAATAATGAGACTATCTGAAGGAATGAATGTTTATAGATCATAGAGTTGGAAGGAGCCTACAAGGCTATCGAGTCCAACCCCCTGCTCAATGCAGGAAACTAGAGGAGGGGTCTCCCATCCAAGTAATGACCAGGCCTGACCCTGCTTAGCTTTCCACGCTCAGACAAGCTGAGCCAGCGTAAGCCACAGGCCTGTAACAAAATGTAAGCACAGAGATGGGGCTAGGTACTGAAAAGGTCTGAGGCTCAGGCCCACAGGACAAAAAAAAAAGCCCAAATTTGCATATGGTAATTTACATATGCTCTAAAGTCTGTGTGTGTCTTTAAAGGACCGTGTCGCCTAAGGAAACCCCTATTTGTAAAAAGGGATGCATGGACGGGAGAGGAGGGCATTTGATTTCAGGAAAAACAACAACCCTCAGGCAGAAAGATTCAGCAGTGGGGGGGCAGCAGGAGGTGAAGCACATGTGGCCAAAAAGCCAGCTAATCCAGGGGGATCAAATGGAACAGAGATCATCAGGGTCCCTGTACCTTTATTTCAGTAAGTGTCCATGGACAACAGGGTGGTGGGGCAGATGGCCTCCCAGAGATTGGGGGCTCCAAATGAAAGATTTGGGGCTCTGGCCCTAATGGGCTGCCCCCTAACACCACCTCTGCACAATTTAGCAAAATGGTGGAAAACAACAGCTGTTAGTGTCAAGTTAATGCAGCAGCTGCCGGACTATCAAATAGCATGGAGACTATTTATTTATTATATTTATACCCCGCCTTTTTTCCTGCAAGGAACCCAAGGTGGCTTACATAATCCTTCTCCTCCTCTCCATGTTATCCTCACAACAACCCTGTGAGGTAGGTGAGGCTGAGAGTCAGTGACTGGCCCAAAGTCACCCAGTGAGTTTCATGGCCGAGCAGGGACTAGAACCCAGATCTCCCGAGTCCCAGTCCAACACTCTCACCACTACGCCACACTGGCTCTCATCTGTATATCACTGGTCTTGAATCAACTGCACTGTCTTCCAATTTGCTTCTGAGCCTAATTCAAGATGCTGGTTTTGATCTATGAAGCCCTAAAGGGCTTGGGGCATATCCTCCCATATGAGCCTGCTCATTCTCTGCAATCTTCATCAGAGGCCCTGTTGTATGCCCCCCCCCCCCGGGAGTCTAGGTTAATGCCATGTACACAAGACACAGAATTTTCTGCAACAGAACCCCAACTTGGAACTCTCTTCTGAGGGATGTCAGGTTAGCTCCATCCCTACCAAGTTTTTGACAGGCAGTAAAAGCTGCACTGCTCTGGTGACAAGTGAGGTTAGTGTAAGGCACTGTCAAAGAGCTGCCTTTGAACACTGTTTGGAGCCTTAAACTTGTACAGAATGTGGCAGATAGGTTGTTAACTGGTGACTGGAAACCATGGGGGAGGCCTTCTGTGTGATGGCACCCTGTTCTTGAAATACCATCCCCCCACACACATAGGTATCTGTGTGGTGCCAAGATTATTATTTTTTTGATGCTAATTTCTAATTGCTTTTGAATGAGCGGCAAGACTTCCTTCACTCATCCCTTTTTTAATTTACAATTTTGGCTCTTTTGATGTCTTACTGCTGTTATTTGTTGCTGCCTTTTTGTATTAATATTTTATTTGCTGTTATTTGAATTGGTTATATTATTGTAATTTTTATCTATTGTTTTGATTTTCATAGAACTATACTAGAATTTTTAGATTTTTTGGGGTTTAATATTGTAAGTGTCATGCCCAGCACAACAGGCCCCAGCCAGAGTCAGGTGAGGAATTGGAGGCTTCGACTGACAGCCAGGGCCGGTGCTACCATTAGGCCAACTAGGCAGCTGCCTAGGGTGCAGGGCTAAAGGGGGCACCATAAATGCCTTGGGGAAAAAATACAGCACTCTCAAGTGGGAAGGGGGGCGTTAAATATCTGATCTTGCCTAGGGCACCAAACTGCCTTGCACCGGTCCTGCTGACAGCCCTCCCCTGAAGTCATTAGAAGAGCAACCTGGCCCCTCCCATGCCGTTCCTGATCTCTCCCAAATGTAGTAATCAGGGCCTGAGATACTTCATCCCTCTGAACATCATAGGATCAAACAGGAGCAGCAGAAGAACAAAAGGAAGCCACAGCATGGGGCTTCCCTTAAGAGCAACACGCTGACCTAATTAACCAGCTGTGCTGATTAACAACCTGCTATAAATTAGCCCAGCTGAAGCCAGCCTGTTGCTGCAGACAGCAGCATTTTATAGGCCTGTGGCTCATGCTGGCTTAGTTTGTCTGAGTGTAGAAAGCTAAGCAGGGTCAGGCCTGGTTATTACTTGGATAGGAGACCCCCTCCTCTAGTTTTCTGCATTGAGCAGGGGGTTGGACTCGATGGCCTTGTAGGCCCCTTCCAACTCTATGATCTATGAATCTGCTTCTGTATTTCACCTTGCTATTCTGGACCTGACAGATTCCTAGACTCTTGTCTCGGCTGCCCCCCTGGACCACTCTTTTGGACACCCTCTGACTGGCCTTGATGCTTGATACAACTGGCTCCTGTGAACTGAACTCTGGACTGCTTAAGGTGAACTCTCTATGAAAACATTCTCCAACCTAGAGCCTACATAAAATACATACAGGGACAAAATATATATGTATAAAAAAATAGTAAAATGTTTTTATATACCATATGGAAATTTTATTTATTTATTTAATACATTTTTATAACGCCCAATAGCCGAAGCTTCTCTGGGTGGTTTACAACAGTTAAAACCATAAAATACAATATAATAAAATTTAAAACCACAGATTAAAAACAAACAGCCGAGCTAGCAGCAACAGTTACAATAACAGAGTTAAAAACAACTACAAGATTAAAATGATTAAGATGATTAAAATGATTAAAATTGCCTGGGAGAATAGAAAGGTCTTCATCTGGCACTGGAAGGAGTACAATGTAGGCGCCAAGTGAGCCTCTTTGGGGAGCTCATTCCACAACCCCACAACCGGGGTGCCACAGCAGAAAAGGCCCTTCTCCTGGTAGCCACCTGCCTTACTTCCTTTAGAATAGTTTCTGTTCTTCTTTCACAGGATCTAACACTTTGTTTCCTTCCTTATATGGTTAGCACAGAGGTGGAGAAAGCACTAAAACAACACTGTTGTGGTCAGAGTCTACTGTAGTCCACTATAACAAGGAGAAAATGTTGATGAGACTTCCCTGAAACAAATGAAAGATGTTTAAAGCAAAAATTAATAGTAATGGAGGTGGAGGCTTTAACAACACTGATATCTCTTAGGAGATCAACTCTATTAAGTATTGAATTTCCAGCAATTGAGATGCCTTGGTGACAACTTCCTCTTCCATTAGGAGGAAGAAGGAACAAGGGAGTCCAGTTATCCTGATGATTCTAACCAAAAGGGAAGAGTTGGTCAATGACATTAAAATAGTGGAACGTTGGGGGGAGGTGACCAGGGGGCAATTTACACCTAACAGTTATTGCAGTACTGGATAGCTTTTGTGACTTGCGGGGCACACAACACATTCACTTTTCAGTTCCGGTTGTGTTTATCTTGCATTCGTGGTCCTCTGTTCTTCTGTAATTTCCTGGAGTTCCTTTATTATGGTTTTTCCTGTTATTGTGATTCACTGTCACAGTAAGTGGCTATGTGTATGCTTACTGGCCAGTGTCATTGCCTGTCTTAGCCGATTGTTTTTGAGGGGTGGGGAACATTCAGCTTTTTTCCTTTTTTAACAGCCACTTTTACACACACCCCTGCTCAAAGAACAAGAAGTTGTAAATTAGCCAAAAGGCATGTCTGCTTAGAAGTAAATCACATTCTCTTCAGTGGCCTTACTTGCAGGTAAGTATTCTGTGGTGGCTTGGTCTTGAATGGGCAGTTAAGACCCATTAGCTTTACAAAAGACTTGCTCCTGGTAGAGCTGAAAACTGCTACAACAGGTTTGTTGATATGGATCAACACAGCTGCTTGAATTTTTGGACTCTCCATGGGGCTGTGGTGGCTATGGGCACTGGTAATGAGCACCTCCACTTCAAAATGTATTGCCTCCACTTCATGATGGATGCCTCCACTTCAGAATTTATCACTACCCCACTGGTGACAACCAAAAGACTCACAAGAAAATACACAAAACAAACAAGGAAACAAAAAAGGCCCCAGCCACTGCACGACACACACACACCCCGGCACTGCCATGGTAAAAGGAGGAGAGCGCACCATCCAGGGAGGCTGCTGTGAGCTCCAATCATGTTGAGAAGTGAAGAGAAAAGCCTCCCCACTGTGTTCCAGTTGAGATCTCTCCCCACTATAATTAACTAAGGGAAAACAAGGGGTTGGATCCAACATCACCTTTCTGCCAGCAGAACAGGACTTCCCCATCCTCTCCTCTCTTCCCCACTAACCCCTGTAGCAGATTTGGAAAGTGCTCAGGGGGCTGCAGAGAGGATGGGGAAGTTCCGTTCCACTAGTGGTATCTGTTCCACTGGTGGAACCACAGTGTTTATCCACCTCAAGATATATCGCTGTATGCTATGTATCAAGTGAACATCTAGTTTGGCTCTTAGTCTCAGAGAATATGGTAATGTTGTTGAGACTGGACAAGCTTTCTTTTGAAGTGAAGCAGTATAGGTTATCTTCAAACATTGACATCAGTCAAATATGTGGGCTCTCCATGCTGAGGCCCAGTGAGTGTGATTCATTCCACTTCAAGTGGAGGAGTGGGAATTGTGCAGACTGATTGTCAACATGATTTGGGTATTGGTGCAGAGTGTCCACATCATATTGTGGAGCGATTTTGTGGTGAAGGGAGGAACATGTATTCTCTCCTCAGTCACTGGGCTCTTGATCTAGTGAGTAGATGAACTGGAACTTGGAAGTCCAATAGGAGTCTGCTGTATAGCTTAGACAACAACTTTATCTATGGCTATTGGCGAAACCTATTGTTGTGAACCGCCCAGAGAGCTTTAGCTATTGGGTGTTATAGAAATGTAATAAATAAATATAAAATTAAATATGTGCTTTTGCATATTAGATTGAGCACAGCATACAATATTTTTTCTGTTTCCTGCCAGAATGGGGAGCAATGGGGAAATCAAAAGCTGTATGTGCATTTTACTTTTATTGGTTCTCGATGAACTATGAATCTTTTTTGTGGGGCAGGGGTGAATCTGTGGCTGAATATTTATAAGGTTGTAACAGAAGACTTTAATATCTCAGATTATGGTACACATTCAGCCCAGGGCCGGTGCTACCATTAGGCCAACTAGGCAGCCGCCTAGGGCGCAGGGCTAAAGGGGGTGCCAGAAACACCTTGGGGGAAAAAAGACAGCGCTCTCAAGTGGGAAGGGGGGCGCTAAATATCTGATCTTGCCTAGGGCACCAAACTGCCTTGCACCGGTCCTGATTCAGCCACATCAATCTCTCCTCTTTCTTATACAAGTAACTGGTAACTTTCAGTCCTATATAAAACTGAACTGGTCTGTTACTTTTATTAGTCAGGGCACTTTTCTTTGCTGTCTCAAATCACGGAACAGATCCTTTGGTATACTCAGCATTTACAAGACAAGACCAGTTTACAAGAGTTGTCTGACTGCACAGAGACAGACCTGTAAAATCTCACTTAACAAATCCTCTGCTCTTGCTCTACCCCCTCCTGTATTTTTATTAGACTCTTTTTTGACAGCCTTTACTTTGGGGTGTTATCAGAAAGTGTTTTCATTCATAATTAAGAAATTTGCTAAACCTACTGTCAACTAGCCTAGCAAATGTGAAAATCTGATTGATTCCTGGCAGGGATATATTTTCCCAGCTGGGTTCCTTTTAAAAAAACAACAACCCAGAAAAGAAGAACTTAATTTAAAAGCAAGTGAGAGCTGGAAGACCAATAAAAAAATTCTGAATTAGCTTGGTTATCTCTAAGTAAATAAAAGTTTCAGCTAAAGATTAGAAGAAAAAATGTTCAGAAGTTCATTGCTGGCATTTTAAACATTCGACAAGGATTTATAAAATCTTAAAATATTAGCACGGTGTTGCACAAGAATTAGCATGTAGGAGTGGTTTTATAGTTTTGAAATAAAAGAGATTAGAGCTAAGATGTGTACCTCCTCCATGCTAGTATTCTCTTTCTATCTCATCTCCTTCACACCTAACAGATTTATATTTTGCCATATTCCTCTATCCTATACTCTCTCAACCCACATTTTCAAAACATTCCTTTGATGTTCATGCAACAACTAGCCCCCTCGACTCCTGTTTCCTGTCTTTTACATAGAAGAGTTTGCATTATACCTCCTGCAGTCATGATCAACTCCAAAGGCCATCTACCCTGGATATAAAAGTGAGACTTGTGATACAGAGGTAGCACATGCTTTGTTAGAATTATGATATCCTGAGTCCTATGGGCAGTATCCAATAATGCCTGCATTCCTGTTCTATTTGTTGTGCAAGCAGGGCTCACTGCTCGCACAATAGAAAGCTAGTGGTTCTTAAAGCAACTCTGGAAACAAACAGTAACACTTGTTTCTGAATCAGGACAGTTCAGTGGGGCTTCCTTCCTACTGCAAGCTCTGCTGACTTGCCCTATTCCAGAAAGGAGCATTTCCCATCATTTCAGGTTGCTTTTATAACCTGTAGCTCCCTGTTGTGTTAGTGTGTTGCACTATGCAAGCCTGGCATGGGCAGGCTTGCATAGTGCCCTATATTTGTGCGGGTAAAGGGGGAAATGAAGAGACGAGACAACAGTTATGGTATAAAATCAGGGCCACATTTATTGAATCAAAGGTCTGCGAAGGGAGAAGTGCGGGATTAACTAAGGCCGGCCCAAGGGCCAGTGGAGCATGCCTGGGCGAAAGCAAAAACCCTTGTTGATGCTAAAAAGCTAAGCCAAAAGCTAAATTATTCCTGCAAGGCTGATGGACCATCCAGCATAATCAGAAACCTGTATTGGAGTCCTGAATGAATAGCTCGAGTTTTAAGGCTGTTTCATAGTTACATTTCTCTGAATGTTCAGAATATTACTTCCAAACAGCCAGTAGATTCTACCTATATTTTTGTCTGTAAAGTAAAGGCAAAAAAATGTTCAATGCACTACCCTCTGTCAATAATTAGATTGAAATGCAATGCATTTTTGTTTATTTTTGTTTTTGGAAAGTTAATAAAATAAAAAAAGTGTGTGTGAGAGAGAATAACTCTGTTACTAAAGTACCTTACTGTGAACAATTAATTATAATAGTGACCAACAATCCTCTTCCCCGTACCCATTCAAACCATATTTTCTGAGCTTTGAAAGAAAGCTTTTATATCTGGGTTTATAAGTACAGTTACCACCAGGGGAGGCTGGTGACTCCTGTGTCAGTGGGGCTCCTTATCCATTGCATATGTCTGTTTGAGCTTTATAGGGGCTATCCATGGTGCTGAACTCCATCCCCAAAATAGGTTCACCACCATGGAGCACCATGAATAGTTCCTATAAAGCTCAAACAAAAATATGCAATGGATAAGGAGCCCCACTGACACAGGAGTCACCAGCCTCTACTGGTTACCACACTTGGTAACTGGGCTACATTGGGACAACTCTCTGTGGAATGGTCCATGGTTTGTGTCAAGGTGGTGGATTGGCCTGTTGGATCCACCACATGGATTGCTGTCTGCAGTCCTGATCCATAACCTTGTGCCTGAAATTGTTTTTAGTGAAGCCTGCTATCTGTTCATCCACAGGAGTGTCTGCAACTCTGCATAGCTTTGCAGGGCATGTGAAAACTGCTCCTGTAGGATCTTTCTGCTGCCATTTTCTTAATAGGGGAGTGAGGGGTTGTATATGAAAATAACATGGCAGCTGGAGAGCTGAAAAGGGCAGTTGATTAGGGTCCAGTAACATGAGAAACACACAGGGCAATCTCTCCTTTCTGACAAATAATTTGTGTACTCCAAGTTTAAAATAGGCCAGATGGGATAATGACCCCCTTTCCCTGTTCATAACTAGAGGGCTACAGGCAGAGATCCTCACTTCTTTCTTGGATGGATGGCTGCCTCTGCTTCTTATGGATGTTTTCTTTAGCAAAACAAGGGGACAGAGACAGTAGGATCTTGTGTACTTGCAGAAACTCACATTTCAATTTCCTGTAAGCCTTTTATGACAGGCTAAACTAGAAACTTCTGACTTTAGATAAGACTGAGGCCAGCCAAATCAAGATGAACATATGACAAAAGAATATAAATTTGGATCCATGCTTTTACTCAGGCCAGCTACATTTCTGTATCTCTTATCTCTCCCCCCCCCCCCCGCATTTGTTTGCCCTGTCTCTTTAAGGTACTTAAGCATGTTGTGTATGTTCAATGTCACACCTCAGGGGGCATCTACTATCTCTGCGTATATCCATGCAAAAAGAAAAAAGCAGGCAGTCAGGCAAGCAACATGTCTATCCACTAAAGAAGCAGTTACTACAGTACTGTATCCAGGAGTTATCAATGGGACAACGACATAACAATGGTGGTGATGTTGGGATGGATGGACTCACCCTGTTCCTCTACTGCTATAATTGCATTAAGAGCTGGCAAATGTTGGGTGACAGAGCTGGTTGGGTTGTGGTAGGCCTTGTTATAAATATGAGACATGAGCATAGGCCTCAAGTAGGACAGTTGGAGAGGCTTTGAGTATGGTCTATGGAGTTAAGAAACTTGGATATTGTGGTAGAAAATTTACTCTAGTTAGAGACCACAAACATTTGCTGTCCATTTTTCATCCCTGAAGGACATTCCAGAAATGTCCTGTTATCTGTATTTTAAAAAAATGTGTTTTGCTTTTAGAGGCTCATAATTGTGATGTTAAGTTTAAAGGAACAGGCCAACATTGGGATGCAGATGGCTGTTTATGGCTGCCATTGCAAGAGGGGGATTGAGACACAAAAACCCAGAATGGGTCACTGCTATTGAGATATTCAACATGACACAAATTTGTATCCTGCCAATCACACCTGTGGTACTGAGATGAGAGACAGGCAAAGATATCTTGGCTCACAGAAGTGTATGAAGCTACCTTAAAAGGCTGGAACAACGAGCCACTGGAGAATTTGAAACCCTTTTTTCACCACAGAAATAAAATAATAGTTGACCAATGCTGTCTGATGTGGGGACATTGTGTGATAATCCCTGAATGTAGGTCACCTTGGCATAGTCAAGATTAAGGCATTGGCCAGGGGTTAAATATGGTGATAAGGTATAGATAGACAAATTGAACAATTAGCCACTGGCTTTCAGCAGGTACCGTACTTCATGTGTGGAACTGTTGAATGGTTCACTGGGAACACATCCTCTTGGAATTTGCTGGCCCATTCTTTGCACAAATGTTCTACTGGTGGTGGATGGATATTCCAAATGGCCAGAGGTATTCTGCATAGTATCCAGAACTTCAGTGAGCAATATACATACCCGCAGAAGCCTTTTTGTTCCGACCAGTTTGTCTGTACAAGTGGTAATGGATAAAGGTCCTCAATTTGTATCAATGGAATTCCAAACTTTTATGAAACAAAATGGCATCAAACATGTGACATCTGCAACATATCACAGCGATGAATGGGTTAGCAGAATGCTATATTTAAACTGAGAATCCTAGGATATTTTTAAAAAATGGATTCTAGCTAGTATTCAAGCTGTGGAGGCCAATATTCTTCTGAAGTCACAGTCACACCTGACAGAACCTAACATTGCCACGTTGAGCAGATACAAGAACTATCTTTCCCACTGAACTGTTCTGTACTACTTGCACTGGATTTTGTAGATCTAACCAGTGAACTGGAAGCTATGTAAACAGCATGCCCATCAGTACCTCTCACAAGTGGACAGGAGCTAGTACTGTCTAATGTATATCCAACACCATCATTGGAAATATCTACTGAGTCTACTCTAAAACCTGAAAGACATTATCCTGCTCATGTGAGGAAACCACTTGTCAAGCTAAGCCTGTAATTGAACTAACAGATCAGTTATACGGATGGGGGAGAATTTTGTTTGATCTGTATTTTTAAGCAAACTGAGCTAATTTGCACTTCTCAGACTAATATGTGTATAGAAACAAAGTTGTCATTTGGACTGCACACTTCTCCAAATTTTGCAATGTAGTTCTCGGCTCAAAGAATGCATACAAAAATGCATATATTAGGAAAAGGTGCTTATGAAAATAAATTTTAATTTTCATGCTTTTAAAAAAGAATGCAGGCTGATATGGAAATTGGAGATAACAGCAGTGATGTAGTGGTAAAATTTGAAGTGCAGGCACTCATCCCCTGGCCACATCCTGAATGAGAGTCCAAAAATGAAGGCACCTGTGTTGATCATAATACTTAGTTTATTAGGATCAGGTGACAGTCATAGAATAGTAAGCTGGCAAAGGGCAATGTAATGGTTAGCATGTTGGACTTTGGCTGGAGAGACCTGAGAGTGCATGAGAAAGGGAATGGGAGGGACACAACATGTCGCCAAACATCATAAGACCACCAGCTCAAATTTTTCTAGGAGTTTATTTTCCCAGCACCAGGGAGAAACACTTAGCTACTGTGAGGATTGCAGCTAAGCTCAGAGGGAACAGGGACATTTGAAGCAGGTAGCAAACAATGTCATCATCCCTGCTAATCAAAGCCTTGGCTTTTTTTATCCTGCAAGCGCTGGTCCACTACGCCACTGCAGAACAGGCTTATGACCAGATATGTGTGAAAGTGGCACAGACCAGATGCAGACTAATTCATCCATCCCTAATAACAAATGAGATATCACAAAGTAGTTCCTGCTATAATTGTTAAATATTAGCTTATTTAACAAAAGAACATTAGGAGGCAGAGTAATTCTATGGTCCCTGCAAAGCATCCCAAGGACAAAGGATTTCTCAGATTCCCCTTCCCGAAGCCATAGACATTCTATGGCATCAGGAGGGGGACTACATGACCTGATCCCCCCACACCCTTGTAGCTGCTGCAGAAAGAACGTGCCTGCTCTCCAAGGTCACAAAAGTGGCCCTGGAGGACCTTGTATGGGGCATTCTGGTGGGTGGGGTGGGGAGGGGAGGGGAGAGACTCAGATGCCAAAAACCCTATGGCATCTCCAGCCCCATCCTTGCCCTCACTAGCAAGCTTCTTCTAGAAGGCCAATCTAAAGGTCCATCAAAGGTCCATCTAAAGGAAAAAAATGTCTAGAAGGAGGATAGAGAAGCAAAAATAGCCTCCATCACTCATCCCACCCTGCTGGCAGTAGCCTGGTAGGGTATAGGATACTTGAAAGCCTCTGAGATTGGAGGTTTCCATCTATTATGTGTCAACCTGAATCTGATAGGGTTCTACCCTAGAGGGTTTTAATATCCCCCCCCCCACACAGAATGCAGTCCTGTTCCAAGTCATACCCATCCTTGCCTGCAGTAATGTTGCTCAGTAGTGATCCACTGAAGGCAGTTGATGACTATTTGGCAATCAGGGGTTGGATCTAGATTTAATCATGCTTAGAGCAGATCAACTGAAATTAACAAGTCCCATTGATTTCAATTGGTGTACTCTAGGTGTAACTAAATCTGGATCCAACCCACAAATTGCAAGTGTGGCCCCCTTGATCCAGGTTGGGATCCCCCTTTATGTTATGAAACAAAAGATGGGATATCTGCACACTGCCTTCTTGTTCGTAGTAGTAAGAGTTACCAATGGTAGCTGGACACCCAAAAAATTCCGTGAATGAGACATGGTGATGGCGCCATAATAGCACCCATAGTTGAAATCATTTCAGTCCAAATGGACAAATGATCGTAGAGCAATAGTCATTTGAAATGCCAACGAAGTGAGCATATGATGACCCTCAGAAGAACCACTTGAATGAATTAATCTGAGAAGTGGCTTAGAACATATTCCTCCAAAACAGCCAGTTTTTTTCTCTTTTTTCTTTGCAAGTAATTATATCTGTGTGAGGGTTACACTATTGCTCTTGGTAACACACACACAACACACACACAGCCCAAAGGCTCATATAATGTGAATATTGAGATGTGTTTGTTACTTTATAACTTTATATTGCAATTATGGAAATCAGATCAGTTAGCTACTTAGAATGTCAATTCATGTAGGAATTCTTGCAAATTCCATGACCACACTTCTACCTGGAACAAAACCTATATAGCTGTTATAAATTGTGTTTAATTAATAGGCAACTAGTCTGGTTCATGCATAGATCAGCAGCTGGATCCAGCTGAAAGCAGCTGGATTCTCTCTCTCTCTCTCTCTCTGTGTGTGTAATCTAGAAATACTGGTGCAGTCATTTCTGAGTGAGTGAATTGCTGAACTTTGGGAGACACAAACAGAACCAAGTGAAAGAAAGCTGGAGAGCTTAGATGGCTTAGAATGTTTAAGACCTCATAAAGATATAGAAAACTGTGAAGAGAATAAAAGATAAAGAGGCTCAAGATTCAGAAAGAGCGAGTTGACATCTCTCTGGCCGTTACTGCTCCCTTGTGCAAAACTGCTTTGAGAACAGCCTGGAGAGATATTTTTGAGCTCTAGATATTGAAACGTATCAGTGTGTCAGTAAATCCAGCCAATCTGGGTTTTTGTAGTGATGGGTAAACTCCTCCCAGATGAATTAGGAACTGGGCTTGGCAAACCAAGCTATTTACTGAAAAACAAAAATGGAAAATAATTTGGTATCAGGCACTGCTAAATATGTACTGCGGTAGAAAAAGAGGGTGCTTCTAGGTATGTAAGCAGAAAAAGGAGCAATAAGTGATCGGGGAGTTCATAGTGGGTTGGGGGGGTGTCATTTGGACACCACTGCATTTCCCATTATGTCATCAGGAGCATTATGGTATCTAAACAGGGATCACAGAAGATACCTTATGTGAGGATGTGCATCACGATATAATAGATCCAAATACACAGGGGAGGCTGGTGACTCCTATGGCAGTGAGGCTCCTTATCCATTGCAGCTTTTATTCTTAGCTTTATAGGAGCTATCCATGGTGCTCTATGGTGGTGAACCTATTTTGGACATGGAGTACAGCACCATGGATAGCCTCCCCTGCAAATCCAGATGCACTTCCAGCTGTATATCCTCCTCTTACATATGTACAATTTCCCCTGTCCAGTAACAAAACCACCCAATATCTCCTTTGCCAGATCCTTTGCTTGTTCAAGGCATTTCTCAAATTAATTTACTACCATTGAGTTGGATCTTTGAGATCAGTTGCTGCAATGTAACACAACCTTTGCTTTCCAAAGAATATTAGGTGTGTACACACAATGGAAGAACCACTTTTAATACATCCAGTGATTTTTAAAAAGCATTTTGGAAGGTCCACACAATAATAATAAAAATAGACTTTTGTGTGGGTCAGATATTCAGACTTGTAAAAGTAAAGCCTGTTATTTCACTTAAATGAGAAAAAAAATGCTAATTTATCTTGCTAAGTTTTGACAACAGATTTAAATGTGTTCTTTAGTAGATTCTTGCTACAGTTAAGACTGAGAAGTCAAAAGTATATCATTTATTCAGTCTGACTTTACTTATTTAATTCTCTCCCCCCAATCACACTTAGCTGTGGGTGGGGAGAATTTTGTGGGTGGGGGAGGGATGGAGAATGAAACCACTATCGGGTGAGGCTTAAAGGAGCGGAGCACTAGGGTCGTTAATTAGACCCGGTTGCCTCTGCCCTCAGCCTCTTTCATTTGCGGCTCCCTCCCTCCGTTAGCAGTGTAGGCTCCTCTGGTCACCTGTTCGGGGGCAAGTAGGAAATTTGGCCCATTGCCTTGATTGGCCAGGTGCAATGGGCCTATTTAGCCTATTCTACACTGTGAGTCAGGGTAGGGTTTTTTATTTTGGGTTATTTGTTTGATTTGTTTGCATTTGCGGGAAGTGTAAGAATAGGCAGTGGGGTTAGGGTTTCGGTGAGCATCCAATGGCACCTTTTAGGTGACTGGCAACAACTCGAGGCTCCCTGTTGCTGAGCTGTGCAGCTCGGTTTGTGGGACATAGGGACTGACCTTGGGGTCAACCCTTCTCACCTACATTGGTTTTCATGTGGTGCCATGTGGAGGTTACACTGGGAAGGCCCTCCAGCACTGAGTGGTGTAGAACTTGGGGGTGGCGAGTCACAGCACCACCACTCCAGTTTGGATGTTTTTGCCCAGCTATGTTCCACTGGTCACTGGCCCGTTTTAGTTAATACCCGCACTCCTCCCTTCACAGATCTTTGATATTAATAAATGTGGCCCTGTTTTGATACCATATTTCCTTGTCTCAACTCTTCATTTCCTCCTCTTACACGTGCAATTACTGCCCACAAGAACTAAAACTTATAAATATTTACACTGAACATGGAAAGTTAGGTTGCTGATTTAATGTAATTCTGAAATTACCAAAATGAGCTGATGATGACACATTCTGTGTATGATTCATGTACATTTTTCCACTGAACAGTTTCTGTTCAGTTTCCAGTAACACAGTAGAATTTGAAGAAAATGCAAGGCAGGCTCTGGTAAGTTGTGTTGCCATGAATTTGTCAACAAAATGACACCAAAGAAAAGAACCCTGCTTTGGCTAACATCTTCAGGGGCCTAATGAGATTGAGAATGTAGTAAATTCTAGTAATTGAAAACAAACACCAGGAAGTTTCATATTAGTAATGTAGTGTCTAACAAGTTCTCAGAAATGGAGGCCTTAATTGTGATAATACTATCATAAGAAGAAGAAAAACCCCACCCAGTTGTACATTATAACAATGCAGAAATCACTTTGCTGGGCAAAAGAAAATAAATATTGCTGTTAAACCCTCTTCTACAATCAGGTGAATAATTACTCTCAACTATAGGCACTGTTTTGTTATTAATAAAATGCCATCTTGAAGTATTTATATGTCACATGTCAATATACAAAGCGTTCATTTTCTGAATCTACAATCTAGGAATAAATAAATATAGGAATTCCAAGACACATCATTTCTTTATACAGCTTGCCATATATATATTAAAAATATGGGAATGGGATGGAAATTTATTATTATTTATTATTAATATTTATTTATCGCCCATCTGGCCGGCAACCGGCCACCCTGGGCGATGTACAACAATAAAATACATAAATACAATAAAATACATTAAAACAATATAAAAATTTTAAAATCTTAACCCACCCCATATTCCCGCCTGAACAACCAGGTTTTTAATGAGCGACGGAAGCTCATCAGAGAGGGGGCATGGCGGAGGTCACTCGGGAGAGAGTTCCACAGTACGGGGGCCGCCACAGAAAAGGCCCTCTTCCTCGTCCCCACCAGTCTAGCTGCTCTGGCTGAAGGGACAAGGAGAAGGCCATCCGTGGCAGATCTTGTTGAGCGGCCCACTTGGTGTTGCTGGAGACGCTCCTTGAGATAAACTGGACCAGAGCCGTATAGGGTTTTAAAGGTCAAAACCAACACCTTGAATTCGGCTCGGCAAGCAACTGGTAGCCAGTGCAAATCCTTCATCACTGGCGTGATGTGATCCCGCCAGCGGCTGCCTTTAACCAGGCGAGCCGCCGCGTTCTGTACCAGCTGCAGCTTCCGAACTGTCTTCAAGGGTAACCCCACGTAGAGCGCATTACAGTAGTCTAGGCGAGAGGAGACCAAGGCATGAACCACTGATGGGAGCAGGTGATTAGGAAGGTAGGGGCGCAGCTGCCGTATCAGATGGAGTTGATACAGCGCTGCCCGGCTCACAGCTGCCACCTGAGCCTCCATGGACAGCTGGGAGTCTAGAATGACCCCCAAGCTGCGGACCTGGTCCTTCAGGGGTAGATGTACCCCATTCAGCACCAGGTCAACATCCCCTAACCTCCCCTTGTCCCCCACCAGCAGTACCTCGGTCTTGTCGGGGTTCAGCTTCAGCATGTTCCTTCCCATCCAGCCAGCCACTGCCTCCAGGCACTTGGACAGGGTCTCAACGGCCAACCTCGGTGAGGACTTGAAACAGAGGTAGAGCTGCGTGTCATCCGCATACTGATGACACCGCACCCCAAACCTCCTGATGATAGCTCCCAGCGGCTTGAGGTAGATGTTGAATAACATCGGGGAGAGGATGGAACCCTGCGGCACCCCACAAGTGAGCAGCCGAGGGTCCGAAGCCTCCTCCCCGAGAACTACCCTCTGGTACCTTCCAGAGAGGAAGGACCGGAACCACTGCAATACAGTGCCTCCCAAGCCCAAGCCCTCCAGGCGGTCCAGGAGGATACCGTGGTCAACGGTATCAAAAGCCGCCGAGAGATCGAGGAGGACTAGAAAGGAGCATTCGCCCCTATCCAAAGCCCTCCTCATATCATCCACCAAGGCGACCAAGGCCGTCTCCGTCCCATGTCCAGACCTGAAGCCCGACTGGCACGGATCTAAAGAGTATGAAAGCTTCTGATGCCACACTCTGGAAAATAAATGGTAGTTTTTTACACAGTAGCTGCCTAAATGTTATTTGGGGAAAAAAGAATGAGAGAAAGTGGGGCAGGGAACACAGGATTAGGACTTTGAGATCAGCTCAATTCTGGTACTGAAAACCAACTCCTAGGCTCAGAATGTGCACATCTTTCATTCTAAATAATTTGCTCCTAGCTTTGGTTGGTGGATCTTAGAGTTCTAGTGAAAAAATAAAGTAGATCCATCCAACAAGCCTGCCCACTCCTGCTTTATGCAAATATGGAAGTTCCATCTAGTCCAGCATTCTGTTGCCAATTGTGGTCAGCTGGATGCTTCTGGGAAACTCGGAAATTGAGCATAATGGATAGTCATTCACTTTCTCTGGCCAGCAGCCATCTGGTAAGCAGAGATGAATGGAGGCTCAGCAAAGCTTCTCATCTCTGTGTGAAGATCACTGACTCATTGCCACAATATTTGCCCTCACTTTATTCTTGGCATGTATGAGGCTGATAGTTGGCAAAAGTCTTGACAAAATGAACATACGTATATATTGAAAATAGATGATCTTGGGATTTTTAAAGAAAAAAAGGCACAGTGGATTTCAGTGGTACAGTGGTTAGAGTGTTGGACTGTGACTTGGGAGATCCAGGTTCTAGTATCCATTAGACCATGAAGCTTACTGGGTGACTTCAAGCTAGTCACTGACTCTCAGCCTAACCTACCTTACAGGGTTGTTGTGAGAATAAAATGGAGAGGATGATGATAATGTAAGCCACCTTGGGTTCCTTGGAGGAAAAAAATTGGGGGATATAAATGTAATTAAATAAGTAAATTTATTTGACCATGTGAGAGGATTTAATTTGCCACCCTTTTCAATAGAGGCCCTTATTATTTCAGAGATTTTCCTCTTTTACTAAAAGGGAACACACAGTTTGAGAGGCTGAGAATAAGTACAATGATATGTTACCTGTATCCTATATGCTAACAGCAAACTTATTATTTGAGTGTAGATCCTTATTCTAGCCAAAATGGATAGTGATCCACTCACAAGAGGGAGGTATAAACAGGCTTGTGGGAACCCCAAGATTTTCAGAAGAACTCTGCCCTGCCTCTAAATGACTGTAGGGGGGGGAAACAGCCCAAGGACTGAGGATGCTCATTGGCCACAGAATGCTGACTGTTGGGGGGGATAGAAAACCAGTTGTGGTGGTGGTGGTGGAATGGAGTATCCTGAAACAAGTATGGCTGGCTGGCTGGTTGGCTGGCTGGAACCCTGAACCATGCACATGAAAACTTTTGTATTTTATATTGCAGAGTATTCTAAAATTGCTGTTGAGGCTAAGCAGAAGGGTATGTTAAAAAAATAAAGAGCTATCCATTCATGATTCAGTCTTTCTGTGAATCCAGTAAGTGCCCTTTATTGAACTTGCCATTACATTAACATGAGGAAATACCATTACCACTTGTGAACAGAATTGACTGTCTACTGACTCTCTGTCTGAATTTAGAAAGATGCCATGAACAAAACCTGACGAACCTGCTTCCAAAGGTATACATTTTTCCAACCTCACAATATTTCACAAGGCCAACTTCCTCAAGGGTGATGACTCTTGATGTAGAAAATAACTATTTCCTTAGATAACCAAGTCAAATTTCTGCTGTTGTAGTCCTGAAAGCAACTAGGACATAACTACTACCTAGTGTTCGCAGGGATAATAGCAGAAATTGTATTACCTTGACTATGGCCATTGAAAGTATTGATTTGTGAATAAATGGGAAAATCATATTTAAGTCCTCAGCAAGGGCAAGGGAGATCTTTTTTTCTTTTCTTTTTCACTGTTCCCCTGAAACTTTTGTAGCCTTTCCTTTCTAGTTTACTATGTACTGCATTGCTATTGTCATTCATATCATAGTTACTGCAATTACATTTTGTAAGACTACATGTCCTCTAACCATTTGGATGGCAGGAAGCCTGTCTGTGAAATGTGGAAATTCATTGGTAATTGACCATTGTGTTTGAGCCTTCTGATGTCCTTTTCTGATAGCTCTTTGATGGGCTGTGTCTGCAACAGCTTGGAGGGGGGGTATCTTTGTATAAATGCAAATAGGTCTTGGGGAGACCTGATAATCAAGGAGGGTCTCTCTTGGGTCATTGCCAGACAGGAGACTCAATTAAAGGCTTTAGTTACATGTCAAAGAAATCCTGGCTTCATCCTTCTTTTACATTCCAGTGGAATGGACTGCTGTTTGACTGGTCCAGCACTGAACCTAAAGCATATTTTTATTGGGGGGGGGGGATATGTTGAGGTGCTGTTGTTGGACCTGCAACTGAATACTTTGCAAAGGGATCATGGACTTGGACCAAATACCAAATGGAATCTGTAAGTACTTGTTAGGGAGCACATCGCTGTGACATCAAAAACAGAAGCCCTGTTATCCTCCTGGGTCCCCTGGTCCCAGCTTCAATCTCTGATATGTCCAGGTAAGGCTGACAAAGACTCCTGTCTGAAAACCGGGAGAGCTGCTGCTAGTCCATGGACCAATGGTCTGACTCAGTTTAAAAGGCAGCTCCTCCTGTTAATATCTATTGATACAAAAAGGGTAACCTAACATTATTATATTCCCAGTTCATTTGCTCCCACTTAGCCAATGAAGTGGAGTGGGGTATGGGAAACTTGTAACATTGCATCACCCTCACAGAAGTAGACGTTTCCAGGGAGAGAGAAATAAGAGTTACGGCTCAAGTTACGGGAACCTAGATTCCACCTAAACATCAGGAAAAATTTCCTGACTGTCAGAGCAATAAGACAATGGAATCAACTACCTAGGGAGGTCGTGGGCTCTCCCACTCTGGAGGCATTCAAGGTGCAGCTGGACAGACATCTGTCAGGGATGCTTTGACCTGGATTCCTGCATTGAGCAGGGGGTTGGACTCGATGGCCTTGTAGGCTCCTTCCAACTCTACTTTTCTATGATTCTATGAAGATATGGTGGGCTGTTCTTAGCAGCAGCAGCAGCAGCCTTGTATACTCTGTAACATGTAGTCTATTTATGTTATTACAAGATACTATTGGTATTTCTAACTATACCTCATTTTAGATTAACCTCCCAGAGCAGTTTCTAAACAAATCTAAAAATACAAGGAAGGAATACTAATTTTATTTATTTATTTATTTATTTATTTATTTAATGTATTTCTATACCACCCATCAGCCAAAAGGCTCCCTGGGTGGTTTACAAAAAAACAAAAAAATAAATAAAAATAAACACACACACACACAAAGCACAAAAAAAAAAAAAAAAAAACCAGTCAGTATAATCATCATAAAACCAAATAATATCATTAATATAAAATACAAATACAATACAATATAATACAATAATACAAAGAGCAGCTAGATGAATCAGTGCGGGGGTACAGTAGTAATACAGTAAACATGAGAATAAAAATCTAACCATTAAAATATTGGGAAAACAAAAAAGGTATTTATTATTTATTTACTTATAAACAGTACAGCAGGAAAAACAACAAAGCCAGATAAAACCATCAATTAAAACATATGAAGTTTTGGTGAATAATAAACAGAACTTCACCTGGTGCCGAAAAGAAAACAAGGACAGCACTGGGTGAGTTTCTCTGGAGAGCATTCCAAATGAGGGTGCCATAACAGAGAAACGAGCCCCTGAACAGATCACCACCCACTTAACCTCAGATGGTGGAGAGACCTGCAGAAGGCTATTCAATGAAAATCTTAATACCTGAGAAAGCGTGAGTTCAAAGAAGGATCCCAAGGTCATTTGACTGAGATGCAGTAAATAGGCCAAAGTGAACCACAAGTCTGAAACAGTAATGTGAAGGGCTTACTGTATATATATGCCCAGTCAAGGCTTGAATGTGCTACAGCAGTCCCAGATCCTCAGAGACATACTAGGCATGACATTAATTGTGTGCATGCAGTTAAGGTACACCTGTTGTTAAATAGCAGCCACAGGGAAGCCTGGGCAACTTTGGGACAATGGGGTGGAATGTAGGGGTTGGGCACGGGATGTTTATCTCTTTCTGCCCCTGCTGCAATCCCTACAAAAATTGCCTTTCAGAAGCTGTTCTTTGCATTTTAAGGGAAGCTCCCATTGGCTTCCCCACAGGTGTTATTTGCATAACCAAAAAAAAAATGTGCACATTAATTGCACTCAGTTGGTCCTCAGGGTTCCTACACCTTTCCTGAAAGTCTGATTAGGCATACATTAGAAAAGAGAAAGACAGACAGACAGACAGACAGAAAGAAAGGATCTCCTCAGAATAATATTTATTCATCAGCTGGTGCTAGGAAGAGAAGAGATCCCATGTTACCCTTCTGTCAGTTGAGGTCCTCTTCCATCTTTGGCATACGAAAGAGACTGTAGAAATGCTGCCATCGTGCATTCCCTGGATACCTGTTTGAGCACTCATGCAATCCCTGCCAGTCTGCCTATTTGCTCTGACTCTTCCCCAACCTGGTGTCCAAATGTGTTGGACCTCAACTCCCATCATTCCCAGCCAGCATGGCAATGACTGCTGTACATAAACAAAGGCAAAAACAGATTTTAATAGATATGTTTTGGTTAATGTAGTTCTTGATCTTAGAAGAAATCATTTTGATTCTGTATGGTGAAATGAAAGGAAACTTAGCATCACATACGGCATTTCTTCCTGTTGCAGCATTGCCTTTGTATTTTGAGAGAAATGGATCACAGCATTTGGCACTCTTGAGATATAGCATTGAGCTCATGCCCTATCTGAGTAGCTTAACTAGTGAATGTTATTAAAATGGCAAGAAAGCTTAATAAAATTTGTAGCCCATTTATCATATTTGTGAGAATGTAATAAGATATATAAATAGTTTTGGTCAAGTAAAATGTTTTGCCTAGAGATATTGAAATTTCAAGTACCTAAGATCATTAAACATCTGTGGTCTCAAATTATTGGATGTGTGCTATTTAAGCAACCATATAAATATTATTATAAAATGAACTGAATCAGCATGTTCAACTTGTTAGTACCTGGTACTCCCTTTCTGGAAAAGTGCCCAATTATTACACTTCATCAAATCATTCAAATTTAAACTATGTTTCTGGTTTCAAAGATTAAAGTGATTGAATAGAGAAGATACTCAGAACTCCAGTAATCTGAATTGAGGTCAGTTAAGGTTCCATAGGAGGATAAATAATGAAATAAATTCTAGAAATTCCTCTGGGATTCCAGCTGAGTATGTGGTTCTAAAGATTGTATACTGGCTTTCATGGACATCGGTTCAAGTCCATTCAGCACTTTCTGAAGTCAATTATGTTTTGACTCCTACAAAGTCTCAGTTTATGTTTCTTTCTTACACTCCCTATTTTATTTTATTTTATTTTATTCATGTAGCATACACATTATTATGGAGCTTTTTACCAATAGTTTATAATAGATCAAATAAATTAATAACGTGTGTGTGTGTGTGTGTGTGTGATTCAAGTAATCAATAAACAGTTGCCAGTTCCATTAACAGCGCAATCCAATGTGGCTGCCCGTAGCCCTCTGAACTTGGAGGATTACAGGCATCCTATGGAGGGTGGAAGAAGCACAGAGGCGAAGGTCGCCTCCGCGCTCCTCCCACCCTGCAAAAGACTTAGATAGCTGATTTCAGCCGTCTTATGCCCAGAGCATGAGGAGAAGAGGCTGAGGCGCTGCCAGGATACTTCATATGATGGCAGAGCCTCTCTCCTCCCCTTTCCACCCCCCCCTGCCCACAAACCTCCAGCTCCGAGATTTCTCTCAACCTTGGAGCCGCAGCCTCCCCTTTCCACCCCCCCCTGCCCACAAACCTCCAGCTCCGAGATTTCTCTCAACCTTGGAGCCGCAGCCGGTGCAGTTCTTTCTATTCTGGCTGTGAGGGTGGATGGAGGGTGCTCCGAGGTCGTAGTCTCAGCTCTGACCTCGGAGCGTGTTTCTGTGGTTGGAGCTGGAACTCCCACCTCTCCTATGGCCTTCTTGACTCTGTCTAGTGGCCATAGGACTGTGCTCTAAAACAATTACATTTTGTCTTCCTCCTTTAATTCTTACATAACACATTAGTTTAGTCATAACTGTATTATTTGCATCAATCACATTCCCAAGCACATCCTCCTCTTCCTTGTTTCATGGAATTTTATTTGGAAAGAAAATTTAAAATGCAGGCAACAAGAAGAAAGAATACACATAACAATGCAACATGATCACTAATTAAGAGGGAAAAGAAACTCACTGATTCTATAATCCTTAATATGTCATGGGTAAGCTTGTGGGGCAATTAAAATAAAACAGCTTAAGGAGAAGCTTACTAAATATTCATAGAGTTTGGATGTGTAAGTTATGTAGCCCAATCACACTCAGAATATATATATATATATATATATATATATATATATGGATCTCTATTTGAATGTGATCAGAAGCCTGAAGGCCTGCCACATAAGAAATAAATAGAAATCTCTCCATTTTATGTCTGTTGCATTTAAGTCTGGTGTTTTACCTTATAAATATTCATTTAGAGTAATCTTATTGGCAGTAAAATCAATTTGTTGCCTGCATTTGTGGGGGCTTATGGAGAGCCAGTGAGAATGGTGTGTGTGTGTGTGTGTGTGTGTATCTTTGTCACCTTCTGCTCCATCCACACTCTGGCTGTGTTATGAATGTGCTGTTCTAGACACGTGTGTAAACTTGCACACTTTCTCAAGATGTGCATCCCTTAAGGATCTTTTGACTTTGGCAATAATGTGTCTATGGCAAAACAAGAATTCAAAATGTAGAATTACTACTTTGGGAAAAGCAACTATGGTAGAGCAACTGCAGTATACAGCAATAATCCATTTAAGCCTGCAATGAAAATGTGAATTGTGGGGGAAATTAGCTGGGTTCTCATGGAGGCTGACTTCAGAGCTTGAACTAGGGTATCCACTGACTGTTCAGGTTGCAATAGGAAGGCTTTGCCTTTTGCCGGGTGAGTGAGCAGAAGGAGGGGAGTAGGTAAACTGGGTTCCATAACACTTTTGGAAAGGAAAAAGAAAGGGTTGGGCGGGGTGAGTGTAGAGACTGGGGTGGGAGATGGTGGTGAGAGGAAGATTTGTGCTAAGGCAAGCTGGTGTGATCAGGCCAGTTCCCAAGGCACAGGCAAAGCAGCAAGGAGGGAGGGGAGAAGGGTCTGTCTCAAATCACTCAGTCACCTTTTTAGCACTTTGTGTACTTGCCTCCTGTTTCCTTGGAAGTGGGCCTGTACAACCCAACTAAGGACACTTAGTGCACAACCCACTGAGGCTGCCTGGAAGCCTCCGAACTTGGAGGATTATGGGCATCCTATGCGGGGTGGAAGGAGTGCAGAGGCAGTCAATTGCATGCTCCCCCTGCCCTGCAAAGCAGCTAGACAGCCAATTTCAGCCATCTAACTGCAGGGCTTTGGAGTCGGAGAGAAGGAGGCTGAGATGCCTCCAGGATATGTCATATCTTGGTGGTGCCAGTCTCCTCCCTTCCCCATCCCCTAGAACACCACCTAATCCCCTTCTCTGAGGTCACTCTTCTGTCCTTGGAGAAGCAGCCAGCGTGATTCTTTCTGCACTGGCTGCAAGGGTGGTGGGAGGGTGCTCTGAGTGCAGATCCCACACTCCAAGGTTGGAGCTGTTTTCTGACCTCGTACATGGGAATCCAAATGATCCTACAGCCCTGTAGTGCTGTCTAGGGGTCATAGGATCACACTGCCCGTAGCTGTGGAACTTCATATTGACTATCTCTTCTGGAAGAGGCAGTTAACAGAAGAGAGGAATACAGAGGAAACAAGAAGGGAGTGCAATGAAGGGTCCTAGCTGCAATCCTTTCCACTATTTGGCCAGGGAAGGATGCACTGAAGATGCTGGCATTCTGACCAAATTAATTTGCAGATAGATCCAATTAAAACACACACCTGCCATAGGAAAGAGGGGTTGGAGGCTACACTTTGTAGTAAAGCCTCTGAAGACAGATGGAGGTAGATGATGAAGATACCTTTTCCTGGGCCAGGAGGCCCAATCCTATAGCTGAAGAACTGAAGTGCACTGAAACTCCTTGATCTCAATGGCGACAGGACAAAAAAATGAGGCTTTGGGGGGCTGTTGACCATAGCAAGGCACAGAGACTAGAGCCAGTCTGAGCCACAATGGGCTGTGAAGGAGCAACAGAACCACAGTATCCCATGCCCCACTGGGGCCCTTTCTCTCTGGGTTTGTCTGAGGGCTGAAGGGATGCTGGGTTTGCCTGTCTCTGGGGAAGAGATCATCTGGATTGCTTCCAGTGGAGCCTGGGGGTGCCAAGAGTCTAAGTATCCTGTTACAAATCTGTCAAGCCACAGAAGGAACTAAATAAATTGCCTTTTAAGAGTTTCTGGCTTGTGGAACTTGGACCAAATGCTCCCTTCATCACTATCTGCCAGCCTTGCTAACAAGGCACAGGTGTGGGGGTGGGTGCATGCAGGATAGCTTGTTGCCTTTGCCAGCTGCCCCTTAAAAGGGGGTTTGAAGCCCATGTCATGAGACCAGGGAGGGGCAAGTCTGTTGGAGAGTGGAGAGCATGTTGCTCTGGACCAGAAGCTGGCCCCGTGAAGGAGCTGAAAGGTGCAGGGAGCCTCGCAAATAATGTTTAGTCTGTACATCAGTGGCAGAGACACAAGCTAGTTAAGCAGGCAGCTTGTAGGTTTTGTTTGTCATTTTAGTGTATCCTTTGTACGATTTGTTTTGTAAATTTGTTACTAAATTTGTTTAGCCATGTAATTTTGGGGGGGTCTTACTAGGGCCGAAGGAGGGGATTTCCCCCCTACATGACCTAAACACCCAGAGTAAGATATGAACCTGGAAAAAGGGTCATGAAGATGAGTAAAGTCCCAGTGTGGGACAAAAAACCATTACAGAACCAATCCCCAAACCACACTGCACAGTGATTTCAGCATGGCACTTTGCTCTGGCAAACAAGGAACCCCGTGATTTCAGCATGGAGGAGCCAGCCTAGGGAGGCGTTGTGTGATTCCAGCAGCAGGGAACCTTACCTCTGAGAAGTGAGGCACACTGAGTCAGATGAATCATGTATTTGCCCTTATAACCAGAAATTGAGGTGGGCATGGGGTAGTAGGTTCTATGGCATATACTCTGAAAATGACTCAGTAGATTGATGTGAAACTTGGCAGTGGTGGAGAGGTCAGTTTAAGGATGGTCAAAGGTAAGAAAGGGTAAGACATTATTTCTTTATAGGGGCAGGGGGTTGGATTAGATGACCTTGAAGGTCTCTTCCAATTCTTATCATTCTGTGTGGATGGTTTTGTTTGCCAGCTGGGTTCTTGTAACTTGGAATGGCCGCTTCACATAAATAAATAAATAAATATAATAATAATAATAATAATAATAATAATAATAATAATAATAATTATTATTATTATTATTATTATTATTTAAAAAATATTTCTTACCCGCCTCTCCGTCTAGATCGAGGCGGGGAACAGTAAAACATATAAAATACATAAACTAATCAAATCAACGCATACTATTAAAACATCTTAAAACATCTTTAAAACATTTTAAAACATCTTAAAACATCTTAAAACATCTTAAAAACATTTTAAAGGCATCCTAAAATTCTGCTGGATAGGCCTGCCGGAAGAGATCAGTCTTTATTGCTTTTTTAAATTCCAAGATACTGGTAAGTTGACGAATCTCCTCCGGCAGGCCATTCCATAATCACTTGCATACATTCCAAGTGTATATTCCAGGAAGTAGACCAATCTGGGACTTAGGTCCACACCACTCTGCCACTGACAGCCATCCAGCTCCAAGGTGGTGGTGAAGCTGGAACTAGCCACAACATAGAATACCATACCATAACCATATTGCCTAAATAAAGTATCTATTAAGGGTGTGGCCCTTAACAGCTGTAATTTCCCAGCATTTTGGAGCTTGAGTGAACATGGCGGGCCTTTAACAAAACATGTTAAACTGAAAGGTTTAATTTTGATAATTGAATTCACATATATTCAGTCCATTCTGCTCCTATATTTCCTCTTTAAAACAGTTGTGTCTCCCTCTACCTATCCTGTTTTATTTAGATGCTTCACATTGCGTCTTTCCCCATTTATCCCGTTCTCTCTTCTATTCAATAATGTTCCTCCAGCATACTATGTTCCCTTATTTGTTTGTTTACTTGTTTATTAGCTTCTGCACCATTACCGCATTCCATCCATTTTTTTCCCTCTCAGCCTGTCTGGTCTCTCTCCATGAATTATGTTGACTGGAGAAGCTACCATGCTGGCTTCCAGAAAGAGCTTTCTTTCACACAATTTTATGGTATCAGTAATTTTCAGTACATCACTGTGGAAGTTTCTTTACATTTACCCAGACTACTCACAAATCCTACTATTTTACCTGTCAAAGCGCTTCACTACACACAAAAAGTATATTATTTGTTATATCCAGCTCTGTCTGATTATCCAGTCTTACAGCTGAATTCTGTAATATCTTGCAGCGTTCGCAGTAAGGGTCTAGTGATGGTACAAGAAGAGACCAATTAGGATCAAACCAGTGTGCCAGCCTCCCCCGTAAGATACCTCAGTAACAGCAATACTGTGCAAGGATGATTTTCTTTTTATGGTAGTAGTTGGAAGACAGTTTCCCCCTTCTATTCTCTTTCATAGGAAGGAGGAGGAGGATCATGTATGCTGCCTTGGGCTCCTTGGAAGAAAGGTGGGTTATAAATGTAACAAACAAATAAAATAAGCTCATGGGGCAACAAATCATGATACAATGCTGGGGATAGCCATTTCCCAGGTAAATTTTTGGACATACATTCTTACTGGGTTTTCTATTGTCTCAAGCAGAGTTAGCCCCTTCTTTCTGTGTTTTGAATAGTCTTCTAGTTGATAGTTCACTTAATGACCCACTACTACTGTTTATCAAACAATCCATTGTGAAAGTTAGCTGAAGCTTCATCTATTTTCAAGGTGGGGGTTGAAATAAACAGTTTGTGAATATGATCTGAAAGATCCCCAAAGTTTTGGGGCCAATGATATTGGTCTTTTGAGAAAATGTCATGGGCATTGTCACAAAATGGTTGCCATAGGGGTATTCATTCACAAAATGGCTGCCATGATGGGCGCGACCAGTCACAAATCACCCATTTCACAGAAACACAAGTTGGTGATGCTGAAAGACAAGTAACATTTCCCAGAAAAGCAAGCCAATTAATTTTCAAATTGCCTCAAATGTTTTTTTAAAAATATTTTTATTAGTTTTTTAAAATGTGAAATACACCAAAACAAACTCCATAGAAAGGTGGGGAAATGAAGGAAAGAAAAAAATAGAATTTTCTTACAGTAATTTAAATGGATCCATTACAGTAAATATGTATGAAATATATATCCATAAGTTTCAAAAAGTATATAGTAGTACAATTATTAATAAACATAGTTATGCATAAACATCAGAAAAAGCAGACAAAATATCCATGTACTTATCCATCCACAGGTGGTGTCTAAATACCACCCACTCAAATGTTGAAAGTGTTATTAGTTCCTCAATCCATTGTGTTATGGGAGGTGAGTGTTGTAATATCAGTCTTTTGGCTGTCAAGAGGGCACAGAGAATCCACATGTTTTGTCCTTGTGATAAATTCCATACAGCAGGGGTATAATTTAAAAGAATGTGTGCAGCAGTAAATATTAAAGAGCATTCTAATACTAGATTTATCTGTAATATAACCTCAACCCAAAAAGAAGCAACCACTGGGGATTGCCAAAACATATGTGTAAATGAAGCATTTACAGTATTACACCTCCAACAGGTAGCTTACTTAGACAAACTCTTATTAAAAAGATGCTGTGGCGTCCAATAATCATGAAACAAAAGTTTTTGCTGAATAAGACGTAAACTAAAATCCATAGACCTTCCTGAAACAGACGCAAAAACAATGTTCCATTGATTAGGCAACATATGACCCTCTAATTCCCTATTCCATTCATCTTTAAGACTCTGTGTATCATACTTATTCACCGATAAGTATTTATAAACATGAATCGTAGGTCGATATAACTGCTCAGCCTCAATCAATGCCTCCAATAGCAAAGGAGGCTCTGAAGCTGTAAAAGCAGCCAGACCAAACCTAGATTCTAATACTTGCAATGTTGCAAGTATTGCCATTCAGCGGAGGCAGGCAAGTTATATTTAGTTTGCAAAGCTGAAAATGACAAAAACTCATCATCAACACTCACTAATTGATCCGAAATAAAAATCTGCCCAAGTCCGCCACAGGAACATTTTCTTACCTATTTTTAAATCCAGATTACCCCATAAAGTCAGTTTAGCATGAGAAAATGGGTCGAACTGTAATTGACAAGCTATAATACGCTACACCTCTCTAACTGCCATAATTGTAGGAGGTGCCCTGTATCTTTTAGTATAGCAAGACCCTAATACCATCCACTTAGAGGAGTATTGCCTCAAAAATTAATTCCTCATAATTTATTTCTCCAAATTAATAGGATAGGATGATCACCCTCAAATCACACAAATCCAAATGCAGACACACAAGAACCCCACATGCTCTCTCCCTCTGGATCACCCTACACTCTTTCTCTGTTACACGCACCTCACACACCCCTTCTTTTCACATGCATTCAACCTTGTACCCCATTTATCCATCATCCAAGCGTAGAAACTTCCCTCCCTTCTCCTCCATCTCCTCCCAGTCCTCGACATGTTTCCTCTCAGCCTTTTCTGTAACTCCCTCAGTCATGCTGCAGCCATATACCCAACCAACCCAAGGTCTCCCTGCAGTTTGGTAGGCTCCCTGAAGCCTACTGGGTGGACAGGCAAGTGGGCGGGCAGGCAGCAACACCTTCCCTTCCCTTCCCTTCTGTAATGGGAGTTGCGGAAGATGGCGAGGAGTGCAGTGTTGCACAACAGTCCTGCCTCAATGCCCTGTATTATGCTTTGTATGATACTATGCTCTGTATGATATTATACCCTGTATTTTGCTCTGTAATAGCAAGGCATGACCTTGCTTAAATTGTGAGTTGGCTGCTAACCAGGCTGATGCAATCTTCAGCAACTTGCTGGCTGCAGGCCAGAGGAATGACACTGCACAACAGCCCAGGTGCTACCAATTAAGCATGAGGTCTGCAGCCCATGGAGTTTGGTGCTAGAAAAATATATAAGACTAGCAAATGCAGACTAAGGTGTGATGGTTGTTGGTAGTGGTAATAGTTGGTAGTGGTGGTGGTTGGTAGTGGTTGGTTGGTTGTGTGTGTAGCGGTGGAGTGCTGAAGAATCGGAAGCAGCAAGGAGGAGCAGAGGAAGCTGTTCAGAGAGCCCTGCTGAAGCCCCAACGCTGAAAGCTGATACCCAGGCGGCGAGCTGCTGGAACTAGCAGGGTTGGTTGGAAATAATACAGTGACTGTGTAGCTAAGGGGTGGGATTTCCACCAGGGAACTTGGAGGAAGGCATAGCATTGTTGTATTTCATGCTTAGCTTTGCAATAAAGATGTTTGGCTTTAACTTCCTGGAGGAGTATTTATTATGGTCTGAACATCCCTCAAAGAACCTTTGCCAATCCCTTTTGGGGAACCTGTGGCAAAACACCTTCCCTTCCCTTCCCTTCCCTCCCTCCCTCTCTCTCTGGCAGAGGAATTTTAGCTGGTGGCTGTCCTGGAGCCACCAGCCACATTCATTCCCTAATGGGCCCAGAGGCACTCCGGGGAAAGAAAAAGAAGATGGTGTGTTCTGCAAGCCAGGTGCTTCACATTGCAGCTGGCCAAGGTTAAAAAGAAATGACTTACAAAAATGAAATAGAAAATTAGAAGAGGTAGGGGAAAGTCAGGTTTTGGTGGGCACCAAATGAGGTGTCTGTGGGCACACTGGGCACTGTGTTGGAAATCCCAGATTCTACAATGTGTTAAGCTACAGAGCTGTCCTGAAAAGGTTGCTAACATGATTCTGGCTGGCAAAACTTAGCTTTGCAGGCTCTGTGGGGGGTGGGTGTTGTGCCTAGCATTGTCCACCTATTTGGCTGCTTGGTCACTACCTGATCAAAATTATATTTGTAAATAAAAAGATCTGGCAAAATATCATTTAAAAAGTCTCTTCTGCAACAAAACAGTATTGTTATTATTTATTATTTGTTTCGTCTATATACTGCCCGATAGCTGAAGCTCTCTGGGCAGTTAGCAACAATTTATACCAAACAATAAAATACAGTAGAAATACAATAAGAAACAGCATAAAAATTCAATACAAAATTTAAAGACAGAAATCAAAACCATTTGAACAATTAAAACATGTTCAGTATGTTCAATAAACTAGACCACTGCAGAAACAAGCCCCCCATATGCCATTAAAAGCCATTCAATGCCATTAAATGCATCGGCATAGAGGGCAGTCTTAACCTGGCACCGGAAGGATAACAGTGTTGGCACCAGGCCCAGGCGGGCTTCAGTGGGGAGCTTGTTCCATAACATGACCCCATGAAGCTGCCTTAGAACTTCCTATCATTTATGAAACTGGGGACACTGCTCAAGATACTCCAGTAGATTGGGGTGGAAAAACGAGTGCTCCCCAACCCCATGACTCCTTTAATATTTGGTTGGTTTTTGTTTCAATGTAAGGAAGCTAGAACAGTGGAGCAAGGCTTATGTAATGTAGCATTCCAGTCCAATTAGACACCACATTTTCACTCATATCTCCAGTACAATTTATTGTCTTTCTTCACCTGCCACCTGCCCTTTTCCATTTTTTACTGCTAAATTTTCACCCCATTGAAAACTTCTTGTGCTTCATTCCTTGCTCATGCTTGTGACCTTTTCGAAGACTTTTCATCTATTTCATGCCCTTACCAGAGACATGGATGAAATTTAGTCTGTTTCTATTAGTGGGATGAATGGGATTGTTCTTTTGCTGTACCTGATCACCTCTGTATTAGATCAAATAGCTGCATGGTTAACCAGACTGTTTCTACTTTCTAACACAGGATTTCTTAACCCTTCAAACGCTGATGCAAAGTCTCCCTGTGGCTGCTCAAGTCAAAATTTCAACAGTCCATCTAATTCTGGCAGTCTTGCCTCTTTGGTATTCTAGACATCACTCGGCACATAATTCAAAAGGTGTTTGTGTTCTGGTTCCTTTTGGTGTCACTTACTATGTTTGATTTCAAACATTTCAATCTGGATTTAGATGTTTATACATTTTTGAGGTCTGCCCTACAGCAGTTTGCTGGCAGTATTTCAGCTGCCGTGTGACAGAACCTTTATAAATTCTGGTCCTGCTCTATGCTTTCAACAGCAATTAAAGCAAAACAATAACTTTGAAGGACATTCCTAATAGAAACAGAATTAATGGGGAAAGAGAAGTAATAGCTATATGGGAGCGGGGCCATGTGATTTATCCTGGCAGGGGAATAACAAGCATAGGCTATTGAAATCCTAGACAGAAACAGGAGGAGATAAGCATCCAAATGCAACGGAAAAAAGGAGAGAACTAGGTTCTCAGGATGCAAAAATCTCCACCAAAGGAGCCCGACGCGTTTCGGCCTGTGTATTTTTCAAGGCCTTCCTCAAGGGGTTGTAAAAGAGTCTGCAGATTACTTAAACAACTAATGTCTTTCACTGTTTCAGTGGCCTTGAAAAATACACAGGCCGAAACGCATCGGGCTCCTTTGGTGGAGATTTTTGCATCCTGAGAACCTAGTTCTCTCCTTTTTTCTATTGAAATCCTAGGTAAGGAGAGTTGGGCTTGAAATAGTAGAACAGTAGCATGATTAAGCTTGCCCCTAGCATGCAGTTAATGTCACTTGTGAGCCATTTCATTTGTTTCCTTCTCCTTTCCTTGGTGCCAATGCAACAAGGAAGGGAGAAGGAATGCCAGGTTGTGGAATGCCCATCCCAGAGAGGCTCGCCTGGCACCTACGTTATGGCCTTTTCGCAGCCAAGTGTAGAGATGTTTATTTTCCCAGGCCTTTTGGTTCTTCAGCTTTAAAAATTGCATCAATGCATCCTTAGATCTTTACACTGCTGCTGGCTTTTACCCTGTTTTTTACTTTTGTTTTATTCTTTTTAAACTTAAGGGGCAGTATCTACTACTCCCACTCTGCCTCCACTGGTTCCATTATGATCATGTGACCCACCTCTTGTGTAATGGGCAATTAGTGGTTCTAAAAGTAACCCCCAAAATGAGCGGAAACACTCATTGCCGGAATGGAACTTATCAACAGATCTCCCTTTTGCTCTGCCCCCTCTGGAAACAAGCATTTCTGCTTATTTCTGATTGCTTCAGGACCGCTAGGTTGCCATTGCACTAGCAGTAGGCCCTGCTACATGCAGCAGTCCTGGATACTGTCCAAGGTTTTTATATTATGTTGTGCTATGTTGTTGTATTTTATGGTTTTAAGTTTTGTTTTGTGAGCTGCCCAGAGAGCTTTGGCTATTGGGAAGTATAGAAATGTAATCAAATAAATAAACATGAACCAGACTTATAGTCCAGTTCTTAAATTCACAAAAGGAAAGTGCTGCAAGAACTTAACGGAGGAGCAACATAAATTCCAGCCATCTAGCATGCAGATAACCTCCATTGAGAACTAGGGTCTCTACATGAACACCCAGACAAGTGTAAGGTTTATTTATTTGATTTATCTCCTGCCTTTCTACCAAGGAAATGGTGCTCAAGTATCCTTCAATGCAAATTATCCTCCAAGAGGCCTGTGGCTTATGCTGGCTGAGCTTGTCTGAGCATGGAAAGCTAAGCAGGGTCAGGCCTGGTTATTACTTGGATGGGAGACCCCTCCTCTAGTTTCCTGCATTGAACAGGGGGTTGGACTCGATAGCCTTGTAGGCTCCTTCCAACTCTATGCTCTATGAAATCTATAAAACTAAGGAGAGAGAGATTTGATCAGGGCCTCCACATGGTCAGCTATTCACAGGAATGTTCCTTTTCAGATGGAAGTTTATTGTATATTGAAGGAAAGGGCTTGCATTGCTATTACAGTACTGTTCGACTGAATGTGTGAACTGTAAAAATGTTCACACCTCTTGATGTATTTAGATGTACAGGGACTATTGAACTGGACATAACCAGTCTAGAAAATCTAACATAGCATAAACTCTTTCATTATTACTATTCTCTCTCCCCCCCGCCCCCCTTTTAAGGCTGTGCTGAAAGTTCAACCATTTCATTTTTCAGGGCAAAAATAACAATTTTAGTTGGCCCAAAGGTTTTCCCCAAAAAGCTATTGCTGAGAGTGTACACCCTTTTCCTGTCATTTCATGCTGTTGTTCTCCCAATCAGCTGCTTCAGTTTCATTTTTCTTATGTAGTGCTTTCTACTACATAGTGTTCCCAGCCAGTCGGGGAAAACATAATGAACATGATGATATGCTGATGAATCAGTAATTTAGATTTGCTTACATGTTGATGTCCCTAGGGAGAAGGAAAGCTAATTTAGAGTCAGGGGAATGCTGCCTGGAATGGTCATATAGGCAATCAATTCTAGCCAGTTAGGAATGTGAAAGTACACTAGCCTTTCCCAACCTAGTGCCCTCCAGAGGCCAGATATTTTGGATTTCAACTCCCATCAGCCCGAGACATCATGGCCAGTGATTAGGATTGCTGGGAGTTGTAGTCCTAAACATCTGGAGGATACCAGGCTTGCTGTAAGGATGAACACTTTCATTCCTTTCTCACTGAAGAGTGAACAATGTAGTTGACAAAGTTCACAAATAAAGCATGGCTGGCTGGGACATGCTGGGAATTGGAGGGCTTTTTTTCTATCTAAACATGCAAAGGATTGCGCTCTAAGTAAGAATACTACTTGTTATGTTGGGTACCCTTGCTTTGAAACCCCAGTAGTGTGTGTGTGTGTGTGTGTGTGTGTTTTGCTTTTGTGATATTTTATGCTGCCTGAGATAAATTCAAGGAGTGATGGTTATCTCACAATATTCCACAAGTCAGTTTACACAGTTCTCAAATCCCAAGGTAGATTCAGCAGTTTTCCTGAATGGCAGATTCCAGTGAATAAGTTTGTATTAATGTCCTTATAAAACACTGTTCTACGATGACAATGTGTGGTGTCAGCTCAGCTAATGCATAATCCATCATATTTCATCTGAAGCAGTTTAATAATAATAATAATAATAATAATAATAATAATAATAATAAAAATAATAGAATGCTTTACAATAACAATTATGTAGTAATGTCACCTGGAAATGTGTTTTAGTCTTTTGTTTTAGGTAACCTTAACAATGCATAACAAGGACATTATTAATACAGAATATGTATTTTAGTTTTTTCATCTTCAGAAGTCTATGGGTAAAATCTAGGGTAAGCCACAGTCTGTAAGGCAAAAACTTCCCCTCTGCATTACGATAAGCTACATTATCTGTTTAGAGAAGTAAAGGGTCTTTATGCATATGCACAGACCCTTAGTAAGAAGAGTGGAAGAGAAAAGAGTTCTCTATGGAGCTCCTTTCAAAGGAAAGGAGTTTGTGTGTAATTTCTCACCCTTTATAAAGGCAGTATGTGATGCATGATTAGGTTCTGGCTATTTCCTGTTTGTTTCCTAAGAAACAAATGAAGGCTGTCTTACAGAGAGGCATTGTGGTCTTGTTAATTTGGGGCACTGAGCTCTGTCACTCCAGGAGTCTGTCCTGGCTCTTTACTAAGCAAATACAGGGACGAATACAATAGAGTGGTCAATTCAGCAGGCAAATGGCCAAGCACAGTTTTACCAGGCATGTAGAGGTTTTTCCAAAGCAAAGTCTGAGGCACAGTCTGTTTCTTAGTTCTTGGAAATGGTCTTGAGGCAGTGGTCTTGGAAATGGTCTTGAGGCAGACATCAAGTCTCCTTGGTAGGGCAGTACACCATCTGGATCTATCTCCTCTGAGTCATTTCACGAACGATGTGGTACTTCATATCTATGTGCTTCAGATTTGCAATGAAACCTTGGGTTTGAGCTATGTGAATACAGCTCTGGTTGTCCTCATGAAGCTGGATGGGCTTTTACTCTTCTATGCCAAGATCTCTGAGCAACTTGTTCAGCCATAGGGCTTCTTTGTATGTGTAGGCTGCTCCAACATACTCAGATTCAGTTGAAGACTGTGCAACAATGGTTTGCTTTGCTCTGCGAGTTCACCAGCTTTTGGACTGACAGCTACAGAATCTGCGTCATCGGGCTGTGCATCTGCAGGCAAAGGTTCTTCTGGAATGTCGAGTTTCAGGGATGGCTCCAAGTTGAAGATCAGGTGCGGGTCATCAGGTTCCTGTCTTGCATCAACTGGTTGTGTATTCCCCCTTCTTACAGGTATATTCTCTTCAAAATGAGTAACGTGCCTCACTTGGAGTTTGCCTTTTTAGAGGTGGGGACGAACCTGCCTGGGGGGGCCGCCTCTCCGCCACCTCGCCTCTCCGTGGCGGTGGCCCCCTGCCTTGTTTTTCTGAGCGGCGCAGAGCTGTTCTCCGCGCTGCTCGAACTGCTGGCGCCGCCTGCGCTGGTCCCATCGTGTCACTTCCGGCACGACGGGACCCTGCACTGGCGCACTGGACCCCCGCGCTACGTTGGTGGGGAAACCAGGGCTGTTTAAGCCCTGTTCCCTGGTTTCCCCACCAAAAACATAGTGCGGGGGTCCAGCGCGCCAGTAGGGATGTGCCACAAACCTGGGGGGGGGGCTTGCGTCTCCGCCAGCTCGCTTCTCCGTGGGGGCGGGGCCCCTGCCTTGATCTTCTGAGCAGCGCGGAGTAGTTCTCCGCGCTGCTCGAGCTGCCGGTGCTGGTCCCGTCGCGTCACATCCAGCCCCGGAAGTGACGCGATGGGGACCCTGCGCAGGCGCAATATGTCGTACGGGGGGTCCAGCGCGCCTGTGCAGGGTCCCGTCGCGTCACTTCCGGGGCGGATGTACCTACCTTTTCATGCCGGAAAAGGTAGGCCCGTAGGCCCGCAGGCCCACACGAGCCCTTCGCGGATGAGAGCGGGGCCGATTTTGGCCTGCTACGCCCGCGCAGGGCGAACAGTTACATCCCTAGCTGGCGCAGGGTCCTGTCCCGTCAATTCCGGCGTGCCGGAAGTGATGCGACGGGACCAGCATGGGCGGCGCGGGCAGCTCGCCGCGGAGAGGCGAGCCACCCAGAAGAACCAGTAAGTCGGCGTCATCACTGTAGGGATGTAGCCGAGAAGCCCGTCAGACAGGAGCAAGGCCCGAACTGGGCCTGCTCGCGTCCGACGGGCTGCTCAGCCCCGCGCGCGGGCTTTACCTGGGCTCTCCGTCGAGCGGAGAGCCTTCCTCCCTGTCCGATGGGTCCCATCAAGTCACTTCTGGCGCAGAGGAAGTGACGCGACAGGACCCTGCTCCGTCGCGCTGGACCCCCCGCGCTCTGTTTTTGGCTGGGGAAACCAGGGCAACAGGGCTGTTTAAGCCCTGTTGCCCTGGTTCCTCCCGCCAAAACAGAGCGCGGGTGGGGGTCCAGCGCGACGGAGCAGTGGCTCTGGCAGTGGTGGCGGCTCTGGTGGTGGTGGCGGCGGCGGTGCGCAGGAGCAGCATTCAGGACCAGGTAGGCGGCGGGGGGGGTCCTGGCAGCAGCGGCGGGGGGCAGGGGGGGTATTCCCTGGTGGCGGTGGCGGCGGCAGCGGTGGGGGGTGGGGGGGTTCTCCGGCGGCAGTGCGAGCAGTGTGAGTGGCACAAGCAACGCTCCGCACCGCTCCGCTCTGAAGAGCGGGATCGGGCCACCGCCGCTCGTGGGGGGGCCGAGCCCAGAGCAAGCCTCCAGCCGACTCCAGCTTGGCCCCACCACTATCGGCGTGAGCCTTGCGCGGGCCTCAGCGGGGCCAATTTCGGCCCGCTATGCCTGCACGAGGCGAGACGGTCCACACCTACTTTGGTGCAATACGCGATATCCCTTGGTTCCAGGAGCATATCCAACTAGGATTGTCAGCTCTGTCTTGGGATGGAGCTTCAGTCTTTTTGCCTTTGGGACATAGCTGTAATCTGTGGATCCAAATGTCCTCAAATGTTTCACCTCTGGTGGTTTACCATGCCACTTGTGGTATGGTGTAGCTGTTGTTTTTGAAACATAAAGTCCTCAACGGCAGAACAGGTGGAAGATAATTAAACCTAAATTACAACGGTCGTGAAGGCTGCAGCAGAGAATGGTTTTCCAATCGTCAGGGTAACCGTGCCATTGGATCTTTGCTGTACTCTGTCAAGTTTGTGTGGTGATTCGTTGTGCACCGATCTCCCCACATAAAACAGTTTCACGCACAGGCGTCTTCCAACCCAACTGAACCAACCCAACCCATCCAACCCAACCCAACCAACCAACCAACCAACCAAACAAACAAGTCCCATGGCAACTGGCAAATGGCGACGGGGGCAGGACTGTGAATCTGGAAGCCCCTAGTCATGGACCAGCACATGGGTGGTGGATGCAGACTCAGTCGCCCTGTTCAAGGAACGAGGTAGTCGAGCAGCTCGGCAGCTGTATCCATGACTGAGCAGCCCTATTTAGGATCCACTCTGCTCATCCCGTATGGGGAGGGGGCTAGAAAAGGTGCCCTAAACATAGTCTACCTCTTTCTCCCCTGACTGGATTACCGCGTCCAGTGGGGTCACCACTTTAGCGGTCGAAAAAGACATTTGAATTTTGGAACATGGAATATACGGACATTGCTGGATAACATAGATAGTGAACACCCTGAGCGTAGGACTGCTATTATTGCAAGGGAGCTGAAACGGTTTAAAATTGACATAGCAGCACTTCAAGAAACTCAAAGAGCAGGAGAGGGACAATTGAAGGAAGAAAAAGGAGGTTATACCTTCTTCTGGAAAGGACTACCTGAGCAGGACCGACGAATACATGGAGTAGGCTTTGCCATCAAAAATGAACTAGTGAACTTTTTGTCAGAAGTTCCTACTGGCATCAACGAACGCCTGATAACTCTTCGATTAAAGCTCGGCAATAACCAGCAGGTAACCATTTTGAGCGCTTATGCGCCAACATTAGATGCTGATAATGACATCAAGGAAAGTTTTTATACCCAGTTGGACACTCTCCTGTCAGAGATACCTAAGGAGGATAAAATTATCCTCCTGGACGATTTTAACGCAAGAGTCGGGCGTGAATTTAATTTATGGCCAGAAACTATTGGAAAAGACGGAGTTGGTAATAGCAACCCAAACGGACTCTTACTTTTGTCTATATGTGCAGAGCATAATCTCACTATTACAAACACGCTCTTTCGACAAAATAATAAGTTTAAAACATCATGGCAGCACCCACGGTCAAAGCACTGGCATCTTCTGGATTATGTAATTGTCCGTGTTAGAGATCGCCGCGATGTACTTCTTACTAGGGCCATGGTGAGTGCCGACGACTGCTGGACAGACCACCGACTAATCCGGTCCACAATGGTTATCAACATTGCTCCCCAACATAGGCTTCAAGGAAGGAAACCAAGGCGTAAAATGAACATCCACACCCTTCAAGATCCTATTAAGCAAACTCGTCTTCAATCACTTCTTAAGGAACATCTACCTACGGAACCTCCTGACAACATTGAGGACCATTGGTCTAAGCTGAAAACCTCCATTACTGCAGCTTGTGAACAAACTATTGGATATGAAACTAAGAAACATCAGGATTGGTTTGATGAAAATGACAATGAGATTAAATATATAATTGACCAAAAAAGGAAAGCCTTCCAAATATGGCAAAATGATATTAACTGCGCTGCCAAGAAAAAAACCTACGCTAGCGCAAAGGCTGAGGTCCAAAGAAGAACAAGAGAACTTAAGAACGCTTGGTGGAAAAAGAAAGCTGAAGAAATTCAACAACTTGCAGAATCTCATGATGCACGGGGCTTTTTTAAGGCCACAAGGGCCATTTATGGACCAAAAACCTATGGTACAAACCCTTTACAATCAAAAGATGGCACCAAACTCTTAAAAGACAAAGAATCTATTGCACTGCGTTGGAAAGAGCATTATTATGACCTTTTAAATCGTAAATCTAAGGTGGATAAAGAGATTTTCTCGCAAATCTTGCAAAAACAAATTAGAGAGGAACTTGCAATACTCCCCACTTTGGATGAAGTAAAAAAAGCCATTAATCAAATGAAGAACAACAAAGCTAGTAGTGGACCAGATGGGATTCCTGCTGAAATCTTTAAAGAAGAGCCCCCCGAACTTGTACAACATCTTCATAAACTCATCGAAAAAATCTGGATAAGAGAAGAGATCCCAGAAGACTTCAGGGATGCCATAATTATCACCCTCTTTAAGAAGGGTGATAGAACAGACTATGGAAATTATTGGGGCATTTCTCTCTTAGCTACCACAGGTAAAATATTTGCTAGGATTCTCGCAAACCGTCTTCTATCTATTTCAGAAGAGATCTTCCCTGAAACTCAATATGGTTTCCGCCCTTCTAGAGGGACAGTAGACATGATTTTTACTGCACGTCAGCTCCAAGAAAAATGCAGGGAGCAAAATCAACCCCTTAATATGGCATTTATCGATTTGGCTAAGGCCTTTGATACTGTAGACCGAACAGCTCTCTGGACTATCCTTATGAAAATGGGATGCCCCAATAAATTTGTGAATATCTTGCGACTTCTCCATGACAACATGACGGCAACGGTCTTGGACAACAACGGCTCTCATGGTGCTCCATTTAAAGTGGGATCAGGTGTTAAACAGGGATGTGTTATCGCCCCAACATTATTTGCTATTTTCATCGCCATGATTTTACAGAGGGGAAACTTCCCACTGGTGTGGGAATTATATATCGAACAGATGGAAAGCTTTTTAATCTCAGCAGGCTGAAAGCAAAAAGTAAGGTAGTTACAACCTCAGTTGTGGAACTTCAGTATGCTGATGATAATGTGGCCTCCGCACATTCAGAGGATGATCTCCAAACTATCCTAAATGCTTTTGCAGAAGCATACGAAAAACTTGGCCTCTCACTTACCATCAAAAAAACCAAAGTGCTTCATCAGCAAGTGAAAGCTAACCCCTTGGTGATGCCATCTATCCAGCTTGGCAGGACAATACTGGAAAATGTCGATCATTTTCTCTGTCTTGGCAGCTATCTTTCTGTTACAGCTAACATCGACAGTGAAATCCAGCACCGTTTGAGCTCTGCAAGTGCCGCGTTTTCTCAAATGAAACGCAGAGTGTTTGAGGATCGGGATATTTGTAAGAAGACCAAAACACTGGTTTATGAAGCCATTGTATCACCAACTTTATTGTATGCCTGCAAAACATGGACTATCTATAAACGTCACTCCTTCCACCTCCTTGAAAGATTTCATCAATGTTGCCTCCGGAAAATCCGGCGAATTACTTGGGAAGATAGGCGAACAAATGTCAGTGTACTGGAAGAAGCAAAGACTACTAGCGTTGAAAAAATGATCCTTCAACGCCAACTTCAGTGGACCGGTCATGTTGTTCGAATGCCTGACTGCCGTCTCCCAAAGCAGTTATTTTATTCCCAACTCAAGGGTGGAAAGCGGAATATCGGTGGTCAGCATAAGAGGTTTAAAGATATTCATAAGGCTAATCTAAAAAAATGCAATATAAACATCGAAAACTGGGAAGCTCTGGCCCATGAATGATCTAAATGGAGGTTGGCCTTTCACAAAGGTTCCATGGACTTTGAAGAAGCCTGAGTGCAAGGTGAAAGGGAGAAACGTGCTAAGCGAAAAGCATGTCAAACGAATCCTTTACAGGACCATCTTCCATCTGGTAACCTGTGTCCTCACTGTGGGAAGCTGTGTGGATCTAGAATTGGCCTCCACAGTCACTTACGGACCCATCGCTAGAGTCTACACAATCTTCTTTAGAATTTCCTCCTTTTATCCTGGAAGACAATCTTACTTGGTCACGAGTGATCGCCTGATGGGTGTATCTGTTGTCCCTTTGGTTGACAATCTATTTTGGAGGTAAACATATCTTTTCTTCCTTTCTATGGTACCATCCATCTCTGGGGTATGGCTAACAGTGGTTCTATGTTCTATACATGTTCAGAGAGGAAAATCTCTGTGTGGTGCAACATAAACTCACCCCCGTTGTCTATCTGTAACACCTGGGTTCGTCTTCCAAATCTGTTCAACACCATCTCCATGTACCAGTTCAGTTTCTCCAGAGTTTCATCCTTGTGTTTCAGGAAGGAGGCAACAGCATACTTAGAGAAATCATCCAACAAAATTAATGCATATTTTGAACCGCTGCTTGAGGCCACATGTACAGGTCCAATTAAGTCACAATGGACTATCTCTAGCACTTTGCTTGAAGGTCTGAGGCCCTTCATTCTTACACAACAAATACATTTTGGCATTTCCTTAATTGTACTTTTCTTTATCTTTAACCCTCTTACCAGACCTTTATTCTGCATCTCCAGTAATGTGCTGGTGCTGTGATGTCCAAATCTTTTGTGCCATAGTTCCAGGGACTCTGCACACGTTTCATCATCTGCATGCGTTTCATCATTGGTTGACTCCTGTTCTTCTCTGGGGGTGGAGCTTGGGGTTTCATGTATCTATGGACCTTGTAATTAGATCGTTCAGGGGTCTGGGGTTTTGCAGAATAAGACATGATGCATTTTGCTCTCAAGGCTTTTGCCAACTCATCCAAGTTACGGGATTAATTTCCCTTGGTATTTATTGTTACAAATGGGGCAAAAGAATCTCCAAGACATGCAAGCAACAGATTGCATTTCCATTTTTCTGTTAGTTCCAAATCTGGGGCTCTTAAGTCTACCACTATAAGCAAGAAACTTCTGATATACTCATCCCAGTCCTGCTTTCTATTTAGTTGCAACTTAAGTATTTCTTTCAGTACTAGATACTGTGATTTTGGACTCTCAAATGCAAACATAGATTTATTTTTTTGCAACAATTCATTTGCACTTTCACAGTCAATGAACTGATCATGATCTAATGGGTCAAGTCCAGTGAATATCAGGCTTATTACCTTGCCATCAGCCACACTCCATTTTTCACTCATTGCAGTATTACCATCATTATCTATGGGCTTGTCTGTAGTCAGGACAAATTCTGCATTCATTCCTTGCAAAGCAGCTTTCAAAGAATATTCCCATGCTCTGTAGTTGGTCTTTGTGAGCTTTGGCAGGAAAAATCTATCTGCTGCAGCCATGTTTAGCACTTACAGGGTTAAAACTTCTCCTTGCTTGCAGGGTGGAGGAAGATTGATTGGCAGGGGATTAAGTCCAAACCCTGTGAAAAGCAGCTCTTTGTTTTGCAAATGGCTCTCTCCTCTCAGTACCCAGGGGCTTGTCTTGGCTCCATTCTCAAGAAAAATGCAGTTTTCCAGCCCATAAATTACTCTTAACAATCTAGATAGCCTTATAACATGGTGAGGCAAAAAATGCATCCAAGAGCAAAAACAGCAACTAAAGACCGAAAAATACCAGTTCAATTTACTGCCTAAAAACACTCATGCACATTAATAATGGTTAAATTATTAAGTGCTCTGGGTCTGGGTTCTGGGCCCATCACCTGTTGGAGGATATGGGAAGGAGTCGGTCCTATGCTGGTTAGGCCAAAGCAGAGTTTTCCCCCTTATGCACAGCCTTGTTATTGAAAAAGGTTATCACCATGTGGGTTGTTAACTTGTTAAACCCTCCTAAAAGGCTCTTAAAAGGAAACGGATTGTCCAAACAAGGTTTAAAACTAATAAAGACATTTATTACTTTTACTTACAGTCCATTTATTCATATGCTTGTGTCCATCATGTTGGAGAGAGAGAGAAAGAGAGAGAAGAGAAAGAGTGGGGCTACAGAGAGGCAGGAAGTAGGGAGGAGGGGTTACAAAACATGCACCCTGGGGATTAACCCTTTCCTCCCACTGTAACTAGTGGTTATATTACCTTGATGATTTAAGCAGGCAACATTACAATTTCCATCAGAGTATGGGTTCAGTGTGGGTTGTCACTGAACTGTGGGTTGTCATTGAAACATGGGTTATTGTGTTGTCTGAACCCAGTTGATGTAACAAACCATGGTGAAAACCCACAGTTCACAACCCAACACAAACCATGGGTTCTCTTCATGGGTTGTTCATGGTTAACAAGCCATGGATTGTTAGCATAGCCTGGGTTCAGATGACACAATAACCCACGTTTCAACAACCACCCATACTCAACCCTTGAGTGTGGGTTACTGTGTAGTCTGAACCCAGTCATTGTTTCCAGCAGCTCTCAAGTTACAAGTGAGAGCTGATATAGTTAGAGCTACCAGAGCCCCACCCAGGGGTCAGCAGCATCATGTAACAGGCCTTGCTCCCAAGGAGTCCCTTCCTCCTGGGTAGTCTCTTTGGTAGCTGAGCACTTCTTCTTAAAGGAGCCCTACTAACCTGTCTCTTGAGGTGATGATGCTCTCAGGGGGCTAGCTGGCTGCTTGGCATCCCTCTCTGCCTCAGAAGCTAAGCTTTCTGCCTCTTGAGGAGGCAGATCTGAAGGTATCAGTCCTGAAGTAGGGATGTAACCACGAGTCTCAGGGGGGGCTGAAAGCAGGCCGAAAGCGGCCTGCTCGCCCCCCCCCAGACTCGTGCGACTTACCTTCCCGTCTCTCGATCCACTTTGATCCGCACCATGCCGGGGAAAGGAGCGTCATTTCCCCAGCACGTCCGGGTTTTAACATTCCGGTTCCCCTGGCACTGGGGTTTTAACGTAAAAACCAGGGCAACCCAGCTTGAAACGGGCGCGATTTGCTATTCGCGGCTGTTTTAAGCTGGGTTGCCCTGGACCTGGTTTTTACGCTAAAAACGCAGCGCCAGGGAACCGGAACTTCTGGTTCCCTGGCACTGCGAGCGTGGCGAGCACGACGAGAGCGGGCGGGGGGGTGCTCCGGAGCACACACCCCTCCCCGAGCAGGTAAGCTCCCCACTCGCTTTACATCATTATCCTGAAGGGCCAGTGCCATCTTCTGTAGGCCAGGGTCCTGTTCACTGGGGACATATGGCTCTTTAAGGTACAAGCTCTTCCTCTGAGGAGGAATCCCCCAGGAGAGTAATGACAGAGTCCCATAGGACAGCCATGAAACATACCTGACAGGCTTCTTAATCTAAGCTGCATCTGGACCAGTGAAGTGTTATACCTTTTAGATCTTTCAAAGGGGCTATTTCTAATATGTGGTTCTAGAAGAAGGCCAATCATGTCTTAAAATTGTGACAGACTTTGATACTATCAATCCAACTGCTTCCTGAAGTAACCTCCACATTCTATTTCACTCCTGCTCTTTCAAAACAATGTAAAGAAAAAAGCCTTCAGATGGGTGGATTTTGACAAAAATCCAGGGTTCCTTTTTTTAAAGCCTTGCCATTTTTGGAACTCTGTATTGAACAAAGTATTTTCAACTTCAGAATTTGCAACAGCTCTCATCTAGGCTATTTTTACTAGCTGACTGATCACTGCAAGTTCATTCCTAATAATTCAGTATGCCACCTCCAGTTTTTCTTAATGTTAATGATAAAATGGATCACAGGTTTTTTTCTCCCTCCACTGCATCTTGTACTCATTGTATTGCTTCATAAAGCAGTCCAGTTGCTGAGCATTTCATTCCATGTATATCTACTGACTTGAGCTGTCCAAATATTTGTGTATGTACTTCTAAGAGTCCACTTTAAGAACTTTGAAAATGGTTGGTGATAAGCTGATAAAATCATCACCACCACAACCACCATCATCTCCCTATACATTTATTTACAGAGGGGTGTCCATGTTAGACTGTTTCTGAAAACATTAAGTATGAAAACAAATTTAAAAATAAAATTATACCACTGTGATTGGTTATCTGAAAATGTATAGCATAAATCTTAATATTTTCAACTTCAAATGTATTATTACATTCATATTTCTGTCCACTTGTGTATTGTCGCTATATGTGCTTTTCTACAAATGAAATTAAAACAAACAGCATGGAGGCTGTTTTAGACTCTGCATGGAAATATATAATATGCCTAGAAGTGATATGGATATCTTCAAAGAAAAATAAACATTTCAAGAAACAACAAAATTAATGAAGAATGAAAATACCACTTTTGCTAAATCAGGTCCAAAAGAAAGGCTAAAATAATCAGAGTTTGACTGTCACAAATCACACTTATTTCAATAGCAAATATACTAAAAGGGAAAATGTACAAGTGGGTCAGTCCTAAGAATACCATGTAGCATACTACTTGTGGTAGAAAACCAACTGGGATTGATCTGACTTTAATCTGGTGATTTATTTATTTACTCTATTTGTATGCCACTCAATAACAGTGTCCTCGGGCAGATTCTAATAATAAAATATTAAAATACAATAACAATCCATCAATCAAAAAATAAAAAACAACTCAGTGGCAGCAAGTAAGACAGAATACAAAGCATCACTAAAAGCAGATAAAAAATCCAATGGATTAGAAGTTCACAAATCTAAAAAGCTTGGGAAAATCTTCATCTTGTGCTCAAAAGTATATAAGAAAGGTGCCAGACTAGACTCTGAGGGGAGGTCAGGTAATTCCATAACCACAGTGACACCACTGAAAAGGCCTTCTCCCCAGTAGCCACCCACCACACCTCACTTGCTGGAGATATCTCTTGGCTTTGAAGATCATTGAAGTCACTGGGTAGCTACACATGGGTTGGAGGAGGTGATCCTTCAAGTAAAATGTTGTCCCAACCTGTTAAATTATGCTTATGATTTTTATAGGCCATTATGGATGAGACCAAAAGTTCCTATTACTTTTCAAGTTATGAAGAGTAACTCACTTTCTAGCTAATGCTATATGCATCCTGCAGAGACCTCCAAAATGTTTCTGAGAACTAAAAACAAGAACAGTACACCTTATTTTTTCCAGACAAAATTTTCATGTAAACAAAAGCAAGAGCCACAAAGATCAAGCATTTTTAGCAATCCATAATTAATACTCATTTTATTCATTTCTGCACAGACCAAAAGAACACATGGCATGCGCATCTGTTTTCACTGTGTGAATGACATTTTGACTTTTAAAAGTTGCTTTAGGTCAGACGAATAACTCATGTATCGCAGTGTCCTGTGTTTGATAGTGGCCTTTACAGGATGCTTTGAAGGATACATCCTGGAAACGGTAGGATAATTACAATGTGTTCACTAGGGCATGTTATTGACTTAATTTCACAAAAGGGATTTAGCAATGGCATTAGTGTGAGATGTTGGCCAATGGCTAATAATCATAATATTCTCTCCACTGCTGTACTTGGCAATTCTTTTCCACAGTTAAACTCTTGTTTTCAATTAGATTCCATAGAATTCCAAGTTCAGTCATTTGTTCTGTAAAAGGACACTTATTAAATGCAGGATCTAGTACCCTCTATTTAAATAATAATGCTTCCTTATTCTTCTTGGTTGAAGCTAAAAAAATAACTACTTTGAAAATAAGGAGCCCTAATGAAGAAACTGGTCCATTTTTTTCTTGCATAACTCAGTTCTCAGTTTTAAACAGGTTCAGAAAAGGAAATATGGCAAATCAAATCACTTTATGACTGATACCAACCCAGGAGTAACTTTTCTGACACTAGTTGTCATTCAGTAAAGAAATAATCTGGGCTAGTTACTGTCTGCAAGAAATACCACTTAGAAATTCTATAGCCTGGTAAGAAACCTTTGTTCCTTGACTCAGACCTCAATTTTTCAATCCCACTCAGCATATTCATGAGAGGTAACAACTTATTTAAGGACTGAAAAACCAGCCATCTAGGGCTCTTAGGCAGGCAAAAATATTCCAGAATTATTTACTTCATTATTTATACGAGGATTTATATCTAATCATTTGAGTGCTTACATATCACTCAGGGTGGCTTACAATTGCAAAATATAGTAACATCCCATAAAAATAGGAATGTGATAAAACGGAGACAGATTCAGTAGAAATCTACTTATCTACCCAGTAAAACAAAGGCCTGCCAGAATAAAAAAGAAAAGAAAAGTCTTTACCATCTGGTGGATCACAGCAAGAGAGTGGGCCAACCAAGCTTTGTGGGGCAAAGAATTCCATAATTTAGGTGTGAACAATTATCTGGATAAATACATATTAAACTTAATAAAGAAGCATTTGTGTTACTACATGGGTGGGCAGAATTTAGGCTTACAGGATTTACTTTGTTTTTTCACTAGAACCTTGAGATCCACCAATCAGAGCTTGAATTATTCAATGCCCAGGAATTACTTCTGAGGACTGAATTGAATGGAGCTCACAGTTCTTCACAGAATCTGGTTATTAAGACCTGCCAGAGGAACCCTGCTGAGGAGAGGCCTGTGGCTCACGCTGGCTCAGCTTGTCTGAGCGTGGAAAGCTAAGCAGGGTCAGGCCTGGTTATTACTTGGATGGGAGACCCCACCTCCAGTTTCCTGCATTGAGCAGGGGGTTGGACTCGATAGCCTTGTAGGCCCCTTCCAACTCTATGATCTATGAAAATCTACGACACCATCCGTCATGGAGGTTCACCTGATGATCACACAAGAGACGACTTTCTCCTGTGTTGCTTCCAAATTGTGGGGCACACTCCCCTTAGAATTACAATCAGTACCTGCTCTCTTTGCTTTTAGAAAAGGTATCAAGACACATCTTTTAACCTTGGCCTGTTTTAGCCACAATAGGTGCTTCCTGGCTTCTACATCCAGTAGCAATGTCTGGAAAGCTATATAAAAAGCAACAGGCCAAAAAAGTTCCATTGCCTTTGGTTCTGTATCATATGTAGGATGTACTAGAACTCAATTCTAACATGATTATGCTTTTTTGGGGAGGCGGGGAATCTAAAATTATAACATTGAACTAGATATATAATACGCCATAATCTGAAAACCGATTTGCAAATGATGATGCTTTTATCCTCTCCTTTCACTTCCAAGGCCATTAATTCCATAAGGCATAAGAGCATGTAAAAGTTCTAAGAAAAACATTTTTCCTAATACATCAGCAAACCCTTTTACTGATAGTCACTATTCACTTTTCTCCCTTCTGTAATAGAGGGTGTTCTTGTAAAAGAGTCAAATCCTCAGTCTGTGGTATCTTTCTCATTAGCCTGCAAGAACTTTACTGTACAACTTAACTATGCATGCATTGCAATCAGAAGAGCTAAAGCTTGGTTTGCTGTTGCTTAAATTATTTGTTAATTTTCATGAGGATTGCCATCAGATTAATTTTTCTCCTAATTTTCTGATGATGAAAGGTGCTGTGAAAGTACTCAATCCTGTCAGATTAACCACCCTTAGAAAAAAGGCTACTCCATATTAGCCCTCAGGATCGGTGCAGGGCAGTTTGGCGCCCTAGGCTAGGTTATATTTAGCGCCCCCCCTCTCGTGCCGGGGGGGCTCCGGAGCAAAGCAGCCGGGAAATGCCTGCTTGCCCAGCGCCCCCCCCACCTGCCGCCTCCAGCAGCTGCTTTCCCCGCTGCCAACCGGTCGCCGCTGCCGCCGCCACACGCACTCCTGACCCGGCCTAGCTCCAGGCGCAGAGGAAAGCCGAGCGCGACCGCGAGCCCGCCCAGCGACCGCAATCCCCCCCCCCGCACTGACCTGGTGGTTGCGGTGCCTTTGTCGGCCAGGCGGCCAGGCGGGGCAGGAGCGTGCCGGCGGCGAGGAAGGAGCGCAGCGTTTCTGCACCCTCTTCCGCCACGCGCCCTAGGCAGCCGCCTAGGTCTGCCTAGCGGTAGCGCCAGCCCTGCTAGCCCTTCCAACTCAACAATGTGTGTTTGACCTGTACAGTGTGGGTTGCTTTGAAATCTATGCAAGTTTGCTTATTGCAGTAAGTTGTACACTGCACATGATTAGTGGTCTAAACCACTTACTTTAAGCACTGTTACCTCATTTCCTGTGGCACTCTGAAGAAAAAAGATGTCTATAATACTCTTTGAAAAGAAATAATGCAAATGTCTGTCTTTTCTGAAGGGTTCTACTAAATGTATTTTTTTTCCAAACAAGAATAAAAATGTTGTAGGTATTAATTTTCAAAAGGATTAAAGCTGTTAAAATAGAAATTAAAATCTCCTTCAAAATGTTCATACCCCTAATCAGCTTTTATAATTTTGCACTAAATAATGCCTTCCTGAAACTATAGCATCGCTGTGTAAATGGTTCCCTCTTGGAAATGGGCCATGCCTTTTTTGTTTACTGTTCTTCTAACATCAAATTCTGCCTCAAAAATATGTACCACCAGCTGATTTTGTAATTAGCTAGCACTGGAGGCTATTTTCAAGGGCAGTAATAGTAAAATGCTAAATAAATTGCCATGGTTTGGAAGGTAGATAGCGAACAAAATGAAGAAAACATAGCAGCAGTAATGTGATGATGGAGAATATCTTTATAACCTCCAGAGAGCGCTGGCCTGGCTCTTTCTCAGGAGTGACAGAACAAGTCAAGGTGCCTTAAAATTAGTCAGGGGGCAACAGGAAGCTACTGTGAGTGAAGAGCAATCTGCACAGGTCAGCAATTTGAATGATTCTAATGCAGAAACGACTGTTCAAAGACAGATGTCTTCAGAGACATCTGGGGCATGGTTTTCAAATCATTTTCAAATCTCCTTAAAAAACTGGTAATGATCTCACCATCTACTTCAACAGGAGCTCCATGTACTATTTCTTTATGACTTAGGGCACAATCCTATTGATTGTGCACAATCTTATTTATTGTGTCCTCACTGCTCAGAAGCCCCCAAACTCGGAAGTTTCCGAGTTTCTTATGCCGTGCCTGCCTGAAGCTGGCAGGGTGAGAAGAGCAGCAGAAGTGATATTCACCTCCTTGTCCTCCATCTTCCCTGATTTTTGCTAGAGAGGCTTTTCAGCCCATCTAGTGAGGGTGCTTTGGAGTGGGAGGGAAGGAGGCTGGAGGTGGCTCTGGGAAGGAGGCTGGAGGTGGCGCAGGATAACATATCCTGGACTCTCTGCTCTCCTCCCCTCCCTGCCCACTGGAACGCCTCCCTATCTCCTCATCTGAGGTCATTTTTCTGACCTCAAAGGGCAGCCGGCATGGTTGTCTCCATGCCGGCTGCAAGAGGGGGAGTCTGGAGTTGGATCTCCGATTCACCTTTCCAAGGTCAGAGAGCTGTCTGCAATCTCAGGGGTCTTCTGAGCCATCGAATGGTCCCTGGAGTGCTCCATAAGATGGCTCTCTTAGGCTGCAATCCTATAAACACTTGCCTATGAGTAAGTTTCATTTGATTCAGTGAGGCTTACTTATGAGTAGATATGTATAGGACTGCACTGTACTATTAAGGCTAATGGGACTTGCTCCCGGGTAAGTGTGAATAAGCTTTCACCTTAGGAGGTCATTAGCCCTGCTAGCAGCTTCATTTTAGTGACTCCACGGTGTTAGCCAGAGACAAAAGAGCCCTTATGATGAAAATATTGTATACAGGAGACATTTGACTGTGATTTAGTACAATTCCTGAATTTTTATTTATGTATTATATTTTTAGTCCACTGAATCACAGATGTTCTCTGGGGAGATTACATGATGAAAGAATAACAGCACACAATAAAAACAACAACAACAACAACAACCAGCACAAAAAGACAAATACACACACAGAAACAAACATACAGCCATCCCAGCTTTCCAGGACATTCTGTGCAAATCTAAACGATAAAATCTAGAATCCAGTGCTAGTATGGTGTAAAGATTAGAGTGTCCAACTATGATCAGGAAGATCTGGGTTCCAATCCTTGCTTTGCCATGAAACTCACTGTTGTTTGGATAAAATGAGGGTACATGATAACCATGTACACCACCCTCAGCTATTTGGAAGATGGGTGGGTCATAAATAGAATAAATAAAGAAGGTGCTATACCTTATAGCTATAACAATGACAGAGGCAATATTAGACCTGTGATGACATTAATTTTTTACCAAGTTTTCTTCTCTCTGTTCTATGCTTTTTTGTAAATGATATGTTAGGGGAACTTCAAATTAAGTTTCAGAACATGTATTCAGAATAGAACACTGCCACTCCAATCAGTGCTAACTACATACAAGTGACTGAAGCTTGAGGAAATGGTATTAGTAGCAAGAGCAGGAAAACAGGTTCAACATATTCACACATGATCATTGCTGGGATTCTTCTTCAGAGCCTTGCCCTACATTCAGATATCTCCCTTCCTGTGATTAAGCAAACTCAAAGGGGGGAAAATAGAATGAAGTTACAAAATCATGTCCTTCAGTATGCTTTGTAGAAAGTCATAGTGAGAAAGAAGGAAACGATGGTGGTCATTACAAAATATTCCCAAAGATCCTATTGAAGCACTATTTAAAAAGAGCATATTCCATTGATGGGCTGATCATATCATATTTCGTAAAGTCAGATTAAGGAATGAGTTCTGTAAGTATTTAATTGGATCCACTGCTTCCTCCTAGATCAGGGATGGGAACCTAGTCTGGGCCATATCCAGTTCCTGGTAGGGATATTGGAAAAATCTGCAACTGATTAAAATGAGTTCAGATTTCTAAGAATCTGACCTGCAGATTCCGCAGCAGACTGGCTTTTCCCAAGCCACGCAGATTCTGCAGAATTGCGGACTGTTTTTTTAATTTTACATAATTTTACACAAATTTAGTTGTAGAAAAGTACATTAAAAAACACAAAAAACAAAAATGTGAATTTCCCCCACAACCTAAAGTGTGAAAATATGCATTTTCAGGGATTTGTGTATTTTGGGGGGATTTGCTCATTTTTGGGAGTGCGAATTTGTGCAACTCCAAATTTGCACACATGGGTACGAATGCGTTTTTGCAAAATCCGATACCCGAAATGAGTGGACGATGGAACAAAAGGCACCCAACAATCCACAAAACACAGACAGGACAGATTTTACAGCATCTGTACATTCCTAGTTCCAGTTGTCATTTTTTCCAGCCCTGTTCACATAACTCACTACCATGTTGGATTGGAAAGGTGCCACATCTCACCTCGCAAGTGAACCAAAATGAGAATGAACCTCTAATTCCATGCTCAGTTGGTTCCTTTCAAGTGAGAAGTAATGCCCCCTATCCTTCTTTTGTGTTTGGCTAGTGATACTCTGCAAGCAATTTAAGACAGGAAATGGAATTAGCTAGCCAAAACAAGGGTGTAAGAGTCATGTTCTACTCTTCCCCCTGCTGATACATACCCCTCTCAATAGGAAATGTGAGGTTCCATGAGGTCTGCATCCTTTTCGCAGAGGCATATGGGTGATCTCTCATTTCCCAAAGAAAGGGGCTTCTACCACCAAAGGAAGGGATGGAGTATGATTCTCTTACGTTCACTCTGTTCTTCTACCCTCTGGCGAAACTGTTGAAACTGAGTGATGACTATTGGCAGAGGAGGTACTGGTCCTTGAGCAGCTTGACTGCAAAGAAACTGGCCCACAGACCAGAGACATTGTCCATTCTTGCCTTAGGCAATTGTAGTGGCAAGTGCACTCTTACGTGCTATTCTTCTTTCTTTCTTTTTAAAATCTGTGTTCAGTTTTCAGCCTTGCGTGCTACTGATACTCTGTACAGCCTTCCCTTACCTGGTGCCCTCTGGATGTTTTGGACTTCAACTTCCATCAGCCCCAGTCAGCACAGTCAGTGGTCAGGAATGCTGGGAGTTGATGTCCATAACACCTGGAAATCTGTTTTCTGCTCTTCTCTGAAGTAGTGGTGTAGATGCTTCATAAGGCAATACACCAGGACAGTGTGTGAGCCATCTTCGCTGGTCCCATGCATGCACCCTCCTCCCCATCTGGAGTATTTAAGTCACCATGAATTATTTTGATTGTGCAAACCCGGTCTCTGTGTTTGCCAGCAGGGCTTGACTTGCCACACCCCCAGCTTGACTTGCCACACCCCCAGCTTGACTTGCCACACCCCTATATATTGGAGCCTTTATATGGAAGCTGCTTCAACAAAACAATTTCTCCTTGAATTGCTGGCTCCATTTCATCATTTTTTGGTTGAATCACTATTTCTTTCCAGCCCTTGTATATACTATGTAGTCGATATTGCTGGATATTACTATAAGTTCCACCAGTGTTCCAGTTACCACCTCAAGCATCAGCTACCACCTTTAGCATGACTAAAGTTGCTTCTGCCTGAGTTCCAGTTCTAGGCTGAGCAGTCAGCCTTCCTTGCTAGATGGGGCTGCCAAATTTTCAAGTGATGCTTCAAAGAAATGAATGCAGGTGGCGGGCGGCGCAGGGGGATCAATTATTTGCTCATAACCAACAAAAACATCAAAATCCTAACACTAAGATGGTGTGTGTGTGTGTGTGTGTATGTATATGTACAGAAGCTGGAGGGCACAAGTTTGGGGAAAGCTGCTCCAGAATCCCATAAAAGGGGAATAATTATAAAACTTGACAAAAATGTACACCAGTGCATTGCTCAGAATAGGTGTTTCTTCTAGGAACCATTTAGCCATGCTTCATCAATTGTAGATGAGTCACACTCCATGTGCACTCTATCTCTCTCTCTACACACACACACACAGAGAGAGAGAGAGAGATGGGAAAAGAATTTAAGTCATGCGTTGAAGAAAAATAATGAAAAATCTGGCTGACCCATACAGTGTGACACCATCATCAAAGAAGCTAGGAATACTGCCACCTTTTATTTTATTTTCTGCATCGGAACGGGACTCAATGCAACCTGTGGCTTCTCGCAGGCCACTGTGTTGCATGTCCAGTGGCCTGAGGCATGGTGGTGAAAAGGCTATGCACTCCATCTCAGAGGCCATGAGCTAAGAGCATGTGAAGAGTAGTCAGGTTCCTCTTCACATATAGGAGCGAATAAAAAGATAGTATATTTTCCCATTTTGAACAGCCTTATCAATAAATATTGCATCTTGATTTTTCAGTTTTCTCTTTTGAATATTTGTTCCTTATATGCCCAGTTATGGTGACATAATAAGCTGAACAGACTGAGAGAACTAGTTTAATTACTCTGCCAGAATTTCTTTAACCTTTCCATGTCTTATTTCTGTCTCTCATAAGAACTCAAATGGGCAGATACATTAAAAATAACAAGAGCAACAACAGCAAGAAGCAAGTGACAAAATCTACATCTATGTTGCATGATACAAGTTGTATATGTTGGGGCTAATGTGAGTTGAATGTTTAATGTGCATAACAACCAGCCATAATGCACATTCACCATGCTTGATGGAGAATGTACATATAATCTGTTCATGAATAGGAAATTGTGCACATTCTCCAGCCATTATGCATAATCTCCAACAGGCCTTGGGGAATGTGTATATCTCAATTGCATTTTGCACATTCTCCAGCCATTGTGCATAAAGTCCAAAAGGTCTTGGGGAATGTGCATATTTCAACTACATTTTGCACATTCTCTGGGAAATATGAGCAGTCTCCAACAGGCCTTGGGAAATGTGCATGTCTCGACTGCATTTTGTATATTTACTGAGCAATGTGCACATTCTCTGGTCAATATGCATAGTCTCCAACAATCTTTGAGGCCTGTGCATATCTTGACAGTAAATTGTACATTCTCTGGGAAATATGCATAGACTCCAATGAACACTGGAGAATGTGCATACTTCAGCATTATCTTATAATAATTTTGTAATTTGCCCATGCAAGAAGCATGGTATTTAAGAAACCTTAGAGAATGTGCAGAAAACAGCAATATAACAAAGAAATTTTGTACATTGTTTGTTCAGTCTGCAAGTGATGTTACAGAACATTCATAAATAACTAGTAACTGTGAGATTAACCTGAAGCATTAATTCTACACACTCATGCCATCTAGAAACCTGTCTGGCTCTAAACATACCTAGATTTAAAATAAATATAAGATATATAGATTGATTTCTGGGATTATAGAGAACAAGACTCAAATAGCGCTCTCTCTATGGGTCTGATGGTAAGATGGTTTCTCTCTCTTTCTGCCCTCAGTTTATGGCCTGGTCTATAGATGCAACAGAATGGGGTGGTAGAGTGCACAACTGGTAGAATTAACTGTGAGATTAACCTGAAGCATTAATTCTACACAGTCATGCCATCTAGAAACCTGTCTGGCTCTAAACATACCTAGATTTAAAATAAATATAAGATTGATTTCTGGGATTATAGAGAACAAGACTCAAATAGCGCTCTCTCTATGGGTCTGATGGTCAGATGGTTTCTCTCTCTTTCTGCCCTCAGTTTATGGCCTGGTCTATAGATGCAACAGAATGGGGTGGTAGAGTGCACAACTGGTAGAATAAGCTGTGCCTTTACGGACTGCAAGTGGTAATCATATTTTTGATTGCTCGCTTTTGTGAAAACCGTGCGCAAGTAGGAAAGGATCATAGCAGGGTGCAGTCTGGACGAGATCTCTGCCCCCCCCCCCATGTGCTAGTTTTTTACTTGCAGATTTCTTTTCTTTTTTTTATGGCAGAGAATTCAAAAATAGTATTCCCATTTTTTAATATAGTCTACTCTCTCATGTCAGGATTCTGTCACCTCATCCTTCTGCAGGTGTAGACCAGGCCTTTTTCTCCAGTCACTGCAATGCTCTAAAGGAAATATTGGAAAGCAAGGAACAGGGTGATATTTATGTCTCTTACTCTCTAAAAATATACTGTAGAGACTTGAATAAAAGTTCTGAACAATAGCATTCAACTTGACAATTAGGAGGGAGGAATTCTGGGGGAATTCAGGAGGTGAAACTAGTGGTGGAAAGCAGCAAAATTTTGTAAAAGGTCCAGGGCGTTTAGCATTTGCAGCTGGCAGTTGGTATTTTGTAAGCAGCTTTGGCAGTTCAGGTTTTACAAAGCATATTTTGCCTTTCTAAGTTAATACGCAGAGGAGTTGGGGTTGTGCAATGAATCTTACTTTGATAAAATGGCAAGCCCAGGATTTGCAAAACATGAATGAAGAAATAACCATTTGGGATCATTTTAGCTGGAACAAATACAAACACAAGAGGGGCGACCCGCCCGGCACTCGACTTGCGGCGCGTGAGCCGAGCCAAGCTGAGCCAAGTGGGAGCGCCAGCTGAGGCGTTCGCCAGACTTCCAGATCCCCAGTGCTATGTTGTTTACGTAGAAAATGGCCTAATTTGTGCAAATGACTGCCAAATTTGCTCAAATTAGGCCATAATTTGCACAAATTAGGCCGTTTTCTACATAAACAACATAGTGCTGGGAACCCAGAAGTCACTTCCCTGGCTCGGCTCATGAGAACGCAAGTCGAGCCGGGGAAAAGGTAGGGTGAGCAGAGCTCGGGGGGTCGAGCCCAGTGAGTTTGCTGGACTTCCAACCCCCAGTCAAGCTCTGTGCACATCCCTAGTGGATATCATTGATCAAACAAAAACATAGTTAAGAGGTCTATCAGTAGTATGCCCCCTAGAACAGGCGTGCAGACTATCAGGCCTGGGGGCCAAACCCAGCCCTCCCGGGGTCCCATTCTGGCCTTTGGTGGCCATCACAACGTCTTCTGGAATTTGGCCCTTGGACTGAAAGAGGTTCTTCACCCCTGCCCTAGGGTATGAGAAATGCCATTTCTGCTTATATTTACACTGTATTTAGTATATATATTCTAACTTCTGAATTCTTGATTTACAGAGATTATCAATTAATGCTTTCAGCAATTATTCAAGGGCTGTCAAGTCCTTTCCAAAGCACAAATTATGCCTTGAAACTATCTTATTGTGTAATTGGAATTCTTCCTATGGATAAAAACTTAACAATCCACCCAAAGGTTGCTACTTTGCAACCTCAATGAATTCACAGCAAGCTATGAAAACAACTCAAGGTCCTGACTCTACACCCCCTGCTATAAACATGAGACAAGCCTGCTTTTCATTTAGTCATTTATATGTAAATTTGTTAGTGAGATATTTATCTCAATGACAGAGAAAAGTATATCTTGATAATTATCTTTTTGTTAAGCACATGATAATGAACAATAATTGTAAAATTAAACATCCCCGATGGTAGTTAAAATCATTACATTTGGTGTCATTTTGTACAAAAATGCAATGATATTGCAAAGTAATATTCATTCTCATTGCAGAAAGCCACATAAATATGAGTTTACAGTGTATAAAGCAGATGAAGTCACATTAGTCAAACTCTAACGGTCAAATAAATAAAGGACATGATTTGGTATTATTGAGAATATTGTATGTATAACAATATAGTTTTGAAGTAATAATTTATTTTCTACTGTTTAAATATGACCTTGATTGGGTCTTCTAAAAGCTCTAATGCCCTATGCAGATTCCATAAAACAGTATTGTTTTATAAAAGTCTGGAGATACCTGGGAGGAAATATAACTGCAAAAAGAATCCTATCTTTAAAAAAAGAAGACTTCACCTACTTGGCAGGATGAATTTATAAACAAAAATGTTATCAATGAACTGAAAAAAGAAATTTCCCAAGAGTAGATATCTGAATTTTGACTACTAGGACAAAAGCAATGGAATGTCTGAATTACATTTTACCACAAGAAAATGCATCTTCATTTTCATTGTAAAACAAGTATCTACAGTGAGCAATTACGGAACAAGGAATCAAATGGTGTCCATTGATTTAATTTACTGTCAGAAAAGAACATGACTATTCAATTGGGGAGGGGGGAGTATACTTCATTTACATATTGAAGGTCCTGCTCAGTATGATGCATGCCGGTTTGTGCTAGGTGTAACTGTCTTCTGAATTCATTGAAATGTTTCTGAATTCATTGAAATGCTTCCTGTTCAAGTTGGTGAAGATTGTCTAAGACTCTCTTTTATGATGGGAAGAAATATTTTTGGGCCTGGCAAAGTCAATAATAAAGTTAAATGGCAAAACTATGTAAGTCTGGTGGCCAGACTTTCATAGATTAACGAATATTTGGAATCTGTGTATAGGAAAAGGTTTCGCCTGATCATACGCAATGACCGAGTTCACACGCCCTCTGGAACCATGGCTTAGGAACAACATACGCTTGCATATTGCCTGATTGCTCCTGCTGTAAGCCTATAGTTTGTTGTTGTGCTATTTCTCTGGCTTGTCAGGGGAGATACAAGCAGAGGTCTGGGTTTCCATGTCACACTGAACAAACGGCAGACCAAGGGCTCGTAGGTTGTTTAGCTGCTCCCACTTCTAGGAGGAGTGACAGGGGAGCATTTATGTTCATGAGATGTATGAAACCTCCCAATATTTCATTGTATGTAGGTCCCACTAGATTCAGTGGGGGTTACTATTAAGTAAAAGGGTTTGGGATTGCAGCCTTATTCAATAGATTATTATGAATAAAGAAAAATGTTGCAATGAATACTTTGTTCTAATATCTAATTTTAAGTAGTCGCAAAACATCAAGGAGAAGATGAACACCATACAGCTTCTACGTCACTGGGAGCACTACTGTGGCTTTCTGACCTTGTCCGGGGGGGCATACGATATGTCAGAGTCCCTGCTCTGACCTTGGAAGTGCCATCTGAGGTTGCAGCAGGAACTCCAGCCACAGAATGCCCTCCCTCCTGCCCTCACAGCTGGCGCAGTTCTTTCCATGCCAGCTGGGAACAGAAGATGGAAGACCATCTTTGGAGCCAGTGCAAGGGGAGGCATTCCCAGGGGAGGAGAAGGGAGGAGCAACGCACTGCCGTCCTCCACAGAATCCAGGTTGTGCCTCAGCCTCTCCTCCTCGAGAGGAGAGGAATAACATTTAGATGGCTGAAATCAGCCATCTAATGTTTTGGAGGGTGAGAGGAGTGCAGGGGCAATCCTAACACCATTTCAGGCACACACATTGGATGGGGCTGCTGGTCACTAAGTCCTTAAAGCCTTTTGGTTTCCAAAAATGTATAAATTTCTGCTGAAGTTTGGGACGGAAGAAGAACAAGTTAAGGATTGTATGATTAAATGGGCAAGGAACTTCGGATATAATATAATGATGGAACAATGGGAATGTATGTGGACTAAAGGTATAAAATTTACATTGTGTTCTGATCTTAGAGAGAATTTTTACAAGATGATGTATCGTTGGTACCTAACTCCTGTGAAATTGGCTAAGATGTATAAAAATGTGCCAAATGTATGTTGGAAATGTCAAAATCATGAAGGAACATTTTACCATGTTTGGTGGACATGTAAAAAAGTGAAAACATATTGGTTACAAATACACACATGGATACAAAAGATTTTAAAAGTGAATATTAAATTGAAACCAGAAATGTTTCTACTGGGTATAATGGATTTACAACTTGAGAAAGACTATGGAACATTATTACAATATATGATGACAGCAGCAAGAATAATCTACGCTAAAAAATGGAAAGAAGCAGCAATACCAACTATAGAAGACTGGCTGTTGAAAATGTTGGACTTAGCAGAGATGGCGAAATTGACTTGTTTAATTAGAGAAAAAAAATTATCCTCATTCAAGAAGGACTGGAAACCTCTGGTGGACTTTTTGGGGAGGAGGGAAGGTGACTTAATAATTTTGGGTTTTGATTTTTGAATATTGGTAAAGTGATAGAAATTCGTTCTGTGAAAATAGAAGAAACTTAGTTTGGATAAGGATTGGTAATGTTTGTCAGACAATGTGGTGGAAGTCAAATACGATTTGTTTTTGTTTTGGAAAATTTAATTTAAAAAAAAAAAGCCTTTTGGTTTCAACAAATGTGCCAGTAGAAGAAAAGGGTGATTCAGTCATCTTATATTTTGACCGGGTTTGCGCGACCACAGAGGGAAAATAAGCCATGGTGGCTTATTTTCCCTCCTCACCATGGCTTATTTCCCCTCCCTCAGTCATGAGCTGCCTAATTAGCATATGTACCCTTGCTGGGTGCAGGTTGTCATGATGTCCAAACCCGGGGAGGGTGGTTGGTTGGTGTGGTTTACAAACCACTCTGAAACCCATGGCTTGTTTTAGGGCTTCAGGGTGGTTTGTCAACCCCCACCAACCAACCACCCTCACCCTCGCTGGGTTCGTCATGACAATCTGCAGCCACTGAGGGTAATTATACTAACTAGATTGCTTGTGACCAGCATGCGAAGGGAGGAAAATAAGCCACGGTGCTTTATTTTCCCTCCATGATCAGGTGAACCGGCCCTTTGTGAGTGACCACATCTGAATATATGTTGGTTCAAAGATGGGCAGATATAGAGTTTGGGAAATGCAATGTCCAAGCAATCAGCAGCACATCAGATTTCATATGTAATGGGTGAGGTTTGCGGAAGTAGAGAAGTAGAGGGATTATAGGAATGTATCAGTTGTGAAATGGAAAATGTCAGTTGTGCCTATTTCAGTCTCCCTATTTATTCTGCAAAGTGTAAACTGTTGCAAAGAAACTGAATTATCACAAGAGTATAGCACTCTGTACTCCAAAGGAAATTAAACACTGAATCCCCTTTTGCTTCTCATTGTTTGAGGAAGATGGAGCAATGCTAAATGGAGTCGCCATATAGATATTCTTGGTATGGATGATTAAAGTATGGTTGATAAGAGGACACACATTTAAAAGAAAGGGAATTGTCTGGGTTGTTAACCTGAAACTAGAGAGAGTGTTGCTGTGGGCAAGGGAATAAAGAAGAATAAAAATTGCATGGTGATTCATCCTTGTTGCAGCAGGGAAGAGGCGGGAGGGGGGAGTAAAAAAGGAATTCTAACAACTTCTGTGTATCTCAGATGAGAATGGTTTCATCTCCCACTTCTGCCTCTATTAATGACTGCCTATCCTGACTTGGTTTACAGATGGTATTGCTAAGGTACAGTATTATCATTAACAGCCCAAGCTATTTTGCTATGCAAAGTGTGGAGCCCAAATGGTTCCTCACCACCACCGCCCGCTGGGGCCAACACTTAAAGAATCTTGCTGCACCATTCAGACACTAATTCCTGCCTTCTTCTGTCCTCCACCCCAGCCCTGCCCATGGTGCCTGGCAGGACTGATCCTGATTGTTACCTTTGGTAGATCTGAGAGGTCAAAAATGCAATGCCAGCCATATTTACTTGGAATTTAGTCATACTGAGTGACTAAGTGAGCATTCATTGCAACCTGATACAGGATGTAAGAGAGAAAGTGCATTGGATGTAAGATGGGTTATCCTCTTCATGGAAGACAAGGCTGTCGATGGCTACTAGTCATCAAGGTGGGAATATATTACCCCTAGTGCCAGAGGCAGTATGCCACTCGGTACCAGTTTTTGGGGAACACAAACAGGAGGGTGCGATTGTGCTCATGTCCTGCTTGTGGGCTTCCCTTAAGCATCTGTTTGGCCACTGTGGGAACAGAATGCTGGCCTTAGGTTTGATCCAGCAGGGCTGTTCTGATGGGTTGGGTGCTTGACATGAGCTAGGTCATAAGAGTTCAGTTTAGTTTTGTTTTTGGACTGGTTCAGACAAAAAAATGTTTCCACATGATGTAATGATATTAATAGGGTTGGAGCCAGCCTAAGTTGAACTTTGGTCTACTGAAATCAATGGAGAGCCAGTGTGGCATAGTGGTTAGAGTGTTGGACTGGGACACTCCAGTGTTGGACTGGGACTCAGGAGATCTGCGTTCTAGTCCCCGCTCAGCCATGAAGCTGAGTGACTTTGGGCTGGTCACTGGCTCTCAGCCTAACCTACCTCACAGGGTTGTTGTGAGGATAAAATAGATGTGACTCTTACAGTGCAATCCTATATATGTCTACTCAGAACAGGCCTCAGGCCTCACTGAGTTCAACTGGGCATGCTCCTAGGTAAGTATTAGAGGACTGCAGTTTCAGTCTGGATTCAACCCATAATGTGTAATGCAGGAAGTTGATTAATATATCCACAGCCTCCTGGCAGCAGTTTCCACAATTTGAACCATAGCAATCATGAGAAAAATTTCAGAGTACCTACAGTCATATCTTTGGATAGGCCTAGAACACACTTACATACTCCATGAAAATACATGCTCATGATAGTCCACATTCTCTGGAGATAAATTTGTCTATGTTTCCAGTGCCTAAAGGCTGCCCTAAAACAGGGCTCTCAGGGTGGCTTACAATACTGATGTTTTTTGCATGTCTGAATTGCCCTTTGAGTGCCTCCCTCTTAGCAATGAGAAACCACAACTGGCTTCCCAGATCTAGGATTAGAATTTAGAAGGGTGAAGGAATTCTTGGGTAAGGGGAGTAGCTTCTGATAGGCTGGAGCCCTGTCATTTCTCATTTTATAAATGAAGCACATTGGGCCAGTGTCAAGGTTCCGCTACTGCAGGGACCCCTTAACCTTCCTTTGGGAGATCTCTGCCTCTCCTCAAAGCCCCTCCCATTCCAGGAGATCAAGTCCTTTTATAGCTTCCAATAGCATGGGTGTAGGCTGTAGACGTGGTGAATAAGTCACTCCAAACTCTCAGGGTAAACAACAGCACTTTACTTATAATATTAGGGTATTTACTTAATAGAGTGGTTATAATCCAAAAGCAAGTATGAAACAAACAAACAAACAATCCAACGTTCTCTAAGTTAACTTCAGACTACCTATCTCCTATGCAGCCAGTCTCTCCCTCTCTGCTTCTCTCTCTGCTCTTTCTGCTTCTGCAGTCAGGCTCCCACTGCTGCTAGCTGACCACACCCCACACATATATAGCCTTTCCAGGACTGGAAGGTTATAACCATGTGACCTTGCACAGGAGAACTAATTCTTAACTTCTATTGGGTGAACTAAAACTCTCAAACTCCCCCTCCCATCCAAGTGTTTGGGCCTTCAGGCTTCAACTAATCGAGGGAAGTGTTTGGGCCTTCAGGCTTCAACAAACTCAAGCCTGAGTAGGCCTCAATCCCTCACAGCCAGTCCTGGCACTACCATTAAGCAGAGTTAGGTGGCCGCCTGAGGCAGCAGATTTTGGTGTCATAAAGACCAGAAAATAACTGTTGGCTGCCATTATTATTATTATTATTATTATTATTATTATTATTATTATTAAATCAGGGAGAAGCACTTGGGGAGAGGCTCACATGCCTAAATAACTTGACTGACTTTGGGTACTATGCACCTTGATTTGGGTCAGGGGCATAATTTTCTGCTCTGCCTCAAGGCAGCAAAACTGGACCAGCCCTGCACTGGGCCTATGTGATGTTGGCCCTTTTCTGACTAAATATAGCCTTATAAAAGAATGCCCAAAGATTTAAAAAAAGAAATAGGCAGAGTGAACATATGGGTGAAATGAATCAAAAGGATTAAGAAGGAAGCATTTAATATGCCAGGAAAGAGAGACAGAAGCTTCATCAATAAATGAGGAAGGAAATGAAATAAATGATGATTCTACAAGGTACCAACTGCCTTTTAATGGGGAATCTTTTAGATTAAAAATAAATGGAATGTGGGCAATTAGGAAACGAAGAACTTGTCAGTAAAAGCACTGATAAAATGAAGATATACAGGCATTTCAAAAAACAAAACACGCCCCCCCCCCTGTACATATAGCATTCATGAAGTGCTGGTGATATGGCCTCCCTGCTTCTCCACTCCATGTTAAGAGAAAAAGTTAACAATTAGCTGCAGATTTCCTTGCATACTGGTCAGATTTTTTTTTCTTTTTTAACATTTCAGAGAGAGAGAGAGATGAGCGATCCTGCCTAACTGCACTCTGTAAATCTTGAATTTCTTCCTCCTGAAAATGGTAGAGATGATAATTTCATAATTCATGAATACCTATAGTATAACGGCAATACATGCAATGAAAAGAAAGAGAATACAGACCTGTGGCTTACGCTGGCTCAGCTTGTCTGAGCGTGGAAAGCTAAGCAGGGTCAAGCCTGGTTATTACTTGGATGGGAGACCCCTTCTCTGGTTTCCTGCATTGAGCAGGGGGTTGGACTCGATAGCCTTGTAGGCTCCTTCCAACTCTATGATCTATGAAATCTATGAAATCTAGAAAGACATTACAAAGTAGGCCATATAAACTTAATAGCAGTTTTGTGTTGCTGTTTTCTTGATCACATAGCTTAATTAGTGGATAAAGAAACATGCAGTGCACAATGCACAATGTGTTTAACATTAAGTAAAGCATTGCTTCATAAAATCGTATTTGAAATGATAATGCAAAAAAAAAAAAGTAAGAAGAAAAAGTAAGGAACAACACTGTCAAATGGAGTATAAACGAAAGGCAATCATAAGAGTGTACAGAGTGCGGGCAGAAGGAGGCTTTCCAGTGGGGTGCCAGAGAGTTTGATGTTGGGCTTTGTTTAATATAACATTTCTGGTAATGATCTGGAATAGAACATAGAAACTCTTTTTTTAAACAATGCAGATAATATTAGTTGTGAAGGGCTGCCAGCATTAATGACCTATTGCAAATGCTACAGACTTGTGGGGGCAGGGGGGGGGGGTACCAGACAAACATACACTGGGAGAAAATAACAATGTAGTATTCATCTAGATCTGATTAAAGAGCCGACTGGAGAAAGATTCCTTAGGAAAAATATATTTACCAAATTGTCCTTGAAGTAGGACGAACATATGGCATTGTAAACTAAATATGAACTGCTAATGAGATACAGGCGTGGAAATAAAATAAATACAATAAAATCAGAAAATGAGAAGATTACACATTGCATACCTGATATGTCATTGTTGGAAATGCTACTGAATTCTGGTAAAAGCAGTTCCCTTCCAAATGGAAGAGTTAATTCATCCAATGGGTTCTCTGCTCTACTAGCTATGATTCTGATTGAGTGGAGATGGACATAATTATTCCTTTCTCTTCTTTGCCACATGGAGCAACCTGGCAAAGTCTTTCTTCCCCTATTGGATGGAAGGCACAATGACAGAAATGAGAACATCTTCAGCAAATAGTCAAGCAATTGAAGGAGGCATGGAAGGGGAAAAGGCCTGTAGTGTTCTTCAGTGGAAATGCAGAGAAGAATAAGAAGGGATGTGTCTGAGTTTGATAGAAAATGCAATATAAATTTTAAGAGAAAGACGCTAAAACCTTCAACAAGTTCTGAAAAAGAATCAATATCCCAACTTGGTACACATGTATTCAGTTGTGTGCATTATGATGAGGAATTTTTGAGGGTTGCTGGACACTCTGGGATATTTCAGAAAGGTTTGGAACATATTAGTTAGCACAGGTGTTTCCCTAATTATGATGTATTAGGAAGAGTCATTGCTCAATGGCCTTCAAGCTACCTGGAGAAGGGACTTCAGGATAAGCAGATATTTAACAGAGATAAATGCATCTGAGCAAGATTTTTGTAATCACTTGCAAAGGCAACATGAACATCTTCCTTTCACAGGTCAAGGCACTACTCACTTGAGAATGGCATTTCCATACCATCTAACAGACACAATGGCATCTTTCTCCACCTCCTTCATTAGCAAATGTGATAGAATGAGCACTCCACATAGACTCATCTAAGTTGGTATTTTGAACAAGTGCTTCTCAAAGAGAAAGTGAAAAAGTGAACATTTCCTTGAAAGTATTGACATTTGATGATGATTATCAGCTGATGAACCTGTAAGTGATGAAGTGTTGGTTATACAAATGATACGTTAACTCCACTGGCTAATAAGACCAAAGGGTGGGATTTTCATCATGCTGAGCAGATGATTGCTGTGTGTAGTCTGGGAGTCTCTGGTCTTGTCTGGAGTCTACTCCAAGAGCTGCTTAAGTACTGTATAAATGTACAAGGAATTACTTTGGCTGTTCTTTTTCCTACTTATTCTTCCAGGTCCAGGATTCTAGTAAATCACTTGCTTATCATTTATAGCTTTTTGCTTTTTGACTGTTATCTAGTAATAGTAAGAGATACTGCTGAAACAAACCCCAAATTACAGTTTTATAGTAACTTGGGTGCACCTTATGTATTTACTTTAAATATTCTGGTGAGTAGGTCATGTGTACTATTGGGTGATCTCCACCTGGCTCAACTCATAATTAGCTGTATTTTCTGGAAATACATTTTCTGGGTTTTTCTGAGAATGCTCAGAAAAAGCTTGAGGGCTCCCCAAGAGAACTCAGGCCATAGAAGTTTGTCCTCAGATTTCCCTTCTGGGCCACCATTTCTCAAAACCTACCCTGGCAAAGGAAGGAGTATGAAGGACTGCTGTGGAGGTATTCAGCGCTGGTGGGTGCCACCTCTTTAAGCCATTGCAACTGAGGAACCTGGTAAATGGAGTGCCCAGATCCTCTTGTATCAATGGATTGAGGTGCAAAGCATTGGGAATTCCATTTCTCCAGCTCTGTGATAGCAAAGCATGCTTCTAAGCATGTTGCTACTGAATTCTTACCACCCAGCCCTACCCGCCACTCCCCACCCCCATTTGCCAGGGAAGGTTTGGGGGAGAGGGTGGGGCAGGTGAGGAGGGCCTGGGGCAATCTCCCTTGGCATTGGTCTTCCCAGGTCTTTGCAGAGAATTCTCAGGAAGACCCCAAAGCTTTCTCAGAGAAAATTAGGGGGAAACAAATCTAATTACAGCTAGAGCCAGGGGGAAATCACCAGATTGGGTTGTACAAAGGATTGTAGCCTGAGATACCTAACTTTGCTCCACTTGTAAAATGATGTCTTTTAGAAATGGTTCAAATCATGGCTATAGTGTTGTGATTACTCAGTGAATCTCTAGCCACTCTGATGATGTATGCAAGCCTGTTTAAAATTGTGCAAGAGGTCCTGTTCTCCTACCCTACCCATGCCCCTGTGAAAGCTGGACTGACCTGGGTTCAAAAGCTGCCCTAGCCAGTGACCCTCAGTCCCAGTCACGCAGGCGGAAGGAGGAGATAACAGCAGTTAATAAAGATTAAAGAGTTTATTTGTAAGACCCAATTACATGGGATTAAGGCAAGCAATGCATCTCTTACTCACTACATGATTGCAGACTCAAATCCAATACCCCAGTGGTAAGGCTAGATGAAGTGAAGTCCAGAACAAGAGACAAGTCGAGTGAGCCGAGAGGAGTGAGACGAGAAGAGAGCGAGGAGAGGAGTGAAGCTATCAACAAGTGTGTTAGCTTTATACCACAGACCCTGCACCTATAAATAGGATATTACTCACCCCAGTTGTATAACCTATTCATCAACATGTTTACCCCAAATCTGTCCCAAGGCTGCTGAGTCATACCACCTTGAGACTATGTCTGGTGACCGGAGCCTTGTGTACTTCATCTCAAGAGACAACCTCCATGTCAGGTGATAATCCTGATGTCAGGTGATAATCTCGTTCTGCCTATGCAAAACCTAACATCCCCCTGCTTTTTGCATTTGTTGCAGAACGTGGTTATTTACCTCATACAACAGCAACAGCTTTGTTGACATCTGATGCTGTTCTTTCATCTATGAACTTTGATAAAAAAAAACTTTTGCAGGAATGACTTTACCTGCCAGAAATCTGAACCACCATCAAATCACTTCTGATGTATCCCTCCTCATGACACAGTTTTATTTGCAAACCCAAAACGTTGTGTATTGCTATCTGCCTGCAGCATAGCAATCCTGCCTTGGTTTCCTGAAAAAAACTGTAATAGGTTTTTCACATTAATCCCAACATCATTTAAACATTTTTAACAATTTAAACTATTTAAACAAATGCAATAACTATTCAAGCTTTACAATAGCATAATAGCACAATACATAATACAATGCATTCAGTTCAATTTCAGTTGAACTCTAACCTTTCAATGATTGTTTCTACAAAATCAATCAAACAAAGTATGGTTATAAAAGTAACAAACTTCAGGTGTGTTCTTGTTGTTCTTACTATCACAACTACAACTGGCATTTCTGTGAATCTGTAAGCCACCTGTGCTCTGACTTGTAAATCTTAGTCTGAAGTGTGATGTTCCCTCCAGATAACACTCAACTCCTTTTCAGAGCTCTCCAAGCATGTCCTGTTGGTCTAACAGCCTGCCCATTACACTGACAGCAATATCTGGCCTTGTTGATTGTACAATGAAAGCTGTGTAGCATTCAAACTGCTTTTCCATCAGCATGTGCTTGAAAATCCTCAACTATTTGGAGTCTCTCACTGAGTTAACTATCTCCAAAATTCTCAATCACATCCATGATATTTCTCTGGTTTGTTGCAGTAAGATACTGCCCTCTTGGTTCTCCTTCAACTTCTATTTACAAATAAACAGTTGATCCACCACCAAGCAGTTTCAATTCAAAATGAAATTTCAAACCCTGGATCAATTATATCATATTGCTTTTATCTGTCCAGAAAAAACAATAGATCATCCAACTAACAAAGTACATACAGTCTATGTCCTTGTTCCTCCTGTTTAATAAACAAACATTGATCTGCCTCTCTGTGCAAATCTCAATTCAGCAATGTTTGAGTTCAAAACAGAATCCCAGCCTTCAGCTGATTCTAACTTTCCTACAGAAAAATATTCTCAGACAGTTTTCCAAAGACTTCCTCTCATTTAAAATGTTTATGTTCCAATATTTCCAACTGTGAAATATTCATACATCTCTCCACATTCTTAAACATCAGTCTAACTGTTTCCAAAGCAAATTGTTGTTGCAATCATCTTATGATTATTCAGCTCCTTTTAACTAGAGCAAAATCACAAGCAACCAATCTTGCTATTTGTCATATAACCTTTTCCCAATCTGGTTAGTTTTCATTTAAAAAAATCTATCTGGTAACAATGAGTTCCATGAACTGCTGTTTGTTTCCCCAGCTTCCATGTTTTGTTCTTTATCCAAAGAATTCAACTCAGCTTGCATAGCCTGAAGCTATGGTTCAGCTTCCTTAACAGACAATTTTTCACCTCTTTGAAATTTTTAAGTTTCAAATGGTTTTTCCTGCAAATTCATCCTGATATCTCACAGGTTGTTTGACTCACCTGTTCCTTACCTCATCAGTTATCAGGTTCTTGTTCCAATGAAACTTTGCACCAATGATGAACAATCATTTGTTTTGCCTCCACTAAACCAAATGTGTATCAGTTTGTCAAATTTACCTGACTGTCTTTCAGCAAATGCTTTTCTATTCTGACTCTGAACTTGATGCATCCCCTGCATTAACAGAATTAATTTTGAAAAATGATCTCACCTTTTCATTCAGCATTATACTCAACACTTCTAGATAATCTGACTATCCAAGTGTAGTTCATGTGAAACACAATATTCTCATTTCTAGAAAAATCTCATGTAAGCTCCCTTACAGATTTCTTCTAACTTTGAGGTGTATGTACCTACATATCAGATCCAAGATCCTGAAATGTTTCTCCAGAAGATTCCTCCTTCTACACTACTTTCCATAAGGTGTACAGTTCATCACACAGAACTAAAACTTCTATCATGTACATAATCAAAACATTTAAGAGCTTCTACCCAAACCTCATTATCCAAATTAGTATCACCTCTTCTGAGTGTTTGTTTACTCTTCCACACAATCCATGTGTTCAATATCACATCCTGTTAGAAATGCATCAAAACATGCACTGAATTGAACTTCCCCTATCTCAAAAGAAATAGGTAACATGGGTAATATGCTTGTTTCTCACCCAAGCACAAAACACCTTGACTTTGTTCAATACTCCAGCTTTCTATCTAACATGTACACAACCTGTACCTCGTGTATTGATCAATTAACATCATGAAATAACGTGCTTCTCCTCTAAAAACCATTAGAGTTCCACAAGATCACCAAGAACAAATTGAATGAAATGAACTGGTTTTTCAGCTTGCCTTCCAGTTTACCTGTTGAAGCTAGCATCCCTTGTTTATATGCACAAAATACCTTTCACGTGAAAATTATAATTTCCAAATGCTTTCCCCAACACAGTTTGCACTTTCTTTCACAGGCCTGTGAATCTAAATGACCAAACATCATGTGATATGCATGCATGTACATGTCATACATATAAGCATTTAACCTTTTTATAGTTGCATCAGTACAACTTTCCATTTCTTTGTTTCATCATTATGATAAAAGAAATAATCCATCTCTTAGCTTTGCCATATAAACATACCTACTAATTATTCAGTATTTCACATTTTGCTACAGAGGAATCCACAATATACTCAAGTCATATATACATACAGTACATTTCCTGACATTTCAGAGCATATATTACACTTTCTTGATTCCAAGTTATCCAAACTTTCAAGAAATACAGTTTCAAAAACATGACTGTTAAACTCCTGACCATTTGCATAGTCCTCTTCCTGTCATGTCCAACACAGAAAGCTTCGTTTAAACAATCCACTGCTTCTGTTCACAACAAAATAATGTCCATTTTGTTATGTCCTGGGTTAAAACACAAAGTTTTTCCCATCAGCAGCACCCCTGCTGATTTCAAGCTCCTTCTTCTGTGATCCCACATGAAAAAAATGAAGAACAGCTTCCCATTTTAAGCACAGCTTTCTCTGTTCAAAACTGCCGCGCTGTTTTTCTCCTGCTGATATCAGGATGAATTTGCAGGAAAAACCATTTGAAACTTAAAAATTTCAAAGAGGTGAAAAATTGTCTGTTAAGGAAGCTGAACCATAGCTTCAGGCTATGCAAGCTGAGTTGAATTCTTTGGATAAAGAACAAAACATGGAAGCTGGGGAAACAAACAGCAGTTCATGGAACTCATTGTTACCAGATAGATTTTTTTAAATGAAAACTAACCAGATTGGGAAAAGGTTATATGACAAATAGCAAGATTGGTTGCTTGTGATTTTGCTCTAGTTAAAAGGAGCTGAATAATCATAAGATGATTGCAACAACAATTTGCTTTGGAAACAGTTAGACTGATGTTTAAGAATGTGGAGAGATGTATGAATATTTCACAGTTGGAAATATTGGAACATAAACATTTTAAATGAGAGGAAGTCTTTGGAAAACTGTCTGAGAATATTTTTCTGTAGGAAAGTTAGAATCAGCTGAAGGCTGGGATTCTGTTTTGAACTCAAACATTGCTGAATTGAGATTTGCACAGAGAGGCAGATCAATGTTTGTTTATTAAACAGGAGGAACAAGGACATAGACTGTATGTACTTTGTTAGTTGGATGATCTATTGTTTTTTCTGGACAGATAAAAGCAATATGATATAATTGATCCAGGGTTTGAATTTTAAAACCACGCCTCCGCTGGTTTGATACAGCCTCCCGTGTAGTATCAAGTTTCCCAAGATACGTTTCTGTCACACGTGACTTTGCTTTGCTGCGAGTGCGACACACGCTCCAGACGCTTTGCCCACGTCAGACGTAATCCACGTCATTTGTAATCCAAGCCACTTGTTTATACAATGCAAAAGATAGCTGATCCGCTGCTGAGCGAAGAAGCAAACTGTAAAAGAAATATGATCCTCCTGCCTGTAGCCTTGACTCAAATGAGTAGACACAGAGCCTCCTGGAGATATTTCCTTGCCCGATACAGCTCCTTAACAATCACTCCAGCAAGCTGTGGAAAACGAAATCCTTGTGTCCAGCGTTGTTCACTTTTCAGCCTAGTAGCTGCCCGAACCGGCACCCACGTTCCAGCTTCTTTTCACAGTCTGTAGCTTTGGATTTGCCAAGCCTGGCACCTCCGTTCCAGCTGCTTCCAAAACGAAAAATCCTTCCGTCTCTCTGTTTCTGCATTCCTCAGTTGTGCTGCATTCCAAGCCGCTGTTATCAGCATCCAGCTCTAGCAACATACATCGCCTTCCCGGTTATTTACAAACCGTTCTTACAAATGTTAAACATATCCTTTAACTCTATAACTGCCGAATTTCTCCGTACTGCGTCTCTGGGCTTATCTGCCCATCTGAGATAACAATCTTATCTCTGCTGATTATCTGGGCCCATAATCAGATGTGAGAGCTGGACTGACCCGGGTTCAAAAGCTTCCCTAGCCAGTGACCCTCAGTCCCAGTCACGCAGGCGGAAGGAGGAGATAACAGCAGTTAATAAAGATTAAAGAGTTTATTTGTAATACCCAATTACATGGGATTAAGGCAAGCAATGCATCTCTTACTCACTACATGATTGCAGACTCAAATCCAATACCCCAGTGGTAAGGCTAGATGAAGTGAAGTCCAGAACAAGAGGAGTGAGACGAGAAGAGAGCGAGGAGAGGAGTGAAGCTATCAACAAGTGTGTTAGCTTTATACCACAGACCCTGCACCTATAAATAGGATATTACTCACCCCAGTTGTATAACCTATTCATCAACATGTTTACCCCAAATCTGTCCCAAGGCTGCTGAGTCATACCATCTTGAGACTATGTCTGGTGACCGGAGCCTTGTGTACTTCATCTCAAGAGACAACCTCCATGTCAGGTGATAATCTCGTTCTGCCTATGCAAAACCTAACAGCCCCATCTCATAGCCCATGGGACTGTTCATCTTTATAATCAACAAATCCCCTATTCCTAAATACCCCAAGAAGCCACAAGTCTTTTGATATGTGTATAGGTTGCCAGCTACAGCCATTTTGGAGCTCCTAGCACCAGTTACACATATGATATTTTAAATACAGTAATAGGTTCTTAATCATTTCACATTGTGATTTAGCATGCACAGTAAAATCATGGCATGCAAAACAAAACAAAACAAAACAAAACAAAACAAAACATAAAAGACAGCTAAGCATGCAAGTGAAGCAGGAAGACCATTGAGCATGTGAGAAACTGGTTATCTGAAGAATCCATCGATATGGTGAACTGAATTTCACCACACATCCTCTACTTCCTCACTGCTGCAGGAGTGCAGTAATTCTGAACTCTCTGGACAGAGTATATGAATGGGTCACTTCCTATTTGGTTAGAGCTGTTACTAAAGTTATTCAAGTGGCGATGGTGTGTTCAGCTCAGCCATCTTTCCACCTTAAAAGAAGTTGCATGATTAAGCAAAAGATCCAGAGGCAGGATGTAAGATCGAAATAGAGCTTTGTCACTATTTCATTGTGGCCTTGAGTAGTTCATGTTACTTATACCTAGCCTTCCTGATATGCAAATTAAGGAAAGCAAATCTGTATGTCCTTCAGCTAGATGTTATTTATTTGTAATTTAATATTCAGAAAGTTGACTGTATCCCATGATGCACAAAATAAGATGGAAGGGACCATTCTTTCAGCCCACAAATTTATTTGCAGAATCTTGTATATTAATAATTTGTTAGCAATGAATTTGTGTTTTCACAGTGCTTTGAAGATGTAGAGTGCTGGGCATTATCTCTTGATAGTTAATTATCATAAGTGGCAGAAGGCATTGCATTTCTCTAAAGCACACCTCTTTCATTATGAAACCAAACCTTCTGTAAAGCTCATTTGAAGCCATTGTTTTTGCTGCGGATATTTTTTTTTCCTTGTCACATAATCTTAATATTGCTTTCACATTTACCAAAGTAAGAGCAAGCTGCAAACTGATTTCCAACCAGTTGATTTACTTATAATGTGTGGACATTACTTTTCTAGAAACTGTTCCCCCTGGCATGCCTACATTGTCTGGAACTCTACAGGTGGCACAGAGCTGTTTTCTTTACTTTTCTTCTTAGCATGAGATTCTTGGCACTGGGCAGCCACTATTCATACTTTAGTTGCTGTGTTTCCTTTCCACGTTTCTTTTTAAGAAGCAATATCTTTTTGAATCTACATGGTACATAATCTCAGGGGATCCTTCAAGACATATCTCTATGACTATCCAGCAGCACATCTGCATACAACCACATGATCGATGATCCAGGACCGTCCTTCTGTGGATGGAAGAGCTTCTTTCATCCACAGAAGGCTTCTGATCCAGTGAAACTTCTCACTGGTGGAACAGGACAGAGGTTATCTTCCTCCCACTGCAGTTCCGTATCCCCATCCTCAAATCTGCCCTGGAGGGTTGGGTGACCCTCTGAAAAGCATGAGAGGTGGCTTTGGGGGCTGAATGGGGATTGGCGGATCAGTGAAGATTCTTCCCCACCCACTGACCTGAGCATCATGAGGGTGACCCTCAGGGGGTGCCCCCACTGAGGAGGAAATGACAGATGCAAGCCATACTTTTTTGTCCGTAGGATTGTGTTATAGATACTGTAGTTAATCAGTGATCACAACTCAGATCAAGACTCCATTGCAGTCACATATATCATCAAGAAATGAGCCCTTATCCCAATGTAGCTCAGTGATAGTGCACCTGCTTTGCATGCAGAAGGCCCCCAGTTCAATCCCTGGCATCTCCAGGTAGGGCAGGAAAGACTCCTTCCTGAAACCTTATGGAGATGCTGCCAGTCAATGTCAGCAGTACTGGGCTAGATGGACCAATAGTCTGAATCAATACAAGGAAGATTCCTGTGTTCCTAACTTGACTTCTGATCTGCAGGTGCTTTGTTTTTTTCTTTTAAAGCAGCCTCTGTCCACCTTGTTTCTTTATCCATATTGGGATACACACTGAATTCTTCTATAGGTCGAACTATGGGAAATCCCGGAATGGATCCTTGACATTTTGCTTTTTATTCTAATGCAGTCAAAGGAGGAGGCTGCTGGTAAATAGAGTCCTTAGTCTTTGCAGTCCTATTACAACTGTAATAAGAAATATGATTAATTTTTGAAACCATACTCACCTTTCCTAAAAATAATCTAAGGTGGCTCACGACATATGATGAAAAACAACAACAAATTTCAACTTAACAATAAAAATGCAATTTAAAACACACACACACACACACGTTCCATTAAAAACAGCATATTACAAGTATTGCAAAACATCAATATTATCAATTTCTAGCTAAATAAAATGGATACAAATAATTTGCAAAGGTTCAAAACCAATGGACTTTGAACTAATGAGAAAATGGTGAGATGCGTTTGTGGGGAATGGGGGCGGGGCGGCGGAAGACATACGGGAATCAACAGAGGCTGGATCATCTCCATATCTGCACAACAATTTCTGCTCATATACAATGAAAGAAACAGATGCTCAAAGAATGAAATCCTGTGGTAGTATCCAGGAGAATCCTATTAGGCTATGTAACAGGATCAGTCTTTTAGATGATGAAGCAGGTGCTTTACACCCAGGCTCCTATCTTGGAGGGACCCCAGAACACTTTTTTCTCATTACGCCAGTCTAAACACATGGGACATTCCCGTGCCAGTGATTCTAGCATGTAATTGTTCCATGTGCACTGGCCACCTCAGCAGGGAAGGTAATTTTAAAGGCAAACAGACGTGGGTGAGTAATATGTAATTTGGCCTTGGATGAATTTACAAATGTAGTTCCTAAGGCCTTCTTTTCATTTGCATTATAGAGATTCATTATCAATGTCCTCTGCTCCCTTATGTACTCTGAAATATTAGCTATCATTTTCTCAGATGAGGTGATCATTTCAGAAATGTTTTGCAAATCTAATATTGATTATATTGATCAAGTTATATCGATTTCAATAGGTCTTCCCCCAATGTAAGTATGTATGGAATTTTATACTAGCACGGTGCCAAAATTTCTACCACATTTCCCCCCCGATCATTCTCATTCAATTTGATGGAAAAGAAATTGCTTTTCAAAGTAAATTCAAAGGAGAGAGAATTTCAGAGAAAATTCTCATGGGTTGGGTTCTGGGTTCTTGTTTTTACCTTACTTATGAGGTGACCGAGGAGTCTGCTCTAGCATCCTGTCTTTCATTGCACAATCATCTCTCTTGCAGCCTGTAGCCTCCTCAGTTTCCAGCACTTCAGTTAAAGCCCAGGGGAAGACATCATGAGGTAATTCCTCCCACATGGCTTTTTCAGATTGTCAGGCTGGGAGGCTGTAGAACAATGGAGAGAGATGTAGTAGGAAGAAAAACACATCCTCAGCCACCTCAAAGTCTTTGAGTAAGTTCAAAAACACCACCAAAATAAATTATAAAATATCCTGAGAATGAGGCAGAAAAATGGAAGGCTCTTTCATGAGGGAAGAGAACTTTCAGTAAATTGGAGGACAACTTTTTGGCACAGCACTAGCTCCAGCTTTTCCCAGGAGCTGTACACAACATCGCCCCCCCACCCCACGCTGCAGGACTTTGAGGAAAGTAGCAGTATTATAAGCATCTGCACAGAAATAAAAGGCCACTTCACAGCATTTTCTCCAAATTTTCTTCACCGTGTGTGTGTGTGTGTGTGTGTGTGTGTGTGTGTGTGTGTTGCTCACCTTTTCTCTCCCACAATGATGCCCTCGAATGGTACTAGATATTGGGCATTGTAGAGGATGCAAAATGGGGGCCAGGCTGCCAAAAGAGTTGCTGCTGTTGCCACTTGCAGTGGCAGAACAAAAAACCTATTTTGGGGCTAGGGTCCTGCACCATGGATAGCTCCTTAAAAGTTCAGAATGAAACCCGGAGTAGATACACTGCCCCAATAACATTGGAGCCACCACCAGCCTCCGTGCCCGTAGGAAAAAAGAAAGAAGCTGTGCTACAACCCCAGCCAAGGTGATCCCTGCCTGAGAGAAACTCTTGGATAATTTCTCCTCCCTCTTGAGAAATTCAGTGAAATTGCCACCCCAATTTCTCTGCCCACAAATAGGGTGGAGAATTTCAAGAGGCCATCTGTGAGTGTGCACTGCTCTGTTTTATACAGTTCAGCATGCCTTAGAGTCAAAACAGACATTACTTTAAATCTGCGTCTAGCAATGACATCCTTTTGGGGGGGGGGGATTTTTACTCTAGAGAAGGTGCATGGGCCCCAATCTGGATCAGTACTCTAGTGTAGGGGGTGGAGCTGGGCTTTTCAGATCTGGATTGGGCCCCCTGTGCCCATTCTAGAGTAAAAACAACAACAAAAAAGATGTAGCTGCTAGACATAGATTTAAAGTGATGTCGGTTTTGGCCCTTGTTCTCTGTATTCTAGCTGTGCACTGCTTGTCAGCTGCTTCATATTTCAAGGCCAGATTTTTTGGTTCATCATCACCCTGCTCTGAGTGACATGAAACTGAAAGTCAACTGATACATACAAATCAGTGCAAAATGTTTCACTCCGACATCCCCTGCTTAGAACAACCACATGCTTCTGTCACAGCCCTTTCAGAAACTGTAAAGGATCAAAACACTTAGATGCTGTTTAAATATAATCTGGTGAACAGGTCATTTGACCACCGATCATGTAGAGTATGAAGGGTATCCTGGAAAATGTTATTTCGCATTGGTCCCCATTTTATTTATCTTGGTGAGCTAGATTAGAGGTTTTAAAGATGGCAATCTTTTCTCATGCTAGCTATCGGCACAGGATGGAACACACAGCTTCTCTTATCTGCAGCTATCACTCAGTTTTCATCTTCCCTTACAAGACTATGTGGATGCCATTGCAATCCTGTGGAATAAGACTTAAGAGAAATGACCTTCTTGGATTGTAATAACTCTTACTTCCTGCAGTACACATGTAATAAGTGTGTTGTTGTATTAACAGTTCTCACTCTCAGGTGTGAGAATTTATTAAGCACTTTAAAACTAGACCTACATGATTAAAAATAATGCCTGCATGAATGAGAACCACATGAATTGCAACTGTATCATCATGCTGATTAATATTTCAACACTCCTTGCTCTTCATATTTTTTAAAAGACTGTTAAAAATTGGCTAACCTATTAGCCACATTAAGTTGAGTTAACACATTTGAAATGTCTGCCATTTAAAGAAAAGGCTATTTATAGATCTGGCAGTATCATTAATATTCCTACACTGAACAGGTATGCTTAAAGAACAACAAGTTCTAAGTATTAAGGATTGTCTATTGATTTCTGTTTTCCCATGTGTTCTTTTCTGGTTCTGTCAGCAGTCCCTAGTTGTCTGCTGACATACTTAGCAATGAATATCCCACCCTTTCTGAAAGGTCATACATGCAGGGCTATTGAGCTTAGTGGGGCAAAGTGTAGAGGGGGAAGCAGGATCCATGAATAAGTGTCCCCAACAAAAGATATTGGGGACAACAGAACCCTCTATAACAAGAGAACCAGATTTCTTACTATATAATCTTTTCTTGCATGCCAATAAAGCAACCACATTCAACTTTAAAACAATTTTCATGACATACTCCCTGTTTCAGCCATAATACCCATATTAATTTACTAAACCTACACCCACTTACCTGGGAGTAAACCCCGTTGAACTCAATGGGGCTTACTTCTGAGTAGACATGCATAGGATTTTGCTGCTGGGATAGCTGTATTCCACCATTTTATGTACCATTCTCTTAGTTCATTTATTTATTTAATTTTTTTTTTTAAAAAAAATTCTATTCCATTTTTCAACCAAAAAATGTTATTCAAGGCAGATAACAATGCATTCCAAACTAATGAAATCCTTATTAAAATACTTTTATTAATTTTTTATTGTGAATTTCAACAAAACAACCCCCCAAAGCCATTAAAAAGAAAAAGAAAGAAAAATACAATTTTCTTACATAAATTTAAATAAATCACTTACAACAGATGCATATGAAATGCGTACCTATGTGTATATGGAAATACAGCTATCAATAAAAACAGTCATGCATAATAAGCTTCAAGAAAGGCAGACCAAATATCCACATATTTATCCATTCACAGGTGGTGTCTAAATACCATTCATTCAAAAGTTGAAAGCATAGTTAAGTCCTCAATCCATTGTGTTATAGGAGATGGGCGTTTTTTCTTCCAATGTTGTAATATCAGTTTTTTAGCTGTCAAAGGGGCACAGAAAATCTATTTACATTGACCAATTTATATGCCAAAGGTCTTCCTGAATAAAAATGTATTTGCCTTCAGGCAGAAGGACAACAGAGAGAGGGCCAACCTAGCCTCCTTCAGCAGGGCCAGGGAGCGGCTACTTTGACGGCAGCGGTACCAAGAAAAGGGCCTCACCCGAGGATCTTAAAACTCAGGCAGGCTCGTATGGGAGAAGGTGGCCTTTAGGTATTTGTATGTAGACTCCTCCAATATTTATTGGAAATATCTCTTTACAATCCACCCCCACTTTTCTCCATATTCTAGATGGGTTCCCCCCTCCCCAAATGAAGCAACAGGTGGTATATTTGTTGTAATCCTTATTCAGGTTATTAACCCAAATGTACTCAAATCTTTTTTTAAATATGGGAGAGGATATTATATGTTACAATTCTTCCAGTGCCTTCATTAGTCACCATTGACTTTAAAAATAAAATAAAATCTTATTATGTTTATTGTGTGTTAATTTTCTTTTATTATCAGCCACCTTAGAGGCTTTGTTGTTTGGCAAAAAAAAAGGCAGGATTAACATATTTATGTCAATGAATGAATAAATAAATAGTAGGCTCATCAGCAGGTGAGTAACATGTTAGAGCAGCAGCACAGAACCTCTTTCAGCCGAAGGGCCAAATTCCATTTCGGAGAAGCTCTTGGGGGCCACATACCAGTAGTGGGTGGGGCTGAAGGCAAAAGGCAGTGGGGCCAAGTTACCAGGCAGGGTTACTTGAGCTTCCATCCTTTTACTTGTCTGCCATTCAAATGGTCCATCTCAAAGTAGTTGCTAACCAGGGCATCCTACAGAGAAGCACTTTTAGTTCACACAGCACACAGAGGTCCTGAGGTTCACAAGTGCCTGCCCCTTGGGAAATATCTCCCAACTGCTGGTAGCCAAAGCTTCCTCAAGCTTTGCTATATGATTATTGCTAAATTCTGTCCTGTTCAGGGAGATCACAGCATTTACACTGGACTTAAATGTCAGTTCACCAGTATAAGTAGTCTATGAAACACATTGGTCAATGGTGCTGAGGACCACTGAAGGACCCTCTAGGGTCACATCAGCACTAGATTCCCTCCAAGGTGCATCTGACACTATTGTTCTTACCAGAATGTGCGCTTAGCTCCAGCTGCACAGCAAAACAAGAGTGGTGTGAGTGTGGGATTCATATTTCAGGCTAGCTGAATTAGACTGTTGAATTGTTAGTGGAAACATAATAGTGCCTTCTACATCATATACAAAATAGCATGTGGCATTTTTCACCTTCATCATTTAACCCAGGATAGTATTTTAGATTTCCTATTTGACTTTTCACAATGTTGGCTAAACATAGATGCTACAATTCAACAAAGCTCATTGAAATCAATGTTGTCATGACACAGTAGCCTGCTCCTAATTTGGTATTCTTTGGGTTGAATTTTCTTTGAAGAGAAACCTTAAATTTGCAGAATGGTGCAAATAAGGCTGCTGCTTGAAGCACATTATTTAGACCCTGGCTTGTCCATCCTAGCACTTATCTGAGCTACAAATGTACCTTGGGTGTACCTTAGAGTCCAGAAGGAGCTTCTGTCAGCCACATATATCTAAAGATAGCATGCTCTAACCTTGACCTCTGCACAGAGGAGAAAGGGCATTCCACCACTCCCTTTCCTTACTACTATGACATATTTCTAAAGACGTTTTCTCTTAGCATACCTTTGCAGAAACTACCTCCGATCTTAAAATATTTATATCCAGCATATGTTTTATTCATGTATTCAGAATTCCCCAGAAGTGAAAAGCAATAGTATTTAGTAGATCAACATGATTTTCATAGCCGACTGAAGACTGCTCCTCTGCCCCACCCCAAAATCCTTCAGGAAAAAACCCACACACACGCACAAAAAAGAAACGTTTGTGAGGTTTACTTTGTGAAGCATATTGCTACATACGGGATGCTTCAGTTCTCCTATGCACAGAAATATATATATATATATATATATCTGGTATTATGCATTTGTAGAAAATGTATTGCAGTGCACAAGGCTCTTTCTCATAGTCATGAACTACAGTGTGGGGAAAAGGCTTGCTGATTTGCTGTCTTCAATTGTAAGCTTTCTAGCATTTCATAAAACTCAGATAACTTCCAGTTTCCTCCCATTTTATTCATAGATTTCATAGATCATAGAGTTGGAAGGGGCCTACACAAGGCCATCGAGTCCAACCCCCTGCTCAGTGCAGGAAACTAGAGGAGGGGTCTCCCATCCAAGTAATAACCAGGCCTGACCCTGCTTAGCTTTCCACACTCAGACAAGCTGAGCCAGTGTGAGCCACAGGCCTGTGTGTCATGAAGTCTTCTCCTATGAACCTCTGCCATTGACATTTCTCTAAAATAGCAGCCTAGAATAGTCAAATTACCATAGAGATTCATAGAAAAGGGGCCAGCAGCAGTGTAGTGGAATCCAAAACATAGGTATCAACAGGGATGGCCCAAGCCCCTTCACTACCTGAGAGAGAGTGGCAGTGCCATTGATACTACCACCCCCCACTATGCTGCTCCAAGCATGAGGCTTTCCCAAAGTCTCACAAAACTTTTCCAGGCCTGTGGCAAACTCACGTGATGTCATTAAGTATTGCAAGACTTAGTGATGTCTCATGAGACTTGACCAGGCAAGACTTGGGGGAAGACCTCAGCCTGTGGGCAGCCACTGCTCAGTCTGATCTTCCAGCTGCCAGCCAGCCTAGCCAGATGAGGTGGCCATGGAGGGCCTGGCCATCAGTGGCAGCTCTAGGTACCTAAAAGATCCGGGGCTCAGGCTCATAGGACAAAAAAGTGCACAAATTTGTATATGCTAATTTACATATGCAAATATAAATGCATAACTGGAAATAATTACTATAATTTAAATTTTATAGAAGGCAAGCTAACTAACCTCTTCCTTTGTTTCAGAACAGAACTGTGCAAAGTCCCAAATTGTGCTTGCTTAAGACTTACCCTCCATGCACCCACACTTTTCCTTGATCTTTCAGGCCCAAATTCAGATGGGGAGAATGGAGTGCCTGAGACCAGCAAAGAGCTGTATGACATCTTATTTTATTTATTTATTTAATTTATACCCCACCTTTTTTCCTGCAAGGAACCCAAGGCAGTTTACATAATCCTCCTCTCTATTTTATCCTCACAACAACCCTGTGAGTAGGTTAGGCTGAAAGTCAGTGACTGGCCCAAAGTCACCCAGTGAGTTTCATGGCTGAGCGGGGACTAGAACCCAGATATCCTGAGTCCCAGTCCAACACTCTGAGCGTGGGAATATAAGCCCAGTTCCCGTTGGCCTTTAGAAACAACAACAAAAATGCCCCCCTCAAAACAAGAACCGTAACTACCACTGGCCCAAAAAGATCGTCAGAATGATGCTTAGTTAAAATAAAAGGTACTCACGCATTCGATGCTGAATGGAGATTTGTTACATGCACAGGAAACAAAGTTGCGCAAGGCTGGCGCCAGTACCCTTTCGACCGCTAGAGACGCTATGGAAATTTGAATAGGTCCACGCAGCGCCCCCTAGTGGCTGTGCAGTTAATGGATGGAGGACCACCCATGGTACCTGGTTTAAGAGCTTTCAGGGATTTAGATGGGAAGCTCCTTTTTTCCACCAAAGGGTGTGGGGTGTCGGTAGAGGAAGAGATCCAATCAGGACAGCTTCAGCTTGGGGTACCTCCTGCCTCCCCACCTTCCTTAAACATTTATCAATTAATTGCAAACTGAACATGGCATACTGGCAAGGGAGAATGTGGGAATGTATTGTAAACTATAATAACCCATGTTCTTACTTAGGCTGCAAACTTAACACAATTACTGGGGAGTAACCATAGTTCATTCGCTCTTCCCCCCCAGCATCACCAAGAAGCACGACATCACAGGACAGAGATCTCAGGACTAGAGGATGTTGCTTTGCTGCTCCTGGTCCCCAGACCAGGTGAGGAGGCAGAGAGAGCCACCACCAAAGGTGGCTCCTCATTTTATTTCAAATACTTAATTTTGATAGTTTCTGGGATTCTAGAACACATTTTTTTTTGTTTTTTTCCTACAGTTCTTGGGTTCTAACTTCTTGAAATCCTAAAATCTACACTAAATGTTGCAGTACAGTCATGCCTTGGATTGAGAGTATAATTCATTCCGGAAACGTGCTTTTAATCCAAAACACTCTTATATCAAAACGAAATCCCCCCAAAAAAAATTTGTACAGAGATTTTTAATTTAAGCCGTACTACAGTATTTGTATTGCAAGACGTCGCTTGTATATCAAGTAAAAAAAAATTAAATAAATATTTTAAAATTTGCTTGTCTTGCAAAACGCTCTCAAACCAAGTTACTTGCAATCCAAGGTATTACTGTATTAAGTTTCTAGTAACCTCATTATACAACTCTTGAAGTACCAAAATGCACAGATAGATACCTTATTAGGATCAACCAAAATTCCTAATAAAGGTATTGACCAACTGTAGATTTCAGGTTTTTATTTCTCATGGGCCAGCTACCTTTGTTTTTGGCAGTTTTTTTAAATTACCAAAGTTATCGATCTCCAGGTTTCTCTCTAAATCCAAATACTGTCCAACTGACAGTTCCCTGGGCCAGCAGACTCTGGCCTCATCCATCAGCCAGAGAACTAAGGGCCACTAGGAGGCTGCACCCCATGCCTCCCAGGAGTAACATCACAGCAAGGGGGAGACCAACCTAGCCCCATACATCGGCCATAGAAGGAACAGCTACAGGGAGCTTGTTTTGTCCTTCCCTGCCAGAAAAAAAGAAAGAAAAAAGAAAGAAAAACCTATAAGAACCTTTTAACTAAAAACTGTGCCTGAGTTTTGCTTTCTTCCTCCTCCCTCCCAATCCCTTTTCCTTTTGTGTTGTCTTTTAGATTGTAAGCCTGAGGGAAGGGACTGTCTTATTATTAATCTTTGTAAGCCACTCTGGGAGCCTTTTCTGGCTGAAGAGAGGGATATAAATGCTGTAAATAAATAAACATTGGAACTATCTTTAGGGTGGATAAGACAGGTTGCAGCTCTGAGCACATTTACTTTGGAGTAAGACTCCAATCCTACATACACTTACCTGGGAGTAAATTCCATTGAACTCAGTATGACTTACCTGTGTATAAACATGTTTAGGATTATGCAATAAATTTGATTAATGTAACCCTGAACATGTTTCCCCACCCACATATCTCTGTACCCCCAGTTCTTTCCCCTACCACACATAATTTCCAGTACCATCTTAGCTACCTTTTCCCACACTGCAGGTCTCTATAGCCATGTCTAGGGCTGGCCCCAAGATGTTTTGCTGACTGAGGTAGAGCAGCAAATGCCCCCCGACTAGTCAAGGTGCATAGTAGTACTGAAAGCCAGTGAAGCTGCTTTGGCCCCTGAGGCAGAAAATCCTACAAGAAGCACCTCTCCTCTTCCCTGGCAGTGAAAATACCATAATAATTAATAAATTTAATAATGAATACTTCACTGCTTTTTCATGATGTTGGCTCTAAAATGTGTGTGTTTGTGTGTCTTTAAAGAACCTTGTCTCCTAAGGACACATCTATTTGTAAAAATGGATGTATGGACATGGGAGAGGAACATATTTGATTTCGGGGGGGATGTTAGGCACAAAGATTGAAGGGAGGCAGCAGGAGGGGAAGCACATGTGTGCAGACAGGCAGCTACTCCAGTGGGATCAGATGCAACAGGGCTCCTGTACCTTTATTTCAGCAAGTGCCATTTTTCTCCAGTTACATGGAAAGCAACATCTTTCAAAATAACTTTCTGTATAGTGGACTCCAGTCCATGAAAGCTGATTATACCACAGCAAATATGTGAGTCTTTAAAGTGCCACAAGCCTTTGTGCATTTGAACACAAAAAAGCAAGAAGCCCCTATCCTCCTCCTATGTCTATTCACCTTTCTCTAGCCTAGTGCAGACCCCTGATGCCAAGGAGGACCATGCACCTACCAGAATCTGGCCACATGGATCATACAAAAAGCAGGTGCACTCCAGAAAGATGATTGCAGAGCCAAAGAGCTCCAGACACACTGAAGCAAGCCAGTAAGCCAGGGCAAGCCATGCACTCATAAATTAACCTGCTCAAATTCAGACATTGCTGCTCATTCAGACTCTTTTTGCAAGCAAACTCACTTCTGTTTTCCCCAAGGTAAGGGGTCTGGGCCAGCTTGGAAGAAGCAACAGAGGAGGAAAGCCTCTGGCACACCATTTGATATGTGAGCAGCAAATACTCCTGCTCTTCCTCTTGTCAGGGCCTCACTGCCTACAAGGCCCATGGCACACGTGCAATTGCCCAGAAACAATTGGCTTGGCAGGTCTCTGCAGAGTCAGGCAAATTCGGAGAAAGCCAGGGGACAGTGGTGCTGTTAGGCAATTATGGACTCTGGACTTAATGAAAATTATGAGTAGACTGTGGAAGGAAAGGTGACAGCCTCCCCTCTAGTTTAAAGGCTGGTGCTACACACCTTATGCTACACTCCCTATTAGGCTGATAAGGGAGTGAGAATCCTAAGGTCTCCTAGTAACTGCAAGGCTACTGAGTTCAGAGGGAAGAAGCAGGCTTGTATTAAGGAATATGATGGCAATTGGGGCAGCTCTAAAGATCCAGGGCACAGCTCAGAAGATCCGGGGGCCATGCCTAGGTGGGCCACGACTAACACTGCTCATACAGGCCAGACAGTTGCTGCCATTCATTTTCTCTTTTATTAAAAATGTGGCAGCTGCTATTCTTCAAACAAAAGAGAAGATGACTCACCAGCAGTGCTTCATGGCTTGGCAGGGAGCCAGTCTCACTGTGGAGCAGCTGGCAGCAGGGACTACAGTGGCACAGCAGGGAGCCAGCCTGGCTGCAGAGGGTCCAGCCAGAGGTGGGTCTCCAGAAGTGTGGCACAGAGTCAAACTGTCCATGGAGCACCCAGCTGGTGGCAGGTCTCCACAGGTACAATAGGTTGCCAGTTTGGTCCTGGTGTGCCTGGCTGCTGGGGTGGCTGATAGTTTGGTAGGGTGTCTGCCTGGCCCTGGAGTGCCCAGGCAGGCAGCCACTGGTAGTGGAAGATGTAGCAACACTGGGTAGGTGTGGGGTGCACCTGTTTTGGTCTGCTTCCATGCAGCAACAGGGGCTCAGACAGGCAATGACAGGGAGTGTGCTCTGAGATGAGAGAGGTCCAGTGCGCCTCATGGTAGAGTTGGCCCTGTACTACCTAAGAGTGGTGCTGGATCAGACCAAAGGCACAGTGGCCAACCAGATGCCTATGGGAAGCCCACAAGCAAAACATGGGGTAATAGCCCTCTCCCACTGTTGTTTTCCAGTGACTGGTGTTCAGAGGTAGTATGTGGCCAGCCCATCATGATGAGTAACCTTATCCTTTATGTATTTATGTAATTCTCTTTTAAAGCTGCCTACATTGGCGGCTATCAAATCTGAATTTGGTGGCTATCAAATCTATACAATGGTTACCATCACAAAGTGAATTCCATAGTTTAACTGTATGCTGTGTGAAGAAGTACTTCCTTTTCTGTGTCCTGAATCTCCCACCATTCAGCTTCATTGGATGAAGTATATTGAGAGAACACTTCTCTGTCCACTTTCTCCACATGATGCATAATGGTATACACCACTAACTTCTGATAGATCAGTCCACAAAGGCCACCAGCAGAGAGCAGATTTACTTTGGAAAGGTAAGTGGACAAAGGGCAGTTCCTGTTTGGAGATGGACTTACCTACAGCTTTTTCTCTGGAACATATGGAGTTGCTACTACATCTAGGAACAGAATTATGGGTGGGTGGTTTTGTACCCCATTAGGATTTCTCTTGGGAAGACTCTGTGGATGCATCAGACTTTTATGCATAGTGTGAATTATTGTAGTACCTGGGGAGGCTAAAATGTGATAGTGGGACATGTACTACCTTGGTAAGCCTATTGGATCAGGCAATGTAATTCTTATAGCACTTTATGTTGTTTATCAAACTTTAAAGTGCACCATTGACTTATAAAGTAAGAAGCCAAATAGGCTTCAGCAGGTTTATGGGCATAAATTGCAATCACCATGCAAACTGGAATAAGTCTTCCTGGAAATGAATCTCAGTTAAGACTATAATTCCATTCCAGTTTTCAAGAGTCATGAAACCACTAGCATTTTATTCTCAAAGTTTATGATGTTCTTAACAGATGTTGATATAATCATTGCCATGCCATCTTCATTATAGTCCTAGCTCAAGCAATTGTTCATTGTATAGTAATAAAAAAAGATGGGTGACTTCAAATCATGTATAATTAAAACTCACCTGGATACACACCTCACCTTTTCAACTAGGAGTATTGGAGAGAAGCAGAGGGGGTAAAGGAAGTGGGTAGATTATATCAGCAACATAACAGACCCCACTCACAAGTCCTGATGGCCACTTAGCAGGAACTAGGGCCATTAATTTTGTTATTTAAGGAAATAGTCAGAAAATTCACAACCTTTCAGTTTTAGTTATTTGCTTAAATTTGTAATCTCTTTCTTCACAAAGGCTGAGGATGGTCAAAACAATTTATTTATATATGTGTAATATCTAAATCCAGGAAGATTTTCTGAGCAGAAACATCAGGTTCTCATATGTTTCAAGTGCACAAAACACAAAGATATGTGCATTATGGCAATGCCTCAAATGAATAGTGTCTCTTGTTCTGTCACATTACTATGGGAGACAAAAGAGAATACAAATAATGAAAGTAGTCCTGTAAGCCAAACAAAAATTTCCAAAGCCCATATCACTGTAATGCCTTTATTAGGCCAACTCAAAAGCCACTAAATATGCTGCATGCTTCTGAGTTCTCCAGAACTCTTAATCAGGCAAGATCGTAAACTAAGGATGCATGAATCAGCAAAGCTCAAGTTTGTAAGTTTGTTGAAGTTCTCGAAATTCCACCTCAAGGCTCGTTCTGACTGGTGTCCATATCAGATCGCAAGCTTTGCATTTTCTAGTTTGCATGAAAAGTGCGTATTTCAGTGCAAATTTTCCCAATGTACACATCAATGGATATTCTTTTCCATTGATTAAAGCATGTTTGTGTGCATTTTTCAAAAGTACTAATTTTAATGCACATTTTTCAAATGTACACATTTGAGGTGTGAGGTGAGGTGTTGAAGTCATTTGGGGGGGCAGCAGGGGGGGCGGTCCACATTTCAAGCTTGGAAAGGTACAAACTTTGACTGCAGATTGTGTTTGAGTCCACATTTGGGTCTGGGAGGTGCAAATTGGGTAAATTCTGGTCAAAAATGAACTGAAACAAATTTCTTTTTCATCTCTATGATAAACAAAGCAGAAGGGTGGGGTGGGGGAGGAAATAGGTGGCTGATGTTCAAGCCATGGACTCTGCATTTGGTTATAGTTTTATGATGGAAAGTGGGAGGAGGCTGCAGACATTGGGTCATAAGTGGGACTGACCGGCAGCACAACAGGAAGCTGGAGCTTCCTAAAGCAACCCCGGAAATGAGCTGAAACGCTAGTTTCTGGAATGAGACTCCCTTGTGAAAGCTCTGCTGATCCGGTGCATTCCAGAAATAAGCATTTTGCCTCATTTCTGGTTGCTTTTGAAAGTTTCTGCTTGCACAGGTGGTCAGTTCCAGTTGCACACAGGCAGCATTGGATACTGCTCATTCAAATTAGACTACCAGGTACAGATATGGTTTCAGGTTGCACTTGGGACAAGGATTGCTGGGAAGAAAAAAGAAATGGTTTATCCCCCCCCATTTTTGAAAATATAATATCCAGCTGTTAACTTGGCACTGTCTCCATCCTTATGTGAAACACACCGGTTTTTTGGTAGGTGGGAAACAGGAGTAAAGAGAAGCTAGACAGTTTTTATATTAACAAAGCTGGAGCACTGGAGATCATTTTATATGGTGTACTAGGTAAGAAAAGTAAAGGGAAGCCAAATTGGGTAGGTTTACTTAGTAGTTGGAGGAGATGTACCCTCAGAGAATAAAGTTCCAGTTACAGCTGGTATAAGAGCATCTTCCTCCAATGTAGGATCCTAAATTGAACGGCTAAATTTGGTATTCTCCAGGTCATACAAAAAGTGAAGGTAGCTAAAAGAAAAAAAAAATCCAAAATAATATTTTTAAAATCCATATCATAGTAATAACTTTATTAGCCAACCAAAATATCACAAAAAATTAGAAAGGAAGAACAGCATGCTATGTACTCAGCATTTAGTGGTCTCCTTCCTATTCAAGATCTGATCCTTTCATTTCCTACTTCGACTAGAAGAAGAACATGAAAAACAATGTGCCTGAAGGCAATAGAAAGAAAACAGATACTGTACTTCTAACATATGAAGATTTTATTGCCTAGCAATACCAACTGAACAATTATTTTCATGTGTGTTCATGGGCAGAGAGACACATACACAGAGTGATTTATATAAGGTATATATTTTACTAGATTGTATTTAAGATAACAGAAGTGAAACAATCTGGGATTGGTATATTTAAAGAAAAGATGGTGCTTGGATAAGGATCATACATTTCATCATATCCAAACCAGCTTGCTTAATTGGTTTTCTATTGTAGGTTTATTTTAAGCCAAGAAATATGTCGTATTTTACAAGCTTTCCAAAGAAGCCTTGTTTATTATTATTTTTTTAACATTACAGAAGGCAACTATGAAGAAATACCTCACATATCAAATGAAGCATGAAGTGCTCCCTTTTCTCTGTTCCTTTATCTGGCATTTATATTTATAGGTTATTTTGCAACTGATCTTCTAAAAGTTTTATCATTTTCCTCTTTAAAGTATTTGTCATTTTAATTAAGAAAATCTTCAACCTTGCTGCTAAATAGGGTCATTTAGGTGAAAGCTTGATCTCCTCATACCAAGGGCAGCTTTCACTAGCTGAGAGCTATATCAAATGATCCTTTGAGAAGCAGAGCATTTACATGTGGCATTTTCCTCAAGTGACATAAATAAATAGTAGTTCAATGAAGTACAGTGTTTAAAAAGACATTTTGAAATGTACATTTTGTATTGTTCTCAGCTCATTATAAGCAGCCATATTTATTGATCTCTTACAGCATTCATTAGAAGCACAACGTTCTGAAAAGTGTTACATTACAGTATATACAGATCGTTATATATATATAACCAGTGTCATAATACATACATGAATGTGGGTGGATCTGGCATACAATGGCCTGGATCCAGACACTGGCCTGGATCCAGACACTGGCCTGGATCCAATGTTAGTCCTACTTAGAGTAGACCAATGAAATGGATGAGACTTACGTTAGATTAACGTGGGATTCAACTCTAGGTTAGTTATACTTAGTTAGTCCCGTTCAAATTCTGACTCACTTGACCCATTGATTTCAATGGAACTAAAGCATAACGTAGGCTGGGTCCAACCCAATAATTCAAGAAGGCCCTGGAACATCTTTTCCCTAGTGGAAATGATGCAAGGCATGCCGGTTTTGCACTGGGGATTCTGGGATTTATATCCCCAGTCCCCACTGGGAAAAGGTACCTCTGCCATCATCCCCTGCCACAAGGTAATCTGGGGGGGCTCAAGGGGAAGGAGTACAGGTGGTGTTTGATCAGAATTGGGACAGCCGGGTGGTGCCTGACTTTATTCTCTTTTCAAAAATGCAAGTAAGGTATGTGAGCACTCCATTGGAATTCTCATAGCATTCTTACCATCTCTATAACCATCACTATAATATATGTTGAGTGTTTTTTTTATGTCTGTCAAAAAGTCAGTCTGAAGGGATGCCTGTCAGAAGGGAGCGAGATCTCTGCCACCTCTTAGCGCTGCAGCTGCTGCCATTCACCTACATTCACTCAGGACTGGGAAGCCTGTCAGGGTGCTTCTGCCTCAGTTGGCTTCCCAAGTGAACTGACAGCATGCACCACAATTCAACCTTAATTATCTGCCCAGGGAGGCTTGTTGTGGTGCACAGCCTCAGTTTATCTAGGCAGCCAGACAAGATGAAAGCAACTTGGCCAGTTCCCAAAGTTTATGAATAATGCAATCTATACACACAATTTCTGTGGCACACTCAGACTGAGCTTTCCTTCCTCCTTCAGCTTTTGAACCCAAATGGGAAGTTGAATGACTTACTTACATTAGTCAGGAGCAGATTGCCCTTTCTGTGCTCTGGTCTCCATTTCCTTCTCCTTACAGCTCTGAAGTCTAGCTGGGGAAACTGAAAGGGAGGAATTATTACCAGGTACCAAAGTATCATCCAGCCTCAGCATGACTGGCGGGTGGTACCAGGAAGAGACAAGCCAGCTCCACTATTTTTTCAGTCAGTTAAGAACACTTGATGGGTTGGGAAGACAAGTGGTCAAAGGAACATACTCTTTTCACCTATATATATATATGAGTGATAGATAATAGATGCATGATAGATGCATGATAGTCTTTGTTCTCACTCAGAGCAAACTCCACTTATATTGTTTCTGTACTGATAGCAATGATTGACTTAGGGTACATTCCCCAGCCAGCATGGTTGGCTGGAGAATGCTGAAAGTTGTAGGACTTTTTCCTGTCTACACATGCACAGGATTACACCCTTAGTGTGGCAGCCTCCTTCCCACGAGGAAAGCCAGGAGTGGAGAAACCAATCCAGGGAGTCAGGAGGCAATTTGGCATCTTCATTTCATAGAATTTCACTGTGGAAAGAGATATGATTTCTGAACTGCCACATGTCTATATCTAGAGTCTATACATATAGTTATTGTCATAGGGATGTATGGATGTTATAAAAGCCATTCTGTCTACATTTCACGGATGGTCAGGCACCTTTCGTTCTGTCATCCACTCCTTGATGGAATTGGATTTTCCACAAATTTGTTTGTACGCACATTCACAAGTTCCCAAAAATGTGCAAATCCACCCGACATACCGTACACAAATCCCCGAACTATTTTCATGCTTTAGCCTATGGGGAAAATGCACATTTTAGTCAGTGTTTTTTTTTTTCCTGTATTTGTCTACTACTAATTTTGTATAAAATTATGGAAAGTTAAACCCCCACACACAAAAAATGGTCCGCAAGTCAGTGGAATCTACTCAGCCCAGGAAAAGCCAGTCCACTGTGGAACCTGTGGACCAGATTCTTAGAAAATCAGATCCATTTGGGTCTGTTGCAGATTCCTCCGACATCCCTTGTTACTGAGAGACAGACATAAATATTTTACATTGACAAATTGTGCTTGCTTACAACTTACCCTCCAGACACCCACACTTTTCCTTGGTCTTTCAGGCCCAAATCCAGATGGGGAGGATCAAGCACCTGGGGCCAGCAAAGGTTGCCCATGTTTTCATAGATTTCATAGATCATAGAGTTGGAAGGAGCCTACGAGGCTATCGAGTCCAACCCCCTGCTCAATGCAGGAAACTAGAGGAGGGGTCTCCCATCCAAGTAATAACCAGGCCTGACCCTGCTTAGCTTTCCACGCTCAGACAAGCTGAGCCAGCGTGAGCCACAGGCCTCATGTTGTTCTAGTCCTGTATCGCTTCATGAAGCATCTGAACTTTATTGTGTTGCTAATGGAATCCTCCTGTGAGTTGACCCAGGCTTGTTTGTTGCTTATAAGCTTGTTTGTTGCTTATAAGCAAGCACACTTTGTGACATTGCACAACATCATTACTGATCACGGGGCAACTTTATTATGCCATCAGCCTTCACTTTCAGTTTCCTGGCTTTGTGGAGCTTATGCTGTGCCTTAACTCTGGTCTTAAACCTGCAGGTTTTTTGATAATTGGATTTCCCTGGTTTTTTTTAAAAAGGAAATATATTATTAAGGTGTTCTTGAAAAAACATCACACAAACTAAAAAGCAAAACACAAACAAGTCATTAACTGAGTAGATGTGTACAAATAAATAGATATGTCCTTGTATATACAGAATAGCTTACTTCTGAGTAAGCCTGCATGGGATTCCAGCATATATTTTTCCTTTTTCTCCCTCTCTTCATCAGTGAGAATGATTCCCTCAGCCTTCAAAATTACCTCCCTCTTATCTCAGTTGACAGTTTCCTGCTAGCCCTCCCCCACTATCAGAATGCTGAAAGTAACAGTGGAATTCAAAATAATGTAGTACTACTAGCGGCATTCTAGCTTCAGGCTGAAACGGGGCATGCCTGACATAATTTTGCCAGCAGTTGCTACCATAGGTTTTCATGGGGCAGAAAAATCTTATTAACTTTTAAACTGCTGCTCAGAAATTCACCAAACCAATGAAAGGCACACCTCCTTAACAAGCCTGAATAAAGTACACCAGCAGTTTCCCTCAGAATTTAAAAGAAATATATGATATGCTGCCTTAAGTGCAATTTTTCTTGGTAGAAAGGTGGGGTTCAAATCAAATCAATTCAATCAGTCAATCAGTCAGTATGCCAAGCTGCAACTCGAGTTAAAGGTACAGATGTGTCCATTTTAAGCACTTTGTACTTGCTGTATCTCTGGCAATTCGTATCAGATTGGTTTGGAAGTTTGCACAATTGTAGGCCTCATCAGGCAGTTTATGGGTGCTATGTTTCAAGTCGTTATCTCTAGATGTGCCATTTATATAAGCAGTAGGATTTTGAGGCTTATAATAGCAGAATCTCTGTGTGTGTGTGTGTGCCTCACCTTAAATAAATATATACTATTTACAGTTTAATTTTTGTTTTCAAACTGCCCTTGGAATATATTTGAAGGGTGGTATCAAAATTACTCTAATGTATTTACTCTATTACAATTAGTGAGTGAGACTGATAAATTACGGTTGTAACTCATTTCCTTCCTACCGTAATTCCTTTTACCAAAAATCCACCCATTTCTTTCCCCCCATTGCCTCAAAAGTCTTACAGTGCTTCTGAGAGGTGAATGGTTGGTACTTTGGTGAATCTTCAGGGGACTCCTGTGAGCTGCCACTCAGAATGTGTATCCTCGATGCCCTAACATGGTGCTTTGGGGGAATTTTTGTAGCTTGCTTCACCTGACCTTCCAATTTTCTTCCTTCTGCTTCTTTGTCTCTTTCACTCCCTCTTTCTGTCCTTCTTTCTCTCTACATTTTCTGAGTTTGGTCAATGGAGGAGATGGTGCTATCTGGGGAGAGTAAATACTATTGTTGTAGGTTTGTTCATTTTGTACTGTAATATTAACAGCAATGTTACAATAAATTTCACATTGATAAAGAGGACAGCCTTGGTCATTTTAAAGGATTTGGTTAATGAATGACCTTTTCTAGTTTGAAACAATGAATAGAAAGAAGATAAGTAAGATACACAGTTCTGGACTCTTCCTTTTTGAGTTGTGATTTACTTGGGAAATATTTATTGCTCTCCAAAATTATCTTCTTCTTTAAAAATCAGTTGACTAGCTTTTTAGCTCATGCAGCTATAGAGAACAATAACTTTTTATATACATGCTGAGGACTGCATTTAAATAAACAGTAGTGTTAAAATTTATAGTATAACAAAATAAGTCCTTAGATTTTTGAAACCCATAAATAGTTTTCAGATACAGGAAGAGTATGCATTTTGGTTATTAATGCAATATAGCTTATGATAGACAGCAATAAGGACATAAGAACTGTACATATACATAACAATAAAAATAAATTAAAAATATGATTTCATATTGTTTAAGATAAAAATTAACATGTTTATGACCAGTACATATGCTTAGCAGAAATATATTTTACCATCAAACAAGAAAGAAATGAAAGCATTTGGCTAATTTGATTGTAAAATGGTGTGAAAATAATGGCCACATTAAAATTCCACTTCTGAGGAACTCCACTTGTAAATATCATGAATAAGTGGTAAAGTAGACATGGTTTGGTTTATTGGGTGAATTATTTTCATCTGATTATCTACTGCTTATTATTATGAAGCACATAAATTCCCGTTTTAGGCTTACCTCATTTACATATGATGCTTGTTGCAGAAATATCCATACACAGCTATTTAATAACATATACAGATCTAGCACTAGAAACACTTCTGCTAGCACCTTTGATAAGTTGTGGTGTTGTGAACAGGCTCTGTGATGCTTGAACAATGTTCCACACTAAGAATTGCTGTGTGTGCACTGTAGACAGGGCTAGGGTGATACTGAGAATGCCTTTTGATTCTCTGACAGGAGACATAGCAACTTTATTTTATTCTACTCCCTCGCATCTCATGCGTTTACAATCAAGTGTTGCTGGCATACACATTCATGAAAGAAGTGGATATATTATTGGATCTATAAAGTGTTCCAGAGAAAGTGTTCCAGAAAAATCTCAACTGATTTCTTATTGGTACATATCTCCTGATATGCACATTAATCTTACCCAATTATAGGATTGCCCCATTAATTTCAGTGGAGAAAGCAGTCTATACTTTCTATCTTTACATTTGCAGATCTGTTCTTTCCATCAAAATGTCTGTGGCATATTTGTCACATAGGCAGAAGTATGTGGTGTGCACTTTCTTTTTTCTGTTTAATCCCTCTTCTACTGCATGAGAATGTAGTACCAATTATATGCTCATGCTTGCCCTTTTCTCATAGATAAGCCAAGGTGATAGAGGAGCATTGTTGCTCTGTTTGCATTGGTAGTTTCATGTTAGTCTGGTGACATCATGTGCCTGGAGCTGAGAGAAGAGGGAAATTGATCCATTGAGGGTCTTCTCTATCTCATAGATGTGGGTGTTGTTAGCTTAAACCAGGGTGTTGAACTTCAGGCCCATGGGCTAAATTCAGCCCACTTGGGGTCCCAATCTGGCCATCTGGGGCATGGCAGCCATCAAGGGTAGGTATGATTGGGCACCTGTGAGGGCCCACATCCCAGCAGGGGCCTACTGATAAGAGCCCCCTGCTGTTGCTCTTCCTCTTCACCATTGCAACCTGCTTCTTCAACTGCCGCTTCCTCTGGCCCAGATAATGGTGGTGGTAAGAAGAAGGAAAAATAGATGCCATTGCGTACTTGCTCACTGGCTCTCTACCTGTCAAGTAAGCAAGCATCTAGCAGTGATGAGAAAGAGGATGAGGAGGAATAGTATCTAGTATCTACGCCAGCGTGGCGTAGTGGTGAGAGTGTTGGACTGGGACCCGGGAGATCCGGGTTCTAGTCCCCACTCAGCCATGAAACTCACTGGGTGACTTTGGGCCAGTCACTGTCTCTCAGCCTAACCTACCTCACAGGGTTGTTGTGAGGATACAATGGAGAGGAGGAGGATTATGTAAGCCGCCTTGGGTTCCTTGCAGGAAAAAAGGCGGGGTATAAATATAACAAATAAATAAATAAATAAATAACAATGGTGGTGAGAAGGTAGACTCATTGAGGGATGGCGCCCATTGAGAGGGTGTCTTGCCCAAGGGCCTCGAAAACCTGGAGCTAGCACTGTTCTGGAGTTTCCCAGATTGCCCTGCCCTTTTTGCCTTGCCCCATCCCCTTTCCCTCAACTGCCAATTGTTTGGTGGTTTCCTGGCTTTTGCATGTGCTCTCCCATACTAAAAGGTTGACATGCCTCTCCTAAGGCTTAATTACTGGCAGTAAGAGCTTTAAGCTAAAACATGCTGGCATTTTTGGTATTTTGGTCCCATCCCTTTTTCCCTACCCACCACTGGAAGGTGGCCCTTGAGAGCGTATCTGAAATTGAATAAATCCGTGTTTGTAATGGTCTCTAGAATGCTTGCTGTTGAAGCACATAATGCTATTTTCAGAGAGTAAGCAGGGGAACCGGCTTGTTATGGAGGCGGAAGAGGAAGAGGAAATAAAATTTTGTATGTTTCCCCCTGGTTCATTAGAAACAGTATTTGCCCTCACTACTGCTGCTTCCCAATACAGCACAGAAAAAAGGAGGTTCTTATTGGAAGCCAGCATATTTGTCATGCTCTTTATGTGCTGGATCCACCATTGGTGTGCTAAGCTACTCTGTGACCCAGCCAATCTACTTACTTCAAAGCTGAGGCCCTCCAGCACCACACTTGGTAGAATCCAGATGTTCATCCCCCTCCCCAGCCCCCAACATGCAGTCTAGTCTCTCAGCTTGAAAAAGAGCAGGTTGGTAGATATGTAGATGCTTGTAAGGTGAGCTGAAGGAAGTCTTCAAATGGAAGTGAATAGCCTGACTATGTCTCAGTTTGCCCAGCGGGAGGGTCATTGTAAATTCTGCAGCCTGCTTTCTGTGCATGAGGAGAGTAGGTTTGTGACCTTAGTCAGTAGCATCCAATAGGCATTGATAAAATGTGGTTAAGAGTCACTCCTGCTAATCTGATAACTATGGACCTTTGCAGTGAGAAGTTAAATTTCAAAGCTGCTGCTTTTAGCTTGTTGTAAATGCGTTTTAATGATTGGTTATAGTTTTTATACTTTTAAAGCTGCTTTTTATATTTTGTAAACTGTTTTGAGAAACTCCTTTTTTGGAGGGGAAAAACACGATATACATGTTGAACTGCCTCTATTAATTTTTATGCTACAGGATCCTCAAACATGAATTAGGAATTGAACCCAAATTTATAAATTCTTCATTTCAGTTCCAACCACGTTTTTTTTGCAAAGATATGCCAGAAGTGTTACATGCACCAAAAGTGTTCATTCATTTATTCTATCAGAATCTATGAACCTTTTTTTTTTTTTAAAGAAGTTAAAGAAGAGAGTAAAATATTATACTTTGCTTAATATTTTTATAGGCATACATGAGAAATGATGGCTATTCACTGTAATAATTTCCTAGTGAAGTCTTGCATTATTAAAAGTTCATAATAACCTGGTATTCCTCAACAGTCTGAAGAGCTTATATTTAAAATGTAATTGTTTTATTCTCTTTTACACCCACCTGCAGCAGTTCTAGAAGAATTATGCCATCATATCTCAACTTTACTCCTTTTGCTGAAATATTTCATTAACAAGCTACGTTATGTTATTAATCATAAATTATTGGCATATTGTTAATAATGGGATTTATTATCATTGTCTTAACAGGGTACAAAAGGATCTGTGTAGTTTTAATTTATGTGTTTGCCATGAAAGATAGCGTAGGACTGAAATATAGTTAATACAAAATTGCATGTATCACCAAGGGAAGGTATAAGAGATATGGAATTTGAAACCCTTTCCTGCTTAAAAGAGTTTGCATACCCTGATGAATGACAAAATGCTATTTTTACCTGGTCTCCTGAGGAGGTTTCGACATAAATCAAGGGATTTGCTGAACTATGGGTGAATCACCAAAAGTCAGGATATGTAGATTTTGGCCCAGTTGTGAAACATTCATGCATCAGTTTATCTTTACATTTTCTATTATTACTCCATTTCACTCCAGATGTATGAAACATGAGTTTATTTTTCGTAAGGTTGACCAAATCACACTTAGAATGTTGGCTCTTGAGCTGTGCAGCGTGAGGTATCTGTAATCTGTTACAAAATGTTACATGTCAACAGTTTAGCCAGTAGACACTCAAAGGATTGCATAAATGATAGCTCAACTGAGCTCAAGGGGGCCTGTGGATTAATTTAATAATCCTGTGGCTCAGTTCCTCAGCAGGAATGTAGTCTGATCCTATGACTCATAGCCAAAACTACATGTTATGTTAAAGACATAGCTAGCAGCTAGATCTTTTTCTTTTCCCCCACCACACATGGGGGCCCTGGCTTTTATTGGGACCTCTGTGTAGGGAGGGAAGGTTTAATACTTCCCCTCCATTACTGATATTCTGGATAATTCCCCTGTGTAGATACGAGTGGGTCCCTACTGGATTTTTCTGAGTCCTCATTAGCTTTTTCTAAGCCCTGTAGTGGGAGCTGGGAGTACCTGTGAAACTGGGGCTGGGAGGGAAGTATTAAACCTCCCTTCCCTGTGTAGGGGAGACTCAGTGAAAATCACACACACACACACACACACACACACACACCACACACAAACTGTAGGGAAGAAAAGAGACATAACTGCTAGCTTTGTCTTTAATATATCATGTGGGACATACATTCCACAGCAAACCAGTTTTTTAGAATGGTGGGAACAACCACTATCCCTTCTAGCCTGTGATATTTAATGCTGTGCCAATTTCCCCCCTGATCATTCTTATTCAGTTTGATAGAAAAGAAATTGCTTTTGAAAATAAATTCAAAGAAGGAGAAGAAAAATTCAGAAAAATTCCCATGGGTTGGGTTTGGGGTTCTTGTGTTTACCTTACTTATGAGGAGGCCCAGGTGCCTGCTTGAGTGTCCTGTCTTTCATTGTACAATAATTTCTCTGGCAGCCTGCAACCTCCTCAGCTTTCTGCACTTCAGTTAAAGCCTAGGGAAGACATCATGAGGTAATTCCTCACACAGGCTGTTTTCCGATCAGTGAGCGCTGGCAGCCTGGGAGGCTGCAGAGCAATGGAGAGAGATGTAGTAGAAAGAACACACACACACACACACACACACACACACACCCTTGACCACCTCACGGTGATTAGCTAAGTTCAAAAATACTACCAAAAGAAATTCAGAATAAATGATAAAAAGCCCCGAAAATGAAGCCGAAAAATGGAAAGTCTCTTTAATGGGGGAAGAAAACTTTAAGGAAATTGGAGGATAGATTGTGGCACAGCAGTAGCTCTACCTCTTCCCTGGAGATGGAAACCATGCTGCCCCCTCAAACCTGCTACAGGACTATCAGGGAAGTAGCAGTATAAGCACCTGCACTAGAAATAAAAGGCCACTTTGCAGAATTTTCTCCAAATTTTCTTCACATATTTTTTTTTTTGGGTGTAGGCCACCTTCCCTCTCTCCCAAGAATGATCTGGAATGTCACTAGTTATGGGGAATTGTAGAGAATGCAAAATGGGGGCCAGGCTGCCCAAACAGTTGCTGCTGTCGCCACTTGTAGTGGCAGCAGAAAAACAAAGACCCTTAGGAAAAAAGAACCTCTGCCAGAGGTGATACAACCTCTGCCAGTAGTGAACCCTAACTGTGAAAAACTGTTGGAGAATTTCTCCTCCCTCTGGAGAAATTTGGTGAAATTGTGTGCCCCCCCCTAATTTCTCTGCCCACAAATATGATGGAGAATATCAAGAGGCCATTTCTGCACAGATCTAGTGATATTGCTGTGACATAAGCATATTGAGAATACTGCAATTAGGGAATGATGAATCAATCTATTTCTGGAAGTATGAATTTTTTTTCTCAAAATACATACTTCCCATTTATCTCAAAATATGCATTTCTAAGTATTTTCTCTCAAGACACTCATTTTAAAACCTATTTTGATACATTTTTTGAGCCAAGAACATTCAGAAGTATGAAATCTGGTCAATAACAAAATTCCAATTCACATTAATCTGGGAGATGCAGATCTGGTCAATTCTGATCAGAATTCACCAAAGATCAAATTCCTCAAACATCCCTTATTGGGGCTGTTCACACATAATGACAACCCATTGGTTTAAAAAGCCTTTTCTGCTTTAGCACACAACCCACAATTGGCTCCTTTGTAGGTTGTGTAGCGTGATGTGCGAACCTGGACCCAGGGTTGTTTAGGGGTAGACAACCCAGTGGTTAACCAATGATTTGTCTTTGGGTTAACATCTGTAATGTTTAGCCCCTAAATAACCCAACGGTCTAGGTTCGCACATCATGCTGCACAACTTATGAAGGAGCTGATCATGGGTTGTGCACTAAAGCTGAAGTTGAGGGCAGGCATTGCATCCGCTCATGTACGATAACCCATTGGTTTTTAAACTGATGGGTTTTCATTACATGCAAACAGCCCCTATGGCAGGAACAGTGACCACTGTCAGATGCACTATAGAGACAATATGAAAAACCAGTATGTGTAGAGATGGGCAAATCATTCTATCCAGTCCATGTCACTTTCACATGTGTTCATCTATTCCATCCCATTTCCACATAATCATCAACTTAAAAAAAAATCTGCATGAAAATTTGCATTCACACACATTTATTTTATGGTGTTTTATTGTATTATGGTCCTGTTTTTAGGAACTGTTGTAAACTGCCCAGAGAGCTTCGGCTACTGGGTGGTTTAGAAAGGAAATAACTAATAAATAATATTTAAAATGTATTTTTATATGCATTTTCTCTCAAAGAGAGAGAAACATTTCTAAACATTTTCTCTCAAAATGCAAATTTTAAAATGTATTTTGATACCTTTTTTGAGCCAAGAACTTCATCAGAACATTCAGAAGTGAGAGAGCTGGTCATTCTGAGGTCCGATCCACACTAATTATCCAATTAGTCTGTATCAGAATGCTCAAAGATCAAATTCCTGAAGCATACGGCACAAAAATGGGCAGAGATTGAGAACGATGCCATGGTTACTGATGTTCACACACCATCCTAAATATATTGTGGCTATTGTATCAGATGAAACCAGTGGTAGTTGTGAGGTGGAGTGGACAGTAGTAAGAAGCCCCTGCCACTGAGAGGATCTTACTACCTTCTACCACATCTCAACAGCCAACATAGGTTTGAGCTGATATAGCTGGTTTCACATTGTTTTGCTTACAACGGTAACAGTAAATCAGAAGTATTGTTATCATGAATCAGTAAATAAAAAATGTTCCCACAAAATCCACGGCAAGGCAAATCCACCGAGAAAGATACCCTGGAATATCATATGAAAATGTGTATCATGGAGGATACAAAGAGCCTAAGGATGCAATCTGATGCATGTTTAGACAGAAAACAACAAGTCCTACAACTCCCAGCATGCTGGGAATTGTAGGACTTTTTTCTGTCTAAGCATGCATCAGATTGCATCCTTTATTAGGTAAGAAAAGAGGCACAGGATTCATGGATACGTGTCTTCAGTTTAACTTCCCAACCAACTTATATTACATTACTACCAGGAGAGTTAGAACAATAATGTGAAGGTAGTCATCCACATTTACTCAAAGTAAGTCCCACCATGTTCAGTGGAGTTTACTCCCTAGAAAGTGTGTTTAGGATTGCGGCCTTATACGCTAAAATGCTTCCTGGGGCTATTTGGGATCACAGGTGACAAGGGGAAAAAATGGCACAATTTCTATCTACATAATTCCTAAAATTCTTTTATTACCTGCTTCATTCATAAATAATGACAGAGTTGTGGTCAAAAAGGCAAATCCATGAGCAAAAGTGGAAATTACATTTACTTCTTTGAAAATCTGTCTATTTGTGCTGAAAAACAGAATTTAAACTATCAGCATTTTACCTCCATTGACCAGAGTATTTATTTTATCCACAGTTTATTTATTTTATCCACATCTCCTGATGTTTCTGAATTAATGGGTTGGACTAAGAATGAGAAATGTTAAATGGTTAGTAATAAGGACTGCCAAACTGTACAGTTATATGTCTCGTTCCTACACACCCTTACTTGAAAGGAAGTGAATTACAGAGTTATATAGTGGTTACATCCATTAAATATGTTTAAAATTGGAGCGCAAGTCTTATTAATGTCAATGGAATGTATATTCACCTAATTGGACACTGGATTGCATCTTAAATTAGTAGTGATTCCTATCAAAATTGTAAGTAGTGGTTAGAGTGCTAGACTGTGTGGTGTAGTGATTAGAGTGCTAGACTGGGACTCAGGAGATCCGGGTTCTAGTCACCGCTTGGCCATGAAACTCACTGGGTGACTTTGGGCCAGTCACTGACTCTCAGCCTAACCTACCTCACAGGGTTGTTGTGAGGATAAAATGGAGAGGAGGAGGAGGATTATGTAAGCTGCCTTGGGTTCCTTTCAGGAAAAAAGGTGGGATATAAATATAATAAATAAATAAATAAAATAAATAAGTGTGGAAAGAAAATCTTATGAAACAGACCATTGCCTATAACGGTAATATCTATCATCAGTCTTCCCCCTCCTACCCCAAAACAATCTTTGCAAAAGGGCAAATGATAGATATCAGAAGGTTAGAGATTTTGGAAAACCCAGTAAGTTCTAAAATTGTGTCTATTTCCTTATAGGAAGATAATTCACAATAATTTAGTTGTTTGGACAACTGGATATCCTGAATCCTGGAACAAAACTCTGTGTGAGCATAACTCCATTGATTTCAGTGCTAGATAAATTATAGGTATAGCATTAATGGAATACAATGTATGAAGTCTGTATGAAGTATGAAGAATACATGAAGTGTTTTAAAATGGCAGCCATATAAAAAGAGGCCCTACACAAAAAGGTTTGATACAAGAAATGGCACTACGGTATCAATGAGATCCTTCTACTACCAGAAGCATGGGGAAATAATTATTTATGTGCTTCTTTATTAATTGCCTGGCACATAGTGAAGTATCTGTTTTTACAGTAATTAAAATAAACAGCAAGAGGAGCATAATGCATTCTCATTCTTTAATCTATCTCCATTAAATAAGCCATCACTTGCAAAATCAGGGGCATAGAAGCCATTCACCCCTATAAAGGATTGATAAATATGCATGAGAATGGAAAGCCTCCACAGGCCTCTCTTTACTGAAGCAAGCAGAATCCCATTGACTTCAGTGATGGCTAAAGAAACCCCAATGTAAATACAGAACCACCATCACTGAAAGAGAGGCACCATCAAGGGTCAATGAGAACAAAGGGTTGTATCAAATGGTGGCTTTCTCCTCCAGTGAAAAGTACTTCCGATTATGCAAGTTAGGGCACCCAGTCTTCATAGATCTCACAAAAAAGTTGCTCTTGCAAGTTTGGAGATTGTCTGGAACAATATGCTATATGGCATGGAGGGTTACAGTAGGTAGATAGGATCAGAAAAAGAATATTGCCCCACTTTCCATTAGTACAAAGCCACCACTGGATACAGCCCAAAATCTACTGTTTTGAGCCAACTAGGCAATTAAATTTACAGGGTCTGCCTTCTAAGAAATTAGCCCCATTGAGTTCAATGGGACGTTCCCAGGTAAGTGCCCAGGATTTCAGTGCCTGGAAACCGCCCAGAGAGCTTCGGCTATTGGGCGGTATAAAAATGTATTAAATAAATAAATAAATAAATTTTGCCAATCTGGTTTATAGTATCTCAATAGGCAGTATCCAACAGGGACACTCTCTACCTCCGCTGGTTCTGTTGCACTAGCGGGAGTGACTGCTTGCACGATGAGGCTTCTGTATGTCTAAAAATAACCCTGGAAACGAGTGGAAATACTTATTTCCAGATTGGGATGGGTCAATGGAGCTCCCTTCTACAATCTCCACTGACCTGTGTGTTCCAGAAACTAATATTTCCTCTTGTTTTGGGTTGTTTTAGAAGTGCGAAAGCCCTGTTGTACGAACAGTCACTCCCGCAAGAGCACAAACACAATAGGATACTACTCAAAATCTCATTTAGGTTTACACAGTATGAACAACATAATCCCTGGGCCACTTAGCAGAGGTGAGCAGCTTCATCAACACTGGAAAAAGGCATTGCAGTGAAAAGTCAGCATAAGACGGCCACTCTACTATGATTGACAGAACTCCATTTTCCTTTCATTGAGCCGAATTCCACATTCTCCTTTACAAGCCCCACTTTCATAAGATGATTAGCCTCCTTGGCTTTGGCAAAAGAGTCTGGGAGTTCAGGGCTGAACTGAAAGTTATATGACCTGAAAGCACACTGAACTATGGTTAAAAATATTATGCCTTCTAATTTTGGCTATATAGTCTCACCACATGTCCAAGTCCAGATTTTTCAGCACATGGAGCATCTCACCATTGTGAAGGCTTTCTGGGCATGCAGTGATGCAGTACATTGCCCTGTATTGAAAAATAAAAGATCTGAAAATGCAGTGAAGCAATCACAAGTTTATTCCAATCTTGTAGGCCCAGACTCAATCCATGTCACTTCAGGGTCAAAACAGACATTACTTTAAATCTGCATCTAGCACCTACATCTCTTTCCCCCCCTTTTCTTTTCATATTTATTCTAGAGTCAGCACAGGGCCTCTGATCTGGATCAGAACCCTAGTGTGGAGGGTAGGTGGACTTTAACTCTTTCTCCCCTACTACAGTCCTGATACAGACTCAGGGCCCTAGAGTAAAGCAAAAAGAAAAAGACAGCAGCTGCTGGATGCAGATTTAAAGTAATATCTGTTTTGGCCCTCAGTGCATATGTCAGTGTAGTTCCAGGTTGATTTGAATATCATACTCCATAGCTGCAAAGCATCCAGTCTCAATATAGGGGTTGTTACCATACTTGCTTGAAATCTGTGTTTATACTCAAATCTGAAACCTACTTTTCTGTGATCAGGGAAAATGACCTTCTGGAACACAACTGACTGTGTGGAATTATTCTGTTTCTAGGGGAACCTCTTCACCAGGGCTGGCATCATGGATAGGCATGGTTGAGCACCTGCCAAGGGCCCACACTCCAGCAGGGGTCCACTGACAAGGGCCCCCTGGAGTTGCTCCTCCTCTTCATCATTGCAACCTGCTTGTTCACCTGCCTCTCACTTTGACCCAGACAACAGTGGTGGTGAGAAGGAGGAGCAGTAGATGGCGCCACTGCCTACTTGCTCACTGGCTCTCTGTTTGTCAAACAAGCAAGTGGTAGCAATGACGAGAAAGAGGATTAGGAGCAATAGCAACGGGAGACAATGGCAGTGCAAAGGCACACCCATTGAGGGAAGGGGCCCATTGAGGTTTCTTGCCCAAGGGCCCTCAAAAACCTGGAGCCGGCACTGCTCTTTCCTCTGTGACCCAGGCTCTATTCTGTGTTGGAGGACAGGTTGTTGTTAGTCCAACAGAGCTGGCCCAGAAGCTTGCACATTTTACCAAGTACACAGAATTACACTGAAAGTAATGATGAGGACTTTGGTCTAGGTAGCAGAGTGCCTTCATAAGTTTCTGATACAGGGCAGCAGTGTCAGAAAGTACACCAGGACATTTCCCGAAAAAAAAGGTGGTGGTGCTGATATAGTAAAAAAAAAAGACAAGTTATACGGTGAATTAGTGAAGACTTGTCCTTGAAGGAAGGGAAGGAAGAGATATATGGAGATAGAGATAGAGACAGAAGTTGAGAGATGGAGCAGGAGGAGGGAGGCACCAGCGAGCCATTGGTAATGCTTTCAAAAGGAGTGGGGGGGGGACTGAACTGGGAAGCTTACAAGACAGGGAGCTACAGAGGGAGATATGGAATTATTATACCTGTCTGTCTTTTTACAATCTGTCAGACATATGTCAGAGGGAGAGGGGAATTAGAGATGTTAAATTCAAGGTTAGAGGGAGGGTGAGGGATGTTAAATCCAAGGTTTTAACTAGCCAGCTTAAATCCAAAGTGGAAGCAAGCATTGTGGCCATGAGAAGGCTTGCTTTACCAGGCTGGAGTGTGGTAGGCAAGGGTAAATGCAGGCACCCAAACTAAGAGTTTCAGGAGTTGGTTGGGCAAAGTAGCTGTCTACCATGCCATTCTCAGGAAGTGGGCAAAAGTCGAGAAAAAGGATGCTGTGGGGGCACCTCGGTGGGATTTTCAGGGGAAAGGGAGAGCCATGGGTAATGCTGGATGCAGGGCCGGTGCAAGGCAGTTTGGTGCCCTAGGCAAGATCAGATATTTAGCGGCCCCCCTTCCCACTTGAACCCTCCCTCCTATGCCCATTATGAAATAAATTTCCCTCCCTGGGAACTGCCGAGCCCCATAGAAAAACTTTGTGGACTTTGAGACTTTTCCTTTGTGTTCACGCGGAAAGCAAAGAGGCAACATCAGCCCAGCTATGCCAGGAACTCCCAAGGGCCTTCTCCTACTCCATATATATGTAAAAGCCTGTCTCCTCCTGCGGGCAGCACAAGGGATATGAAAAAAGGATGTGAGAGAGGTGTGGTGGCGCTACCTGTGAGAAATAGAGACAAAAGGGCATCTTGCAGCCTGTCCTACCTCGCAGGGTGGAGGTGCAGAGACACCGGTTTGACTCATACACCTTCTGGGTTGCGGGGGGGGGGATGCATGTAGTAGAAACATAGCAAAGAGAGAGCCCGTGGATAATTTGGTTCAAATTTAGGAGGGGCTTTACGAAACTTGCTGCTTCCCCTCCTCTCTCTATCACTTTGTTGCAATATTTCTTTATAAGAATAATGAATATTATCCTGTCTTTCCCTTTACCAGCCTAGTGCTCAAGGCAGACAACAATATTCAAAGTACAGTAAAGCAAACATTAACAGCTCAGGGCACAATCCTAAACACATTGAGGCAGAAAAAAGCCCCGCAACTCCCAGCATTCCCCAGCCAGCATGGCTGGCTGTTGGAATGCTGGGAGTTGCTGGGAGTTGTAGGACTCCCCCGTCCAAACACGCCCAAACACCCGCAGGATTGCATCCTAAAAACATTTAAAACCAAAACACAGAGACAGCATGGTAAATAATTAAAACATTGGAACCCCAGTTAGCTTAAAATACCTTTCCCTCCCTCCCTGGGTGCTGGATATAACTGCTTTCAGGGGACGTTGAGCTGAGGAACCTGAGGCGTGAGCCGGAGGGAGGCAAGGCGAAGGAGGTGTTTGCAGGTGCATCCTCCCCGCTGCCCACCAGCCTCCCATCATTGGCCCCTGCCCGCCTCCCGCCTCCTCCAACCTGTCGCCTTCCCTGCCTCTTTTGATGCTGGTTGTGAGGAGGAGCCTGCCTGAAGCTTCAGTGGTGCCAGCAGCAGCTGCTGCTCCTGGTAACAGCAGCGTGGCTTGGAGACCGAGCCCTGAGGTGGAGGAGAGGGGCGGGCGGGCAGGTAAAATACGCATTTTAATACAGCAGCGCTGTATTTTTTTTCCCAAGGCGTTTCTGGCACCCCCTAGAGCCCGGCGCTCTAGCAGTCGCCTAGTTCGCCTAATGGAAGCACCGGCCCTGGCTGGATGCAAGCAGGGACCCGCCAAAGAAAAATGAAGAAGACCAAAGAATTCAGGGGCTCAAGACCAGTTATAGTCTTGAAAAAAGACAAAAGTGTGGCATCTGAAAGGGGGATATCCAAGTGGACAAAAGACAAGAGCAATTATCTGTACTGTTTTGAACAGAGGGGCACTTGGAATCTGGGTGGGTGTAGTTCAGTGCTAGTTGGAAGTTCATACACCAAATCAAACTCTCAACAGCCAATTAATAAGTGATAAGGTATTGTCTTGAGTGCATCAGGATACAGGGGGCTTTGGGCTTTTTACATTCAAGAACTCCTTTGCCTGAGGCACTGAGGACCAGAAAGCTGTTTTGTCCATCACAATAGAGGATAGCGAACAGTCCTACAAACACATTCCCTAGCCAGATAACATTATAGATGAGATTATGAGCCAAGGTGATAGCGTGGGGACAAAATGGAGGCAGGAGGCTGGTGCTCTCTGGTAACAGAATATCCAAATGAAGCACCCTGCCCCATCATATACTCAGTGTGTGAAGGGTAAAGTGAGATTTTATTTATTTATTTATTTATTTTATTTATTATATTTATACCCTGCCTTTTTTCCTGCAAGGAACCCAAGGCGGCTTACATAATCCTCCTCCTCCTCCTCTCTCCATTTTATCCTCACAACAACCCTGTGAGGTAGGTGAGGCTGAGAGTCAGTGACTGGCCCAGTCACCCAAAGTCACCCAGTCACCCATGGCTGAGCGGGGACTAGAACCCGGATCTCCCGAGTCCCAGTCCAACACTCTCACCACTACACCACACTGGCTCTCAGTGTCCATCAGCTGGCGGCACACTCCTGGATCACTACCTGCCTTCTGTGTCCTGAACAGACATAGTGGATGGGCTAGGAATGTAGTCAGTAGGTGTGGTCCTCTTGCTTCTTTCTCCATGCATTCAGTATACATAGTATACCCTATGTCTTCACCATAGGGCACATACGAAAGGCACTACCAAAGGGCTAGGTAATCTGGTCTTGGGCGATCTCTGTGGCTGGTTCTTATTTGACAGCAGAGCTTCATTAACGTGATCTGCTTATCCCCAGTCAGGGCCCCAGATTTCTAGGGCCATGTGAGTTCTCCAACATTATTCCTTCCAGGTTCATATCTAGGTCACAACTGAATGGATGTGACAGTGTCTTCTTATGAGTCTTCATTCCTGCGATGAAGGACACTCTGGCATCTGCCATAGACCAAAGCAGCATAACTCAACCTGGTGCCCTCCAGATGGTTTGGACTACAATTACAACTTCCAGCATTCCTGTCCATTGGCCATGGTGGCTGGGGCTGATGCAAGTTGATGTCCAAAACCTCTGGAGTTGATGTCCAAAGCCAGGTCAGGGAAGGCTGGAATAGAAGAACAAAGGCTACTGGGAAGTTGCACCACTTCCATGAAGAACATCATAACATAGGGAAGACCAGCCACTGGCCACAGAAGAAACGGATGCAGGAAACTTGCTTCTCCATTACCTGCCAGAGATAATGCTGTTCCAACTGCCTGTTGCCTAGAGACTGCAGAAGTTGGGGAAAGACCACTGGCTATTTGGCAATGGGCGGAGGAACCAATGTCACTGGGTTGGATCTAACTCAATGCACAGTTTTTGTACTGTTCTCAATCTGCTGTGAGCTACCTTTTTCATTTGATCAAACATGTAGGTATAAATCTATAAATAAACAAATACATAATATACCATCCAGACTTGAGGCATGCACATTTTCCCCCATTACTGGCATTTGCTGCACATGCCCCCTGAAACTCCACATCAGCAAAATTCTTGCAAAATTTCATTCTTATTTATCTGATGCTTCAATTATCCAAAATTTTTAAACGGTTTTTAATGTTTCCTAGGATGTCTGTAAAAATATGAATTTAGAATGCTGCTGATACTAAATTTAGAATGCTGCTGCTAATTCGAATTGCACATTTGACCTTGTAGTTTTCTTTTGGAAAGAAGTGACATTTCTTTTCCTGAAAATAATATGACTTTAACTATTGTGTGGAAGTGTTGTAAAATGGTTAATCTCAGTGCATAATATACACTTTCTTTATCATTCAGAACCTAGTGTACACTCTGCTATATGGAGGAGCTTTAATGTTAAGCAATATATTTTAATAGATTTACTTTTATTATCTAATGTGGAAATTATAAAATTATAATTAGCGTAATGCTGCTTTCAATAAAAAGAATGCAAAAACTCCCATTTTCTTCAGAGGGCAAATCTTTAGTCCCATCACAGTAAGAAAGCTGTTAAAAATTTAGTTGTGTGTCATCAGTAGAATGACAGAATAGACCCAAATTATTTAGCAGAGCTGTTGTGGGATAATGGAGGAAAGTTGTAGGGGAATGGCTGGGAAGTGCTGGGAGTTGTAGGACTTTTTTCTATCTAAACATGGATTGGATTGTACCTTAGGTATCATAATTAATGGCCACAATGGAAAATTGTTGTCATAGCCATGTCTGTTTCTGAGCAGCCTAAAACGTATGGATTGGATTTTAGCTGCTATGATGTAAATAGTCTTTTGTCTCAATGCATCTAAAGCAGCATTTGCTACAACACATGACAAAAAGAGCTGGGCCATCTTGCTCTGGCTCACTTGATATAATCTCCTTTACTTACTACAGAAGAAAAGCAGAATGCACCTGACCTCTGCTATTGGCTGTTCAGGCCAATAAACAGGTCATAGGATGTTTCTCCCTTCCACAGCTGGGCTGCATAGAAGAAGAGGAAGACAAATGGCTTATACAAATGGAGTTACCTTTTCAGCTTTTCATAACAATTTACCCACCAAATTTGGATAACAGGAATTCTCTCTCTTTCATTTGAAGTCTTAGGATTCATTAAAATGTACTGGACTCTAGGGTTTGAGCCATAAACCTCATGGCTCAAGCCCTGAGGCTGGGAGGTCTTAGTCTCTGGCCCTACTAGACTCAAGGAACCATGGAATCCTAGAGAAACCATGATGGACTAAGATGGATGACAACTGTGGAAAGATGCAGCTCTGTGCAAGCTGCTTGGAAATTTTGCTGAATCTTTGTGACAGCCAGTGTGTGACCTTGGCATCTGGACTGATGAGGAGGACAAAGAAAATATCATACCTACTAAGATGCGAAAGGAGCAGCCAGAGGCGTCACTGCAGATGATGAAATACTTTGGCTGCTTTGGAGATGAGGAGGAGGAGGAATCAGGAATGTGCTTACGAAGCAATGGAAAGATGATGACAAACAGTAAAAGAAGCACTGGTGACCAGGAACGGTGCAGGGCTGTTTGGCGCCCTAGGCCAAATTATATTTAGCGCCCCCCCTCTCGTGCCGTGGGGGGGGCTCCGGAGCAAAGCAGCCCTGCTCTGCAACCCCCCCGCGCGCCGCCGCCTCCACCACCACCTACCTTCCTCCCCCCCCCCCGCTGCTGGCTGCTGGCTGCTGCTGCTGCTGCTGCTGCCGCCGCCGATGACGACGACGATGCCTCCGACGCGATGGGACCCCCGCGCTTTTTTTTTTTTTTGCCGGGGAAACCAGGGCAACAGGGCTGTTTAAGCCCTGTTGCCCTGGTTCCTCCTCCCGCCAAAACAACGCCGGCGGGGCTCCAGAAATGACGGGAAGGTAGGTAGGTGGCTGGCGGGCGGGCGGGCGCGCGTGGGGGGGAGGTGCAGCGGCGGCGGCGGCGGCTGGCAGGCGGGCGGGGAGGCACGGCGGAGGCGGCAGGCGGGGCAGGAGCGCGCCGGAGGCGAGGAAGGGGCGCAGAAACGCTGCGCCCTGTTCCACCACGCGCCCTAGGCAGCCGGCTGGGTCTGCCTAGCAGTAGCGCCAGCCCTGCTGGTGACTTCTCCCATAGAAAGATTATGGCAGCCTTCCTGAACCTGGTGCCTTCCAGATGTTTTGGCCATGCCATGCCATCTGGGACTGATGGGAGTTGAAATCCAAAACAAATGAAAGTAGGCAAGTCTCCAAGGCCGGGGAAGGCTGGTTTAAGGACCATGTGTGAGGTGGAATAATGTACACATATTTATATTGTTTTGCTGGTTTGTTGATTTTTCTCATGCTTCTCTGACTATTTATAACATTTCCTAAATATGAACATTACTATTTTTAATTTTATTTGATTTAAAATTATTTTTAGGCCACCTTTAAGGGTAAAACACTCTCAAGGAGGTGTACAGGATAAAAACAACACACACACACACAAATACAAATAGGAAATCCAAATAGGCTGTATAGTCATACTATGACTGAGAGACCCAGGTTCAAGGCCCAACTCAGCCATGAAGCTCACTAGATGACCTTAGAACAGTCACTAACTCTCAGCCTGATGTCCTTCACAAGGTTGTTGTGAAGCTAAAAATGGGGGGGGGGACGTGTACCCTACCCCATCCATTTGAGCCCCTTGATGGAAAGGCAAGATATAAATGCAGAAAACCAAGATATAAATACAGTAAATAAATACATACTTTGCATTGTGTATTACCAGGCCTCAAAGACTTCTTGAGTCACAGACGGGACTTTATGGTGAGTGTACAATAACAGGCCCGATGGGTGACACACAATATGACATCGCCGGATTGGTTGGGCCTAGCTAGATGTAAAATAAATATGATCAACAGACCGGTACCTTCTGGCTGCTGTACTGGAGACTCCAGTTCCAGTCCTTCCCCCTGACTTTATCCTGTCTCTGTGTTCTCAGGGTTGGTGATCAAAGAACGATTCCAGGTCTAGATTTGGGGATGGCTACCCAACCCTCCCTGCTGCTGCACTAATTTCAGACCCAGGTTTTGTGCTTTTTAAAGTAAGACCTAGGATGTGGGCAAAGAAATAACTCCTTGGTTAAGACTCAGAAATAAGTGGTTTGACTTTAACTAGGAAGTACTTGACAATTTAACTAGGAAGTACTTGAGAGCCAGTGTGTCGACAGGGCCGGCGCTACCGCTAGGCCAACTAGGCTGTTGCCTAGAGCGTGTAGCGGAAGAGGGCGCAGAACGCTGTGCTCCTCTTCGCTGCCGGCACGCTCCTGCCCTGCCCGCCCGCCCGCCTCTCCGAGAAAGCCAGGTCATTGCTCCCGGAGTAGTGGTGGGGCCGAGCCTGGGCGCCTCCCCCCCACCTTGCCTCGCCTCTGCGCCGCCTCCCACCTCGCCTCGCCTCTGCGCTGCCTCCCCCCACCTCGCCTCGCTTCGCCTCGCCTCTGTGCTGCCTCCCCCCACCTCGCCTCGCCTCGCCTCTGCGCCGCCTCCCCCCCACCTCGCCTCGCTTCGCCTCTGCGCCGCCTCCCCCCCCGCGCCACCTCCCTCCTACCTTGCCTCGCTTCGCCTCTGCGCCGCCTCCCCCCCGCGCTGCCTCCCCCCCACCTCGCCTCGCTTCTCCTACGCGCCGCCTCCCCCCCCGACACTTACCTTCTCCGTGCTGTTTCCGGAGCCCCGCCCGCGCTCTGTTTTGGCGGGAAGAACCAGGGCAACAGGGCTTAAACAGCCCTGTTGCTCTGGTTTCCCCCGGCCAAAAACAGAGCGCGGGGGTCCCTTTTCGGAGGAGGCGTGGGAAGGTAGGTGGGGGGCGGCAGCGGCAGCGGCAGCGTGCGGGGGGGTGTCCGGTGGCGGCGGGGGGGGCGGGAGGTTGCAGAGCAGGGCTGCTTTCCGGAGCCCCCCCCACGGCACGAGAGGGGGGGGCACTAAATATAATTTAGCCTAGGGCGCCAAACTGCCCTGCACCGGTCCTGTGTGTCGATCATTTTCTCTATCTTGGCAGCTATCTTTCTGTTACAGCTAACATCGACAGTGAAATCCAGCATCGTCTGAGCTCCGCAAGTGCTGCATTTTCTCGAATGAAACATAGAGTGTTCAAGGATCGGGATATTTGTAAGAAGACCAAAACACTGGTTTATGAAGCCATTGTATTACCAACTTTATTGTATGCCTGCGAAACATGGACTATCTGTAAACGTCACTTCCACCTCCTTGAAAGATTTCATCAACGTTGCCTCCGGAAAATCCTGCGAATTACTTGGGAAGATAGGCGAACAAATGTCAGTGTACTGGAAGAAGCAAAGACTACTAGCATTGAAAAAATGATCCTTCAACGCCAACTTCAGTGGACCGGTCATGTTGTTCGAATGCCTGACTGCTGTCTCCCAAAGCAGTTACTTTATTCCCAACTCAAGGATGGAAAGCGGAATATCGGTGGTCAATATAAGAGGTTTAAAGATGTTCTTAAGGCTGTGAAGGATTGAGGCCTATACAGGCTTAAGTTTGTTGAAGCCTGAAGGCCCAAACACTTCCCTAGATTAGTTAAAGCCTGAAGGCCCAAACACTCCAGGATGGGAGGGGGAGTTTGAGAGTTTTAGTACCCAATAGAAGTTAAGAATTAGTCTCCTGATCAAGGTCACCTGATTATAACCTTCCACCCCTGGGAGGGCTATATATGGGTGGGGTGTGGTCAGCAGACTGCAGGGAAGACAGAGAGACTGACTGCAGAGAGAGACTGACTGCAGTGGAGAGAGATAGTCTGAAGTTAAGGTAGAGAACCTTGTAGTGTTTGTTTGTTTTATTTTATCATACTTGCTTTTGAATTATAACCACTCTATTAAGTAAATACCCTAATATTATAAGTAAAGTGTTGTTGTGTACCCTGAGAGTTTGGAGTGACTTATTCACCACGTCTAAAGCCTACACCCATGCTACTGGAAGCAGGCAAAGGATTTGATCTCCTGGAACGGGAGAGGCTTTGAGAAGAGGCAGAGATCTTCCAAAGGCAGGTCGAGGGGTCCCTGCAGTAGCGGAACCTTGACAAAGGCTAATCTAAAAAAATGCAATATAAACATCGAAAACTGGGAAGCTCTGGCCCATGAACGATCTAACTGGAGGTTGGCCTTTCACAAAGGTTCCATGGACTTTGAAGAAGCCCGAGTGCAAGGTGAAAGGGAGAAACGTGCTAAGCGAAAAGCACGTCAAATGAATCCTTTACAGGACCATCTTCCATCTGGTAACCTGTGTCCTCACTGTGGGAAGCTGTGTGGATCTAGAATGCCTCCACAGTCACTTACGGACCCATCGCTAGAGTCTACACAATTTTCTTTAGAATTTCCTCCTTTTAAAACCTCCTTTTTGTAAATTTTTATCCTGAAAGACAATCTTACTCGGTCACGAGTGATCGCCTGACTGACTGAGTGATCTGGGTTCAAATCCCCAGATCTGGGACTTGGGAGATCTGGGTTCAACTCCCCGCTCGGCCATGAAACTCACTGGGTGACTTTGGGCCAGTCACTGGCTCTCAGCCTAACCTACCTCACAGGGTTGTTGTGAGGGTAAAATGGAGAGGAGGAGAAGGAGGATTATGTAAGCCGCCTTGGGTTCCTTGCAGGAAAAAAGGCGGGGTATAAATATAATAAATAAATAAATAAATTCCAAGCTAGGAATTAAGGAGACAAAGTTGAACCTGACAAACCATATTTTAAACATCAGGAATAAGAAAACTGTGGGGGGCAGTACAATGAAAACACTTACATAATCCACATATGTATAAAACATTTAAACTGAATAAATATAGAATCAGTCCAGTGGTGGTGGTGGTGGTGGTGGTGGTGGTTATTCTTATTATTATTCACTAACATTACTCAAACCAGGGATACTAGAATCTAAACAATAGTACGACTATAGTCAAATAGCTTCAAACGCAGCTAAGCATATGCTATAATCAATTTTATTTAGGGTTAGCACTCTTTAATTACAGGGCAGCATATTCTGTTCTTGATCCAACAATATCCAACAACAATGGGCTGCTACCTTTATGGTTCCTGAGACTAAACTCCCACCCACCCAGAAGTTAATGTAGCAACCAGTTCTCCTATCCCCAAACACTTCAGTGGCACTATCACTGGATAGGATTTTTTTAGGGTTGGGAACTATGTGCACAGTATCTGTTTGCATGCATGGATCTTCATACAGTTACGGATATTTACATATGTTTATGACCCTAGCTCAGCTGTCCCCAACCTGGTAGTTTCCAGATGTTTTATTTTATTTATTTATTTATTTATTTATTATATTTATACCCCACCTTTTTTCTTGAAAGGAACCCAAGGCGGCTTACATAATCCTCCTCCTCCTCTCCATTTTATCCTCACAACAACCCTGTGAGGTAGGTTAGGCTGAGAGTCAGTGACTGGCCCAAAGACTTCAACTCTCAACATTTCCAGCTGGCATGGCCAATGGTCAGGAGTTGTAGTTCATAACATCTGCAGGACACCAGGTTGGCAAAGCCTGCTCTAGCTGGGGTGGTACATCTGCATAATTTTATTTCTGGCATAAATTTCAGCATAAAATCTAAATTTTATAGCTCAGAAGCTTTCTGTTGAAGTGCAATGGCAGCTGATTTTGATGAAAATTCTGCTCATAGAGTCTTGCAGTTTTGCATAACATAAGTCTTCTGCTTTAGGCCCAGATCCAATTCCCACTGAAGTCAGTAAAACTCTTTTTCACAAAGAGTTCACCTAGCAGCTGTTCTGAGGTTCTGAACAGCACTTAATAAAATCTTGCTAAAGTTATATAATGTGGATCTGGACTAGTGGACTATTATTGCTCTGATCCAAAGACTGAGGGTGCAGTCGTCTACCCACCTTACTTAGGAATAAGTCTTACTGAGCTCAGTGGGACATACTTCTGAGTAGACATGTTTAGGGTAACACTGTGAATGGATTGAGATAAACTTTTGCAGTTTCATGGCAACCAATTATAGAAAAAGTGGACTGAACACATCAAAAGTTATTTAGAACGCTAAATTGCTTACAGTTATGAAAGTTATTTTTCTTTGCCAAATAAAATGTAATGAACTGACCTGTCAATAGTATGCCAATTTTTCAGGGGTGGCATAGCCTATCTCTCAGTCTAGGTTTGTTGTTTTGCTTTTGGTTTCTTTTAAAAGATTGAAGGCACAATCTGATGAATGTTTAGGCAGAAAAAAGTCCTACAATCCACCATTCCCCAGCCAGAGGAATGCTGGGAGTTGTAGGTCTTTTTTCTGTCTAAACGTGCATAGGATTTTATCCTAAGGCTGTGAGCCTATACACTCCTACTACCTAGGAATAAGATACACTGAATTCAATGGGATTTACACAAAGAATTGCTCTATAAAGCAAGTGAAGAAGGTGAGTTGGCAGTAGAAACCAGGAATTCAAAATGATCTCTGGGAGTTGACATTCTCTACCAGCCCTCTATAGCCCCTTCCTCCTTTCACTGAGGGACTAGATGAAGCAAGCTCTGTATAGTTTGCTTCACGGACTCATTTGTTCAACAAGAAGGTCATCAGGTAGCAACAATTTCCTCTTAAGTGAATGATACTCTTTTTGTAGCCAGTTGGTAACTTAAGGGGTTATCTTTCTAAGTTTATGTTGCATTATATATTGATTTAGTTCTATTTTCTGCTGGTGTAGAGATCTTCCTATTGCCATCACACTGCAGGCCTGGAGCAGGCCAAATTTTCAGCTGACCTAACTCAACTTTCTAAGTGGAGATGTGCCCAGAGCAATTTCGACCTCAACAGTGTTTCAATTTGTGATTTAATGTTACATTAATGCAAGTTTGTATTTATTATAAATAGAGAGCATCGGGTTCAGCCAATCACTTTGAGTAGACAAACCATAATAAAATCAATCAGTCCCTTCCTTAAAGAAAGAAAAAAAAGCAAGCACAACAAATCCTTGCTTTATGTCCTTATTTCTTGAATAAACTTAATTCTTTTTCTCTGCAAACTGCCGGTGGCTACACGACTAGACTACAATTGCAACTCATTCATTACAAAAATAAACTAGTTCCTTGAGCAGCTCCATTCTCCCTGAATAAACTTTGCAGGTACAAATACAACTGATTACGGGGTCAATGTAATTGCCAATTGATTGAATGCAGATCTGCCTTGCTTCTCCCACCCCACCACCACTAAGTGTATGCTCATATGAATTAGTTGTTCCTTGTGGCACCAATTCACTTTAACCTTTGCTGAATCCTTCTTAAGAATCCTTTGTTTTGAAAATATATTCTATATTTTATCATGCAGAAGCTTCAAACCACTGTGAAAGCTGGCACTGGATGCTGTTTCCTTAAGCTGGGGGATGAAAATATATTTCATATGTACCCTAGATGTGATAACCATAGAATCATCTCTCTCCCTGTGATGTGTGCATGACAAGCTACATATGTGTGCATGACAAGTAGGAAGGCAAGATGATGATGAGGAGGATGGCATGTGTCCCTATTCAAATGCCAGAAATATACCTTTGCCCCACCTGCTCAGAGGTCCACCTGTCATTGAAAGAGTTTGGTTTATTTCTGGAAGATCCACAGCTGGGGGTTGGTGACTTTATTGTCAGCAGGTGGGCTGGGGGATGCTAACCGAGCCTAGCTCCCCTTTGTGGCAGGTACACTGCAGGCAGGGAAGGAAGGAGCAGGAGGACATTGGTGACCACCTTGAGACAGCATCGTGTGGAAGGAAGGAATACCCAAACCAACCTTCCAGGCTAGATGGTATGAGGGAACCAGGGAGAGAACCTCCCTGGGACATAGGTAGTGCCAAGCCTGGACAATTTGGATATTGCTGTGGACTGTAGTTTCCTTAACTCCCTGGCAGGTTTGGATGTTAGGGTCAGTGATCACAGATTGGCTGATCTCAGATAGAAGCTAGGGTGAGGTTGCCCTGTGGGGATAATAACAGGATGTAGGCATCCTAACCCATGCTGAAAGGAGTGCTTATTCCCATTGCAGATGAATTGTTTTATTGTTGTTGTGCCCCTGCTTATCCCATATATGTCCCCTTGGGCATGGTGGCAATGTCCCCATGGGAAGGGAAAAGGAGGATAAGGATAAGGGCAGGTGTCTTTATTCAGACCCCATAAACATATTAAAAGGGGGGAACCCCACTTTACAAACATATAAATGCGCTAAAGGTAACCATCTAAAATATATTATATATTTTATTTAAAACTTTAAATATTAAATCCTTTTGAACAAGAAAAGTTTTCATTCTGACATGAAATAAAGCCAGAAAGTAAATGTGGTATATCTCGCCCACAGGGAGGGTATTGCAGAGCTGTGGTGTCACCATTGAGAGGGGCGTCTCTCATTCCCACCCACCAAAAGGTCCTAAATGAGGACACAACATGCAAGGCTTCCAATACTGATCTTAAAGTTTGGGCAACTTAATATGGGAGGAGATTGTCCTTAAGGTAACCATGTCCTAGACCATTTAGGGCTTTAAAGGCCAGCACCAGCACTTTAAATCGGTGCAGGAAAAATGATCATGAAGGGTGGTAATTTTTGGCACTGCCAAAAACATTTTGGGGGCAGAAAAAGCCCAGTGAATCATTTCACGCAGCCTACGCCAAATGTCAAAACGGTAGAATCTTAGAAATAATAATAATAATAATAATAATAATAATAATAATAATACATTGCTGAGTTGTAAAATGATCATGCAATGTGTCCCACACTATTCCAGCACAGCACACACAGAGGATTTTTAATAATAAAATCTAACACGCTGCACTGAAGGACACAATTATGAAATTCTCCTCCACACCTCCTAAACAGCACATAGACTGAGATGTCTTCTTTTCTATAACAGCATCACCAAGCATCTCAAGTTTCCAAGACCAGTTCAGGCAGTTAAAGGTGGCCAGTAGCAGTAAGGAGGCATGAGCAAGGGGCTGATCCTAAGCATATTTATTAGGGAATACCGTTCATGATTTCAGTTAAGTTTCCCTTTGTGCAAATATGCTTAGGATCAGCACCTCAACAGTGATTTACACCAATCACCTGAGATGGGCTATTAGTAGTAGTGAATGTTCTTACCTTTCATTATCTTTCCTATCTTTCATTTGTGTATCAGATGTCAGTTTTCATGAAAATTGCCTACAGCTTTAGCTTTCCTGCCTCGCTGTAAATTTATAGTTGAAAAGTGGTTTGGATTTCTGCCGGACTTTTGACACCAGATGGGATGCCCAGCAGCATGTGTCCTGTCAGTCAGTCTTATATAAAAATTGTCAACAATGACTTAGCTCTCCTTCCATAGTGGGATCAGCGACCCTTCAACTGCATGAAAAGAGGATGACATGACAATACACCTTCTATAATACCCCCACAATATGTTATTTTTATTGCTGTAGACATATTGACCTTCCAGTCAGACAGACCTGAAAAGTGCTTGCTACACTCATTTCATGTTGCCCTTTGTATTTTAGATTGTGTCATCTAATCTCTTTATCGGTTGGTACATGGATGCTGTTGCAGAGTGGCTATCTGCAAAGAGCAATTATTTCGGAACAAATTGGCCAGAAATAAAGGAAACAAAGATTTACATAGAACTATGCTAGTTCTTTTGCAGAACAACGACAATCACAAAAACACAGCATTTCTTATGTGGAAATCCCAATTATATTTAATAGTAAAAAAAAATGTTTGAAGCATTTTAAAGTGCAGTCCTATACATGTCTGATCAGAAGGAAGCTACATTGAGTTCAATGGGACCTGCTCCACATAAGTGTGCATACGATTGCAGCCATAGTACTTGAAAGACTTGACTCTCCATTGCTTGTCTCAACAAGAAATGCAATATATCAACCCCCTGTTCAGCAATCTCTTGTAGCCATTTAAAATAGAGAGTTCTAGTGATTTTAGCAGGCAGGGACCAAAGTACTTTTATGACACAGGCTGAAGGAGAATATAGCCAAATCAGTCTGAACTTTAAAGATATTTTGCTGCCTTGCTTTCTGCCATGCCATCTCCTGACAATCAAAGCATTAGCAGAATCCAGAATCCAAAGCAGCAGAGTTGCTTTTTGTGTGATTCTGAGCATTTTTTGCTTCTTTCAGGTGGGATTATCTGAACTCTACAATAATACTGCAGATAAGCAGAAAGGTACTCAAGTATTGGGTAATACTGGAAATAATTCAGAGGTGGTGCCCAGGATTAGAGACAGGGCTGTTTAGCAGGGACAACAGTATGATACTAGAAAACATTGAAGTTCTAGTTATACCTAGGGATGGGTGAAAAATTTGTTGAGTTCCCATTTTCATGTCAACTCACCAAATTTGCACTTCCAGAACCTCTGGATGAACTGAAATGCAATTTTATGTGAGATTCACGCTTTTCTAAATTTTGTGATATAGTCTGCAATTTTTTAAAAAAAAATACTGTTCACAGAAATGTGGATAATAGGGGAAAGTGTGCATAAAACCACATTACATTAGGAAAAACCATTTGCAACAAAAGTGCGTACTTAGCAAAGTGCATACAAAAATAAATTTATTTGGGAAATTGTGTAGAAAAATGTGTACATTTAGATAAAGGCACACAAAAATATGCACAATTTTTTTGTGCAGACTTTTAAAAAGTCTGCACCACAAACTGATGCACAAATGGGATGGAACAAACCTAATGTGGGAAAAAGGAGAAACTGAGTTGATATAGATTCATCCATCCTTACTTATACCCCTAAGTTGAGTCACATACAAGTTAAAAGATTAAAAACATTGGGGCCACAACTTCATATAAATAGGCCCACTGGAGATCAGAGATGGAGGGAACAATCCTATGGTCCCTAGACATCGTCTAGGGGGCCATAGGATAGTTCAGATTCCCAGCTCCAAGGTCGGAGGCAGCACTCCGACCTCAGAGCTGGGAGTCGAAGCTCCAATCCACCACCACCCCACACCCACCTCCTCGCAGCTGGCACGGAAAGAACTGCGATGTCTGCTCCCAGAGGTTAGGAAAGCAACCTTGGGGGGAGGTAAAGGGGGTGTTTTGAGGGGTGGGGAGGAGACTGGAGCAGCCAGGATACGAGGTATCCTGACCTGAAGCCGTTCCAGTCTCCTTTCCTGCCCCCCTCTGAAATGCTGTCACTAGATGGCTGTAAATGACCGTCTATCTAGCTTAAATGCAGAGCAGGAGGACTGGGGAGGCAAAGACTGCTTCTGCTCCACCTCTCACTCTGCAATGGATGAGTATGAGCCTCTGAGTACGGAGGCTCCCACTCACCTCGATAGGATTGTGTCTTAAAATGAACAGTTAAAGAAGAGAGCCCATAGCTTAGTGGTAGCTCATTTGTTTTTCCAGATTCAATCCCTAGAATTTGTAGCTAAAAGTATTTCAGGTAACAGGGGCAGAGCAGGGCCCTGATGGGGATCTTGGGAACCCACTGCCAGTCTAAATAGATATTACTGGGCTAGATAGATGAATGATCTGACTCAGTATGAGGAAGCTTGATACATCTGTATGAAAGACATGTCCACAATGTGTCAGCTGTGCTTTGTGGCTGCTACGTGTCATAACTACGTCATGCAAGGACTGAACAAGCAAGTAGCATGCCTCAAGACACCTTTAAGATAAATAAGATAAATGTATCTTATTACCATGGAATATGACGATTTGACTTCCTACTTTTCAAGTGATAAAATAAATATGCTTGTTATTGGTAGATGGATTTGTGATTGGAAAGGACAACAGGATATTCATTCACAGTCACATTCATTCACAAATGGCTACATTTAGACATTGGCCATATTTAGACATTGCCCTTTGGCATCACTCTTCACAATTAGCTGCATATAGAAAGCAGTTCCTTATGTTACTTGCTGTTAGAACAGTTTCTAGGTAATTGGAAGGACCAAACACACCCACCGGATAATGTCGTTAATTACATGATCACTTGCTGTGTTTTCTGCAGTGCTGAATGGACGCATAGCTGGTAATGCCAACTATAAATATTGACATTTTCTAATGTTAAAGTGTGCAGCTTTGAAACCTAATTGCTATTCTACTATTGTATTTAGTAAGCAGTATGATTATACCTTGCATATTAATATTTTTCATGAATCTGTGCTGTCACATATTTTTGTAACATTATAATAGATGTGCATTTTTTTAAGGGAGCAGGTTCTCTGAGATGGAGTTCTGACTTTTGTAACCAATGTGAGCTATTACATTTCACACATACTAGTATGGCCTGAGAGAAACTAGTGAATTTACTCCAGAGCCATGTGGCTTGAGGATTCTTGTATGAGAATGAATGGATTCATTTCCACTTATAAAAAATGGCTTTGTTCATATAGTATGAATTACAGAACAAGCTTTTAAAAGCAATGGAAATGTTTATTGGTGTGACTCTTTTCCTTCTTTTTTTATGATCCCCAAACATATAATATTTAATTATGATTTAAAATATCACTTTTGCCTTTCACTCCAGAAGAAATAAAACATGTTTTAAGGTACCCTTTGTGAATGTAGGCCTTATTTCAAGGTTGTCCAAGGAGGAGATGCAGTTGGATTGCAACTACAACACATTATTAATGCATCTCTCCAGGAAGGGAGTTTTCTATCATGTTTAAAAGAAGCGGTGGAACGGCCGCTTCTAAAAAAATCTCTCCCTGGATTCCTTGGACCTTAATAATTACAGACCAGTGTCAAATCTTCCATTTTTGGGCAAGGTGATCGAGAGGGCGGTTGCCTTCCAACTCCAAGCAGTTTTGGATGACACTGATTTTCTAGACCCATTTCAAACTGGCTTCAGAGCAGGATACGGAGTTGAGACTGCTATGGTCGCCTTAGTGGATGATCTATGCCTACCGACAGGGGGAGTGTGCAGAGGCGTAGTGTGGGGGGTGCAGGGGGGGCCGGCCGCACCGGGCGCAACATCTGGGGGGGGCGCGCTCGCACTCGCAGCTCTCTGCCCCTGCCTGGCTCACTCACTTTCTCTGCAGTGCTGGCTGTCCTGCCCTTAATGTAAAGTGCCAAGGGAAACGCGCACATTTAAAAATAAAAAAAAATAGGGACTTCCAAGGGAAGACAACGGGGGGGGGGGGAGCCCTTATCACAACAGAATGTAACTTGTTTTCACGCCTCTCTGTATAATAACAAGCAGGAGTCGTCCCCTTGGCTAGAATATGAACAGTTCAGGCTTGTGTTTGCTTATCGAAAAGGGACGGTAAGAAAGAGATGAAGTGTGTGTATGTGTATGAGTGTGCGCGCGCACGCGTGCCCGCCCGTGTGTGTGTGTGTGTTGTAGGGAGCACACACACACACACACACACACACACACACACCAGTTACTGTCGGCAGGACAACCCAGTTTGCCCCTTTATCTCCGGGGCTCCCTGAAGCGTTGATGGAAGCGCTCTGGCAGAAACAAAGCCCAAGGGCAGCCAGGCTCCTGTCAGCACCGCCGAGAGAGAGAGAGAGCGTCAGTCCGTCCAGAAGGGGGAAGCGAGCACCGCGGGTGGAGGAGGAGGAGGAGGAGGGGAGGGACAAAGGGCGGGAGGCAACTTCGGCGCAGGTGACACCAAGTTCGGCTTCTACAGCCAATGTGTGCGTTTCTGTATTACCTCAGACGTTTTTCTCCTTCCCGCCTCCTTCAAAAAAACAAAAACAAAAACAAAACAAGCAACAACCAAACCGAAAATCCGAGGCGCTAGAATGCACCTGAAAGACAAAGTGGCTCTGGTAACCGGGGCAGCGCAGGGCATAGGCAAAGCCTTCGTCCAAGTGCTGCTGGACAAGGGCTGCAAGCTAAGTGCGGGGAGGGGTCGCTGTCACCGGACCGAGGGTCGTCGCGGTTTCTTGCTCGCTCGCCTCCTCCCTCACCTGCGCCTGAGGGAGCTGACACAGAAGCCTTTCTCAGAGTATGCAGGATCAACCCGGCGCCTCCTTTTTACTCACACTGCACCTACCTGGAAGCTACTGGTTTTCCTCTCCCTCCACCCCCCCGCATTTACTGTAAACTGCGCAGCTTTGTGTGTGTATGGGGGGGGGGGGAGAGAGAATTATACCTGTTTCAAAGAATGGTGTCTTTGTGTGTGTAAACACACACACGTGCATATGAATGTGTGTATGCGCGCACACAGCATGGCTGTGCCTGTATTCATAAGTACTGTTGAAAATTATTCATATGTGTATGTCTGAAAGCATCGTTGCAGTCTGTATGCATCTTTCTATAGTGTGAAATGGGTCATGTATGTGTATGTGGGCATACCTGTATCTATAGAAACACCAGGATAGATAGACTTGCAGTGCAATCCTATACATGTCCCACTAAATTCAACAGGACTTACTTCCTGGGAAGTGGGCTTTTCCCCTTCTTACTGCAATCCAACCCCTGCTTACTGTGGACGACATATAATAGCATGGCCCATGCTAGGTTACTACATTTGTAGATTTGTATTCATAGACCTGCTGAAAATGTGGAGAATGTGTAATGCATGTTCGCACTCAATAAAGTGTTTGAAAATAAACTTGTATTTAGATGCATTTTACTTTAATTACATCAGTATTTTCATAACAAACAATACATGTGCTTAGGGGGTAAGGGTTTCTTTAACTAATCTAGTGGAAGAGACTCGAGTGCTAAAATCCACGGGTTAGGGGGCGCAAATTACTTGCCTTGCCCCGGGTGCTGACAACCCACGCTACGCCACTGGGAGTGTGTCCCTGTTGGTGCTTTTGGACCTCTCAGCGGCTTTCGATACCATCAACCATGGTATCCCTCTGGAATGCCTGAGGGGATTGGGAATCGAGGGCACTGTACTTCAATGGTTCCAGTCCTACCTCTCGGGTAGGTTCCAGATGGTGATGCTTGGGGATAGCTGCTCCTCCAAAAGGGAGCTGCTATGTGGCATGCCACAAGGTGCTATTCTCTCCCCAAAGCTATTTAATGTTTACATGAAACCGCTGGGAGAGATCATCCGGAGGCATGGGGCGGGGTGCTATTAGTATGCTGATGACACCCAAATATATTTCTCTATGCCTCCAGTAACAGCAGCTAAGGATGGTGTGTCTCCTCTGAATGATTGCTTGGAAGTGGTAATGGGCAGGATGAAGAAAAACAAACTGAAGCTGAATCCAGACAAGATGGAGGTGCTTGTTGTAAAATGCCACAACCTGGGTCTGGAGGTGTGTCAACCAGTTCTGGATGGGGTTACACTCCCCCTGAAAGACTGTGTTCGCAGCCTGGGGGTGCTTCTGGATAGAGGGCAAAATAAGGCTGGGCACGCCGCACGCCCCGTTTCCCCCCCGCCGCCCCCTGCCCGCCTCGTTTTTTCGAGCGGCACTGTGCGCCGCTCGAACGATCCCCTACCGTGTTCGGAGGTCCCGTCGCGTCACTTCCGGGACCAAAAATGACATGACGGGGCCTCTGCGCAGATCGGTCCCGTCGCATCATTTCCGGTCCCGGAAGTGACGGGACGGGACCAATCGAGCAGAGCGGGCGGTTCTCCGCTGGATCAGGCAGCTGGGGTGGCTCTCCGCGGAGCGTGCGAGCCGCCCCGAAGAGGAGGTAAGGCCTCGCCGGGGTGCGAGCGTGGCCATGCTTGGCCTCGTTCTGCCCCGGCGGAGGCTCGATTTACAACCCTATGGACCCGTCGCTCCAAATGACAGCTCAGATAGATGCGACAGCTAGGAGTGCCTATTATCAGCTTCGGCTGATTTGCCAGCTGCGCCCCTTCCTAGAGTTAGAAGACCTAAAGACACTTGAGACAGTAGTTCACACGCTGGTAACTTCGAGGCTTGACTTCTGCAATGCGCTGTACATAGGGCTACCTTTGTATCTAGTTCGGAAACTTCAATTGGTGCAAAATATGGCAGCCAGATTGGTCATTGGTACATCTAGAGGTGCCCATATTACACTGGCTTTAAAAGCATTACACTGGCTACCAATTAGTTTCCGGGCGAAGTATAAAGTGTTGGTTATTACCTTTAAAGCCCTACATGGTTTGGGTCTGGGTTATCTGCAGGATTGCCTTCTCCCATACAATCCGCCCCACGCACTTTTGGTTCTCTGGAAGGAATTTACTCCAGTCAGCCAAGACCAGGCTGGTGAGTACTACCCAGAGGACCTTCTCTTCTGCTGCTTCCAGACTGTGGAATAGCCGGCCGGAGGAGGCTCATCAACTGAATAATCTTTTGGCATTTAAAAAGGCCATAAAGACTGATTTCTTCTGGCAGGCCTACCCAGTAGAACCTTAGGAATTTTAGGATAATTTAAAAAGTTCTTAAGAATGTTTTAATAATATTTACTATGTTTTAACCAGTTTATGTATTTCATATTTATTGTTGTTCCCCACCTCGATCCAAGTGGAGAGGCGGGTAAGAAATAAATTGTATTATTATTATTATTATTATTATTATTATTATTATTATTATTATTTCAAAGACTAAAGAAGATTCTTCTCTCTAGAACCGATATGAAAATGACATGTGGAATGGCATCAACTGAAAGGCAGGCACAATAGATTGTAGTAAAATACTCTGAATACATGGAATGGGTGGAAGAAATCCATGTGTGTATACACTGTAGGGTAAAAGATCAAGGTGTTCCCTTGATAAAGATGAAATGGAAGAATACAATCAGGTGAGACATGGCAGATTATGAGTAGGAAGGACGGAATACATAATAATAAGAAAATAGGTGAAACTGATAAAACCAAGGTAAAGAGAGGAACTGAGAATCAAATTCCACAGTTTTCCTTCCCCTTTCTCCAGTCTCGCTACATTGCCTTGCCTTGGCCATTTGTGAATATAGGCTTTTCATTTTACTATAATTTCTTTTGGGAGACTTTGGACATTGTTGATTAAAGTTAAAACAGTTACTCAATACACTTGGCTTTTATTGTTTTAGGGCACAATCCTATGGGTTGCACTCTCCTCTTGTAAGACCAATGTCTCAAAACTTGGAAGCTTCCCTAAATACAATGCCCTGCTGGGTTTCTGCCGGCAAGCTAGGAAGAGCAATGGAGGCAATTCCTGCCACTCTGGCTTCTGTTTTTTTGCTCCCCCCCCTCCAGACAGGCCTCTGAGCCCTTCAAGAGAGGGCACATTGGCGAGGGCAGGACTGTGGCTGGAGAGGCTATAGGATTCCTTGTATCCTGGTCTTTCCTCTACCCTCCCCTTCCTGCTCACCAGCACACCGCCTTTTAGACATCTCTGAGGCTGCTTTTGCGGCCTTGGAATGCAGGAGGGGTGGGGGAAGGGGAGAGATCGAATACCAGAGTTCTCCTTCCAAGGTCATAGCAGTGTCTATGGCCTTGGAGGGGGAACTCCAAAGAATCCTGTGGTTAATGGGATGCTCTCCTAGGCCCATAGGATTGATCACTCCACATAAGAATATAACGTCATTTAATATCATACCTCTTAACCATCTTGGCCTATTACTACTGGAGAGTATTTTTAGCCACTTCTTTCTTTTCCTGTTTATTTGATCATGACATTCAGCTTGGATGGACTCATGGTGTGCTTATTATATTATCTTCTTCAATTTTTTCAACAGTTACTTAAGAGATAATTTGTGTTACTGACAGCTTTGAGGCTTCTCTGATGTATCCATTTATATTTTCTTTCAATAGCATAATTATAGGGCTGTGATTCATCTAGTTCATGGCATGTTAATCAGGAGAACAACCACATTAAAAATAGAAACTCTTGTTTGGTTATGTTGAATATAGATATAGTTCTCTGTAAATGATCCCCTTCTGAACCTGAGCTTTGACAAATCATTAAACTCTGGTTGCTTTCCAGAACTAAAACAAAATACAGAGATTAGGTACTTCAATGAAAAAACTCAAAAAGTACCGGCATAGTTCTTTCAACTATATAATCATAAGTCATTTTAGGATGCAATCTTATACACACTTACCTGGGAGTAAGGTGCACTGAACACAATGGGACCGATTTACAAGTAGATGTACGGGAACAAAATAATCAAGTTAAATGTATTAGTTGTTTTATTGTGTACAATTAAGGTCAAGTTGTATAATGCAATATGCCATGAGTTATTGAATTTATTCTAGAACTCATACAGATAACATCCAATGAGGATATGTTTCTCTTAAACCATAGTGATGAACAGAAATGTCTTTATCTTGGATTTTATTTACTTGTTTGTTTGTTTACAGTATTTATATACTGCCTATCATTAAAAGCCATCCAGGGTGGTTACAATTTAAGGAGGATTTCCTCTCCAGTGCTGCCACGATCTATAGGGAAACTTTACTGGGCAATCTCACAGAGAAGGAATAGCTAAACATTCCAGCCTTAGCTATTCTCTTTCTCCTCAGCTTTCTCCTAGTCCTTCCATAACACCACCCGGCACCCACCAACCAGCAGACCATCTCCCTAATTAACCCCTGACTTCCTGAATCCCTACCTAACTGTCAACCATCAGCTATCATTTCCCTATTGCTCTTCTCCCCCTAGTTAGAATGTCCAGCCAATCAAAACTGAAGTTACCTGAAGTTATTATTATTAGCTATCCATGGTGCTGAACTCCATCCCCAAAATAGGTCCACCAGCATGGAGCACCATGGATAGCTCCTATGAAGCTCCAAATAAAAGTTGAAAAACCTGTAATAGAAATGGAGCCCCACCAAAATAGGAGTCACCAGCCTCCCCTGCACATCAGATGCAGCTTGAGCAGAACTTGCACTTGCCAACATATGTTATCGGGAGAGAAGGGGCATCTGCAAGAAAAACTCAGTTATACTAGAACTTCCATATATCAGTATCTATGGGAAATGAAATTTGCTTGTAGTAGACATATGCAACGCTTCAAGAACAAAGTAGGACTCATAAAGCATAAAAATGAGCAATAAGGGGCATAAAGCATGATCAAAATAACGATAGTTCCTAACTGAAAAACTCTACATGTGCAGTGTTGTACTGTATTACCCTTCAATCCTAGAGCAATCATGTGCTTAAAACAGCAATCTATTGCCTTCATGTAAAGCCAAAGCATAATTTTCAGAAGCATAATGAAATATAATGTTATGGTTGGTAACAACGAGTCAGTAGCAAGCTATTTTTTGGGCCAGAGGCATCAAAACACCAACAAAAACACTCAGGATCAAATAAGCTAAGTAATGAATGGCTGGATAAAATATGCAAACCTGTCAACAAGTAATCATACGAGCAAGCCAGCAGCACATACACTGCTTTGAAACTATCCAGCTAGACGAATTGTGGATGTCTGCTTAAGTGATATTTTGAAGCTACAGAATGTTTTCTGTTTCTTTTCCAAACAGATATAAACAATATAATTCATAAAAAATATAATGTATAGTTTGATCTGTTAATATCTTGTATTTTAGGAGATGACTCCAACTTCTGCCATATAGATCTACAGAATATTAAGAAATGGCTCCAAACACAAACTGCTCACCCTCATAAAAAGGCCCACCAAATGACTACAAAAATAACCAGAACCTTCTCCAGTTGCTGAAGACTGTTTCTTTATTGATTTCTAGTATGTTTTGCCCTCCTGTCTTTTAGGAGTTATGCACACACTGAAAATCCTAATGTGGCCAAGAGATGGTTGAGATATTATGCTTATGCTTTGTATCCTTGTTGGTGTCCTCCACTGGCAGAAGACTCTTTAATCCAGTAGAGGCTTCTGTCAGTAGAACAGAGAGGGAGGCAATTTTCAATGATGTCCTGTCCCTCCAGAAGAGGTTTGCAGGAGATGGTGCAGGGAACTTCAGGATTGAAGGGAAATCATAAAAAATCACCTCCTTCCACATTACACTGATTAAAGTCTTTGCTCAGACAAAGAACCTCCCATCAGTGGAGAGACACTAATTGAATACAACCCCATGAGTGGAGTGCACAGAGACATTGTCTCCTTTCTTCTCCATGGTCATGATAATAATGATGCTGATGTAGAACAAGCTGAGTTGCTCCAGTGAAGGAGGTCTGAGGTAAATCCCAGCCTTCTTAATGCAGACTACCAAACTGATGGGTGCTTTGCTGGTTCAAATGAGAAATGTTGTTGTTGTCTATGTATTTTGGAGACAGGGACTGCCATTGTCATTGCAATGAAACCCCTTCATCTTTATATGAACTGCTATGTCTAGTAGGCAACAGTGCCATAAAAAGAGCATCCACATACAAAATCTAGTGAAACTGATAATAGGGTAGAGGAAGGAATCCTTCATAATGTCATTTTAAAAAATTGTCCTCTGTGCTCTGTGACATTCTAGGATGGTATGATTACGGAAAGACTCTTTATTTTTAGTTTTAGTTCTGGAAAGAGTCTATTTGGACTTCCTATCTGAATGGGAGAGGGGAACAGGATTGTGCCACTGATCCTGTCCCCTGACCCACACACATCTGCTGGCCTGGCCCCAAACTTTCATGTATTCAGCAAATGGTGAAAGAGGCTGCTATGAAAACATAGCCGTACAAATGCCACAGCCTCTTTCTGACTTCTGCTGAATGTGTGAAGGTCATGGGTATTTAATAGAGATGTATGAGAAATTAGTTTCAGTTCAGTTTTGACCAGAATTTATCAAGTTTGCTCTTCTTGGAACTGAACACAGACCCAAACACAATCTACAGGTGAAGCCTGTGCATTCCTTTAGTTTGCGATGTAGTTTACAGAACAAAAGAAAATGTGTTTGAGCAATGCTTAAAAATGTGACTGAAAAAAGGCATAGTTTTGAAAAATGTGCAAAAACATGCTTTAATCAATGAGAGAAAAATATGAACATTTCAAAAAAAAATGTGCACAATTGGTGCATGTATTTGGGGAAATGTGCATGAAAATATGAATGAATGTTCCTGCAAAGTGAAAAAAAAATCACAAAACAAAGCTTGCAATCTGATATGGACATGAGACAGAACAAGCTTTGAGGTGGAATTTGGAGAACCTTGATGAGCTCAGGTTTTGCTGATTTTCTCATTCTGAATCCCCTTTCCCCTTCCATGCACACAGTGTGGAGAGAAGGTCTAAGAATCTTCTCTTGCTCTAATCATTAACAAGCTAGTCTAGCCCTAAACCAATAATTTTAAAACACTCTGCCATAAATTAGTTGTCCATTGTGCTGTGCATTCTAGGATAATTTCCTACTGAGTCAGAATATTTCTTCGGATATGCTTAAACGTTCTCAGTGCTTTAAAGAAGCAGCTGGGAAACTGGCAAAGAGCTGAGGAAACACTTGGCACGATTGCAATGTCATGGCAGTTAGTTATTCACTAGCTAGTTTGTTACACAACCAGTATGGGGTTTGCCTGGAAATAGAACATAAAGGGCCATGCATCTGGAAAATGATATTGGGAAAGACCTGCAGCTGTGAGTAGTAATTGGTGAAGAACTATCATCAGGCTGCATATGGCCAGATATGTTGAGGGAAGCTGATAGCACGCTAGCAATAAAATGGAAGGCACAATACTGACAAACATAAGGCAAGAATAATATTGCTCAATAAGGACAGCAATAGGCCCATGGCACTTTTTTCTTTAAAAAACAACAACACCTTAAAACACTAAACTGAAATAAAGAAAATTATGAGCAAAACATGTTGGAACTCTCTCTTTCTTTTTCTCTCAGTCATCACAATATAATAAGGGTTATGGACAAAAAGAAGGGCATATCTGAGCTCAGTCAATCTCTATGGATACATAAGATATCTTGAAGGAAAACGTATGTGATAAGCATGGTGGCCTAGTACTTGGAGAAGAGATAGAACAACCTGAATATAAATTGGAACAGTGTTCAGAAGAGCATTGTTGTGATGAAGGCTGCCATCCAATACACTCTTACCTAGAAGTAAATCCCATTTAACTCAACGGGACTTACTTTTAAGCAGACAAGAATAGAAAATGTCCTTCCTTTATCCTTTCACATCCTTCTGTCCCATTAAATCAATATTTAATACTGTTAAATATTAAATGTCCATATTTAATACTGTTCTAGGCACAACTCTGTTATGTACTGAACAAAGATCCCCTGCCACCACCTTTTGAGATTGCCCCTCCAAACAAGGATCAGAGCCACCATATAACAGTGTCTCCCAGCCCCACCTCAGACAGATGACCCAGAAGAATATCATGGTCCATCATATTGAAAGCCACCAAAAGGTCCTGCAGAACTATCAGGGACACACTCCCCCTGCCCAGTGGATGAAACTTTGGCTCCTACTTGTCCAGTTACAATTGATACTTTTCAAATTGTACAGCCTGAGGGTGTGGACAGGATCCTTGGAGAGGTGAGGCCTACCACTTATGTGTGGGACCTTTGCCCTTCCTGGCTTATAAAAGCAGACAAGGGAACTGGATGAGTGGCTAAAGGCAGTGGTGAATGTCTCTTTATGGCAAAATGTGGTTCCATCCTGCCTAAAGGAAGCAGTGGTAAGGTCTTTGGGTGTTTTTTTTTTTGTGTTTTTTTTAAACCTCCCTGAACTGCACTGTATTGGATAATTTCCAGCTGGTCTTCAGTATTCCATTCTTGGGCAAGGTGCTGGAGTATGTGGTGGCTTCTCAGCTCCAGGGATTTCTGGATGAAATGGATTATCTAGATGCATTTCAATCTGGCTTCAGGCCTGGTTATGGGACAGCGACTGCTCTGGTCACCTTGGTGGAGGGAAAAAATCCTGAAGCTCATAATCTGATATGGACATGAGTTGGAATGAGCTTTCAGCTGGAATTTAGAGAACCACTACAGGCCTGTGGCTTACGCTGGCTCAGCTTGTCTGAGTGTGGAAAGCTAAGCAGGGTCAAGCCTGGTTATTACTTGGATGGGAGACCCCTCCTCTAGTTTCCTGCATTGAGCAGGGGGTTGGACTCGATAGCCTTGTAGGCTCCTTCCAACTCTATGATCTATGAAACTCTATGAAACATAGATTTCATAGATCATAGAGTTGGAAGGAGCCTACAAGGCTATCGAGTCCAACCCCCTGCTCAATGCAGGAAACTAGAGGAGGGGTCTCCCATCCAAGTAATAACCAGGCTTGACCCTGCTTAGCTTTCCACACTCAGACAAGCTGAGCCAGCGTAAGCCACAGGCCATCAAGCACATGTATTGCTGATTCACCTATTGCTAGCTGCAAAGGTTTGGTGACTCCACTGAACTATTCTTTTCTTTTAATTACCATATACAGTAATACCTTGGATTGCAAGTAACTTGGTTTGAGAGTGTTTTGCAAGACAAGCAAATTTTTAAATATTTATTTTAAAATTTTTGACTTGCAATACAAGTACTGTAGTACGGCTTAAATTAAAAATCTCTGTACAAATTTTTTTGGGGGGATTTCGTTTTGATATAAGAGGGTTTTGGATTACAAGCACATTTCCGGAACGAATTATGCTCTCAATCCAAGGCATGACTGTATACATCTTACAGATTGGCAAATAAATTGTTTTAATTCCACATTCAGGTCTGTAAACTGTTCATAGTCTATTCTGCAAATTGCTCCAAATAAAATTCATCCAAAGATTTCACTGAAAAGTTCCTCCATTGCATCTTTGGCAGGACACTATTTTTCCTGTAAAAAGTTTTGTTCCATTTGTTATTTACAGCCTTCAGCAAATAAAATGTAAAATAAGAAGTGAGTGCTTTCTCCACATTTTAGTTTTGATTGCAAGGCCTCAGAGACTTCAGATGCTCGCAAGTAAAATCTTTAATATACAGCCTGTCTCTTTTCTAGAGTCATTTTTATTCTTTTCACCTTCAAGTTTTTGATGATCAAGGCAATTTGCTTTACTTGCTCAAAAGTAATGTTAACATAATTGGGTGATGACTTGACATATCTACCTTGATTTTCTTCTAGACGAAAGTATCTTGTCTTGATTTGGTTAGTTTTTTGTTCCAGTCATGAACTGATCCTTAGGTTTTCTTATCAAATTGGTCACTTTTCTTGGCAGATGTGTACTGTTGTGTTTAATTCATTCTTTTCTGTTCCCTGCAGCACAAAAGTTAATTTTCCCAAGGATGGATTTATTTTTTGTCAATGAGCTTTCTTTCCTGAATGCAATGCTACTAGAGGTATATGTCTGGACAATTTTAAGCAAAATGCTCACATGAAGATAAGGAAATGTTCTTAGAATGGGTTTTGCTTGCAAATATTATTTATGTATTTATCTATTTATTTATTTGATTTATACGCCACCTTTCTACCAAAACATGGCACTCAAGGAGGCTACAAAAACAATTTAGAATAGATTAAAACAATAAAACACATTAAAATACAACAAGGTCCCAAGCTGTATAGGGCTTTATAGGTCATAACAAGCACTTTGATTTTGTCTGGAAACAGATCAGTAGCCAGTGAAGCTGCTGTAACAAGGGAGTTGTGTGCTCCCTGCAACTGGCCCCAGTCAACAGTCTGGCCACAGCATTCTGGACCAGCTGAAGTTTCTGAACTGGCAGCCCCACATAAAGTACATTTCAGTAGTCCAAACAAGATATAACTAAGGGTATACTGTGGCCAGATCAGATGTCTCTAGGAACGGGTACAGTTGGTGCAGACTAGCCTGAGCTGTGCAAACACACTCCTGGCCATTGCCGAGACCTGGGCATCCAGGTTCAGGGCCGAGTACATCCAGACTGGAAGCCTGAGTCTTCAGGGAGAGTGCAACCCCATCCAGCACAGCTTGGATCCTATTCCCTGATCTGCCTTTTGACTGATCAGGAGCACCTCTGTCTTGTTTGGATTAATTTGCTTGTCCTCATCCAGTCCATTCGTTTGCCCTCATCCTGTCCATTACTGACATCAGGCACTGATTTAGAATCAGAACAGCTTCCTTGGATTTAGATGGAAAGGAGAAATAGAGCTGGATGCCATCAGCATACTAGTGGCACCGAACTCAAAACTCGAGACAACCTTTCCTAACGGTTGCATGTATATGTTAAATAGCATGGGAATAAGACGGAATCCTGAGGGATACCACAGGCCAATGGCCATGGTTTCGAACAAAGATCCCCTGCCACCACCTTTTGAGATCGCCCCTCCAAACAAGGATCAGAGCCACCATATAACAGTGTCTCCCAGCCCCACCTCAGACAGATGACCCAGAAGAATATCATGGTCCATCGTATTGAAAGCCACCAAAAGGTCCAGCAGAACTATCAGGGACACACTCCCCCTGCCCAGTTCCCAGAATATATCCTCCACCAAGGTGACCAGAGCAGTCGCTGTCCCATAACCAGGCCTGAAGCCAGATTGAAATGCATCTAGATAATCCATTTCATCCAGAAATCCCTGGAGCTGAGAAGCCACTACATACTCCAGCACCTTGCCCAAGAATGGAATACTGAAGACCAGCTGGAAATTATCCAATACAGTGCAGTTCAGGGAGGTTTTTTTTTTTAAAAAAACCAAACAAACCCAAAGACCTTACCACTGCTTCCTTTAGGCAGGATGGAACCACATTTTGCCATAAAGAGACATTCACCACTGCCTTTAGCCACTCATCCAGTTCCCCTGTCTGCTTTTATAAGCCAGGAAGGGCAAAGGTCCAGCACATAAGTGGTAGGCCTCACCTCTCCAAGGATCCTGTCCACACCCTCAGGCTGTACAATTTGAAAAGTATCAATTGTAACTGGACAAGTAGGAGCCAAAGTTTCATCCACTGGACCTGTATCAAGTATGGCATCCAAGTTGGCATGGATACAATTGATTTTATCTGCCAAGTGTAGTGCAAATTGATCACAGTGGGCTATTGAGTGGTCCACCTCCTCATCTTGTGGGCCAGAACATGCCTCTGACCACCCAAAAAAGCTCTGCTGGGTGACTTTGAGCAGACACAATGATAGAGGAGAAGTATGATTTCACCACTGCCCTCATTGCCACCAAGTAGGCTTTCAAATGAGCTATAGCCTGTGATTGATTGGATTCATTTTCTGCCAGTGTTGCTCTAGTAGATGTCCCATTCATTTCATTGCCCGCAGCTCCCTGGAAAACTAGGGGGCGCATTGGGTTCCACTCAGAATTATCATTTTAACCGCCTGGGCCATTTCTGTGTATCAGAGATCAACTAGGGCTTTGACAAAATTGTCTACTGAGGTGACAGGAAAATCCACAAGAGCCATCCGAAAGCCATCCAGATCCATCAGTCTCTTGGGGTAGACCATCTTAATCAGACCCCTGCCCCTGCAGAGTCCCAGCAAGTCTAAACCCCACCAGGTAGTTATCTGTCCATGACAACAGAACTATAGAAAGTTCCTCTACCCCCAGATCACGATCATCCCACCCTACACAGAAAACCAGAACCAAAGTGTGCCCTGCTGAATGAATGGGGCCAGATACTAATTGGTACAGGTCCATGGTTGCCATGGAGGCCATGAAGTCCTGAGCCACTCCCAACAAGGCAGCCTCAACATTTATGTTGAAGTCCCGCAGTACAACAAGTTGTGGAGCCCCTTGCACCAACCCCACAACCACCTTGGCTAGCTCAGGAAGCGACTCTTGAGTAATGGGGCAGGCAGTACAACAACAGAATCCCTATTCTGTCCCCAAAACACACCTTCAGTTACATACACTTTTATAGTGGTGTCCACGAACCTGAAGAGCTGTTCTCCGCGCCGCTCGAGCTGCCAGCGCCGGCCGCACTGGTCCCGTCATGTCACTTCCGGCAGGCGAGAAGTGATGCGATGGGATGCTGCAATGGCACTCTGGACCCCCGCGCTATGTTTTTGGCGGGGACACCAGGGCAACAGGGCTGTTTAAGCCCTGTTGCCCTGATTTCCCCGCCAAAAACGTAGCACGGGGGTCCAGCGATACAGGCCTGTGGCTTACTTGTCAGCTTGTCTGAGCGTGGAAAGCTAAGCAGGGTCAAGCCTGGTTATTACTTGGATGGGAGACCCCTCCTCTAGTTTCCTGCATTGAGCAGGGGGTTGGACTCGAGAGCCTTGTAGGCTCCTTCCAACTCTGTGATCTATGAATTAGCGCGCCAGCGCAGGGTCCTGTCGTGTCAATTCCGGCCTGCTGGAAGTGACGCGACGGGGCCAGTGCGGCCGGCGCTGGCAGCTCAAGCGGCGCAGAGAACAGCTCTGTGCCGCTCAGAAGAACAAGACCTGACGGAAGTGACGCGACGGGACCGGTGCAGCCGGCGCCGGCAGCTCGAGCGGCGTGGAGAATGCTCCGCGCCGTTCGGAAGAACGAGGCGGGGGACCGCCACCGTAGAGAGGCGAGGCGGCGGAGAGGCGAGCCCCCCCCAGGTTCATGAACACCACTACATGGAACACATAACCCTGTCCTCCAACATCTCACTGCCACTCCCCACTCCCGGGCATCTGCTCCCTGAGGCAGCCACCTCCTGCTACCTAATGATAGGACCAGCCCTGCCGCTAACACTGAGGTGCAGAACCTCAGTACCAAGGGCCCAATCTGGCCTTCCTGTGGCCCAATCTGTCCTTCTGGGGTTCTAGAAGGCCATCCCCCAATCACTGATCATTTAGTGGTTGCCTAACTTTTGTGCAGTTTTCCCCCCATTCTAAAGGGTTGAAAAATAAAACACAAACGAACATCACAAACAAACAACAACACCAAACAAAAATGGTCTGGACTTCCGATTTTTCCCACAACAAAGTATAAGTAACATTATATACGGTACTCTGTAGTTTACAAATAAATTTCTCTTTTTTCTATTGTCAAACATTTTCTTCTTATTCATCCACCTCACAAGTTCACAAAACCTTATTATTAACCATAAACGTAGATGTTAATTCTTCTAATTAATCTAACAATCTAAAACATTTCCACTACTATTTAATACTGTTCCCTAGTCCTTTCCCTCTACTGCATTTATCAAAGGCCAAGCCACCACCTATTTCCCCCTTACATCATTACCTCACACCCCAAATTTTTGACCCCTTTTATTACATCCCTTCCATTATTCATTCTCAATCTGGTGCCAGTGTGGCATAGTGGTGAGAGTGTTGGACTGGGACTCAGCCATGAAACTCAGTGGGTGACTTTGGGCCAGTCACGGACTCTCAGCCTAACCTACCTCACAGGGTTGTTGTGAGGATAAAATGGAGAGGAGGAGGAGGATTATGTAAGCTGCCTTGGGTTCCTTGCAGGAAAAAAGGCAGTGTATAAATATAATAAATAAATAAATAAATAAATAAAATAAAATAAATAAAATCACTAAATTTGACAGAGATCAATACATTTTACCAATAACACTTTACCTTTCAAATACTACGTTACTACTAAAAACAAATCCTTATTTTCTTCTAGCAGTTCCAGCTTCTTCAAAAATTATCTTTTAAAATCCTTCCCAAAGATCCCAATCAAGTTCATTTACCAAAAGACAAGCCACCACATGTTTTCCCCTTACATCAATACCTCACACCCCAAATGTGTAACCCATTTTTTTTAACATCCATTCCATTCTCATTCTCAATCACTAAATTCATCAGAGATCAATACATTTTACCAATAACACTTTACCTAAAGGGTTGAAGTCAGTGCAGGCTGGTGATACTACAAGTGAGAAGGATCTTGGAATTGTTGTAGATCACAAGCTGAATATGAGCCAGCAATGCGATGTGGCTGCAAAGAAAGCAAATGCTATTTTGGGCTGCATTCATAGAAGTATAGCTTCCAAATCGTGGGAAGTGATAATTCCCCTTTACTCAGCACTGGTTAGGCCTCATCTTGAGTACTGCGTCCAGCTCTGGGCACCACACTTTAAGAAGGATGTAGACAAACTGGAGAGGGTTCAGAGGAGGCAACAAAGATGATAAAGGGACTGGAAACAAGGCCCTATGAGGAGAGACTGAAAGAACTGGGCATGTTTAGCCTTCAGAAGAGGAGACTGAGGGGAGATATGATAGCACTTTTCCAGTACTTGAAGGGTTGTCACACAGAGGAGGGCCAAGATCTCTTCTCGATCATCCCAGTTTGCAGGACACAGAATAATGGGCTCAAGTTACAGGAACCTAGATTCCACCTAAACATCGGGAAAAATTTCCTGACTATTAGAGCAATAAGACAATGAAATCAACTACCTAGGGAGGCGGTGGGCTCTCCCACTCTGGAGGCATTCAAGGTGCAGCTGGACAGCCATCTGTCAGGGATGCTTTGACCGGGATGCCTGCATTGAGCAGGGGGCTGGACTCGATGGCCTGGTAGGCCCCTTCCAACTCTACTTTTCTATGATTCTATTACTCCTATTTCGGTGGGGCTCCTAATCCATTGCAGCTTTTATTCTGAGCTTTATAGTAGCTATCCATGGTGCTCCACGGTGGCGAACCTATTTTGAGGATGGAGTTCAGCACCATGGATAGCACCTATAAAGCTCCAAATAAAACCTTTCCCACCGAAATAGGAGTCACCAGCCTCCCCTGGTTGAAATGGCTCTCCTAAGGCTTAGATACTGGCAGTAAGAGTGTTAAACTAAAATATGCTGGCATTTTTGGTGCTTAGGCCCTGCCCATTTAAAAAAAAAACATATTTATTTGTAAAAGTAACAACAATACACTATGGCACACCCTGGAATTGTATTTGGGAATTAATCTTTGCTTTAAAACTATACTGTGTCAAATGAATCTTGAGTGACCTTGTTACCGCTGCATGTTATATAAGTGAAAAATGTTTAAATGAGAACAAAACATTTTAATAACTTACCACATTAGAGTGAATAAAATTCAAAATGTTGACTGTGCTGCTTGAGTCTTCTAACCTTTTTCAAATGGATCTTTAGTTAATTATCTCCAAAACAGACATTTTAAAACATTTTGTGCAGTTAGGGATTGATATTTAAGTTTTTTAAAATATTAATCATATGCACTTTTAAGATTTAGAGAGGTAGTCCTCTAAGGTTCAGATGACATTTAAACAATTATGCTAAGAGTTAGCATTGATAAATTTTGGTCGCTTAACCCTTTTGTCAGCAATTTTGTATTTTGTGCAGACCCTGCTGCTGTGAAACTGGCATTTATAGCACAGTGCATTCATTTTAATGGAACATTTTTATTTTTGGTCCTTATGGTTATAACATCTATAGTTCTAAAAAAAAAAAAAAAGCTAACTGAATCTACACACAGTTAAAACCTCAAAACCCAAAGATACTACACAATCATCAACATAATCTTAATTTCTTTTTCCCCAAATTCAGGGGTAAGTGTGAATCCTTATGCAGCCAAAATTGCATTATCCACACACAAGAGGGAGGTATTAGCAGGCTTCTGGAAACCCCAAGGTTTGCAGAAAACATTGTTTGAAAAGACCCTAAAGTTGGACAGCTTAATAAGCATTCAGCAGGCTCAGTGGGCATGGAATACTGACTGATTGTTAGGAGGGTGGGAGGGAGGGGGAAATGGAATGGAGTCTCCCGGAAAAGGGTGTGGCTGGCTGGCTGGCACCAAAAGCAGCAGATATGCATTGTACCATGGGAATAGATACCTTCTGCTTCCCTTCCTTCCTGTTTCACTACTAGGTTGTGCTGTGTTCAGTATTTATTAGATTTGCAATAGTAGGTATGTAAGAACCATAGGAGGGATGGGCAAATCTGTCAGTTTAGCTTTCTCCCGCATTTGATTTTTTAAAAATTTTAAGTTATTTCTCTTCTGAATATGACGAAAATGAGAATTTTGGTAAATTCATATCAAAACTACACTGAACTGAAACTAAATTCCCACCCATCTGCACCAGCCAAATCCAACAGGTACAGCTATTCCAGGTGTGGAAAGAATCATGGCATGCCTGCGGCCATATGGCTGTTAAAGATGGGGAGCCTGTCAGAAAAAAGTAAAGAAATGACAACCCTAATAAAGCACCCACATGGTTGAATACACAGTGATTCAAATCCAGACTTTTAAGAGCTAAGCACTCAAAGCCCAGGGCCTGAAAGGACAATTCTGTCCCACAGTGGAATTTTTAAAAAAGTTCTTTTTGCTTTGAATATGGAGAATTTCCTGAATTTTTGTAAATTCTTATCAAAACCAAACTGAAACAACATTCTCATCCATCTCTATAAAAAATGGCAAGAGTACTACTGAATATAGCACAGATTTATGACCTGTTGTCACATGGATCCATGAAAACAAGAAAGAGAAGACCTTGCAAAAGAAATCTCAGAATCAAACCCACTGTAGAGCATGGGGGAATTATGCCCAAGATCTACAACACTCTGTGAAATAGTGAGGCTGTCAGTCAGACTTTGAACAAGAAATAGCCTGGCCCTAGCAAGCTGATCTAGAAGTGTTTATGCTTATGGAAAGGTTTCAGATATCCGAAGTTATTATGACTAGTCCAGTTCCTTTTCCTGGGAGAGCCTAGCTACACAATAGAAGGACTGAAGATAATTTATCAGCAGTTAATTGGAGCAAGGAATTGTTACTTCCAACATTTGACTGGCTAACCAGAAAGGAATATACAAGGATTTCTGGCAACCAAAGGTAGGGAATCTATATCTGAAGAGATATTGGATATTGAGGAAGTCTTAGGTGCTGGAAGCAGAAGTTCGATAGAGCACCTTGATATGTTCCAAAGCTGTTGGACTCTAGGCCTTCATTTATTCTATTTGAAAATGAGCATTTTCTGTTCGGGCTACAGGTTTCCAACCATTCTTTATCTGATAATTTTTGAATGAACATTTTCCCCCACAATCAGTGCCCAGTACTTTCCTATTGCCTCTAGATCTATTTATTCAATGGAGCCATGAAAGTATTAACTTAAGCCAGGGAACTGACGTTTATCAGGCAGGTTGCAGTCAAGCTTTTCTTTTTGCCCTAGCATAAACCCCATGGGTGGTTTCCACAAACATTCTTGTAATACATTAGTTCAACAGAAGACTTGTAAGTACAGTTTAATACAAAATTCAGCAAGTGACAAAGATCTGAAAACATTTCCCACACATTCTCCCAAAATGAATCTCCAGGATTCAGAGCTGACCGTATTAGGTGCCAAATGGTGAAATTTGAACCATTCCTTCCAAATGTCAAGCAAATGCCTGGCTAATTAATGTGACAGCTGGGAAACTAGGAAGAGGATCTTGGAGATGATTTTCACTCACAAGCCACTTACTCTATACGTAGGTTGCAGCTTCTATTAGATGGAGGAACAGATAGCCATGATTTCATTAAAACTTTAAAATTGTCCTTCAATTTAAATTTCAAATTTTAGGTTAGAAATAAAAAATCCTGGTGCAGATGTGGAAGAGAGAGCCGATTGGTCTACTGGCTTTTATAGTCACAAAGACACTGACATCTTTTCATGGATCAGGGTCCTGAGCCCTTATCATCAGAGAATTCTGACCCCTTGTCTTCAGAGGCTCCAGAGTTAATGGTTCAGGGAGAAGCCTCAGCTACAGAAAGGTGTCATGAGACCTCCACCTCCCTGGGACCCAGCTCTTCAGAAAGACCTCAGGGGCCAGCTCCCCTGCATCCAAAAGAACTTGCATTACTGTCCTCAGACTCTTAGGATTCAGGCCATGAAGAAACTCACATGTCACAGCCACTCCCACATCATTGCAGCCTGAGATTGCTAAACAGGCCAGGGCTCTGGGAGAGACAAAGTCTCAGTCATCATGGAGTTGGGGCTGACCAACCGAACTCCACCAATAATACTTCAATTTAAACCCCAGTCTTGCTTTTGATCCTTGTTGGAGCAACATACAAGCAACCCTGTCTAGCTTCCAGCCCCAGCAGTGCATGGAGCTTTCTGTGGTGCTGATCTCTTTCTGTCTTGCTTCCTGAGAAACCTGACCTAACATGATCCTTGCTCCAGATCTGATTCATAGCAGAAAGAAACCTGCATACTCAGGCAACTTTTGCTGCCTTTTTCTGCACAACAGTTTATGTGGCATGGATATACTGGTGTGTTTCCCCATAACAGCCTTCCCCAACCTGGTGCCCATCAGATGTATTGGACAACATTTCCCAAGATACCCTATAAGAATGTCACAGCCTATTTCCATCTTCTCCCACTGTTCTATGGCAATCTCTTTGCTGTCTTTCCCAGTGAACTATCCCAAGAGAAGAAGGTAGACAGGTCTGCAGATGAACTTATGAATGATGAACTTAACAGAGATAAATTGGTGCTGTGTTGACTGCAATAATTAATTTCATATTCATTATCTGTTGTTTTAAGCTTAGCATTGTTGTGATGCATTCATGTCCCAATAACTTCCCATCAGCTTTCCTATCATATTGTAATAGGTACTGCACAAAACGCTGCTCTCATCCTGAGCATTTACGGTGGAATAGCCATGCCTCACTTACTTTAAAAGGCAAGGTGGTGGTCCTGATGAAGAGGCTTATCTGCCAGCTCTGCCTTTACTAACAGCCGAGGAGGCTTGTGTTGTTGTTACCTAAGGCCCTAGGGGAGGCAGGCCCAGAGTGGCAGGGGTCTCAAGACCCTGACACAGCCCACCGGGTGACCGGCCAGATAGGCGATTAAAAAATGTAATAAATAAATAAATAAAATAAATAAATAAATAAAATGCCTTGTTCATTCACTTTTTACATGGCATCTGCATGATGGTGTGAGCAAACTATCCTCATACATCATCTTTTTTTAACACAATATAACGGTTTTATCATCTCCTCATGTGTATATGAGCCTCACACAGCTGTTCCATTCCCCCCCCCAACTGGTTGTGCCCTGGATGGAGTGCTCTCTCCTTTTTCTTCTTTATGGTCAGCTTCTCCTCTTGAAGAATTAGTTGTATCCACACTAATCCAAAAGTCCACAACCTTTTTAGGCCAGTAGGCCCATTTGCAATTTTGAGACATTGCTGTAAGCAGTCTCACATAATGGCTGCCATGGGGGGGGGGGGAGCTGCCCATTTAAAAAATGGCTGCCATTTACCATTGCCTTTAGAGCGGCTTCTCCCCCACCTGTAAATTGCAGCCACAGGGAGGAGCACCAATCATGATGAGGCCTGCAGTGTGGGGAGAAGGAGTGTTTAACCCTTTATCAGTGTGCCATGGTGTGAAGACAAAAATCACTAGTGCAACAGAGATTGCCCACCCAACCACAGAATGTCATTTGAATTCAAGAGTTCTAGAAGAAGAGTTGCCATACTATTTGCAGCCTGAAGCAGAACAGCAAAGCTGAGATGCTGCTGAATCACCCACATCTGGAAGCACCCAAAGATATAGAACCTTTGAAGATGTAGTCATAGCGCTGAAGAGCCTGCCCTATAACAAGAAAAGGACTAGTTAAGTGAGTGACACATGATAAAAGAGAGGACAAACATAAGGCTAGCAAGTTCATCCTGTCAAATCACAATTCAATGATTCTGCAACATTTATAAGTATTGAGTTTTCTGGTTGCATTGACCTTGTCATGATTTAATGTATGGTGCTACTGTGATAAACAATATACCGTTCCCATCTTCACAGCTTCCTTGGCTTTGAAGCTAAGCAGTACATAATTCCACAGAGTATGTGACTCTATCCAAAGACTGACACATGCCTCTGGCACTGAGGACATGTCTAGTCTTCTGAAGTGAATCACTGCCAGGATAGCGATTGTCATGTAGTAAGGGCCTTGTCTCACTTTGGACAACAGCAACACTGAAACAGAGAGCATAGCACGTTCCTTGCCTCAGGAAGACTGTACTGTGAGAACTATATGATCTTCTGATGCTTCATGCTAGAGAGTTAATTCACATTCAAGTCAAGGTGTTAACAGCCTTTAGTGTGTGTGTATTTATCTGTGGAAATTCTGCAAATATCTAATCCTATTGACCAGTTTTCTGTTTCCATTGGTGATAGCTAAACACTAGCATTTATTAAACTTAAATTCTTGGAGGTTTGTTTTTGCTTTTGTAAATTATATGTGAATGTACTGACTAAGGAGAGGAGTAATTATTTTTTCAGGAAATTCTTCTCACCGAAATAATATTGACCACTTAAGCTGCATGGTGGACAGGCCTAGACAAAGATTAATCAGGAATACACAAAGGGCCTATTTCCATGGCCCTTTCAGGCTGTGGAAGTTATAGTTTTCATTCAGTCTGGCTAGGATCTCATTCCCTAAGCAATGGGTGTGGCAACAGGGGAAGGCAGCCCCTGTTTTCCTGACAACAATGAGCAGAAGGGATGGTGGGGAAGATCTACCAGCCATAAACACCAGAATGGTAACAGACAGTGAAGATTATGAAGGTGGCTGAGGAGGCTCAGAGATCTGCTGTGTTAGCTGCCACTGAAGCTTTGCAAGGGGATGAGATGCTGCTGGAAGGTGTTCAGCTTGCATCACTTACTTTAAAAGGCAAGGTGGTGGTTCTGATGAAGAGGCTTATCTTCCAGCTCTGCCTTTACTAACAGCAGAGGAGGCTTGTGTTGTTTTTACCTGAGGCCCTAGGGGAGGCAGGCCCAGAGTGGCAGGGGTCTCAAGACTATGACACAGCCCACCTTGACTTTCAGCTATGCTGCGAGGAGATGTCAGTCATATCAGCACCAAAATCTGATGTTATTATAACCACAGCTTTTTGCGTGTGGAAAGGCTACAAGCAAGTGTCAAATCGCTGATGTTTCAGCATGAAATGTCCATGATTGCTTTAGCCCATGGTAGTGCTGCTATAGTAGACCAGCATGAGATGACTGAAAATTGCAGCTGAAAAAAGGCTGGAAAAAAGGGGGTAAACGTGGAAGAAATTAGAGGAGAGAAGATCTTGATAGGTGCTAATAAAACAATGTACTAATCTCCCGCTATATTTCAAGGGAGAAGCTCCTTCTTAGGGAAAAGCCAGCTTATTTAATTATGTCATTAAGTAATGCATTTAAAGTTCCTTTTTATGAACAGGAGTAACCAGGACCAACAAAACTGGGCTTAGCTAACAAATATTGCTTCCTAGGGAGAACAGCTGTCTCAGAGACTAGTTAAAAGTTTCCATTGCTGCAGCACAAATATAAAAGATTACGGGTGCAATCCGATATCCCTCTGACCTTGTCTGGGGGAACATAGGAATTGCCATAGAAGGCACTGCACCTTGGAGCAGCCGCCCGCCACACTGTAGCCGCCGGCATGGTTCTTCCCACGCTGGAAGGAAATCGCAGGGGACCGAGCATGGAAGACTGTGCTCAGTTCCCCCATGGTGGGGGCATTCCTGGGGGCAGGGAGGGGAGGGGTGAGGCTCTGCCAGATTCCAAGGAATCCAGGAGGCACCTCAGCCTCTCCTCCTTGCGAGGAGAAGAAAAACATCTAGACGGGCAAAATTGGCTGCATATTCTATCCGCCATGCTCCTCATGCCCTGCATAGAATTCCTGCAATCCTCCAGGTTTGGGGGGCTGCTGGCGCCCTCATAGGATTGCGCTGTAAAGAACCCTTAAATAACCCTGAATTTATTGTAACATAAAATAAGTCAGGCAACAACTATCCCCCCAAAATATTTGAAAACTGTTTTCATGTCATCAGTCAGTGGCTCAACACATTTGATGACGCACAGCTGAATGTCTGAACTCACTACACTCAAAAGCACTGCGTTTGCAGTGATAGGGAAGTTCTGTCCATGGTATTCAATCTGTGGTGACTCGTTCACCATACAAGTCACCACTTGATGCACAGTCATCAAAAGGGATACACATGAGTTGAAATAATGTGTGCAGGAGCCCTGCCCACTGCCGGAACTGTGTGCTCCCCCCCAACGTCCTGATGAACCTAGTCAGGGTGCCTCCTTGAACCTGGGAGCTCTCTGCATGCAAAGAATTCATTCTTACATTGGATGTCCATTGGATGTTCATCAAGGGAAGCGAGAGGTGGTGTGTGTGTTCGGCACTGTTCAGGAATAGCCTGTGTGCCTCCAAAACCCCTCCAGGCGACCATCATCATACATGCAGTGGGTTTTATGTGAACCCTGACCCATTCAAGTGATGAATATTCATATGTGAAGCAGCCTGGAAATGTGTGTGAATAATGCAGTTCATTTATTTGTCTATTTTGGTATTTACATTCCACATTTCTGTACCAAAGGCATGCCATGCTGGCCTGTTGCTCAGGCTCTCACCAATATCTGTAAGCTCCAAATATGTAGCAACTACCTGTTATAAAAATAAATGTGATCTAGTTTTCATTCCTTTCTCACATATTCGTAAGTTATCATAGAAATCAATTTATTTTTATTTTTATTTATTTATTACATTTTTAAATCACCCATCTGGCTGGTCACCCGGCCACCCTGGGTGATGTACATTCCAGCAATAAAACAGATTTACACAATTAAAACAGTATAATTTTTTTTTAAAAAAAAAATCCTAACCCACCCCATATTTCTGCCTGAAATACCACGTTTTAATGCACGGCGGAAGCTCATCACGGAGGGGCATGTTTTATATTTCTATGATAGAATTCAGCTTGAAATTGTACTTTCTAATGGTTCTCCATACATATGTACTACTAATTAGTATTATATATTCTCACCAAAGTATTTTTTTAAAAGCAGCATTTCAAACAGTTCTCTTCTTATGATTGTCAGGATTCTTAAAAAATTAATAATCAGGATTATTATTTTTTAAATTCAACTCTAATTTTTAATAGCTCAATATGACCATTAGCAGAGTTGATTTTCAAATATTGTATCTCTGGTGCTAACCAGGAGCACTAATGAATCCATACTGTACTCTGTAATATTACTTACCTAATCATCCATTTCTTTCTGGTTCAGAACATAGTTTACCCACATTCATTTTTTCATATTATGCAAGGTAACTACTTTAAGCAGAAAAAAAATATATTCCCAACCCCCTCCAAACCTTAGCATTTTCATAATTTTACCAAGCAACAGTTCTGCTTTATTTGACACATGCAGACATGAGCTCATTATCTTTGTATGTGGTCCTCAGTGTCAAAACAACATAATTACTGGGTGACATAATTACACCTTTTCCGTCCCCCAAAATAAAAATAAAAAATGGCAAGGGGGGGGGAGAAGCAAAAGCTTTCAGTGACACAGACCAACATCAAATGCAACAATGAGTCTGTGACCAAGTGGGTATGAGATAAGATTCTTCTTGGAAGACCAAGGTCTGTGTCCCCTCTCATGGCTCTCAACAAGAAACTAAAAGTAGCTCAGTCTGGCCCAGTCACCTCAGGATTCTAAGGGTCAAACTACATGTTATGTCAATTATGTAGCATACAGCTGCCCTTTTTGTTTTTTTAAATGCCAAAATAAATGTGTGCTGTGCTGTCCCAATCTGGATTGAGACACAGTCACTCCCTTCCCAAAATTTGCTTCCTCCCCACATGGCAGTCTAAAAAAGGAAGAAAAAAAAATCCTTGGTTGTCAGTGGAGATCTCTCCCCCCTTTACAACTGCTGAGTGGAGGGGGGTATATTTCAGGGGGAGCTGCCTAGCCGGGAAGGAATAAACCTCCCTTCCCTATGCAGAATGGTCCCAATCTAGCCCCACACACTTACTTTGGAGTATATTTTTTAAAAAAAATAGCCCTAGGGGTCAGTTGCACACTATATAATTAATGTAACATGTAGATGATTGAAACTAAAGCGGCTTCTTGAAAGGGTCAGAAAATATAGTACATGTCATATATTGCTAGTCTCAAAAACATTAAGCTTGAAATCTACAGTTTTGAGAGCTAGTTCACAGAGAATCCTGTTATCGAGACGGTCAGCCATGATGGCTTTATGTACACATGTAGTTCGGGTCTTATATTTTGTTGACATCACCCTCACACCTTGGCTAAAGTTTCTATTTCATTCCGGAAAAAGGCAGGAAGAGCAAGAGGTTCGAAGGCAAATTGCTGTCAGGAATGAGGGAGCCTGACAGTAGCAGGGGAGCCTAATTACTTATTTTCTTCTCTTTCTCCTCAAATTTATCCGGATGTATTCATTCTACCCCTTGTCCTGCCCACCCTATGCCATCAACATTCACGTTGTCCCTTGTACAGCCTCACAAGCCTGATCCACTATTTCCTTTACACACACACCCCACCCATTATTGGCAAATGCTAACGCCCCACCATTTACTTTTTCTATAGCTATTATTTTTATTAGGTATAGTGTGTCGGTCCAAGAGCTAGGTGGCTGAGAGAAGCATTATTCTCTTTTGTACTGAGCACTCTGTACACAGAGCTTTCTGCAGCTTTCACTTCTTTTAGTCCAGTTTCTCCCCCCCCCACTCATTGATAAAACACCACCACCACTACCACCACCAACCAACCCCCCCCCCCCAATCTTGATGTAATTGCAGACACATGATTGTTTCACGATTCTTTTGGTGTTTAGTGATGTTCAGGACAGCATGTGTGCCTCAGTAAAACTCCACATGATTTATTTTTTTTAATGCAATCACATGTATGATCACATCACAATTGCTTTTTTTGGTGGGCTTTCTCAGCACATGTGCATTGGTAATGCAGAGGGCTGTTTGCAAATAAATGGAAGGAACTGGAAGCTGTAGCAAAGCTGGGCATGCTCCTGTTTTGGAAGTATCTTTAGAAATTCTCCCAGTTAAACCAAAATTCAGGGATGTATGAGAAATTCATTTCAATTTGGTTTTGACCAGAATTTATCTCCCGGACTCAAATACGGATGTTTCTGAGCTTGTGTTGTGATTTGCAGACCAAAACAAATGAGATGTACATGCATACATTTGAAAAATGAGCATAAAAATGCATAATTTTTTAAAATGCACACAAACACACTTTAATCAGTGGGAGAATGCATACATTTAAAAAATGTGTACAATTGATGCGTATATTTGGAAAAACTAGAGACCTAGTTTTAAGTTATTATGTCTCTTTTATCAATTCCTGCGCTGTTTGTTTTGAATTATATTGTATTTTATTCTTTTAAATATTTGTATTTTATATTTTTAACTGTGTTTAAAATGGCATTTTAGTTTTCTGACTGGTTGTAATCTGCCCAGTGAACATTAGTTATTTTAGAGATGTACTGAATGAATGAATGAATGAATGAATAAATAAATAAATAAATATAATATAATATAATATAATATGTATGGATTTTCATTCTAAAAGAAAAAGAAAAACACCCAAGACCCAAGTCTGATATGGACATGAGTCAGAATGAGCTTCAAGGTGGAATTCAGAGAACCTAGACGAGCTTGAGATTTGTAGATTCACATCTCCCTAGGAGGAATGCAATGGAGGGCAGAGAAAACAGTAAAAGGATGGAATAAGGGAAATCTGTACATTACTATCTGAAATAGTGGTGAGAGCTCCTGACTCATGCTGACATTACTGCAAAATCAGAGGACACCCTTCACTGAAGCCTTCCATCACATTACAGCATCGAAAGTCCCGGTATTGCAGTATTTATGACCAAGTACAGAGGTACTGCTGATGCTTTTTCCATTTCCTACTTCTTTCCTTATCCTGTGCAAAATCTAAGAATGAGATTAAATTATCTGGCTATTTTCAAAATAAGAAAGAGCAAGTTTAGGAAGATGTTCATTTCACAGTTATTTTTAGCATAAAAGTTCCTTTTCTTTTTCTGGAAAAAAAGAGAAAATATAAGAAAAGTACATAATAGTTAATTAGCCCCTTAGGGATCAATTTTCAAAACAGTGTGTAGGAGGTATGAGCACAACAAACCTTATTTGTTAATAGGTCCTCTGAACATCCCTCCTACAATACCCACCCACCAAAAATGCTGTCTAGCTCAAAAAATATCATTGGTTCACAACATTTAAACATGTGAAATTTAAGATATGTTGGTCCTTAGGGGACTGGATAGATGACATGAATTATGTCTAGAATGATAGGGCAAGCATTTCTATAGTCATTATGTCTTATTTCTGGTACATAGTGGTGGTGTAATGGAATAACATAATGCTTTTTCATTCCATAGCTAAAGGGTTACTTCTGTCCTGATCTTTTTTTAATTGATTTTGTTATGCTTACACCATTATCGGTACAACAAATAAAGAACTATTGTTAAGAATGTGATAATAACAACCCTTCCCCACTATCAGATATAATCACAACAAAAGTGATTTGGATTTCACTGGACATCACCTATGAGGGAGAGGATAATAAATTAGGTGATATCTGCCCCCATATCCAGTACCAGCTCGAGGTTTTTGATGGGCCTTGGACAAGATACCCTCAATTGGCTCTCCTCTCAATGAGTCTATCTTTTCACCACCATTGTCACCAGCTGCTCTTGCTTTTCATCTGCTTTCTCATCATTGCTAACACTTGCTTGCTTGACAGGCAGAGAACCAGTGAGCAAGCAGGCAGTAGCATCTACTGCTCCTCCTTCTCACCACCACTGTTGTCTGGACCAGAGAGGGAGGCAGATGAACAAACAGGTTACAATGATGAAGAGGAGGAGCAAGTCCAAGAACTTATCAGTGGGCTCTTGCTGAGGTGTGGGCCCTCAGGTGCCGAACCATGCCTACCTCTGATGCCGGCCCTGCCCACACCCCTAGAAAGAAGACATGAGACAGTGAAAGAGTTGGACTATGGACCTTAACTTTATTAATTTACATGTCTGAGCTGCAACATTCTTAACTAGTTAAATCCAACCTCGTCAAACTTGCTACCATGGCTAGCTTCTACCATTCCCACCAGCCTCCTTAAAACAATTGGTAAAAACAGGGTGCAGTCCTCATCAAATGTATACATGTCTGATTAATTTAAGACTTAAGAAAGAAATGTGGATGATGATGATGATGATGATGATGATGATGATGATGATGATGATGATGCAAGACTATAGGTAAACTGTGGAAATTGCTGACTTTAGACCTTAATATTACAGTGGCAAGATTTATTTATTTTTAAATTTTATTTTATTTTATTTCTATACCACCCAATAGCCGAAGCTCTCTGGGTGGTTTACAACAATCAGTTAAAAAGTACAATAGAGTACAATATAAAATATGCACAATAAAAACTTTAAAACAACTTAAAACCAATTTTGAAAATGTCATAAATAACTAAAAACAATACAACATGACCTCTGAAAGAGTTAACCACCCCACCATGTACTATTTAGAGTTGGTAAAAGTCTCAACATAGAGGGCAGCCTTAACCTGGTGCCAAAAAGATAGCAGGGTTGGTGCCAGGCGGGCCTCAGCAGGGAGCTTGTTCCACAGTTGGGGGGCTTCCACAGAAAAGGCCCTCCCCCTTGTTGCCGCCCTCCGAACCTCCCTCGGAGGTGGCAGTCAGAGGAAGGCCCCAGATGTTGAACATAGAGTCCAGGTAGATTGTGGTTGGGAGAGGCGCTCCATCAAGTATTGTGGTCCCAAGCCATGTTAAAACCAGCACCTTGGATTGGGCTCAGAAGCGTACAGGCAGCCAGTGCAAGCAGGCCACAGCAGGTTTTATATGTTCTGACCTTTTGGTTCCAGTGATTAATCTGGCTGCTGTGTTTTGCACAAGCTGCAGCTTCTGAACAATCTTCAAGGGCAGCCCCTTGAAGAGTACAATGTAGAGTACAATGCAGTAGTCTAACTTTGAGATTACCAGATCGTGGATTACTGAAACCAGGCTATCCCTGTCCAGATGAGAGCATACCTGGGCCACCAGTGAAGCTGGTAGAAGGCACTCTGGGCCACTGAGGCAACCTGAGCCTCAAGCGACAAAGACGGCTCAAGGAGAACCCCCAAGCTACAAACCTGCTCCTTCAAGGGGAGTGCAACCCCATCCAGAACAGGTTGAACATCCTCCATCCGGTCAGAGGAACCATCCACTAATAGCATCTCAGTCTTGTCTGGACTGAGCCTCAGTTTGCTATCCCTCATCCAGTCCATTGTCGCAATCAGGCACCAGTTTAGCACATCCACAGCCTCACCTGCTGAAGATGAAAAGGAGAAATGGAGCTGCGTATTGATGGCATTGCCATCATCAGCGTATTGATGGCAATGCACTCCAAAACTCTGGATGACCCCACTCAACGGTTTCATGTAGATGTTGAACAGCATGAGGGATAAGACAGACCCCTGTGGAACTCCAAACTGGAGAGTCCACAGGGCTGAGCAGTATTCCCCAAGCATCACCTTCTGGAGCTGGCCATCCAAGTAGGAGCGGAACCACTGCAATGCAATACCCTCCACTCCCAACTCACAGCCACCCCAGAAGAATACCATGGTCGATGGTATCGAAAGCCACTGAGAGATCCAGGAGTAATTGCAAAATAATATAAATTTAACTGGAATATGCAATTCTTTTTTCCCTCTTCAGTGCACATTTAATAAAATAATATAATCTCTGAATATTTATATTCTGGGATATGATTAGGAAGTCAAGAATATCCACTTGTCGCAATTAGAGCTGGGTTTTTATTAGACGTAAAATTCTAGGTTTCAGGACGCTAATTTTAAGTGATTTATTATTGTTTATGTAATTAGATGCCATTTTAAGAAGGATGTGGGGGAAACCACCATAATATTAATTAAAATGCTGTGTTGGTATGTGAAGTTTATTTAAAATACAGTGATGACAAGGGTGGTTTTGTCTAGCAAAATCTTTCATGGGCTCATAATGATCCATGAGATTTAATTTCCATTGAAGATAGTGGTTTGCATTGGCACTAGGGTTACTATGGTAATGAGTACTTCAGCATAAGAATATTCCCTTAATTGGAATTAATATCAAATTTGCTGCCTTTTAAGAAGGGTTTCATACCAGGAATGTTCAACCTTCATAAAAGAACCCCCACCCCAGCACAAATTTGCTTTTTCAATAATTGTGGGGCTTTGTTAAACCCCTAATCAAATCTTGCAAAGGTTGCATAACACAAAATGACCCTTGAAGGCCAAGTCAAATGACCACACTAATGTGCTGATAATGTTGGTTTAGTGGGTTCCTGAATATTTTGGTGTGTGTGTGTGTGCGTGTGTGTCTTCCTCTCCCTCACACAGTACACACTTTGCATGCAGGAGGAGGTGTCCATTGTCCTTTTTGTGTATTTCCAACAGAAAGAGTTGTATACTGGTTATTTTTACTGTTAAAATAAGAATTATATTCTTCGGCGTCAATCGTACAGTGCTCTACATTCTAACTAAACCTTTGATCTCTAAACTTTTAACCTTTTGGCTAAAACTGAAACTGTCTAACACGCACACACACATGAGAGAGAGAGAGAGAGAGAGAGAGAGAGAGAGAGAGAGAGAGAGATTTGACTACATATTCTGGGGTCATTGTTGTGAACCACCCATACAGCTTCGTTAGAAACCCCAGTTCATTCTTACACAAGCAAACTCAATACTTTGATTCTACTTGTGCAAGTGTTTGCACAAACCATTGTGCAAGTGCTTGATATTTGATTATGATTTCAGTAAGCTAAATGTTGCTTGTCCTAGTTGCATTAATTATTCTGCTTCTGCTTGCAGAACTGCTAGCATAACAATGCTACTTGTACTTTTCATTGGATACAACCTGAAAAGACTTGTTAAAAGGAGGTTGAATAGGGAAGTCAAGATAGTAAAATTTCTTCAGAACACTTGGATATTATTTTTTAAATGACTATAGAAAATTTGGGGGGGGGGTAGTATACTACAGATTAGTAAAGGTACAGAAAAGTCCAAGAGGATGTCAGTGTAGTTAATAAACTGAGTCAAGGAAGATAGAAAACACAATAGTTTCTTTTAAAAATTGAACCAAATCAGGAAGATAAAAAGGAATACAAACTCTGGCAAAATAAATATGAGTTGACAATGAGGTAAGCAAAAAGGCAACAGCAGATGTATATTGCTGAAAACATTTTTAGATAACTCAGAAGCAGAAAATTAGCCAAGGAGCCAGTAGAACCATTAGACAACAAAGGTATAAAAGAATTACTGAAAGGAGTGATAGGTGGATCTGTCAGGTCCAGTTTTGTAGACTACCTCCATTTCTCACCTCCAAGTTCATTCCATGCTGGTTTTCTGCACTTACTATTTTATCTCCACTTCATAGTACACATAATTTTCCAATTGCCTTCAGTACTTGAAATAGTGCAATCTTATACACATTTTCTCATAAGTAGTGACAAGTGAGCCATGATAATTTGTTATTTATTTAGAAAGTAACAAATTTGTCCATGTTAGCTCGGATGAGAGTTCCCCTTTAATATGAAATCTCATTCCATGTATACGAATTTTGCGCATGTGCAATTTCAAGATACATCTTCGGAGCTGTAGTTTGGAATCGCATAGTACAGCATGACTTCATACATAACTATTTCTCCTTTTCATCTTCAGCAGGTGAGGATGTGGATGTGCTGAACCGGTGCCTGGCTGCGACAATGGACTGGATGAGCGCTAACAAACTGAGGCTCAATCCAGACAAGACTGAGATGCTGTTAGTGGGTAGTTCCTTTGACCGGATGGAGGGTGTTCAACCTGTTCTGGATGGGGTTGCACTCCCCTTGAAGGAGAAGGTTCGTAGCTTGGGGGTGCTCCTGGAGCCATCTTTGTCACTTGAGGCTCAAGTGGCCTCAGTGGCAAGGAGTGCCTTCTACCAGCTTCGGCTGGTGGCCCAGCTACACCCCTATCTGGACAGGGATAGCCTGGTCTCAGTAATCTACGCTCTGGTGATCTCTAAACTAGACTACTGCAATGCACTCTACGTGGGGCTGCCTTTGAAGACTGTTCGGAAGCTGCAGCTTGTGCAAAATGCGGCAGCCAGGCTTATTGCTGGGACCAGAAGGTCCGAGCACATTACACCAGTTCTGGCCCATTTGCACTGGCTGCCAATATGCTTCTGAGCCGAATTCAAGGTGCTGGTTTTAACCTATAAAGCCCAACACGGCTTAGGACCACAATACCTGACGGAACGTCTCTCCCAACCGCAATCTACCCGGACACTACGCTCAATAACTGGGGCCCTCCTCCGATTGCCACCTCCAAGAGAGGCTCGGTTGGTGGCAATGAGGAGGAGGGCCTTCTCGGTGGTAGCCCCCCAATTATGGAATCAGCTTCCCACTGAGACCCGCCTGGCGCCAACCTTACTATCTTTTCGGCGCCAGGTTAAGACCTCCCTCTATGCCAAGGCATTTAGTTAGGACTTGAAATAGCACGGAGGGGATTGTCACCCATAGGCTCAGTTTTATTGGTTTTTGTACTGTTATTTTAAACTGTGTTTTTAAATTTGGTTTTTTAATTCATAAACTATGTTGTATGTTTTTATTGTTTTTATGCATAAAGTATTGTGAACCGCCCATAGAGCTTCGGCTGTGGGGCGGTATATAAATGAAATAAATAAATAAATAAATAAATAAAACTAGTTATGCCCCTTTCTGATTAGTTGTTTTCACATGTCCTGCCTGCATGATGATATAATGTGATGTTTACTCACCATTGCCAATTGCCTGTATGAAGATGGATGACTCCTCCTTGCAGAGCGAGAGCTGCTGCTGCAGCGATGATGAGAGAAGCAGCTAATGAGACTGCTTCAAGTAAATTTTTCAGTAGTCTAGGTGTTGGGATGACTGAAAATTTAGGGTGCGTGTGAATCTGTGGACTACTTTACTGCACATGCTCCAAAGCTTGCAATCAATTCTGAACTTAATAACGAATTCGTAAGACATCAATCCAGACTTGCTGTAAAGTTGAGCATTATGCATGGACAAGTTGCAGCCAACAGGCTGACTAATTATGAAATTCAGCAGCATCACTACTCAGAAGTAAGCTTCATTGTACCTAATGGATTTATTCCCTTGTAAATGTGTAAAACTGCAGGCCTATTATTTATTACATTTGTACCTTGTCCTTCCTTGTAGAGTAATTTAGCCTTACAACAACTCTATAAAGGCTTAAACTAAGAAAGGCACTCTTGTTTATTTTATTTTATTTATCACCCATTAGCTGAAGCTCTCCGGGTGGCGTACAAGACAAATCTTAAAACTATACCGTAAAATAACGTATGTAATTAATACTATGTACTGATATATTTTGTGATATGAATTTCCCCACTTTTTTTTTTTGCTTTCTTGTTGTTGTGTTGCAAATACAAAGATTTTTTAAAAATACCAGCACTTTGAATTTGGCCCAGAAATGGACTGGCAGCCAGTGCAGATCATAAAGCACTGGCGTAAAATGATCATATTGGCCAGTCCCCATTAACAATCTTGCTGCCCTACTTTGGACAAACTGAAGTTTCTGGACTGTTTTCAAAGGCAGCCCCATGTACAACATAGTGTAGTAATCCAAAGGAGAGGTTACTAGAGTTTGGATGACTGTAGTTAGGCTAGCTCTGTACAAATAGGATCATAGTAGATATATCAGCCTAAGCTGATCAAAGGTGGTCCATGCCACCCAGACCACCTGTGCCTCCAATAAGTTGAATAAATAAGCTTCATAGCTGAGTAGAAACCTGCTGGATCTCAATTTCCTGTATCTGAAATGAACACTCTAGCCATTATATCACATTGGCCCTATTTCCTTGGGTTAAAGGTATCTATATTATGATTTGCTCGTATTTACTCAGAAGTTTCTGAAGGGGGAGAGCATGCACTATATGTCCAACACCCTGGAATGCAAGTGTTTTATGTATTTTATGTTCTCCTTGTGGATGATTAAATATATTTTATTCACAATGGTGTTTAAAACAACAACAACAACAACAACATCTTTTGAGCTCAGAATAAACATGGCAAATGGACACTATAGACTCCAGCAGGAAAATCAACAGTATAGTTGGCTTTATGGGTTTCATAGATTTCATAGATCATAGAGTTGGAAGGAGCCTACAAGGCTATCAAGTCCAACCCCCTGCTCAATGCAGGAAACTAGAGGAGGGGTCTCCCATCCAAGTAATAACCAGGCCTGACCCTGCTTAGCTTTCCACGCTCAGACAAGCTGAGCCAGCATGAGCCACAGGCCTGTATTGTTATGTGAGTCTGGAAAGATAGCAGATGAAATTACTTGAGATAAACTCATTGTAAACAGTTATGCCTCACATTAGAGAATGCCTACTGCTTGAATCAGATCTGACATTAGAGAAATCCATAACTATTGCTACTGAAACTGAGCCAGTTAAGGCAAAGGCAAAACAGTATGGAAACAGTTCACATCATATATCCCAGAACAAACAGGATGAAAAGAAAGGTGGGCAATAAGTTATGAAATCAACCAAAAAGGAACAAAAATGTGAGTGTCACAGAAATAGAACAATCTACTGTTGTTCTCTCGGCTTCCATCAAGTTCAACCCTTTGGATGATTTACCTCAGGAAGGATAGGGATTCAGGAAGCTGATGCAGACATTTTGATCACTTGATGACTGTGAAGATGGGACTTGTAGTAGCTGAGACTTTAGAAGAAACCCTGTTAGATGTCCCTTCCTCCCCCCCCATTGCTGTTTAGCTAACGGATTTTTACTGTAGTCTTTGGAATGTACTGGGAGGCTGTTTGGGAGCACCTGGGAGATAAGGGTGAGCTGCAGAGCTGAGAAGCAAGGTCAGGCGTTAATTGGGGTGAAGTAATGAGAAAGTGTCTACAGCTGAGAAAGGGCGGGGGGCCCTCCTTCAACAGTTAGGAAGACAGGATTGGTGAACGCTGGGCGGGAAATTGGACCCTGGTGACAATAAAGGAGCTAGGGGAAAAGGCTTCAGGGTTCTTCCATTGGGGCGTGGATGCTGGGAAGTTCCATCTGGGCAGGTATGCCACTCTGACAGGGTAGCTAGGAAAAGCTAGGCCTGGTTTGACTTGCTTTGTTCCTGTAGACCCTTGGGGGTTTGTTTTTATGTTCTTTTAGAGTCCCTTTTTATTCCCATTCCCTTTTCCTCACAACAACTATCTCACCCCCTTTTCCCTTACCTTCTTTTAGCCCTTTCTTATAAGGGATTATTTTACTTATATTGGACACTTGGAGACCCTACACTGACTAATTTGTTATTTTTACTTTTTAATAAAGTCTCCAACTTAATCTTGGCGTGTGTTCCTTTTTAAAGGTTGGGGCTGCTACACCAGTTTGGTGTATGGGACCTTGGGAGGTGTGTGCCAGTCCAGGGAACATTGGGACTGTGGCCTGCCCTGCAGGGTTGGTGTAAGGGCAGCCTCCTTCACATGGTGGCAGCGGTGGGATTTTGCAGCCCACCTGAGGAACATTTGTTTGTCAAACCAGGCAAAGGTTTGTTATTTTCCAGATAGGGAAAAGTTGTTAGGGCAGAAATGGAGTCTGCTCTGTTGGATCAGGACCGACCCCTGCTGGGAGCAGAGGCGGCAGACGATCCGCCGGTGTTGGACCGGGAGGACATTTTACCAGTTGAGGCTCCTCGAGTCGCCCCTCCTATTGAAGTGACTGTCGATTGGGAAGGCGCGGAGGGCGAAGAGAGAAGGGTGTCGATCCCATCTCGCTTGGCAGACTGGATGGTGGAACCTAGGGGCCGAGGGGAGATCTCCAGGTCTCGGAGGTGGAGTACGGGAAGTGGCAGTGACCAGGGAGAGGAGGAGGGAGCGACAGCGGTTCCCCTCCGGCGGACCCGGAGGATCCCGAATCTGTCTCGTCCCAGATCTACTTCCAAGGAGAGAGAGAGACGAAACGACCTGTCTCGCCCCAGGCCTACATCCAGAGAAAGAGAATTACAAAAGCAAGTTGACCTTCTGCAGAACCAGTTGGCAAAACACACTGGAACTGTTCGTCCTGAGAAGCCAAACTTCAAGGACCTGCCTCGTTTCCATGAGGGGCAGGATCCGCTGGAATATTTGGGCTTGTTTGAAATTGCCTGCGAAGATGAGCGTATTCCCCGTGGCAGCTGGATGTCGGCCCTTCGATCACGAGCCTCAGGCTGTCTGGCTCAACTGTTGTACAGCGTCCCGCGAGAGGATACGCATAATTATGGACAGTTTAAAGAACTGGTCAGACAAACTTTTTGCCTTTCGGCCGAGAGGTGTCGGCAACGTTTCAGAGAGATTAAGGCTGAGCCCGGGGAGGGTTTTGTCTCCACGGCAACAAGGCTGCGGAGGTCCCTGGATTTATGGCTGGAGACGGCTCAAGCTGTCTCCTTTCGAGATTTGCGAGAGCTGGTGGCCTTAGAACAGTTTTATGCCGTTCTCCCCGAATGAAGGGCAGCGCTGGTGAGTGACCAGCGGCCCACCAACCTCCGGCAAGCGGCGCTGCTTGCGGACCAGATGGGAGTTTATCGGAAGGGGGGAAGCAGCAATCGAACCACCCCAGCCAAGCCGGCGGGAGGCGGCGGGAAGAGTGAAACATCCAATCCAACGAAGTTGGGAGGACCAACTGGAGGAGGAATCGGGCCCAAAGCTACTTCAACCCCGACGACGACCGGATGCTTCTATTGTAAATCGGAAGAGCATATGCGTCGAGACTGCCCCAAATTAAAGGCCAAGTTGCAAAAAGAAACAGCTGCTAAAGTGGGTGCTGTGAGACCGGTGCCTCTCGATGACTCCCCCGGAGAAGCCTCAGATTGGAGTGAGGTCAGCGAGGGAGAGGGAGAAGATCCAGCCCCACGTATCCCGGGAAATGGAGTAGCGGCCCGGCATTCACCGTCATGGAAGAGAAAGGAGCCGGCGATGGCTTTGGTTCAACCGGGACAAGTCAAGTGGAGCCAGCTACAATTTTGTGAGTCTCTTAAAATTAATGGGCAATGGGGACAGGGTTGGAGAGACAGTGGGGCTGCCCTTTCCGCTATTGACCGGAGTCTGGTGAAGCCAGGACAGATGCTAGAGGGACAATTTTTTACCATCACTCCTTATAACTCTCCCCCCATTGCCATGCCTTTGGCTAGAATACCGTTAGAATACAAAAATTGGAAAGGAGAATTGGACTTGTTAGTACATGAAACTGAATTTACTACGTTTCTTATTGGAAATGATCTGGCTTTCTTGGCCAGTCAAGCCCCTGTTTTAGCGGTGACTTGGAGTCAGACAATTAAGAAGAAGCAGGCCTCCCCAGACCCCGCATTCCCTGCCCCGATAATAGAATCTTGCCCCCCGGCTGAGGGAGAGGTGACAGCTACGGACAGACGGGCAGGGGAGGGGGATGGAGACCCAGCAGAGCCAGAATCAGCTAAACAGCAGGGAAAAGATTTATTGCCGGCAGGCGAAGAGGATGTGGCGGAGAGAGAAGAAATCCTTTCAGGGAATCTTCGCTCCACTGCCTTTGTGGAGGCTCAAAACCAAGATCCGTCCTTGCAGGAGTGCAGGGAGGCGGCTGAAAACCAGGTGGCTACTGTGACGCCTCAACATCCTGTTCAGTTTTTTTGGGAAGCGGGAGTCTTATACCGAGAGTTTGCACCGAAAGGAGTTGGACAAAGGTGGAAGGTTTATCGCCAGTTAGTGGTCCCACAAGGGTTCCGAGAACCGGTCTTACAGTTGGCTCATGCTACTGCATGGGGGGGGGGCATTTGGGGAGGAAACGGACTTTGCACAAGGTGTCTAATGAATTTTATTGGCCTTCAGTGGCCGACGCCGTGAAAAACTATTGCCGCTCTTGTGACACCTGCCAAAGAGTGGGGTTCAATAAAGATCACCCTAAAGCCCCTTTACAGCCCCTCCCCCGAATAGAGACTCCCTTTGAAAAAATTGCTGTGGATATATTGGGGCCTTTCCAGACGCCCACCAAGACAGGCAAAAAATTTATTCTCACGGTTGTGGATTTCGCAACTCGCTATGCGGAAGCTGTACCGTTAACATCAATCACTGCCTCTACTTTGGCTAAGACTTTATTAGCTATTTGTGCCCGGCTGGGTATGCCCAAAGTAGTACTTTCAGACCGGGGACCTGGATTTGTGTCGCAACTAATGCAAAAGATGTGGGAACTGGGAGGGGTAGAGCAATGTTTCTCTGTACCCTATCATCATCAGACAAATGGGCTAGTGGAGAGGTTCAATCAGACCCTGGGAAAGATGATTCGAGCCTATCCGAATTCGACAAACCACCCTAAAGACTGGGATCAAGGGCTTCCTATGCTCCTATTTGCGTATCGGGATGCTCCTCAGGAAAGTTTGGGGTTTTCTCCGAATGAGCTAATGTTTGGCCGGGAGCTCAGAGGCCCTCTGACTATGCTTAGAGAAGAGTGGGAGCAAAAGGTGGCTAGTTCCTCTCAGAATGTTATAAGTTTTATGCAAATGCTACAGAATACTCTGAGAGAGGTACAACAAGTGGCGCAAGAGCATTTAGCCCACGCTCAAGGCACGCAGAAGGCGTGGTATGATCAAACTGCCCGAGTCCGAGTGTTTCAGCCCGGAGACCAGGTTCTTGTTCTCAAACCGGTTAAACCCGATAAGTTAACCCTTAAGTGGGAAGGGCCTTTGACTGTGAAAGAGCGGCTGGGGGAAGTCAACTATTTGTTGCAGTATGCAGAGACCTCGCGATTGCCGAAGGTTTTTCATGTCAATATGCTCAAGCGGTATGTGGACCGGAAAGATTTTGTGTTTCCCCTTCAGCCTGGGCCCGAGGAGCTGGCTGGGCCTTTGGATCTGTTGGAGGAGTGTCAGCAGAGAAGAGGGAAAGGGGGAATGCCCTGGCCTTTGACTTTGCCCCTGCGGCAACGCCAGGGATTGCAGCGATCCCTCGGGGGGCTTGTCTCGGATTCACACTGAAGAATAATTAGAAGATGAGGTCTGGCAGGAATTCCCTCCCAGTCTCATCTCCTTAAAAGGGGGGATGTGAAGATGGGACTTGTAGTAGCTGAGACTTTAGAAGAAACCCTGTTAGATGTCCCTTCCTCCCCCCCCATTGCTGTTTAGCTAACGGATTTTTACTGTAGTCTTTGGAATGTACTGGGAGGCTGTTTGGGAGCACCTGGGAGATAAGGGTGACCTGCAGAGCTGAGAAGCAAGGTCAGGCGTTAATTGGGATGAAGTCATGAGAAAGTGTCTACAGCTGAGAAAGGGCGGGGGGCCCTCCTTCGACAGTTAGGAAGACAGGATTGGTGAACGCTGGGCGGGAAATTGGACCCTGGTGACAATAAAGGAGCTAGGGGAAAAGGCTTCAGGGTTCTTCCATTGGGGCGTGGATGCTGGGAAGTTCCATCTGGGCAGGTATGCCACTCTGACAGGGTAGCTAGGAAAAGCTAGGCCTGGTTTGACTTGCTTTGTTCCTGTAGACCCTTGGGGGTTTGTTTTTATGTTCTTTTAGAGTCCCTTTTTATTCCCATTCCCTTTTCCTCACAACAACTACCTCACCCCTTTTTCCCTTACCTTCTTTTAGCCCTTTCTTATAAGGGATTATTTTACTTATATTGGACACTTGGAGACCCTACACTGACTAATTTGTTATTTTTACTTTTTAATAAAGTCTCCAACTTAATCTTGGCGTGTGTTCCTTTTTAAAGGTTGGGGCTGCTATACCAGTTTGCTGTATGGGACCTTGGGAGGTGTGTGCCAGTCCAGGGAACATTGGGACTGTGGCCTGCCCTGCAGGGTTGGTGTAAGGGCAGCCTCCTTCACAATGACTACAACATCAAATGATGACTTATAGGTGAAAGCACCACGTTCCTTTGTTCCCTGCCCCACCCATTATGTATGCGGTCCAGCCACTGCGTCTGCATCTGTCTAGAACGTAAACTGTTCATGTGCCTAGTCCTACTTACTTTCAGACTAGAGGTAACCAGCAAAGGGGGGGGGGAAGGATTTCTAAAGCATAGAGAGATTGCTGAGTTTGTCTAAAATTCACTTCTGGATCAGTCTACTGTGGCGGAGTGACAGGCAGAAGCCCAGGGAGGGGCTAAGCTGAACATTCCAGAGGCTCTGATTGGTTGAGGCCGAGAGCATAGAACCCCAGGGAGTTGACAGTTAGGAGAGTTGGTTGTCAGTTGGGGAAGAGAGTGGGTTGGAGTGGAAGGTTAGTAGAGTAGGCAGGGAAAGGTGGTACTGAAGAGAAGAGTTCAGACAAGAAATCTAGTACTAAGTTGTGAGAAAGCAAACGTGGAGGTGTTAGTATAGAACCCTTCACAGGAGTCTCCACTTAGGGAGCGAAGGACCTTCTGTCTGAGGAAGAAGGTGAGACTAGTGTGCGGGACAGTTAAGTTCCCTAGTCTGATACTGTAACTTTCAAGTAACCAAGCCAAATTGATACAAAGAGCACTGTATAACATCTGCCTGCCTTTAACCTGAATCTAAGCAAATAACAAGTTTGAATTAACTGTTGAAAATCCAAGTTATCTGTTCCTGAGTTGAATATCAGTTTAGAAACTTTGTTAGAACAATAAATCAACCTTTTTATTCAAAGTTCTAATTCTCCAGAGTCTGACTGGTGACAGGAAAGTAAGAAGGGAATTAACGGAGGGGCACCCTGCTTCAAGTAAGCAAATAAAACAAACTGCTTAATAAAGACAAACAAATGTGGGTGAACAGCTACATATAAGACTTAAGATACATAATCGGCTAATGCAACTTTAAAACACAGCTTGAAGTCTGAAGTGACCAATACAAGGGGGCACTTGGTGAGAGCGAAGTACACATTGAGGGTGTGGGCTTTGGAGCGAGGGGTCCCGTCCGCTACATCTACAACTCCTGCAATTCCCAACCAGGGCACCAGGTTGGGGGAAGGCTTGTCTAGGATTCTTACTAGTGGTGTGTGTGTGTGTGTGTGTGTGAATATCCCCTCCACCTTTGTGGGGTCATTTGTCCCACATGAAGGGGTAGTTTTCAGGGAATTTCAGGGGTATTGGATGAATGCTATTAATTTTCAGTTTGGGGGACTTACCATTATTTAAGACCTGGCAGTAGTGGGTTTTCTACCTTTTCTCTTCCCCCCCCCTTTAACATGAACAAAAGCTTTACTGCCACTTCAAGCAGGTATGGAGCTTCAACCTTAGCAGCCCAGCAATGTTTTTATTCGCTGTAGAATTGCCCAATCGGAATGATGCAACATCATGTTGTAGCATTGTTCTCACCATTATTGTTGAGGGGTGGTGGTGGAAGATAACCAATGGTGCAGCCATCTTTTTCCCAAGAATGCCTCTGGGAATTACACCATGTCATTATGGTTGGACAATTCTGTGGCAAATGAAAACACAACTTGTCTGCTCTGTTTACAGATCCACTACCACTTGAAGTGGACTGGCAACATTTTTCTTCTTGTTTAAAAAGAAATAAAGAAAATGTGCTGCCTCATTTTAAATAATGATCCCACCTGAAAAAATGGGGAAATTAGAATTTGCCCAACCATCAAAGATTACTACAATAACCCAGTGCCCAGAAAAGATGAAAAAGCATGCATTAAATAGTTTCACCCACCATGTCCCACTGAGTGCAATATGATTACTCTCAAGCAATTGCCCATGGGTTGGAGCCTTTGACAGACTTTGAGGACTAGGAAGAATTTCTCCTCATGTCAAATGGATTAGTGATTGCTACATGTGTGTGTACAGGTGTTCATGTTCCTTGTGTGGTATGGTTTACACCAGGAGGAGTCATCGACAATTATTTCTTCTGCCTAGACCTGTGGCACACCTGCTTTTTGCGTGTGTTGTACATGTTGTTATGATTGTGCATAGTCATCCATGGGACATTGTGGATAGTCTTGCTTTGCAGTGGAGGGTTAGACTAGATGAACTCTTCCAGTGTTCTAATTCTAAGATATTCACATAATAAACAGCCAACACATGTTTTATTTAGGCCACAATAACCACCCTGTTGTCCAAACTTTAGAAATCCTCAAGTGGTTCCACATTTAGTGAAGGCTGCAATATTTATGAGTATTATTATTACTGAATGTATTAGAATAGCATCTAGAAAATCCAATTAAGACTGAGTCCCATTGTGCTAAAGAATACAAATATGCCACTGTGGGCACTGTAGGAAGAAAAGATGAGCACAAATGCCACGGTTTTATTAATTTAGAGGACTATCCAAGGGACACCCAATTAAGCTTACTAGGGCAAGAACTCAGGTTCACATTAACAGGAAGGTTGTTCTCCGAAATTGAAATTTCCAGGCATGTTTACTTCTCCCACTGTTGCTGAATCGTGGCAGGAATAAGGAGATGCAAGGTAGAAAGGGACTGTTTGGCATAGAGGTAGAGCTGATATATGATTCAATGGAGGACTTATATTGGGCTGCACTCTGACTGACCCACCAAGGCAGATGCTCAAAGATCAAAAGGTTTTTGGCTGCTCTTACTTCAAAGTCAGTCCCCCCACCTAAGATCATTGCTATCTGCAAGCACTCTTAAAGAGCTTGTGTTCACACATAATTGGCTCACTCTGTCACCTAGAAGTAAATCAAGGACAAACCACTGACATTCAAATGGAAAAAAGTGTATACACACAAATACAGAACTTGTAACAAGATTGAAATGACCTGGTGGCAATCTTAAATCTTGAGGCACAAATGCCAATACCCTGTAAAACAATCAGACTGGAAAATGGGGCAAAATATGGGAGGTCAAGAGTACATTTTGGCTCTTTTTGCAAGTTATCAAACAGAAGATACGAGATATCAAATACACATGGGCGGCATAAAAATTTATTAAATAAATAAATAAATAAATAAATCCTTAGAGTCACTATTAACAGTGGACGTTTCCATCCAAATGCTAGCACAACATAATTTATGTTAGTGCTAATGCCAAGTAGGATACTGTTATTTTCATCCTTATGCAAGTGTCAAATCTAAGACTTCTATTCCATTGTTGCAAGCCATTGCACAAGTTATTGCATGTTGTTTCACAAGCCATTCCAAAAGCTGGTACACAATTCATTCGACAAGCTATTTCACATTTCATTATGACTTCATCAGGTTAAATGTTCCTTGTACTAGTTCTGCCAGCATTGGCCAACCACTAGAGGAACAATACCATTTCTTGTACTTTGCCCACTAGCATAATTTTGGATATAAGCCCATATCTATTTATTTATTTATTTAATATATTTATTCACCGCCCATCAGCCAAAAGGCTCCCATGGCAGTTTACAAAACACAACACAAAAATAACAACAAAAATAGTATAAAAACACAAACATATTAAAATATAACATGATAAAAAACAAGCAGCCAAAATAAATTCAATCCAGAGGTACAGTGGCGATAATAAAAGGAATAAAATCAACTATTAAAATATTGGGCAAATAAAAAGGTCTTCAAGTGGCGCCTGAAAAAATAGAGGGTAGGTGCCAGGCGCACCTTGTTGGGAAGCTGATTCCATATAGATGGGGTACCAACAACTGAGAAGGCCCTTCCCCTAGTAGCCACCCTTCTAGCCTCTTTTGGAGGGGGCACTCTGAGAAGGGCATCCGAAGAAGATCTCAGGGTTCGTATGGGACAAGGCGTTTCTTCAGATAACCTGGCCCCAAACCATTTAGGGCTTTAAATGTTCATATAAGCACTTTGAATTGGGCCCGGACTTCAATTGGTGGCCAATGTAAATCATAGTAGACTGGCGTAATATGTTCTTGTTGGCCAGTCCCCGTTAGCAGCCTCGCTGCCTTGTTTTGATTTGAACCAATTGAAGTCTCCGGACCATTTTCAAAGGCAGCCCCACACAGAGCGTGTTACAGTAGTCCAAACAAGAGGTTACCAGAGCATGGATCACTGTTGCTAGGCTCTGCCTGTCCAGATAGGGTCGTAGTTGGTAAATCAGCCTAAGCTGATAAAAGGCGCTCCTTGTCACTGAGTCCACTTGTGACTCCAGCAACAGTTCAGAGTCCAGGAGCACCCCCAAACTATGAACCCTGTCCTTTAGGGGGAGTGCAACCCCGGCTAGGACAGGTTGAGTAACATCCCTCCGGACAGATGATCCACCCACAAACAGCACCTCCGTCTTGTCTCGATTGAGCCTCAATTCATTGGACCTCATCCAGTCCATTACTAGGCCCAGACACGGATTCAAAACAGCCACTGCTTCACCTGGATTTGATGAAAAAGAGAGGTGGAGCTGAATGTCATCCGCATATTGGTGACACTTCAACCTAAACCTCTGGATGACCTCTCCCAGAGGTTTCATGTAGATATTAAAAAGCATGGGGGATAAAATGGAGCCCTGCGGTACTCCATGGCATAATTGCCATGGCACAGAGCAATAATCCCCCAGCACCAGCTTCTGGAATCGGCCGGTCAAGTAGGAGCCAAACCACTGCACAGCAGTGCCTCCAACTCCCAAACCCGCCAGCCTATCCAGAAGGATACCATGGTCAGTGGTATTGAAAGTCGCTGAGAGATCCAGGAGAATCAACAGGGTCACACTCCCCCTGTCTCTCTCCCGGTAAACAGGGCAACCAAGCCAGTTTCTGTTCCAAAGCCAGGCCTGAAGCCCGATTGAAATGGATCTAGATAATCCGTTTCTTCCAAGAGACCTTGGAGCTGCTCGGCCACCATGAGCTCAAACACCTTGCCCAGGAAAGGGATATTTGCAACAGGTCTAGAGTTGTTCAGGTCTTCTGGGTCCAGATTTGGTTTTTTAAAGAGTGCCCTAATCACAGCCTCTTTCAATGCGGCAGCACCCCCTCCTGCAGCCATATTAGCTACAGGTCATGACAGGAGTAGGTATGGGAGAATGAGTGATGTCCGAGCTCCTCAAGGTTCTCCATTTTCTCACCTAATTCTTACTCCCAAACACAAGCATCTTTTTTTTTCCAAACAGGAAAAGTGCACATTTTCAAACATGAAATGTACTTTGTGTGGCCTCTGTTAGGCAATAATGTATCTGAGTAGGCTTGACACCTTGTTTTGTTACTATCAAAGGCCTGTGTAGTAGTTGCTGAGTGACATTCTGAAGAGGGAGAGGGAGACAATTACTTTGAATATTGTTAAACGGGGTCTGTTCATTTTATAGTCCATTTTATAACTAGAGTGTGTAGGGGGTTTTCTTCTCCCAACCACTGCTATCACCTATGGGGAAGCTGCTCTTTCACTGGACAATCCCACCTATGGGGTTTCTTATTTAGAGCAAATGCTTATATTTCTGGGCCTAAGGAATTCCATAAAAAAAAGAGAAACATGAAATCAGGCCAGTGATTGCAACAGGGCTTAATTGTGAAGAACATTCACTGAATTGTTCCCATAGAGTGTGGGAGGAATAAAATATACAAACAGTGGAAGTGACATGCACAAAGATACATATTAGATGATACATCAATGAAATCAAAATAAAAGAGGAAACAAATAATGAGCTGGCTGCATGCAAAAGATATAATTGTGCTTTTTATACACTGAAACAGATCAAACACAATCCCATTTAATTATTCACCATGAAGTATTAGACAACAATAAAGATAACCAAGATTTTATTTCTAAGGTAAAGCTAAATATACTTATTATAATACTGCACTTGTTAATAGGTGAAATTACTATGTAAGTGTGAGTAATGTTTATTTTATGAATCTTCACAAACACAAAAGTCTCTTTTTTCTCACAGATGAATCAGGGATACAGTGTTGAACACTTACATATTTTGTGTGAAGCATAAAAGGCAATGGATAGTTTGAAACTCTATTATGTTAAGAAAACACCCACATAAAGGTATGCCTTAATGATCATATGCTGGAGTCTAGATATCTGGAGGAGTTTTAGATTAGTTATTTTAAATCTTATATGAAAGAATGTTGATCCGAAAATAATGGATTGCTTTTTAAAGCAATCCATTATATACTATTATATAAAACTTAATGTTATTATATAAAACTCCATTATGTAATTGTTTTGTTTAAAAATTGAAAGAAAACTTGAGTTGTCATCTACTAATGCTTAAAGAAGTCATTGCAGATATTATTAGTAGGAATAAGCTAGACTTTCAAACACTAGAAAAAACTCTCCTTTTCTCTCCATCCAAGCACATAAATTGCCTTTCTGGGTTCCATGTTTTTTTGCTCTCATGAATATGGCGATTAAATGCCCAACACAACTGCATAATGTACAACAACAACAGAATAGGACAATACCTCTCCTTCTCCCAACCTCCAAGTGAGTGTTGGGGAAGGGGTCAGCTTTGTGCCTCACCATAGACAGAGTCAGGATGACAACCCAGACTAACAGCTGGACTCGGCTCCTACCCAACTTGAATGCAGTGCAAGATTGGTTACAAGGGGTCCAAGCAGGAATGTTTCCTCTTCATCCCAGATTGATTTTGGAATGGTCTGTTTGTTTCTTGATATTTGTCTACTCTACTGTCTAGTCAAGAGTGAGGTAGTTAAATGTAGGAGCCAGGCCTGTGGGATAGGTTAAACATGCCTGGTCAGAGATGGCAGTGGAGAGAGGGAAAAGGAGAAGGGGAGAGAACAGTAATTGGCACACAGAGGCACCACCAAAGAGGTGCAGGGAGATTCCACTGATCTGCAACTCAAGGTTTCAGCCCCAGGAATAGAACTTATTTGTGGCTTGTTTGCATCACTCATCAAGAGCTCGGGGAACTGGGCGCAGAAAAGTGAGCAAGCTTCCTTCAACACTATTTGAACTATGACTCGGGAGAACTGGAAGCAGCGAGGGAGCTGCTTTTCAGACTCTGAGCTGGGTTCAAGTTTGCCCACAGCTAGGACAAAGGAAGAGAGTGCTGGCAGCTTCTACATGAGCCCAGGAGTTTGCACAAACTGTAGTTCAGTTTTCATTGCAGATCTCCTCCACTATATGTTAATAAGATTGTGGCCCTAGTTTAACCCAATAAGTGAGCCTTGCCACTTATTTCCATTGGCACAATGCACATGCTTATAAATTACAACTGCTGCTGGTGTCCCATACAACCTCTAACCTCAGTGTCAAGATACATGACAGTTGGGCTCCATTGACTATGTGTTTGCAATTAATTAAGACGATAGGAAGCACAGAGCAAAAGTTCCAATGATGATGTTTTCTCCCCCAAGTACAACTTGTGTTCTGGCAGTACTTCATAATTTTCAGAATCTCAGCACTTGCTCCTTCCACTTCTCCAGCACAGTGGGCAATAAACATTCACTGAGTCTTGTTGGAAAAGTGATAGAAAAGATGGTGGCCAGTTCTGAAATAAGCTATTACAAGAATAAAGAGACTGCAAGAATATACAATGGTTCCTGCCATGGTGTGAAAAACACTAGGCCACTCTTGGATGAATGGATATGTGATACATTCACTGGGGACAGTGGATTCAGGTAATATTTCCTATGTATTTTAACAGTACATACAGTAATACCTTGGATTGCAAGTAACTTGGTATGAGAGCGTTTTGCAAGACAAGCAAAAATGTTTTATAAATTTTGACTTGATAAACAAGCAACGTCTTGCAATACAAGCATAGAGATGTAACCGCTTGCCTCGAGCGGGCGTAGCGGGCCGAAATCAGCCCCGCTCACACCCGCCAGAGACTCGCTTTGATATAAGAGAGTTTTGGATTACAAGCATGGTTCCAGAACAAATTATGCTTGCAATCCAAGGTATTACTGTATTCCACTTTAATAAAATTCCAAATTTTGGGCCAAATTCTACTATTAGTGGGAATTGGAACTACCTTAGAAAAAAATGTTGTGAAGGTGAATGCCTCATCAATTTCTTATATTGGATTGTGTAGGCAGAACAGACATCTTTGGCTGCATTACTGTCCCCACTGCTGAATACAAAGAAATGGAGGCAGAACAGGCTGAAGGGTGAAAGCCAATGCATGTGTCTTCACTGATCCCTAAAGAAAGCCCAATGTAGATTTTCATTAATACTTAGTACTTTTCAAATGTCCAATTGATGCTGTGTAAATATCTCATACAAAGACAAACTAGTAGTTTCCAGGGATCGTATGGAAGTTCAAAGTATATTACAGAATATATTTTAGTTACAGCAAACAGAAGGGATGTCTAGAGCAGGCCTCAAATTTACAAAGACAGATCATATGATTATATTTATTTATTTACTTATTTTATTTTTACTTTCCAAAATGAAATGTAGTTGTTACTAAAAACCTGCATGCTCTTGATATTATTTATTTATTATTTATTTATTTAATATATTTCTGTACCATCCATCCATCACCCACTCACTCCTCAGAGCCAGGCATTGTGAAGACTGGAGAAGTGTCCCAGGAGATCTGGAGGAGAGATGCCCCAGAAGATAGCCCATGGAACTGGCAATCACCTCGGATACCTCCCCAGTCTCCACAATGTCAGGCTTTGAGGAAGGACTTCCTCAGAAAGCCAGGCATTTGTTTCTGACCAGCTCTCTGAAGAGTTGCATTGGCCCCTTTCTCCTTATGTCAACATAGCGATCTAGAGAGCCTGCCCACTCTTTGGCTCATTCTGAGCGGGTCCTCAGAGCGAGCCAGCAAGTGGGCAGCTGTGGCGATTGGGAGTGTGTGGGGGATGCCACAGTGGTCGTGGTGGCAGCAGTGATGATTGGAGGGTGGAGTGGCAGTGATTGGGGAGGTGATGCAGCAGCACCTCTTCTCCCACCTCAGGCACTGGGAGAGCTTGCTCCACAGTTGCACCCCACCAGTTGGCCGATCCGATCCACTTGATTGAGTTACTCATACACATGCCTATAAAGTCGCGTGGGATTAACTCATGCTGCTGAAGCAGTTCCAGCACTATGATACCTCAGAAGGGCATCTTAGGATGTGACAGTTCTGTTGCCTCTTCAGACCTGCATTTGGCTAAGGGACATTTCAAACAAGTATAATTTACTAGACTGTTTGTGTACTCACCAACACACACATATGCACAGATACACTGATATTAAGTACTCCCATCATTTTAAGGGAGGGGGATGCCGGTAAACTATTTTCCAAACAATTTCAGTCAGAATAGTTAGAGATTTTTAGTATTCAAGTTACATGATTTTTATTATTCAAGAAAAATGTTATCACTTGGGAAAGAGATTCATTATGGGATTAGCAGACTCTTTGGGCCAGATTTAAATAAGCTTTTACAATACCATATATTATTCTGAGGGTTCTAATGATTTCTAGATAAGCTTATTTGAACAAGCCATATCAGGATTTTCAAAAGTCTCTCAATATTTCATCCTTTTTTTATTGCAGAACCTTGCATTACAAATTTTAGGTCTTTTTTTAACAAACAAGAAGAAAATTGATTTATGAGTCAGACAGAACTACATGTGTTTGTAGGCAGCATTATTAAATTTTGTGCATTTCTCACCCCGTGGATATATGGTATTGTAGGATAAATGTAGGGATGTGATATTATATCTGAACATTAAATTGCGTCAGTCAAGAATTCATGTATAGTCAGTCAAGTTCTGGGTTTTATTAATCCATATGTCCATTCTGAAACCTACTAAGGCAATCTGATTCTATTGCTTTGGCTCTAGCACTGAGATAAGGCAAAATCAGCATTTGAAGTACTAGGATCGGAAGGAGTTACAGTAGCAATCCAATAATTTATCACCTGATCTGTATTAATTTGAATAGGAACTTAGAAAGCCACCATATGGCATGTCAACTACTTGTCCGTTTAAGCCAATATTGCCTACTCCCCTGGCTGCAGATCTCCAGGGTTTCAGGCACAGTTCTTTCACATCACCTGCTACCTAATCTTGTTAACTGAAGACAGGGGTAGGGATGAAATTCATTTTGCTCTCCTTTTAATGCAAACTTATCTAATTTCGCATTTTCAAACCTATACATGATTTGAAATTTGGTCATCCTTCAAAATTTGCGCTTTTCTGAAATTTACAATGGAGTTCTCCAAAGAAGCCTACCAAAATGTGCATAGTTGGGGAAAGTATGCACAAACGTGTATATTCATGAATATAATGTTAAAAAATGCATTACATTCTGGCAAATGGCTTGCAAAAATGTCTATAGCAGGCAAAATTGTATGTGAACATGTGTGTATTTGGAGAAATACACACAAAATTTAGTATGAATTTTCAATGAAAACATCATAATTTTCTATAGAAATATAAGGAAAATTTGTAGTTTTAATTAAAACATTGCTGGGTTTGATTGGGTAAGATGCTAATATCGAGTCACATCATTGACACCAGTGAACATTATGTATACTCTGGAGAGTCCAAACTCTCCATAATCTTTAATTAATTGGGCTTTGTCTGATAGTACTAGGAATGTGATCCTACACAGCATGATTGATTTAAGGATTTGTAGACTCCTTAATAAGAAAAAAAAGAAACAATTCCTTTTGTCTGTTATGCTGGACCAAGAGCATATTTATTCCACACATCCTAAAAGCATGATGCTATGTGTTGCTGCATGTGGCAATAAAATGGTAAGGATGAAGCTCTGTGGCCAGCACATCACAATCTGTGGTGTTGCAATGGTATCAGTAACTGTCCTAGGATGTTATGCTTGGAATTAGGAGTGGAAACACAGCATAACAAAAAGGTGTTTTGTAGAACAGAAATGTCAAATAGAGGACATAAAACAGGGGCAGAACTGAGAACAACTCATCTGCATGCCATCCTTGAAGAATCTGGGCCATCACTGTGTATCATATGTGATATATGTGTGTGTGTGTGTGTGTATACATATACAATACACACACACACACACACACACACAGTATACTGTATATAATTAACCTGTTACAATGAGCTTATAACAGCAAAAAGTAGCAACAGCAGGATAGATCTCCTACATGCCTTGAAAGGAAATCTATAGCTATATCAGAGCAAGACAATTTGTACTTTTGATATCTTTGGAATTATCACACTATTTTGTGTTATTTGGAACATAATCCCATTGGGCTTAGTTAATTACTAGTGGTCTGATGAAAAATTATCCCCAATATTTTTTTTGACCATTCTCATTCAATCTGAACAAAGAAATTCGAAGGAGAAGAAATTTCAGAGAAATTTTCATGGCTTTGGTTCAGGGTTCTTGTGCTTACCTTACTTACGAGGTGGCTGAGGAGTGTGCACGAGTGTCTTGGCTTTCATTGTACAATCATCTCTCTGGCAGCCTGTAGCCTCCTTGGCTTCCCACCCAGGCCAGGGGAAGACATCATGAGTTAATTCCTCCCATAGGCTTTTTCAGATCAGGAAGTACAGGAAGTCTGGGAGCAATGGAAAGATGTGTAATGGAAAGAAAACACACACACACAGCACCCTCGGCCACCTCAAAGTGATTAGCACAAAAAGACCACCCAAATAAATTCCATATAAATTATAAGATGCCCTGAGATTGAGGCAGAAAAATGGAAGACTTTCATGGGAGAAGAACACTTTCAGGAAATTGGAAGTCAGTGCTGGATGTGACACTGCTCTCCTTGACACCCAATTCAGGACTTGCAGGGAAGGAGAGGTATTATCAGCACCAGCATTAGAGACAAGATGTATCCACAATCACCCCTCGGAAGTTTAACATTTGGAAGAATCTGTGGACAGTGCTGAACTCTGAAGAATGACAACTAGAGCTGAGCTCAACTTTTTCAAAATACATTTTTCTCAGAAAAGTCCTAAGATTTTTTTCTTTTCCTACTCCTAGAAATAAAAGGCAGAATTTGCAGAATTTTCTCCAAATGTTCTTCTCCATTATTTTTTGAGGTGGCTGCATTCCTTCCTTCCCATGCCCTGGAATGATGCTACGTATGGGGCATTGTGGAGCATGCAAAACAGGGGCCAGACTGCCAAAACAGTTGATGCTGTTGCCACTTGCAGTGGCAATTAAAAAAAAAAAAATACTTATTCAATTGCTCTAACCTACTATAAGAGATTGTCCCAAAGTCATAACTGATCTGTCAGAAGTAAATATCTTCTGTTCATATTAGTTTCAGCCACCACCCAAATTCTCAGATTCTTAGGTTTTGTTTTGTTTTCTAAAGAGATGACTGACTTGGGGGGGGGAGAAAAAGAGTGATTAGGGGGTTGCATATGAAAAATTACATTGCAGTCCTAAACCTGCTAAATATTCCCAATGTCAAGTATATGCTGCCATTATAATGATATCTCTGTGTAAGTGTGTGCAATAGAGATTACAGAACTGATTTATAGGAAGTGAATAAGTGCTGTGGATAAAGGGCTTTTAACATGAAGTGTGAGGATTTCTTGAAGGACTGAGAATTTTGTAGTGGAAAGAGCATTTAATAACAATGAGTCAACTGATGGTGTTATGCATTATCCATTAATGTATAACTTTTTCTTCATTAGAAAGGTTAATTAGTTGGGAAGTTTAGCACAGGAAACAATTATGCATGAGATAGTGTTAAGTCTCCCCTTTAACGCCTGAATGTCTCTCTGTCTTCACAATCTAGCCTCAGCAAGGTCGAAAGTGACTGCATAATTGGACTTAGCTTAACACTTCACACTGTCCTTATTCAACAAGGCAAATTGGGATGTGAATGGATACCATTTCCTGCAAAGTGTATCAACAGCTAATGGAAAATGGTCAGATATAGTGTTGAATCATTTTTAAGATAACAGTGAGTGAGCCAAGCCATGCCCTGGATGTACTCCAGTGTATCCCAGTGGCAACTCCTCATATATAAACATGGATAAAACAATTAAACTCATCTAATGTTACTCATAATTATGAGTATTCTACTATAATTTCTATGCCTGTATTACTTTATTTCTCATAGAGAGTAATCCTATAGTCCCTGGGTGAGTGCCCCAGGGACCATAGGATATCTCAGAGTCCCCCCTCCTAAAGCTGTAGACACTGCTATGACTTAGGGAGTGGGACTCTGAGATCCACACTGTAAGGGCGCAATCCAATCTGGATGCCCATAACCCTCCAAACTCAGAGGATTACGAGCATCCTATGCAGGGCAGAAGGAGCATGGAGGCGAAGGTCGCCTCCATGCTTCTCCTGCCCTGCAAAACACTTAGACAGCCGATTTCAGTACCTCGGAGCATGAGAGAAGAAGGCTGAGGTGCCACCACGGTACTTCGTATAATGGCAGTGCCTGTCTCCTCCCCTCCCCGCCCCCTGGAAGGCTCACAAAAGCCCTTTTCTGAGGTCGCTTTTGTGACCTCAGAGAAGGAGCTGGTGCGGTCCTTTCTGCACTGGTTGCGAGGGGTGAGGGGAGGCACTCCAAGCTTGGAGTCCCAGCTCTGACATCAGAGTGAGTTTCCAGGGTCAGAGCTGGGACTCTGAATTATCCTATGGCCATCTAGATGCTGTCTAGCAGCAATAGGATTGTGCTGTAAGTCTCTGAATATTACCTGAAATGTACCATTATTCTGAACACAAGTAGCCACTTAGAGCAGAGATGATGGATGTCACCATGGGAGTAGACACAGTCCTCCCATTCCAGGTAACAACCAGGCTTCCTGCAATGAGGTCAACACTTCTACACATAGCAGGCCAAGGATCAGTGGGGAAGGGATGGCAGAGGACTCCAGTGAGCTCACCATGGATATGTGCGTCTGTGTGGATTGTGTATATATGTGCATTATGAAAGTTAACTTTGTGAAAGTTTGAGGGGATGATAGAATATTTTGGAAACAAAAAAATGCACTACTCCTATTCCTCCATATTTGTTTTGCCCACCATCTCTATCAGCAACATGAGACTAAATAATTGAAATATATCATAGTTTCATTTTGATGCAGTTATTTCAGAATGCGTTCGATTAAGTATAAATGGCAATTGGTTAGTAACTGCTCTGACATTTTCTTGCTAATAATTCAGTAACAGACCTGGCATCAGAGATACCATAGCTGGAGTAAAGAAATAAAAACACATTAGTTTCATACTTTGATCTTATTCTATTAATGATTACTTAGTTTTAAAATTGCAATTACATTGCATTTTACAAGATACAATGGAACCCAGCTTCATGACTCACTTTGGGAGCAATCAGTATGGATTCCTTTACAGAAGAATAGAAAACAAAAGAGCAGAAATTTCCCTGGGGCTTATTGCTTTAGTTCCCTCAAGATTCAAATAATTGAAACAGCATTATTTGCTTCACTGCCTTATTGAAGAGTATCTGAAAATTACTTCCCATATTTCCAGTTGTTCTCATGGCCACTACTCTGAATGAGTGAGACACAAAAGATCAGCTTCTGTTTAAGCTGATTCTATCTCTGTGTATGTAGAAGTAATGTCTTTCCCATTGTGGGATGAATGTTGTGGAAGATGCTGCAGGACACAACATATTTCAATTTTCAAAGTATCCAAATGATGGTCCTTCACTTGATACACACATGTACATACACACGCTCAGTCTTGTAGCTTTATTTATAAGGACTAGGGGCTTTCCACTCTAATTTTTTTTTTTTTTTAAATTAGGTACTATTTTATTACTGCTACCCAATGGCTTGGATGTTTCTAAATCCTGTGTGTGTAGGTTATGACTTCACTTTATTAATATGGGCAGCAGCTTCACCCTAAATGATACAGTATTGAATAACAAATTCAATCATACTGAGACCCGGTAAAACAGAGGTGGGCAACATGTGGCCTGTGGGCTGCATATGGTCCACACTGCCTCCTGATGTGCCCCCATTTTTTTTAAAAAAAGAAACAAAATTGAGATCTGTAGTGGCTATGGAGTGCTAAAAGGGTCAAATTGAGCTTGCTACCAAGCTTAATCGAGCCCTTTCAGCAGCAAACTGACATTTCTTATTTTTTATTTTTCCTTCACCTCTCAGTGTGGCCTGTGGAGGGGTTTCCGGGGTGGGGTGGGGTGAAAATGGCCCCCAGACTTCCTGCAGTTGCCCACCCCTGCTGTAAAGAAAACATCTGGCTCTTTAAAATTAATAGCTGAAAAATAAAACAAACCAGGAGGGTTCTTCATTATGAATTGTGAACATTTTCCCTGGAGATACTAGGCTTCTACTTTGTCACAAAATGGAATTCTAAAGGGCTTCCATTGTATATTTTAAAATCACATGGCAATTTTATCATTATGCGAGGACCTATCTCAACTTTAAGGGAAAATTAAACCGCGTAGAGAAATTCAGAGGAATTAATTGACTGTTTTGTTTCATGGCTTATCAGCATCCCTTGAATTGCCCATGGGACTGAATGAGCCCTATAATGCACCCCTCCTCCTCACATCACACCCATCCATGCCCCTGCATCCCTCCATTCTTTGTGATACATGCCTTTTCTTCAATGCTATGCTGCAAATTCCTGGTAATCATATTGAAATCCTGTAAAGAAAACATAGACATCTCACTGAAATCATCAGGACATACTTCTGAATAGTATCCTGTGCATACTTCTGAATATGCACAGGATGCTCTATCAATCAGTGAATTCCCTCTTCTACATAACTGATAATGGTAAAGGAGTTGTGTACTTTGTTTTTCTACAACCTTTTGTTCCTCCCACTTTCAATAATGAGACAATAAAAACAAAAAGAAATTATATTTCCCAGCGTTAGGTCAGAGTGCCACCCACTTGTGGGTCTCAACTCACCAGTTCTGTATGTATTCCATAAACAAAAACCTACAGTTTACATTTTTTTTTAAGGCTATGCAGTTTTCAAGCAAGCACCAAAAAGCAGGAAAATTGTGTGTCACAAGTCTTAATGCCACATCCTCCCCAAAGAGGCAGAAAGCACATGTGAAATGCTGATTCACTCAAAGCAGATACACCATGTGTACAAGATGAAGAATATGATATGGAGTTGTGGAAAACTGATGATAAACAACTTAGGGCCACCTATGTCTCTGGGTTTTTTTTAGAGCAGTCTTCCCCAACCTGGTGCCCGCAAGATGTATTGGACTACAACTCCCATCATTACCAACCACCACCACCCCAAACACCACTTAACATGGCGGAATGCTATGATGCCTATAATTAAGTAACTGCAGAGTAACTATGGTTGCAATATGTGTACCCGAAGCTCATCTTTTTCTTTTCTTTTTTTTTTACTCTACAGTAAGTGCATGTGGCCCCAATTCAGATTGGGACCACCACATACCAGAAGGGAAGTTTCAGCAGTAGGACTTGCACCACTGACTCTGTTGGACTCCTTTCAATCGAAATGGAAAAGGCACCTGCTTAAATAACTATTATTTGTGGGACTTTCTCCCAACATCTTAATAGCACTAGGTTACTCTAAAGCCAAAGCAGCTGTTAAGCAGAGAATCTGGGACATAGAATTACAACAAGAACATTTAAGTTCATTGCCCAAATTTAGTGCGATAGGTAATAAGATTTTTGACCCCTCTTCATATCTGGCCAATTTAACTTTTCCCAAGTTTAGAAAAGCTTTTACTTTGGCCCGATTTAATGTCTTGCCTTCCATGCTTTTGGAGGGGAGATATCAAGGAATATCTTTCCAAGACCCTCTCTGTCCCTGTAATAATGGGGAAGTTGAAACCGTGGGTCACGTTCTTTTATATTGTTCCCTCTATCGGGACATTCACAAAGAACTTATTCTACCTATTTTATGTAAATTCCCGGGTAGATCCAAAGATTATTACATATTGCTGCTACTTTCTGACAAGGTCAGAAAGGTCCCCCTTGGGCAAGGTCCCCCATATTACTGATAAAATGGCCAAATTCTGTGCAGCTGCCATAGCTTGCCGCACTTCCTTGTTAACAGTGATATTTATCCTGCTTATGGTGGGTTTTTTTTATATATATAAAAATCTTGATATAAATTTTATACACTTTGGGATGTATTGTTGATGTAATGGTGTTATGTACGGTACATTATATGTTCTGTTTTGTCTGATACTGTTTTATTATTGGGTGCTGGTTGTTGACCGTAATAAATATATTCATTCATTCAGAAGGGAAGGATTAAGCCTTCCCACCATTTGGTTCCCCAAATCCCCCCCCACATGTGGGGGGTTAAAAAAAGAAATGTCTCCATTGGTGGGAGGGGGAGGTTTAATCCTCCCCTGCCAGTACATGTGGTCCTGATCCAAATCAGGCCCAAATCCAATTTTTCTAGAATAAAGAGAGAGAGAGAGAGAGAGAGAGAGAAGCCGCAGTTACATGCTACACATTTAGTGTAACATGTAGTTTGACTCCAAGAGGACATACCAGAGACTGAACCTGGGAATTTCTGCATGCAAAACATATACATTGCCACTGCGCTACTGGCCCTTTCCCCACTTGGAAACATCTATAGTCACATGGCCATTCATGCATGTAAAGTGATATGCATGTAAAAGGTCTGCGAGACTGCAGCAGCACTTTTCACCTGTTGTTACACTGCAGCAATTCACCCTAAATTCTCAGTGGGTGCTTTTTACATTGGGTGTTACCGCCTTCTTCCTGAAGCTGACTTGCCATAGCTTTATCTTAATAACTGCTTTTCCACTGCTTTTTTTCTTCAGGAGAGTAAATCTAAATCAGGAGGTATTTGAACTCTTGATTTAGATATTTTCAAATAAAAAGGATTTACTCCAAACTGCTGAGGTGGTTAATCCACTTATATTGGGTTTTATAGCTAAGCCTTTGCATTCTGATCTGCCTTTTCTCCTAGGGTGTACTCTTAATAAATAGCTACATGTGCTTTTCAAGTATTCAAATAAAGATTTTTGGATTTTGACTGAAAATATGTAAAACTGTACCTTATCCCATTCACTGGCAAGCTAACCTCGTTGCTGGAATGTAGGACGGAAGAGTTCTGGCTCTTCTCAATCTTCTTCCTTTTGGCCTGCCCAGCTGCAATCCCAGCAGAATCTCCAGTTGATTCATGGCTGGATAAACTATAATGCTATTGGTCATGGCGAAATCTCACAGCCGTGTGACTATAGATGTTTCCAAGTGGGGAAAGGGCCAGTAGCACAGTGGCAATGTATATGTTTTGCATGCAGAAGTTCCCAGGTTGAGTCGCTGGTATGTCCATTTAAAATAGTCAGGTAGCTGGTGATGCAAAAAACCTTTGCCAAATAAATTAGAGAGCTGCTAGGGATGAGTGAGAAATCTGAGAAGGGGGTGAAAATCCGATGGATTTTCTTGACTCGGCCCCACAGATTCTGTCCTGTCAACCCTGTGCTGGCTCCAGCTTGATCTGACGCGAGTTGAGCCAGCATGCGGACCTCTGTTTTTAAAAGTAGGCCACAATTTGTGTAATTTTGTTTTAAAAGCTGGGGAAATCTGTGCAAAATTTTGTGCAAATGGTGGAGTGGGGGCCACAAATCGGAAATGAACTGTCAGAAAATTCAAGGTGGCCAAGGTGGAGTGTGTGCATATGCAGTGCATATGCAGTGAAAGGAGGATGCTTCTATACTTCTCATGTTAAATGCTACAACAAGAACAGCAGCAAGGACAACAAAAATGACTCGAATCTAACGAGTCGACCCCGATTTGTGCAAGTTGCAATCTGTGCCAATTGCGGCTAGAGATATGGCTGCTCTTGGCTCCAAATTGGCACAAATATTTTGAGCAATTTTGCAGAAGCTGATGCTTTCAGCCATCGGGTTGGAAATGTGTCAAAACTACGTCGAGTTCAAACAGAACGAGTTTTCCAGTGTCGCACATCTCTAGCTGCTGCCAGAGTAGATGATATTGGGCTGGGTGGACCAGTGGTCTGACTCAGTGTAAGACAGCCTCATCATATGTCCATGTTCAATGGTATAATGCTCAGGGGATAAAGTAGCTCGCATTGAATCTAGGTTTTGCATCATAACGTTCAGAGGTAAGCCGCCTTGGGTTCCTTGCAGGAAAAAAGGCGGGGTATAAATATAATTAATAATAAATAAATAAATAAATAAATCTTCTTACTAAGAGAATAAAGATCCTGTGATTGAGCCCTGACCAGGCTATAAGAAATCAAGCATATTGTGATTGCTTTGCGACTGTATAATATATGGTGTGTTTGGAATTCTCCTTTTGATCCTACTGCTTTTTCAGAAGCTATGTCCGTGAAGTCTCTGCTGCAGTTCTTCACTAAATCCTTAACAGCCTCTAGCAGTTGTAACTCCTTGGTTTCCTATTCACCAATGTGACAGTGCCCAGAGTTTGTGACCAAACAACTCTTATTTATGTCACAATGGCATGCCTGATTTAGGGAATAACAGTCCAAAACAACAATGGCATACAGTCATGGAAGAAGGATCTTTATGTAGGATCTGCTACTCTATTTTCCTTTCCCTGATCTTTTAAGGGTCATTTCAGAGACTGAGACAGAGACTGAGACCAAGGTAAGGCCACTGCTCCATGCCTGGGGAGCTCTCGCCAGAGGTCACAGTCAAAAGGGTATAAGGATGAAGAAGCTCACAGTCTTCCAGAAATCAAACCTACATTGGGAGAGCCAGATTAGCTGGTGTGACTCAAACTTATTATTATGCTCCAGACTCCTTGTGACTCAGATGACAATTTGAAACAATAGCATTTCACTATTACAGAGATGTTGTAGAGATCACTAAATTAAATATTATGATGTATTGTGAAATGAGAAGAATGGGAGCCATAAACATCCTTAAAACAGACAATATATTAATCTACTACGGCATACCTTAGTTAACAGATCTCAATACAGATTAGAATTCCTTTAGATTTCTTAAACATACCTAGAGAGTAGAATAAACTGATTATGTTGTATATGTAATTGTACTCATTTCAGTAAGATTTATAATAATTGCATTATTTAGTTTTTAATTATTTTTAAACAGATATCAATTATGGATGCTCGAGGGCAGGATAGCTTCTAGAAAAAGTCATAAGGTCTCCCCCCAACCCCCCATTCTCATTTAGTTCCTTGTTAGAAGTACCTATTTCATTTTATTGACTTCTGTTATAATGGAAAGGTGTTTTTTTTTCTTTTAAAAGGACCAGAATCTTTTTTAAAGCAACTTGCCAGTCATACTTGATTGCTTTTTGATGGCTTTACATAATCCGTAAAGTAACAAAGTAGATATTTGGATTTTAGTAAATCATGGCCTGCTTTAAAAATGGAAGTCTGCATGCTGGCTCAACTCGCATCAGATTAAGCTGGCACCAGTTTCAAGGTTCAATCTCTGGTAAATCGTCAGGTCGCTGGTGGTGTGAAAGACCTTTGCTTAGAGAGCAGCTAGGGATGTGTGAGGTTACATAGGGATGTGTTTGGAGCTCAATTGGGGTGGTGGTGGAAGTCCATCAAACTCACTGGGCTCGACTCCCCAAGCTCTGCTCAGCCTACCTGCTTCCCCGGCTCGACTTGCATTCTCACGAGCCAAGCCAGGGAAGCGACTTCCAGGTTCCTGGCACTACATTTTTAATGTAGAAAATGGTGTAAGATACATTAAAAACGGCCATGATTTGTGCAAGTTACGCAAATCATGGCCACTTTTAATGTATCTTAGGCCATTTTCTATGTAAAAAATGTAGTGCTGGGAACCTGGAAGTCTGGCTGGTGCTCGCTTTCGGGTCGGCTTGGCAGGTGCAGCAGCACTTGCTGAGCACCCTGCGAGTTGGGTTCTGGGCAGATCGCCGAGCCCTAGTGAGGAATCCTACAGGGGAGTGAAAATCTGATGGACTTTCTTGACTTGGCCCTACAGATTCTGTCCCGTCAATCCTGTACATTTCCAAGTTTACGATGCCATTTGCACAACAACAAAATGTATTTGAAAAATGCACAAGAAAAAATGTGTACATCTGAAAAATGTACACAAATATGCTTTAATCAATGGGAGAAAAATGCATTCTTTAAAAAATTTGCATGATTGATGCATACATTTTGAAAATTGCACACAAAAATACACACATACATTTCAGGTGAAAGAGTTCCTAAAGCTTGTATTCAGATACAGACACAAGTCAGAGTGAGCTTCAAGGTGGAAATTGGTTAACCTCAATGAGCTTGAGTTTTTCTGATTTGCACATCCCTACGTTAAAACTGTGATAATCTTCTTACACAAGAAATTGAAATTAGCTTGAACATTACTCCATGCGTGCACCCCACTTGAAACTGGTGAGAAGTTTCAAGGCTTCCAATGCTTATCTGGGGTTCAGTTTCCCTTGAAGGAGATCACTGGAGACTTATGATGCTTCTATGATACAAGTTTAGTTTCACATACTGTATATACAGGCTGGGGGTTCCTGTTCCTCATCAGATTTCTAGGCATACCCATAGTGCCACAGGGTGTCCTGTAGAGAGGAAAGACAGCTCTCTGCCTCCTTTTCAAACCCAGTTCCAGCACAGACTGACTTCCTACTACAGAGACCTCACTCACCCCCTCCTCTTGTCTAGTGGGGGAAAGAAAGGAAAGTCATCTCTTCTCGTCATCACCTATGCCTTCTTGGACTATCCCAGCTCTCACTGAAACACATTACTGGAATATACTGGCTATCATTCATCCTTTGTGAGGTCTTATGTGTTGTTGCCTCCAGGCATGTACACTGAGAACTACACTTACAGAAATCTTAGTCAAGAATTAAGGAGTCAGAAGGGATCCTTTGCAATCAGAGGCACTGGGCTGTAAGGAATCCCTACAAGGCCATTCAGACCAACCCCAATCCCATACCACTATGAAATTAGTATGCTGATAGGAAAGTAGAAGAAATATAGATTGGTATGAGATTGTAGAAATAATATCCTCCTCCTCCTCCTCCTCCTTATTCTCATTCCTCTCCTATCGGAGGTTGGACATCATCATGGCTAAAGTCTTTAGATATGGCTGCTCTAAACAATGATATTGTATTGTCCCCAGCCTGCTCTTCAAAGTTTTTCAGCCAAGACATTCTTCCTACACTTCTTTCCCCATTTTTTTTACCTTGTATAATCAGCTGCCTGCAACAGTCTATATCTTTCATTTTTCATTGTATGATCAAAATATTCTAGTTTTCTGCATTTTATGTGTTTTATAATTTCTTGATCTTTATACATTCTCTTTAATATATATTTTTCATCATCATCATCATCATCATCATCATCATCATCATCATCATCTCTATACTGCCCAATAGCTGAAGCTCTCTGGGCAGTTCACAACAGTTCACAAAAACACAGATCACAAATACAGTGAAATATGGCATAATTGTTTTCCAACATACAAAATTTAAAAACAATTTAACAGCTAAAACAATTTCAGTACAAACTAGACCTGCTAAAAACAGCTGATATAAGTGCCCCATCATGCCATTAAATACCCTTAAATACCATTAAATGCCTGGCAGAAGAGGGCAGTCTTATAACCTGGTTCCAAAAAGATGACAGAGTCTGTGCCAGTTAGGCCTCAGTGGGGAGATCATTCTAGAAGAGAAAAAGATGCTAGAAGAGAAAGGAACAGAACAAAAGGGCAAAAGGGGGGGGAGAGAATTTGGTTTGGTCTTTTAGAATAAAACTGTACAACAGACATAAAACAACAGGCATAAAACACATTTTCTAGTATAATTCCAGATGTTATTTATTTTATCTATGTTAAGTAGTGAGGACCTCTTAGTACAATGATCTATGAGTGTTGGTGAAAACCTGTCCCTCCCTCCGACTCTGATTTTCCTGTCTTGCTCTTACTCACCAGTTGCCAGTAAACCAATAAAATTCAGCTGCATCACACCTTCGATGTCGCACTGGGTCTTATAGTGAAAATCTTATACATATCTACTAAGAAGTAAGACTTATTGTGTTCATGGTGGCTGACCTCCAGGAAAGCATGCATACAATTGCAGAGCAAGTCTAAGTGGAATTGGTGGAGTGAAGTCATCAGCAACCTCCCATTTCCAAAGCCCTGCTAGCTTGTGTCAGCCAGCACAGGAGATGTGGGATAGGCATTCCTTGAAAGCATGCCTGGCAGATCTGTGGTATTTTGAATTTCCCCCCATTGAAACTAATGGTGGTAATTCACTACACCATCTCCTGTCCACCCATAGTTACCAAGCCCAATCCTGTGGGCCTTCAGAAGAGAGAAGAATTTTTTGGACCTGGTGGATCCAATCCTCTGCCCAATCCATCTCTGACACTCCTCTGGAATACCATTTGGCTGCCATCAATTTTCTTACCTCCACAGGGCTTTTCACAGATGTTTCAGGGATCGTGAGGGAGGAGGGGCCATGTCATGCCACTGCCCATGGACAAAGCACTATATCTGTTAGTATGTGAGGGGAGCGGGGAGTGTGAGAGAAGTGTGGAATGTTGAGATGTCGGCTGATTGGCTGAGTGAGTGAGAAGGGGTGTGTGTGAAGCCTGTGTTATACAAACAGTGGGCGGTGCTGTTTGGTGGTGAGCTGTGGAAGTGATCTGAGAGACCTGTGGAGGGGAGTCTGAGAGAAGTCTGAAGAGAGAGGGGGAGAGTGGGAGAGTGGGGAGAGAAGTCTGAGTGGAGTTGGGAGCTGGAGTCTTGTCTGAGAGAGAGAGAGAGAGAGAGAGAGAGAGATTTCAACATTTAGAATCCATTAACATTATTTATTTCCCTACCCTTGATTGTAAATAAATAAACTTGTTTCCTTTTTAAAAACTTAAATGGGGTGGTCTAGTTGGTTAGGCTACCCTACCAATAGAGCTTCTCTTTGCCAGGTGTGGGCTTCCCCACCCCAGCCAGCCTTCAGTAGAGGTTAGTGCTCTGCTTACTCTTTGAAAATAAATCAATTGCCAAAGAGTTGTGCCTTTGAAATATCATTGGCTTATCTGTTGATATCACAGCATGTGATGTCATAACAGCTTTAGGGAGCTGCTTCAGGGAGAACATTTTTAATTCTATATTGTAGGGGTGGGAATACTTTTCAGGCTTGAGGGCTGAATTGCCATCAGGGAAACCTCCCAGGGGCCACATGCCAGCAGTGGGTGTGGACCAAACCCAGAATGTGGCATAGACACCCCATTCTTTCACACACCATTCATCCAGGCATGTACAAACCCTTCCCACCATTCACACACAGCTTATCCACACCACAAACTACATCTGCATAATTCACATACCCTTCACACCATTATGCACCCACCCACACAACATTCATACACACACCCCGTTCATTCATACACACGAAAGAAAGAAAGAAAGAAAGAGCATTAATGTCTTAGATATATGCAGATCAGCTAAGGTGGTGGGAATTTCCCTGGCCAGCACTGAGAAAGGGAGCCTCTCTCAGCACTGGGCAGCTGCTAATCAGAGATAATCCCTTTTGACTGGTGAGAGCCTAGGAGAGGGACAGGGCCTGGAAAAATGCTGGTGGGTGAGACTGAGAACCCCTGTGGACCATATCCAGTCTGCAAACTGGAAGTTCTCCATGTCTCCTATATATTTGCAAGGCCCATGGACAACTTTTGGCTAATAGAATGAGGATGGAAGTTAAGACCTGTGAGGTACAGATCAGCTTAATGATCTTAGATCCTTCATCAAAAGGAGAAAGACTTCATTAGCTGCTTATAATGTTGGATAAAAAGTTATCTCTCTTTTCTGCACCTCTGGTTGTAATTGAACATATTGGAAAGTGTATGTGAATATGTGAATCGTCAGTTGTGCAAATATGAGCTAAGAGAGACAAGGCAAAAGTGAATAGTTTCTACTTATTTTGTGCATTGATTTTAAAATCCCTCAAGCCTTCTAGGCCCCTCCCCAAACTTTTGAAGAGGGTATAATAAAATTTAATTAACAACACATAAAACTATTGATACATGTTTTGGGGACAAGTTCAGGGTTCTGATTTTAACACTCTAGTGATTTTAAATAAGCAATCAGTATTAATATTGTAGTAGCTATTTTCATGTACCTGCCACATTTGTCACTGCTATGTGTGTGATGTCTTCCTCCTCCATGTGTGTGTCTACCTGGATTTCACAAGGGATATCAAATTGTCTCAAACACTGAATTGCCTGATTCCAGGCAATTCATAGTAGTGTGGGACCATAAGAACATAGGAGAAGCTCTGCTGTATCAGACCAGGCATTCTACCAGCATCCTGTTTCTAACAGGGGGCAGCCCAATAGCTTCAGGAACCTCACAAGTAGGTCATGAGAACAATAACCCATCCCCACCCTTTGCCCCTAAGTAATGGTACGCAGAAACATACTGCCTCTAAACCTGGAGATTACATCTAGTATTGTTGGATACACATATACAAACACACACATTTAGCTCCTCCATCTACAATAATTTTCCTCTCTATTTCAATGGAAGGATGAGATCCTCACACATACTTCCTTGTGAATATGGACTGGGCTCTTCTTCATCAATTGAAATGAATGAGGAAACCCATGGATGCAAGTCAGTTGAGCACCCTTGAGTGCACCAAGAACTCTGGTTGTCTACAGAGGAACTGGGTAATTTAAAGAGTCTACTACATACATTTGGATCACTGTCCAACATGTGTATGCTATGTCTCACAGATTTGGTTTGCTTCTTTTCTTATAACCCCCAATCCAAAAATGAGCCAGAACACCTCATATCATCCAGTTCCAAAAGTGTCATCTTAGCAAAAAAAATCACTTTGCTGTGAGAGTAAAATAGTCATAGTCCATTCCTGCTTGACAAATCAGTATGTAGGAAAGCGACAATATTCATGTTACTGCAGTGTAGTGGTATGAACAGAAAGTTATCCACTCAGTCCAGCTCATTTATTTTAAAATGCTGTTTCCCAAACTATCATTTGCTTCTTACTTGTTACTGTCTATGTGCTCCAACAAATGCCTCAAAGCATTCAGTTTTGCTTCTATGACACTTACCAGATGGCTTTCTCAAAGAAGCAGTTACCAGCCTAGACACATTAATGGCTATCAAGCAATAGGCACGTTCAGCTATCAGAAGTTGAGACCCATTAGTTCGACCATATTACAATGACTTGAAACTCTCGACTAAAGTTTAGCAACATTGCCTTCTTATCGGTTTCTTCTGCCACTCCTAACTCTTAATGCTACTTATTAGAAAGTTCCAGCTCTGCATCTACACATAAAACAGACAAATGCTTCCCCAGTGCCTTGTTTTGTCATAGGTAAAACCAGTGTATTGTTAAGAAGCATTCAAAGAGAAAATGAATAGGTAGCATTGCACCCTATAAAATATGTAGATCTCTATAAATTCAACATTTAAGGCCAAAAATGTGCAGCCTTGAGAAAGTGCATTATATAATGCCTTGGGATACATTCAAATCTTCCAAGAACAAAATATAGTCATACAGCATGATATTGGCACATCATTAAGGAGACCTTACACTAGTACTTAGTGTCCTTTTGCACTTTGGTTGTGCATGGACCACATCTCTTGTTAAGAACGAAGGACATTATTTTCTCAGCAGTAGTAAAACCCACATGTCCAATAATAAGTCTATAAAATTGATTCAGAATCCTCATTGCAGCTATTTATTTCCTTAAATTTGTATCCCTGCTCTACTGGGAGAGATAGGAGAATGTTTTAACACTATAAACAAAACTTGCACAAAGCCACTTGAAAATCATATTGAAGCATTAAAAAACAAAAACAGAAACAAATTTCAATCCCCCATATTCTGGTTAAATCTGGGCATTAAAACCAACTCAAAACACTCATAAAACGCTTTAGGGAGATGCTTTGGTTAGGCTTTATGAGGAAAAATTACTGTGAGGCCTCTCTGTTTACCTTTGTTGTTCTTCTTCGTGGTCTCTGTGCATCACACATATGGGCTCTGCGCCTGCGCTGAGCTTCCTTCGGAAATTCTTTAGCTGAGGCGAACTGGGCGGGAGCCCCTCCCCCATCGTGCCTGCTCCTCAGCACGGCTCCCGCCCATTCCCTCAGTTCCTCTTCGACCGCCTATTGCTATAGTCTTTCTTCGAGGTTCTCCATTCTTCTTCGGCTGAGTATAGAAAAAATAGTATTTTTTCCTCTACTTTTTCCTCACAACTTTACTCCTTTCTCCTCCACTCTTTGTCCTATAAAAAAAAAAAAAAAAAAAAAATTATCCTCGTTGTTCTATTGTCCTATACCTTTTCTTCGGCCTAATCTCCTTTCAAAGCTTTTCCTCTTCTTTAGAATGGCTCTTAAAGCCCCCTTTAGGAAGTGCTCTGGCTGTAAGGCTAAATTGCCTCCGGCTGATGGGCATTCTCTATGCCTTATTTGCTTGGGCCAAGAGCATATTGAAGAAAAATGCAAACATTGCCAGGCCTTTACGAAGCCTACGAGGAAACAGAGGGCCTTAAAGCTAAAGACCTCTCTCTGGCAGCAGACACTATCTGCAGCAGGCCCCTCTATGCCTCGGGCAACCACATCTAAGGTGGCTACGCCTCAGTCTGAAGCCCAAGGAGAAACCACCTCCCAGCAAAAGAGCAAGAAAGCTAAAAAACGCTCTAGGGAGGAAGGGAAGGAAAGAGATGTCGCCAAGGCAAAAAGCCCAAAACATGGCCGACCTCTCTCAAAGCCTGCAACTCCCGCCCATTCGACAGGGAGCCGCGCGGTGTCGGCATCACCGGAGAGGATCGAGAGACCAGCTTCGAGCTCGTCTCACCGATCAAAATTGCCATCGACAGGCAAGGGACAGACCTCTGCACCTCCCTCTCCCCAGAAATCCAAGGGATCTTCGGTGCATGTCGTGTCTATTTCGGACGGGGAGATATTAGAATCCCCAACGCCGGTCCCAACAGTCTCTCCGAGAACAGAGAGCGCACGCCCGCCACGGCGTTCCGTCTCGTCGACACCTCCTCGACACCGAAGCGGGAGGTCCCTCTCGAGATCGATGTCTTCGTCTTCGCGCTCCTCTTCGCATCGATATGCGCGTACTTATCGAAGGGACGATGTACGCCGCCAGCAGCGCCACACTCCTCCTCGGGACCGAAGGGAGAGAGAAAGCGCCGACATCGATGCAGGAAGGGACCGACGCGATCGATCTCGATCTCGATCTCGACAACACCGTAGCTCTCCCGATGTCGTCCGCCGTCGTCGAGATCGAAGCAGCTCTTTCGATGACGACCACAGCTCTCGATCTCGATACCGTCGATCCCATGATCGGTCCCGACGTCGCCGCAGCCCTCTCGAGATCGAACGCCGCCATCGCCGCAGGGAGAGTTCCGTCGACATCGATCGTCGGTCTCGGTCTCGTCGCCGATCTACCGACACCGAGCGCTCGCCTCGACACCGAAGCCCGCTCGATGTCGAACGTCGCGATCGACGCCGTACAAGTCCAGCCCCAGCAAAAAACCCAGGAAAATCAGTGGCAAAGACAAAGCACTTAAGTGCCACTGCTAAAACAAAAGCACCACCAGCGGAATCCTCTTCAGACATGCCTTATTCAGAAAGTGATTCTGAGTTGTCAGGCCTGCCCGATACCTCTCCTGATCTGCAAGTAGAAGCCCAAACGTCCACTTCCCCAACAGAGGACTTGGGTACTTTCTCTGATCACATTATGAGGATGACCGCGGCACTGGGGATCGAGACACAAACTGAAGAGCCAGAGATGGAAGACCCAGTATACAGTTTCATCCTGGCCACACAGACATCTCCCACGCTGGTCCCATATTTGCCCTACTTATTAAAAACTGTGAAGAACACGTGGAAGACCCCAACGGCAATTCCACCAGTGGGCAAGAGACTGGAGTCGCTCTACAAGGTGCAACCGGAAGGGGTAAAATTCCTATTTTCGCACCCAGCACCAAATTCCATCATTGTGGAATCAGCCCAGTCTTCGTCCTCTAAGCAACACTCTACCCCTACAGACCAGGAGGGGAAGAAGTTGGATACCTGTGGCAGGCGTATTTACGCGTCCGGTTCCCTGGGGTTAAAGGTTAGCAACTACCAGGCGATCATGGCGCGCTACCAGCACTTCTTAATAGAGAAGTTGGGAAACATTTGTGACGACCTGCCAACAGAGAGGAGGGACCTAGCACGGACGCTACAAGCGGAGGCTATGAGCATCTCGACGATGCAAATGAACAACGCGAGGCATCAGACAGACTGCCATGCAAGGTCCCTCATTGGTGCCGTCGCCTTGAGACGCCATGCATGGCTCCGGTCAACAGCGCTAAATAATGATGTCAAGGCCAGAATAGAGAACCTCTCATTTGATGGTGAGGGTCTCTTTAATGAGAAAACGGACGACTCATTAGATACCGCTCAAAAGGCCAAAGTATCTGCACAAAAGATGGGTCTTGGGAACCTACCGCGGCAAAAACAATTCAAACCGCGGCAGTGGACCAGGTTCTCTGCTCCTTCAACTCCTTTCCGACCAAGGTACCACCAAAGAGGACAAGACACACGTTCTCAGGACAGACAGACTGCTGGAGCAAGGAGACCTTTCCAACACACGAGGTACCAGGGTACTAGGAGGACTGGGGCAGCAGGCAAACGTCGCCTTTGACTCCTCCGCCATACCCAAAAAGGAATATCAACTGGACTTGACAAACAAACTGGCTATGACAAATATACTGGACGTGACAAAACCACCAAATTTGGCAAACCCAAAGGACATGACATTAGAGCCAAAGCAAATAGTGTCCTACACAGACAGACTTGCCGCATACCTCCCGTCGTGGCACACCATCACGACGGACCGCTGGGTCCTCAAAATCATCCAGCACGGGTACCAGATCGAGTTCGACGTCCTCCCCCCTTTCCTCGGCATCAGTACCACACAGCCCACTCCACCATTGTTGGAGGAGGTGGACGCTCTGTTGCAGAAGGGCGCCATCCAGCCTGTCCACCCACGTCGCCTCCAGGAGGGGCTCTATTCTCGGTACTTCACAGTGTCGAAGAAGGGAGGAGGACTTCGACCGATCCTAGACCTCCGACTTGTCAACTTCTTCATAACAACAAAGAAGTTCAGAATGGTCACCATCCAGTCGATACTGCCTCTACTTCGCAAGATGGATTGGTTCGCGTTGATAGATTTGCAAGATGCATACTTTCACATCGCCATTCATCAAGACAGTCGGAGGTACCTGCGGTTCAAAATAGGAGACGAGGCGTACCAATTTGTGGTTCTTCCCTTCGGCCTCTCCACCGCTCCAAGGGTGTTCACAAAGTGCATGGCGGCAGTCTGTGCGAATCTACATGCCAGGGGGATTCGGATCTTCCCGTATCTCGACGATTGGCTGGTCGTGGACTCGTCAAGACTTCGCCTCAAGTCAGCTCTTCGCACAACACTGAACCTGCTCGAAGAACTAGGCTTGTGTCTCAACGCCAAAAAATCAATACTAACTCCTACCAAAACAATTCAGTTTATAGGAGCGCTACTGGACTCTGTTCACGAGCGAGCGTACTTACCCCTAGACAGAGTGGAGAAGGTACTCTCCATTGCCAAATCAGTATATCGCGCCACAACCAGCTCAGCAAGGACGATCCAACGCCTTCTTGGGCACATGGCATCAACAGTGCAGGTTGTGTGTTATGCGCGTCTACACATGAGGACTGTCCAAAACTGGTTTATCCGTACATACAATCCTCAAAGACAGTGTCCTTCGGTTCGCCTCTCCATTCCAAGGAGCATCAAGGCGACACTCCTATGGTGGTCAGACAGAAGAAATCTTGTACAAGGTGTACCATTTCATCCGTTGAAACCAACAAAGATTCTGACAACGGATGCCTCCCTCCTGGGCTGGGGAGCGCACTGTACAGGACACACAGCTCAGGGCACTTGGAATCCTATAGAGCGCAAAATGCATATCAACATGCTAGAACTGTTAGCAGTGTGGAAGGCCATGAAGGCACTGGAGTCACACCTGCACAATCAACACATCCAGGTAGTGACAGACAACACGACCGTCGTTGCCTACCTCAACAAACAAGGGGGAACGCGGTCGTTGAGATTGTCGAGGCTGACCCTCAGAATTTACAATTGGACAATTCGAAGATCCATCTCCCTCGTGGCGATTCACATCGCGGGCAAAGACAACACATTGGCAGACACACTCAGCAGAGTGTCATTGCAATCCCACGAGTGGCAGCTGGATCCAGAGATACGCCATTGGATCTTCTCAATCTGGGGTCATCCACAAGTAGACCTTTTTGCCACCTCGGAGAACACTGCATGCCGCCTTTTCTGCAGCAGAGCAGCGTCGGATCCAGACTCCATTACAGACGCCTTTATGATGCAGTGGTCGGGGCGTCTATTCTACATCTTCCCACCTCTCCCTCTGTTGACACGGGTCGTCTCGAGAGTCTGGACCGACAGGACGGACTGCATCTTGATAGCGCCGTGGTGGCCCAGGCAGCCGTGGTTCCCTCAACTTCTGCACCTCTCCAGAGGGGAATACCGGTCGCTTCCAATCATCCCAACGCTGCTAACGCAAGCACAAGGCAAGATTCAGCACCCGGACCTAAAGAGCCTCTCCCTCATGGCATGGAGGATTCGACACTGATGGTACAAAACATGCCGATAGCCATCCGTAGTATCTTGCAAGCTGCCCGCAAGCCATCTACAAGGGCGTCTTATGCTAGAAAGTGGATAGGTTTTACGAACTTTGTGACCCAGTTGGGGCAGGACCCAAAAACTTGCCCAATTCAAACAATTTTAGAGTACTTGCACACACTGATGCTGAGAGGCTTAAAATTATCGTCAATAAGAGTGTATCTGGCAGCAATTTCAACCAATAGACCTTATACCACCACAGGAACAGTCTTCACTCACCCGTTAATAAAACAGTTCCTGAAAGGCCTGCGAAACATCATCCCTCCAGTCAAAAACTTGATACCGGGCTGGGACTTACCACTAGTGTTGCGTGCTCTCCAGCAGAAGCCATTTGAACCGCTTGCCACCATAGACCACCGCTTGCTGACATGGAAAACAGCTTTCCTGGTCGCCATCACGTCAGCAAGAAGGTCAAGTGAACTCTGTGCACTAAGAGAAGACTCTCCCTATATGGTCTTCCATAAAGACAAAGTAATTGTCAGGCCTGATTCTTCTTTTGTCCCAAAAGTGGTGTCTGAATTCCATACCAACCAAGACATAGTCCTTCCAGCATACTTCCCAAACCCAACTACCGACTTGGAGAGGAAGATGCATGCACTAGATGTGCGACGTGCCCTGGCTTTTTACAAAGATCGAACTGCCACGTTCAGGCAAACATCGCAGCTATTCGTCTGTTATGGCGGCAAATCAAAAGGTCAGCCTGTGTCCAGACAAAGATTTTCAAAATGGATTGTAGAAACAATTACTCTCGCATACCAGATAGCGCACAAAGAGTTGCCTGGTTCAGTGAGAGCACACTCAACCCGAGCGCAGTCTACGTCCGTGGCGTTTGGAAAAGGCATCCCTCTACCAGAGCTATGTAGAGCAGCCACCTGGTCCACGCCATCGACATTCATAAGACATTATAGACTTGACCTTCGAGCTCGGGAAGCAAACGCCTTTGGCCGGGCAGTCCTCTCATCGGTGTTGCAGTGATGTGGGCCGCCGTCCCGCCACCGGTAAGTCAGCTTGTTACTCTGCCCATATGTGTGATGCACAGAGACCACGAAGAAGAAGGACAGGTTGCTTACCTGTAACTGTAGTTCTTCGAGTGGTCATCTGTGCAGTCACACAACCCACCCATCCGTCCCCGCTCGGCGTCATTATCGATTTCGATGGACCTGCCAGTGGAGACTGGGTGCGTCGCTCCAGTTCATTATGTTATGAATATGTTATTTAGTGTAATCCCACGACAAACAGGGGTTACACCAACGTGTATCTCTCGGTTCATGGGGCCGCAATAGGCGGTCTCAGGGAACTGAGGGAATGGGCGGGAGCCGTGCTGAGGAGCAGGCACGATGGGGGAGGGGCTCCCGCCCAGTTCGCCTCAGCTAAAGAATTTCCGAAGGAAGCTCAGCGCAGGCGCAGAGCCCATATGTGTGACTGCACAGATGACCACTCGAAGAACTACAGTTACAGGTAAGCAACCTGTCCTTACTAACCTAGCATACAGATCACACAATCAGGAAGGTGGTGGTTTTGGTCCAGCATTAATCCTTAGGTCTTTGTCAGCATTAATCTTCTGCCTTCTGGGCTGATATGTGGCTCATAGGATCTATGTAATGGTTAAGAAATGTTTGGCCATGGTCTGTCTTCCCAAATAAGCCTCTTGCACAAAGCAGCTGTGACACTTTTGGAAAAAAGAGTGACAGCACAAGACTTACATCTATGGCTATTTCTGCACCACTTCTCAGGTTACAGTCAGATCCAAGCTCTTCTAGAGCAAATGGTACATGGCATCCTTGTGTTGGTACCAACCTGCAAACCCAACCAAGCTTAATCAACTGTTCTCAGCATAGTGAATTAGGATACAATCCTATGCATGTTTAGACAGAAAAAAGTCCTATAACTCTCAGAATGGTGGGAGCTATAGGAGGTTTTTTCTGTCCGAACACAGATAGGATTGTGCCTTTATATGACTGGGCAGTTCATTCATAAAGTTTTCCCTTGGCCTCTTTGATGTAGCTTCATGCACTGTATAAGACCTAGCTACAGTCAAGTGCCATGTGCCTAGCTCTAGTGAATAAATTTCTTGAGATCTTTTGCAAGTTTCCCATAAGAGACACCAAGATAATTACCTGCATAATATTAGAGAGTTTTTTATATACAGATCCATCAGCTCCACATTTTATGAATACTGTAAAGCTTTCTCTGTGCAAGGTACATTCTTGCCATCCAAAATGAACTAATTTCCACCACCACCACCCCTTACAAGATGCACTTCTTATATAAACAGAATTTCATTGATTTTCAGACAAATGAATCATTTAAATTGAATATTCTCTTTAAGTTTAAATTTTATATATTTCAAATGCTTTATCCAGCCCTCCCCACCACCACCACCAAATGCAGTAACCTTTCCTGATCTTTCATTCACTGGGTAGGTTAAACATCTAAATAAAAGAAAGTACTGGTGTATGTCCCTCTTACTTTGATTCTTTATCTGAAATTATTTTTAAATTTGTCCTTCATGACTACCGCTTGTCATCTGTCCATCACTGACTTAATGCTTTTACTCCTCAGTTCTTATTTTTCATAGTTTACCTGTATGCCATAGGCACTGGTGTGCAGTGTGGTGAGAAAGAGGTCTGCCTCTACTGAACTGGGATATATAATAAATATGAAGTGGAACATTTACATATTCATGATTTTACATTTTGGAAACAGCTAAATATAGGAAGCACATTCAATTAAAATTCATAGCTACCTGAAGTTAAGAGGTGTAACCAGTCCTCTCCTCCTTACATATGGCAAAAGGGTTTTCCAGATTATAACCTGTTGGGAAAACCTCCCATTGACTTAATTGGACCTATTTTCTCTTCTTCTAAATCACCATTACAAAACCTATTCTGACAACTACTGCCAATGCTGGCTCAGTCATGTAGAGTCTACCAAATATCTTCTGGTTGGTTGAAATATGATCAACTACTGGACAGTCTGTAAAGTAAACTTTTATTCAAGCGACTGAGTTAAACTTTTAATTAAACTAAATGAAACTTCTTTCTAGGACTAATATGAAATTGCTGATCTTCTAACAAAAATATGTAACATGTCCCTAAGATCAGCCTCTGTACCAGAGGACTGGAGAATGGTCAATGTAACACCAATAAGAAAAGATCCAGGGGGGATCTGGGAAATTACAGGCTGGTTAGCTTAATGTCTGTTCCGGGTAAATTAGTTGAAAGCCTTAAAATCAGTAAGCATTTAGCTGTGGGCAGGGAGAATTTTGTGCATGGGGTGGGGAGGAGAGTGAGACCACTAAGAGGTGATCTCACCCTCCAGTGAGGCTCAAGGAGGATGGGGCGTCAGGGTCAATATTAGACCCAGCCGCCCCACCCTTGGCCTCTTTCTTCTTGTGGCTCCGTCCCTCCCTCCCTGTTTGCAGTGTAGGCTCCACTGGTCGCCCATGCGGGGGCTGAGTAGAAATTTTGGCTCATTGCCCCTTAAGCCAGTGGAGGGAATGTGCACGTTTCTCCTACTCTACACTGTGATCCAGGGTTGGGATTTTTTAATTTTGGGTTTAATTTTCAATTGCCTTAATTCAATTTGGTCACATTTGGCAGGTAAGTGCGGGAATAGGCAGAGAGCCTGTAGGGTTGGGTGAGCATCCGATGGCACCTTTTAGGTGACTGACGAGACCCGAGGCTCCCTGCACTGGGTTTTGCAGCTCAGTTGTGGGAGATAAGGATCGCCTTTGAGGCTGACTCACCTCACCCACATCGGAGTTTCATGGCCACATGAGGTGGTGGTGACAGTGGGAAAGCCTCCCAGCACCACAGTAGTGTAAAACTGGGGGATGGTGAGTTGCAGCGCCACCCCTTGGGGTTGGATGTATTCGCCCGGGAACACCTCCGCTGGTCAATGGGCGGTTTAGTTACTTAGCACCTGCACTTCTTCCCTTCGCAGATCTTTGATTATTCAATTAATGTGGCCCTAATTTTACACCATATTTTTGGTCTCGACTCTTTATCTCCTCCTTTACACGCGCAAATAGAAGGGCGAGCCCTGCTGATAAAGAATCAACATGGCTTCTGCAAAGGTAAGTCCTGTCTCACTAACCCTTGGGCAAGACACTCTCAGTGCAGCCTCTCCCTCAGCAAGTCTGCCTTCTCACTGTCGTTGTCACCATCTGCTACTGCTCCTCATCCTCTTCCTCATCATTGCTACCATGTGCTTGCTTGACAGGCATGGAGCCAGTGAGCAAGCAGGCAGTGGCATCTGCTGCTCCTCCTCCTCACCACCACTGTTGTCTGGGCCAGAGCAATGGGCAGGTGAACAAGCAGGGGGCAACTCCAGGGGGCTCTTGACAATGGGCCACTGCTGGGGTGTGGGCCTTCAGAAGGTGCCCAACCATGCCAGCCCTGCAGTGGGGGACTAGATCTCTCCTTTAGCCTTCAGTTAGTATTGGGGGGGGGGACACAGTACAAAATAACATTTGTTATTTGATTTTGATCTTGGATATGATAGGCTTTCAGAATTGGCCAGCAATCAAAAGCAGAAGCTCCATTTGGGTATTTAGTTCCGCCACATGTTTAGAATCAGGTCAGGGAGAGTAGGGTCCCTCCCCTCCACACACCCACCCACCCACACACACACACACATTTCTCTGTTGCCTGGGACTATATACTACCACTCACTATATTTCTCCCTGCAATCATGTATTCAGTAACAATGTACGCATGGAGAAGGCTAATATAAATGGGGGATGAAGGGATGTTCAAAACACTTCATCAGTAATCACAGATATGGCAGCCAGCTCTTTACATATACCATTCAGTTCTCGTATACAAAGGTATAGGGAAAACTCAGCTGGGTGCCCCAGATGTTAGGCACATTTTAGCTTCACTTACTTCTATCAGGCCTAAGTACATATTACTGCTTACTAACTTCCAGAGAGGTAAACCTCTTAGTATGTGGCAGGGGGGAAAAATAACAATGAAGCTTGTGGCACCTTAAAGATGGACAAATATACATTTTCCATGATGAAATTGGCATTTGCCCATTCTACAAGATTCTCTGTGTTTACTGAGTTGTGGTTTTGCTGTGGGTTTTCTTTGGTAGGGTTTAAAATAATCTTAAGAACAATCAACCTTTAAAAAAAGTATATGATCTTTAGTATAGTCATCCATATTATACAGAAGAAAATGTCCTGCACAGTCTATTTTAATTTGATATGATTTGAGATTGCAGTGATAGTGAAGCTCTTTATTATGCCCTCATTTAATATAAAGAGGCAATGTGGAGTAGTGGTTAGATTGCAGGACTAGGAGTAGGACTGAGGAAACCTGGATTCAAATCCCTGCTCAACCATAACACTCACTGGATTACCTTGGGCCAGTCATTCTCTCTGAGCCTAACCTACCTCAGAAGGTTCTTAGGGTCAAACAACATACTACGTTAATCGTGTAGCTAGCATGTAGCTGAGCATATTCTTTTTTGGAGCGGGGAAGGAGGGATTTGTTTTTACTTGAAAGTAAGTGCATGTGGCCCTGATTAAGACTGGGACCAGTGCACACCAGGAGAGGAGGATTAAACTTTCCTCCCACCCTGCCCTCTGCAGGGATTAAAGAAAAAGAAAGTCTCCAATGGAGTCAAAGGAGGCTCTCCCCCCCCACCGTTTTGAAATCTCCCTGCAGTGGGTAGAGTGGAATTTCAGGAAGCAAATAGGTTGGGAGGAAGGCTTGATCCTCCCCTCTCAGTGTGTGGTGGTCCTGATGTGGATTGAGGCCATGCATAATCACTCTCAAGTGTTTTTTTTTTCCCCAAAGGCTCAGCTCCATGCTAAGCAATTAACATCACATGTAATTTGGTCTTTAGCCATCTTGATAGCACGTGAGCTGAAGGGGTGGGTGTGTGTGTTAAAAATTGCTTACATAAATACATTTATGTTCTGTTCATTTCTTCTTCCTGTAGGCAGGGCTAAACAGTTATTAGTGCTACATCATGATAGTTCCAAGTCGCTTTATATTTTTGGCTCAGAATTCATACCTTTTGAAAATGTTCTCCTGACACCTGCAAAAGAAAACTATAAAGCTGGCATGTAGGATGCGGAAAGAGACTTGAATTTGGGCTATTTAATTTAGCTGGCCAAAAAAAACCCTGGAATTAATTCAAGAGTTTCGATCTGCTTATTAGGCAGCAGCTCTGCTTAAAGATCATGGGGGGGGGGGGATACACACTTTCAGCAATACTCATTTGCAGTTACTGCTATTCTCAGGCAAGGGGTTTGAATGGGTGTCATCAACATCAAGATATGGAGAGGGAACACAAAGGCTTCCCAGGATGAACAAGTTAGCAAGAGGGGAAAGGAATCCCGGTAGGAGGAAGGTCTAAGTTAAAACAATAACATGAATGTACAAATTGATGCAGGATCCTTATTCCTCATTTTTTTTCATGGTAAGCATTTAACGTAAAAGTTTATACATGTGGCGAGATCTGATAGTTCTTCTTCGTGGTCTCTGTGCATCACACACATATGGGTTCTCGGCGCCTGCGCTGAGATCGTTCGGGAAACTTCTAAAGCTGAGGTGAATTGGGCGGGAGCCCCTCCCCCTGCGCGTGTCCCTTAGCACGGCTCCCGCCCATCTCCTCAGTTCCTCTTCGACCGCCATTGCGTGTAGTCGTCGGGTTCTTCTCTCCTCTCTCCGGAGTAGTTTATCAGCTGAGTTAGCCTTTCCTATCACCTTTTTACTTCATAATCTTCTCTCTCTTCCTTTTTCTTCGACTAATCTATCTCCTTTTTTTCAAAAAAAAAAAAAAAAATCATTACAAAAAAACTCTTACTATACCCGTATCTCTCCCCCGATCTCATCCACCTATCTCCTAATCTCTTCTTTATTATTCTAACTATGCCTCTGAAGGCACCTTTTAGAAAATGCCAGCGGTGTGGGACGAAAATCCCACCCGCTGATAAGCACCTGCTGTGCTTGCTTTGCCTAGGGCAAGGCCATAAAATGGAGACCTGCCAGGACTGCCAGGCCTTTACAAAACAGGCCCGAAAACAGCGCCAAACTAAGCTGCGAGCTCTCCTATGGGAGCAGTCTATCAGCTAAAGGGCCTGATCCGGAAGAGAGACCTGGGGGATCCCAGTCAGCCAAGAAGCCGGCAAAAGATACTTCTGCGGCGAAGAAATTGGCGAAAAAGGCCCATAAAGATAAGGCGCAACGCCTGAAAAAGAAAATGGCGGACAAACCTGGCAAGGACGCTGAGCCTTCTACCTCAGCTGCCATGAAGGTCTCAGAGCGTACAGCTCTACTAATGTCGGCGATGACTGGGGCTCGAGATCGAGCTACGGGACCGATTGCCCCCCAGTCTCCTCCGATCTCGACGACGTCTCCTCGAGATCGAGAATCGGGTTCGAAAACCCCAATAAAGCAACCGCCGACTATAACCACCTCCCTGTCGGAGGGAGAAATTGTGGCCTCGCCACCGATGGAACGACCCCGTTCGGGCTCGAGGGGTCCTCCACCACGTCTCTCGCCTCCAGCAGCATATGCTAGGGAAGAGCGGAGGGCGCACGGTCCATCACGTTCCCCTCGGTACCGAAGCCGCCATTCGCCCTCGAGAGACTCTGCCTCCCGTTCCGTCTACTCCCACCGCCGTGATGACAGATCGTGGTCGGGCTCCTATTATTCGGGCTCGAGATCTAGGAGCTACAGATCACGATCCCGAGACTCACCTGACCGGAGAAGGCGCGATTATTACTACCGGCACCGACGCTCCCCACCTCGAGAGCGCAGGCATAGGTCTAGATCTCCTACGCCAAGGCAGAGTACGACCGTATTCCGGGCACCCGTCGAGACCGCAACCCAACCGATTGCCTCGACCTCGACTGCCCAGACGATTCTCGCCCCTGTCGTCGCGACTCGTTCGTCGTCGGGATCGGCGTACGTATCGGACTCGGACTCAGTGGCCTCCTCCTCCCATTCCACCTCACCAGATGCACGGGTGGAATCCAAGGAAGCGATCTCCCCTTCGGAAGACATGGGCAGCTTCTCAGAGCACGTCAGCCGGATGGTGACAGCTCTCGGAGTGGAGGCAAAAACCGCGAAAGGAAAAGCAAAGGACGACATCTACGCGGTCCTGAAGTCTACACAGTCCAACCACCTGCTCCTTCCTTTCCTGCCAACACTGCTGGAGACGGTGCAGGAGACCTGGAAAACTCCAGCCTCTACGAAACCAACAGCTAAGAGGCTGGAGTCGATGTACAGAATCCAGGAGGAGGGAGCTAAATTCCTGTTTTCCCATCCGACCCCGAACTCGCTCATAGTTAAGTCAGCGCAGTCTCGTGGGGGAAGACAGCACACAACGCCGGCAGACAAAGAGGGTAAGACATTAGATTCTTACGGCCGTAGGATCTATTCCTCGTCTTCCCTCGGGCTGAAGGTATCTAACTATGAGGCGCTGCTAGCTAGATACCAGATGTTCATCACGGAGAAGCTGGGAGACCTCTGTGATTATCTGCCGGACGACAAAAGGGACCTGGCAGCACAGTACATCAAGGAAGCAACCAGTATCGGCGCTTTACAGATGAATACTGCCCGCCACCAGGTCGATAGCCACGCTAGGTCGATGATCGGATCCGTGGCTTTGAGGAGACACGCCTGGCTTCGCTCTACCAATCTGACTCCCGATGATAGAGCGAAGATACAAGACCTTCCTTTTGACGGAGAAGGGTTGTTCAACGCCACCACGGATGACTCCCTCGACTCCGCTCAAAAGGCTCTAGCGACGGCCAAGAAGATGGGACTTGTTCGCCAGCCCCCATCTCAACAATTCAGGCCGAGACGATGGTCCCGATTCCCATACCCCTCCTCACAGTATCAACCAGCTGGACAATATCGGGGTGGGAATCGTCGGCCTCAAGCCCCACAACCTCAGGCACCGCAACGCCCTTACCCTCAACAGCGCTCGAGGGGCTCGCGGAGGGGGGGCGACTTCACTCGACGGCGCCTTTGACTCCGTCGCCGGCCCGACCGACTTGTCTCCTCCAGTCCAGCCTGTTCTCGACACCAGCAGACCGATTGCCTCGTCTCCACCACCTCATGCACCTCTCTTCGGCTCCCGGCTCCACCAACACCTCCGGTCCTGGAGGACCATCACGACGGATCGATGGGTGTTGAGCATAATAGAGCATGGATACAGGATCGAGTTCAGAGTCCTTCCTCCTTTCCTCGGGATCAAGACCACCCGTCCAAATCGAGTGATCCTAGAAGAGGTGTCAAACCTCCTGCAGAAAGGAGCAATACAACCGGTTCCCGCAGAGAGCTTGGAGGACGGCCTGTACTCCAGGTACTTCATCGTAAAGAAAAAAGGAGGAGGACTCAGACCGATCCTGGACCTTCGCACGGTGAATCTCTTTATCCCACCAAAGAGATTTCGTATGGTCACACTCCAGTCGCTCCTCCCACTACTTCAGAGGAACGATTGGTTCGCGTCCATCGACCTCAAGGACGCGTACTTCCACGTCGCCATCCACGAGGACACCCAAAAATACCTTCGGTTCCGAGTGGGAGACGACACCTTCCAGTTCGTAGTTCTTCCATTCGGACTTTCCACCGCGCCGAGGGTGTTCACGAAGTGTATGGCTGTGGTCTGTGCGAATCTTCGGGCGAGAGGCATCACCGTCTTCCCGTACCTAGACGACTGGCTATTAGTGGCTCAATCGAAACGGGAGCTCCAGCATGCACTGGAAGAGACCCTGTACCTCCTAGAAGACCTGGGACTCTGCCTGAACGTGGAGAAATCGGTCCTTCAACCAGTAAGGGAGATACAGTACATCGGCGCGAAACTAAATGCCTTCGAAGGTCGGGCTTATCTACCAAGCGACAGAGTGCGTCAAGTAAAGACACTCGCAAAAAGAATTTCGAAGCAGCCAATATGCTCCGCTCATACGATTCAACGCTTACTAGGACACATGGCCTCAACAATTGCGGTCGTACGATATGCGAGACTTCGCATGCGACCTCTTCAGACATGGTTCATCAAGGAGTTCAAACCAGAGAAAAACAAACCATCCGTCCGACTATATCTTCCTCGAGCCGTAAGAGAGTCCTTGAGGTGGTGGCAACAGGAGTCGAATCTGAACGCGGGCATACCGTTCCAGTCTCCGACACCGAACCGCATATTAACAACGGATGCATCGTTGCTGGGATGGGGGGCCCACTCAGGCGATCACGTCGTGCAAGGCACATGGACGTCAACACAAGCCGCCAAACACATCAACTGGCTAGAACTGATGGCCGTTTGGAAAGCACTACAAGCCCTAGAGCAATATCTCTCGAACTGCCACATCCAAGTCGTGACCGACAACACTACGGTGGTCGCGTACATAAACAAACAGGGCGGCACGAGATCGATGCGCCTCACAAGACTGACCATGCAGCTCTACGAATGGGCTCTACTTCGAGGGATGTCCTTTGTAGCGATCCACATCGCAGGGAAGTCCAATGTACTTGCAGACACTTTGAGTCGCGTGTCGATGCAATCGCACGAATGGACGCTGGACAGGAAGGTGACCAACTCTCTGTTCCAACGCTGGGGTCATCCGAGGATAGACCTATTCGCCACCAGCGAAAATACAAGATGCCCCATGTTCTGCAGCAGGGCAGCCTCGGACCCGAATTCGATCACCGATGCTTTCCTGATGGCCTGGAGCAGCGACTTCTACTACCTATTCCCCCCAATCCCACTTCTTACACGTGTGATCGCCAAGATAGCTCGGGACGGAACCAATTGCATCCTAGTATGCCCGCGGTGGCCGCGTCAACCTTGGTTTGCGCACCTTCTCAACCTCTCACAGGGAGATTATCTCCCATTACCACTACAAGACAATCTACTAACACAACACAAAGGCAAAGTGTTTCACCCCAACCTACGTTCTCTAAACCTAATGGCCTGGAGAATCAGATAGCAGCGGATACAGACCTATCGGACGCGGTGAAGGAGATCCTCTTAGCAGCAAGGAAGCCTTCCACAAGGCTCTCCTACGCCAGGAAATGGACTGCCTTTCTTAATTTCGTCTCACCTTTAGGCAAAGACCCAATGACTTGCTCGATCTCGACCGTTCTCGATTTCCTACACTCACTAATGACCCGTGGCCTGAAATTCTCATCAATCAAAGTCTATCTAGCAGCTCTGACAGCGCATAGAACTGCCTCAACGGGGACGTCCTTATTCGTACATCCATTGATCAAGCAATTTTTGAAGGGGCTTAAAAATCTTCGACCTCCAGTCCGCAACATAGTCCCAGGTTGGGATTTACCCTTGGTCCTGAATGCTCTGACAAAGCCACCGTTCGAGCCCATGGCTAAAGCAGACCTGCGACTGGTATCGTTCAAAACACTATTCTTAATAGCGATTACTTCGGCAAGAAGAGTGAGCGAGCTGCACGCTCTCCGAGTGGACCCACCTTACACAACCTTCCACAAAGATAAAGTCGTCCTAAGACATGACATAACTTTCTTACCGAAGATGGTGTCAGAATTTCACCTAGGACAGGACATTATTCTACCAACGTTCTTTCCGTCCCCATCGTCAACGATCGAGAGGTCGATGCACAGCCTCGACGTCCGACGGGCCCTACTATTCTACAAAGCCCGTACGGAATCGATAAGGAAGACCAATCAGCTTTTTGTGTGCTACGGCCCCCCAAAATCGGGCCTCTCTGTATCCAAGCAAAGGCTATCCTCTTGGATAGTAGACACTATCGAACTTGCCTACCAATTAGCTGGACGTTCTCTACCAGGGTCCGTAATAGCCCACTCAACTAGGGCGCTATCGACCTCGACAGCCTTCGGAAAAGGCATTCCTTTACGGGACTTATGTAGGGCGGCGACCTGGTCTACCCCCTCTACTTTCATCCAGCATTACCGCCTCGATGTTCGAGCCAGAGAGCAGAACGCATTCGGCAGAGCGGTCCTGTCTTCGGTCACCATCTGACTACCGACACCGACCCACCTCCGGTAAGTCAGCTTGCTAATCTACCCATATGTGTGTGATGCACAGAGACCACGAAGAAGAAGGACAGGTTGCTTACCTGTAACTGTAGTTCTTCGAGTGGTCATCTGTGCATTCACACAACCCGCCCTCCTTCCCCGCTCGGTGTCTTCATCGAGTTCGATGGATACCAAAAGGGAATGGGTTGGGACACCATTTCTAACTATCCTACTCGATATCGAAGTGTATGCCGAGTTCGTATTTTCTTTTTATGGTATCAAACGTTTGCAATGTTATCCTCGGTCCCGACGGTCGCAATAGGCGGTCTCAGGGAACTGAGGAGATGGGCGGGAGCCGCGCTAAGGGACACGCGCAGGGGGAGGGGCTCCCGCCCAATTCACCTCAGCTTTAGAAGTTTCCCGAACGATCTCAGCGCAGGCGCCGAGAACCCATATGTGTGTGAATGCACAGATGACCACTCGAAGAACTACAGTTACAGGTAAGCAACCTGTCCTTCCCGCATCCTCCACTACATTCTCTTTTGAACATTCTCCAGAATTGGTAGGTCTCACATCTTACAGTGAGAGAGTGCATTCAGAAAAACTGCTGAAATCGGGAAATGCCACACAAAAGGGCAATTTTTGTCACATCAAAATGAATGTATTTAGGTTAGTATTCTATTCTTCTCTCTGTGTCGAAAAGGATGACTGGAGCCCGAGACTGGCTTCCCTAAGGCTGTCTAGTGAGTTTTTGGCTGATTTCGTCAGCTTGCTTTTTGTTTCTCCAGATGCAGAATATGAGATAGCTTCATTCCCTCTGAATCCCAAACAAAGAGATAGCCTTAGGGGACCCACCCGCTTCCTCTGTGTTTCTGATCCAAGAAGATCTTCACTGGCTGATTTACAAACACGACCCAAACTAAGAAGCCTGTTTTTAGACTTTGACATTGGAACTGCTCAGATCTTGATGTCCAAACATGCAGTGTCCAAGGCAGCATCGAGGTGGAATTGCGTTGAATGGATCAGGGTTTGGCAGACATCAGGCGTGAATGATCTATTTTGATTTTTGCCCCATGGTCCAGCAAGCAGCCTCTTCTCTGGGGTCCAGCAGTCATCCTTTTAATTATTTGTGTGAATCTGAAAATAATGCTGAAATCCAGAACATTGTGTTTCCTGTTTCCTTCTTTGGTAAAAGCAATAGGAAATGGCCATTACTCATACATGAAAATGTCATTCAGCATATGGATAGCAGCCATTATCATGGTTTGAGGTAACCCAGCCTCAAACCTAGGCAGATTTGTAAGCTACCACTGACTTCAATCAATGTACAGTATGATAATTTTTAAGGTAATTTCTCTGAATGAGATGGAAGGAAGATAGTACAGGTTAGCATTTTAAGTTCCACAGATTTGAATGGGCAAGATTCAGGGTGCAATGCTATGCATGTTCAGACAGGGAGATGCTGGCAGTTGTAGGACTTCTCAGTTTCTATCTAAACATGCATAGGATTGCACCCTTAAACAAGTACTTAACTCTGCCATTGAAACCAATGGAATTTAAAAATGTTTACCTTTGCCTGCATTGCGGTACATGTGTTTCTCTGCCCCACAGTAGAATCTGTTCACAACTAACTTTTGGCACCATATTGCATTTTGTGTTTTGATGGAACTGTCCAAACTCCAAATGCATTCCACAATGACTGTGGGTGCAGTAGTAAGCTGTTGGTTTTTTTTTCCATTTTAGATTGATTCTCATTTTCTTTTCCTGTAGAGGAAACTATTCACCCTTTACCTTTTTATGTTATAATCTTATCCCAAGGCCATTTTCCCTTTACAAAGTTTGGGGAGGAGGAAAAAAAAAACTATGGAAAAATTTATGAAAGGACTCCTCCGTGTTGCCTCATTTTGCTGTCTACAACAGGGCAGTTAAACTTTGCTTGTTTATAACTTTTGTCTGAGAATACATTGACTTTACAATGTGTTTTTTTTTATTATAATACATTCCTTTCTTTACCCTGAGAGAAAATAAATGAACAAAGATACAATTGTAATAGTGACAGTAGCTTTGTTCATGAAGTGGATTAATAAATTGCTTTGGCTGGGCCTGAGGGGCATCTGAATAAATGTAACACATGACCGCAAACAATTATCCATTCATTTTTCTTGTGACAAGCTATGGCATTTATACAGATAGATATTAATAATGGCAACGCAAACACTACTACTATATACATTGCCTTGCCTTCTATTAAAAAGGGAAGAAGATGCATACTTCACACTGAGTAGTTTTCTGGGTTAACACCACATTTCTTTTACAATCAGAGATTAAGGATTGCCCTGGGTTGGTGGCACACAGTGAGCTCTTTCCCTTCATTAGAAATTGCAGCAGTATCTTTCTAGGCAATTTCATGCATCACACTATTTATTTATTATATTTATACCCCGCCTTTTTTCCTGCAAGGAACCAAAGGTGGCTTACATAATCAAATAGACACTATCAGTCCAAATAGAGTAGGGCTGACCTTGCACCTGGTTTGGAAGCTGCAGCTACTGAAGAATGCATCTAGCTATATACGTACAGTAATACCTTGGATTGCAAGTAACTTGGTTTGAGACCGTTTTGCAAAACAAGCAAATTTTTAAATATTAATTTAATTTTTTTTGACTTGATATACAAGCAACATCTTGCAATACAAGTACTGTAGTATGGCTTAAATTAAAAATCTCTGTACAATTTTTTTGGGGGGGATTTCATTTTGATATAAGAGTGTTTTGGATTACAAGCACATTTCCAGAACGAATTATGCTCTCAATCCAAGGCATGACTGTATTACACCTATGTTAAAAGAACTGCACTGGCTGCCTATTAGCTACTGAGCCATGTCCAAGGTTTGGTTGTTAACATACAAAGCCCTAGATAACCCTGGACCAGAATACCTAGCAGACTGCTTTCCCCTATACAGTCATGCCTTGGATTGAGAGCATAATTCGTTCCGGAAACGTGCTTGTAATCCAAAACACTCTTATATCAAAATGAAATCCCTCCAAAAAAATTTGTACAGAGATTTTTAATTTAAGCCGTACTACAGTACTTGTATTGCAAGACGACGCTTGTATATCAAGTCAAAAAAAATTAAATAAATATTTAAAAATTTGCTTGTCTTGCAAAACGCACTCAAACCAAGTTACTTGTAATCCAAGGTATTACTGTATACAGTATACCCAGTTGACCCCTGAGATCTTATGAGGAGGCCTTGCTGGACGTTCTGCATCCAACAGATTGTCACCAAGTAACTGCATGTACATCATGTGGGCCTGCTCAGTAGTGGCATCCATGAGCTGAAATGGATTATCTCACCACCCTGTTTTATTGTCGTTATTTCATTTAATTATTTAATATTTTGTGTATATATGAGCCCAGAGAAAGTTAAGATTTAGGCCCAAACTATACACTTCATGCAAACACCTGTAATAGAAGCCTGATAGGCCCTTTTAGAACATGAAAAGGCACATTAAGCAGGAATGACTGGAAAAAGAGAAGTGGTTAGTGGGAAGTGCATGATTAATACTTTCTGTACCCACTTTCCCCCATTCCAAATTCTGCAGAAGTATTTTCCTTGGACAGGTTTGGTATTTGTAGTGGCAAGGGCTGTCTGGTTGTACACAACAGTATGGAACATGTTGTATGGTCCGTAGGGAGGAACAATCATGTAAGTGAAATTAGGAATAGTTCATTGTCTCTCTATAACAACCATATGTTGTTGTTGTTGTTGTTGTTGTTGTTATTATTATTATTAATTGCAGTAGTAGTTAGGGATGTGTGAGGAATCCATTTGGGTGGTGGAAATCCGTTGGATTTCCTTGGCTCAACCCCCCCCCCCTCCGATCCTGTTCTGTTTCACATATACCGGCTCTGACTCACTGCAGTGCGAGTTGAGCCAGCTCATGGACTTCTGTCTGTAAGACGGACCACGATTTGCGTATTTTCCCCTAACCATTAATGGAATTTGCACAAAATGGCACCTGGAAAGCACATGGTTTTAACGCGACTTACATGATCTGTGCAAATCGTGCAAGTCACGTTAAAACCACATGTTTTCCAGATGCCGTTTTACACAAATTCCATTGATGGTTAGGGGGAAATATGCAAATCATGGTCCATCTTATAGACGGAATTCCATGAAAAAAAACTCGACTTGGCCTGCTTCCGATCATCAGATTAGAAGTGGGCAGGAAATCCAGCGAGCTCAAATGAGCTGGATTTTATTTTATTTATTAAATTTGTTAATCGCCCATTTGGCCGGTCACCCGGCCACCCTGGATTTCCATTTTTCGATGCATCCCTAGCAGTAGTATGGACAAATTTGCTGTAACATTCGCCCCAGTCTCAGCCCTTACATATTTTCTTTATACAAAGTATTGCCTTGATTCAGCCATGCAAGAAATATTAATTTAACACACCCACACCCCACACACAAATTCCTATTTAAAATGAGCAGGATAATTTTCCTAATAACACCCCATTAAGCTTTTCTAGATCACATCTTCCTTTTCCACTGTCCTCCTCCACTGAAATGTCAGAAATAGCAACCTGACACTTATGATTCAGGGCTCCAGCAGCTAAAGTGCCTCATTATATCCTCTCTCCAAGTTCTGTAAATATATAACAAATAAATGTTTCTTACTAATATTATGATATACTTAAATTCTAACCATGTTAGGTGTGTGCTAGAAAGCTGAAACATGAGACACTTATTTAATAGTTTTTCTGTGGAAAGTAATTGTAAAATCCAGCCTCCCCCCTCCCACAGAATTCTGAGGTAAACACCTTCTAGCTTTGTAGACACTGATGCATTTCAACAGATCAGTATTTATAATTGGGAGTGGTGGGGAACAAGGGGCAGAGGTCAAAATGGGTGAATACTAATCTAAGAAACCATTTTTGGATTTCCCCATACGTTTCATGAAATAATTGACACCAATCCAACTGTCACGCATTATAATTCATGGCCTTGGATGGGGAGGCACATCTGCACTTCTATCAACAAAATCATCCAGCCACTTCAATAGGGCCTCGATAAATATCATGGACAGAGATATGCATAATCTATGAACATAGAAGTTCTATAAGTCAGGCTTGCCTTTACTGGTTTGCGGCATTGTTTTGAATGGATTGTCATCAGCAGCTTCACTGCTGGTGGGTTGCTTAAGACTAAACTAAATGTTCTTCAAATCACACATAGCTCTAGAGCTCAAAATGTCTCCATTGATAGAATCAATTGAGATTTTTGTTCTATTTTTAACCCTCCCACCAGGGTGTGTGTGTGGAATTTCAGGATGAAATGGGAAGAAGCTTCAATCTCCCCCATAAAGAGCTATGGTCCCAATCTGAATTGGGGCTGCATACGCACTTAAGTAAATAAGCCAATCACACATAGGTCTGCTATGTGTAATTTAAAGAATGTTTCATTTGGCCCTCCATCTCACACAGAGTGCAAGTGAATTTTAGTTCTCAAAAACAGTAGGCACTGTCTCAAATATGCCAAACCGTTCTAAAGAATGACATGTACTTGTATTATCTCTGGAAGAGGAAAATAAACTTATAGTGTGTTTCAATCATTTTAAAGTTATGCCACAAACTTGAAAAGAAATTCAAAGATAGTTTTCTATATTCTTTAAGGCATAGGAGGGGTAGGCAATGTGGAGCCCTCCAGATGTCTTGGACTACAATTCCCATAAGCCCCAGCCAGCTTAGCCAATGGTCAGAAATTATGAGAGTTGTAGTCCAAAATATCTGGAGGACACCAGGTTTCCTATCCTTGGCATAAAGTTTTCTTCAGTATCTTTAGATATTTTTTTTCATTTATAGGTACAGCCACTGAATTACATTAATACTAGACCTGAACCAAAACAGGAGGCAGGTTTGTGTGAGCATGTTGATATCTCCAGAAAGCAGTGTAAAGATGTTCAGGGGGCAATCGCAATTGCTGAAGTTACCAGCCTCCCCCTTTTGCTGCAGCTCAGTGTCAACCTAATTGACACAACAATAAGGACATACTCCGTCCAGTCTCATAATACTTCTGAAGGAGTGAAAACAGCTGGCTCCCTTTGTTCTCACAGTATCTTTATAACACCAAGCCTGATTGGCTATGTGGTGACATGACATCATCACATTTACTATGTGATCCCTGATCAGCTGGGATAACATTAATGTAATGAAGAAGCCCTAACAATAGCACTGATTGGCCTACAATCAGGAAAAAGGTGAAATGTACAAAGGTAGGGATATTTTTCAGGTGACTTCTGTGCCTCTTGAAAATATACTTTTTGCCTTTAAAATGTCTGAAATTACTAGGCGGTTCTAATTATTAATGCTTATCTGTTGTACTGAATCTACTTCACTGCTCCCTTGCCCCTACAATTCTTCAGTCTTATTCATTTCAGTGATTAATTATATTCTAATTATGTGTTGATGAATACACTTGTAAAGATCACATGATGACAATGTCCCATTGTATGAGAAGGGAGTTGCATATGACATACTGACCTACTCCAGGAGAAATGGGGGAAAGTGGCTACCTCCAGTACCCGGAATTATTTAATGAGGTAACTTACTGGCAAGGGAGTGAATGGACTGCAAGAATAGTATGATGCAGATAGTTAGTTTAAGACTAAATCAAAATACCCTGTTAAAACTCTGACTTAAATCAAAAGCATAGAAAGAAAATGTCAAATGTTCATTGTCACTTATTACAACAGGAGCCAATTAATTACTTTCCACAGTCTTGAAAGGAAGAAAAAGGGAAGGGCCAGGCCTCCTGAGTGCTGTTGGCATTTCTGCATTAATGGAGATGCTGCCCTTCTTCCTCTCTCCACAGGGTCTAGATGATTGTTCCCTGTTTTCTAGGTTAGACTGGATACTACGAGGTCTCTTTCTTCATACATTCCACTGAGGGTGGTGCTGAAATGGCATGGTAGAGGAGCAGCATAAGCCCCTTCCTTTGATCATAAAGTCACGCACCAATATAAAAGCAAGGATTTTGTATGAATGGGCATTACGTGTTCATTCCCTCCCGCAAAAGTGGGGGGGGGAGTATCACTTCCACTGGGCATCTGCCTGGTCAGCTGTTTGCATGGACAGCTCAGTTCACACTAGAACAGTTCACACCATCTCAATGAGCCTGTCCAGACAGTGCTGTGCGCTTCGGTTGCAGAATCAGCTTCGCTTGTTCTTTGCCTTTCCCATGCAGGGACAGTGAAGGATGAGTGAAATGCAATTGGTCAGTGTTTCCAGGAGGTCCTGCAAGCACAGCCAAGTGCACAGCTGGCTTTGCTCATACTCCTAGTTCCCTGTGCAAGGAACAGGAAGCAAGAGCAAAGTCTACTTGGCTGGTGCTTACAGGAGCTTCCATTGGGAGGGGGAGCAGCATGCAGGGGATCCCCTTGTTATATCTGAACACAGATGGGAGATAACAAGGGGATTCCTCTCACCGCCCCATCTCCAAGCCTCTGGTGGTAGTCTCCAGGCCAGAGGGTGGGGCTTGGGAAGTAGTCCACAGGCCAGATGAGGAACCTCAATGGGCCAGATGCTCCTCACCCCTAATGTAAGGAAGCACATTTCAGTGTGCATGGGGCAAAGTGTTACCTTGATTACAATTGGTGGCTATCATGCCCTTTGCTACTGAAGGGCACCATTTTATTTAATGTTTTCTATCCAGAAGATCCCAGAGTAAGAAGCATCGCATTGAACAAGAGGGTGCCCAGCCAGAGCATGGAGTGTGAATACTACTGCTGCCAGCATCCATTAGCAGGAAATTCAATAACTGCCATCAAAACCATATGAACAGTGGAATAACATGAGTGAGTGGGGAGGACCACCAGGTTCTTGAAGGTTTCATAAAATTATTCCCCCAAAAGGTTCTCAAAAGAACTCTCAGTTCACCTCCCAATCAAACTCGGTGGCACATTTGGCAGCTAATCCACATAGAAGGAGGAGGAGCTAATAACACCACACCTCCACAACTCTAATTATGTGCCACTCCCAGCTGAATGTGTTAACTGTGGCTGTCACCCTATCTAGTTGGAAAAAGAAAATATGGGATATAGCAATCAATGAAAAGTTGACACAAAAGTTAAGATTGTATAGAGGAACAAAGAAAAAAAGATACTTTTAAGGATTGGCGGCAGTACATAGCGTATATGAAAAAAGATTAAAATAGATCAATGCTGACAGAAGCGTATAAAATATTGTGGGATTCATGAAAAGAAATAGTTTATAAAGAAGTAGTTTATAAAGAAGTGAAATATAATAATCTAATGTGGATTGAGTGGGGAGGGATTGGGGTGGGTTTATGTATTAATATTGTTAAGTTTTATTTGTTGTTGCTATTGTTGCGTGTATTTTGTTTTTGTTTTTGTCTTTTTTTGGAAATGTAATAAAAATTGAATTTAAAACAAAAAACAAAAAATGTGGCTGTCGCATACCACATATCTTTTTGTGCGTGGAGCCAAATTCCCAGCTGTATTTACCCAGTCACACGAGCATAGTATGAGGCTGGTCCCAAAGAAAAAAGTTTATATGAGTCATTCTTATTTTCTGTGTCATAAGCATCTAGTACACCTGATCAGAACACTCTTGGTCCTTAACTAAACTTCTTGTTTCTGTGACATACTTAAATGTGAACTGGTCACTAAGTCCCCACTTTCATAATTAAATTCCACAGGCACCATGGGAATGCTACTGGGATATTTGGGTGCATCAAACTATCACTTTTGTCAGTAATTACTACTATGGAAATTTAAAGATTGATTCCCACCAGTCCTAATAGCATAACTGGTAATAGCATTGTGTGATCATATTCATAACTATGCTATTCTGAATTTAATTATCCAAAGGAAAGGAATGTAACATCCTAGCATTTCATGTGAAAGCAATGACTATTATCATAGAGAGAGAGCATGGCAAGGGACACCCAGGAGGAGGCCATGTTACCATTGTTATACCACCAATTTACTAAAATATTTGTGTGCGTATAGGCGCTGTAAGCGCACCGGCACAAGCTGATATATTTTATGTTCAGAAGCATTTGTATATAGGCAGGCTCAGTGTTTCTATGAAATTATTCAGCCTTGCAAAATTGTTATGAACATTCCAGGAGTGTGCCCGGGAGATACGCTATAAAAATCTGATCACCTTTCTTTTACCATTGCAATGGGGGAAATAAACATATTTTATTCATGTGTGTAAGGGGGGGAAAACTGCTTACCTCAAGTGAGTAAGCTTATGCATGACACTTTATATCTGACAATGTAAGTGTTGGACTGTGCATCAGAGATATATTACTGAAGTCTTTTTCAACAGAGAAAATAGTGGATAATAAATATATTTGATACCGTTTCGGGAGACTTTGGTAGAAACCAAAAAGCTTGGAAATGAAAGAGCCCCATGTGAAACTTACAACCTGATCTTAAGAGGTCATGTGCTTGCAAATAAGTGCAGCAGATTGGTTGCAAAGTTGGTGTGTAGGCATATCAACACAAATAGTGGTGACACTGGGCAGGACCCAGTGCTGCCCGCCCACTTCTGCAGATTATGTTGCACCAGTGGGGTCCACCACAACAGAAAGCGAGTGGTTCCTAAAGCACCCCTGGAAATGCAGCAAAATCTCAAATTCTGGGATAGGTCAAGGGAGCTCCCTTTTGCAAGCTTCACTGACCTGTTCTGTTCCAGAAACAAGCATTTTGGATTGTTTCCAGTTGCTTTAGTAAGTGCTAGCTTCTCAATGCACCGATGGTGGGTCCTGCTGGTGCATGGGCAGCACTGGATACAATTGCATTGCAAGCTGGTACAGAACACTCGGTATATGCCTACAGCATGAGTAGGCATATACAAAACCCACTGGAAGAATGCCATTTTGCATCTGTTTCCTAATTTGAATAGTTGATTTCCATGAAAAATTTTGGCTACTAGTTTGAGTTTTGGTGGGTGCATCTCAAGAATGCAGATTGCAGCTACAGGGGAGGCCGGTGGCCAGTCTGAGTGGTGGGGTGGAGGACAGGTCTGCAGAGGTGGAACCAAGGGGTCACAAGAGGTGGAGCCAAAAGGTCATGAGAGGTGGAGCCAAGTGGTCATGAGAGGTGGAGCAGTCTTTGAATCCCCAACAGCCAGCAACCCATACCACAGAAAGTGAAAACTGAGGCACAAAACCTGCAAAGAGGGGTGGGAAAATCACACAAACACACAAAAGTACTCCTTTGGACCAACATTATCCTGTTCCAGCAACAGCTCCTATTCCACATAGAATCAAGTGACTCTAAGATGAAGAATGGGAGGGGAGAATCTACACAGCTATAATAACAATGATAATGGTCTGATATTCTCAGAGGCCCACAGAAAAACAGGCTTTGGAACACAGGAACAAGTTCTGAAAGCAGCCAAAAATCCATGCCAGAATACCCATCACAAAGAATCTACCAGAGCAGGCCTACTCAGAAGGAGCACAGTACAAAACTCTGTATTATGCATATCTTGTAAGAAATAAGGATTGGATGGCTCAGGAGACAGTATGGGCATCCCTTTGCATGTAATAGCAATAATGATGAGTATATCCCTTGTGAAGCCAGCAGGAACCCTTTGCAAAATGCACAGACCCCCCCCTTTCACACACACACAGGCACCCCCCTAAAATAAGACAGGACAGGAGATTCTCAAACACACAGAAAAGCAGCCTTTGGAACACACACACAAACAATCAAACCCCAGACTATACGCACACATACCACAGACTATATACACAAACCCCAGACTAGGCCACACACACACACACACACACACACACACAAACCCCAAACTAGACCATACACACAGACTAGACCTTCCCATGCAGAGGGAAGGGGTAATCTCTGATTGACCTTGTCCATTTTTAAAAAATATTTCCCCTCTGATGAGGGGTGCCAGCACTGCCTGGCACTAGGCACTAGGCCGACTCCAATGCCTTTCTGTTCCAGGGGAAGGCCCTGGAGTGGGAGGAATGCTCTGAGCATGTGCAGGAGTTCGCACATGCTCAGTTGTGTAACTGAAGGTGCTGTGCTGCCAGGAGCTTTAGGACCCCTCCTACAGTAGTGTAGTAGCAGCAACAGCCAGCCGCCGTGGAGAAACAGGTGGTGGCTTGGTGAAGAAGAAAATTTTATTTTTAAAAGGGAAGGTGGGGGAGAAGGGGGAGCGCAATGTTGGGTTGGCGCCCAGAGCACCCGCTGATTGATGCCGCCCCTGCTCAGCTATGTACATAGATTTCATAGAAATGAAATCTATGTACATAGCTGTGCAGGGGGAAATCTGATTGTACCAGATTTCCCACATGTGTATACATATAGGTAGGTATTACTTTCATACAGCAGCACATTTGCTGCTGAAAACCTTGGTGTAATACTGGTATTTCTGAGAAGTCATAACATGAAGCGCTGCCCTAAGTGTTTGAATTCACACAGAGAATATATTCAGTGTGAATCCAAATACTTAGGGCAGTGCTACAAGTTATGACTTCTCTGGGAAATACCGACATTACACCAGGGTTTTCAACAGCAAATATATTCAGTGTGAATCAGCAGAGAACTCACAGTGGTGGTCTATTGGAAGCTAATACAGATTTGAACCAAAGCTTTGGCAGGAGATGTGTATGGAGTGGGGGAAGCTGCATTGCCAGGGAGCTCTTGGAGCAGTCTGCCAGAAAGTCAAAGCATCACAGAGTATAGTCCAAATGAAAGTCTTCATTGGCTAGAGACAGAGCCAAAGCATCCATGAAAGGAAGCTACAAATGGAATGTAGGGAGATGACAGGCAGATGGGGAAATGGAGAGGTTTTGATCAAATGCAGCAAATAAGAAAGAGCTAAACAGACAAGGCCAAGCTAGCTAACCAGTTCAGGCTGAGTTAACCCAGGAAAGGGCTAACAGCCTTGACATGGAATTAATTATTGATTAATTACTACTACTACTCCTCAATATTTATATACTGCTTCTCATTTGAAACAAATCCAGAAGCAGTTTACAAAACAAAAAAACAAACAAAAATGGTCTCTCTCTCTCTCTCTCACACACACACACACACATGTACGGGCTGGTACCATGAGACAAAGATAGTTCATGGCTAGGGGAAAACTAAAGCAAACAGATATGCTTTCAATAAATGCTCAAAACACACCGGTGTTGAGCCCTGACATACCTCAGAGGTGAGGACATTCCACAGGGCAGGCACCACTGCAGAGAAGGCCTGTCTCTTTGTTGTCGCCAAAGGGAAATCCATAATAATGTAACATATGGAATATATGTATAGCCTGGCTAGGTAGGGGGACCACACTGGTGTTTAGTTAAGACAATACATCTAAAAAGCACAGCTAGCAAAGTGAAAGATATATTTCTGTTGCTTTGCAAAGGGGCTGTTTTTTAACTGCCCCTAAACGCCAGGCCAACAGACTCCTAATCCAATCGTGTCCTGAGCAGATGGGCATTAGGGCTCATCCCTAATTTTCCTGAGGGCAAAGCAACAGAGAAATGGTCCCATTTCTTTGTTGTGGGGGGACATGGGGGATACTTCAAAGGAAGGATAAGGCTAGAAATCTTTTCCAGCTCAAATTTAATCCAAGCTAGAAAATAATTTGGGAGATTCTAATGCTCACTTCTCCACTGAGGTGACCATTACCAAGCTCTCAAAGCTTATTTACTAGGTTGACCCAAGCAAACCTCACTAGTATCTCTACTGTACTGAAGAAGCTACCTTATACACTAAATAGCAGCTCTCCAAGAATCTAGGCACAAGTTTTTCCTATCCAAGGCCCTTTAAACTGCAGATGCTAAGGTTCAAATGCTGGACCACCCAAGATGTGCTCTGTTATACAGATATGGCCCTCAAGACAAAAATACGCCTGCCATTCTCAGCTGATACCAGGCATATACTGTAGGAAGATTTTAATTTCTGAGTTTGTGTTTGGAAAAACACCTTAAAACATAACTCGGAAAGAAATAAGCCCCTGCTTCTGTATATTTTGCAGAGAGAACCAGCCATTTAAATGTGTGCGTGTGCACACAGCATTCTCAGCTAATGAGATATGCATGCATTTTGTACTGTGTCCATACTCAAGAAATGAGAAGCAGCCCTGAGGCTGAGGCAGAGCTGTTAAGGCTATGAACAGAATTCTGCTCATCCTCTTTCCAGACTCTACTTACTCAGTTGAACTACCCTGCTTCCAAACTCTTTTTGCAAAATACAATGTGCATTGCAACTGCTAATGCCTTGCCCCACACTTTTGGAAAGTGTCTGCTCTGCTCTGCTGTTGTTAGTCCTATGTTGCAGTTTTACCTCATTCCGCATTGCATCTAAATTGGAAATTCTCATTTGGACTCATGCAGCCAATGAGAGAGGGAATTAAAATGTAAATTTTCATGTTAGCCAGCGCAGAGAGGATTAGGAGCCTCTTCTGACAAGTGAGGCTTAATTTGCATATTGCTAGGCAGATCCCTATTTGTTGTCTTACAGCTGAAGGGTATTGAGCTACTTTTCGTTGTGATGTTACAAGTAGTAGGAATCTGAAGCTAAACGCTACCACCGGTTTTGTACCATTTAGATGAAGTTTCAGTCTAGCAATATAGCTACAAGGTGACAGTTATAGAATCTTTATGCCTAGATGTTTTTCTCCTCTCTTTTTCCAAGTATTTCTTCAAAGGTAGCATAGTATTCTTCTTTTCTTTCTATGTCACTGGAAATGTGATTCACTATTTCCTTTCCATTTACTCTTTTGTAAAGGAAGAAAGTATGCAACACTAGAAATGTAAATATATAAGTTATACAAATGAACTAGTGCTGGCATGCCACTACCTATACTATTCAAGGTATGTTTGACTATATGATTCTGTTCCGACTTTTGGAATTACAATAAAAAACTGTTAATGTACCTTTAAGGGTATGTGATCTTTCTGGGTTAGACAGTTGGATTTGGAAATTTCTGCATTTCCAAATTCTTTGTCACAGTCTCCTCTGTCTTCTCAAATATAATAGGTCTAGGGCTACATGTCTTGAAGTGCAATTCCTCACAAATTGGAGGATAAATTTGTTCGACTTAAGAAAACAGGATTTAAAAAAAGGATTAATCCCTTTAAATTAGCAACATTAATTAAATTATTGTTCTGTTTTGGGTTAAACCTGTAAAGAAACAAAGGGGTGGTAATCAATTAATTAATTGCAAAGAAAGGGAACAAGTGGATGTTTTAAGATTAATGGATTTGAGAATGCCTAATTCAAATGACTGTCCATACATCCAGTACCATGGCTGATTTGAATATGAATGATTCCATCAGTTCTGAAAAAGAGATTGTTTGCCAAGGGTAAATAGCTGAAAAAGAAGATCCCAGAAACACATTATGCACTCTGTCTCCACCATCCTTAGACATTTACCGTATTTTTCCGTCTATAAGACGCCCCCATGTATAAGACGCCCCTACTGGGCAGTTTCGCAACCACGCGGTTCTCTCCTCGGCTTACTTCCGTGTATAAGACGACCCTCAATTTTTAGTCTAACAATTTTAGGAAAAAGTATAGTCTTATACATGGAAAAATACTGTAACTACATTGCCTAACTTCTTCCCTATGCCTGCCTGGCTGTAGAGAATCTGAAATCCAACTCTGGGAAGGCATATTATGTATCAAATAAATGTATACCATCAAAACTTCAAGGCATCTGAGAAGCTGAGAAAGCCTTGTCCAGTCTTCCTTTTAGGAAAAGGTGGTGGAGAGCTTGCCAGTTTGGCTTCTCCAAGACAAGGTGTGAGTTGGTGTCTAGGCCTCAGAGGCCAAAGGAGCACCATTTCCTGCAAGAAAGCGTGGAGAGGATCTTCTGGGTTGGCTGCTCCAAGATATCCTAGATGCCTTGGCAATGAAGTGATCAAACAATCCCCAGACTTACTTACTTCCAGACATGGAGCTGGAAAGGGCATTCTCCTCTAACATCATTTCTCTCTTTTTTGATACAATGTAAAGCCAATAATTCTCATACATTTTGCCTATACTCACTGGTTAGAGACAAAGACAGACATTCCTGGATGCTCGGTTATATAAAACATATGCACATTATACACACAATAAAGAAATTGTTTAACTGTAGATACTTTACGTAAGAGATCTGTAAGCACTCGAATCAGAAATATCTTCAGCCTAAGCATTAAAAAATAAAATTATACATAAAACAGCAAATGTTTTCTGTCATTAAAGAATAAGCTGTTAATATTCTTTAACACGTTCTTGTTGTTAATATTAGCACAATCTGCTTTATAGTTTAATTTGCTGGATATGGAAATTAAGTACAATCAAAAACATTTTCCTTCATCTATTGATCCTTTTAATCTCTTATATATTTTACCTACAGAGGTATCTTTATTAATAGTTCTACAGAAGTTTAGTCAGCGGGATTCCTTAGATCTTCTAATAACCCTCTGAGTATATGTTGTCCTGCTGCCTTTTATGATTCACTGAGTCTAAGAACTTTAAGAAAGGCATGTCCTTATTCAAAGCTTCTTCTTTCACTTTGACTATCCTCTCACAATTCTCATTTCATAAGGGGAATAAAAGTTTTCTTCCCACCTGCTTTAGTCCTGGCCAAATTAGCTACTTTAAGTTTAAAATAGTAAATATTCAAGCAAAAGTTTTTACATTACCATTCAGTTTTCAGCACCAAGTCTTATGAAAAGACAAGAGAAAAAGGAAACGCAGAGACAATTTCCTGTTTTCAAATACATATCTTTTTCATATCTACTGTATCTTTAGCAGAGAACATTTGAAGAAGAGCAAAATAATGGAAAATGATTATGACCTTATCCATGTAAGAAATATTTATCAGTCAGTTCGTGAAAGTATAATGAAACTTGATCCCTAAATAAAAGTCACATCTAATCCCATCATTAAGTCAAATTCATGTTATCTATTCAGCTTTCGGTCTGGATGGTCCCACTTTCATTAACTTTATTATCCTACAGAATTATGAATAGTAAATCTCCAAGATATGACAGGTTTTGATCAAAATATTAATGTACCATGAAAGATAAATGACAGAGATGTCATCGAGAGATTCTTAACTCTGGAGGGGGAGACTACATTGCCATCCTCCCTCTTTCCCTTTTCTCTTATCATGTCATTTTTAAAAAGCATGTTTTGCATCACTTATGGCCTCTGTGTTAATCTTAGAAATATGAATTGACCATTCATAGACACAACAATACATAAAGCCCCATGTACTGTGAGAAGAAGGACAAGCAGCTAGTATTTTGGAACAGAAACAGAAAACTTCCCTCTCATAGAAGGTTATCCTTTGTTTATCTTTCTCTGTCACTTCTCCTAGGGAGAACCAGAAATCTTTTATCATTCCACACCTACTGTTAGATGCAGTGGCGTAGTGGTAAATTTTGAGGTGCGGGCATTCATCATGACACTCCCTATAGCCATGCCCTTAAGGAGAGTCCAAAAATTGAGGCAGCTGTGTTGATCTATATCAACAAACTAGTTCAAGCCATTTTCATCTCCACCAGGAGCAGATCTTTTGTAAAGCTAATGTGTCTTAATTGCCCATTGAAAACCAAGCCACCTCAAAATGCATTGATTTACAACAGGGAACAATATATTGTTGCTGGGAAAATTCATTTCCTCCCAACTGCTGTGAGGATTGCAGCTAAGCTCTTAGGGACTAGAGCAGGGAATTCTTAGAGGCTGTGGGGGAAAAGAGTGCTATTGCTGCATCCTTGTGAGCCCTGGTTCCACTGCAGCATTGGTCAGATGGGCCGGCAAACAAGAACTTGGTTACCATGGTAAGGACCTCATGATATATGGAGAACATCTATGATGGCTCTTTAAACACATTTCATCTCATGTTTTCCATGGATTTTGTCCTTCTTCAAAACATGCACCTGGATATTACACTGGAATACACAGTACACAAATTAAAGTGTCAGGTTCTTTCTTTCTTTCTTTCTTTCTTTCTTTCTAGAATTATGATTCCCTAGGGCAGTGTGAACAAATGTTCTGGCCTGGGGAGCTTATTTTTTTCAACAAAGTGCAGATGAAATCCACCTCAGGTCTTACCCTGGCTGGCCAGAACGATGAGAGGGGACTGGGTGAATGTGTTGCTTTCATAATATTTCACTGAGGCTTGCTCGAATGCACTGCGTCATCCAAGACAATATTACATAAAAACAGAAAAGCATCCCTGCTGGATCAAACCAAAAGTTCATCCAGCCCAGCAGCCAACCAGATGCCTCAGGGAAGCCCACAAACCGGGCATAAAGCCCTCTCCCACAGTTCATCCTCAGGAATTGGTATGCAGTGGCTTAGTTCATCTGAACATGTTTATCAAGCCTTTTTCGACAGGTGATCCCTTTAGGGCTTTAAAAAAAATGATTGTATCTCCTCTGTCTTAACTATTGAAAATGTAGCAAGTTCCCTACCTTAAACATAGGAAAGTTTATTAATAGCCAGCCACCTACAAGCTTTAATAGACTAGCATCTTCATACTAAATAAAAATACTGGGCATTTTTTCTGACCTATATATATTTTCTCCTTCTCAACTGAGCAATTTCATACCCAAAGATGTGCTGTCATTAATTAATTGTGATGCTTATTGTTTATTAAATAGATTCCTATAGCAGGAGGCAAAGCCCTGCAGATCTTTCAGCAAGGGGGAATTCCCCCAGCCAGCTCTCTTCCCTGCACTTAGCTTTCATTAGGAAAGGAGGAATAATTATACCCAGATGGGACCAAGAGCAAAGTCTCTACAGCAGCTGCTACTGTGATTCAGGAAACAAAAAAAAGACAAAAAACAACACACTGTCCTGCGGCTGCACTGCAATCACCCAGCAGACCACATCCCTCCTTCTTAGACTGAGATCTCGACTGACCATGGTGCTCCCAATCTTGCCTTCCCTCAGCAACTAAAGAAACAAACGTTTCTCTTGGAATGAAGCCAAACAGAGTTGCTGGGAGGACGAATGAACCAGTATTCCATTGCTGTCAATGCTGATTGTACCCCATTCCTAGGAAACAGGAAGTTGTGCAGACTGGAGGAGAGAAATCTGAGCAGAACTTCTGTTTAAATGATCACTTTCAAGAAGAATGCTTATCAGCATTCATTCCCATTGGAAGGTTTATGTATAGTTTGGATAGCACAAAGGGCCAGGATTGGGGCACTATCCAACGGTGTCATTCCGCAAACTCAAATAGCACTAATGGAGCTCCTCTGATTCTTTCATTTGGACAAGTGGTTGCCCATTATGCTTGAACAACAGTTATGCAACTGTTTTCACAATGGATTGCACAAGCAGAATGCGCAAGCACAAGAGTTATGAGCAACCAGTTGCACAACAGTTTCTACAAGTGTAATGCACAAACTCTTGTGCAACTGCGCTTGCACAAATGTGACTTTAGTTGGATTCTCCTCTTGCGCATAGTTTGGAACCTAGTTTCTGCTAACGCAATGTCATTTGTGCTAACAGAATGATGCAGTGAAGGATGAGCCAGTGTGGCGTAGTGGTTAGAGTGTTGGACTGGGACTCGGGAGATCCAGGTTCTAGTCCCCTGCTCGGCCATGAAACTCACTGGGTGACTTTGGGCCAGTCACTGACTCTCAGCCTAACCTACCTCACAGGGTTGTTGTGAGGATAAAATGGAGAGGAGGAGGAGGATTATGTAAGCCGCCTTGGGTTCCTTGCAGGAAAAAAGGCGGGGTATAAATATAATAAATAAATAAATAAAGAGGGAGAGGGAGAGGGAGAGGGAGAGAGAGATGTGTGGCGTGGCAGGTAGAGGCATGAGATGTCTCATTAAAGGACACTGTAAAAAGTGAACATCATTATTGTTAGGTTTCTTTTCTCTATAACCTCCCCCCCACACACACACACACACAATTTGGACTGTCACAAAAACGTTTTAGTTGAGGTTTTTTATTTTCTTGTGACCCTCCTTTCCAAACATCTCACAAGTTCTCTGGCAACCATCATGACCTACTAGTTAAGATGCACTGATCTAATTTTATGTGAAGACCATTAAGTATGACACGTTTCCATGGAAAGAGATTCCACTTTCATCATTTCTACACAGCTTATTACTTACATTTCAGCATTCTTCTGATATTTTTGGGACACCGTGTCAGCATCAGAGAGGTAAGAAATTGAGCAGAACAGAATTTGGAGCCTGATGGTGAAGGGTCAATAACAGGTTGGGCCTGCAATCTTGCCCCACTTCAGTGTGTTTTGCCACTCCATGCCACCTGAAGTCTGGGAGTTCATACCCTACCTGCAAGTATTTTTAACAGGGACCATATTTTGGGATGAGCAAAGACTGAAGGACCAGTGACATTGGCTCTTCCTACTGATCCATTCCTATGTGAATCAACCAACACATATGCCAACAGATCTTAACCCCTTTCATTTGTGTTTACGGTATATATCTTAGTCCCCCAAATCATGGCAGCCTAATTTGCTAGTTAGGCAAATTGCTCACTAGTTACAGTATGCACAAACCAGTGAATTTGGAGTATTTCCTACCAATTCCTTCATGATTGTTCCCGGCATTTACTACAAAAAGTTGGAGAAGGAGTAAGGAAAGATAGACTTATCCGATTTCAGTTGTTCATTCCAGGGTAAAATTGTCTTTAAAATACATCATCATTATGCTTCATTCAGTACCATCATTATGTATGGTGCTCTGTTCTGACTCACTGCTCTGACTAAAAGCAGTGAGAAGCATGCTGGGAGAGCAGTAGCATAGTGTTGTGCCACATTGTCACCACTTCGCCTGCTCTAAACACTACATGGCTCCACATTTGCTCTTCAGTTAATATGAAAAAATAAATAAATCAAGGTATGAGGAGAAACCTGATGCTCTTCTTCAAATTCTTGAAACAAAACACCCCTCTTTGCTTGTACACTTTAGCTCTGGTTAGAATAAAATAAAATAAAATGTCCTCATAGACATCAGAAGTAAAGTCCAAGCCTTTTATATACACCTATTGTTAAACACTTAGTTGTGGAATCTTGATTTCATACCACATAAGATTCTGTCCAATTAGAAAAAAGGAAACATTGATAAAGGGAAATCTTTCTTCTGGTAAGTACAGGCAATGTATTTCTATGTCAATGATAATGGTGGCTTCCTTCATTGTCTGGGAAACTAGTAGGTAGTAGCAGGCTTGCTTCTTACTAAATACAGGGCAGAATATTTCCTGTACATGTCATGAACTATAAGGGCTAGTGATTTACTTTTTAAAATGAAACCTAGGAATCCAAACCAGCTGACAGGGGTGCTGGGATACAGCTCCAGGGGTCCAGACAGGTTCAAGTCCAAAAGCAAGGTCAGTTTTGTAACCCAAAGTCAATCACAGAGCAATGGAACATCATTCCAGCACCTAGTGTCTGGAACTGAATGCTTTTCAGCCTAGACCATTAGTGCAGGCCATTAGTGCCACCTGAGGAAAGGTCTACTCAGGGCTTTGTTCATGAATATACCTTTACTCATGAGGAGTCCTGGGGGGATATTCACCCATCTGGGCAATATGGCAACTCTAATTTCAGTGAGATCATCATCAGAGGCTCTGGCACAGCTGTCACCATATGACCTCCAACTACTGACTGCCATGCATGAGCCAAGTCACAAGCCAATGAAAGCGGGAAACTAACAGTCATCATGAAGGAACAACTCTGCCCAAGCCTATTTTGTTGCTCATGCTGTAAAGGAGAAAGTTAAAGAGCCCTTTGTCTTGATTTCAAAGTTGCTGAGATGTATAATAAGCAGGGGAGCCTGGCATCAAAGGCTATGCTGTGATGATCAGATGGAAGCCTCTTTGGGACAGGTTGAGCCCCTGAGCCTTTTTCACCTGGAGGGATGTATGGAGAAGCTGTGGAGAACTTGTATCTCTCTGCCTGTGGGTGAAAAAACATCCTGAGGGAGGCCATTTTTGAGCTGAAAAAAGACCAGAGATCATGAAAGTGTTAAGCAGCCTCTCTCTACCCACCCTTCTTCCACTCAGACTTGTCACCTGCCCAAGAGGTTTGGACTAAAAAAAAATGTGGAAGAAAGAATTATGAAACTTTGCATAATAATTTCACTGGAAAAAAGGGGGGGGGAAGGTTTTAGTCCCATTATGCTCAATGGGGCTATTCCCGAGGAAGTGTGCATAGGACTGAGGCCTATTGAATCATTTATTTGACACTATTTTTTTTAAACAAGGATCATAAATGACGTTGTTGTTGTTGTTGTTTAGATTTATACTGTGCCCTTCAAATACATTATCAGCGTGGCTTAACAATAACATATTACCACCACCACCACCACCATTCATTTAATTACAGAAATTCTATGAAAGTAGCATTCATTTTGTATGGATGCAGTAAACAATGCTAAGTATAATTTGATCAATCATATTATGGAACACAGTGCGTTTTGTACTCTTACATATCTGATCCCCCCCCCCGACCAATAGAAATGAAATAAAAATCTTGATGTTTTCCTCTTGACTTATCCAAAGATACCCAATGAAGAAATGACATACAAAACATTACCAGTTTTCATGTGGGGATAATCTTATAGGCTAGTGACCTTCATTGCAAATGTTTGGATCATACAACTATTCTATGATTTTAATTTCTTTAAGACAGAAACGTTTGTATATCTCTGGTAGATTTATGTAAATCTGTCACTTATTGCTTCCACTGGGACATGTATAAATATATACTAGAAAGTAATAGCATTCCTTTCACATACCTTGCCAACAAAAAGGCAATTTTGGAAGCATGGATTCAAAGCTGCATTAATATTGTGGACCATAATGTTTCATCTGTTCTTATATTGAAATGGCTCGAAATGAAAAAGATGAGGCTGCAGCCGAATGGACTGTAATATCCATCAAGTTGCTCTTCAGGTCCTTTATTCTGAACTAAAATTGGAAGGCTAGCTGGAACTGCCATTAAGAATTTGTGGCAGGAACAGTGGGACAGTAATCCCTTTTGCAGATTCTATTTTAATTTAAATCCTAGTGTGTTAAATAGTACCATAGTTCTTAATAAGAGGGGATCAGAAACTGTATTTGTCAGGCTCCATACTGGGTATATTACTGCTTCCATTCTTTGCTTGTTCTTGAGAAACATGAATTTGGGCTTTGCACTGAGTGCTAAGTCCCTTAAACCGCTGAACACTTTCCCTGAATTGTTGGATTTTAAGCCTTGAATACTTCAGATCCTATCAAGTTAAAATTCCCTTTCAATTTCACTTCTCCTCAAAGGCCCACAGGACTGATTTTATTTTAACTACTTATATTATCTGCCTGTGTTATCTGAACTATTTCATATATTTTTTCTAAAGTCACCGAGAATGGTATCCCAGTCCTGTGAAAATAATAGAAATGGCATTCTGCATGCTTTAACTGGCAATCTGTAGGGATATTTACAAGTGCAGTAGTTCAGAGATTCTCATAAAGCACAGCCTTTTGTTTGATAAACAGTGTCATCGCTCAAGTATAGAACATGTCTGTATTATCCACACTTATAGAACTGAAGTAGCCATGGGTAGTAATTCAAGATAACAAGGCAATTTCCAGCTCTGCCCAAGTGACAGGATTGTAACCTCAGTGTCATGGGCAAACCCAGTCTGAAAATTTATATTCAGTGTTCCGCAAAAATGGGCCCCGATGTAGGCTTTTTTCTTTTCTTTTTTCTTTTTAAGTGTGATCTCTTCAAGCTATCAACTATCCCTTTATATGATACACTGAGTGCTTACAGGGACACTTTCCAGCTTTCTTTACTACAATTTTACTCAGGTGAAAGGCCTGCAAAGACAATTCATGAATAAAATTGTAAAAAGGGCTAGGTCAATATCTTTGCCAGGAAGTCACAGGTTTCCTAAATTTCTCCCACATTGTTGCATATTCATGTCTGACTTGCAGATAGTAGACCCATTTTAATGTGTCCAAGGTGATTTGTTATGATTTGTTTTTGTTTTGGAAAATTCAATTTAAAAAAAACGTGTCCAAGGTGAATGGTTTTACCCACACTAGTAAGTTGAAGGTGCAATCCTATTGTGGTGCCCATAAGCCCTCGAACTCAGAGGCTTACGGGTATCCTATGCAGACTGGGAGGAGTGGTGGAGGCGATCATCGCCTCCCCATCCTCCTGCTCTGCATTTTCACTAGATGGGCTTTTTTGTCCATCTAGCTGAGGCATCTCGGAAGGGGAGGGAAGGAGTCTGGAGTGGCGTCAGGATGCCTTGTACCCTGGCCTCTCCAGTTTCCTCCCCCCCATCTCCTGAAATGCCCCCTTCTTTCCCTCTCTGAGGTTGCTTTCCCAATATTCTGTCCATACTGCCTGAGAGGGGGAGGGGATGGAGGCTGGAGCTCCAATTCCTAGATCCGAGGTTGGGGCACTATCTCTGACTTCGGATCTGGGAATCTGAACATTCCTACGGACCCTCAGAGGCTGTCTAGGCGCCATAGGATCATTCCTTTAAGACAGCAGTTTTAAAAAATGTGAAGAACATATATTTTTAAAAGAAAGGATTCTGAATCAAAGAGATTTTTTTTTAAAAAAATGGCTTTTATCATTGGTATTGATATACAGTCTATAGTGTTGTCTGCATGGAGAACCACACATTTGGAAATAATATTGACAAAGGGCATGTCAAATGACCCCTTGAACAGGTTTCACAAAGCAGTGGTGACCAGCCTTTCTGGCAAGTGTGTGATAGGTCAGGTCCAAAACATGAGATAGTACTACCCTAGCAACACTTCAGTATATATATAGTCCACTGTGCACTGGTGCAGTGTTGCCTCTAGCCCACTAAGTAGAAGAGAAAGGAGCAATACAGAACTGGAGAGGCAGTAAGATGTATAAGCCTATTTTGTACACCACCTTGAGAGGGTTTCCCCTAAAAGGCAGCCTATAAATCTGTGTATTGTGTATAGACAGATGCATCTGACTCTGCTGCAATAATTATGTTAGTCTTTATGGAAACACAAGCCTCCTTATCTTCCTTAGTGATGCTGCTGAATTTTGTAATTAGTCGGCTCACTGGTCAAACGTCGCCCATTTGTAATGGTCGGTTTTTAAATGAGCCTGGACCAGTGTTTTACAAATTTGCTATTACATTCGGAATTGATCACAAGCTTCTGAGCATGCGCAGTCTGTATCTAAACAATGCCATTTCCGTGCATGCATTTAGGGTGGCATGCAATGGGTTGTTCAGGGTGGCTTGTTGTGACATCCGAACCCGGCAGGGCAACCTTATTGTGGGTTGTCAGAAATAGTTAGAGAGCTGCCTGGCAGGAGCAGTGAAAGCCCCTACTGGTGCCACCACCATCCTCCCTCATGCCTTCTCACTGCCCTCTGCCCCTAAAAATTGAGAAGAAAGGGCACTACTAGAGAGTTTCCCGAATAGGTTTGCAACATTTTTTTCCTTTTTCCCCGGTCTTGCGCAAGTGCACACATTTCCATGGCTATGAAATTTACATAATTCCCCCCTCTGCTTTAGCAGTCTGCCATAAAATTTGCATATATTTACTGACCCCACTCACTTCTCTGCCTTGAAATTTGTGAATCTTTACCAATCCCCCTCACTCCCTGCTCTGCCTTGAAATTTGCATATCTTTACTGATCCCTGTCACTGCTCTGTAACATGTATGCATATTTGACAGCTAACAATTGAGAGCAGTGGAGGAAAGCAACAAGCATGAAGGGGTGGGGGGAGCTGATAGTGGCCGGCAGCTGCAGGAGAAGGAGCTTTTTGGGTGGATGTAGTACTTCAGTAATATGTGAAGCAGTCTTTAAAAAAGAAGAAGGAGGTGTTTGCTAGCAAGGCAAGTGTCAAAGTGAAGGATGTATTTACAGCGACATTGACAAGAGGGTGATATTGGTATGATGGGCTAAATAGCAGACAGGTGGTCTTGCGCAAGACCCAGTAATCTTTTTTTAAAGGAAGTTTGTGAACGCATGATTGCATTCATATGGGCTCAGAAAACTGCAGAAAGGGTGCTGACATAGGGACTGAGGAAACAAGAGTTCTGCCACAAAGGCACCTGGGAAATGTGGTGGGAGCTGGTGGGAGGACTGAAGGGGGAAACAAGCCACAGAAAGCTGCAGAGAGCCTGATCACCTGTCAGGTTAGCGAGCAAACAATCAACTCATGGTGTCTTACTCGCAGGGTGGCTTCGTGTGATGTGGGAACTTGCTCAATGTCTAAAGCCATTGATAACACCTACTCTCTGAAATCTACCCAATATTTCAGTCAAGACCAAATAGTGCAAAGAAAAAACTCATCCTGGAATCCATAAATGTAACGAGGGATTAGAATGGACATCCGCCTAGATTCCGAACTGTGATTGCTGCTGCAACATTTATAAGTTCACTATGTAAATTTACATAACAAAGATGTTCCATGTTCAGAAATGCCACTATGTACTGAATAGGCATAACAATGGATTTATTTTTAGATGGATGCTACAAGTTAGCCAACTGGATGCTATAGCTCTGCGTGACATGTATATTGTGAGTCTGCTGCTATTCCTTTTTAGGGACATGAACAAAACTTCCAGTTTACATTTTAAACTGGACTACACATAATACAAAACAAGATGCATCTATTCAAACATTTGAGTTCTTGACTGCAGAGGGAAAACTAAAAAACACACACAAAACATTGTAATATGTTAAACTGGATTATGATGTCAAATCTGGATTGCTTTAATGTATTTGAAGAGGAAATTTGACACGATTTCTGTCTTGACTTGTATTGACTGTGACTGGACAGAATACTTCTCACCGGATTTATTCAGGCAATTCAAATGATTAGAGTGATGCAATATTCAATATCTGAAAAACCAAATTGAAACCAATCACACATGGCTGATGTGATATTATTTGCTGTGAAGTTGAAAGTGGAAAAATAAAGGCCAGAGGCTGTTCTCCTTTCTAAGATGAATATAGGATTAGTATATATTACTAATACATATTATGTATGTGTGTTTGTGTGTGCATGCACATACACACACGAATGTGAAGTTAAACGAAACACTGCTTGAGGTGATGCATAGATGCCTTTTTGCCCCTGTAGGCTGAGTGAAACCCTATCTTGACTGGTCATATAAAGCTAAATGGCTTTGTGGATGCTTCATCATACGCTTAGTGGTCAGCATGCAATGGCCACCATTGAGAAAATCCCATTGGGTATATGGATAGTGAATCACATATGGATGGACATCTTTATCACATCTAGCAGTTCTCTCTGCCCCATTTTACACTACCTTTGAAGCTCCATATGTTTGTGTTGTTGCTGGGTGGTGTTTTTTTTAAAAAATGTTGCAATCAAATAAAGGTTCAAAGGGACTTCTGCTAAGAGTGTGGGTGGGAGGAAGAGACTGAAGCATACTAGACACATGAAGCTAGGCATACTGTTCTTCAGATCATGTCTAATGTGTTGCGTTTATCATATGCTGACAGGCAAAATGAGAAAGTGACAGACCTGTCACTTATAAATGTTTTTTCCAGATTCTGCGCTTGCTTCAGCTAGGGGTCCTGCATGTGCATCATGCCTTGTGCTAAGAGGGCAGCAAGGGGAGGGATGTCCACCAGTGCTCTTTCTGCCTTGGCTGTGCTGTTGGCGTAGACCCTGCTTCCAGCAAATCAGAACTACTGGCTGGCCTTTAAGGATGAGGCCTTAAATTCATAACCCATTGGACCATCTGCAGAGACCTAGCTTGCAAATCAGTTGGAATTGTACACTAATCTTATTCCATGAGACACTCCAGTGCACATTAGAGGAAAATTTGATTGTCCAAATCCAACCATATTCATGTCATAATGACCTGCTGAACAAGAAAGTTGCCAACAACCAGATAGAGTCAAGCAAGATATTGTTTTGAACACCATTCAAATCCTAGGCAATGCAGCCCAATGTATAAGATATGCAATGCATTACAGATGCAAAATAAAATATATGGAAACCTATTTATTTATTTATTTATTTATTTATTACATTTCTTCACAATGCATTTGTCATTATCATATTTTAAAGTGTATGGCAAAAATGGATTTCATATTCTATATTCTAATGAAATATTTACAAGAGCATATGAACCAAAAACCATTAGAGAAAAAACCTTTAAAAACTTACCTGAGGGAAGAAAGAAACAACACTTGCTTTATGGTTGTCTTCTGCACAACAGCTAGCTAAGCTGGGAGTGAAATAATGCATAATGCATTCATCCTGAGGTGCACTTCATCATCAGTATGATACCTGGGCATTTATTTGTTTTCTAAGTAGTTCTATCAAGACAGAAGTGCAGTTCTTGAACTATAAGAAACAAGCTGGGCCTTGGATAACTTTAGGTTTCTCATACCATTTTGTGCCTAATTAATAATGGATGCTGTAAACCAGTGTTCTCCAACCTTGGGTCCCCAGATGTTTTTGGCCTACAACTCCTACGCTGGCTGGGGCATGCTGGGAGTTGTAGGCCAAAAACATCTGGGGACCCAAGGCTGGAGAACACTGCTGTAAACGACAGCAAAAGTATGTGAACAGAAAAGTGTGCAACCAGTGGAGCACTTACATACTGTGGATATAAACTTAAACTTATTAAGAGGTTTAAAGATGTTCTTAAGACTAATCTTAAAAAATGCAATATAAACATCGAAAACTGGGAAGCTCTGGCCCATGAACGATCTAACTGGAGGTTGGCTTTTCACAAAGGTTCCATGGACTTTGAAGATGCCCGGGTGCAAGGTGAAAGGGAGAGAAACGTGCTAAGCGAAAAGCACGTCAAATGAATCCTTTACAGGACCCTCTTCCATCTGGCAACCTGTGTCCTCACTGTGGGAAGCTGTGCGGATCTAGAATTGGCCTCCACAGTCACTTATGGACCCATCGCTAGAGTCTACACAATTTTTTTTAGAATTTCCTCCTTTTATAGTTTTCTTTTTTGTAATTTTGTAATTTTATCCTGGAAGACAATCTTACTCGGTCACGCGTGATCGCCTACCATATAAAAGAATGATAACCATATTATACTAGGAGGACTTCTGGAAGAATGGGACTGGAACAATTGGGCCAAAGTGGGCATATGCTAGATTCCTGATTACCTCTGTCCTAGATTTCTGGTAGGGATGAATGAATCTGTCATTTTTGCTTTCTCACATATTCACAGTTTTACAAATCCCTTAGTTCTTTCTTTCCTGAATATGAAGAAATGTGTGAATTGTCCTAAATTCTTAACACAACCAAACTGAAACAAAATTATCTCCCCTCTGTACTGGCCAAATTCAATAGGCATACCTATTGAATGCCTAGCTTCATGTGTCCAAGCCATACTCCACATGCAGATGCCTAAGTTGTACCTGCCTGCCATGTAGCTGTTAAAGGTGAGGAGCATGTCAGAAAAAGAGATGCATGAGAAATTCATTTCAGTTTGTCCTTTGATCAGGATTTACCCAGTTCACAACTTCCAGACTGAACATGGACTCTGACACAATCTACAGTCCAAGTCCATACATTTCCAAGAGTGCAATATTTGTAGACAAAAAAAAAAAAAAAAGCATTCAACAGCCTGAAAACATTTGAAAAATGTGTATGAGAACTGTGTACTTTTGAAAAATGAAAAACACTTTAATCAATGGTAGAAGACTATGTACATTTCAAAGATGTGCACAGTTGATGCCTACATTTGGAAAAATATGCATGAAAACATGCACGGATTTTCATCCAAAAAGAAAAGAAAAACCAAAGCTTGCAATCTGATATGGATTTGAGTCAGAATGAGCTTTGCAGTGGAATTCAGTGAACTTAGGTTTTGCTGATTCACACTTCCCTAGTCAGAAAAAGAGAGGTGGCAACCACCCAGTTCAGTGGTAACATGGTTCAGCACACAGGGATTCAAACCCAGACTTTTACGAGGTAAGCACTCAAAGCCCTGGGCCTAGATGGGCATATCTGTCCGTTTTGGTTTCTCCCACATTCAGATTTTTTAAATCTCAAGTTCTTTCCATCCCGGATATGAAGAAATTTATGATTTTTTGTAAATTCCTATAAAAAATAAACCGAAATAAAATTCTCACCCATTCCTAAATTCGGATGACTCCTGTTTATAGAGCTTTTTCTGAAAAATCAATATGGATTTTCTATTCATATATATTCTTCCAACCAGCTCTCTACTAAAATTATGTGATCATTCCAGACATTCATCTTATACTACTACTATCTGGTTCAGTTTTTATAACTATATGCAGATAATTCAATATCACAGCTGGGAATGCCATCAGGTCTCCCTGCTATAAGTGCATTATTCTAAGGGCACAATCCTGTGGCTGCTAGACAGAGGCTAGATTGCCGTAGGATAATCCGGAGTCCCAGCTCTGACCTCGGAAACGTGCTCCCAAGGTTGGAGCTGGGAACTTGGAGTGCCCTCCCTCTGCCCTTGCAGCCGATGTGGAAAGAACTCTGCCGGCTGTGGCTCCGAGGTCACAAGACCTCAGAAATGGAGCTCTGTGTGTGTGTGTGTGGGGGGGAGACAGGCTCCGCCAGCATATGCAGTATCCTGGTGGCGCCTCACCCTCCTCTCCTTGCACTTCGGGGCAAAACACTTAGATGGCCGAGATCAGCCATCTAGGTGTTTTGTAGGGTGGGGGAAGCGCAGAGATGACCATCGCCTCCGTGCTCCTCCCGCCCTCCATAGGATGTCCGTAATGGTCTGAGTTTGGACGGTTACAGGCAGCCTCATTGGATTGCTCTGTAAGATAACTAAGCTTAATACTTTTGAAACTAAAAAGCAGAAACCTGCATTTTTCTACTCACCCATTCATGTGAGATGATAACAATTTCTGTTCATCATTAGATGTTCCTTTAGATTGGACTTCATCCAGATGTTCTGAGATAAAATTTGTACCTTCAGTAAAATGCTAATTTGAGTGACTTTACAAAAATCCTTTCCCTAACAATTTTCAATAAATAATTTATTTGGAGAGTAAGCAGCTGCAGCATGATTTAGAGCTAAGTCTGTGCTTAGGGCAGGAAAACAGCAAAGCATTAATTCAACTGAAAGAGATTCTGTTTTCAGTGAAGTTGCCTGATTTATGCAGTTTGCTTAGAATCCCTCCAATTCAGAAGGAAACTTGTATTCCCTATTTTTAAGCAGCAGGAGATTCATTTGCTTGAAGGCAATGGTCCTTAGCCCATTTATTCTGGAGGAGCATGATCCCAATCTACAAACCCATTGGCAACTCTAATGTTAATGGCCTCTTTCAATTACTTACTTTAGGGTAACTCTTCTAAAATATCCAGAAGTCCATGGTTTCTAAATTGATCATAACACACACAGATACGCCTTTTGATACCCTCTGCTGAAATTGTTTTGCCTTGTTTGAAATAGTTTATGTAGCTCCGAAACTCACTGATTGACTGTTTGTTTAGAGCACTTGAAGGTACTCTAAAAAGTTAAACCCACCAGGGTAAATGAACTGTGACCTTTTAATTACCTAAGTTGAAATAGAAGAGTCACAATAAGCTCTGCAGTGGCCAGAGTATTTGGCTGAGATGCATGAAACCCAGATTCAAATCCCTGCTCAGCTGTGGAAGTCATACCTTACACTGATGGGGTCTGAACTGGCTGTAACTAGCCAGGGAAGAGATCTTGATTGTCAGTGCAAATGTCAGCCAAGGGTTCAGTGGTGATGAAAAAGCAAATCCTATGTTCAGGATTATTAGGAAAGGGATCGAAAATACAACAGCCAGTAACGTGCCTTTATATAATGCTACAGTGCAGCCACATTTGGATTACTGGGTGGACTACTGTTCTTTTTGTCACCCCATCTCAGTAAGTATATTGTAGAGGTGCAAAAGGACAACCAAAATGATCAATTTCCTGAAACATTTCCTACAAGGACAAGCTAATATGTCAGAGGCTTCTTTTTAGTTTAGAGAGAAAAAGCATAGAGATTTATACAGTTACATAAATAGTATGGAGAAAATGTTTTTCCCCCTCCCTCCCTCGTATTAGAACTCAGGTTCATTCAAGGGAATTGATTGACAGTAGGCTTAAGAAAGACAGAATGAAACTGCCCATAAGTTGCACTAATACTCTGAGGCTCTGTTGTATGTCCCATCACCAAGAGAGGTTTGCTTGGTGGGAATGTGGGGCAGAGCCCCCAGGGCAGCACCCCAGTTACAGAATTCTCGTCCATGCTCCATCCATGATGACTTTTAGGCAGGCAGTGAAAACCCTTTAATTCCATTTCCACCTGGTTTTTAATTCGAGATCAACGTTTCTAACTCTGCTCTTCTTGGTTTCAATACTCTGTTTTAAATTTGTTGTTATATATTTGTGGTATCACCTTGGGGGTTCTTGTTAGCTTCAGAAAAGCCAAAATGAACTTGCGTGTAGATTGCAATCATTTTCTGAAGCTCTGTGGTATGTCAAAGAGAGGTTAGCTTCATGGGAATACTCAGAAAGGTTCGGTTGGTGGGAATAGACAGCATAGAAATGTTTAAATAAATAAATAATAGAAGATAGACAGATAGACTGATAGAAAGATTGATAAACCGAAGATGCAGAGATGGCAACTGGTTTATAGTTTAAGGCGACTAGACAAATCTCATAGATTGCTTTAAAGGAGGGATGCACAACATTTTTGGCCTTGAGGGCCTATCCATTTCATTTCATTTATTTCATTTCTATACCGCCCCACAGTCAAAGCTCTCTGGGTGCTGGCTGGGGGATCAGGGGCTGCACATGCACAGATGCATGCATACAAACAGGGCTGGTGCAAGGCAGTTTGGTGCCCTAGGCAAGATCAGATATTTAGCGCCCCCCTCTTCCCACTTGAGCCCTCCCTCCCTCCAGCCCTATGCTCCTGGTGCCCCCTTTAGCCCGGCGCCCTAGGCGGCCGCCTAGTTGGCCTAATGGTAGCACCGGCCCTGCATACAAATACATACATATGCATACACATCCACACATATCTGCACAAACACACATGTGCACCCCCCACACACACACATCTCAGGTGTGTGTGTGTGTGTGTGTGTGTGTTTTCATGTGTCTAGACACGCTTGGGGAGCCTCATGCAGCCAATGAGCCATGAGTTGCACACACCTACTTTAGGGGATCAATGGCTACTAGGCATGATAGCTAAATGGCCCCTTGATCAGATATAGGAGCTGTTCACACGTAACAACAACCCATCGAGGGGGGGATCGATCTAAGTGGACATGTGGGTAAGAAATAAATAAATTATTAGCATTAATAATAATAATAATAATAATAATAATAATAATAATTTTAAAAATCAATGGATTGCTGTGAGTGAGCAGGCACACTGACTGGAGCACACCTGCCTCTTCCCCTTTTACCCCACAACCGACGATTGGCTCCTTCATAGGGTGTGGAGTGTGAAGTTCAAAGCTGGACTGCTGTGTTGTTTAGGGGCTAAACTACCCAGTGGTTAACCCAACAACAAACCGATTTCTGGTTGCGGGACATAGAATGTACTCTAGGACCCTCAAAAGGGATTTTAAACCCAAAATGAAAACCCTCAAATAAATGGTGTCATCACACTGAGGTTAAAGTCGGAGCAGCTGAGTTAAGGACTCCAATTTAATTGGGCTGGGCCCCTTTGGTTGCTGTTCTCCCACCCTGGGAAGGTGCTTACTACCAGCCTTAAACTTGGACAAGTCCTTAAGGCCCTTAAGCCTGAAACAGGAAACTGAGGGGTGCTGCCCACTGCATACTGCACACTTGTGCCAAAAGGGGCACGTAGGGCAGGAGCAGGTGCCCTTCGATGAGAATTCCCAACAGACTGGTCAGTGTTGAACCGACTGTCCCGTGGAAACATGGGACGGAGTCATGGGCGATTTGGCCAGGACATGACCACTGTCGGATCTATCCCCAACGATAGGCCTGGCAGGAATCATACATTCCAACCAGAGGTCATTATCTTTAAAGTCCCACCGTACTAGTGAATAATCGAAGGCGGCCTTTTTGCAGAAGCCTTTGTCATAAGCCATCCATGCACCGCCCTTGAAGCCACACTATGCCTGATAAATAATATCGAGATACTTAGTGAGTACCACACCCTTATCTGGGAATTCTTGTTGTAAAATTCCCATATAAATCAGGAAACCCGGCAACCAATTGGCCCAGGTGTGGGCAGGTTTTTTTCTTTTTTATCTTATCCCGATCCCTGTCGGGAATAAGATCCCTTATTCTTATCCTTATCCTGCATGTCCAGTTCCCGGTATAAAAGGGAAAGATGTCCACAAACTCTCCCCACAAAATCTTTTCCTTAGTAGCTGGAGACAAATGATAGCCCAGCGGGGAAGTAGTGGCACCTGGAGGAATAATGTTGTCATCAGCACTGGGATAGTGATCAGTCAAGTCGGGGCAGACACCTCTTTAGATGTGGGAGCCACACGACCCGCTGGCCCGGACCACACAGAAGCACAAGCCAGAGTGGTGGACGGAAGTGTATTGGTTACAAAAGGCTCGTGTACTGAGACAGTTGTTAAGCTGCCCCAGTAGGAGTCCCCGTCGGACTGCCCATCCCTTGCTGGTTCAGAATGGTGGCAGGGGCGATGACAGGTTCTGCTGAAATGGGTGCCACGAGGACCGGAGGATGCTGTAAAACAGCAACTGAAACATCAACCGAGTATGCCAAAGCAGGGGCACCCCTGCTCAAACTAGGCCATGTGGTTGAAGAGGCCAGGGGGGCAGGAACCAAGGTATCCGTGGGAAGGGCCGGAATCGGGGTCCCAGGGACACCCTGCCTGGCAACCCACAGAGAAACATGGAATCGCACCAGGCCTAAATGGCCAGTAAACGGAGCTGGCACCGCAGGGGCAAAGGCACAGAGTGCCTAAGGACGGCGCGCCAAAGCGCAATCCCCGGTATGACCCAACCACCACCCAGCCCCTGAGAGCAGCCGGGGGAGGCTGCCCACCAAGCAGGCTGGTGTGGGACACAGCCGCACCACTGAGCCATGCACTGAGCAAATGCCAAGCACAGGCTTGGCGACCCAGGAATGGGGGGGGGTGCAGCCGCGGCAGAGAACAATCGCCTCCCCGGCCTCTAGCAAGCAAACCAAACAGTCGTCTTCTATGAAGGTGTCCAAACGCAGCATTACGCAGGTCATGTGTCAGCAAGAGATGAGCATGAGGATCCGCAGCTTCCTTCCTTCCTTCTTCTTCCTTCCTTCTCCGCAGCTGCAAAAGAAAGAGGCCAAGGGTAGGGCAGCTGGGTCTAATATCGACCCTGGCGCCCCGCCCTTCTTGAGTCTCATTGGAGGGTGAGATCACCCCATAGTGGTCTCACTCTCCTTCTCCATATGCAAAATTATCTCCGCCCACAGCTACGCGTGGTTGGGGGAAGGGAATTTTCAAGTTCTGCTTGTGAGATTACCAAATGCATCTAGGTGACCACTGTTGGAAACAGGATGCTGGACTAGATGTCTCCTTAGATTGCTCCAGCAGGGCCTGTATGTTGTTATGTAAAATGTTGTGACGCTAAAATGCTGTTCTTAGTTCCTCGAGGGAATGGAATATTGTAGATAGATATAGCAATAAATAGTACAACATCTGCATGGAAATTGTTAGCATAAGATGTCCCAAAGACTGGCATCACTTTTATTGTGCTGGATCAAAAGCTTTCTTTTAAACACATTTTGTCTCTATTCTCTTTCTCCAGAAAGCTGTGCAATCACCGTTTCTATTTTACCATGCCAATATTTATTTTATTTTATTTATTTATTTATTCAATTTATATCCCGCCTATACATAAATGCCCTAGGCGGCATACAAAATCACAGTCAAACAAAACAAATATACAATAACACACAACCAAAACCAAGCAATACAATTAAGCGTAAAAACAGAATAAAAATCCATAAAATTCCATAAAAATTGATTAAAATACCATAAAATTCCATAAAAATTGATAAAAATTCCATAAAATTGTAATAAAATACTATAAAGGGACGGCCTGCCGGAATAATAAAAGTCTTCAGTGCCTGCTTAAAAACATTTAAAGAAGTCAGAAGACGCATTTCAATCGGCAGATCATTCCACAACTGAGGGGCAGCAAAGGAAAAAGTCCTTCGACGTACAGCTGCCAGTCTCACATTGGGCAGCTGCAACAGCTGACCCTCAGAGGACCTTAAGTGGCGTGGAGGAACATAAGGGGAGGAGGCGTTCCCTAAGGTACCTTGGACCCAGACCATGTAGGGCTTTGAGTGTTTTCAGCAGCCAAGTTCACTGGCTGCAGCTCTGTTCTCACAAGTAGCTTTTCAGCCATCCTTCAACCTGATGGCACCGTAATTTTGATCCCCCCTGTGCTATGTTCAACTTAACTTTTGACTGTTATAATTCCAGTGCGCGTCGGTACGCCTATTTGCACACCCCTTTGGATTCCCCAAAATCCTGTCAGCTGTGAGTATTTTCAATTTGGTAACTGAAAATATGAGCTGTATCTACATGTGGGAACAAATGACTTGTCCAAGAAGGCAACACCAAGAAGGCATGAAAAAGTTACACACTGCATCCTTTGAATAAAAGGGCTATGTTGCCATCAGATAGGTAGATGAGTTACTCACTGAAATCTTCCACTAGCTTCCACTCACAATCCAAGAATGATTCCTGTTCTCTTTTTTTATATCTAGCTTCCAAGTAGAGATGGGAGAAATCTCCAAAGGTTTCCTCCCTGGTTAATATTATTCCAGGTTATGGAACACGAGTGCAAATGCAGGAGCCCTTGGGACCACTACAGCGGTCACAGCTCCTGGTGGCCTATCATGCTGTTAGCCAGGAAAGGGGGAACTCCCTTTCCTCTTTCCCAGGTTGCTGCTGCTGCTCTTGCATCTCCACCACTGGAAGGAAAGGGGGAGTGTGTTTGGGAAGTGGGAGTGTAGCAGGGACAACTTTTGGGGATGGGGAGAGCAGAGATGAGGGGTGGGGGAAGCTGGGAATTCTTCTTCTGCCTGGATTTTGATCTGAGCCAGATAAGAACTTTGGAGCTTCTAAAGCTCTCCTATCATTTTGAGGGTTTTTTTTTATGTCCCTGAAGTTAACAATAGTATCTTCATTCAAATTTTGAGGAAGCATCAACAGCCTAGGGTCCATAAGGCCATGCAATTTGGCCCACAGGCAGTTTCTAACTATTGAGTCAGAAGCTGATGGTAGTTCAATGAATACTGCAAAAAAGCCTTCCATTGTTCTTAACAGTTTTCCCAATAAGGTGGGACAGAGTGAAGCAGTGATCAATGGTAGAATACGAATTCCTAAACCCAGCTTGCTCTTCAAACACTCCTGCAGCTTGTTGAGTAGGAAGCCTGCGTGTATTTGGTTTCAGGGCCTAAGCCCAGTGAACTTTGCTGGCATCTCTGCTTTAGGGATTTGGGGGCTTCTAAAGCTCTCCTCTAATTTTGAGGGGGGCTTTATGAGCCCCTGAATCAGCAGGGCTCGAGCTCGTCATGGTTCACCAAGTTGCACCACCTTGAAGTTTGGTCTGCCTTGTTCCTGTTCCTGAGTGTAAGATTTTTGTTGGGTTTTTTTGTTCAAAAGGGATGCACATTTTTCTAATGAATGCAGTTTCAATGCAATTGCAAGCTCGGGAATATGCAAGCTGTGCATGAAAAACGCCCTTGTATTTGTATTCAGGCATGCAAATGGGGCAAATCGTCAGATGTTTAACGAACTGAAATGAAATTCTCATACATCTCTACAGTTTACTTATAACTTGACTCCTGTTCTGTGATATTATCATAGAATCATAGAAAAGTAGAGTTGGAAGGGGCCTACCAGGCCATCGAGTCCAACCCCCTGCTCAATGCAGGAATCCAGGTCAAAGCATCCCTGACAGATGGCTGTCCAGCTGCACCTTGAATGCCTCCAGGGTGGGAGAGCCCACCACCTCCCTAGGTATCTACCAGTTACACACATTATCTACCAGTTACACACAGAGGGACATATACGGTATCCAGAAAAGAGGTCCATCCCTTATCTTGTGCTTACTTTTTCATTCCTGTCAAAGGAATGCTAATATACTTGTATTTGGGGAAGACTGAACGTTAATATTCTTATGTTCTTTCTCTCTAGATTTAGCTACCAAAAGAAGTCCAATTTTATTATTACTGTACTCTGTGTAGATTCTTAAAAACAAAATAGTTTAAGAACAAAAACATTTCCTGAAGCTATAGAATATTATTTATTTTCGTATTCCTCTGAGATACGGTTCTTTTATTTAGTGTTTCAGATTTCTTTTTATCCTGTGACTCATTTTCCCAGATCAAGCTGGTTGCTGTGGTCATAAATTCAGGAATGTATTTTTCCTTCACAGATGTATTTATCTTGCTTTAAAACAGGGGCTGGCAACTTATGGCCGACTCCAGATGTTTTGGCCTACAACTCCCATCAGCCCTAGCCTGCATAGCCAATGGTGAGGGATCATGAGAGTTAGAGGACCACAAGTTCCCCAGCCCTAGTTTAAAGGATTAAATGTTGTAGACTGCCTAGGCCAAATCATACATTATTGTGAAGCTGCCTTAACGTAATATTAGCCTGATGGCTACATGACTATTGCAAAGTGCCATTTGGAGGAGAGGTGTTGCAGTGAGAAGGGACAATTAAAGGAATTATGAAACCCTTCCCTAAAACCTTTCCCCTGAAAACCTGCCCCCAAAGCTGCTTTTAACTCTCCCACTTTTCCAGTTCCCTATTTATCTAGCAAACACAGATGTGCAAGCTGTCAAAAGAAAAGGCAGCAGTGGAAAGCTGGGAGGGGGCGTATCTGATAGAACAATGGTTAAGCACCTCCCTGGCCCTTCTGAAGGTTGTACAGCAGCCATGATGAAATGAGATGGATGCCCACTGTGGAAGAATCCAGCTCTGTGTAAGCTGCTTGGAGCTTTGTCGAATCTTAAGTGTCAGCTGAAGTTAAACTTTGGCATTGATAGTGTGGTCATGATAACCAACTTCAATTAGTAACAGTTTAACAAGTGTCAGAGATTAATAGAAAATGCACTATCATAACATTGTTGGATTGTTTGGGCAAATGTGCTGAAGCATGTCAAAATGACCTGTGCAAAAATTTGCCAGGCAGCAGGGTCCTGTTTCCATTCTGCCTTCTACCGGATAGAATTATGGATGTCCATGGTCTACATCCATGTCTGTTTGCACAGTTGTACATAAAACTGATGTTACTGGTGAGAGTGTTGGACTGGGACTCGGGAGATCCGGGTTCTAGTCCCCGCTCGGCCATGAAACTCACTGGGTGACTTTGGGCCAGTCATTGACTCTCAGCCTAACCTACCTCACAGGGTTGTTGTGAGGATAAAATGGAGAGGAGAAGGAGGATTATGTAAGCCACCTTGGGTTCCTTGCAGGAAAAAAGGTGGGGTATAAATATAATAAAGAAAGAAAGAACAAAACCTGGTGCAGTAGCCAAATTGACTCTAGTGCTAACGTACATTATGTTGTGTTAAGTGACCTCTAGCACAACCCAACAGCGTTAAACTGGCATGATGTGTTTCCCCAGAAAACTCATTGTGCCAGCTAATGCTATTGGCATTGCGCTTTAAGTTGCTTTTGCTAGCATGATGTAATTTTCGTTAGCGCTAGTGTCGACTTGGATACTGTCCCTGGTCCATTCCTGATCCCTATATAAAGTTGTCCTAGGATATATATTTTTGGTCTCTGTGTTGTTGCTGTTACAACTGACATTACACTTGTTGCTTCTCCTTCCATCCACCATTTCTCTGGGATTGCTGGGATGGAGACAGCTGGCTCCTTCGCCTCACTTCACTAGCTGAGTAAATATGGCTTTATACAAATTTGCTAGGAAACGTAGGGTGCAATCTTATGCATGTTTAGACAGAAAAAAGTCCTATAACTCCCAGCATTCCCCAGCCAGCATGGCTGGCTGGAGAATACTGGTAATTGTAGGACTTTTTTCTCTCTAAACATGCATAGGATTGCACCCTTAGAAATGCCTCCTAGAAACTAGATGGGCAGGAGGGAATAAGGAGAAATATGTAGACTCTCAATTAGATTAGAGATACTTTGATTGATTGCTTTGTCAGTGACATTCTAACACTATTCTTATGCCAGTCTTAAACCATTTATATTGTTTTGATGTATTATTGATTGCTTTCTTTTGCCATTTTGTTTCTGACTATTCATAATCATTCACAACAACAGAAATTTGTAATATCTTCTATATGAAGATCATATTGTTTCCAGGCATTGTACATCAATAAACTAACTGATTTGTTTCAGTTAAAGTCTTGAGTCTATGGTCTTTTCACTTGTCATACTTTACCCTCTGACTGACTGGTTTGCAAAACTGCAAATTTGAACTCAGATTAGGCCATGGAATTAACACCGATTCACTGGTGCAAGGGGCCTGTTTTGCTGTGGGGAAAGGACTGAAGAGCTGACATTATACACGGCTGCAGGGTAACATATAATTTGGCCAGTACTGTAAAGTGCAGCAGGCAGGTATAGTCCCCTTACCAATAGCATCTCCAAGAGCACATTTTCTGTACTATTGTATCCATTGATGTCTGTAGCAGAAAGTAGAGTAACAGAGATTGTGTCTCTTCTAGTGCATTGGAGGTCATAGGCCCATGAAAATCCTATATGACCAACAATTCTTAGCACCATACCAGTTATCACCTGTGGCCTATCTTAGTGTCTAGTAACCCCAAGCTTATCTATTTACCTTGCACCTATCTTGAACCGCCCATTGAACATTTCATTCAAATGTGTTGCAATATTTGTACAGAATATTGCATGGCTTCAGTGTTTTTGCAAATAGATTTTAGAATTAAAAGTATCTTTTTTCCAGTAGTAAGAAAACTAATAGCACAATTGCAAGCATGTTTACTCAGAAGTAATCAGGAGTTGTACATCTGTTGCAAACTGAAACATCCAAATATTCATCTAATTAATTTCTGATTCATACATGTTTCACTAGACGCACCTCACTTGGTTAATTAGTTCTTGTTAGTTTCAGTTTTGCTGGACAATGTAGTTTCACTTGAACAATTTGCAACATAGTTCTGAACTGTACATGGAAGAAGATGAGTGTGTCATTGATTGAACAATGGATGATGAGGATTTCAGTTCAGTTCATTAAATATCAGAACTTGCCCCATTGAACTTGCTCACACCCACAAACATGAGCACATTTTTCAGGCAAAGTTTGCATATTCCAGTGATTGCACCTGCAAAATGTATTCATTAGAAAAACGCACACTTTAAAAATGTGCATTTGGGGGGAAACTACTTATTTTCACACTTAAGTGAATGGGGGAAAGTACACATTTGGGTGTGTACATTAAAAAACAGTGCACCCAAATGTGCACTTTTCCTGTTGGAACTACCCAAAAAAGCTTGCGTTTGGGAATGGGTACAACTGACCTTAGAGATGGAATTCAGAGAACATTGATGAGCTCCCATCCCTAGTGGAATTTTGGAAACTGTGTTCAATCCTTCTCCTTTTCCTTAGTAAGTATTAATCTCAACTTATAGGTTAGTGATCCATATAAACATCTTATTAGTTTCTAACTGAAGGCACTTCACAGTTTGACATACCTTTTTGTCAAGTGAAAGAATAAGAATCCGAGTGTAATAGTCATACAATAGAGAGAGGTTTGCACAATTCCTTTCTTCATAGCCTTGATCTTATGATGCTGCAGTTAACTAAATTATGGAGCATCTGACAGCTGCTCGACTTGATCACATGAATATTCTGTGAAGGTTGACTACTATCATGGGCATGCACGTGGGAGTAGAGAGATGCTGAGCCATATGCATTGTGCTTCATTCTCTACATGTACACAGCTAATTATAATCAAATGGGCAGAGTACATTTTTAAAACCTTTTCTTCACAATTCCATTCCCTACTGATACATCTGCTCGAAGGAAACATATGTAGACCATTCAAATACTTCAAAAGGGAAAGTAGTAGAATATAGTTCTGGAAGAATTGTGAAATTTAGCAATATTCTTGAGGTCATCTTCCATGGTGTTCACAGCCTGTCAACTTAATGAAGAACATTGCTCATCTCTCCATAAAAAGAAAACAAATATGGTCTCTTTGTGGCTTCTCTGTAGAATTTCATGGCTTATTTTATTAGTCCAGCAAAGTGAGAATGGTATTTGCTTTAATAGTTGACTAAACAAGGAGTGATAAGACTTTTTAAAGGTTTGTCACTTACAGGATTCAATTTTGGGACAAAAGAATAAATTGACAGCTCTGTCAAAATCAACTTGCAGTTAGTTTGTAGCAAGAGAGATACTAACTTTTATTAGGCCTCCTGCTGTTTAATATACAGTACTAGGATTTGTTTAAATTTTACAGGAGGCAAATAATCTCAAATAAAATATAATTTTCATTTAACTTGTACCCTGATCCAAATCATCCCAAACCAATGGAAACAGATTTTTTTTCTAAGCTCAATTCCATGCAGGGAAAGATTGTGTGTGTGTGTGTATGTGTGTGTGTGTGTGTGCGCGCGCAGCATGTGAGAAGTGGAGAGCTAACCTTTCCCTCCCCAGCTGCAATACCCCTTGAAAATTGTCCCCTGCATGGCAATTAAGCTGACACAAAAACCTTCCATTGGAACCAATGGACTCTCAGGGCTCTGTGGAATAGATATGGGTCCCTGGAAAATAGATCTGAGGCCAGGGCTCAACGGGTACAGACTTAGTGTGGCGTAGTGGTGAGAGTGTTGGACTGGGACTCAGGAGATCCAGGTTCTAGTCCCCACTCGGCCATGAAACTCACTGGGTGACTTTGGGCCAGTCACTGACTCTCAGCCTAACCTACCTCACAGGGTTGTTGTGGGGATAAAATGGAGAGGAGGAGGAGGAGGATTAAGTAAGCCGCCTTGGGTTCCTTGCAGGAAAAAAGGTGGGGTATAAATATAATAAATAAATAAATAAATAGTAACACCCCTGATTGGGAGCAAGCTATTCTGTTCCAGCAATTTGAACATCAGTGGACCTAGAACTGAACTGTTGCCCTATTCATTTAAATGGGTAGGCCAGTTCCACACAGGCAGTCCTTATGTGTGAGCTGTCTCTTCCACTGAGATGAATATGAAAACTGTTGCAGGAGGATGAGCTCCATGAAGAAAACTGCGGATGGCCACCCCTTAAGGAGAATTGCTAGGTATTTCTTGTTCTTAAGCTCCTGTTGAAGACTTTTAAAATTTCAACAGGCATTTAGTGTTTAATTATTTGCTTCTTTTAGGGATATTTATGACTGACTGCTCCTTTTAAGCTGGCATATTTTTTTATTGCTGCTACTTTTAGTATTTTATTGTTTATTTTTTTTAACTGTGGGCTACATCCAATGTTAATTGAGCAGACTTGCACAGTGGGAATTTCCCTTCCTCTCCTGCCCCTTGCAGTCCACGCCCACAGCTCCCAAATTCACTCTGGAGAGTTGAGGGACCCTCTGGAGCAGATTTAGACCTGGTTTTCATGACACAATAACCCATAGTTGCTTGTTCTGACATCTGGACATGGTGTGGTTTCCACAGTGTGGTTTGTTAACCATGCACAAGCCACCCTGAGAACCCATGGCTTGTTGTTGGGCTTGGGGTAGATTGTTTTCAGAGTGGTTTGTTGTGATGTGCAAACCAGGCATAGTGGCTTATGCATGGCTTGTGTAGGGATGTGTGCGGAGCCCGACTGGGGGGTGGAAGTCCGGTCCGGCAAACTCGCCGGGCTCGACTTCTGAGCTCCGCTTGGCCTCCTTTTCCCCGGCTCGACTCACATTCTCATGAGCTGAGCTGGGGAAGCGACTTCAGGGTTTCCAGCGCAGGCACTACGCTTTTTACGTAGAAAATGGCATGAGATATGTTAAAAACGGCCGTCATTTGCACAAGTTATGCAAATTACAGCCACCTTTAACGTATCTTACATCATTTTATTTTTTTATTTAATATATTAATTCACCACCCATCAGCCAAAGGCTCTCTGGGCAGTTTACAAAACAAAGCAACAAATGAAAGCAACCATCCTAAAACAAAAGCATCAACAATGATAACATAAAAATACAGACATATTAAAATATAACATAATAAAACCACCAAACAGCCAAAATAAATTCAATCCAGAGGTACTGTGGCAATAATAAAATAGATAAAATCAGTCATTAAAATGTTGGGCAAATAAAAAGGTCTTCACCTGGCACCTTAAAGAATAGATGGTAGGTGCCAGGCGCACCTCTTTGGGGAGCTGATTCCATAGATGGGGTGCCACAACTGAGAAGGCCCTTCCCCTAGTTTTTTCTACGTAAAAAAAGTAGTGCCAGGAACCCAGAAGTCCGGCAAGTGCCTCGACTGGCACTCACTTTCAGCCTGCCTCAGCAGGTGTGGCAGCAGTACTCACTGAGCACCCAGCGAGTTGGGTGGTGGGCAGATCGCCCACCCCTTCTTGTCAGAAAGGGCTACAGAACTGCCCGGCAAGAGCGGGGGGGGGGGGAACAGCTGCTCCTCGCAATCTTGCTAGTGACACCTCCCTCACCATTTTCCCTTCTCTGATACATCGATAAGAAATGCCACTTGAGAATTTCTTTTATATGTTCATAACCTTAAAAAAAAAAAAATTCGTCCTTCGCAAGTGCACAAGTGTGCAGATTTGCCTGCTCAATATTTACATACATTCCTGAGTAGTACAGTTGTTTTTCTTGTTGTTGTTGTTATTTTATTACATTTATATCCCACCTTTTTCCTCTAGTAAGGAACCCAATGCGACTTACATGGTCCTCCTCCTCTCCATTTTATCCTCACAACAACGCTGTGAGGTAGTTTAGGCTGAGGGTCAGTGACTGGCCCAAAGTCATCCAGTGAGCCTCATGGCTGAGCAGTGACTAGAACCCAGATCTCCCAAGTCCCACTCCAATACTCTAACCACTATGCCACACTGGGCACAGTAGCCCAGCATAATGATATCCCCTCTGTATTACATCTTGAAATGACACTGTCAATTTACTCCTCTACTTCATTGCCTCCATAGACAGCAACACCTTTTTCTTCCCCACCTTTAGGGAGATTTATGCAAATTTAACTCTCTTTTTCTTCACCTTTGGGGAGATTTGGCCCCGGGCAACTCTTTTTTTTTTTTTTTAGCTTTCACGGAGATTTGCATAAATTTGGAGTAACTACTGCACTTATTCATAATAACTACCACACTTTAGAGAGTTTGTGCAAATCTCCCCTGCAGTTGTTTTTTTAAAGTTACATTTACATGAATCTCCCTGAAGGTGAGAAAAAAATCTACCAAAAAAACCCTCTACTCCTCTAACGAGCGCATTTGCACTCATTTATTTATTTATTTTTATTTATTATATTTATACCCCGCCTTTTTTCCTGAAAGGAACCCAAGGCGGCTTACATAATCCTCCTCCTCCTCTCCATTTTACCCTCACAACAACCCTGTGAGGTAGGTTAGGCTGAGAGTCAGTGACTGGCCCAAAGTCACCCAGTGAGTTTCATGGCGGAGCAGGGATTTGAACCCGGATCTCCCGAGTCCCAGTCCAACACTCTAACCACTACGCCACACTGGCTCTCACTCATTAGTGGAGTAGGCTGCTGAGGTTGTGCTGCAAAGGCCTATGGGATACGTGTCAGGAGCAGGTGGGAGATAAGGGGGAAACAAGCCAAGGCAAGCCACAGAGCACCTGGTCATCTGTTGGGAGTAATGTGGGTTAGTGATCAAACAACCAATCCAGCGTGGCTTATTGTGACACATGAAGAACACACGGTTGGCCTCATGGGCGAGGGGGAAATCAATGGATACAACCCTGTATTTTAATTTATTTTTACTTATTTTTGTAACCTGCTTTGAATGTTTCTCATATACATATTAAATAAATAAATATACATATTAAATAAATAATCATTTCCCTCTCAGCTAATATATACATACTTTTACTTCAAGAGTTTGTTTCTTCAATCATTAGTTTGCTGTAAATTCAGTATTCCCCATGCATTCACATTAATGAATTATCCCTTTTTCATGAGTTTAGACTTCATTGCATGCAAACCCAGCATGCCTGATCACTTTTATATTACCTAATATATCATTACTTTTAATATTGTGTTGACCTCCCTCACTCCAATTACTTGCATCACAGTCACATCTTGCAGAAATGCTTGGTGATCATTATGCCTATACAGGTAAGATCCAGTGTCCTTTTGTATGCTTTTCTATTCTTTGCCTGATGTTGTGTTGATTCCTGGGCTTAAAACCTACTAACCTTTCTCCCCGAGAAGTTCTGTTTCATTTCTGTATGCCTTGCTTATACCAGGGTGGCAACCGGGAGGCCTGAGGGCCATTTTTGCCCCTTGCAGACTGCAGGCTGCTAGGAAACTTGGACATTAATTTAAAAACATTTTTAATGAAAAAAATGGTGGCTGGAGCACTGTGGAGTCCTAAAGGGTTGCATTTTAGCTTGCTCCTAACATCATTTTTTCATTAAAAAATAAAGAGTTTGGGTAAAAAATAATTTTTGGGATGCTGCATGCTGCCCACCCTGGTATATACCATGGGCATGATCCACCAAAGTTAAGTACTTTTAAGTCCCAATGATATCAATGGGAGAGTTAAGTACATGGTTAAATATTTCCCATTGGGAACTTAAAAGTACCCAGCTTTGGCAGGGTTGAATGTTAGATTTCACATCCTCCATTTCTTGAACTGAATCAGGTTTAATTTCTGTTTCCTGTACAGAGATAAACTTGATAAATAAAACTGAAGCTCTCCCTAGTTCTCATCCTTGCCCAATCTGGCTATTTTGTTCCATGTGCAGTTTTGTTCAATAACATGCACTGTGATGGAGTGCAGTGCTCAGCTGCTGATGCGGGGTCACAAGGTAGGGCTTTGTGTTAGGACTGTGTGGGATTCTTGGGCTGAACACTGGCACAGGTGCACCTCATGCTGCACATGCATGATGATGATGTTGATGATGATTTTGAGATTCAACATGGGTTACCTGCAGTGCTCTCAAAGTGGCATTATGCCATGCTGTTCTCAAGAGTGTAGATGGGCAGATGATCTTGGCTTCTTATGTCCATTTGAACTGTTGATGGCAGATTGGCAGCAGAACCCTGTGGTGGCTGCATTTGTGGGAGCAGGGACTCCACACCAGCCCCACTGCTGGATACCTATCATTTTCTTGCCTGAGACCCAATTTGTGTTACTTGTAGAAATGGTCCCCTGCTTGTGCCACCATAGAAACCATAAATACATAGGACTGGGCTGCCAGATACTTCACTTGAATTCCTTGAGTATTTATTTCTTTATTTATAATCTACCTTTCAGCCAAAAAAAAAAGGCACTCAAGGCAGCTAACAATAAAATACAGATTAAAAATAAAATCTTAATTAAAGCCTAACATAAAAACCAACAAATTAAAAGCATAATGCAGACAGTCCCTGAGTTAAGAACGCCTGACTTGCAGACAAGCCATACTTAAGAATGGACTTCTGGCGTTCCACGGCACTACGTTGTTTACGTAGAGTACATAGCGTAGTGTACTACACAATTTGCGTAATTTACGCAATTTGCATAAATGCCGATTTTAACGTATAGAATGCTAGGCTGTTCCGACTGACATACAAATTCGACTTAAAGACATTCTTAAGAACGGAACTCGTTTGTAACCTGGGGGCTGCCTGTATTAAAAGAAATCAATAACACGCAACCAATTAAAAACCCCTTCAGCATTGGACCAATTTGTATGCCAAACAAAAGTTTGCCTGAATCAAAAGATCTTTGCCTGCTGGCTGAAGGTCAATGGAGAGGAGGCCATGGAGCTTCCACAGAGAAGACCCTCTCTTGCATCTTCTACTACACGCACCTCTGATGCTGGTGGGACTGAGGATAGTGGGACTGAGAGAAGGGTCTCCCCCTAACATCTTAAAACACAGGCAGGCACAGGCATATGTGTGTGGGGGGAGAGGGGAGCGGGACAATGCAGTCCTTTGGGTATCCTGGTCCCAAGTCTATGGGTTATGAAAGATACACTATCCCCTCTAAAAATAATAATTAAAAAAAGTTTTTAAAAGTATGAAGGAAAAGAATGACCTTGTAATAGAATAACTGGCTAGCCCTGAACTAGTACTTTGTACTTTTTCCTGGTTGTGCTGTACATTTTGCAGACTTTGCACTGAATCTTGCATACAAATGTAACTGCTGTGTTCTGCTCTGCTTTGCTAGCACTAAATGGGCTCCCCTGATAGCTTTCAGTACACCAGCTATTATTGAACTAGTTCAGACTCACAGTTCTTCAGAAGACTAAACACAAAATCCTCAGTGTTTCAGCCCTGCTCAGGTGGCAGAATCTGAGTGAGTACATGAAATGACTTCTCTCAGAAACACAGAGGGAATTCCCTCGGATGTTCAAAAACCATGACCCATAATAAAAAATTCAGAAGGATACCGCAAGGAAACTTTAGATGGCAGAGTTCAAATAATTAGGTACTAGAAGGTGTTCTGGTAATTGATGCTAACTTTCTCAAGTCTTACTTTGATTTTCTCAGATAAATGCTTATTCAATATATTGGCTACAAGGCTGATATCTGTGCCTCAACCTTTCCCAGCATCTTGTCAGGGGAACAAAATAATTGTTCAAAATCATGGATTGGTGAAACGACCTGTACCATTTCAGGCCATAGATTCAGATGATGCTCTTGGATGTAGCCTGGGTTTAAGGGTTCTGATATAGTCCGATCTTTAGCAGGAATCAAGTTATGTCAGGTGCATCAGGGAAGCAAGACAGGCAGAGATCAGCACCACAAAAAGCTCCAAGTAGGGCTGGGGCTGGAAACCAGACAGGGTTGTCTGTATGTTGCTCCGACAGCAGATCAAGACTCAACTTTAAGTAGAAATTTGCCTGCCTTTAGGCTGGTTGGCTCCACATTTACACTGAGTGAGGCTTTGTCTATTAAAAGGACCTGGACTATTTTAGCAGCCTCAAACTGTGACAAAATGCAAGTGTCCTCATGTCCGGAGTCTTCAAAGTCCAAAGATGACAAGACAATCTCCTTTGGATGCAGGGGAACTGAGCCCTGGGATCTTTCTGGGGAGGTGGAAACATTGTGATGCCTTTCCATGACTGAATCTTCTTTCTGAGCTATTAACACTGTTGAAGAACAAGGGGTCAGGATCCTCTGAAGATAAGGGTTCAGGGTACTGGTCTGTGGCAGACCCTAGTGTCTTAACAACACTAGCAACAGCTCTGGGGCAAGGTGAATGCTTCTTTGCCACTATCACTGAAATGGAAGTGAGTGTTGATTGCTGGGTACCATCTGAATAACCTACTCTTCTACTTGTATAGGTCTGCACCATCTCTTGATTATGCTAGAGCATAACTAAGATATACTTCAAGTCGCTCTGTATAAGAATGTGCTATATATAATAATCTATGGATTCTGAAGGTTCCTTATGAGAGTCTGGCCACATCTTCTGAGGACGAATGGAAGTTCTTGGAGGACTGAATGTGTGTGTGTGTGTGTGTGTGTGTCTGTCTGTCTGTCTGTCTGTGTGTATAATATTCTTCCTGTTCCATAAGAAACTAGTAATGACACTTCTTCTACCGGAGGATGAACTTTATCATGGCTAAACACTCTTTAGATATGGCGGTACTAAAGAATGATGTTGTATTGCCTCCAAACCATTCTTTAAGGTTTTCAGCCAAGACATTCTTCTTCTTCCTACACTTATTTTCCCATTTATTTTCCCTTGTATAATTAGCTGCAACATCTATATTTTTCATGTCTCATTATACGACAAAAACATTCTAGTTTCCTGCATTTTATGTCTTTTATAATTTCTAGATCTTTATACATGCTCTTTAATATTCCTTTGTTGGTCACCCTCTCAGTCCATAAAAGTTCATAAATAGGTGGCTAGTAAAAGCAAATGTATGAGCCCTCCATAGCTGAGCTCAAACTCCAGCTATGTTTAGAACTGGATCATAATCAGCTGACCAACACCATCAAGGGTTGTGGTCACCACAGAGCAGCCCCCTTTCCTGTTAGCAACAGGAAGGACTCCCCGAGGGCCTTTATGATGCCTCTGCCCCTGCTTCTACCCATATCTGGTGGGTTGAATACACAACAGTGCCCCAGGCAGAAGGATCCCTGAAACATGTAGTTCCCAGGGTGACTGCTAGCTATACTAAGGACTTGGGCATCCTGGAAAACTATATTCCCCAGTTTCCCTGGCACCTGCACTGTGGTCATCATTCAAGATACATGGGGGAAAGTGAGGAATGGAGGGAGGGAGACTTCATAAAGTAGCCTCCAGTAGGTGTCCCTTGAAGCTGCTGCAATGTAAGTTTTAGATGAGAAGAGGATAGAAGGACAGGGTTCAGGCATCACATTCTCAATGATGAAATCCTGAGTCTAATTTTTTTTTGAAGTGGGATCAGAAAAGATGGTCTTTTCCAATTTTGGGGAGAATAATTCACTTTAGCTGAGTCCATTCCAAACTGTAGTTAAGGGAGTTCACCCACTGTAGGAAATTCTTCTTGCAGATCTGGAACCTTTCCATCTGATGGCCTGCAGCCTCAAAGCTTCCACACAGGACCTTTCTCCAGCTGAGATCTTTATCCAAGAGGTAAGAGTGAATGACCAGGTTACTCACCTATAGGTGAGCAGGGCATTCCTGGCTTAGCGCCAGATTCCAGTACCTCCCTCTTCGCACGGTTCTATTTATCTCTTGAGAGGGCAACACCATGCCCAGGTGAACAATACTCATAAGGGATCTATGCATAAGCAGGGCCAGCCCAAGACATTTTGTTCCTTGACACAGAGACCAAATGGCATCCTCTGCCTGCTAGGAATGCCACTTTAAAAAAGTATTTCTGCACCACTGAGACATCAGTTCCTGTCTTCATCTCTCCCCATACCCCATGGTATATCCTGAGGAGATTGCTACACCCTGCTGCAGAGCCAGCCCTGTCGAAGAGCCACTTCAGTCTTGCCTACACTTCAGTGAATACTGCAACTTCATCAAGATACACACTCTAGCAGGATGAATCCTGCCCCTTATCAATAACAGAGCACAGCTCATGCTTTTACTAAGGCTCATAGTGTTTAAAAAAACACACACCCCACAACCCTCTCAGTCTACTACTGGCTCAACAAGGTCGCTTTCCAGCATTGCTTGAAACTACCTCCAGTTTCAGAGGCAGTATGCCGTAACAGCCAGGAAACAGTAGCAGGGAAGGACTTTTGCCCTCATGCCCTTCTTGTGAACTTCCCATTCGGGTATCTGAGAGCCAGTGTGGCGTTGTGGTGAGAGTGTTGCACTGGGACTCGGGAGGTCTGGATTCTAGTCCCCGCTCGGCCATGAAACTCCCCGGGTGACTTTGGGCCAGTCACTGACTCTCAGCCTCACCTACGTCACAGGGTTGTTGTGAGGATAAAATGGAGAGGAGGATGAGGATTATGTAAGCCGCCTTGGATTCCTTGCAGGAAAAAAGGCGGGGTATAAATGTAATAAATAAATAAATAAATAAATAAAATCTGGTTGGCCACTGTGGGAAACAGGATGCTGGACTACATAGGCCTTCGGTATGATCCAGCAGGAAGGGATGTATGAGAAATTCATTTCAGTTAATTTTTTAATCAGGATTTTGCTCAGTTCTCAACTTCCAGACAGAACACAGACTCAGATGCAATCTGTGGTCAAAGTCTGTACATTTCCAAGCTTGCAATGTGATTCGCAGACCGAAAAAAGAAGGGGGGGGGAAGTGTTCAACAGCATGTGTACATTTCAGAATGAGTACATTTAAAAAATGCACACAATTGATGCATACATTTAGGGGAAATACACATGGATTTTCATGCAAAAAGAGAAAAACAAAGCTTGCAATCTGATATGGACTCAAGGCAGAAGGAGCTGAATTCGGAGAACTTCGGAAAGCTCGAGTTTTGCTGATTTGCATATCCCTACCAGCAGAGCTCGTAAAATTTACATTAAATTTTACAGCATAAAATTTCAATATACAAAATTTAAAGTAATTTAAACAGCTATAACCAATTTCAATAAAATACTAGACCTGTTAAAGACAGCTGACATACATAAATGTCCCATCATATGCCATTAAATGCCTGGCAGTAGAGGGCAGTCTTAACCTGATGCTGAAAAGATGACAGTGTTGGTGCCAGTTGGGCTTCAGTGGGGAGACAGATAATTCCATAATCGGGGGGCCACCACTGAGAAAGCCCTTTCTCTTTTTGCCACCTTCTGAGCCTCCCTTGGAGGAGGAATTTGGAGGAAGGCCCCCAAACTGTGGAACTCTCTCCCCAGTGACCTCCGCCATGCCACCTCCTTGATAAGCTTCTGCCGTTCATTAAAAACATGGCTTTTCAGGCGGGAATATGGGGTGGGTTAGGATTTTAACATTATACCGTTTTAAGAGTATTTTAATCTGTTTTCATTGTATGCTGCACATCGCCCAGAGTGGCCAGGTACTGGCTAGATGGGAGATCTAGAAATACAATAAATAAATAAATACTGATTGTAGGTTCAGGTCAGGAGGGGCGCTCTGTCAAGTGTTGTGGTCCTGAGCCATGTAAAGCTTTATATGTTAAAGCCTGCACCTTGAATCAGGCTTGGAAACATACAGGCAGCTAATGCAAATGGGCCAGAATTGCTGTTATGTTCCGACCTTCTGGTCCCAGTTATTAATCTAGCTGCTGCATTTGGCACAAGCTGCAGCTTCTGAACAGTCTTTAAGGGCAGCCCCACACAGAGTGCATTGTAGTAATCTAACTTGGAGGTTACCATAGATTACTGAAACCAGGTTATTCCTGTCCAGATGAGGAATAGGAGCATAGCTGGGCCACCAGCCAAAGCTGGTTGAAGGCATTCCTAGCCTCAAGTGACAGAGATGCCTCCAGGGAAACCCCCAGGCTATGAACATGCTCCTTCAAAGGAAGTACAACCCTACCCAGAACAGGTTGAATACCCTCCACCCACCCAGATCTCAGTTATGCATGCCAGATTAGCCGCCTCATCCACTATTAAGTCATGGATAAGGGAGGTCATATTAATATTATGCACTAATCTGGCGTTTAAAAGCTGCATCCAGAGACCCGAGGCGAGGGCAGGCTGAAAGGGCAACCACCAAACCAGTGGGTGTGGGGAAGACTGGAACATGGCATAGCCATTAGCTGTCTGGGCTGCTGCATTCCTCTTACTTGGCTAACCCTCCTCCCAACACCATATCTCCCTCTACCTGTCACTACACTGATTGCCCCCCACCAAGTCCCCATATCCTCCCGCCCAGGCACATACTCAGGCCCCAATAAGGAAACTAATCCCCCACGAAAGACTCCAAGTGGCCAAGATGTCAGGGGGATGACTCTTGCCCTTGCATCCCCCTGAAGTGGCTTCCCCCAACGGGGTCTTTCCCTTGAGCGTCATACAGTGGAGGCTGGTGGCTCCAATGTCAGCAGGGCTGTGCATCTGCTCCAGATTTTATCAAAATAGGTCGGCACCCTGGATAGCTTCTTAAAAGTTCAGAGTAAAATCTGGAGCGGATACACAGCTCCGCTGACATTGGAGCCACCAGCCTCCACGGGTGCCATCCCCTCCAGGGTCACTTCTGGCCTGGCAGATAAAGGCCTTCTCCAGAGTCAAGCACAGGTGGCTCACATTCTCCGCCAGCACAGGGGAGGTTTCCTCCTCAATGCTGGCTATGCCATCTTTTCCCAATAGCAGGAACAATAAGCCACCACACAGCAAGCAACACAGCAGAGTAAGAAAACAGCTCACCTTATTCTCAGAATGTCCCAGTTTGCCTGTCTGTGGCTTCAGGTCTGTGGCTTTTATGTTCTTAGCTTCTCCTTGCTCCTGTTTCTCTTTCCAACCTCCCTCCTGCTGCATTTACTGTCCTAAAGATTACAGTTTGTTCATCAACTGGTTCAGAATACTAACTTATTGTTGTGCCGGCAGCATGGAATTAGATCTTGGGTGTGTTGGCGCTTGAGCATATGCAGAGTGTGGGAGATTTATAATCCTGTCTGTGTGCTAGCAGACGCCTGAAATTCCACACACAGATCTTCCAGATCTCACCTCCCCCCGCGCAGCGTGCAGCGTGTTGTGCCAGTTTGACCAGCCCAGTCTGCCCTGTTGTCAGACTGCTTCCAGCTTCCCCGTTGCAGATTAATCCATGGAGTCAGGAAACACTCTGTAACACCACAGGTCTAATTCTACCTGTTTATTCACTTAGCAAGTAAAGTTCTACAGAGTATACATTTCCTAGTTACAGTCCATGTGCAGAGTATAAATGCATAGCAAGCATTACATCCAATGGAGTAAGTTGAGCTTCACTCCACTTCAGCAAAGACGTTACATTGTTGCAGTAACAAAGTCCAGCAAGAAGAACAAGAAGAAGAGAGAAAGCAGTCCAGCTTCTCTCTAAGATGGCTTCAGACAGAAAACAAGTTAGCACGTCATCAGAACATACAAACCATGTGACCAGCGAAAACACGAGATCCCAGAAATACTCAACAAACCTGTTTACAGCCATTCTGTCCCTTCCATATGTAAACAATGTGCTGCAGCTGGTGAAGTGATACATATCACAACAGGGTGTGGTGGAGAGGATGGGCATGTGGGGTTGGCAACTAAAGACATACAGATCTGAGTGGGTTAAAAATTGGCCGCACCTTTTCTTGGCTATGGCTTAGCTAGATTTGTCAGGGAATAGGAGTATGGATCCAGTCATTGGGCAACCCCCTTGCATGCTGGTTATGTAGATCAGGGGTGGCAGGAATCTTGGGCCTACCATGGTATAAACCAATATACTTCTTAGTAACATACAGGCCTGTGGCTCACGCTGGCTCAGCTTGTCTGAGTGTGGAAAGCTAAGCACGGTCAAGCCTGGTTATTACTTGGATGGGAGACCCCTCCTCTAGTTTCCTGCATTGAGCAGGGGGTTGGACTCAATGGCCTTGTAGGCCCCTTTCAACTCTGTGATCCTATGATATCCTATGAGCCCTTCCTGTGACTTGGGTGTGTGGAAGGTTTGTCAGCCCTTGTGCTAGACTCAGCCTCAAAGCTACATTCCCAAGATTCCTTACCCCTACAAATGGATCCATCCCAAGGTCTCCAAGGCCTGCAATGAAAAGATGCAACACTGTACTTGGAAGAAGCTCAGGGTGATGTAAATGGGGACATTCTTTTATCAAACCTGTGAGGGAAGTTAGGTTGAAAGATAGTGGTTGATCTTCGGCAAGTCATTAACACTTATAATTGAACAAGGATTCAGTAGTCAAGCTTCTACGATCCCTGATGTATGTTATCAAATAAAAGAAATATGGGGAAATATCAAGCAACTTTCACCTGTCACATCTTTAGTATTGCACTGGGAATGCTTGGGCGTAGTGGTTAGAGTGTTAGACTGGGACTCGGAAGATCCGGGTTCTAGTCCCTGCTCAGCCATGAAACTCACTGGGTGACTTTGGGCCAGTCACTGACTCTCAGCCTAACCTACCTCACAGGGTTGTTGTGAGGATATGATGGAGAGGAGGATTATGTAAGCCACCTTGGGTTCCTTGCAGGAAAAAAGGTGGGGTATAAATATAATAAATAAATAAATAAATAAATACACAAAACAGAAAGCCTGAAATAACCACATACCATATTTTGGGGATACTGTACACCCTTAGGATAAATTAATAATCTTGCAATGAGGAAGGCAAAAACCTCATTGCTTGTTATGTTTGACCCTACACTGCTGGCCTGCTTGCATTTATTTATTATTTATTAATTTACATTTATTTATCGCCCATCTGGCCAGCAAACCGGCCACCCTTGGCGATGTACACAAAATAAAAACAGGATAAAATACATTTAAAACAGTATAAAATTTTAAGATCCTAGCCCACCCCATATTCCCGCCTGAACAGCCAAGTTTTTAGTGAGCGGCGGAAGCTCAGCAGAGAGGGGGCATGGCGGAGGTCACTTTGGAGAGAGTTCCACAGTACGGGTGCCGCCACAGAAAAGGCCCTCTTCCTAGTCCCCACCATATACTGGTAAAATTCCTTCCCAGCTATCTTCTGTCTATAACAAGGTGAGGGTATACTTTAAGGAGAGAGTGAGTGAGGGAGACAGCAATGCCAAAGCTGTGGAATGGGCCAGAAATGGACCAGAGGGAGAAGGTTCTCCTTCAGGTCCACAGAGCACCAACCAATGCATCTGCTTGGCTTCCTGGGGTGGGCCCAGATGGCTGCATCCAGGCCCCTCTACACTGCTGCCTATGAACGCTTGTCATTGCTCCCCCTGCCCCAACCCACATGACTGGCACAAGAAGGGGGCTATCACTGATCATCCAGTGATTATTCAATGGCTTCCACTGAAATCCTCCAGTGATACAGGAGGCTCTCCTCTTCAGACAGTTACCCTCCACGAGTTGAGAGGAATAAATGTGATGGTAGAGGGGGGTGAGGTTGGAGCGTTTCATCTCTCACGCACTTGATCTGTTCAGGTTCAGAATGCCTGGATAGGACTACAGTGTGTGTCTTACCCATGTTGAGAAACTGGGCCTGCCTTCCTTCTTTATTGCACAAGCCTCTATGGACACACACATCACAGGATAGTTAACCGTGCCATAAAGATTAAGAAATATGGTCCCTTCTTTTTATTGTACAACTGCTTATATCCTGAGATAACAGATCTCAGTGTAGATACTAATTTTTTTAATGTAACTTTTACTTTGCATGCATCCAGCTTAAGTCAGATGGAATCTGAACACCGTATTTATCTTCTTAAACAAATTAAAGCTTCTTTGTTCTCTTTTACAAATGAAGCCTTGTGAATCTTCCATCATGATCTTAAAATGTGTTAAACAACCTATAAGTATATTGTTTGTACCTTGGAGTACCATTGAAATGTCCTCAGAGTACTTTAAGAATGTAATTCATTTGAAAGTTCTGTTTCTGAAATGTTCAATTATAAGCTTGAACATTTAACTATTTCTTGAATTGATGTGGCAGGTCTTTTAAAAGGAGCAGTACCTCTGTGGAATTGATAGCTATTAATTCATACATTAAAGCTTTCAATTTTGAGACAAATAATGAATTTAACAACAGCTTAAATGTTCAAACTTCAGTAATCCTTGCAGGTATCGTGGCGGAGAGACAAAATCACATTTATTAAAATATGGATATTTTAGGTAACTTTATTTAGACTATAATCCTAAGCACACTTACCTGGGTGTAAGTGCCGTTGTAGTAGACATATATAGGATTGCACAGTTAAAATGCTAATAGTCCTCTTTGACACTTCAAGAATTATTGATTTTGTCTAGAGTAGAAAATAAAGACATTTTTACTTGTTTGGCATGCAATTTTCATTATATACCCTTTTCCTACTTATACCCTGTGTGTATAGTGTCATGCTACCTTGAACTAGTACATTTTAGACCTCCTTTTGTTTTTTTCCCCCCTGATAAAATATCTTTTCAAGCAATGACTGTAGCATACACTGCAAAAATACCTCTTCACTACTATTAAACCCACCCACGGAACAATTCCCTAAATATGCAGGATGTAATTAGCAAATAAAATTTGCTAATTTACAGATATGAAATTCTTCATAATAATGAGGGTTAATTTAATTTCTCATGGGAAATTATTTCAATTGGATTTGGGAGAGGTGTGAGTATTTGAAATGGATTAATTATCTTCCAAATTTGGAATATCTCAATTGAATAGAATTGAGTTTTAGAAAAGCTCTGTGTAAATTACATCTTCATGACTTTAATGCAGGCCAGGGACAATGATGGATTTGGAGGATAAAGGCCATGCCATCAAAGTCATTCATAAGGTCTGAGCCCTGTCTTAAATCTTAAACTATCAATTCTTCTTTTTCCTCCTAATGCATGGTAATATCTTCTTTGTAAAAGACATGCCTTTTTATGCGTCATACCTGCACTTCCTCCTTGTACCATTCATTCTTCCATTTTATTACATAATTCTATATCTACTGTTGTGGAAAAATAACTTAATTGATATAGTGGCCATCATATTATTTTAGCACGAGGAAAAGATGGATCCTGGATTGAATGTCAGCTTCTGCTACATTTGGCCTCCCATACATAGAACTAGCTAAACCTTCCATTTCTCTTTCTCTGTAGTGACATTTTAGGGTTCTGCGCGGAGCTCCATAGGGGGGTGGAAGCTCGGTAAACTCGCCGGGCTTGACCCCCCGAGCTCCGCTCGACTTACCTTTCCCCAGCTAGGCTCGTGTCCTCACGAGCTGAGCCGGGGAAAGGAACTTCTGGTTTCTGGCGCTACGTTCTTTACATAAAAAACAACATAAACTACATTATAATTACCACAATTTGCGTAACCGGCACTACATTTTTTACGTTAAAACCAGCATAAAATACGTTAGAACAACCGCAATTTGCATAGTTTGCATATGCCACGCAAATCACAGTTGTTCCAAGGTATTTTACGCTGTTTCTAATGTAAAAAACATTGCTCCGGTTACGCCAATCACGGCCATTTTAACGTAGTTTACACTGTTTTTTATGTAAAAAACCGTAGTGCCAGGGACCCAGACGTCTGGCAAGTACCTCAGCTGGCACCCGCAAGCCGAGCACCGGGCTTGGTGCCCATCCCTACATCCGTTTATTCCAGAGATTTCAGGGATGTGCAGCTCTGGAAAACTTGTTATGTTTGAGCTCGACTGACTTTTGACACATTTCTGACCTGACAGCCAAAAGTGGGTCGAGTCAGTTTTTTTCTGGCTTCTGCGAAATTGCTCAAAATATTTGTGTAAATTTGAAGCCAAGAACTGCGTGTCTCTAGCACAATTTGGGCAAATCGCAATTTGGGCAAATCAGGGCTGACCCATTTGGTTTGAATCGTTGTTCTTGTACTTGTTCTTGTTGTATCATTTAACATGCGAAGTATGGAAGCATCCTCCTCTACTGTACGTGCACACACTCCACCTTGAATTTTCTGACAGTTAATTTCAGATTTGTGTAAAACTTGGGCCTCCACTCTGCAATTTGCACAAATTTGTGCAGATTTACACAATTTGCAGAGGAAAAAACTGAATTGTGAGCAAATTTCCCCAGCTTTTTTAAAAAACACAAATTGAAGCCTGTTTTAAAAGCAGAAGTCTACATGCTAGCTTGACTCTAGAGATGTTAACGTACCTGGGGGGGCGTCTCGGCTCTCCGCACTGGGGACCCCCCGCCGCTCGATTCACAGTGGCACGGAGCAATTCTCCACACTGCTCGAGCTGCCCACGCCTACTGTGATGTTCCCGTCATGTCACTTCTGGCTGGCCGGAAGTGATGTGACGGGACCTGCGCCGGTGCGACAGGACCCTGCGCTGCATCTTTTCCGTAGAAACCAGGGCAGCAGGGCTTAAAATGGCCGTTTTAAGCCATTTTGCCCTGGTTTCTACGGAAAAGACGCAGCATGGGGTCCCGTCGCGCCGGTGCAGGGTCCCATCACGGCCAGAAGTGACGCGACGGGACCATCGCAGTGGGCGCGGGCGGCTCATCATGGAGAGGTGAGCGGGGCCGGGACCCGGTAAGGCCCGCAAGTCTCAGGAGGGCGTGAGCGGGGCCAATTTTAACCCGCTATGGCCCCCCGAGGCGAGCGGTTACATCCCTACTTGACTCATGTCAGATTGAGTCAGTGCCAGTGCATGGTTGATAGAATGGAATCCGTGGGGCCGAGGCGAGAAAATACATCAGATTTTCACCCCCCTATCGGATTCTTCAAACATCTCTAGCCAGAGCTCTGCAAATGCAGGCCCCTTACTTTCAGTGGTCACTATAGTTTTGAGGAATATGGCTCTTCTTTGAAGTCATTCTATCATCAAAATATAGAAGCACAGGAAACCTTTTTTAAAAATATTGAAGGTATTGTGGAAGCTCCAAGCTAATACAGAATGCAATAATCCACTTATTCCCAGAACATACAGCACAGTCCGTTATGTCTTTTAAAGCCGCAAATGGATTGGGACCACCATGTTTCTGGGAACATCTCTTCTTTTCAACACCCCATTTTCTGTGATTTACTGGAGAGCCTGCCTTTGATGCTTCAGGTTCCTTCTTCACGTGGCATAAAATCTGATGAGCAAGGGTAAGGCTTTCTCACAGTTTTGGAACCAGATATACAAATGAAGTCCTCATAAGACACCTCATTATAGGATTTTAGGTTCATGGTTATTTTGTTGTTATCTCAGATATTTTAAACTAATATACCTGTGTTTGCTGCTGACTCGTATTCCCTCCCTGGTCCCTGTCACACATTTATTCTTATTACTGTTTTAGTTCCTTCAGCATTTACTTATTTTTCACCAATCATAAATTGCCATTTCAGCCAAATAACTTCTTCTTCTGTGTGTATAATTTTTTGGGGGAGGAAACCAGAGGGGGCATGTCACTTCCCCTGTTTTCTACCAGAAGGAACAATGTGAAAATGTAAATACAGCAACTCTAGACTGTATCAGTCCTTGTCACAACACAGGATCATTCAAGTTAGTAGCAGGAACAGAATCCCTTCTTAGGGTCCAAGGTAAGTAGCTGCAGGATAAGGTGGAATACCTCCAGAGTAATCCTGGTAAGTAGGTTCAGAACCAGGATGAAGGCTCACAGAGCAAGGTAAGTAGCCGCATGACCAGGATTAATGCTTACAGGGTGATATGGCTAAGTATCTGTAGAACCAGAAGGAATACAGACCAGGAAAGTAGCTGCAGAACCAGGGTGCATGCCAATGCTGCAACACAGGTAAGTAGGCACAGGATCAGAATGAATGCCTACATAGTGGTACAAGTCGTAGGTATGTAGCTGTGGGGTCAGGATGATATGGTACGGAGTTTACTTTGGACTAGGTGGGAAAGTCTTTTCTTGTCTTCCTGGCTTGTACTTGCTTGTCCTATACTGTCTATTCTGGAAGGTCTGTTTTGCCATTCCTTCCTAGCAGCCAGTCAGTCCTCTGACTCAGCTCCTTGATTTTCTAATGAGCTCACTGGTCCCTTTCCCTTCCTGCTACTCTTTTTGTGCCTTCTGGTCTTTGTTTCTTGCCGGGTGCTCTTTCCAACCACACCTCCTGAGCCTCTTCCTTCCTGCTTTGTCTTTCTTCCCCCTCTGTGCTCCAGCATTCAGGCTTTTATCCTGTGCTTCTGCCCCGCCTCCTCCTTCTCCCTCAGAGTCTTTGAGCCATTTAAAGAGCTTTTGTCCAGATTCCCTTTCCTTTAGTTTACCCAGCCCTACCTATGACTGGTCACTGTTGCTGGGCAACCTAGGAAACATGAGGGATTGTACAGCAAACCCCGATGGCTCCTCACTCACATTAATAAGACAATCAGAGTGAATAATGGAAAGTTCATTAAATTTGGTACAGTTCATCATCAATCAAAATGTGTATCATAGATTTCATAGATCATAGAGTTGGAAGGAGCCTACAAGGTTATCGAGTCCAACCCCCTGCTCAATGCAGGAAACTAGAGGAGGGGTCTCCCATCCAAGTCATAACCAGGCCTGACCCTGCTTAGCTTTCCACGCTCAGACAAGCTGAGCCAGCATAAGCCACAGGCCTGTATCATACTGTTTGAAACATGTCCTTCCAAAGGTGCCCATGTGTGGCTGGTGGTTGTTGTCCATTGCCTTTGTCCTGAATGGAGTCAATAAAGCAATACCACGTATTTGTAAAAGAGTCCATCTTTTGTTGTCCTTTATTCACTCTTACTTGGTTTGAGTTTTTCAGCAAGAGTTATATTCCAGAGTTACTGGTACTATCGCTCAATAGATAGCTGGTAATTTTTAGATGCCTTAATTATAATGCAGCACACATCAGCTACCCTTGAAGAAACAGTGACTGCACTCTACTACTGCTTAACATGGATATCCAGAGTAATAGTACTATATCAGAACTCTAGAGACAGCCTGAATGTCTTCCTTGCATCCTGGTGTTGAAGTCAATGTGTTGTGTCCTATATAGGACTCCAGACATTGTGAGCACCTCCCTCTCCCTCTCTCCATGCTATGGAATTGAACCACGGTCCTTCAAGCTGACTTTTAAATTATATTTTACTGTGACACTCAGTGTTATATGCAGAGGAGAATATAGTGCTAGAGACAGAAAATAAAATTGATTTTGACAATGAAAGTGACTATTATAACATTTTAAGGCTAGGCATATTTCAAGGATAGATGCAATAAAAAAACAAAAAAAACAAAACCCCAAGTCTACAGTTAATATTGTGAAAACTTTCTTGCCCCTTTTTTGGAGTGTGTATGGCAGTGGGGGAGTTGTTGAAGGTTATATGCTTAGTTTCTTTCTTTGGCATTTTAAGAGGTTTGTGTTTGTTTGGCATTTTTACATGTGTTTCCTAAGAATGAACCAGGAGATTAATTGTGTTTCATCGGGGGGGGGGGGTATCAATTTTCACTGCAAGGATCAGTATAGCTATGCTCTGTAACTCATCTGTTCTACAATAGTAAATCTAAGTTTCCTAATTTTTTCTGCTTATAACACTACTGCACATAAAAATGTGCTGTGGTAATCAATGTGATTTGAATTTATTGCTATTTTCCCAACCCCACAGAGATCGTACACATCCTGCTTGCTATTGAACACCATCACATAACACTCATTGACTCATTAGCGTGGGATTAAGCCTATGAATCAGATAACAAGTGGACTGAAAAGGATATTAAAGCCCAAGTGCTGTAAATATGGCTGCAGTCCAGAGCTGCATTGTTAGGTGACTCTCCATAGAGACTTCAGCATCTCCTTCATCAAACAAATGTCTGAGCAGCTAGTGGATTGTGAATTGTTTGAGTCACAGACTGATTATCAGACCGGAACTGAACAGATCTATTGGAAAATTATTTACTCTCTAGATCAGCCTTCCCCAACCTGGTGCCCTCCAAATGTTTTGTACTTCAGTTCCCATCAGCCCCTGGCAGCATGTCCAATGGTCAGGAATGCTGGGACTTGTAGTCTGAAATATCTGGAGGGCACTAGATTGGAAAAGGCTGCTCTGTGTAAACAGCAATTAAGCAAAGGGGGGGAATCAAAGAAGGTAAGGTCTTTAGCAATCTCAGTATTATACCAAGCTGGAGCCCATGGTTTGAAACACTGGCATCCTTTATAATGAACCCCAAAAGCCAAACCTGCTTGCAGACAGTGTCATAGTGAACCTGAAGATCAGCTACAACTAAATATATCTTTGCAAAATTACGCTCCACCCAAAATTAATGTCAAACAAGCAGGTCAGCCCTAACCATGCAAAAGTATTTTACCTTAGCAAATCTTTTCCTCAACTCCACACTTCAGCATCAGGTATTGAGACTGGTGAATTATTCCCACTCTATCCAACTAGCTTCTTCCCTTTACCTGAGGAAGTGATTCTTTGACTCAAGTGACCAACTGACAAAACTGCAGCTATTTGGAGAGACCCCACTCAGCAACAGAGTTATAAATCCCAGCTGATTGTTCTGGGGCTTCAAGAATTAATTTAGGGTTGCGGCCCCTGAAGCACCCATCAAATCAGATCACATAAAGTGGCATATATATTGCTCAAACAGTATTAGACAGCAACAAAACTTTGCAATGATGTAACAAGCAAGACCCAGCACCACATATACAGTTAGGGTTAATAGAAGCATACTAGAAATAGTGACTATTTATTTATTTATTTATTTATTTATTATATTTATACCCCGCCTTGTTTCCTGCAAGGAACCCAAGGCGGCTTACATAATCCTCCTCCTCCTCCTCCTCTCCATTTAATCCTCACAACAACCCTGTGAGGTAGGTTAGGCTGAGAGTCAGTGATTGGCCCAAAGTCACCCAGTGAGTTTCATGGCCGAGCGGGGACTAGAACCCGGATCTCCCGAGTCCCAGTCCAACACTCTCACCACTACGCCACACTGGCTCTAGCATATTCTTATTAAAATTAAAGTCAATGTTCTTATTTCTCTTAACCAACAAAGCAGTCATGACTGAGATCTGATATTTATCTTTTTGGCAGGCATTGTTGACAGAGCTTAGGTAATCATGTTTGGTAGGCTTCTCATTCTCCCAGATCTCTCTGCTCAACCATGTCAAAATCTCCCTTTTATAACATTCTACCTAACATTAGCTCACATTCCTTATCTTAAAGAAACATCTATGCAGCTTGACTCAAACTGGATCTTCAGAGTCCTAGTGATGTGCCAAACATTTATCCCAGATATTTTTGATCATTCTCATTCAATTTGATAGAAAAGAAATTGCTTTTGAAAATAAATTCAGAGGAGATGAAATTTTTGGAGACATTCTCATGGGTTTGATTCAAGGTCCTTGTGCTTACCTTACTTATGAGGTGGCTGAGGAATGTACATGACAGTGTCCTGTCTTTCAATGTACAATCATCTCTCTGGCAGCCTGTAGGCTACTTGGCTTCCCACACTTCCTGCCCAGGGGAAGACATCATGAGGTAATTCCTCCCATGGGTTTCCTTTTTCTTTCCTTTTTTTCAGATCAGGAACTACAGGCAGCCTGGGAGACTGCAGAGCAATGGAGAGATGTGTAATAGAAAGAAACATACACACACCAGGACCGGTGCAAGGCAGTTTGGTGCCCTAAGCAAGATCAGATATTTAGCGCCCCCCCTTCCCACTTGAGAGCGCTGTATTTTTTTTCAAGGTGTTTCTGGCGCCCCCGTTAGCCCTGCGCCCTAGGCAGCTGCTTAGCTGGCCTAATGGTAGCACCAGCGCCCCCCCCCCACACACAGCACCCTCAGCCACCTCATGGTTATTAGGTAAGGTCAAAACACAACCAAAAGAAATTCAAAATAAATTATAACATGCCCAGAGAATGAAGTAGAAAAAAGTAATTCCTCTTTCATAGGGGAAGTACACTTTCAGGAAATTGGAAGACAGATTTTGACAAAGCACTAGCTCCACCTATTCCTTGGAGCTTGACGCAACACTGCCCCTCCTCATACCCACTACAGGGCTTGCAGGGAGGGAGTGGTATTTTCAGCACCTGCATTAGAGATGAGATGTATCCACAATCGCCCCTCAGAAATTTAACATTTGGAAGACCCTGGGGAAGGTGCTGAGCGCTGAAGAATAGAGCTGACCCAAAATTTCTCAGAATACATTTTTCTCAGAAAAGTCCTAAGATTTTTCTTTTCTTACCCTGCGAGGAATAAAAGGCCACTTTGCAGAATTTTCTCCAAATTTTCCTCACCATATATTTTTGTTCTGGTGGCTGCATTCCCTCCCCAACTCCCACCACCACTACAATGCCCTGGAATGATGCTAGGTATGGGGGCATTGTGGAGACTGTAACATGGGGGCCAGTCTGCCAACACAATTGATGCCACTTGCAAGGGCAACACAGACAGACAGACAGACAGACAAAAAACCTTACCGGGGGGGGGGGAGAGAAAGGAGTTGTACTGCAGCTCTTGCCAATCGTGAGCCCTACCTGTGAGGAATTGTTGGAGAATCTCTCCTCTCCCTGGAGAAATTCAGTGAAATTGTCCCCCAATTTCTCTGCCCACAAATAGGGTGGAGAATCTTGAGTACCATTTATGCATAGCTCTACTTCAGACCCTGTCATAGCTCCTGCACCCAACTTCAAGAGGGTCTTTCCCTAACACAGCCAGACTTACAGCTAACTTCGGAGGCATCCAGCTGGAAGAGCTGGTTAAGGAGCTTTTTGCTTTGAAGGACTTACCAAACCACCTATGGCAAGCTCCTTTGGTCCAGTTCCAAGAACATTTTTGCACTCAAAACTAGCTCATAGCATCTGTAAAATAATTGCACTTACAGTTAGTAGCACACAGATTAGAATAATGAACAATACTCCCATGAAATACAATGAATTCTTGTCAATGCTGCATCATTCATGCTTTGTGACAGTATGCTTGAGGAATTTGATCTTTGTGAATTCTGGCACGAACTGACCTGATCTGCACCTCCTGGATCAATATGTGGACCAGAAGGTATTTATACTTCAGCTTTAGCACTTCTCTTTATGTTGTGATGCAGTCCTCAAAAAATGTACTGAAATGTGTTTTTAAAAGCAAAATAGATTTAGAAATACATACTTAGAGACAGAATACATATTTTGTAAGAAGAACATATGTTCCAAAATACATATTTAAATATGAGTTTTTATGCAGTTTATTAAAAAAAAAAAGACACACACCCTACAGATTAATGTAGAAACAGGACAGAATGGACTTATGAATGAACACATGCAAAAGTAACAGAGACTGGAAACAGACTGATCCAGCTGTCTCTAGTATCAGGCAGTCTCAAAGCACCATACACTGTGCTCAACTCAGTTCTCAAAGAAGTTAATGGATTAGCCCTTTAAGTCTTCTCATGAGCCAAAGTGCTTGAGATCAACTGCTCGAGGTATAAATGCTGACATAATGCACCTACAGTCCCCAGACCTTGCCTCATTTCCCAACCACAAATCTTTCAAATAATAACTAACTGAAGATGAGCCTCATATCTTTTTGGAGACCCACTGAAGACATGTGCTGAATTCCTCAAACGTTGTGCTGGAAACCCGGCCATACCTATAGGCAATACCTGATCAATATGAAATTTGAAATGGGAATCTGGAACAATCAAAACTATCAGGATAAGGAAGGAGAAAAAGATTGGACTCAGTATTGTATTGTACAAACAAGGACTTAGGTCTACAGCATCTAATCACACATGCTGCTGGATCAAATGAATTGTAACAGATAGAATAGAGCTCAGGATGGATGGCATCACTGACAGATGCTCCCTTAGGGTATGACAAATGATAAATTAGAGAACACTCATCAGGGGTCTATTTTGGAAATACATCCAAGGGGGGAAATGCTCACATCACTGTAAGGGACTACATCCCTGCTCTGTTTGGTCTCCTTTTGAATTTGGACTGTCACAATGATCATGCCATAAGAAAAACTGCTCAGCAAATATTATATATACCAAATAGTAGCTTACCCATATCTTAACAAGTACATGAATCTGACCAAATCCCAGAGCTCATCTTCTGAATCTTTTTTTGAACAACTTGTTTTGTACCACTATGTAGATTCTACATAGTGTGTGTGAGAGAGAGTTGGGGTGTGTGTGCTGCTGTTGTGATTATTTTGCTGCCCCACTCCTGCAAGTTACCTGAAGTCCACACTTGGAATGAAATATCACTTCATTATGAGTTGAACAGCCTATTGAGAGTTTTATCTGATCGTGCATGGTGAGTATTCAGGAACAGATTATGGGCCAGGAACCCATAATCTTATCCCAAAGATTATGGGCCAGGAACCAACACACACAGGCCCAATTCACACAATTTGTACACTACAAATTGGAGCATGAAGATTTGGACCTATGCTGGCAGAGGTCCACAAAGTATGTCTAAGATACTGGGGGTAGATCTGAGACCTCCTCACTTGTGGACTGTGGTGCATAAATGTTCCTACTGAAATCCTCTGAGTTATCAGATGGTTTTTGGAAGACAACAGTATTAGAACTGGTCTACTGTGCAATATATCCTGTTGACATAAATCAGGTTTGGCAAAGCTATAGCATAGCATTGGCCCATAATCTCATCCTGAATGAATACTCAGCATGAACACTCAGGTTCAACTCTCAATAGACTGTATGAGATTCGCTCACTGCACATAATGCCCTCTCCTACCTACACACACACACACACACACACACACCACAGTCCTAACACAGATCAGGGGACCCTGTGCCTACTATTTTTGAAGAGGGAAATTTCAAACATGGAAATGGAAGGACATTTATCATATTTCTTATTACATTTCTTATCATATTTCATTGATAAGAACTCTGAGCCCAGTTCCAATTTTGCACTTCTTTTAGTTGTCTCTATCCAAGTCTGAGCTTTCAAGGGTAAGCTTTAATAACAGGATGGAACAGTTCGTAAAAATATAATGTGTGAACATGTCCCATATCATGGATCAAGAATGTTGTGGGCAATAATGAAAGAGGTGCTACCTAACAGATCTGGTGGCATCTCACTCCAAATACAGTAATACCTTGGATTGAGAGCATAATTCATTCCGGGAACGTACTTGTAATCCAAAACACTCTTATATCAAAGCGAGTCTCTGGCGGGCATGAGCGGGGCCGATTTCAGCCCACTACGCCCGCTCGAGGTGAGTGGTTACATCCCTACGACTTGTCTTGCAAGACGTCGCTTGTTTATCAAGTAAAAAATTAAAAAAAAATTTGCTTGTCTTGCAAAATGGTCTCAGACCAAGTTACTTGCAATCCAAGGTATTACTGTACATATTAAATATCATTTCAGTTGAGTGATCAAGAGGTTAGGGGGAGTTGCCTCAGTTAATTCTCTTACTGTAGTGCCATGCTGTTTATTAATAAACATAAGTTTACAGATCAACACACAGGCAATAGTTACTCAGAGGAAAAGAAGAAAAAATCTTGAATGTTAATTAAGGGTATTGATATTAGAACATCTCACCATTTGTTGTATGGGAGCCAAAACTTTTCTGCTTTGCTTCTGCATTTCCTCCCAGGATTTCACACTTGTATCATTAGAGGTGCCTCTTATGGTATGTATTTATTTATTTTGGCAGCAAGTTCTGGAATAGATCCACTTGTCAGCTTTCTAAGCACAAAGTGCACGGCTACAGATGTTATAGCAGCAGGTATGGAGAAGCCAGAAGCTAGAATAAAGATACAGATCTTTGAACCTTTAAAAATGTGCAAAGCAAGCAGCCACCCTTATTTGATAAGCAACATCAAACCCTATCAATAACATGAAACCATAATTAAACCACTGGTTCTTTGACTAACTCCAGTGCAGTGCCAATGCAAACTTCTCCCCTTTGTACCACCAAACATTTCCTATCTGTTATGCATTCCATTGTTTCCCTATAGAATTCTCTATTCATTTACCATGTAGCTATATCCACAAAGCCTTATCTCCAGTCGCATTGAGGCAGGCAAAAATGAGCCTAAGTTCTCTAGCCTTGCCTGTACCTTATTTTCTACAAGGGTCACAGTTGGTGAGGCTGCCCTGCCCTGGAGAGCACTCCTAACCTCCTTGACTCTGTTCCCTTCTTGTTTAATTCATGGGACTTTATTCAATACATAAGGCTGATCTGCAACTTAATCAACTGCCTGGTTCTTATCCTTTCCTCTGTACAGGTATCATATCTATCAAGGTGGCAGTTTGGGGGGAGTGGCTTTCATTGCCTGCCTTGGCTGGGTGACCCCACTGCAGCCTTGACTCTTAAACCAGCAGGTTCTTGTTCTGCTTTGTCCAGAAAGAAAGGATCAATTTCCATCATAGAAAAAATACCAAAGACCAAAGAATAGACAAGACAGTGCAATGGACAGAGATGGTTCCCAACATGTTTCAGATAAACTCTTTATTGAGATGAAAAATGGTTTGCTTCTTTTCAGTGTGTCTACTCTAAGTAGGACTAACATGGATACAACTGAATACTTTGTACATATTTTTGTGTACATTTAAAAAATGTACACCTTTTTGTGTGTATATTTCAAATGCATGCTTTTTTATACACATACACTCATTGACTAAGAGCGCAATCCTATGTCCCTCCAACCTTGTCTGGAGGGACATAGGAAGAGGCATAGACAGTGCTGAGACCTAAGAAATACTTTCTGACCTTGCAGCGCCTTGCAGCACTGCCCCTCCCACGCCTTGGTGCTGATGCGGTTCTTTCTACCCCAGAGGGAAACCAAGCATGGAAGACCATGCTCGGTTCCCCCTTGGAGGGGGGCAATCTTGGGATCAGGGAGGGGAGGGGTGAGGCGATGCTATCTTATGAAGAATCCAGGTGGCGCCTCAGCCTCTCCTCCTCA